>CM048749.1:163240755-164552184 GCA_026315105.1 Locusta migratoria
GGTCGTAACCGGGCGCTGCCATAATGTCAATAAAGAGGAGATGATCGCGCGTAATCGGCGGTATACAGGCGGCGGCGGCAGCGGCGGGTTAATGACGGCGGCTGCGCGTCAAAAGCGCTAAAAGACGGCAGGCCCGATTGGCATGTATGGCGGCGCCGCGCCCTGATGGCGCCGCTGCGGGCTTTCCAGTCGCCTGCCGCAGCAAGCAAACCGGGCAGGACCATCCAGCGCACGACTCCTGCGCTGCGCTGCCCTCTGCTCGAATGGCCCGACCGAGAGCGAGGTCGCACAGCAGTGGTGCACTGGACTCGCATTAGGGAGGCCGGTGGTTCACATCCACTTCCGCAAGTCCTGATTTAGGTTTCCGTGATTACGCTGAATCACTCCACGCAAATGCCGGCATGGTTTCTTTCGAAGGGCACGGCTACTTCCTTCCCCGTCCTTATGCCATCCTCACACGGGACGTGTTGGTCTACGTGGCTCACGCCAGACGAAACGACTCGATACATCCCTTGTTTATTGTTCAAATGTTCAAATGTTTGTAAAGTCTATGGGACTTAACTACGGGGTTACCAGTCCCTAAACTTACAAACTGCCAATGAACTAACTAAGACTAATGACGGCACAAATATCCATGCCCGAGGGGGGATTCGAACCCCCGACCGTAGTGGCCTTGTTTATTGAATACTAGCTGAAAACCCGGCGTTGACCGGGTATTTATTTATTTATTCCTGCCATTTTTCAAGTATATATATTCATTTGTGTAAGGGCTGTATGTCTATAAAATCTCTTGGGAATACAATTAGTAGTAAAAAAGTAATAGATTAAAAATTGGTGCCGGCCGCGGTGGCCGAGGGGATTGAGGCGCTCCAGTCACGGTTTGCACGGCCACTACGGTCGGGGCGTTCGAATCCCCCCTCGGACTTGGATATTTGTGTCGTTCTTAGTCTTAAGTAGTTCATAAGTAGTTTGTAAGTTTAGGGACTGGTGACCCCGTAGTTAAGTCCCATAAGTTCTACAAACATTTGAATATTTGATTTAAAAATTGGTGCGTGATGTGTCGGTTTTCCTTGAACGTTAGTGTTTATGTGTTCCTATCTCATAAACTACGTGTCGTACTGTGATACAATTTAGAAGGTACTCTCAACATTATGCCTGTGTACTGTCTGTAAGATTTCCTGTGGCTAAAATTTGTGATGTAGAAATCAGTGGCGGCTCGTACAAAATTTGACCAGTGTGCTACAATATTACAAAATAAACAGGAAACAAAATATACTAAAATAAAAAGTCAACCGTTGTATGGTTGCCTTTAATTAAATATCAATTAATATTGTAGTGACAGTAAGACCTTCAGGGGAATCTATAAAAGCGCTGCCAACTGCATGTATTCACTGAAGGTAGTAAATATAACGTATAAAAATATTAATTTTATTAACAGAAATTAAAAATTTAGACTAAGGGGTATTTGAATACGAGCCTCACACAGGTAGGTTTGAGAGACAACGCGCAAGACGCCTGAGCCAGCGCGCTATTTGACCCTGTATGCCGCAATATTCGTCATATACTATTCTTCCGCAGCCGTTACACGCAGCGCGAAGAGAAATATTGATCTGGTGCTGCAGTCGGTCTCAGCACACATGAGTCGCCAGGCCTGACGTCATGTCTTTGCATGCGCACTAGTGAAAAGACGACTGCGCCGCCTCTCTGCGCACGTACCAGCACGGCTGAATCCAACTTCAGCACACGGAGCTAGTTTCCAGCTATCGCGGCGAGAACGCTCCAAAATGCGTTTTCATTCTTATTACTAGCATTCTAATACGCATTGGAAGGGAATTTGCATAATTTTATTATTGATATCTGGCTCGTATTCCAAGAGGAAGGATGTAATTTTACAGCGATTTCTCGCTGGCATTCGAAGATAAATGGCATAATTTTAGTAATATATTTACAGTGTGCTGCAGCACATTAGCACATTATCACCAACCGCCACTAGTAGAAATTATAAATTGCAATGTCATACCGAATTCCGTAGATTTAGTCCATGAACGGCGGAAAAGTAGTATGCAAAAATGTTCAAATGTTTGTAAAGCTTATGGGACTTAACTACGAGGTCATCAGCCCCTAAACTTACAAACTATTTATGAACTACTTACGAACTAGGACGGCACAAATATCCATGCCCGAGGGGGGATTCGAACCCCCGACCGTAGTGGCCATGCTGACCGTGACTGGAGCGCCTCAGTCACCTCGGCCACCGCGGCCGGCAAAAAGTAGTAAGCGAGAAACTTTTTTCCTTTCATCATTTTACTATGGTTGCCAGCGAGAAAAAGTTTAATAAAGGATTGAAATTATGTTTAAAGTTTGTTGCAAATCGCTAAGTACTGTCATTCTCATATAGTGTCTTTCGAAAGTCTCGCCGCATTATACGGCACTTTTTGCGATTTCTATTGGTTATGACGTAATATCTTTTGAACCATGTGCCGTATGTGATTCTTAACCATGCAGAAATTGTTACCTCACGGTAAGGAATGTTTGTACCAAATTTGGTTGAAATCGGTCCAATTGTTTAGCAGAAAATGAGCAGCATTGTCGCAAAATGCAGCAGTTTATCTCGCATCCCATTGTTTATGACGCCATATCTCGTGAACTATATATCGTACGTGATTCTTACACTTACGGCGACCGTACTCATGGACTGAAGATTACGTGTACAAAATTTCATAAAGATTGGAACAAAACTGTAGATTTGTATGCAACACGTACAAATATACGAACATTTTGCTTTATATATTAGAAGATGTTGTTCAATAGTTATAATTAAAAATCTCGTAGGTACTTGCCTTTCATTTAAGTACCCCTGCCTGAACGTCGAGTTCATCCTTGGCTATGTTAATAAGCAAAAGTTTTAAAATTTAGGGAGTTAATTGTAAAAGATTGTCGTCTATTGTGCTCAGAAAATCAATGAAATGTCAACAATATAAACAATTAAAAGTGTGGTTAAAAGTGGGCGCCATTATCGAAATCCTTGATTATATTTTACATAGGTCGATCCATATGTCATGGTCTGAATTCCTATAGTTTTACTCATGTCCAGGAATGTATGTACCGAGAGATGTGTTTTGGTAAGCCAATATTTTCCAGCGCTTACCGTAGTAACGTCCGTCATATCGTGATTTGCGTCCGCGGCGCTCTCCAGTGCCCGTTGCGGACTGTATGTGCTTACAAAGACGGGTGTGCGCAAGAAACCTGAATACTGTAGCTTAGTTGTGTTTTCTTGCACGTGGCATGCAATACTCTTTCAGAAATTGTAAGTTTTTTTGTTTTTGAAGAAACACATAGACGGTACATATATCTGAAATCAGTTGATGATGATAACAAAATGCACGACAATTACTTACGGCAAAAAGAAAAAAAATCATACAGACTGTGAAATACATCATCTGCTTCAGCTCCAATTATCTCTATTATATATCTATTTTCCACATTGTACACATTATTCTTATTCAAAAATTTAGTTTGGAATTCCTTCGGAGAAAACAGGTTCTGCCTGATACATTTAACTTCCTCGTACATGATGGACAATGCCTCAGCTCGATAATATGTGTGTGTACTGAAATTGTTATGGTATAACAAAACCCACAGCAAAGATCAAAAGTCAGTTACTTTCAAAACGATAGTCAACGTTGTACATTTTCAGTCATGATAAAAAAAAAAAAAAAACCGGGGTGGGGTGGGGGAAGCACACAGAATTTTTCTTTTGTGTTAACACAATTACAGCTAATCCAGTCTGCATGAAAATATATCCACTGGATATATTATGACGTGGGGTGGTAAGTAGAATCTTCAGTGAAGTAATCAGATGCTCAAAAATAAAAATTATTAATCAACTTGCACAGGTAATTAATGAACTAATTAAACTCTTCGATAGCAACAGGGCGTAAGTTTAGGAGTGAACTGGACTTCGAATGTGCAAATTTGACAGACAGTTACGATCTTTTATCAAAATTTTTCGAGTTTAAAAATACAAACGATAGTCATTTATCTTATTTTCAATCAAATACAATATTTAAACCCCTACCCCATCCCATACCTCCTTTTGTTTGGATACTGCGACTTATAACTTTGGACGTTATGCAAGATTACCTTATTTTATACAACATGTTTCTAGAAAAAACAGAGATAAAAAGAGAAGGGACAGGAGAAGTACTAACTGAAGTCTGAATAAATAAATAAATACCCGGGAAAAGCCGGGTTTTCAGCTAGTTGAGGAATATAGTACAACGTCCAGTGTCGAGGTTAACTGGAAAGAGATGGAAGGAACATGTGAATTCGAACGCCCTTCTGTGATACGCTCATTTGACAAAAATCACAGTTTAGAATTAGGAAAGAATGGGAAATGATGATTGTCAGGATGAATAAGTTCACTGGTGTACAGACAGAGGCCTGTGTTCAACTGGCAAACCACTTTGCCATGGTCAGGTGCACTGATGAACTGGCAATGTGGTTGCGAAATGTGCTGGAGTGACACGGCTCGCAGACCCGTGACTTTTTCGTCAGTGATTAAGTCGGGATAAACGATGATGGTCCAGTCCTTTTCAAAGGGACCATCCGGCAGTTTCTAAAAGTACTTTACAGAAACCCGCCGTTATTTCTGGCGTCACTTCAGTGTGGTAACCACCTCGTTATTACGTGAACTTAGGGAAACGTTGTAGGGGAGTAAACTCAAACGCTATAAACTATATCAGGGCATCGCCATGTCACACGGGAAACGCACTTTTCTACCGGACAATTCCTCACTGCAGTGTATGCAACAAATTGCATACCTTGTTTCACTAGATCTACTTGGTTACGTTGTTGTCTACTGTGTATCGCCGAAGTTATTTAAGAGGAACTGGCGAAGGTGTCATTTTGTAGTCTTTTTACTTTCATTATTGGCTATATTCAACGTATCCCCTCAACCAATTGGACAAAGTGCTAAATGCCAAGTTTTTGCCTACCGCGCCTGCGTCCTTAAGGTGAACTGAAAACGAGAAAATATCACTTTGGCTTCATTTTCTAATTTTATTACTTTCACTCCCTAGTTATACTTAATGTCTTTTCTCGAACTGCAGCAATATTCTTAATCCATTCCAACTAAAAGACAAATAGCTATTAACTCGGAGAAAAACATTGCTGAAAATAAGGACGTAGTTTACTGCTCTTTTATTCTGCGACTGAAAGCAGTGGGGGTCAACGTTCGCTGCTGGAGCAAAGGAACCAGTCTTAGCGAAGACGATGCGTCATCTTAATCCAGTCTCACGACACTGAAATACATTTTCAGCTCGCGTATGTCGTTACTGACCGTACTGTTTAAATTAATCGTTATGCGGCATAAATCTGCACAAATGATTTAGTTTTATAGGATGGCTGTAATCCAGATGAATGCAAAGTTATGCCGGTGCTATTTTCCTTGCACTTAAATTAGTGAATTGATTCCTTAATGCAGTTACATTCGTGATGAGCCAGTAGCGCTTTTGCGCCCCCCTAAAGTCGTAAGCCAGAGGTATTTTAGTGGACCATTAGCACGCTCGCACCATTATAAATTTTTGTCTTGCGGTTAAAAGCTCAGGTAACTGGTTCATTGTATTCAATTACGTTTCACTAACCTCAATAAATCACAATTTGTAATGTTCTATGGTGAATTCTGTGTATAAGGTTGAGATATAGGTACAGACAACGCAAGTACAAAGCACAGTAAAACCCGAGCCTTTATAGAATCGTTTTGAAGCACCTTCAAACATCTGATTACTTTATAAATGAATTTCGGAGTTAAATATCTGACGTACAGCATGTCAGCGAGAAAAGTTTAGAAAGGGTTTGAAATTTTACTCAAAGTTTCTTAGAAGTCGCAAAGTGCTCTCATTATTAAAAATAAAAGCATAAATATTGTCAGTCTGTCCGTATTAAGCAAAAGCTAGTTTTTCAGTCACCTATCATGTCATACTTCTAGAACTGAATTTTGCGGGCATATTCGGCGAGATATGCAGATGATGTAACTTTTCTGATGGATCTGTTGAAATGTTCAAATGTTTGTTAAGCGTATGGGACTTAACTACGGGGTCATCAGTCCCTAAACTTACAAACTACCTATGAACTACTTACGAACTAGGACGGCACAAATATCCATGCCCGAGGGGGGATTCGAACCCCCGACCGTAGTGACCGTGCTGACCGTGACTGGAACGCTTCAGTCACCTCGGCCACCGCGGCCGGCACAGGATCTCTTGAAAATACACTTCCCGGGTGTTTCATCGCTGCAACTGAGCGCTGTCTTCAATCGGTGGTTAATTATTGTCACTGCTGTAAGATACTGCCGCGCAGTAATCACAAGTCTCATCATACATCTGTGACGACAGGAACTACCGCCACCTAAAGATTTCGATCATTTGCAACGGGTATCGACAATATCATCCAGCAGCAAAGCCGGAAAGTGTAGATACTGTCTGCAAACTGTGTTGCGAACAGTTTAACTGCACGAACAGCGAAAATTTAGAAAGCGACAGACTTATGCCTTCCATGATTTTGTGCGTGAGAAGTTTCGTGAAAGTTTCAAATTATGTATAAAGTTTGTTGAAATCGATAAATTGCGATAAGCCAAATAAGCCAGGGTGTACGATACAGGTAGGACATAAAAAAACGACCTACAGGCCAAGAGAGCATTCATGCACAAAGGAAACTACTGGTGCGATAAGCCAAATAACCCAGGGTGTACGATGCAGGTAGGACATAAAAAAACGACCTACAGGCCAAGAGGGCATTCATGCACAAAGGAAACTACTGGTTTTAGGCATATTGGCCTTGATGTGAGGATGAAATTTTTGAGAATGTGAAGTGAAATATAAACCGGTACAGAAGATAATCGAAGAATTTGAGATGTGTTTCTAGAGAAGAACGTTAAAGTTTAGATTGAATGATAAGGTAACGAATGAGGATGTTCTCTGTAGAAAAGGTGAACAATGGAACATGAGGAAGGGACTGGATGATGAGACTTGTGTTAAGACTTCCGGAAATAACCACTGCCGTGGTGGAAAGGCCGAGCGCTCTACGGCGCCTTGCTGCGGAGCGAGAGGTTGTTTCCCGTTAGAGGTTCGAGTCCTTCCCCGGGCATGGATGGATGTGTGTGTGTGTGTGTGTGTGTGTGTGTGTGTGTGTGTGTGTGTGTGTGTGTGTGTGTGTGTGTCTGTGTGTGTGGTCATCATATTAAATTTAGTTACTTTTAGCAGTTTGTAGGTCCAGGGACTAATAACCACAGTAGTCAAGTCCCATCGATCTACAAACATTTGAATTGTGAATAACATCCCAACCACTAAAGGGAGCTGAAGAGGTAAAAATTGTAGGGGAAACCAGGGAATACAGCTAGAAATACGACCAGGAAATAACTGGTTAGTGCAAGTGATCCTCTGAAATGAAGAGTTTGGTGCAGGAGAGAAATTCGAGTAGGGTGACATCAGAAAATGCTTTTGTTCACAAATATTGGGCAAATGGGGTCAGGGCGCCGGCCGCGGTGGCCAAGGAGACTGAGGCGCTCCAGTCACGGTCTGCACGGCCACTACGGTCGGGGGTTCGAATCCTCCCTCGGGCATGGATATTTGTGCCGTCCTTAGTAGTAGTTAGTTCATAAGTAGTTTGTTAGTTTAGGGACTGATGACCCCGTAGTTAAGTCCCATAGACTTTACAAACATTTGAACACTTTGGGTCAGGGCATTTGCACGCCATCGGTTGCGATATCTGAGTCATCGATGTATTGCAATACTTGTCTTATTGACATAACCCTTACAAAAGATTATACCTTTTACGAGTAACACCGAGCGAGTTGACCCAGTGGCAACACACTGGACTCGCATTTGGGAGGACGGTGGTACAAATCCGCCTCCGACCATCCGTTTTTAGATTTTCTTTGACTTCCCAGAATCACTCCGCCGCGGTGGAGTGGCGGAGCCGTCTAAGGCGCCTTGCTGCGGAGTGCGCGGTTGCTCGCCGTCGGAGGTTCGAGTCCTCCCTGGGCCGTGTGTGTGTGTGTGTGTGTGTGTTTGTTTGTGTGTGTGTGTTGTCCTTAGGTTAGTTTAAGTAGTTTATAAGTCTAAGAACAGATGACCATAGCAGTTTGGTCCAATAGGTTTACAAACATTTCAGTGTGAATTAAATCACTCCAGAAAAATGCTGGGATGGTTCCTATCAAAGGACACGGCCGATTTCCTTCCCCATCCTTATCCAACAATCCGTTCCTAATGACCACGGTGTCGCTGGGCCGTTAAATTATAAGCTTCCTTTCTTCCTTTCCTTATGAGTGACAGTATTCCAAATTTTTGCATGTGGTCACTAAGTGGAGTATGTGAGATACTGAAAATCAATTTCTAATGGCTCTACTAGCCGTTAGATAGGCAATATTCAACATGTATTTCGTTCAAAGTTCCGGGATAGTTGTTGGAAATTAGTAATACAGGAACCAGTTATTGCTGAAAGGAGACTTCGAATATAAGTGGAAGACAAGTTGGTTGAAAATCAATGTGGGTTTTGACTTCTTAGAGGCGTCAGGACCAGATCTTTACGTTACGGCAGATAATGGAGAAGTGCTATGAGTGGGACAGGGAATTGTATCTATGTTTTATAGATCTAGAAAAAGCTTATGACCTTGTTCCTAGGTGGACGCTATTATCAGCACTACAACATTATAGAATGGAAGGCAAACTTCTGCAGGCAATTAAAGGTCTTTACATAGATTCTCAGGCAGCAATTGAGTTGCCGGGAAATTGAGTTGATGGCTCAGGATAGTTTCAGAAGTAAGAAAAAGCTGTGACCTGTCACCATTGTTGTTCGTACTATTTTGGACGTTATGTTGAAAACAATAGACTGGCAGGGTGAGATTAAAATAGGTGAAAACAAAAAAATGTCTCGCATATGCAGACAACTTATTTGTGATGGCAGATTCAATTGAAAGGTTGCAATCTAATATTTCAGAGCTATATCAGACGTGTAGGTGTTATGGTCTGAAGATCAGCATCTTCAAAACAAAAGTAATGTCGGTAAGAGATTTAAACAAACTGAATGTCAAACAGGGCGAACAGTGTTAGGACGGGTGGACAGTTTCAAGAACTTAGAATGTATTTTCTCGCAGAATGGCGTCATATTAAAAGGATGTGAATCAAGGTATAGCAAAGATAACGCAGTGAGTAGTTAGCTAAGATCTATTCTCTGCTGCAAAAAAGAAGTCAGTACCAAGGCCAAGCTAGCAGCGCAACGCTCTCTTTCGACCAACTTTGTTCCATGGGAGTGAAATTTGGCTGGATGCGCGTTATCTTATTCGTAAGGCTGAGGTTACAGATATGAAGGTAGAAAGAATGATTGCAGGTAATAATAGATTCGGAACAATGGCGGGAGGATGTCCATAATGAGGAAATCAAGGTAAAACTGGTAATGAACACTGTAATGAAGCGGTTAGAGCGAACAGGGTGAGATGATGTGGTCATGTTTCACGCGTAGGAGAAGCAAGGTTACCAAGAAATTCGTGGGTTCGGCAGCAGGGGGTAAGAGGAAACGAGGTAGACCAAGGAGAAAGACTCGATCAAGAATGATTTTGAAGTAACAGGCTTAGTTAGAATCATAGACGAATTTTATTAAGGGGACTATGCTCCAGACTGAAAGCTGAAACGCATAGACTAAAAAAAAAAAAAAAAAGGTAAAGCAGTCAACAATCCGAAGATTGGTTTGAACACCACAGTGGTTTACTAGGCATGGTCCTGTTTGGAGGTGGTATGCCGTTGCCTTCCTTCGACCTTCAAACTGACTTACCCAGCCAGTTACAGGGGGGGACCTACAGTTTAACGTGGGTTTCGAACCACGGTGCTACTCGGTATTTTTCACATTAGCAACACTGCCAGAGGTGAAAGAAGTGGAAAGTGACAGATAAAAATTCTAGGACCTGGCGGGAATCGAACCCGCGACCTTTGGATTTGTAGGTTTTTTTTTTTATTTTTTATTTTTTTTTTTTTTTATTATATCAATGTAAAGGAAAGAAAGTAATTTGAAAATATCATTCATAAATAATTTATAAATGTCTAAATTAGTAGGGCAAAAATCGCACTGACGGTTTTTACGGCCCACTTTAGATTTGTAGTTTTATAAGTTTTTGCAAACATTTTGGACCAAAATAATAATCTACATAATAAAAAGTTAATTAATAAGAGTGTCTGAAACCCTATTAGGAAAAAAAAATTAGGTAGTGGTGGGTTTTTTTTATGTTTTTTTTTTAAAGTAAGAAAACAAAATATCTTCCTTAATACTGTCTCCCACCAGGATTTTATTTAAATGAATTGTATGTGGGGAATTAATTTCATTTATTTGTTTTGCCTTCCTTCAGGTCATTGGATTCACATGGCCAACATATTGTATTTTCTTTGGAACATTTAAATAAATATAATTTAAAAAAAATAATACGAAATATAATAAATCGAACTTAATATATGCTTCTGGAAGGATGACAGAAGAGTGATGTCCTCTTCAGATATCGGAAATAAACATTCTTCGGGTCCGACTCTCCGCAACGGGGACCCGGGTATGTCTTCGCGTAAATAATTCTTCCTCCATGTTCGATTTCGGTCCGAATTATTGTTAGTTTTAATTGTCTTCTCTTACCCGTATCGACCCAGTTACGGGGGGCACCTTGATGTGTTGCGTAAGTATTTGGCAAGGTGTGGTGATTGGTCCTGTTCTGCGTTCGTTTCATCGATTTGATCGTGTTGCTTTATACGTCGTGTCAAGAGTGATAGAAAAACTACTTGGTTAGCAATAGGAATATGTTAAATAACTTCTAGATCCATGTAGGAGACTGGGCACCCAGCTCCTATCTCCAGGAAGGTTCCAACTGTGGGGCGGATTGGTAAAAATGCTTCCTAAGTAGTTAGCAAAGACAGATCGGTACTTTGCGTGCCGTCTCATAATGTCGTGTCGTGTTAGTAAGAACGTCCAGAAATCTATCACGTCCTTGGGTCCTTTTCGCAAAAGATAATGGGTGGCCATGCCCTTTATCCAAGTGACTGCATGCATCTTCGATGATGGGAAATAAGTCGCATCCGGATGGAGTATCATCTTCGTGGTAATCATGTTTGTTGGTAACCGGAGATAAAGGGCTAATATCTGTTGGACTAGGTGCCATACGGCCGCCGCCTCGCCGCAGAGCAGACGGTGTTCGTCGGTGTCGTCTTCGTTGCACCTCAGGCAGAGCGGGGAGTCCACCAGGGAGATGGCGTGGAGTCTGTGACGCGTCGGATATTTACCATTGACAAAGGTATACCAAATGCTGCTCGTTTCTGCGGTGAAGTATGGTTGGTGCACTGAGCGCCATACCGTCGTCCACGTAACCTCTGGTTGGCGACCTTCGACGGCGTTCCGTGGATGTGTTCTCATTAACAGTTGATAAATATCGCGCGTAGCGGCAGCTCTGGTACGAGGAAAGTCGTGATGAATATAACTATATTCAAGCAAAAAGAATTTGATGTGTAAGAGCGCTGGTACTATGTGGGCAAGGAAGATCGGCGGGTGGCGTGAAGTAGGTGCAAGTTCGTCGACCAACAGACCCGTAATACTATGGGGTCTGTGATTCCAGAGCTTAACGATTGTACTCATATAAAGCGCCGTCGCGCGTGCCAGGACGTTGACCAAGGCTAGACCCCCTCTCCGCTTAGGGAGTGTGAGGGTGTCGTACTTGACCTTGAAGATGTGACCGTTACTGACAAAGTAACCAAAGGCTGCTTGGATCTGTCGTGCCATCGCTCTAGGAATTGGTAAAATTTGTGCAATGTGTGTTATACGGGATGCCATATAGATGTTTATGAATTTCACCTTCTGTATCATGTCCATCGCTCGCAACAACTGACTTCGAACTCCAGTCCTGATGTTCTGAAGTAGTCGCCGAAAGTTCATGGCTGTGGTACGACGGATGTCTGGAGTGAAAATTATCCCCAGGCAGCGGAGAGTCTCTGTAGTTCTGAATGGGGCTACGCTTCCATCTGGGAGTCCCTGTCCAATGTTCATCGCGCAGGATTTGGCTATATTCATATGGCTACCCGCTCCGCTGCCATATTTCTCGATCAATCGCGTCGCCTCCTGTACCTCCTATTTGGTACGTACGATGAAGACGAGATCGTCTGCGTAGGCGCGGCAATTGAATGTATGTCCCCGCAGGGTGATCCCTGATAACAGACTTTGCAAGCCACAGAGAAGGGGTTCTAATGCGATGGCATACAGGATCGTTGACAGAGGACAACCCTGTCGTACTGATCGTGCGATTGGTACTGGTTCTGACGTTCGTCCATTGACCATCACCGTCGAAGAAGCTCCACGAAGGAGGCGCATAATTACGAGGACAAAGGCGGGAGGAAAAGCCATCCGTTCCATGACCTTTGCGAGGAAATTGTGGCTCACGCGATCGTAGGCGTGGTCGAAGTCGATAGAAATCATGGCTCCCTGCAGTCGACAGACTGTTGCCGTGGCGATGATGTCTCTGTAGTCAGATAGTGTTGTTTGTATGTTGGTGTCTCCACCCAAGGACGTCTGTGCGGGTGAAAGGACTTGATACAGGACTCGCCTGAGTCGCATCGCGAGTATCCGTGAAAAAATTTTGAAATCGGAGTTGAGTAACGTTATCGGCCGATAGCTGTCAGGTCGTCTGCCTCCGGCGGGTTTTGGTATCGGAATAATGATGCCTTCCAGAAATTCTGGCGGTGGTGAGGTTGTATTGGACAGTATCTCCTGATACATCTCTCTCCATCGTGGGAGCATCAAGTCTTGAAAGGTTCTATAGAATTCTAAAGGCAGTCCGTCTGGTCCTGGCGATCGGTTAAGAGCTCCCTTGGCGAGTGCATCAGTGACATCTTCAGTAGAAATGTTGTCTAAAAGAGATTCCGCCGCCTGAACATCAAGGGTACGATGGATCGTCCGTGGTACCTCTCTCAATGCCACCGCGTTAGGCTCTTCTTCACGATAGAAGTGGCGGTAATGAGCTGCGAAGGCCTTTGCGATGTCCGCCTGTGAGTTCAGTCGGCGACCGTCAGGTAAATCTAAAGAGGAAATCAGCGCTTGTCGACGGCGTCTGAGGTTTGTGACAACGTGATGCATGGAGGGTGTTTCGCCATTGATGTTGTCGTGACAGCGCGCTCGAACCACGACACCCTCCAATTGGCGCCGAGTGAGGGCCAAAATCTTTGCCTTGACACGTTGGGCTTCGAAATGACGTTCTGGCGACGGCGGATGTTCCATAAGGTCCCGCAGGATCATGTAGTAAAATTCTGTTGTATGTCGGTGCCATTGCATACGTTCCTTGCCATACCGGAGCAGAGTGCGGCGTAAGGCAGGCTTTACACAGTGTACCCACCACAGAAGAGTGGACGAGTATTGTGTGAGGCGTCTTTCGCAGGATTCCCACGTATCCTTCACCCTGTCTCGACATTCCGGTTCCTTTAAATAGGCGATGTTTAGTTCCCATTGGCCCCGACTGCGCCATATTGTTTGACGTCGAAGGTTTATCGTGCACACGAAAACACTATGGTCTGAGAAGGCTGCAGGCCATCTTTCGGCGTTTAAGACGTCCGAAGTGAGCGGAGAAGACACGTAGATGCGATCCAATCGACTGCCCGAGTGACTCGTGACATGCGTAAATTCCGGACGTTGTCCGTGCACCACTTCCCAGGTATCTGCGAGACTGAGTCTTTGCACCAAGTGTCGGAGTTCGGGACAGGTGGTAAAATTAGGATATTGGTCCTTCTTCGACAGAACACAGTTGAAATCTCCGCCAACAATGATGTTCTCATAACGTCCCAGAAAAAGCGGTGTAATCGCTTCAGAGTAAAACTGGGATCGTTCACGTCGTTTTCCTGTACCGGAGGGAGCGTAGATATTGACCAGCCTGATTCCGTGTACTGTTAGTCCCAGCCCTCGTGATGACGGCAGGTAAGTGATGTCTTCGACTGCCATGCCATCTCGAACGACGATCGCAGCTCCCGCCTCTCCGTTGGTAGTTGGCGTTACATATGCGGTATAACCATATAAATCGGGCCAGGTGTCCGTCCGTAGCTCTTGGAACAGCGCAATGTCAATGTCCGCAGCTCGTAGTGTGTCGCGTAACAATTGAAGTTTTGGATGGGAGCCAATGGTATTCAAATTAATTGTGGCGATCCTGTATGCTTGTACGTTGTCCCGCACGTTCATGTGCGTAGGAACGGAAGTCGTTGGGCGCTGCGTGTTTCCTGCTTATTACTCATGCCCGGTTTTCCGGGCCATCCTGTGGCATTTCTTCATCTGGTGGTACTTCGTCTCCCCAGGAAACGGGGGCAGATCCAGTCATAGTCGATACGCGAGTAGCTGCTCTCATCCCGGTATCCTTTTTGGTTTCTCGAGAAGCATCGGCATCCGGGTCTTCAGAACGCTGTAGTGTTCCAGAGGCACTCGGTAAATCGTCCTGCACGTGGTGGGCACTGTCAGCTGCGCTGGAGACATCGTCCTGGGAATCCTCTGGTGCGAGCGGGACAGATTCGTCCTGTAGTCGTGATTCCGACTCTGTTGTCGATGTTTTCCTCCTCTTCTTGCGTCGTTGTGGCGACTTCTGTTTCCGAGGATGTAGTTCTGAATCAGATGACGGAATGGAGTTGCGACGTTCAGGGACGAAAGCGGCTGTGGGCACGACCATGGCGTCAATTTCCATGCCAGTGTCTCGTTTGTCGACATCTTCGTCCCGTGTCGGAACCTCCGAGCGAGGGATCGGTTGTCGTTGGTACTCGCCGGCCTCATCTCGTCCAGTCGTTGCAGGTTGTGAAAGGTCTTGTGGGAGTTCTGGAGCCAGATCTTGAACAGGCGTCTGAAGTTCTTCCTGTCTCATTGCCGCTGCATAGGTTAGTGGCAGGGTTGTTATGGGCTGCGGAAGTGTGACATCATCGCTCCGAAGTTGTGGAATCCTGCGTTGGGGACATTCGTTTCTCACGTGTCCCTCTTTACCGCATCCGGAACAGGTCTTCGGCTGCCCGTCATATATAACAATGGCCCGGCAGCCGCCGATGTAGAGGTAGGACGGGACGTGTTTCTTTAGCTCTATGCTCACTTGCCGCACGCCGTTCAGGACTGGATACGTACTGAAGTGTATCCATTTCTCTGCTACGTGTCCGTGTACTGTTCCGTAAGGGCGGAGCGCCGCCACCACTTCTTCTGCTGGCATTTCGAACGGAAGTTCGAAAACTCGGACCGTGCGTAAACCTAGGCCGACATGTTCAACTGCTACTGGGCCGATGTGTCCGTCCGAATGCCGGAATTTAAGGACATCTTTTGTCCGTGCAAGTATTCTGTCGCAGGCTGCATCGGATGTCAATTTGACGTACACTACACTGCTAACGATCGAGAAGTGTATTCCAATCATGTCCTCACAGGGGATCTTCACTTCATCACGTAGGAATTGTTCGATTTCCAGTGCTTTTGGTCGTACATATTCGTTCGAGAAGGTGAACTTCAGTGTGGTTTTGCGGTACGAGTTGGCCATTCTAGTGTTGATCGTAATACAAGCGACAAGCGCTGCGAAGGTAAACAACCGCGGAACACGCGCTACGGCGAGGAGGTAAACAGTACCTTCCGCGCCGCTACACTGCCCGGGGCAGACTATAGTTTGGCACTCTACCACTGTGCTACGGAGCCTCACGTTATAATGGTGATTATGATCGTGATGAACTGTATTTAAATTATGAAATTTAATAAAATTATGGATGCACAGTTTTGTCGCATAATTATTGAAGTTCTTTCCTTCCACACAAAGGATGATTCGTAATCAGAGTTGAAGAGGATTTAGTGTGTGACTCGATGCTTCGGTGTCAATGGCCAGCGTGTCCTGAGGCCGACCTAGCTGACGCAATTCACGCGGTTACGCCCCAGCCGCGGCGCTCTGTTGCGCCCGGAGAAGATAATCGACCCTGCGCGAGCGGGTCGAGGGTCGAAGGAGCTTTCGATGACGGGCAGGGGATTTGTGGCGAGCACAGGAGCCGGTGGTAATGCTGGCGGACAGCGGCGGGGAGGTGGGCCGAGGGAGTGAGCGCTAATAACGACAAGCCCCCCCTCCCCCAATTCCCCAGCACCCCGGGGACCGGCGCGCGCAAAGGTCGGCGGAGCGGTGCTCCCGCCCTCTGATGGACTGGCTAAGTCATCTGGCGACAGCCGGCCACAGGCCTGCGATTAGAGGCAGCGCGGCGCCCGCTTAGAGGCGCGCACCACTGTTCCGGCACTTGCTGCACCGCGCTTCACACGTACAAGGATCACCAACTGAAAGAAAAACTCGCAAGGCGAAACTCTATGCTCGTTTGACACTTTTATACATCATAGAAAGACCTTGCATATTGATAAGGCTCTACATCTTGGAGTAACCTTCGACCGGTAAAAAGGCGTTCGACGCGGTGCCACACTGCAGACTGCTAACGAAGATACGAACTTATGGAATAGGTTCACAGATTTGTGACTGGCTGGAAGACTTTAATAATAGAACGCAGTACGTTGTTCTCGAAAACAATTTTGCCGGCCGCCGTGGCCGAGGGGACTGCGGCGCTTCAGTCACGCTCTGCGCGGCCACTACGGTCGGGGGTTCGAATCCCCCCTAGGGCATGGATATTTGTGCCGTCCTTAGTTGTAGCTAGTTCATTAGTAGTTTGTAAGTTTAGGGACTGATGACCCCGTAGTTAAGTCCCAAAAGCTATACAAACATTTGAACTTTTTTTTTCTCGACGGCGAGTGTTAATTAGAGACGAGTGTTTCGTCTGGCGTGCCCCAGGTGAGTGTGATAGGGCCGCTATTATTTTCTATCTATATAAATGATCTGATGTACAGAGTAAGTTGTAATTTGCGGCTGTTTCCTGATGATGCTGTGGTGTATGGGAAGGTGTCGTCTTTAACTGACTGTAATAGCATACAGGATGTCTTAGACAAAATTTTTAGTTGGTGCGAAGAATGGCAGCTAGCTCTCAATGTAGAAAAATGTAAGGTGATGCGCATGAGTAGGAAAAACAATCCTTTAATGTTCGAATACAGTATTAGTAGGGAGGTTCTTGATGCTGTCGCGTCGTTCGGATATCTAGGCGTAACATTGCAGAGCGATATGAAACGGAACGAACATGTAAGGACAGTTGTGAGTAAGGCGGACAGCCGACTTCGGTTTATTGAGAGAATTTTGGGAAGATGTACTTCACCTATAAAGGAGACCGCGTATAAAACGCTTGTACGACCACGTCTTGAGTATTGCTCAAGTGTTTGGGGCCCGCAGCAGATCAGTTTAAAGGAAGACATAGAAGCAGTTCAGAGGCGAGCAGCTAGGTTCGTTACTGGTAGGTTCGACCAATGCGCGAGTATCACGGAAATGCTCCGGAAACTCAATTGGAGATCGCTGGAAGAAAGACGTCGTTCTTTTCGTGAATTTCTGTTAAGTAAATTTAGAGGGCCGGAATTTGAAGCTGAGTGTAGTACGATCTTGCTGCCGCCTACTTACATTTCGCGTAAAGATCACAAAGACAAGAGAAATTAGGTCTCGTAGGAAGGCATATAGGCATTCTTTTTTTCCTCGTTCCATTTGGGAGTGGAATAGGAAAGGAAATGCCTAATAGTGGTACAGTGTACCCTCCGCCTCGCACCTTACGGTGAATTGCGGAGTATTATGTAGTTGTAGAACTAGCAATTCTAAACTACTAACCATCGAACAGAAAGCCCCCGATCGAATAGTGCTACTAACTGGCCGAACCGGAGACTACGACCTTTTACTGTCCTTCATACGTACAAATCCTTGATCCGCTCCATCCTTAGCTAAGAAAATGTTGTATCGATATCTATTCATATAAGTTCCACATCTGCATCGATACTCTGCAAGTCACATTGAAGTGCACGGCAGAGGGGTCATTGAACCAAATTTATGATATTTCTCTACAGTTCCATTCTCTAATAGCTCCCGGGAAGAAGGAACACCTAAATCTTTCTGTTTTTGATCTGATTGTTCTCAAAAATGTTCAAATGTTGTTAAGCTTATGGGACTTAACTGTGAGGTCGTCAGTCCCTAAACTTACAAATTACTTATGAACTATCTTATACCATAGACAGCACAAACATCGATGCCAGAGGGCGGATTGGTACTCCCAACAGGGAACGGTCTCGCCGCGGTGGAGTAGCCGAGCGGTTTAAGGCGCCTCGCTGCGGAGCTCGCGGTTGCTCGCCGTCGGGGGTTCGAGTCCTCCCTTGGGCATGGGTGTGTGTGTGTGTGTGTGTTGACCTTAGGTTAGTTTGTAAGCTACGGACTGATGACCACGCAGTTTGGTCCGATAGATTTACAAACATTTGAACATTTTGGGGAACGGCCTCGCGCATCGGAACATACCGCTTCAACGCGCTCGACCGCTCCGCCGCGGCGATTTTTCTCATTTTATTATGATTATGTCCCCCTATGTAGGTGGGTGCTAACAGTATATATTCACATTCTGAAGAGAAAATTTAAGAAAGAAATTTCGCAGATAGATCTCTTTGCAACAAATAACGCCTTTCCTTTAATAGTTTCCACCCCAACTAGTACATCATTTCCGTGACACTCTCTCTCCTATACGACGAAAATACTAACCTAGCTGCCCTTCCTGTCAGTCCCACCTGGTGTGGATTTCAAAAATGCACAGTAATACTGCAAAGTGTAGTGTAGTGTAGGCAGTTTCTTTAGTAGACCTGTTGCATCTTCTAAGTGTTCTGCCAATGAAACATAGTCTTTGGCTCGCCTTCCCTACAATATTTTCTGTGTGTTCTTTCCAATTTAAGTTGTTCGTAATTGTTACTCCTAGGTAGTTAGTAGAATTGACGGCATGTAGGTCTGACTGATTTATCGTTAATTGAAGTTTACAAGGTCCTCCATATTCTTGAACACCATTCAGTTCGCCTCGCATTTCGCATCCGATTAAGTTTCCCCACCAACTCACTAAATACACACCTCGTCTCAGAAAGACAGAACATCTCCGAATAGCCTACAAATATCTGACAACAACGGAACTCAACAGCATCAATCCTATTTTGTCTCTTCTGTTTTCCGATCCCAGTAGGTGGCGTGGTTCTGTGTACACATCCATCGGCCCGAACACTTGCCAACCCTCCACACCCTCTCCCAAACAAATTTCAAATGTCTCCTCCTCCTAATAAAACTTTGTTTCTCTCATGTGTTATTTCTACTATAACACCTGATCGGTATGCAGAGTAAGAGTTGGCAGCACTTCAATTTTCCAATAAAACACAGTACTGGTTGCAATAATTTATTTTTCTTTAAGGCGATTCGCCTTTTTGGGGCATAATGAGAATCTGGAAAATACGTTTGGGGAATCTTTACAGGGCTAGTCTTTTCAAGCACACTCATAATAAGAAAATACATTATTACTGGTCTTATGATAATGTTTTAAATCGGTCAGCTGTGAAAGGATGTCGCGCCAAAGGCTGGCACTAAAGGAAGACAACGAAGCAGTTCAGAGCCGAGGTCCTAGATTTGTCACCGACACATTCGATCCACATCCAGGTATTACGGAGTTGCGTTGTGAAGTCAGATGAGTAATTCTGGAAGGATGACGATGTTGTTTTAAGTGAGATATTGTTGCGAAGTTAATCAAAGACAGTTGTAATGGAAGAAGAGGAATATGTGTTGGGGCTAGAGTGTATAGTGTGTAAGATTTGTAGATGACAACGTTTTGATGCCAGAAAATGCATCTGAGATGGATCTCAACGGGATTGTATAAGAACACAACACGATTTAATGAGAATGAGAATTAACACGAAAAATATTAAAAGCACGATGAAAGGTAGGAAATGTGTGGAGAGTAAATAGAGCAACTACATAACTTCAAGTATGTAGGTAACACGACCAGGGATTATATGTTATGAACAACAGAAATTAGAAGAAGAATTGCGACGGTGAAAGAAAATTTAAAGACAAAATTGAAATTATTTCGTGAACCACTAACCAAATATTTGAGGAAAATTTTCTGTATGCAGTAGAGGCAAGGACATTATGTAAGGAAGGTTTAATAAGACTCGAGGCACTAAAGATTTGGATATGGAGAACAGAACAAGCGAAATGAGAAGACAGGGTAAAATACGATGAGGTACTAAGAAAAGTTGAAGAACAAACTGCGTTGAAAACCATTAAAATGAGAAAAATGAACGGAATCGGATACTGAGAAGTAACTATATACTGAAGCAAGGAAAAGAAAAGAACGGTGAAAGGCAAAAGAAGAAAAGGGAGGAAAAGTTAGGCCTATCAAATGTTGGACAACATCAAAGGAAAGAAATATTCGGACATAAAAAAGCTTGGCTATAGACCGGCAAAAGTGAAAGAGGTTTAACGTAAGAAAAGACTTTCCGTAAGGCAGAACACTTGTGATGACAATTATTCAGAAAATTTAGAGAACTCTCATTAGAAGATGATTGCAGAACGATACATTTCTCGTTAAGACTGTGAAGATAGAGTCCATAGAAAGGATGTACTCCTGGACATATGCTCCCCTGTGACAACTACGTGTAGATGTAGATTTACCTGCCTAATATGCGTGTGCTGCAGTGCAGCTGAGATGTTAGGCGTTAGCAACCTTTCTCACCCCTAACTTACCACTTCAAAAAACAAGGTCAAATGTTTGTATAGTCTATGGGACTTAACTACGGGGTCATCAGTCCCTAAACTTACAAACTACTTATGAACTAACTAAGGCTAAGTACGGCACAAATATCCATGCCCGAGGGGGGATTCGAACCCCCGACCTCGTGGCCGTGCAGACCGTGACTGAAGCGCCTCAGTCCCCTCGGCTACCGCGGCCGGCTACCTCACCACTATCGAACAGACTGACAACTGGCAAGAAAGAAAGTTAAACTGCAAACTCATCCAAATCTTTGCTATGTTTAAATTTTCTAGTCTCTAGTTCGTCGGGACGTTAGTTTTAAATCAATTGCAAAGATATACTGAGCAGACAGGCAGAAACGAAAACGACCTAAGAAGAACGTGCTAAAATGTGCGTTAATGCATATTACATTACAAATTTAGGCAACTGAAAAGTCAGACGAATTCTGAACAGAGAAGCGACATTGAAAGCTATGAAAAACCTTAAGTTCCAATGCTTGAATGTAAGAAAATTATTGCCCATTTTGGTTTTCAGCAATTGGCATCATAAATAATGAAATTTATTAAATAAATAACACTTTAGGTTCTTCGTTATAGGCGTATATGCTACGTTTGATAGATCCTAAAGATTGACTTCCATCACAGAAAAACTCTGAAGGTCAAACTACATACTAAAGAACGAGCAAGTGGTTACTGCTCTATGATTTGCGTAACACGAACAAAACGACGAAAAGCGACAAGAGAAGTGTTGGGATACAAATCAGTATACACAGTTACACTCACATCCGAAGTTAGAGTGCCGGCTCTTTGTCAGCACCAACTTCCACACGCTAAAGGTTAAACAGGTAAACAGACTGGCAGGGGAGGATTTTATATAAACTAAATATGGAAACTTTTATATTTCAGATTTGTTCTGACTCGTGTTTCAATAGGTTGCAAATAGAATGATAAGTTATAGAACAACATAATTTACACTGCTGAAGTTTATGAGTGCTAATTTCTTCTACGACCATAAATCTATGTTGGGGATCGTACTAAGTAACTTAGACGCAAGCGTAACAGCCACAAATGGTGACTGGAAACACCGTATCTGTGTAGAGAAGGAAACTTTCATCATATTCTGATCAGCTTTTCTGATTATTCTGAACTAGATTGCATCAATGAAAAGGAGCGCGGCAGCATCGAGGCTGCTCCATTCGTATGAATTTTTCCATTAAGTTGTAGACGCTGGCAGGTTAATTGTTTGGGTTTGTGGAATATATTGCTTCTACAACAACTCGCGTGTTAATAATCGGTCCAATAACCTTAAATTGTTCGTTCTAATTATTTTGTGAAGTTTCCATAAAAGAAAAGTCAAACCTCTTATGAAGTAGTTATATAAATAACAGCTGGCTGGGAGGAGCACGAATTAAATAGATAAAAAGCGATTAACTTATTACAGGCTGACACACTATAAAACGAAAAGCCACAAATAACAACATCAGCATACCTAAGCTGCGGACGCCTTCTCCCTCCGCTCCCTACCGCTGGTTCAGTCGTAGCTGTTCATACTCTGATTTACTATCCTGACGCATTACACCGAGAGCGTTCTACTGGTATTCCGTGGGTCGTTAATTAACGCGAGACTAAGAAGCTTGCTGCGCGGGTTGCGTTATGAATGTAAAAGAGACAGATTTTTTTGGCACTGAAGGAAGACGCTGCTTCAGCACTTGCTAGTTGAACCGTGGCAATTAGGGGTAACATACGACACAAACGGATTATGCAAGGCGTCTGGTAAGGAGAAAGTGACCCAAAATCAGAACATTTCTGCTGATCGATGTGGCAGCAAATGACTTATTTGTAAATAGAAGGGTCACAATTGGTCAATAAAATGGTATTCTTCGTAAATAACATTTCTCTTGTAACAGTTCGCTACAGCTAAACGACACCCAGCCTATTAGCCCAAGGGTGAACCCGGTGAAGATCGATACTGATCAGATAATCGTTAATTTTGTGTAAGGAAAGATATGAAAGGAAAACAACGGTCACTAGTGAAACGGTCTGATTTATTTTAAATCGATTTCATCTCTAGGATAGTCATCAACAGTGCCCACGTTACGTTAGATTTTAGGTACCATGTAATTTTTCATCAGCATACTTACAGCTATACACATACTAGTTTTTAAAATGTTTGCATTTGATAGGCAAATGATTGTACCAGAAATAAGACTACACGTGCTGATGTATGCACTGATGATGGCTATCGAATAGCTGGAATCGATTTGAAATAGGTCATTGCTTCGCGACTGATCACTGCATTCCTTTAATAAATTTCAACGGTCGTTACGAAGCGGCCCAAAATGGATTCGGATATATACTTTTCAGAGATTTTTTTAAATACTCTTCTGTTGGAAATAAATTTCCGGAGCGCCTAATTACATACGTTTGTTCTTGAGATTAATTTGCTATAATACCCATAAAGTCTTTGTGGGACTCACTGAAATTCGTAAACAATCTCTCTTGTTAACTTTTGTGCAGTGTCAGGTGTGCTCCTGTACTGATTTACTAGTTGTAGGGAGTGCTTGAACAGTATAAGCTTGCTTGCACACAAGGTGATCCATTTCACGAAGAGGACAAATTCGGTCAATGAATCTCTATATCTATCTTATATATATCTCTCTATCTCTATATGTATCTTATCTCTTATCTCTCTCTCACACACTCTCCTTTTATATCAGATGACGAACTTCAAATTTTTTCGATAACAAGAATTGTCGCAAAACATGTTTATATGAACTTTGTTCCTATCAAATGTTCTGGTTACCAGGCCCTAGGCTTACAAACTACTTAAACTAATCTGAAGGCAACACACACACCAGTGTCGGAAGGAGAACTCGAACCTCCGACGGTGAGTAGCACGCGCTTCGCAGCAAGGAGCCTTGAGCGCTCGGCCATTCCATCTCGGCTCTGTTCCTATCTTTGTTTTTAATTTCAGTGTCAGGTTAACCAATCGCAAAATCTGTAAAAAAAGTAACAATTCATATACATACCGACTGATATAATAGTAGAAAACTTTGTTTTATGGTTGGGTCTAGGTATTGACAGTTTTATCAGTTTAAATTTAGATGATGGTAACTTACGTACAACGATCTAGTAAAGTTCACAGCAAGAGGGCAATACGTAATGAAATATACTCTTGTTACAGTGAAACAGAAAGACATACAATAATATTCGAGCTATAAATAACCTGTTCAATGGATTTGTCTATATGCATTCTCTAGAAACCTCCGAGAAACACAGAAACGCTTTATTCAGCATCTCTAACAGGCCCGTATTTAGGGTTGGGACGCCCCTGTACAGTAATTTATTTTACGACGCCCCCCCCCCTCCCGGCATCTGGTATCAAACATTACATTTTATTTAAAAAAAAAAAAATCTCTGGTTACGCCACTGCTATCAACACACAAACTGAATTTTAAAATTTATTGCTGTAATCGAAACTCTAAATAATTATGGTTCAATTAACATTGCTGCGGTGGAGTAGCCGAGCGGTCTAAGGCGTCTCGCTGCGGTTGCTCGCCGTGGAGGTTCGAGTCATCCCTGGGGCATAGGTGTATGTGTTGTCCTTAGATTAGTTTACCTAGGTTTAAGTAGTTTGTAAGCTACGGACTGATTACCACGCAGTTTGGTCCGATAGATTTACAAACATTTGAACATTTTCAATTAATATTAACATAATATTAAAATATTTTGCGATGGCGAAATTTTCCGCCCTCAAAATTTTGCCGCCATGTGCAGCTTCACATATTGCACCTGTCTAAATACGGCCCTGATCTCTAATAAGCATCTTAAGTGGCCCTGCAAATATGAAAATATCCGTTTTGCACGTTATTAGCAGACACTTTTTCCTTGATACGAAAGAATATTACTTTTCGGTGTGCTTAGCCTTCTACATTAAGATAACGGTATCTTTAGAGATGCAATACATAATAAAAAATGAAAAACATTGTACTGGAGAACTAGTAAGACTTTTGAGAATATTTCTCTGAAGAATTACAGTATTTCTTACCTCGTTATGCCTAATAAAAATATTTTTTCCATCACGTCATCTTACTATTTACAAACTTTTAGCTTCCTTGAGTGAATTGTGACGGATGATAACAATAGGACATGTACTTTATGGAAAGGAAACAGGGAGACGCCACGCAGAACAAACTGCGCAATGCTTTCGTATTTGCATAACAGTAAATTCTTCAGTTGTACACATTACTGATTAAGGAGGAATTATTTCCTTGTGTACTGCATGGGTTGTACGGGCCGTTAACGGTGACTCGGGTATGCTGTTAGACAGCTGCTGCTGTAAGTAAACAGCTGTTTCACACTACAGCTTAAAGGAAAAAGAACATCTGAAGAGGGAGAATACACAAAACAAACACGGTGCAGCAATTTTTAATTTACCATGTTTTAGTGCTGCTTGCGGTGCTTCGTGGGTAAACCTATCTCTAGGAATTCCTGGACCGTTTCTGGAGGTATGAAGACGACATATATATTGAATTATAAGTTCGGGTTTCTTAGAAATAAAAGTAATTTTTAAGTCAACTCTTCCGTGCAGCGGCCCCCCGCTCAAATACATTTATCTGCGTCAGCATGCTAACTACGATGCCTGCCTTTCTCTTCCAGCTTTTCAACTTCCTTAATGATCCCTTCTAGTCACCCTTAACTACTTTACCTCCAGGTGTAACTTCTTATACCTTAAAAATAAATCCCGCCAAAACACAAGAAATACTCGCAAAACTGTCTATTTCGGTGGGCACCTCACCAAACATAACCATACCTCTCATCTTTCTAACTCACTAGAAGGTCTTGGACTAACTGCTGAGCCCTCGTGGAATGGCCGAGCGTTCTAAGGCGCCTTGCTGCGGAATGCGCAGCTGCTAGTTGTTGGAGGTTCGAGTCCTCCCCCGGGAATGGGTGTATTTGTTGTCCTTAGCATAAGTCGTCCTCACGAACCGTAAGAAAACTATGTTAGCCTTTTTTACATAATTTCCGACAGAAAAATATAGTTTGATTGACGAGTGTTTCGTATTTGGGATAATTGTCACAGGCGAATTATGCTCATTAAGAAAGATCTCACTGTACAGACAATTTGTAAAGAAGCAGATCTTTTTCTTCGAATTTATCAGAATTACTTATTGTATCATATTCTTTATTATCGATGGTTTCCTGAATACAGTTTTCAGACTTTGCGCTTATTCATAATTAACACACTGTAGTACAAAGAAATGTTTGATAATATTCATAACTAACGTTACACAAGGAACTTCCTATAAAAATAAAAAAATAAAATGTTCAAATGTTTGTATATCTATGGGACTTAATTGCTTCGGTTATTAGTCCCTGGGCTTACCATCTACTTAAACTAAGTTAAACTAACCTAAGGGCAAAACACACACCCATGCCCCAAGGAGGACTCGAACCTATGATGGTGAGCAACCGCGCGCTACGTGGCGAGGCGCCTTACAGCGCTCGGCTATTCCATCGCAGCCCTATGTAAAGCAGTACATTTTTTAAAATTTGGTGTTTAACAGCTTAGTTCTTTGTTGTTTAGTAAAATTATTATGTTTGTATTTAGTTAACATGCGCTTGCTCATTAAAAAGTTATGTAATAATTACTAATACAATCGTCAACTGATTATCAAGAGAGTTTGCTCAAAACAATTGGCTACAACATTATTTCTTAACTTCGTTGATGTAGTGGCTCTCAAAACGTTTCGTTCTCTTTTTCATGTTTGATTTGCACTAATTAATAGAAAAAAAAGAAAGTTACTTTTACATTTATTATAAACAGAATGTTATTCGTAAATGAGAAAAAAAAAGGTAACTTATTGCACTCTTTCTCTCCTAGTCATTTATTATTTAGGAAAGGAACGCCTTAATTTTTTTAAATCCGATTAGGCTCAGAATAATTTACATAGCCGTTTACAGAATGGGAAGATTATAAGATCTCTCTCTCTCTCTCTCTTTCTGTGTGTGTGTGTGTGTGTGTGTGTGTGTGTGTGTGTGTGTGTGTGTGCGCGTGCGTGCGCGCGTATGCGTGTGCGTGTGCGTGTGCTTGTCTGTGTCTCTTTAGAGGAAACTTTTTTCCTGTTGTTGTTTAATATTATATTGTGCAACATAGTAGCGGAATGGATACTCTTCTATTAAAACATCGGTGAGGGCTTAGAGCTCAAAACTGTAATTTTTTTTCTGTTGATACTTTTCAAAAAATAGCTCATAACTGGGGAATTATTGCTTGCATGTTGATCGTGTGACGTTCTCAAGTAGTAGAAATTTGGTTTAAATGAACAGGAGAGACGCACGCTGGATACGGATGTGCGATTATACGAGGACTCGCAGGCCAGCGCGGCTATCAGGAGACCTCTCGGACCTCGTGTTAGCGAGTCTGCGGCAACTTGCGCTTTCCAAACACGGGCGTGCGCTCTCTATTAGGTGTCCTCACGGCGGGCGCTGCTAAGTGCTACGTCGCTTCTTCACAGGTTCCCACCACGGCATTGGAGACGTTTTTCACAGTAACGTGGGGAACAAAGCTATTACCACCTGTCTGACGTGCTCTTGAAATGCATTTCACTTTTGCCTATACTGGATGTACTCGTATCAGACGTACTGCACGATTACGGTAAGCACTTTTAAAACGAAGGAAGATTAGGGTTTAATGTCCCGTCGAGATCGTGGTCATCAGAGACGGAGGACACGCTACGATAGTTTATGGATAGTTTATGTCAGAGATCGGGAAGAAAATTGGCCGACCTCTTTGAAAGGAACCGTCCGCATTTGCCTGGAAATAGAAGGAAGATCACAGGAAACCTAAATCAGGGTGGCCGCAAGCTGGTTTGAATCGCCGTCCTCCTGAATGCGAGTCCAGTCCGTTGCCACTGTGCCACCTCGCTGGGTAAGACCCTTTTGGTGGATCTCGACCCTTCCGGATGCAATTTAAAGAATTCGAAAAACGCACGGGTGAAGAAATCGACGACTGCCTGCATTTGTGGAATTTCCACTTCTGGTCACTTCTCCTAATGCTAATGTGATTTATACACCACGTAATTCCACAATATAGTGAATTAATGGAGGTACGATTGTAAATTGATGTTGTTCCTCCTATGAAGATCTGGATGTAACTTTTGTTTATTTCAGATAATAACTCAGAAATAAATCAGTTATAAATTTATTAAAGAAATACCTTCATTGGATAGTAGACTGTTCACACATTTTCAGTGCCTGCTGTTTTTGCCCTGCATGCGATCCTCGGAATATTCTACAGTTTAATTCTTTGTTTTGCCTTTATGTCGCTATGTGGTTCCTGACGCGACATTTCAATAACTCGAATCGTCTACGTTGAAGTAGTCCTACCAAAAATAATATGGTACACACACTGTAATTTATTTCCTCTATGCTTATTAAACCTAACAAGATGTGCGGCCACTACGGTCGGGAGTTCGAATCCCCCCCTCGGGCATGGATATTTGTGCCGTCCTTAGTGTTAGCTAGTTCATAGGTAGTTTGTAAGTTTAGGGACTGATGACCCCGTAGTTAAGACCCATAAGCTATACAAACATTTGAACATTTTTTGAACAAATGAAGCAGAATAAAAACCAGTGAAAGCTCAAAGCTGAACAAGTGCAGCATTGAGGGGGGTGAATACTGAGAACCCGCGCGACCTGGTCGTGTGGTGAGCGCGGGAGGTCCGTGGTCAAATCTCCATCGTTTCCACTATTTTTTACACCAAATTACGAATTTTCCGCCCGATGAATAATGTATATTTTCTCTGTAGTCAATCTGCTGTCTATGTCGTGGTGCAACGTGCGTTTGCCACAGCGACGTGTACGGAAGGCACCCATAATTCGTTCTACGGAAGTACCACATGATACGACTTTTGTATTCGCAAAAAGTTTGTTATTTCCATTCTTCTGTGAGGTCTATGAGGCATCTCCACTGCCCTGACTTTCATCACATTTACTAGTATCACAAATATATATTTACCGGGCGATTCATATCGTATAACCAATGTACAGTATGACAATTCCAAAGACTACATAAACAAAACAGATATTAATAACGTAAAGGACAGTTCATAATTTTCTAAAAAAGATATATAAAATAAATAAAAATTACAAAAGGAAGATTTGCATTATTTTATATTTTTAAAAATTACAATACTTATCAGAAAACGGATATCAACCCACATGCAATATTGAAGCAACAGTTAAAGTAAAATAGAAAAATTAGTAAAACTAGAAAATTTGGCAGCACTTACATACACAAATGACCCTCTAGACACAGTACTGCCAGACACAGCGCAGTATGTGAAAATATAAATTTTCACAAGAAAATACGCAACATTTCATGCAGGTAGCAGCATAAGAAAAATCCGATTTCAAGTAACGAAGTAAATCCTATTCTATAAGTACATTATCGTTTTACTACAAAATGTAAACGACCAGTATTAATGTTTAACCTGTATGTGTAAAACCTCTACCTACTTTCACAAAACAAAACAAGTGCAATATTTCGTAATATTGTAAATATTTTGTAAATGAGGATTAACGTTTATGGGAGATGATTAAAATAATATTTCATCTGCAGCATGCATTAAGGTGTCACTCTGCTGCCGGAAAAATAAAACTACCCACAAATTTTAGTGACTAGTATCGTAGTCTAATTTTTTAACATTGCCTCATTTGTTTAGATGATATTTCCTGTTGCCAGCCGACATTTCTTTTACTTCCACTACACGTCTAAGAGATTTGCATCTCCGTCGTCAGGCGGATTTAGGTGAATTAATACGACATTTATATGCTGTGTTTACGACTTTTGTGGTGACACACACTTCTGGTTCCAGTTGTCGGAGACTCCGTATTCTGTCGTCTTACAACACATACGTCACCACATGCACTTTGTAAATGGTGGCAACGGCTACTCCGGAGTCGTAAACGCAACACGTATATATTACATTAATTCACATACGCTCACTTGAAGCTGGTGACTCAAATATCTGAACAAGTAATGAAATAAAATTAATTGGGGTTTGTTACACTAAAGGTGTAGTTTGTGGTATGTTGTAGTTCTTCACGTCTTTTATTTTTATATGGTCGAAGCCTTTTGACCATGAAAACAAATCAGACTATCACCGTTCAATGTTCTCTGTTGTGGAACAAAATCACGCATTAGCTGACAATCTAATGTTCCACTTTTAGATATGCAGCTTAGTCTTTACACAACATGTGAAAGGGAATATAGTATGATACGTAAAGCAGAGATTCTGATCGGATAAATTTCGGAAGCATCTGCCGTCAATAGCATTCGCTAAAATGACGCTAGGGCCGTGCAGAACTTCATATAGTTACGGAAAGTAATGGAGTGATGGCGATAAGAATAAAACACATTTTGAAATGTTACTTTCTGTGATATTTTTGTTAATTACTGACTAGGAAAACTCCCCATCGCACACCTGACCACGCGGATTGTTACCGATTGTTACGGATTACACGGCCGCTCCCGTTGGAGGTTCGAGTTGGGTGTATGTATTGTCCTTAGCATAAGTTAGTTTAAGTAGTTTGTAAATCTAGGAGCTGATGACCTCAGCAGTTCGGTCCTTTAGGATTACAAACATTTGAACTTCGCGGGGAAGTGAATACCCTGCCAAAAACTGAACACATAACGCATGATGAAAATTGGAATATGGCGTACTGAACTATAAAAAAAAAATGGTAAATAGAAACAGTGAACGCTCCAAGCTCAAGAACATCCAGCGAACTGACGCTTCCGAGGCATCGTTGTTATGCGGTCCAGGGGTTGAACTTTGAAACCCGATATCCCTCTTCAAATCTTCCTTTTGTAATTTTTATTTATTTTTTATATATTTTTTTTAGAAAATTATGAACTGTCCTTTACATTATTAATATCTGTTTTGTTTCTGTAGTCTTTGGAATTGTCATACTGTACATTGGTTGAGTTATGGCATATGAATCGCCTGGTAAATATATATTAGTGATACTAGTAAATGTGATGGAAGTCAGAGCAGTGGAGATGCCTCATAGATCTCACAGAAGAATGGAAATAACAAACTTTTCGCGAATACAAAAGTCGTATCATGTGGTACTTCCGTAGAACGAATTATGGGTCCCTTCCTTACACGTCGCTGTTGCAAACGCACGTTACACCACGACATAGACACCAGATTGACAACAGAGGACATATACGTTAATGATCGGGCGGAAAATTCGTAATTTTGTGTAAAAAATAGTGGAAACGATGGAGATTTGACCACGGACCTCCCGCGCTCACCACACGACCAGGTCGCGGCGGCTTCTCTGTATTCACCCCCCTCAATGCTGCACTTGTTCAGCTTTGAGCTTTCACTGGTTTTTATTCTGCTTCATTTGTCACGGTTGCTTAGACGTTCTTCCTCTTTTCAGGCTTAATCAGTGTTTGGCGGGTTGTACATTGGACCTTCTTTCCACTTCACCTGATGGGGTTATTTGGGGAGTTTCGCATGTGAGTAGGAAAACTAACCTGTTATGAACTCTTATCATTAGTGGCCGTTGTTGGATTTGGCTGCCAGTTGATGGTTGCGTGTTATTGTAAAATATGGATGCAGTTTGACGACTACTGGTTTAGGCTGTAATAAATAATATCTCAAAGACTTCCGACTCCTAGCATCAGGTCGCTTATTGCTGAAGTCGAGTGCCAAAAATGAATTTATAATCTCAGTGTTTTTAAGTGATATCAATGGAAGTCTAGTAAAACCTAACCAAAAAAGTTCTCTTTTAACAGCTTCACGCCATTACCCTTCATCGCGAAACACAACACACCACTTCGTTCACTAATACAGCCACGGTGGAGTATCCGAGAGGTCTAAGGCGACTTGATGCGGAGCGCGCAGTTGCTCGCCGTCGGAGGTTCGAGTCCTCCCTGGGGCATTGAGTATGTTTTGTCCTTAGGTTAGTTAAAGTAGTTGGTAAGTCTAGGGACTGATAATCAAAGAAGATAAGTCCCATGGATTTACAAACATTTTAACATTTTTTCAGTAATACATACATACACTTGTAACAAGAAAGGTCCGCGCGGTCTGAGAGGTGCATTTATTTACACAAGATATGTAAATTTTGGTCGGGACAACGCTCTCAAGGAAGAACTATCTCCCAGAGATAAAATAATTAACCTAGTTCCAATCCCCCGGTTCCGATCAAGGTTATGGAGGGTTCCTCTTGGACGTAAGAGTAGCTTCAACAATGTTTTAGGTAGGTTTCCCTTGGTTGTAAGGCAAGATTCTGACAAACGTTTTCGGGATGGAAGCTTAGGAAGCTTGGAGTTTAACGTCCCGTCGACAGCGTGGTCATTAGAGACGGAGCTTACGCTCTGAGTATTTGGGTAAGGATGTGGAAGGAAATCGGCCGTGCCCTTTCAAAGGAACCATCCCGGCATTTGCCTGGAGTGATTTAGGGAAATCACGGAAAACCTAAATCTGGACGACAGGAGGTGGATTTGAACCACCATCCTTCCGAATGCGAGTCCAGTGTGTTATCACTGCGCCACCTCGCTCGGTTTTTCGGGATGTTTCGTTTGGTTGTAAGGCATAATATGCTGTAACGTCTCCCATTGATTTACGAATGGGATACCCATCTGTCCCTGTATCGCTTGTCTTCTGATTGGCTGAATAGAACCGCGACTCTTCAATGGCCTAGGTCACAGCCCGTTCCACTCCTCGGATTGGAGAATGAAAAGATGAGCAAATAAAACAAACTTATCCTTTGTGTTAGTGCTGCTATTGCCCGTTTCTTCCCAGTCCGTATCGTCACTGGTGACCCCCTCGTTGACAGGACTCGGTGCCGTGACCTGGCTCCCGGCGCGGTGACCACTCGGCTGCGGCACACGTCGGCTGCCTTACAATTCAGCTCGCCTCTGGCAGCGGAGCAGAGGCTGCTGCCGGCAGGAGCGGCAGTAATTTGTTGAGCCCATAAACAGTGTCTCGCGCAGAGTGCACACGTCCCAGCCGTAAAAGCGGGGCCGCAGCGGCAGCGGCAGCGGTGGTGGCGGCCTAGCGCAGGATTACGGCGCGCCAGGTCCAGATAATCCGCGCCCTGATTGTCAGCAGTGACGTCACGCCGGACACCGTGCGGATCCGCCACCCTCGCCGTGGCGGCGGCTACTTCAGCCAGAGTTCGCTGCCGTGTTACTCAGAACGGAAACTCTCCTGCTGGAAGATCCCATCGCGGATGGGCAAAACGTGAAGTATGAAGCGATGCTGGCGCTCTGCAATAACGGGAATGCCCCACTATAGGCTACGTGCGCTCCATCGTGTATCTTTCGAGCAGTCTTTCGACCTTATGACGGCGTATCCAAGCACTACCTTGTACATTGGACAACAAGAAGTTTGATTCATCCGACCATGTGATACCTCAATACCCATGATCCTGCGTACGTTGATTTTGTAACTGGCCATGTCCTTGGGTCAACATGGAAACGTGTACAGGTCGCCCGCTGCCCAGACAAGTGTAGAACCTTACTATTCTGACCTGACATTCCTACTTGGCACGACCAATGCCTCCCCCGTGTTTGTTCACGTACACAGGGCTCCACTACAGTCAATGAGGGACTTCACGAGGACTCGTAGTAATGCGATATGAATCAGTTGGTAGTCGACCGTTGAAAGGTGCGGTAGTTCTATCATTTTAGTGTGAAATAGCTTTTCTGATTCGATCAGTAAGTGCTCTCGTGTCCGCATTATTTTATTGTGCCGACGATTACAGTTTGTTACTCCATTTTATATAGTTTTTTATTTGAAAATAAAGTTTCGTGTACTTTATTATTAAGTTAGGGATCAATAACATGTTCCTCTGAAATTGGACACCACGTTACGATGTTCAAATGTTTGTAAATCTATGGGACTTAACTACTTGGTTATTAGTCCCTAGCTTACAAATTACTTAAACTAAGTTAAAGTAAGCTAAGGACAACACAAACACCCTGTCCGAGGGAGGACTAGAACCTCCGAAGGCGAACGGCCGCGCGCACCGCAGCACGGCGCCTTAGTGCGCACGACTATTCCACCGCGGCACCAAGTTATGGATCGCGCGGTCGCTCGCGTCGGAAGTCGTGTTCTCCCTCGAGCAAGGGTATGTGCGCTGTCCTTAGTTCAAATATTTGTAAAGTAATTGGACCAAACTGCAGTGCTCGTCAGTCGCTATACGTACAAGCTACTTAATCTAACTAATGCTAAGACCACACCACACACACACATACACACACACACACGCACACGCACGCACGAGAATGGACTGTAATCTCCGACGAGGAATAGGCGCACACTCCGCAGAAAGGAGCCTTAGAGCGTATAGCCACTCCCGCACGGCTGTCGTTCTTAGTGTAAGTTATATTGAGTAGTTTGTAAGTGTCAGCCGTTTGGTCCCTTGGGTTTACAAACATTTAAACATTTGATAATTCGAGCATTGTTGCGACCCTGTCTCGACCACGTTTCCGGTCTCCTAGGGTATCGATTAACGAAGTTCTACCGTCCAAACATTTTTTTCTGCATCATCATTGGACACGTTTTGGCAAATATCGCCACCTACCGTAATTCGCAGGTGGAGGAAGATTTCCAACCAAATGTCATGGAATAATGGGCCGCAGATAGAGCAGGTCAGTTGTTTATCAGACTCCGCTCTGTCAGTAACAGTTGTATATGAGACCTTCTGGATGTGGCTGTGAAAGTGATTTGTGTAACACGCGACGTCGTCGTGAGCTGACGGCGTAGGAACGGGGTATGGTCATCGGTGCCCTATCTGTCGCAGTTAAGATTTCCACAGTTGTGCAGGAATTCGGGTTCACAAGTTCAGCCGCGTCGACGGTGTATCGTGACAGTCGAATGACGATAATACTGATCACAGCAAAGGAACGCTTTACGATCTCCGACATCTGAGACAGTTCGTGAACAGTGAAAGAAGAGCAACAGAGCAGAAAATCATGGTTCAGTTCAACACAAAACGAGCTACACATTTCTCAGTAGACAATCTTCACGAACGTTTGTTTCGTAGAGTTTGGGGACCAACGCCGAAATGTATGACACTTTTAACTCGTTACGCGTCACAATGGATTGTATTTACCGCAAATTACCAGGCATAGATACTCAATAAATAGCGGAACGCGATGTGGTCGGACGAATTGACTTCCACTTTGCAAACAATTCGCTGTCTCCAGAATGAAATTTCACTCTGCAGCGGAATGTTCGCTGATATGAAACTTCCTGGCAGATGAAAATTGTGTACCGAAACAGGGTCTCGAACCTGGGAACTTTGCCTTTCGCGGGCAAGCGCTCGCTGAGCTATTCCGACGCGACTCACGGTTCGTCCTCACAACTTTACTTCTGCCAGTACCTCGCCTCCTACTTTCCAAACTTCACAGAAGTTCTCCTGCGAACCTTGCAAGACTAGCACTCCTGGAAGAAAGGATATAGTGGTGACATAGCGTAGCCACAGCATAAAGAGATGTTTCCAGAATGAAATTTCACTCTGCAGCGGAGTGTGCGCTGGTATGAAAATTCCTGGAGATTAAAATTGTACTGGCAGAAGTAAAGTTGTGAGTGCGGAACCTGAGTCGTGTCGGGATAACTCAGTGGTAGAGCGCTTGACCGCGAAAGGCAAAGGTCGTAGTTTCCGGTCCCGGTTCTGGCACACAATTTTAATATGCCAGGAAGTTTCAGTTCGCTGTCTGTTGCGTCCCAAGTAGTATAACAAAGACATGTTAGGCTCGATACCGCGACGCCTCTCTGCAATTTAGGCACCTATCCCACGACATCTGCTATGTCAGTGTAGGACTATTTGCTCTCTGTCGACGGCTGTCATCCCGGTGCTGGGCAGTTGTCATAATGTTTTGGCTTATCTGTGTGTAGTTCCGAAGGAGTGGACGAGAACGACGTGTTGACATCTCGTGCCGGCAACGACCTGTCCTTTGTCAATAGTGACAAGGACAACGATGTCCTCAGCGGTCGCGGCCGGCACACCCGCAGTAGTTGTCAGTCGCGGGCGTGCGTGGGCGGCGGCGGCGGCCGAGGTAACGACCGGTGATCACAGGAGGCGCTATCGCGGCCACCATCGCGGTACACTCGCGCTGCGTGCGCGTGGGCGGACGGCGCGGCGGCAGCGCGCGCAATTTGCAAGTACCTGACCACGCCGGCCTATTACCGACCGAGCGCTGCCGCCGCCTGTCCCCCTAACGAGCCCTGACGTACTCTCCCGACGTCAGCCGCCTCATTATGTCCTCAGTCTGCACTCCTTCTTTGTCGTTTGTTTCTACAGTGTCATTATTATCCCCGACTGCTTATCCCTTGTCGCATTAAATCCGCCTGTAGGCGCCGTAACTGAGCCCACGTGCTCCTCACCAACGGACTCGAGAATGCCAGGTTCTTTCATTCCTGGTGAAAGCTTACTTGACGGAAGCGTGCCGTTTAGATTCGGTCGATATCAAGATTCTGCAGATGTCACTGACATTAGTGTCGAACAATTACAAACGACCTGCAAGAGCAGCTGCACGGGATGGATAATATCCTGAAAGCAGAGTGTAAGATGGACATCAGTAAAAGCAAAACAATCGTAATTGAATGTTGCAGAATAAAAGTAGGCGATGATCAGCAATTTTATTCCAGTGCCATTGATGCAGGGTACGAATTCTAATAACTATGTACGAGGCGCGTCCAGAAAGTAAGTTCCGTTTGGTAATAAAATGAAATTGTACACAGATACAGAGGAAATTTTTATTGCACAAAATTCTACAACTCTTAAACTACTTTTCCACATAACTGCCGAAATTTTGCAGGCATTTGTCACAGCGTGGCACCAGGTTTTGTATACGTTCTTCGTAGAAATCTGCCGCCTGTGTCTTCAAACAGTTGGAAACAGTTTCTTTCAGCTCGTCGTCATTGGTGAAGTATTGACCGCCAAGGAAAGACTTGAGATGTCCTGGATCTTGTCATCAATCGCATGAACCAGTTCTTCTGTAACCAAAGGTGGACGCCCACTTCGTTCTTCATCGTGCACATCGCTACGCCCGCCATTGAACTGTCGGACCCATCTTCTCACCATCGAATCACTCATCGCATTTGGCCCGTAAACATCGCAAATTTGCCGATACGTTTCACTTGGTTTTACTTTCCTCGCATTCAGAAACCGAATCACCGGCCTGATTTCACAGGCCGGGGGATTTTCAATCAAGGCCGACATTTCAAACAAGCACCACAAAGCGTACGTAACAGACAGCGATCTCCAAATGGCGCACGTTCTTCTCCTTGATACAAATCGTCTACAGCGCATTTGCGGAACTGCAGTCGCAGCGCTGCAGCGGAGATAAATTGAAACGGAACTTACTTTCTGGACGCGCCTCGTATATGTTGTGAAGGAGTTATTTTGTTTTTACCTCTGCCGCGGAGGGTTAGTCTTACGCAATGAGACGCCGTGCTGCGGTGCGCGCGGCCGTTCGTCGTCGGGTTTCGAGTCCCCCCTCTGGCATGGGTGTATGTGTTGTCCTTATGTTAGTTTACCATAGTTTAAGTAGTTAGTAAGCTAGGGACTAATAACCAAGGAGTTGAATCCCATAGATTTACCAACATTTGAATTTGTCTCTATCTCTAATTAATTTCCTTGGATCATATCAAACTAAGTATTCTGATCATTTTCATCCCTATAATCCACGGTGTTTCACAGTTGCTAACATGATTACTGTCTGAGAGGACGTAAATTAAAATTTCCGCCAGGGCAACATGATTTTGTTTGCTTTATATCGCTTCGGATCACTCGAGGAATGGTTCCTTGAAGCGTCACGGGCGATATCCGTCTTCATCCACACGTTAAGCCTTAATCTTCCTTCCTTCCTGCAATACATCCTTCCAGCACTATAATAGGAAAAGTTTTACATATGTGATTGTTACTCACAAGGAGATCACATGGGTATCGGATTTCAGAATTTCTCTATATTCAAAATGTTCAAATGTTTGTAACGTTTATGGGACATAACTTCGGGTCATCAGTCCCTAAACTTACAAACTACTTATAAACTAACTTATACTAAAGACAACAGAAATATCCATGCCCGAGGGAGGATTCGAAACCCCGACGCGGGAGTCCGTGCTAACCGCAACGTGGCGCCTTAGGCCGTTCGGATACTCCCGCGCGGCTTCTCTACATTTATGGTACGTGAAGTTCAGTACTTAACAATCAGCCAAAGCAATTAGACGGAACTCTCAAAAAGTCTCGAGAAAATCGACTTTGAAGTTTTTCAAGTACCCGTAAGTACCAATAGCTAAATTCTCGTATACCATTTGTCGTTGTAGCTCAGGTGGTAGAATTTTGGCCTTGCAACTTTAGGGTCGATGGTTTGAATCCTGCCATGAGAGATTTTTCTTTTATTCTTTTCAATGTGTTCGAATAATTACACAATTTTAATATCTAATGGTAATGTTTACGAAAACTGTATTCTTATTTGTTTGCTCGTAGTTTTCCATATCTCATAAAAGATCGTTAATAATGATGGTTTCATTAAAAAAACGATAAGTTACATGTTTTTACAGTATTGACTTCACTATTTGTTGACGACGGAAGTATCTGATTGTTCAGTTTGTGAAGAGCTACGACGCTGTTTTTGAAAAGTCATTCCGTAGCTACTAAATTCTGGGTTTCCAAGCAGCTAACCTACTCAACCATCGTTTTAAGTGACAACTAGTTGTTCAGCTCGTCTACATACACATAAACAAAACCTGACACAACACGTGGAATTAGAGATCCCAAAATGCTTTATGTAACTCAATTTGAAAAGGAAAAAAAAAATCCATCAGAGCGGGACTCAGACCACTGACTCTATGGTTGGGACGCCAGAACGCTACCACCTCAGCTACATCGACGAATGCTGCAATTGATTATCTATTAGGTACTTACGTGTGCTTGCTAAACTTCAAAGTCGATTTTCTCGAGAATTTTTTAGAGTTGCGTCGAATGGCTTTGGCAGATGTTTATTTGAGTTCTGACCTTCACGTACCATCAATATCTAAAAATATCATAATCCGATACCCACGTGGTTTCCTTGTCAGATTTTGTAAACTTATGGAACTTAATTACTGAAGTTATCAGTCCCTAGGCTTACAAATTACTTAAACTAAGTACACACACACACACACACACACACGCGCGCGCGCGCGCGCGCCCGAGCGAGCATTGAAACCTACGACTGGGAGCAACAGCGCTCCGCAGCAACACGCCTTAGAGCGCTCGGCCGTTCCCCCGCGGCTGTGACTATTACTAATGAAATGTTTTTAGGTGGCAAACTACAGTCGCAATGTATTTGGAAAATATCATCTTGTACCCAAAGCTGTACAATATGTTTATTACCATAATTTTGATGTTGCCATAATTGGCAACAATGTTCTCTTGTTGTTATTGATGTATAATATTTTGTTAATCTCCTGTTGATGGCCGCAGCTGCCGAAACCGGTCGAGTATAACGAATAAAAATATTAGACAGGTCTTGGCACAAAATGATTTTTTTGCACTTATGAAACCGGTTACCCATGAAAACATGTTCAAATGTTTGTAAACCTAAGGTTATTGGTTGCAAGACTTACAAACTACTTAAACTAAGAAGGAGTCCACATTGGTATCGCATTTTAAAATTTTTCGTTTTTATGGTACGTGAAGTTGAGCACTCAAATAGCAATCTGACAATGCTATTCGACGCAACGCTCAAACATTCTCTAGAAAGTCAACATTGAATTTTTACAAGTACATGTAAGTACCAATAAGTTGCAGCATCTGTTCGTGTAGCCTTTGAGTTACAACCGTAGAGTCAGTGATTCGCATCTCAGTTTTACATATTATTATTATTTTACTTAGTTGTGTTCCAATACTTACACAATTTTAATATTTCATGATAATTTATCGAAAAATGCACGTGTTTTTGTTTATACGTAATTTTCTATACTTCATAAGTTTGTCAAAAATGATGGTTTCAATCAAACAACCATATCAAGCTACATTTTTTACAGTATTGGTTTGTTTGTTTGCAGTAGAATTTGTGAAGAGCTACGATGATGTTATTTGAAAGTCATCTCCATAGCTATTAATGGGTTTGCAAGCAGCTAACCTACTCAACCATCGTTTTAGATGATAAGGTGTTCAGCTCGTCTTCATAAACGAAAACTGACACAAAAGTGGAATTAGACACCCCAAAATTTCTTATATAACTGAATTCGAATACAGCAAAGAAAAAGGGGGGGGGGGGAAGAAAGAAAAAAATCTGTTGCGACAGGACTCGAACCAATACTCTATGGTTGTGAGGCGAGAACGCTACAATCTGAGATACAGCGACAGAAGCTGCAATTGCTTTAATTATTGGTACTCACATGTACTTGCAAAACTTCAAAGGCCATTTTCTCGACAGTTTCTGAGAGTTGCGTCTAATTTCTATGGCTGATTGTTATTTAAGTTCTGAACTTCAAGATCACAAATAAAATAAATAAATAAATAAAAAATCCTAAAATCCGAGACCCATGTTGTCTCCTCGAAAGTGCGCGCGTGCGCGCGCGCGCGCGCGCACACACACACACACACACGGACACACACACACACACACACACACACACACACACACACACACATGCCCGAAGGAGGACTCGAATCTCCCTCCAGTGCTCTTCGTGATATGGTGCCGGGCGGGCCCCATGAACACCTGTTAAACACCTGTCATAGTTGTTTATAGGTCCCATATATCTTCTCACGACAAGGTAATTACATCTTGATTTACATAAAATAGATTATTAAAGAGATTTAAAAACAGGAGTCTAGAAAGTAAGGGAGAGCAAATCCTCCTGGTTGTCATAGCACCTATAATTAGGCACTGAATCTTAAATTCCAAAGTGGAATCTTCCGGATATTCGTAGTTCCATCGTGGGACAAGAGGCTGCGACAGATGCCACTGCGATGCGTATAAAATGTGAACTGGGCGTCCCAAAGGTGCCAATCTCGTAGAACATGGCGTCAACATGCTGAAAGGCAATTTTACTACCTGCCTAATTCACATAAATCACTCTGCAAAGCGGTGATACGCATCCTCGCGGATTCTGTTTCACGTCTGAGTTCCTTTTTTGTGTTCCTGCGATCTACGCGTGTGATTTGCATTTATATTGCGACGCCCGTGGCCGGAATTAAGATGCCCCGTCGGCGCAGCTAGCCTTATAAAAGCCACTTGCTCCTGGTTTATATCCCCGAGTCCCGTTGACTTTCTCACGCGTCAGTAAATTAAGCTCTTGGGTACGATTTCCTCTCCTCTGCCAAAGGTCACACTTGTAGTCTTTACTGCCAAGATACTTACGCTCAGCCGTAAACGTTTTCCACCTCGATTTTCCCCTGTTTAAAAGACCGGGCTTTGTGTGTTTAAAAGAGTTGACCGCGAACTGTCGTCAAACACCCAACAGCGTTTGCACTCGGCGTCCCCTTACTGACTACGGTCAGGAGTTTTTCATTACGGAAAATCTTTGAGGTAACAGTCAGAGGACGGCATTGTGTAAATAAGGACAGTCCAGAAAAGAGGAGAGATGCTAATATCTGAGCATAATTGACTTCGTACGTATTTTTACTGACGCTGCAAGCAAGTTCTACGAAGACTACCAACTTTAAAAAGAACTGAGGTAATTTTTTAATGATATCTAATCCTGCGCAAAACTCACAGGCGACGAAATTTTTAAAGCATTATACAAAAGATTAATACAAAGTTAAACAAGAGATAGAAAATAATGTGTAGGGAAGATGTGATAGAATCGTTGAGAATGTAAATGTAGTTATTAGGCGATATTGAAACTCGTCATATTAGTTAGCTGTTGTGTAGGTAGTGAATATCAGCAGAGGGCTTGTTGCATCAGTGGTCGATTAAAATATGGGCAGTGGTGGGGATGTGGAGATAGAGCATCTGTACAATTATTAATAGGATAGTGTGAGTACGACAAGTCAGTGTTATTCCTGTAGACATCATATTGGCTCTCAGTTTCAAAGAACACAGAATACAGGTGACGTAGACCGTTCCGGGGTTGTAGCGCCATTGGTTGGCGTACATGGCGTCACGCAGCGGACCGCTGCGGCGGTGCCTTCAAATCTGACATTCGCGCACGTACTTCTCACGCAATTAACACGCTTATTTCTACAACTGGGCTCGCTAAACAACAATTATTCTCCCACTTACCACCTCCCGTACATTAAACCTAGCTTTTCGCAAGTGTAAAACGTATATACAGTCACAGACAAATTGAAAACTCATGGTTCTCCAATGCCCTTCTCTCGTCAATTACGATTGCTTGCGGCCAGATAAGTTATATTTCACTACAGTGTTAATAGAAAATAAAATGAAACGACTATTCATCCCTTGCCTTACGAAAGTCGTATCTCACCTTTCTCAAGTTATAATATACTTTCGGAGTAAGCAATATCACTGTGATTGCATTTGCCACCTCCTCCAGACTACATTTTACATGCCACTCTTTCCTCATAAACTGCCGTGAAACTAGACTTCCTCTTCTACCCAGACGTGTCCTTTTTATTGAACCTAACCAATGACCCGGAAGTGTTTTTAGCAAAATGCAGAATTGTCTCCTGTTTTATTACTTTTTTCCTTTTAAGCTATACAACTGCTATAAGAGGTACGGAATTGCAATTCTTTTTACTCTAACAATCGCAAACTGTATACAGCTTCTTCAAAATTTTTTTTTTTTTTTGACACTTCTCTTTTCTATACCGCCGCCACGCCGAAATGTTTTAAATTTTTGTATAGCTTATGGGACTTAACTACGGGGTCTTCAGTTCCTCAACTTATGAACTAACTAATACTAAGGACAGCACAAATATCGATGCCCGAGGGGGGATTCGAACCCCCGACCATAGTGGCCGTGCAGACCGTGACTGGAGCGCCTCAATCCCCTCAGCCACCGCGGCCGGCCGCCACGCCGAGCTGAAGTTACGATTTCAGAATAGTTGAAATAACTGGCGTGGAAATTATAGCGAAATACGAGCTGTGAGTCGGCCAGTTTGAAGGCACTCCGGACGCAACAAAATTAGGTAACCTGGCCTTTGATAATTTCATATAGGAATTATAAGTTTTTTTTGCATATTTGTGTTTGATTCTAGAAATGCCATATTTTTTTAAGATTGGCGTCTGGTAACCCTACACGAAACACCGAGACAAAATTGCCACTACTTCCTCTTTTACAGCTACGCGATTGGTGCTCCTCCTTCGTGTCTTCAAAAGCGCGATTTGTTTTTCCAAAACAGAATTTTTTGCTTGTAGAAAAGATCTCTCTTCAGCTTCATAATTTCATTTCCTTTTATATTATATCTGGATCAACGATTAACTTTGTTCAAATGGTCCAGTTTTTGCTTTTTCGTAGAAATGGAATGTAAAGAGGCCACGTCATTGTTTCGTACAATCTGCTATATCACTGATGGTCTCCATCATTTATCTCCTAGAATAAGGGACTATTTTTTTAATATAAGCTCTTTATGTATGAAAGTAGTAGTATCAACTGAGATAAAAGTCTGCAATTTTTAGTGACCAAATTGTGTGCGAATTTCATAAATACTAATTCGTTCCTGAGGAAAACTTCTAGGCCTAAGTTAAAAGATACAGGACAGTGCCTATATTTATGGCAGAAGTCATGAAAATTAAGATATCAGCCATAAAATAACATGCTGAAACAGCCGTCAATCATAACTTCTGTACAAAGAATGGTTTAAGTTGTACAAACAGACATTGTATGTAAAATTTAATCATAAGTTTACATAGGATTACAATTATTAAAATATTTTTTTTTTTTATTCCATCACATTAGCAAAAAAATGGAATTATTCTCTAAAGCAGGGAAGGGAAAAATTTTAACACGAAGAATCAAAACTAATCACAGAGAAATACAACACAGGGCTATGTGGGGGGAAGGGGGGGGGGTTGAGTTTGTATGCGTACCTTTTGCCTATCATTGTTTTAAATATAAATGTTTAAATATTTTTCATCTATTTTATTTTTATATTCCTTTTAGTTTTATTTGTCATTAACTTGCTGCTACAGAAGGAGTACAACTTCACGTTTTTTATTACCTCAACAAAACTTCATCAAAAACATTAAAGAAACATAGCCTACTTCTAGTAGTCTGCTCGTTAAATATATGTTTTGGAGATAAACGGCAACTGGTAAGAACTTCTAGCGATTCTAGAATGTCAAATTCCTTACCATTCTTTCTCGGTATCGCATATTTGATACATTCTCATTTGACTCTAATTTGTGTTTATGCTTTTTCAGATGATATCCAAGAGCACTTTTATTGCTAGCATATGTATCCTCTTAAAAATTAATTTTTAACTACATGCCAGTTTGCCCAATAAATAAAGGGTCACACTTCCCGCACCTAATTTTGTAGATATCAGCTTACTTAAATTTATTACATTCATTATCCAAGCTATGTCGCAAAATTTGTCCAGTCTTGTTTCCAACTAGAAATCCTACTTGTATTTCTGCATTTCTAAACGCAGCAGCTATTTTCTCAGAATTAGGACCAATAAAGGAAAAAGAAATGTTTGAAATGGAATCTTTATTTCTAAGTTCTTGCTTAGCTACATTTTCAAAGATTTTATTACATAGAGTGCGACTATTTTTTTCAGCAAAACCGTTATTAAATCCAACTTGTAATATTGTGTTTACTTCCCTCCTTGTAGCATGTTTATCACACTGTGAAACATTGCCGAAAAGTGAACCGAAGGATGATAGGAATTTAATGAGATGTCCATGCCGATTTTAGTGCCCATTTGCGAAATTTGTAAATCAACAAAACTGATTATTTTCCATTTCATTTTTTCATGCTTAGAATTTAAAGTTTCCGTTAGATTCTGCAGTACCTCCTGTTTACCTTTAAAAATATGACAGTATTGAATATGTGCACCAAGTTTGTTCGATGAAGTTTTTGAAATATATAAACTCTTCTGCAGGTCTGAAGTAGTTGTTCAGTAGAAAAATTTTCAGTTTGTTTTCAAAATCAATCTTTGTTGTTGTTATTTTGTGGGGGACTAAACAACTAGGTCATCAGTCCCCTGTGATACCTGTTCGACCACTGAGAAAGCGATACGAAATTAGTGTGGCAGTGTTGTGCAATCGTGAATGACTTTTTCTTCTCGTGTCGTGTTTACTTTTTAACCGCAGGGAGTTACTTACAACTCCAGGACGAAATGACTATACTGAGCATCAGAATGTCCAACTCCTGAAACAGAAGTCTACGATATCATTGCATGTGAGAGTCATGGTAGATTTTTGAGCGATGAAAATTTTCATTCTTATTGATGAGCTGCCTTAAACCGTTTTCGATACAACATTATTGAATAAAATTATTAAAAAATATGTCAGTTTCTTAAATTGTCCCTCCCTAAGGTTTTCAATCATATGAACTGTAAATGTGGTTGAAGTGAGATATTATATGAATTCCGAAATGTATTTCTATCGAAAGTGGCGGCACTAGTGCGTCTGCCGATTAATAAACACAGTTTTGGGGGAAAAATTATTTTCTCCCTGTCATTGTTAATCCTTCATTTCAAATTCCCAAGCCGAGCGCTTTGAGGTGCCATGCTCCGATGTACGAAGCTTTTCCCCGTCGGGGGTTCGAATCCCCCCTCGGATACGGATGTCTTTAGTATAGTTAGTCTGTATGTTTAGGGATTGATGACCTCGCAGTTAAGTCTTATAAGCTTAACAAACATTTGAAAATTTGATCATATTCCTAAAACTAATACAGATTAAAAAAAAAAAAATTATCATCTAAGATACAGTTGTATTACTTTCAATGAAGATTCGTTTTCGACCTGAATCTACACCGTAGACTCCTAAACTGTGTACAGCTGTGAATTCCTTTTGTGACTCAGGTGCTAATCGTTAAGCCTAACAGAGTTGAAGCACTATTGCGAGCGACATTCAGAAAGTAAGATTCCCTATTTAAAAAAAATAAGAAGTGAAAATAAAATATAGCTGTTGTATTCCTGCGTCTTAGAAGGCTGTCGCCTGTAACCAGCGAGTGAAAATCGTCTTCAGCTGTTATTGTTAGTGTGAAACATTGGTGCACACACACGCAGACTTCCACGACACAGGCTATTTTTTTTTTTTAATTTGTCTTATTTCTCGTTAAAGTCCCGCTACCTTTTACTATAAAGCACGACGTACATTTACAATTTTTCATGTTATATAACACATTCAGTTCATCATTGTTACATATTTTGAGCATTTGGAAATATAGAAATAGGAAAGAAACAAAAAGAAAGAAAAAAAGAATATATGTACAATAGCTTACATTTGTTGCTAACTATTATAATGACAATAAATAGAAATTACGGTGTGTTTTCATTTTATAAGAAAGAATGTATGTCATCGAGGAGGAACGGCTGTACCTGGTAGTGAGTATCTTGGTATTGTTAGGTCAAGCTTTTGACCGACGGACACAGTGTTTATTGTTAGTATTTCCAGTCCATTTGGTTTAGTTATGCCATAACTTAAAGGATCTGATTTTTATATATAGTACTTTTTATTTTGACCATGTTTTTGGTGTTACTATTGTCTGTATACAATATGCAGTGCCCTTTCACTGCTTGCAGAATTGTGTGTCCGGCAGTATCCTGTCACTGTTTGCACAAATCACTATTAACTGTTTGTTATACGCTATTTTATTAATACTTTCACTATTTAATTATTCTAAGATGCTGTAATATGCACGGCAATATCTTTCATCGCAATTTATCTGTTAATTACAGAGGTGTCCCTCATGTCTGTGTCATTGGGGCTTCGCTTAACTATGGGGGCATTATTTCAATTCTGGTACTTTAATTCATAATTAATACATGTTGTTGTTTGTAGAGCTTAACTACAGAGTCATCAGTCCCTAAACCTACAAACTACATATGAACTACCTTATACTAAAGACGGCACAATTATCCATGCCCGAGGGGGGATTCGAACCCCCGACCGTAGTGGCCGTGCAGACCGTGACTGGAGCGCCTCAGTCTCCTCGGCCACCGCGGCCGGCGAGAAGTGTTTCAATTCTTTTGGTGACTATATCGAAAAGCAGGCCAAACAGTGCTGTCCTATTGCCAATTAAATTTTTGATGTAAGTATGTTGTATTTTTTTAAAGAAACTTACTTTATGAATGCGTCTCGTATGACTGCTGTTTTGAGTTGGGAAAAGCATGTGACCAAGCCACGCTACCCTCTGTACATTTTTTTCAATTCTTTTGTTGTTAACTGTGAAGTACACGTGACCGGCCAAGGCCGAAGCAATATACTGGTTACTGATATTAGTTTCTTCCCCCCCCCTCCCCCCTCCCCCCGTCGAGCTCAAATCCTAGACAGGCTCGTGACATGCCATGGAGTGCCAATTTGGCGACGATACTCGAGGCCAGATTTTCCATTCTCCACTGGAGATATTTACGCGGAGTAGATGTTAAACATTGGGGCTGGCTCTCCTGCTGCGCGGGAGTGGTTACAAGAATATTACACGGCGTCGCAGATGGCGCGAAGCCAGCGGGGTCGCAGGCGTGCGGATTGGGAGAAGGGAAGGGGCGCGCTTTGTGGCAGCTCCCGGCCGCGACAAGGCGCATTGTCGGCCGGCTAATATCCCGTCTCAGCCAATAATAATAAGCGAGGGCGGGCGGGGCGCGAACGGCGGCGGATTAGCACGCCGTTGTGTAACTTGCCGTAATGACGCGGCCGACGCCGGGTCGCGCCGGGCCGGGCCGGGCTTTTATATAAGGACCCGGCAAGCGGGCGGCAATATCGCCAGCTTTGGAGGCGCGTCTTTCAGGCGCCTAAGACTTCCCTTGTCGGCGGCGCGGAGACACCGGCGCCAATATCGGCCCACCGCCGCCTCCGGCGCTCTTATAAATGCGGCTTTGGCGGCGGGACTCCCCGGGCGCCGGCGGTCCGGGCGCGCTGGGCCGCCTCAGCCACTGGGTGCCCTCCTTCCGCCCCCGCCACTCCCGGCCGCCGTGCTCGGTTTATGTATCGTTTCATTATGGCGGCTTAGCGGGCCCCTGTTCATCAGCACACGGACAATATCAGCGGCGCGGCGCGAAGAGCGGCGCCGGCCCACAAAAGCCAGATTAGTTCTCAGGGGAGCTACAGCCGATTACTGGCGCAAGCAAGAAGTGCCGCTACCAAGGAGACGCCCGAGAAACGAGCAGCTTCCTCACTGGAAAGTTGAGTAGGTCGTACCCATATCCAAGAGATGCGATAGCTATGTGTTGTCGTCTTCAGTCCGGAGACTGGTCTGATGCAGCTATCTACCCTGTTATATCCTGAGCAAGCCTCTTCAGCTTCTCATAAGAGCGCATCTCACATCCATTTGAATCGGCTTACTGTATTCGCCTCTTAGTCTCCCTCTGCGACTTTCACCATCAAACACTTACTTCCAGTGCCAAATTGACGATTCCTAGATGTCTAACAATGCGTCCTAGCAATCGAGTCCTCCTTAAGTCAAGGTATGCCAAAAATTCCTATTCTCCCCAATTGTTTGTTTTTGTTTTTGAGGTTTGATTCCATTTCCTGGAGGTGCTCCACGACCACACAATGATCAACACACCAGATGTATTTCGCAGCATTGGCCGTTAATGTTTTATTTAAAAAACCACAGATCGATTTCAATCACCTAGTGATCATCTTCAGTGTCCTTCAAACTATAGAACAAGATCAAAGATCAGTATGGAATTACAAACAAATACAAAATGAACTGGAATACAATATTAAATATAATATACAGACACCATACATACCGAGCATATGAATGCCCTGAATGTAACTGCAACGGTAAACGTAAAATTTCAGTGACAAAGTTTGAAATACGCGCGCTGCTTACAAACGACATGCAGCGGCGCTGTAGGGATGGGTGTTATTAACGCTCTCTATTACTTAGATGTTCCACTAATTTTTTATGCAAACAAAATAAAATTTAGAATGTATTTTTACGCATAAGGTGTATAAGCTGAATACGAATAAAAATGAAAAAAAAAAAAAAAAAACAGCATACAGAAATATATAAAATATCAGGTTTTTTATTTTGTTTGCATAAAAAATTAGAAGAACATCTAAGTAATAGAGGGCGTTAGTAACACCCATCCCTACAGCACCGCTGCATGTCGTTTGTAGGCAGCGCGCGTATTTCAAACTTTGTCACTGAAATTTTACGTTTACCGTTGCAGTTACATTCAGGGCATTCATATGCTCGGTATGTATGGTGTCTGTATATTATATTTAATATTGTATTCCAGTTCATTTTGTATTTGTTTGTAATTCCATACTGATCTTTGATCTTGTTCTATAGTTTGAAGGACACTGAAGATGATAACTAGGTGATTGAAATCGATCTGTGGTTTTTTAAATAAAACATAAACGGCCAATGCTGCGAAATACATCTGGTGTCTCCCCAATTTTGTTCAGTACCTCCTCATTAGTTATGCGATCTACCCATCTAATATTCAGCATTCTTCTGAAACACCACATTTCAAAAGTCTGTATCCTCTTTCTGTCTGAGCCAATTATCGCCCAAGTTTCGCTCCCATACAAGGCAACACTCCACACAAATGCCTCCAGAAATTCTTGCTTACTCTTAAATTAACATTCGATGTTATCAAATTTCTCTTCTTCAAAAACGCTTTTTTTCCTCTGTCATACTGAATTTTATATTCTCTATACTGCGACCATTATATGTTATTTTACTGCCCAAGTAACAAATTTAGCACCTTTATTGTATCGTTACCCAATCTATCGCATTCACCGTCGCCTGATTTTCTTAGGCTGCATTCCATTATTCTTGGTTTGCTCCTGTAAATGTTCATCTTACGCGCACCTTTCAACATACTATCCGTTCCATTCAGTTGCTCTTCCTGGTCATTTGTTGACTCTGACAAAATTACAATGTCATCAGAAAAATGAATTGTTTTTATTTCTTCACCCTCAACTTTAATTCCTTCTCCAAATTTCTCCTCGTTTATCAAAATATTCAAGTGTTTGTTAAGCTTAATTGACTTAACTGCGGGGTCATCAGTCCCTAAACTTACAAACTACTTATGAAGTACCTTATATTAAAGACGACTCTAACATCCATGCCCGCGGAGGTATTCGAATCCCCGACCGTAGCGGCCGTGCAGACCGTGACTGGCGCGCCGCAGACCGCTCGGCCACTGCGGCCGGCTCCTCATTTTTCTTTAATAACTTGCTCAATGTACAAATTGAATAACATTGAAGAAAGAATACAAATCTACGTGGTGTAGAATCCTTAGCAGGTGGGACTGACAAAGGTCATCGAAAGAGTACAAAGAAAGAAAAAATGTTTCAAATGTTTGTATAGTCTATGGGACTTAACTACGGGGTCATCAGTCCCTAAACTTACAAACTACTTATGAACTACTTACGAACTAGGACGGCACAAATATCCATGCCCGAGGGGGGATTCGAACTCCCGACCGTAGTGACCGTGCAGACCGTGACTGGAGCGCCTTAGTCCACTCGGCCACCGCGGCCGGCTACAAAGAAAGACAGCTCGTTTTGTACTATCCCGATACATAGTAGAGAGTGTCATGGAAATGATACAAGATTTGGGATAGCAACGGCGTTTTTCATTGTAATGAGATCTAAAGAGATCTACTTAAGAAATTTCTATAATATACCTTTTCCTCCAAAGTCAAAAATATGTTGTCAACTCCCACCTACATGGCGGGAAATGATCGTCATAATAAAATAAGAGAATCAAAGCTCTAACGGAGAATATTAATATTTCTTTCTTTCCGCACGCCTTTCAAGACTGAAATGCTAGCTAATTAGTGTGAAGGTAGTACGATGAACTATCTGCCAGGCACTTAGATATGATCTGCAGAGTACCTCGTGTAGACATATAGTTGGAGGTATTCATTCTGTAATGTTGAGGCACAGGATCAAAGTTAACTTCCTCTACACTCTACCAAGCACTTTCTTGACGGTCTAAGTACAATTTATTTACCCTTTGGCCTGGCGTTTTTAAACTGAACCTGAATGACGAAACAAAACGACATACATAATGAAAAAATTAATCCAATCATATCAATATTATTCTGACCTCACGTGACAGTGAAATGCGCAGGCCGCCAGAATAAACAGTGGCGTGGTGGTAGGCAACCCCGCAAAACAAACCATCAGCATGGAACCTCTTTTTCTACTGGAAATATGTTGCCTTCCAGTTATCATTCATATTTTGAACGGTGTAGTTGCAATTTCTAGTTTATAACTTTACTAATTTTATTGACGTTTTCAATCTTTTTGCATTAATAATAGAATGGATATTTCTTTGGGTAAATAACAAAGAAAAAATGTTGGTGTAGTAGGAGAGGAACTTCCAAAGCTCCTTCTATAGAATGAGTAAACGATATCACATGCCTATTACTTGGCGGATACTGACTCGTTTTTACAATGTAAAACCGGAGGAAACTACGCTGCGCTTGGAAGCCTCATTAAAAAAAAATCGAACTCATCATTCGTCTATTTTTGGCACTGCGCGGCTAAGGACATCGCCTGTAGCGCACTTTCTACTACCAGATGACCCGATAAACGGACACCCCTACAACGAAAAACGGCGAAAGAAAAAAAAGTAAATGTCAACGCATTAAATATTATTTATAGAAAGTTTAGGGTTATTATTTCGTTAAAGAAAAAGAGTAATTCTATTAATGACCATTTGACGACTAATGGAAAAAATAAAACTTTTGATTTTTTACTAATTTTTACTCTGATAAGCATGCAAGAAGAACTAATTTATTAGCTGTTAGGAGACACCCATACAAGGGAAACAATAGACATGAATTGACAATACGTTTTGCAAAATACCCAGAACAGACAAGGACGCCGCTAGAATCTTGGTGCAGTCGACATCTGGAAAGCGTACTGGGGAACAACTTACCAAGTATCAAGAAATTCTATTTCCCTAGGATAAAGGACACTATATCGTATAACCACAACGTAAAGACTATTTACAAACTAAACAAAAAAATTGTTACTCAGTTGATCAAAACACAAAACAGAACCACCTGCAATGTCGGTAATATGTTGCGTAGCTATTATGTGTGAAATTCTATGCGGGAATGTCTGGAGGATGCATCAACATGAGGATCATCGAACGTAAACGATATCGTCAACTGGCACATGTGGAGAAATGGTCTGTGGTGGAGCACTCCGCCCGCATATGTTTATATTTGCTAAAGTAGAAAATCAGCCGGTCGACTGATTTGAAATTTTAATACAAAGTTACAAGGAAAAAGTTTTTATGTTCAAAATGTTCAAATGTTTGTGAAGCTTATGGGACTTAACTGCGAGGTCATCAGTCCCAAAACTTACAAACTATTTATTTACTAACTTACACTAAAGACAAATATCCATGCCCGAGGGAGGATTCGAACCTCCCACGCGAGAGGCCGCGCGAACCGTAATGTGGCGCTCCAGACCGCTTGGCTACTCCCGCGCGGCAAAATTTTTAACGTATCCACTTTGCTACAATTGTCAAAGGAATGGGAATGAAAAAGACGCGTAGCCCTCGATGTACTTATACCTAGAATTTATTCATATCGTGTTTGAGAATGACAGAACTTAAGTGACTTACAACAAGCTTCACAGGTAATTTAAAACCCTTACCATATAATTTTTTTTTAATTTAATTTTATTATTTTTTTTTAGCTCAAACACGTCGTAACGCAAAGCTTCGTATCACTCCACATGGTATAATACCAAGGATACATCCTACCTGGAGTCTAATTATGTGAAGAAACAGAGTGTGAAACATATATATATATATATATATATATATATATATATATATATATGCAGTGTGTCGCATGTATGTGTATATTCAAAATCTCTTTCTCTCCGGTTAAATTGTTACCAAATTTGGTATCCATTTTACTCGCTATCTGTAAAGAAATACGTTATGAGTGGTGTGTGGGTGATGGCAGAATTATGGACGTAGAAGAGGAAGAAAGAAAGATCAGTGTTTAATGGAGGATGCAGAAGTTACAGGGACGGAATGGGGCGGAGAAAGTCAGGTAGGGGGGCAGGGGGGAGGGGATTGACAGAGAGATGAGGAAAGAGAAAATGGACAGGATGGGAGATGGATGGAGGAGGAAGAAGATAGGGAGGAGGAGGAGGGGGTAAGTAGGTAGATGGAAAAGAAGCTGGACAGAAAGAGGACGTAGGAGATGGACAGAAAAAAACTGTTATTTATGATTTGCACAGATATACAACGCTTCTTCAATAGTCAGCAAACCGTCTCATTTTTATGTTTATGCAGAAAACAGACGAACAAAGATGTAATAAATCTACTGACTTTATATTACGAGGGTGAGTCAATAAATAAGTTGAAAACTGAGGTAGACACGCCAGTAGTGCGTTTACAAGCTTTACTTTTCAGCTGACTCCACCTGTAAATTTAAACACTCGTCCCATCGTTCAAGAATGCCTTAAAAACCTGGAGCTTGGAACTCTTGAGGCACCGTTTGCAACCTAAAAGTGACGCTCTTGAGCTGTAACTTTATATGTTTCTTTAAAGTGTTGCAACCTCAAGACGGATATGTCGTAGTAGTAGAGAAATACCCCTACACAGCGTACATTACTGTCGTGTCTACCTCAGTTTGCGATTTATTAGACCAGAGTGAGTTATAAATTTATATTTTTATTCATTAGTAGCTTAATGCCCTTGGCTCCGCTCGCGTGTTGGTTGATTATGATAGATAAGCTATCTTTCAGTAGTGTGCTATGAGACTGGTTTTGAAGGATGAAATGAAATGCAATACCTTCTTTAGAAACAATCATTTTTTATCAACATTCAAATAAAAAAAAATATGTGAAGTGCTTAACGATTTACAATAAATTATACATACATTATTCCTTATCGCCTGTGTTGTAATATCTCAACACCTATGGTGAGAGTAATGTCTAAATTCATTTTAGGGCATTCTGATAAACTACGTTATTTGTAGTATTGTTTGGAGTGTAAATGTCGAGATTTTTTGGGTTACCCACCCTTGAGGAAGCGACGTATAATTGACCATGTGAAAAACATGAGGGCTGTAAATGGATTCCGGCGACGTTTAATGATTGTAATAATATCACAGATCGATCACCTGATTTAATGCGCAAAACGTCAAATCGATTTTTTTTAAAGAGATGTATTAAAAGAAATTTCTTTTTTACTACTTTATTTATTTATTCTTATATTTCCTTATTCGTATGCTTATCCTTACAGAGAAAGAGCTAAAGACATTGTAGCACACATAGACCAAAGATATGGTCTGTGGCATCACGTTTCGCTGTATGTAACCTCCTTGCTATAGAGTCGCAAACGTCATCGCTGGCCTATAGTCCGAATTTTTTTTTATAAATTGACGACTTTCAACCACCAAATCTTCCACCCCCTTATAGTTATTGGCATGGAACTGCTGTGGTGTACAACGGGAGACTTTGGACAACAATTACACACAGACCATTCGTTTGCGTTCTGTAGTTTTCGCTGCAGAGCGAAATAGTAACACACACACACACACACACACACACACACACACACACACACACACATAGTATTTTATATACAGCGATAACTTTCCATCTCAATATACTCCGACCCTTTTATCATTATCAACCCTCAAGCAACAATGCAACCAATAAAACAATTTTTAAAGAGTAAATATAATTTTCAAAGAGTAATCATTGTTCCGCATTTCGCGTTATATTCTTCAAATTACTACATATCTATCAGATCGCTAAAAAACTGCCTAAAACCTTCCTCAGGTACAAATTAGTAACTGTACAAATATTTAAGTCTCTGCGTCTTATTGTTCGGACGTGATAAGCGTCCACCGAACAGACATTCACATTAATATATATAGATAAATAGGTATCCGATCGCCATAAAGCCGTTCCTATAGCCTTTCCCGGGTAGACGTTAGTAACTCATTAGACTCATTATGTCTTGTGGGTTATACGTGATAAACGTACACCGAGCAGACAGCCACATTTATAGATACAGATTAATTGGAATAAGAAAGTTGCAGTAAGGTTGCTGCGATGCTGAGGGGAATCCACGAACTTGTAGTCATCTAGAGGACTGCTTCGGTCTACTAGTAGAAGAAAAATTTGTCCACTTCCGGTCACGCTGAACCAGAAAATATATGATGCTGAGAAATTAATCCGTATGCGATCAGAACATTATTTTACATTTCACGTATACACATACAGCTAAGAACGAAAAATAGACTACTTAGGTGAAGAAACTCCATCCATCACCGCCTGAAGCATGTGCAAGTGTAACCAGCCATTTTAACATACTACTGTTCTTTACAAACGTTGGACTGCATCCAAAACACATTACTGTCGAAGGCTTGTAAATGGCAATTAGTAATGCCTTCCATGTATAAACGTTCATTGTACTCGAGGTATCGAGCAGGTGTGATAATTATTGTAGCAACGTAACCGTGTGCCGGCTGGAAGGGAACACGTTTCTGCGCCAGAGCTTGCGGCCTGCTCGTTAATCACGTCAGGCGGACCAGTGTTTCCGCGTTTATTCTGGAGGGGAAAGAATACAGAGTGGTACAGTACGAGGCTGTCAGAGGCGCGCGCTGAGTGCCGCGGTGTAGAAAGCTGAAAGTTTAGAGTCTCTCGCGGCCGCTGTGAAAGGCAGCGGCGCAGCGCGATGTGTTTACGCCGACGTCTCAGTTTCGCAAGCGGCCGCGCGAGATTGGGGCCTCACAACAACGAAGGCGAAGCCCAGGAACCTGTCCGGCGCAACGGCGGGAGCCGTCTTCGTTGCGCAAACGGCCTCTCTCCACCTGCCGAGCAGACACAACGGGGGCGTAGCAGGCCGCCGCCGCCGCCGGCGCCACGCACTTTCATAACTGCATGCAGTACAGGCGTCGATTAGAAAGTATGCAGCGCCTGCCCGCAGCTCTGACATAAAGATACTGGCGCACGGGAGGAGATCATTTTGCGGTAGGACCAAAAGAGAACACAGGTTAGGGCTCTTACGGAGCTTATAGACAATCTTTTCTCTCAATTAGTTTGGGAATGGAACAGAAAAGGAAATTACTAGCAATGGTATGAGGCACCCTACGCCAGGCACCGAATGATAACTTGCGGATTATGTTGATGTAAGGATAGGGTAAGGTGTGTGAGGATACAGAGTTTTAGCTTAGTAACCTCTTTGGCACGTCTTGGTCGAACAAGAGATATCGCAGGCGTGCAGCGATAGCTGCTGGCAACAATGCTTAGGTTGGAATGTTTTTTGTTTGTTGGCCGGTGTGCGGCAGTCTCCCGCCGACCGCAGAGCGAGGCAGCAGCATGTTGACAGTGCGTCCGTAACCCGTGTTTAACGGTGGCTAAAGTTTTTGCCCTTCAGTCGTATCGTATATGTGTTTCAGTTGCTTATTGAAATGTTTCAGTTTGGACTTGTAGACATTCATCGTAGTGGCACGCGGTCATTTAAACAGTGTATTTAAAGGAAGAGCTTTTAACATTTGTCGTTCCATAATAAAGGAAGTTAACAAAGTTTATTGTTATGGATCGACCCAGTAATTGTCTCCATCCTATACAGTCATACCATTGGAACAATGAGTAAGGAGTAATCAAACAGCAAATACAATATAACGGCACCTTCGCCCATCGATGATTAGGTGGACGGAGCTGTGACGTTACAGGTGGTACAAATTCTATATAGGTACAATTCCGATCAACATAAGTTTTCGCGCCATTTGTCAATTTCATGGTGTTACGTTGTGTGGCGTTGTAGTGTAGCAGTTTTCTACAGCTCCTCCTGTCTTTTCCAAGAATATACCACTTTGTGCTACGGAGATATAATTTTGTTCCTTTTAAGAGGTAGGTGAAGCTACTTAGTCCAACGCGCTCTTATACATTTTCTCGTTAAGGGTGATTGGAGTCACTGCTAAATATGCAATGTTTGCTACCACGAAGTGTGCATTGGTGTCTTAATGAAAAAGTGCTTTCTATGTGGAAGATGCCCATTATCAAAATTGTACGAGGAACTGATCATAATTGTACCTAGTGTGGTACATTTTCGATCGATTTTTCTCAATTCTGTAACCTTTTCTAGTATTTATACAAACAATTGTAACTGTCTAATATTTGTGTTATATATTCGTTAAACATCCGGGAACAAGTGAAATAGTTAAAATTATTTATTTTCTCAATATATTTCCAGCTACAATGACATTTGTCCGAAATGATCGAAATTGTACCACCTTACCTTAGATATAAATGTACATTATAGCGAGGAGCAGCAAACATTTCACATGACCGATGAAATGTAAATAATGAAAGGTAGAAGGTAAAGCTGTCATCAACCCGAAGGTTGGTTTGATTACCACAATGATTTACTTGGCATGATTCTGTCGGAGATGATACGTCCTATGTCGTCCTCCAAATTTTTGAACTGACTTCTACAGCCGCGGTGGAGTAACCGGACATTCCAAGGCGCCTAGCTGCGGAGCGTGCTGCTTCTCGCCGTCGGAGGTTCGAGTCCTCCCTCAGGCATGGGTATATTTGTTGTCCTTAGAAAAAATTAGTTTAAGTAATTTGTAAGCCTAGGGAGTGATATCCAGAATAGTTAAGGCCCATAGATTTAGAAACATTTGAATTTTTTGACTTGTACAGGCAATTGCAGTGTTACCTGCAGTTAAACGTAATCATCCTACCACGGCGCAATGCGACAAATTGGGTGGTGTAGGAGTCGCTGTACACTGTGCACTGTTATAAACAAAAGAATTAATTTATTTGTTCTTTCAAGTACAAACAGCACGTAAAATTATGTTCAAACTGTTTTCCGTCTTCTTTAATACATCTCGGAAGTCTACCTGGAACACTATTTTTTGGCATTTTGTGTTGTATACTGTCCAATTCATGAAATACGTTGTGTTGTATGTGGTCTTTTAATTCAGCAATGTTATGACTTTTTTGTAAATAAACAGTGCTTGACCGCACCCCATAGGAAAAAATATACGTTCGTGATATCTGGTGAACGTGGAGGCATGACAATATCTCTCCTTCGAGTAATCACTTTTCCCAGGAAAGGTTCTTTAAAATATTGCGGACGGCAAGAGAATAATTTGGTGCAGCACCATCGTGTTGAAAGTAAATTTCTTAAGAGTTCGCAGCACACATCAGAAGTTCTGGTATCATGTAATTCTACAGTATATTCAAATAGTTACTTCTGTCACTGTGCAATTACGTAGTATGTAGTGCAGTTACGCCAAATGATGATACTGCCTCACGCTCACAATAGTTTGACGTAGTTCTTGTTCTAACAAAGGATTTTTAAGTGCAGTTATGCCTGTTATCATGTCCACTTAACTTAAAATTATATTGAATAGAAACAGCTTTCTTTGGTCAAGGATCAATTCGCAAAGCTGAAGACGTGGATCGGGATCATCTTAAAGTAACCAATGTCGAAAAACGTGGAATGTAACCTTTAGACTTCTGTTTGTGAAACATTCTTTGCACTAACCTTGGTGATAAATCTAGCTCAGTTGGTAATCATCCGGCTGTTTTTGGCGGACTTTGGGTTACAACTAAATTTACCCGCAATTCATTTTCCTCAGTTGTGATTGTTATTTTTCTCCTAGGTCCGAGTTTTTCAAATCTATCTCGTATGCCGTACATCGTTTGTCTATAACTGTGGTCTTCATCTGAAGTATCTCCCCCCCTTAATTAACAACTGCGGTAGCACCACTTTTTGACTGCGAAAATACTTTCTTCTTCCTTGAATATCGTGACTCTACGAACTATAAGTGTCACAGATCACACTTTCAACAATTCCCTGTTGTCATTATTGTGTTTCTTTTGTCACTGCATTGTATACTAACTTGACAAGGCGTAATTATCACGTTTTGGTAATAAGATCTTAATGGGTTAAAAACATCCTGCTGTAAAACGTCTTGCTTTTATTGTTTTCTTTAAACCAACTGTCCAGTGACATTTGCACCAACCCATATTTCCTATTCAGAAGCACTGACGGATCTTAAAAACGAGTTAGTAAGATCTCGATGTCAATACATTCAAACGTGTAGTCTGGGCAGTTACTACATTTTATTTAATTATTTTGCGACGGAAAGAAATACTAGGGATCGATGACATTCTTGTCAAAATTGCCTTCATTGGCGTCAATTTACTTTGTCATGGAACAAATTTTAAGCTTTAATTTTGTAAGTTACTAAATCATGAAGCCCCACAAAAAAATAAAATTGTAAAACGCGCTCACATAGGTATTTGACGAAATCCTTTATATTGTTCATAAAAAATACACCAAGAGGTCCATCCATTTGGCCAATGTGTTAGTCCAATTTTGAAAAACTGTGCAGTACCGATTACAAACTACAATGTGAAACATCAAAAAGTAGTCGCGTAATAAAGATGGAACGTATTTTACAGATTATGGATATGACAGTACACAAATTAGAACTACAGAACTGTACATGCGTTCTGACTGTAAGAATCAAGCACGTTATGAAGCCGCCACTTGCTGCATTCAAAGCCTCAAGACATCGTGCTATGGAATCAAAGAATATCTGGATATGTCATTGGGGAAAATACTGACACATGGTTTGTAGACGCACCGACAGTTATTCAAGAACAACCAAAAGAAAAAGTTGCTAAACGACTTTATCCAAGTGTTCAAATAATTGTAAACCTATTGGACCAAAGTGCTATGGTCATCAGTCCCTAGACTTATAGACTACATAAACTAACCTAAGGACAACACACACACCTCTGCCCCACTCGACCCTACGGCGGCGCAAAGCGCCTAAGTCCTCGGCCACTGCATCGCAGCCGACCTTATCTCAGGCATGTTTGATGGTCAACTTGTCGAATTAGTTGGAACTCCACATATTTTGACTACCAAAATCATGAAAAACCTACGGAAAAACTATGTGGCATGTATATTACTGATTTTTCTTTTTCTACTTTATTCTGGAAAGCGTAGAGTATCACAAGTATTCGGAACAACATTTTTAAATTCCTTTCTTTAACAACTAATCTGAACAAATGCATTAATGTGTCGTCCAAGTTTTCTATGTGTGAAGTGTATGTATAACAGCTAAACTTTAATGGTGTAAAATATACTCCTGGAAAAAGAGTAAAGAATACTATGAATCGCCGACACAGCAGAGCGACAGTTTATTGCCACGCTGTTGAGGAGGTATACTACACGCAATCACACAGACAGAACCATATGCAAGAGCGTGCACAAAGTCGACGCCGTGCATACACTCCAATGCAGTCTCCAATTTTCCCATGGAGACTATCGTAGAGGTGCCGAATGGCCTGCAATGAAATTTCCACTGGTTCCTCAGTTGGACCAGATTTCATGCCGGTTGTACAGACCGCGTAAAGATGACGTTTCATCCGGTCCCAAACATGCTCAATGGGGGACAGATCTGGGGCTCGTGCTGTCTAGGGTAGTTGATGTACACCTTGAGGAGCACCTTGGATGGTATGGGGTAGATGTGGATGTGCACTGTCCGGTTGGAAAATCATACCTCCTTGTCGGTGCATGAACAGTAGCAAGACGGGTTAAATGATGGTTTCAGTGTACCGTGCACTGTGCATGAACATGAGTGCCGTTAGGGGGCCTTCCGATCACGCCCCAACACCTTTCAGCCCGCCTCCAGTGGTATCGCGATATGCGCTTATGGAAGGACGAATGGAGGCGTGTCGTCTTTAGTGATGAGTCTATTCTTCTTCGTAGCCAATCATGACCGTACGCGTATGTGGCGTCCGTCCACCAGGGGAGCGCGAAAACCTGAGTGTATATGACACAGGCACAGGGGAGCGACTCCCGACCGACATCATTGTGTGGGAAGGTATATTCTGCACTAGCTGTTCTCTGGTGGTCGTCGAGGGAACATTGAACAGTGCACAGTACACGTCTTGCTGCCGTTCATGCACCGAAAAGGCGAAATGCCTTTCTAACAGGACAATGCGCGTCCCCATGTACCCGAATCACCCAACGTGCTCTTCAAGGTGTACGTCAACTACCTTGGCCTCTACCATCCCTAGAGTTGTCCCCTATTGAGCATGTATGGGACCGGCAGAAACGTCATCTTGCGCGGTCTGCATGACTGGCACGAAATCCGACCCAACTGAGGCATCAGGCGAAAATGCATGACCTGCCATTCCGCAAGAATACATTCGGCACCTCTGCGTTCGTCTCCTTGTAAGAATTGCATCTTTCATTGCGGCAAAAGAAGAGTATACACCGTACTAGCGTCGACATTTCCTACGTTCTGGTGACTGTACTCACGTACTGTGACTCTGTCGGATCGTTTCTTGTACACATCCTCAAGAATGTGTCAATTAAATTTCCGTCTGCTGAGCCGACGATTTCATGGTGTCCAAAAAGTTTACATTTCAGACACATTCATGCTAAAGAGAAGTCTGTAGTAGTTCTTAACCACACAGTCTCCATTACCTGGCAAATGTTCGTTTAGGATGCATGTTTACGGAAACGTTTTCAAATATTATTATCGTAATCAAAAATCCGCCGTCGCCCGGTAATTTATTTATCCAATCTTCTGCCAGTCCACCTCCTCCTACCATTTCTCTCTGTCAATGTCCGCCATTTACCCTCTCTCCGTTCATTTTATCCCTCCTATGTAAGTATGCCCCCTCCTCCATTCCCCCTTTTCTATCCATCTTTCCTTCCACCTTCTGATATAATGCTACGTGTAATTCACAGTAAAATATCCTCTAGTTTGTATTAATTCCAATCTTTCTATACTCCATCTTCACCTGTTCATCCTCACCACCTCCTCTTCTCTTTATATCTTTCTCCTCCGTTGTCAGTTAATTTCCTCTATCTAAAGGAAATTACGTAAAGAGCCTTCGGTAATGCCCGTTACAAAGTTTGAGGACTTGTAGAGAGGAGTGAGTACATGCTATTTTGGTAAGTAGCACGTGTCCGGAAATGTCATCCAGTGACGCCACGCTGACTTATTTATTTTTTGGCACTGTGAATGTCTTATATTGCAAGCTTTTTCCTTCTATATTTTGGTATGAGGTAACATGGTTCAAAACAACAACAATGTATAATTGCGTAGGCTTCCATGACCAGAGTCAGTTGCCATAATTGTTTTCTTGGTTTTGTACCGCGTCATATTGTAAGTATGGGTTTTACTGAAGCAACCAACGTTTTGGGCAGAGTTTCAGTGGCCGAAAAAGGTTCGTTGTTCCAATAATAGCCATCTTTACAGTATGGCGTGGTACAATACCCAGAATAGTTCATGACAACAACAAACAGTATCTAATAAACACGAGCTCTATAATGGATTCTTAAGAGTTATGAGCTCGTCTTCATTTTCGATATTATGAATGTGTCCCTTATAATGATCAACTACTGATAGGTCTTCAGGTATGTCTTTTAGAGTCCATATTTATTAGTAATTTTCGAACATTGTGTACATTTGCCAGATATCATGGTGATCAGACACGATGCTGAAGTCTATTGTAAGGTGCCGTCCGTCATGAATCATATGGTGGTTTGCGGATAGTAAAAATTTCTATAAAAACGTACATACAGGTGTCAACTTTCATGGTGCTAGGTCTAGGTGACTAAGTGTGTTACAACGTGCCTCCCGTCCTGCACCGTACGGTGGCTTGCGGAGTATAAAAGCTTTCTTCATGAGAACTTACATACATGTCTCAAGTTTCATGATCATCGTTCAATTGAAAAGTACCATCCGCCATGCACAGTGATTTATAAATGGTGTTAATGGAGAGTATAACCAATCTCCAGTGCCGATTTCATCTTAAACCGTCCAGTTCTTTCTGAGACAAGAAGTAACAAACATCCATACAGACGTTTGCATTTATGATATACAACATATAGGCATTCTGTAAATTGTGTCGTTTTTCGCTATTAATTATGAAACACTGTATCTGTAGAACGGGCTGGCCTATTTATAGCCTCGAGAAAGTTTCTTGGAAGTGCCATGCACGCATGTTGCGAATCAGTTAGAAGCCCCAATCGGAAATGTTTGCGAGGAGATTTCCAGTTCTAGCATTTGAGTTACGCCACTTAAAAGGAATTTCTTGAAATTTGTCAAAACCGCAGCATAGCATATGGTTTTAATTTCCAGAGACAACTCTGAAACACAGGTGTTTTGTTAAATGCATTTTAGCTATGTGCGTAATACAGTGTAAAGTCGATGACTTGCCAACATTTGTGGTATGACTGATATGGGCAGGCTTAAGCACTTGGCCCCCCCTCCTTCCCTGAATCTGGAGTACACAGTTCGTATTCACTACAGAATTCGCATAAACTTCTATAAGTGATTTCAGGTTATATCTTAAAATTTAGCTATGAAGCGTTACCCAACTTTTGTGGAATCAAATTCTCTGTTACAGGGTGCTTAACATAACTAATAATCGCTACGTGAGGCAATCCGTGAAGCATTGTTGGTGTCTAAGAATGCAACATGGGGGACAGTGTGCAATCTGTATTGTAGACGATCAAAATTCATTTCACAGGCCTATATTGATTCTTTAATCTCATCTTTGTAATTCCGATTTTCAGATGAGCAAACAGAAACATTTAGTTTATTTTAAAGCATTTGAAGATATAACAATAAATATTCAAATGTTATAACATCGATCACTATCACATCTTATTTTAGGCTACACTGTGGTATGATTTTGGTAAATGAGAACCCAATACTTATATATTTGTCATGATAAACATACAGAACTTTTTCCTGCTATAAACAAGGCTCTGTTAATTACTCGTGCTTTTCCTGCAACTACACGGACAACTGAACGATTGTTTCATACTCAAAGAAAAGTAAAAACGTAGCTTCCTTCTACAGTGAATGAAAACAGGTTATTTGGCTTTTGCATAATGAGTGTTCACAGAAGAAAAGTGATTGAAAAACAGATTTTACTAACTTAGTCATTGACAAATTTAGCCAACAACCTCGGTGATTGTTATTTCCCTTCAAAGAGGACGTAGTCTAATATTTTGTATAGTGAAATAATACATGTAGTTCATTGTGGATGTCATTTACTTCATCAGCTCTTGTTAAGAAACCAATTCATTATAATACTGTTTTGACATGTATTTCGAATTTTACATTTGATATTATTGAAACTATACATTTTGTGAATGTGAATAGTTTAGTTCTTGTACGCAACAATTTAGTGTATAAGCATTTATAAAATTTGTTCTCTGGATTTGCACTTAAGTTCAGAACTTTCGCATTACTTATTTATGTAACATTCCTGGTATACGAAGAAAAGTATTTTTTCGAGTAATTTACTTATTTCCTAAGGTAATGATCAAAAAAATGTTCAAATGTTTGTTAAGCTTATGGGACTTAACTACGGGGTCATCAGTCCCTAAACTTACAAACTACTTATGAACTACCTTATGCTAAAGACGGCACAAATATCCATGCCCGAGGGGGATTCGAACCCCCGACCGTAGTGGCCGTGCAGACCGTGACTGAAGCGCCTCAGTCTCCTCGGCCACCGCGGCCGGCAGGTAATGATCATTTTGTTAGATACATGTCATATTTAATCGTAAAGAGGTATAAATTAACTTCAGATTCAAATGTTAAAATGTTTCTAATTCTAAGGGGCCATACTGGTAAGTTCATAGTTCTGTAGAATTACAAACTACTTGAAGTAACTTAGGCTAAAGACAACACACACACACACACACACACACACAACGAGGGAGGACTCGAACCTCCGGCGAGACTTCAGATTGTTAACTTGAGAAATGTTTCATATCCATACTCATTTTAATTACAAAAAAGGCTTACTATGAAAGTAATCGTACTTACATTTTAAACATGAAAGTACTCTTTCTACAACCGTCTCTAAAGACCACGATGTCGATGGGACATTGGTCTTCCTTTCTTCCTTCTACTACCTATAACAGTTATTAATACTTAGTAGACAACCATAAATTCTCTGGATCACTAAGTTTACATCTTTCGGAAGACGAAAACCGATTTTCGTAAACGGATTTTCGCTGTCATGTTTACATGGCATAGCCTGAATCAGATTTTCTAGTCCACTTAATATGGCGGCTGAAAAACAGCTGATTCAGTTCCTGATTTAGTTAGCACAATTGCTATTTTTCTTCATTTAAATACACATATTCGTGTTCACTCTAATATTTATACTTTTATTTCACATTAAAAAATATCACTCTTTCAATATATGCCGAAAACTATTAACAAGAAAACACAATCTGACAAGCCAAGAACGCTTCAAAAACGTTTGCGTTTACATGGGCACGAAAATCGATTGTGGGACTGGAAAACCGCTTTAGAGAAGCGGATCTCCAGAATCGATTTTTGAGCGTTTACATGACCAACCTAAACCGGAATTGGGATATCGGTTCAGGAAATCCGGTTTTGGGAGCCCATGTAAACGGGGTGAAATAAGTTTTTGTGTCACCTACGAAATTTAGTTATGGTAGCAGCACACTCGAATCTGCCAATTAATTAATTATTAATGATTCTGCAGCCAAGATAGCATGTTTCATTTATTATGTTACCGGTTTCGGCGTGCTCGACGCCATCTTCAGACCTGTCGTAATTTACATAACTTCACGACATTTTTATATACTGAAAGAGTACATCCAGGTTGAGGCATCATTAAACATAAAATTAGTACTCACAAATAAAAATCATTATTAAACAATTATAGATTGCCCCATTGAACTATGAGTTCCTTATATGCCAATTAATTGATTATTTTTAGTGTTTTGCCTCCCCTCCCCCATTCCCTTGAAAAATTTTTGTGGTCGTCCATGCTGACAGGTCGTTGATGGGTTGTTTATTTTCACTTACTGCAACAGCAGACGCCAGAAGAAAGTTTTCATCATCTTACATAGCTACTAAATACTGCCATTTCTAATGAAGTTGGGATATCGAAAAATGGATTTACTGATTGGATTTAGTATCTGACCTGAACGAGCGACAAAGTGCAGCTTAGCGTGACCGCGCCTTTTCGGTGTGGTATCTGGAAAGATGCGGATACCTACTGGGTAGAGAGCTGTCAGGTAGGTAGGGTATCGGTGGAAGCGCGGTAGCCGAAGCGGCAGAGCGTGACTGAACGGCGCTGGCACAGACCATCAGCGGTAACGCGCGTCGCGGGCCTGCCTAAGCTGCAGGGGCAGCCGCGTCCGCCGCGCCGGGCAGCGTTTCCACACCGCGAGCCGTAAAGTGGGCGAGTAATTGAACCATAAAACGGAGAACCAGTTTGGGAGCGAGCGGGCCGGCGCGCCTGTTTATAGCATTGTTTGGTCAGCGTTAGTGGCGCCGACAAGCCGGCAGCTCGGCTACGCTGCTAATGCCGTTGTCGACGCCGCTACCGCGCCGGCGCCGGCCCCGGCCGACGAATATTTCACCTCGAGGTCGGCCATCAGATCGTTCCACGCTGCCGTAAATTCTGCAGCAATCTCTGACTCGGACCGGGGAGATGTCCGCGCCGCGGCTACTGGGCACGAAAAAGTGACCAGCCGTTGGTGCCTTAGAAAGTTGTCAGACTCGACTCGGGAGCAGTGTTCGGCCTTCGATAAACATCGACACCAGTCGTATTCATCGGACGGCTACAGTTCTGTAATTGAAGAACGCCAACAAGCTGATAGCGAATTAGTATAGACGCGAGGACTTCGGCGTTGATCGGCAATGGGCATTAAGCAGAGACTTTTATATTCTGAGATTTACATAGAAAGTACCCTTGCATTCCTTTTTGGTTCATCTGGAACTCAACCTGGCTGGAGTAGACCTGGAGCTATGTAACAGTCCTCGATATCTGCGAGATACCGTAGACAGTATCCTGTTTTTCAAATGTCATTTACAGAATACCAGACAAAAAATCGCCAGTTCTCTAAAAAGCCGGCTAGCACACCATGAAACGCCGGTCTGTCGTTATGAATTTACTTGAAAGCGCGTTTTCCATATACTGGTCGCTACGAAGCATAGAGAGACCATGTTGCCCTACGGAGAATATTCTGCAAGCAACGACTTAGATGTTGGAATGGTACTTCTTAGTACCGGCACTGCAATTACCTCGGCAACTGAAACAGCAATCAAACAAATATCGGTTGCGCACTTGATCCTTCAGAAATGCTCCCTGGAAATACACTTAAGTCATCTGAAATGGTCTGTGAGTGGTGAGAACAGAATTCTTAAAATAGGTACTCCTTATTCAGAGAGTAGCAATTTTTACGATTTGGTTAAAATCGAAACGACACAATGTCCCTTAAAACCGTACAAGCTTAACTAGTGACCTAATAGTCACAACTACAAATGCACGCTATGTTGATTGATTATATAATTTTCACTTTTTTGTTAATATTTTTAATGTTTATTAGCTGACTGGGTTTTATATATCATAGTAGATCCCAAAGTTTAACCGAGTGATAGCTAAAACGCAGTAAGCGATTAACTTCTTCCGTTCACGATTTCGTGGAGGAAATTAGGGAGAAAACAAGAAAAAAATTCGTAAGATTTGAGATTATATGTAAAGTTTGTTGGAAGTCTCTGAGAGTCGTCTTTTTCGAGTAATTAATGAGCAAAGTTGGAGTATATGACCGCCGTCATATTGCACATTGACAGATTATTTCTATCTGTAATTCTTGTTTTATCGTTTGGTGTATACTATAATATTTTAGCTCTTAATAAGAACTTTATGATAGAATTTAATAAATTTTAAATTCAGTTAATAACTAATACTGAAAGTGAAATTTCTTTGCCACTGGAAATCGTCATATGGGCCACCTTTACCGAAATCGAAATTCAGAACGGACAGATCCCAAAACGGATTTCGTAGTGTAGGATTATCTAACTATATTAATGAACATATTGTACTTCTATATATACGTAATACGACATCAAATATGTTTTTAGATGCAATGTAGATTGTGGATAACAATATGTAAAGGATGTATATGCACAATAGTAAAACATATAGTGAATATGACCACCACAACAATTATCAGTAGCAGCCATTTTACAACCACAGCACTGCATGTCTTCTCCTTCTTCCTAAAACGTCTCTGCTTATGCAATTTTCCAAGCTTCTCTTTTCTCCAGCAGCCTGTCGTTCTTCATTTCTTCCCGTTGCAGTCCTCTCGATTCACATTATCCTTCACCTGTAATTTTCATCTTCTTCGTGATCTTCTAGATTCTGTCCATACTATAGTTCTTGGTAGTCTTTCTTGTCCTATTCTCTTACAATGGCCAAACCATTTAAGCTTATTACCCTCCAAAGTTTCTTTTAATCGATTGATCTGAAGGGTGTTTCACACAATTTCATTAGTTCTCCTCTTCCTTTTTATCTTAGCCAGGAACTCACCTAGAAAATGCATCTCTGTCGCTTGTATTCTGTTCAAATATTTTTTTTTAATCCAACTATACTACATGTACTGAATGCAAACTGTGGCGGTATCGTTTCTCAGATATGTAAGTGTCGATACCACAGTGACGCCTCGCATTTTAGTTTCTCTCGGGACGCATTTATAAGGTCAAATGGAAGCACGTTCCCGTTGAGGTGGTAACTAAATCCGATACTTATATCTGATAAGTGTGAATTACAGTCTTAGCGGAAGTATTTACTCGTTTAACCGTTATTTGATAAGTAGGGGACCTTGGCGGCAAGAATAAATTTTTTAAAACAGATTTTATGTATCTGTTAAATAGAAAGCAGTGTTTCCATAAAAATTACGTTTTCATGAATGTCGACTGCAATGACCACTAGGGTTTGGTGCCGTGTAAATAATCATTACAAAGAAAGTGAAAATGAATACGTAAAAAAAGTCTTATTAGGTAGATATTTGTAAATATATTGGAGAGTGTTATTTCGATGATGAATTGTTATGTGATGTTAGAGGAAAGTTGAAGTGGCACTTATTTTGATTTTCTCTGTCTAGCCAATATTCTTACACCGCGAGCTAATTTTCACGTCTGGCAAATACGGTGCAGCAGGTAAGCATGATTATGAAGGCTACAGTATTCGCATTTTGGGTATTAAATGCTCGTCCTCTTTTTCGTTTATATATATATTCAGAAAGGTACATATTTTCATGAAGTAAGTTTACAAAAATAGGCAGTAATAATGGAGTCCTCACCAGCGATGCTAATATGCTACTTTGTGCCAAGTGATCGTAGTGGCCGTTTCTCCTGCTAGAATGGAGCGCCGTGCTCCTATTCAAAAGAACGACAGGTTATCACAACGAATATGGGCTAACTTTGACAGCAAGACAGAAAAACCCTACCTGAATATCAGGTATCAGAAAAATGCCGAAACAACCTACTGTTTCGAGGCCAAGCAAAACAAAAGACAACTTTGATTTCGAGGAGTACCTTCCGCTGTACGAAACCTTACAGAAGGGTCCTGGAAACGCGTGAGAGAATAACTCCTGCCGGAACCTGGCAAGGTGGGAGTGTGCTTGTTTCCACCTGTAGTTCTGCAGCGAGGCGCCGGGGCCTCTGCTTCCCCGGAAGCCGCGAGATAAAAAGTAATTCCTGAATGTCTTCCGCGCCGACGAGCCCCGCGCGGCAGAAGAGGAAGCCTCAGAGGAGGGAGGCGGGGAGAGTAATTTGCGGGGCCGCTGCCACGGCCAGTGGCCGCGCCGCCCTAAGCCGGGATTAGGGGAGCAAAGTGGAGGCCCGCGACACGTGTCCACTCTGCTCTGCTCTGCCCAGTTTTCTACACACCGCCGACGCACCTCCTGGCCGACGCCGTCGTCGCTGGAACTTCTCTCGATCACTCCGACTTATGGTACTAATTTCATTGTCATGCCACCTAAAAAAGTTAAATACTGGCGAAAAACTTGGCGTTGCTCTGATATTTATTTATTCCAATCTTGTCTTAGTCCACCTGCTCTGCCACCTTTATCCATCTCTCTTCCTCCCTCCTCTCTTCGTCCATCTCCTGCTCCTCCTCCCCCTATTCCACTCCACCGCCTCCACTTACTGTGGCCAACACCTAGTCGTCCCACCTCTCTCTCTCTCTCTCTCTCTCTCTCTCTCTCTCTCTCTCTCTCTCTCTCTCTCTGTGTGTGTGTGTGTGTGTGTCGGTTTTCGTCCTTTCTCTTTTCTTCGATTCTATACACCTTTTCTAAAGCCTCGTGGGCTGACACACACACACCAGACGTATTATACTGAAAGAGAGGCATTGTACCATGATCGGTATTTGAACACGGGACCTCCCACTTAGTAGTAGGTAGGCGGTATAATTGATACATGGAATTGAAGATTGTATGGGCAGGGAGACGTGTCTTAAAGCAGTCCATGGAGTCGCCATATCCATTAATTTATGATGCCTTAGTGGTTATAGGGCCTGCCTAGTAATCAGGAGGTCCCGGGTTCGAAACCCGGAAAAAAAGATCAAATGTTTGTAAACCTATTGGACCAAACTGCGTGGTCATCAATCCGTAGCTTACAAATTACTTAAACTAAGGTAAACTAACCTAAGGACAACACATATACCCATGCCACAGGGAGGAATCGAACCTCCGACGGCGAGCAACAGAATTCCGGCAATGACACAAATTTTAATTAAATCCCTCTCCTTCAATTAGATATCTCCGATATTACCGATATGCGAACGTTTAAGATGTTCCATCAAACGGTGTCGAAGTATTTAGTACGGTATCCTCCGCCATGCACCATATGGTGGCGTGTAAAAATATACATATACAGGGTAAGGAACTTAAAACTATTTTTCTGGATGTTTGGAAAGTTACATATCGGATAAAGTAGTTGCAATACAGCGGGAAGAGTCTGGGTTTGAAATTTTAAATGGGAATCCCTATTTTTTTATTACAGATTTCGGTTCTTTAGAAAAAAATGTAACTTCTGTGTTAAACATACATTTCGTTTCATGATAGAGCACGTTGTAATAAGTAAATATGATAAAGAGTTGAAAACGGTAATATCTCAAATAAATACACAGCAGATTAGGAAAAGCAAAGTAAAGTTTTTGATAATACCATCACGTGACACTGCCCACAATCGAATGTAGCACAGGCTGTGCTCATGCTCTCAGTCTGCGATTGACTGGTCATCGTTCTTCAACGATTCGGACTGTCTACATCTCTACGCAATTACTCCATGGCGTAAACGGTTGTAGAGAGAGTAGATATGATTTCTTCGTACTTTGAGGCTCATGGAAATGTTGAAGTTCATCAAAGGATGCTCAAATCAAATGTTCAAATATTGATAAATCTTTGATACTTAGCTACTCTGGTCATCAGTCACTAGGCTTACAAACTACTTAAACTAACTTATGCTAAAGAAAACAAATACACCCTTGTCCGAGGGAGGACTCGAACCTCCGACGGCGAGCTGCGGCGCGCCCCGGCGTCTTGGAACGCTCGGCCACTCCACCGCGGCATAGGTATGCAAATCTGTTCACTGACGGAACTATTTCAAAATGTTCAAATGTTTGTAACATATTGGACCAAACTGCTCCCGTCACCAGTTCGTAGACTTACAAACTGTTTAAACTAACTTACACCAAGGACAACACACACACGCCCCCATGACCGAGGTAGAGGCCTCCGGTGGCAGCGACTGCCCAGTCCATAGCATGATGCCTTAGACCACGCGGCCACTCTCGCGTAGCACCCGGCGTCTGTTCCTTCTGTAATGACTTTTCGTAGTATTGTCCAGCTGTTTGCTGAAGGTGGAAATGTTGAACCCAGCGGAAGAGTCCGACTGCGGTCTGTGACAAACGCAAATAACACAGTGAATGTTTTAGCTGCAGTTGCTGCAGATACATTAGCTACGCAAGATTCAGAAATTTCTCTAAGAAGTGGTCTATGCATACTGCATGAACACAAATGGCATTCATTTCATTTATCGCTGCATCAAGAAATGCATGGTGGCGACTTTCAAAATCGCTTGAATTTTTGCAACTGGATACAGAAACAACCGACAGTCAATGATAATTTTATTTCACAAATCTTTTTCTCTGAAGAATCAAATTTTACGAATCGTGGTCATGTGAATCTACGTAATACGCATTATTGGTCAGTGGAGAATCCCCATTGGTTAAGCGAAGTTCAACATCAACGCTCATAGAGTGTCAACGTTTGGTGGTATATTTTACATACTCAGGTTAATTGACCCATACTTCATAGAAGGTAATCTGACTGTTCGAATGTTCAGCGACATTTTAGATAACGTTTTACCCATACTAATGGAAGATGTTCCACTTAAAACAAGAATGAGTGTGTGGTATCAAAATGATGGTTGCCCATCACAGTATTCACGAATATCTCGACAAGTTTTGAGTCGAAACTATCCGGGTAGATAGTTTGGACGAGGAGGTCCTCAAAAGTGGCCCGCAAGTCCTCTAGATTTGACTTCTGCCGATTTTTTCGTGTGGAGATGGCTAAAAGACAGAGTTTTCAACCCTAGAAAATATGCAGCATCGAAATATAAATAAATGTGAAACCATTAGCGCGGAGGCACTTATAAATGTCGGATCGTCTTTCAGACACAGAGGTGTAATGTGCGTTAGAAACAACTGACATCATTTTGGACATTTGCTTCACTGAAACCCTTGTGAGAGACAAAGGGACTCTCAGAAATCAAGCACCCCGAGATCGTGAGAGGCAAAAGCACTCACAAAATCATTATGCATCGTAAGAGAGCGGAATGAGACGATCCGCCGAACTCGCGGACTTCGATCGTGGACAGTTGATTGGGTGTCACTTGCATCAGAAGTCTATAGCGAGAGTTCCACATCCTAAACATCCCTTTCGATCGTGGACAGTTGATTGGGTGTCACTTGCATCAGAAGTCTATAGCGAGAGTTCCACATCCTAAACATCCCAACATATGATAGTAAAGTGGGAATGTGAAGGGACACGTACAGCACGAAAGTGTACAGGCTCTTGACTGACAGACTGCCGACAGTTGAAGAGGGTCGTACAGTAATAGACAGGCATCTATCCAGAACATCACACAGAAATTCCAGACTGCATCATGATCCACTCCAAGTACTGTGACAGGCGGAAGGTGAGAAAATTTGGATTTCATGGTCGAGCTGCTGCCAATAAGCCACACACAACGCAGGTCAATGCCACATGAAATCTCGCTTGGGGTAAGGAGCGCAAACATTGGAAGATTTAACAGTTGGAAAACGTTGTGTGGAATGACGAATCACGATTCGCAAAGTGGTGATCCGATGCCATTGTGTGGATAAGGGGCATTCTCGTTGAACATCTGCCACCTTGAGCAGTGCCAGCAGTAAAATTTGGAGGCGGTGGCCGTGTGTTTCATGGAGGGGCTTGCACCGCTTGTTACTTTGCGTGGCGCTATCACAGTACATGCCAAACTGATATTTTAAACACCTTCTTGCTTACCACTGTTTAAGAGCAATTCGCGGATGGCGATTGCTTCTTTCAACACGATCGAGAACACCTGTTCATAATGCACGGCCTGTGGCGGAATGGTTACACGACAATAACCTCCCTGCAATGGACTGGCCTTCACAGAGTTCTGACTTGAATCCTGGAGAACATCTTTGGAATGTTTTGGAACGCCGATTTCTTGCTAGAGGCCTCACCAACCTAAATCGATTCCACTCCTTAGTGTATCACTCCGTAAGGAATGGGCTGACATTCCCCAGAAACCTTTTGGTAACTGATCGAATGTATGCCTGAGAGAGTATCATCAAAGCTAAGGGTGGGGAAAATCATACTGAATTCTAGCATTACTGGTGTAAGGTTCCACAACCTTTTAAGTAATTTTCAGCCAGATGTCCCGATACTTTTGATGACATAGTGTACATCACAACTACCTCCGTATAGTGTCAAAGATATGAAAGTGTGCAAAGTTTACCCAAAGAATTGTGTATGGTGTAACTGATGCAAAACCTGAGTACCAGACAGGTATTCACGTGGTGGGTTGTGAGAACCCGTGTAAAAACTAAATCCAAGGTGACAGCACACCGCCACATAATCCGCCGCGCGGATTTAATGTCGGCCAGCGTAAATCCCGTCCCGGAAATCGACTAAGCGGGCTGGCCACAGATCAAACACCAAATGTCTCCATATGATGACATCATCGGTGTGTTTCACGTGATCACAGGCAGTACTATGAAAATATCCGAGATACCAAGAGGGAAAAATGATGCTGAAATTCACCTCAGACATGACTATGGAGATGGCTGCATGAGCTGAAGCTGTATCGAAGGTGGGTAAAACCTTTCAAAGATGTTAACTCGACTATTCAAGGTGAGTCTCGTAGCGGTCGTCCTCGAAATGCCTTCACGAAAAACAAGAAGGGAAGAGGTGGTGAGCTCATTAGAGAAGACAGGACTGCCATAGAAAATGAAACTTCTGCAAACTTGCAGTAGGGCACAGAAGAGTTGCAACAAAAAATACTAAAAGCTTAGTTTATTGAAACAGCGAGCCAGTTGCGTTTTACGTTTATTCAGCAAAAGCCACAAACTTCACACAAGAACCATTTCAAAATGAAGGTAATGATTGATAAAAATAGTGACAGAAGAAGAAACCTGGTGCCATCGTTACGAGCCTGGAATAAAAATCTTTGGCATGTAATGCCACAAATTGAATTCGCCATTGAAGAACAAAGCGAAGACAGTGAAAGATTTGGGTTCTGTCGTCCGATAAGTGATGCCCCTGACGTCCAGTGTGTTTTAAACTCCGTCACGCATTGCGCAGTAAACTCCCTCAATGGAGGTCGTCTTGCAACAGAATAATGCTCGTCTTCTCACAGCTCGTGTCACTGTTAGGAAGATCACGACAGTTTGTTGCGAAACTCATCCGCGCACTCCGTACTTTACCGAGTACTCAGTCTCCGCTTTTGTAAATTATCAAATGCAAGGTCACTGGTACGAAAGGTTTAATGATTTGGCTGTCTTCGGTATGTAAACGCATTCTGATACAGCCGTCTAGCGCCATGTCCGCTACCTTTCAGACACCATTAAAAAAATCATGTATGCCTACTCACAAAATGAATATCTTTCCATGCTTGAACGGAAAACTTTCAGTTAAAGCACTACTTGTACTAAAAGTACATAAAGTACACGTTGAAGTCATACGAATGACGAATGTAAAATACATTTTCTTGGTAACACAACGCCATCTAGGATGAAACGACCCAGAATGCTGTACAGACAAGTGAAATTGATGGAAAAAAGTCAATTCTCATTATTAACTCGAAATGAAGGTAACAGATAGATTTTTAAATAGTGAGACATAGATTTCGGAAGCAGTTTTCAAACTGTGAGACATATACAGGGGCAGATATAGTCTCTGACCATATTTCATTCGTTATGAAGTGTAGTCTGAAATTTAAGATACTGCAGAAAGGTAGGAAAATAAATAGGTTTAACCTGGATAAATTGAAGGAACATGAAGATCTTGAGACTTTCAGAGGAAGCTTTAGGCAACAATTAGCAGAAACGGTTGAAAGTAACACAGTAGAAGAAATAGTAAAGGCAACGTATGACCAAATAAGTAGAACGATAAGAGCTACAAAAAATCATTGGATATCACAGGAAATACTGAATTTAATTTATGAAAGGAGAAGATATAAAAATGCAGTAAATGAAGTAGGGAAACTGGAGTACAGACGACTAAGATAGGAGATTGACAGGAAGTGCAAATGGCAAATGGCTAAGCAGGAGAGGCTAGAGGGAAAATGCAAGTCTCTAGAAGTATGTATAACTAGGAGAAAATTAGATACCGCCTGCAGGAAAAAAGATACTTTGCAGAGAAGAGAAGCAGATGTATAAATATCAAGAACTCGATGGATAACCAGTACAGAACAAAGAAAAGAAAGCTGAAACGTGGATAGAATATATAGAGGAATTCTACAACTGAAATAAACTTCAAGACAGTATTGTACGAAGGGAAGAGGAAGTATATGAAGAGGAAATAGGAGATACTGTACTAAGAGAATTTGACAGAGCATGAGAAACTAAGTCGAAACAAGGCCCAAGTAGTAGACGACATTCAGCCAGAGCTACGGAAGTCGCTGGGAAAGTCAGCTGTGGCAAAACTATCCCACCTGATGTGTAAGGTGTATGAGGCAGGCGAAATACCTCCAGACTTCAAGAAAAATGTAATAATCTCTATTCCAAAGGAAAAAAATAAAAAAAACAATTAAAAATAAATAAATAAATAATTTAAAAAAACCAGGCGCATACAGGTGTGAAAATTATGGAAGTATCAGTGTAATAAGTCATGGTTGCAAAATTCTAACACGGGTTATTTACAAAACAATGGAAAAGCTGGTAGAAGCCGACCTCGAGGAAGATCAGTTTTGATTTAAAAAAAAATTACCCTTTATTTGCTAATGTTTCTCTCAAGCAGCATGAAAATTTCACTCGATTTTCTACAGTATGTTTCACGTTTTGTCCTTAAATTGGCGATAGTGCTTCCAACAAACGTTTAAGTTCCCATATTCACCGATGTTCCATTATCGTTTGCGAAAAGTTTCTGAATAGTGTGAATTTTTAGCAGAAACTACAAACACACGTTAGTGGTGGTCTAGTTATTTCGATTTCGTGGTTTCATTTTGTTGTTTCACAAGGAAATCTGCTTGTAAACGATAAGAGAAGGCTCCGAGGATGAGTATTATGCAAAATTTTTATTTAGGACATAGAAAATGGATTGATGTTTACTGGGTAGGATGGGCCTGACAGGCCACTATGGAATGGACATTAGTCCAGAAGAGAAAGAAATCATCATCTCATGTGCCAATGAATTATGTACTATTTGACAGTTCTGATCAGTTACCAGATCGTGGGGCAAAAAGGAAAATGTAGACTTTGTAAGTGACGCTAAACTGTGGAAACGGTGGGATTTTTCTGGAATTTGTATCAAAAATGACTTGTTTTCAGGCATTTCGTTTGAAACAGTGTAAAATATAACAATTTTTTCAGCCATAGAAACAACAATGTAGTACTTATACTGCAGCGCGAATGTGACTGTTTTGGACAATGTTACTTAAAGACAGAAAAGTATATTCTGAAAAAAGTTATGGAAAATCGTTCACATGACCAATCACGACTAATTTAACTAACTTAATGGATTTTCTTCACGCGATTTCTGTACGAGCCAAATAAAGGGTTAAGGAACACGCGAGGCAATACTCTCATTACGACTTATCTTAAAAGATAGATCAAGGAAAAGAATCCTGCATTTCTAGCTTTTGTAGATTTGGAGAAAGCTTTGGATAATTTTGACTGGAATACACTCTTTCAAATTCAGAAGGCAGCTGGGGTAAAATATAGGGAACAGAATGTTATTTATAACTTGTACCGAAATCAGATATCAATTATAAGAGTCGAAGGGCATGAAAGGGGAGTATTGATTGTAGCCTTTTCCCAATGTTATACAGTCAATACATTGATGAAATTTAAGGAAAGCTCGGAGAAATTTGGAGAAGGGATTAAGTTCAGGACGAAGAAATCAACATTTTGCTGTTTGGCGATGACTTAATTCTGGCAGAGAGAGCAAAGGACCTGGAAGAACGACTGAACGGAAGGAACAGTGTCTTGAAAGTAGCGTATGATGTGAACCTTAACAAGAGCAAAACAAGGGTAATGGAATGCAGTCTAAGATAACAGGCAATACTGAATGAATTAGATTAGGTAACGAAATAGTAAGGTTATAGATGAATTTTGTTACTTGGGCAGTAAAATAACATACAATAGTCGAAGTACAGATAATATAAAGTGCAGACTGGCGATGGGAAGACCATCGTTCCTGAAAAAAATTGATAACATCGAATATTAAATTAAGTGTTAGGAAGTCGTTTCTGAAGGTATTTGTCTGGAGTGTTGCCTTGTACGGAAAAGAAACATGGACGATAAATACTTCAGATTGGAAGAGCAGAGAAGGTTTTGAAATGTAGTACTACACTCGAATGCTGAAAATTAGGTGGGTAGAACACGTAACTAATGAGGAGGTACTGAATAGAATTGATGAGAAGAGGAATTTCCGGAATACCATGACTAAAGTAAGACTGGTAGAACACATGGTAAGACACAAGGATTCATGAATTTAGCAGTGAAGGGAAGTGAGTGGGAAACATTTTGTAGAGAGAGAGCAAGCGATGAATGCAGTAAGCAGCTTCAGAGACAGATGTGGGTCGTCATTTTTATTCAGAGATGAAGAGGCTTGCACAGGTTAGAGCAACGTGGAGAGCTGTATCAAACCAGTATCCGGTCTGAAGATCAAGAGAAAAATAACTCGTATACGAATTTTCCTAATATACTTTAAGGAGCTTATTTATTTATTTATTTGTGCAAGTACTTTGTCCCCAAATTTTGTAAAAGTATTTTGGTAACAACTTGTTTACTTTCGCCTGTGTTTTAGTTAGAAATTATGATAAACTCTGTATTTGCAGGTTACAATATCATAAAGAGTCCTATTTATTCTTTAAAAGTATATTATTAGGAAAGAGATTAAAGTGTGACTTGCTTTGAATGCTGCACTACTTGTGTTAATATCCGCAATATCACTCGTACGACAATAATATAAGCTTTAAATTGTGAGTTGCACAGAATAGCACTGTCATTGACGTTTGGGTTGGAACGTGACTGTGGGGCAGATTCCAGTAATGGAACCGTGTCTCTCTTTAGTCTTGGTTCTTGCTGCTCTTCTTCTCTTTAAGTACAGGGGAATGTGCAGTAAACAGTTGCCCTCTGGTGACTGTGTCCTTTGCGATAAGGCATTATTAGTCTCGTCATGTTGAACTTCATAGTATCCTTGTATCTAGAGAAATTTCACTTTAATTTTATACGGCTGTGCATCAACTTGATTTTGCATTGCGCTCGTTTGAGGAATATTATTCCTCCTTATCGCCGAAACATTAAAAGAAGAACAGTGACAAAGTATACAAGCATATAACATAATGTGGACATAATAAGCCAATTCAGTGAAACCATTCAAACCATATCTGCATGGACGGACGGAATGCCCAAAAGTGCAAATACTTTAATTTTTTAATATTTTAAATAATAATAAGGCTAAATGGATGACAAATGAGATCCATATGTAAAGAGGTCTATTGCTTGTCTTTCGTACTGGAAAAGTTGGAAGACAGTTCAAGGCAACGATCGCTACAGATAGTATCATGACGTGCAGCACTCAACTGGTGAGACATAACATAATCTCGTCCCTCGGTGCTTCGCGTCCTAGGCTAAAATCTGCACGCTCTGAAGAACAGGGCCCGAAACAATTTATTCTACTGTTCCACAAATTTTGTCACATCCGTTTGTTACAACAGGAAAAATAACACACCGTCGACCATTGAGCAGTCGATGTTTGTGCCTCTGCACATGCAGTTCGAGCTCCGCCCGACAGCTACACTTACCACCTATGTTGGTGTTCTTTTGTCAACCATTTATGGATGTACTTGAAAGAAGTTCCTGAAATTATCTGGCCGAAGTGACTTGCAGAAGGAAATTTGCGCTAGAAATTGCTTACAGACGACACTCGAGGGACTTCCTTGCTAATAGACACACGACTTTTCGAGAACGAACGTTCAAAATGTCGACCGTAACTGCAACGATATGGTATAAGTAAATAATTTGATTCAACGCCGTTTGTGACAAACCGCATTAAAATCCTTCTGAAAATATCGAGATATAGAATTAAGTTATGATTCCGTGTCGATTCATTTCATGTATATATAGAGTCACTTATGTTTCACAAGGACGATGTTTTCTCAGTCCGTGAGGACTATCTATTAACATACCAATTCTCCGAGGTAATTTATAGTTTTCGAATACAATATTTTTTTCAAAAATCGTTCTGTTCATTTATGGAGAGTCAGAAGAATTACTAAATGGTATGCCACTGTGAGGTCTGTTGTCTAATTATAATAATTTCAGTAATTTATGCTATGAGAGGTGGTAGGCTACTTGACGTTTTATAAGCAGGCAGTACCGTCGATTTGCATGCTATAGCATTTAAAAAGAAATTAGAACAACTTCTTAATAACAATTCCTTCTACTCTCTTATCCGTAACCTCAACCTTATCAATAAGGTGACCTGTATCCATCCACCTTTCCCTCCCATACAACAAAGTTGGTCGAAAGACAGAGCGCTGCACTGCTAACTTAGTCTTGGCACTGACTTCCTTCTTGCATAAGAGAGGAGATCTTAGCTGAGCACTCACTGCATTAGCTTTGCTACACCTGTATTCAAGTTTTCAATATGTCACTATGTTGCCATCCTGTGAGAAAATATATTCTAAGTATTTGAAACTGTCCATTTGTTCTATCTTAGTTTCTCATATTTGGTACTCAGTCTGTTCAAAGTTCTTCCCCAAAGACATTTCTTTTGATTTGGAGATGCTGATCTTCATACCATAACCTTTACAACTCTGATATAACTCAATAATATTAGAGTGCAACCTTTCAATCGAATCTGCCATCACAACTAAGTCGTTCACAGATGCGAGACTGCTTATTGTGTTTTCACCTATTTTAAACTCACCCTGCTAGTCTATTGTTTCCAACATATTGACCATATGTATGAGCAACAGTGGTGACAGGTTACAGGTTGCGGTGGAGTGGCCGAACGTTCTAAGGCGCCTTGCTGCGGAGCGAGCGGTTGCTCACCGTTGGGAGTTCGAGTCCTTCCTCGGGCATGAATGTTTGTGTTGCCCATAGTATAAGTACTTTGTAAACCTAGGGACTGATGACGAACGTAGTTAAGACCCTTAGATTTACAAACATTTGAACATTCTGAACAGGTTACAACCTTGTCTTACCCCTATAACTACCGTGAACCATTTACCGTCAACTCTAACTACTGCCTGACAGTCTACGTAAAGCCTTTCAGTTGCCTGGAGAAGCTTGCCTCCTGTTCCATAATCTTGTAGAACCGACAATAGCTTCCTCCTAGAAACGCGGTGATATGACTTTTCTAGACCTATAAAACACATATACAATTCCCTGCTCCACTCATATCACTTCTCCATTATCAGCCGTAAGCTAAAGATATGGTCCTTGCAGTCTCTGAGGCCTAAACTCACATTGATTTTCATCCATCTTGTCTTCCCTCAAAAAATTAACTCTTCGCGTGGAAGCCACGAATGGCTTGCCAGACTTTTCAAATGTGGATTTGTGAAATCAAAACTATATTGAACAAACCACAAATAATACACCAACTAAACGATTAAAATAAAAGGGTTATCATCCCAGCAGACGTTTGTAAACGCTTCATCGAGAACTTTGAATGGATTACTCGTTGCTGAGCAGACTTCTACATCTACGTCTACATAGATACTCTGCAAATCACATTTAAGTGCCTGGCAGAGGGTTCATTAACCACTTTCATAACTTTTCTCTACCGTTCCATTCTCTAATAGCACGCGGGAAGAAAGAACACCTAAATCGTACCGTTTTCGATCTGATTTCTCTTATTTTATTGGGATGGTCATGTCTCCCTAAGTAGGAGGGTGCTAGCAAAATATTTTCCCATTCATAAGTAAAAGTCGGTGATTGAAACTTCGCAAACAGATCACGACGCAATGAATAACGTATTTCTTTTAATGATATCCATCCCAATTCGTGCAGCATTTCCGTGACGCTTTCCGCCCGTAAAGTGAAAGAAGAAAACGAGCTGCCCTTCTCTGAAACTTCTCAATATCTTCCGTCTGTCCCACCTGGTGAGGGTCCCACAATGGGCAACAGTACTCCAGGAGAGAACGCACAAGTGTCATGTAGGCAGTCTCTTTGGTGGAGCTGGTGCATCTTCGAAGCGTTCTGTCAGTGAAACGTAACCTTTGGTTCGCCTTCCCCACAATATTTTCTATGAGTTCTCTCCCGTCAAAGTTGTTCGTAATTGTAACTCCTAGGTATCTGGTAGAATTTACGACCTTAAGGTTTGACTGATTTATCGCGTAATTGAAGTTCAGTGGATTTCTTTTAGTGGTCATGTGTATTACTTCACACTTTTCTTTATTTAGTGTCAATTGCCAATTTTCGCACCAAGTAGAAATTTTGTCTAAATCGCTTTGATTGCTTTTGATCCTTTGATTGCTTTTGATCCTCTGTTGACTTCACTAACCGATAAACGACAGCATCATCCGCGAACAGTCTAAGGGAGCTATTCAGATTGTGTACTAAATCTTTTATAAACACGAGGAAGAATAGGGGACCTATAAGGCTTCCCTGGGGAACGCTAGATATCACTTCTGTTTTACTCGATGACTTACCGTCAATTACAACGAAATGTGTCCTTTCTGATAGGAAATCGTGAATCCAATCGCACAATTGTGGAGATATTCCATAAGCACGTAATTCATTAGAAGCCGCTTGTGGGGTACAGTGTCAAAAGCCTTCCGGAAATCCAGAAATATGGAATCGATCTGAGATCCCTTGTCGATGGCACTTATCACTTCATGTGAATAAAGGGCAAGCTGTGTTTCGCAAGAGCGATACTTTCTGAATTCGTGTTGACTATTGGTTAATAGGTCGTCCTCTTCGAGGTAGTTCATAATGTTCGAACAAAGTATATGTTCCAAGATCCTACTGCAAATCGACGTCAATGAGACTGGCCTGTAATTTTGGGAATCACTCCTATTGCCTTTCTTGAATATTGGAGTAACTTGGGCACTTGGGTGACCATGTGGGGATATAATTTTTCATACTTAAGCGGGTGGCGTTACTTAATGCGTTTGTAAAAAATTTACATTTCAGATAATTTCGTATGTTGTTGTTGTGGTCTGGTTTGATGCAGCTGTCCACAATACCCTATCCTGAGTAAGCCTCTTCAACTCCACATAAGAACGGCAACCTACATCTGTTTGAATTTGCTTACTGTATCCATCTCTTGGTCATCCTCTGCGGTTTTTACCCCATACACTTCCCTCCAAAGCTAAATTCACAATTCCTTGATGCCTAAGAATGTGTCCTACCAACCGATCCCTTCTTTTAGTCAGGGTACGCCAGATATTCCTTTTCTCTTCAATTCTGTACAGTACCTCCTCATTAGTTACGCGATCCACCCACCTAATCTTCAGCATTCTTCTGTAGCACCACATTTCAAAAGCCTCTATCCTCTTCCTGTCCGCACTGTTTATCGTCCATGTTTCACTCCAATACAAGTCAACACTCCACACAAATGCCTTCAGAAATGACTTCCTTAGGCTTAAATCAATATTCGATGTTAACAAATTTCTCTTTTTCAAGAACGATTTTCAATCCATTGCCATTCTGCACTTTATATCCTCTGTACTGCGACCATCATTTGTTATTTTACTGCCCAAGTAACAAAACTCATCTACCTCCTTTATTGTTTCGTTACCTAATCTAATTCCTTCAGCATCGCCTGATTTTCTTAGGCTGCACTCCATTACCCTAGTTTTGCTCTTGTTAATGTTCATCTCATATGCACCTTTTAGCACTTTGCCCATTCCTTTCAACTGCTCTTCCAGATCCTTGTTCCATAGCCCATCAATATTCGTCCCTACTTTTGTGGGCACCTTCTACATGCAAGTGTAATGACCCCAGTGCAGCGACGGGCGGCGCTGCTCTTGTTCCGGAGAGGAATTGGGATGCAGAGGTGGGCGGGGCGGGGCGGGGCGGCGTGCAGGCAGTGCTGTTGGCAAACGCGGCCGCCGCAGGCCCGCCCCTGCGGTTGACGAGATGCTATCTGTCCCCCAGCCGTGTAACGCGAGAAGGGCCTCCGCCGGTGTCACCAGCAACGGACGCGCCGCCTGCACAGAACCCGTTCCCGCCGATCCGTTGCTTAATAATGTGCGCGCCTCGCCTCTTTCTTCCTCCTCCCGGCCTTACTAGATTCTGCTCCATTAACCTCCTGCCCTGTCCGTGCACGCGCGCCCAGAACTGGACCGTATCTCTCGTCCCATCTCCTTCCCAAAAATACGACCGTCTTACTAGTTTGACAGCACTCGGCGGGCGCGCAGGGGCGCTTCTGGGGTTTCGTTCGTCTGGAGCACCTGGTAAGCTCGTGCAACTGTTAAAGTACCGAGTACGCCAGCCCAAACTCGTTTTTTTTCTCTTATCTTCATTATTACAAAAGTAGGCGCCACAACTATTACTAAATTTTTCCCCTACTGAGCGAGGTGGCGCAGTGGTAACACACTTGCCTTGCATTTGGGGGGCGGTGGTTAAAATCTACCTATGCCCATCCAGATATAGGTTTCTCGCAGTTTTTTTTTAAGGTTCTTAGCTACGGGGTCATCAGTCCCTAAACTCATAAACTACTTATGAACTAAGACTAAGGACAACACAAATAGACATGCCCGAGGGGGATTCGAATCCCCGACCGTAGTGGCCGTGCAGACCGTGACTGAAGCGCCTCAGTCCCTTCGGCCACCGCGGCCGGCTTTTCGCGAGTTCCATATTTTTGGAGCTAGGAAGAAACACATTAGCGGGCGTCAAAGTCTTCGAACGACAACGTGCACACTTGGATACAATTACAATTGCACAAGCAACCTCAAATACGTTCACACTGCCCTTATTGTCTTACAATGTGATAGATATATTACCAGTTAGGGTGGAACTTACACAGTGGAATCTACGCGTACTGAAGGGTAGCAGCAATATGTACCATACCTAAATCTGGATCGGTCCGGGAGGCGTACGCGGATAGCTTAATGGCTAACCCTACAGTTTGGGGAAGTCGAGGAATCCGGGTTCCAGTCTACATCTGGCAGCTCACGCTGATGTACATTTCGGAATTAGCAATAGATTTCTTCTGTTCCGTTTGACAGCTGTTGCCACAGTGTCTCTTCCTTCCTGCATATATGTCAGAAAGACATTTACCTTCATTCCGTCCATAAACACAGACACTGCAAATCGCACGCAAATGAACAGTACTTACTTTTTTCCCACCTTTCTCGTTTAGATCTCTTTCCATATACCATTAAAGTACTGACAGAATATTAGTAATTTTTTCAAAATTATGCGCCGTAAAAGACTGTTTCCTACTGACCTTCAATTAGACGTCCCAGCGTTCTTACTGCTATAGTAAAACTAAATCACAAACTGTGTTTAGCAAAATCAGGCATTTGCAAAATGGTTCACATCTGCCACATAAACCGCCAGAAGTCACATATTATTTTTTCACCTTCCGTGAAATCAAATGTAGGGCGTCAGTAATGACAGTACAAGAAGAGTTTCACTAATAAACGATGAGGAGGTAGGCGATGGATGTAGCCTAACGTTTAAAATATAGACGTCTACGAGGGGGAGCAAAGTGACAAAAGAAACAGGGAATCTAGTGTAAGAGTATACCTCAGCTCTGCAACAAGCAAACTAAGCTACAGATGTACTAACATTCATGCAGTGCGAGCGAAACCGGCAACGTTTTACAACTGCAAAATATGCTTGGAAATTCGACGTAAGTGACACACTACACTACTTTTTTCAGTCATTCTGTCTATTAGTTCCCCCATCTCTTAACCTGTTTCTTAACGTCCTCTTTGCCTTTTTAGGCTTCTCTCTGCATTAACTAGCTGAGAACACGGCATTGCAAGATCACTAATTTATTCCAGTCTTCAGTTAGTCCATGTACTTTCCGTCCTGTTTCTGTCCATCTCCTCCTCCCTCCTCTATCTAACTAACGCTACCCCTCCACCTCCATCACTTTTTCTTCCTCACTTCACTATCCATTTACCGTCCCTCCACCTCTGCCATTACCTCCCCCACTCTCTGCCTGTCTGCTGTCCTCTCACTCTGTTCGTCTCCTTCGTCCCCTGTTTGAGAAAAATTACATATGTCCAATTTCATGATGCTCAGTCAAACAGTGCCGAAGTCACGAGTAAGGTACCCTCCTTCATGTACCGTATGAAACAGGGTCGTAGATAAATCTTTCCTCCGGGGGGGGGGGGGGGGGGGTCAGAGCTATATTGAGGTGCCCTCACACAGTTGGCAGGTGCCAAAGCTGTGACGGCGCCGCCAACCCCCCCCCCCCCCCCCGCAATAAAACAAACTTACTATTTTTCTATTAATTTGGAAAATGTTGTGAGTAGTTGATAAAATAATGAAGCGTTATTGAAAAAGAGTGTAGACATGAAGAGCAGTCTTTTCTGTTATACCTTGAAAATGACGGGCGTTCACCTCTCGAAACACTGGCTGTTGTCGAAGACGTTGCCCAACTACATTCCCGTAAATTATTTGAGCGTAACATACAGAATAAGCCCAATTTTCAGAACAAAAGTGATCGCTGTAGGGATTAGTAAATTAGAAATTTCTTTCGCACTATCACATCTGGCTCAAGTCTTAAGTTGTCAGCAATCGTAAAAAATCGAAAACATTCAGGCATCCTTATTAAAAGAGTGGCTTTTTCGTACAGAATAATACGACTGTTTCGCCAGCTAATACTACTATATTATAATTTTTTCAGCCATGTATTTTGTTTAGTTTTATTGTTAAAAATATATTGTGGAAGTGTACGCAGTAGTGCCATTACCCTGGGTTCCGGTGTAATGACGCCATACATTTGAAAATCAAGGATAAACCTACACGATGAATAGTAGTAGTAAATAAGTATTACAACTGTTCTAATTTATACTTATCACTCTACCGTATTAGACATTTAGAAGGCTTCAAGTACTTGTAGATGTAAAATTGGAATGAAAATAGATTTTATAATTTAGACTTGATTAAGATACCGCAAAAGTCAGAAATACGGTTTTGGCACTTCAAAACCACTACATTCTCATTTCAGAAAATGTATGCATCTGTACTACACTTCATTTGGCCTAAATTCCCCACCATGACGTCATTGCCCCAGTTGCAAAAAATGGCTAACAATGTCAATTTAAAGCCTAAGATTTTGCGAAACGATTAGGTTACAGACAAGAAATCTAAACTAAATATCTACAGATTACATTAATATGATTATTAAAAAGAACTGGCAGCATATAGAGGTACTTATTTCAATAAAATGCAAACTCGCAAATTAGATCCAAAACGTCGAAACGGACGATTCCTTTCACACATCTGTCAAAAGAGGGGGAATTTAATCTGTTTGCTATACAATGCTGCCACTTTGGCATGCGTGCGTGCAGATAATCAGCATCTGTAGTATAAATTATACACGAAAGCAATAAGGTTGTGATGTCATACATTTGTTCTCGTTTAATCACACTCTTTAAAAAAATATGTTTGTCTGTGTCACGTACAAGTTCGCCGCCCTACTGTAGTAATTAAGTTAGTAGATCACTGAAGTTGCTAGCAGTAGTAAACATAAGACCCGGTGGCCTTTGTTCCACGCTAGGCAAGCCTCGCGTGGTACTTTAAACAGTCTATGGAGCGTGTTTCTGGCTGGAATTCAACAATACTTGTTCATTGTTACTGAAGGTTAGGTGGTGGTACCTGAGCAATTTTTTTTAACTGGCAATATTTACAGTCGTTAAAGTTGTGCGCCACGCTTGCCTAGGCCTCACGAATGTCACCAATAATACACTCGAGACAAAGTGTCCCGACAAGTAAAAAGCCAAAGCTCAACTAAGCAATGATTATCACTTACAGACACCCTGGTACCTCTCTTTATTGGCAAAGTTTTCAATATAACTTTCATATTCATCACACAAATTATTGTCAGTTTATAATTTTAGCATAAGCGACAAAAAAATCCTTCTGAGGGGGTTTCAACCCCCTCGGCCGCCTCCCCCCCCCCACCGTATCTACGCCACTGGTACGAAATCTTACGTAGACAGGGACCTTCCACTTGTTTTGAAGGCCAGGTGTGCAAAATTTCATCGAGATAGGAATAAAATTATAGTTTGGTGTCGGGGTCTGTTGTGTAGTACGCCACGTCATGTAATGTACGAATAATAATGCAGAAATTGCCGTTCCTATTGTTTTGAACGTCAAATGTGCTAAATTTTATCCCAATCGATTGAACGATATGGCATAGCATAAAATGCGGATCTAATCCGATTAGATTAATACTTCACCCATATATCATATGCTCGACATTTCGTAATGATGTGGAACGTGTCAGTTTAGTAAATGTTGTCTATACATGACAATCAATATTTTAAGGAATTTTTTATTTTCATTTGTATTTTATTTTGTTTTTTAATTATTTTAAGTTTTATCTACAAATTCATCTATAGTTTAGAAGGAGTTGCCATTCAGAAATTCCTTTAATTTCTTTTTAAATACTAGTTTGCTATCTGTCAGTCTTTTGATGCTACTTGGTAAGTGATCGAAGACTTTTGTGGTAGCATAATTCACCCATTTCTGAGCCAAAGTTAGATTTACCTTGAATAATGAATACCACCCTTTCACCTAGTGTTGTAGCTATACACACTGCTATTAATTTTGAACTGGGTAGGATTCTTAATAACAAATTTCATTGTGAAGCTACAGTAATGATCCCTAGATACCTAAATAAATGTCTGCAGGATGATCTTGGGTGGGCTCCAGCAATTATTATGATTACACGATTTTGTGCAATGAATACTTTTTTACTCAATGTTGAAGTGGCGATATCCATTCAAAATAACCAATTTAATTATTTGTTCCGATTTTCCAGCTGTTCCTTGGGGTTTTTGCAAATGTTTTCTAAACTACCCATGTATCAAAGCCAACAGCCTTTGATACATGGGTAGTGTAAAGCCATTCTAATTTTTTGAGAGACTAAAACGCAGTAGTTAAATATATGTATCACTGGAGGAAGTGGTAACTAAACGACTATTCAAGATGGTTTGTAAAATTTTTGACACTAGAGATACCATCGCACTTTCACAAAATATCAGTCATACAATCCCAAAGAGCAAGTAAGTGCGAGAATATAGAACAATCGACTTAATGCCAAGCATTCAAGCTGCTGATAAGATTAGTATTCCACAAGAATGGAAAAGAAAATTTAGAATTTGCAGCGTGAGCGTGAGTTTAGCTTTAAATAATCTGCAAAGATACCAGAGAGGCATGTCTTACGTTCCAGTTGTTGTGGAAGCAGGAATTAATAAAAGTCAGAACATTTTTCGAACCTAAAGAAGGTCGTGCGAGACTTTAAAAATTCTGAGGGTAAATTTGTGTAAGCTATAGGTTAAGGCGGGTAATACACGGTTATTTAAGGGCCAAGAAGGAAAAGTATGAATGGAAGAGAAGTTACGAATTCATCCTATTAGAATAAGACTAGGAAGTATTTCACTTCACACCCCAAATATCTAGCCAAAGAATCAATAAAGGCAATAAAAGAAGAGTTTAGGAACTTTGGATTAAAATTCAGGGTGACAGGATATTAATGATAATATTATATGTAAGCGTAGGCTTCCGCGGCCGTTGTTACAATCAGTAAAATGTTCCTGGGTGAGAGACCGCAGTGTCAATCTTCAAGAAACTGCCCGACGTTTCGGCCACTGTTGCAAGTGACCTTCTTCCCGGGATTTGTCTGATTATATGATGATACTGCTATTCAAATTCAGTTGTAATGACTTATTGAATTGATTGAACAGGCTAGCAAGAAAATGTGATGAAAACAGTTTACACATTTTGCTGGGTGCGAACTCTTCCTCTCTGGAACCTTGTTATTGCAATGCCAAGATCGCTTTTTTTATTTTTTATTTACATTTGCCGGTTTCTACTCAACTTGCAGTCATCAACAGATCTATAAAGGAAAAAGGAGAAGATCAATAAACGTACCTATCACTTTACTGTCCATGAACGCTAAAAATTATACCTTTATACATTTCATTTTAGATATCAACATACTCGTGGAACTGTGGTGAATTTAGTTATAGCAATAAAACGATGATGTATGAGAGTGGAGAAATACCCTCAGACTTGAAGAAGAATATAGCGATTCTAATTCCTAAGAAAGCAAGTGCAGACAAATGTGAAAATTACATAACTACCAGTTTAATAAGACATGGTTGCAAAATACTAACAGTAATTATTTACAGACGAAAGGAAAAACTGGTGGAATCCGACCTTGGGGAAGATCAGTTTGGATTTAAGAGAAATTTAGGAACACGTAAGGCAATACATTACGACTTATCTTAGAAGATAGATTAAGGAAAGGAAAATCTACGTTTGTAGCATTTGTGGATCTGGAGAAAGCTTTTGACAATATTGACTGAAATACTCTCTTTCAAATTCTGAAGGTAGCAGGGGTAAAATATATGGAGCCAATAGTTATATTCACCTTGTACATAAACCAGACAGCAGTCATTAGAGTCGAAAGCCATGAAAGGGTCACAGTGTTTGGGAAGGGAGTAAGATAGGGTTGTAGTCTTTCTCCCATGTTGTTAAGTCTGTACATTGAGCAAGCTGTGAAGGAATGCAAGGAGAAATTTGGAGAGGGAATAAAGTCCAGGGAAAGGGAATAAAAGCCTTGCGGTTTGCGGATTACATACTGATTCTGTCAGAGACAACAAAGCACATGGAAGAGCAATAAATGGAAACGACATTGTCTTGACAGGAAGATACAAGATGAACATTAACAAGAACAAAACGAGAGTAATGGAATGTAAAGTCAGAAAATCAGGCGTTGTCGAAGGAATTAGATTAGGTAATGAGACAATAATATATCAGTTTTGTTACTCGGGTAGCAAAATAACTTCTGATGTTAAGACTAAAGAAGAATGAAGATTGGCAATGGGAAGAAAAGCAATTCTGGGGAGGCTAAATTGTTGACATATAATATTTATTTAAATGTTAGGAAGTACTTTCTGAAAGCATTTGTGTGCATTGTAGCATTATACGGGAGTGAAACGTGGACGATAAGGAATTCACACAAAAAGATGATGGAAACGTCTCAAATGTGGTGCTGCAGATGAATGATGAATATTAGATGGGTAGATCACATAACTAATGAGGAGGTGCTCAACAGAATTGGGGAGAAAAGGAGATTCTGGCATATCCTGACTAAGAGAAGAAATAGGTAGGTGGGACATAGTATGAGACATCAAGGAATCGCCAACTTAGTATTAGAAGGACGTGTGTGGGCTAAAAATCGTAGAGGAAGACGGAAGGGAGAATACAGTAAGCAGTTTCAAGAGGATGTAGGTTGCCGTTCGTATTCTCATATGAAGAGACTTGCACAGGACAGAGTAGCGTGGATAGCTGCATCAAGCTAATCGGCGGACTGAAGACCACAACAACAGCAACGGTCTACACGGCGTTCTGTGGGTTTTTCAAGTGCATATAATTACATAGTGATATAATGAAAACCATTCATGGCCCCCACAACGAACTTGTCCGTCCACATGCGTCTTTCACACCACGTAAAACGCCCAAAGGAAAGAAAATAAACATTCTAGAGAATGTGCAGATTTATAGACATTTAAAACATTGTAAGAAAACTGTTCTCGACGATCAGATGGAGATGTTGGATAATAACATTTTTTAAGATTTTTGGTTAGGTGCTGTGAGATTAGGAGTACCCCCACCACGGTTAGATACTGTTGCCATAGGTTATGTGTTTGTGAAATCAGGAACCATGAACGCCACCCAGCGGTCTGTGTGGTAAATCTTCCCCGTAAGTTTGACGTGAGCCCGCGCAGTTGGGTTTAATGGGGTCAGCCGGCCGCGGTGGCCGAGGGGACTGAGGCGCTTCAGTCACGGTCTGCACGGCCACTACGGTCGGGGGTTCGAATCCCCCCTCGGGCATGGATATTTGTGCCGTCCTTAGTTGTAGGTAGTTCATAAGTAGTTTGTAAGTTTAGGGACTGATGACCCCGTAGTTAAGTCCCTTAAGCTTAACAAACATTTGAACATTTTTTAATGGGGTCAGGTGTCAGAGACGCATGTCGACGACCCACAGATGCCGTTATCGACAGAGCCACATAGTTTTACAGCTATGACTAAATTCACCACAGTTGAACAAGTATGTTGATATCCAAAATAAAATGTATAAATGTATGATTTTTAGCGTTCATGAGTAGTAAAGAGTCAGGTTTGATTGATCTTCTCCTTTTCCCTATATAGATCTGATGATGACTCCAAGTTCATTCGAAACCGGTAAATGTGGTAAATAAAAAAGCTATCTTGGCAAAGCAAATATGATGACTCCGCTCTCAAATTTAACTTGTAGATTGCTGGGGAATGTGTTACATACATGTTGGAGTACGGGTTCAAATTGGAGCCGATGTAAGATATCACATCTGATTCGGTAATGTGGTCCAACAATCGTAGGTCTACATAGGCCTCTATCACAGCTTACATGATCGCCTGTGCTCTGTAGATTTATCTCTTTGAGGTCATCTCAACACTGAAGCGTACAGCATTCTTGTCGTTAAGGTTAAATAACGAGGCAGAGAAGTGCACAGACTTGTCAAGGTTTAATAGACGATCGTTGGTATTTGAAGAAATTCGTAACTCACCGTAGAGAGTAGTGCAATATTGCGACCAAAGGGGTGGATATCTCGTGGAATACATTCTTTTACGGGCACCAGTATGTAGTAAATTCTAACTTGCAAGGTACTGCGGCAGTATTGATTTCTTGTTCAGGTATTTTCAATCGTCGGTGGGTTTCATATAGAAGTTTACATTTAAAATACATTCTTACTAACTAGGGGAATTTTTCATACGGAAGTCACTGGAAGCTCTTAACCGCATATTCGCAGTTGTCTCCTAAACGGTTCGTTTGCAGTTTCTCCGTCTGCTTTGGTATATTTTCATCCGCTATTTACAATATTAATATGCTATACCTGTGTACTGCTCTGCCTACTATCAGTTAATGCCCACCACCTTAGTTAAATGGTCAGCGTGTCTCGCCATAACAATTTCTTGAGACCGAATATCTCGTCAACATGGTCTGTTCGTCGACGAGACCCAGAAAAGTAGTCGGTACCGTCTCCCTGGTAGATATCGTGTCCCTTGACTTCAATAAGGAGTTCGATATTATTACGTATTGTCGCCTAATGATTAAAATACGCGTGAAGGGATATAAGAAATAAAGGGTTCCTAGAAAGCAGTATATAGCTGTCATTCTCAATAGAAGGAATTCTTCTAATGTTACAGTAATTTCTGGCATACCCCAAGGGAGTGTTATAGAAGCATTATTTTTTGCAGTGCAGTTACATGACCTATTGGATAAAGTCGGAAGTTATTTGAGGATTTTCGGAGATCATTTTGTAGTATGTAGAGAAATTGTAACGCTGGATATGCGAAATGCAGTAGAATCTACAGCGTATCGGATCATGATGCTGGAAATGGCAGGTGACCATCAACATAAAAAAATGTAACATACTGCTAATATATAAAAAGAAAGATCATTTATTTTGTGATAACGCAGTTGCAGAACATGAAGCACTTACTTTCAAAAATGTCAGGGAATACGAATAAGGAATGATTTGAAGTGCAACGACCATATAAAACTGACTGTCATTAAGACAGACGCCGAAATGAAATTCATTGGAATAATCCTCAGAAAGTGGAATCCAGTAACAAATGAAGTACCCATTCATACTTGAATACTGCTCTTGGAATTAATACCAGGTTGGATTGAAGGGGCAAACAGAGAAGATGCAAAGGATAGGAGTTAGCTTCGTTTCATCTTTATTTAGCAAGCACGAAAAGAACACGGAGAAGATGACCAATTGCAGTGACACACTGCAAGAAAGACATCTGTCGCCTAATGGGCGATATTTAACGGTCCGTGAGCGTACCTTTTATGAAGAGCCAACGAGTGTATTACTCCTTTCTACGTGTAACTCGCGAAGATTCTAAAAATGTTCAAATGTTTGTAGAGCTTATGAGCATTAACTACGGGGTCATCAGTCCCTAGACTTACAAACTACTTATGAACTAGGTAATAATAAGGACGGCACAAATATCCATGCCCGAGGGAGGATTCGAATCCCCGACCGTAGTGGCTGTGCAGAGCGCGACTGGCGCGCCGCAGACCGCTCGGCAACCGCGGCCGGCCGCGAAGATTCGCGCGGTCTGAGGCACCATATTACGGATTGCGCGACCGCTCCCGTCGGAAGTTCTAGTCCTCGCTTGTGTGTTTGTTTGTGTGTGTGTGTGTGTGTGTGTGTGTGTGTGTGTGTGAGAGAGAGAGAGAGAGAGAGAGATAGCCTTAGTATACATTAGTTTAAGCAGTGTTTAAGTCTAGGGACCGATGACCACAGCCGTTTGGTCCCTTAGTTACACAAAATTTTAACAGGAAAAGAATTGACAGTGCTCTCCGCAGTACAAAGTAAGGTGGTTTGAGGAATGGAGGAACGGTGTTCAATTCTGGTTACAACCAAGGATTTTTGCTTGTTAAGAGGGCTGAATGGGAGTGCACTTAAATTCATGGTGGGAAATGAGGAGCTACAGAAACGAGAAGTTGCGGTTTCTTGGTCTGGGAAGCTGACGACGACTGAAAGAGCGATGTGCTAAGACCATAATACACTTCCGACTGACGCCATTGTCAGTGGATATCATGGGCGATTGGTCGGTAATGAAATGTTCGTCGTTTCTAATAGACTAACCTGTAAGTAATGTTGTAATCAAACATGATCCATACAATCGTACATTTTCGAATCTCACGTTACTTTACCATGCAACAGACCTACTGTTGGTTTACTCATGCGATATGAACGATTTCCACGAAATACAGCCAGCACTTGACGAGCTGGGACTTCTGTATCTCGGCTAGCAGAGGCAAATTGTGAGGCCCTTGGGCGAGGACAGGAGGGGGAGGGCGGGAGGGTGGGCGTCGCGTTGCGGACAGTTTAACGGCGCCACCAATCACGTGGCTCCCCTGGGCCGCGGCTTAACTAGACAATCGACACTCGCCACTAGCCCCACGCTGACGTCACGCGCCCTGGAGCGCCGCCGCCGCCGCCACACGTCGAGGCGCCGGCGATTCTCGCAAAGACAAGACGAGCAACACGTCAGAGCACCTGCATGCAGCAGTTCAGCAGGCCGCACTAAGACGCCCGCAGTATACAGCTGCCGTAGCCACTGCATTGCAATGCCACTTTCTTTGAGGTCTCCGCAACAGGTAACGGATGTGCAAGTCGACTCTCCTTCCGTTTTTATAATCGTCACTAAACACTTACGAAGAAATCTTTGTGTCACTGTCATTCTACTTCATCGGAGTTGCTATTCCTGAAACTCTTTGATATTCAAATGGCCGCGGTGGAGTAGCCGAGCGGTCTAAAGCAACTCGCTGCGGAGCGCGCGGTTGCTCGCCGTGGAGGTTCGAATTCTCCCTGGGGCATGGGTGTGTGTGTTTGTCCGTAGGTTAGTTTACCTAGGATTAAGTAGTTTGTAAGCTACGCACTGATGACCACGCAGTTTGTTTCGATAGATTTACAGACATTTGAACATTTTTGAATTTGATATTCAAATGTTCAAATGTTTGTACAGCTTATGGAACCCAACTACGGGGTCATCAGTCCCTAAACTTACAAACTACTTATGAACTACTTACGAACTAGGACGGCACAAATATCCATGCCCGAGGGGGGATTTGAACCCCCGACCGTAGTGGCCGTGCAGACCGTGACTGGAGCGCCTCAGTCTCCTCGGCCACCGCGGCCGGCAGTTTGATTCATCAGACCGTTTAAGATAGTAGTCACATAGTAGTGTAACGATTACAAAATAGATAAATCATAAGTTCAGACTGTCCCTGTTCGCTGTACGTCCGAGGAACTAGCTATGTACTCGCTTTGTTTCAATATTTCGTTCCTTTTCTACGCTGGCGTAACTCTCCTACTCATTCGCCACTAGAATTATCGCCAACGTTAAATTCGTGTTACTTATGACAAAAATTACGTCTGTTAGAAGCGACTTACCTGAAGTGTCCTGTGGTGAAAGTGTATAAGTTTACGGTCACGACGCTTCAAGAAAGTGCTTATTTTGATTCGACAAATGCGTTGTTTGTTTTATTCACAGATCACAGCACACGGTAAGTTTTCCTGAAGTTGACCAGCGCTTTTACGCCCATAAGCACAAAAAAAGGGGGAATCAGCCATGTCTTTTCGGTGGCAGTCTGGAGGAAATATTATGGCTGGTAACAGGGACAATTACGGGGACGAGTGCATATTGAAACAGCTCTTTCATTCAAAAGAAAAGGTGTGTTATTCCATTTCTACGAGGAATCTATCAGGCTCGAGTCAACAATACAATGTGATGCTCTGCAGAGACCTTTCGACACGCCGTGCGCCTTCTTCCTGTATGTTTTGTCGCTGAGGCAGACCAGACAGGCGAGTTATTTGCACTGAAGTGATCTACAATGTTTTTTTGTCATAACCCGTTAGGATGAACACAGATGCCTGTGTAAACGGAGGGGTGTATTGTTTGAGCAGGGATTTCTTTGGATAGCCACTTCTTCAAAGATCGTGGACAATATGTAACATGGCTTGTCCGATCGCACAGCACGTTTCCATTGAGCCGCGGTCTAATTTCGATGATGGCATACTCAGCTCTATTGTGTTTGACGGCGTCGTTGAGTTAACAAGGAAAACGTATGTCTACTGAACGCTGTGCTCAAAAAAACTGGTGCTTCCGCCAGCATTCAATCCTGTCATCGGATCTGCCACAGTTCACCGCGTGTACTACTGTACAGGATGTCGAAAATTCCTTTTAGGTGGTGAGGCGTAGACGTCAAACACCTTATCACCTATTGGTCTTTCAGAATTGCTCTTTCGCAGGTACCGTATCATAAGAACATGCCTTTTGTCCAAATGGCATATGGGGGAAATTTACACTTGTGGCTCGTATCGACGTTAGATCATTCCTCATTAGTCTCGGCTCTGCTCGTATATTTGCCTCACCGCCTCTAGTGTCCGCAATGCCACCAGGTGGCAAAAAGTATCAGAACAGTGGTTAACATGTTTCTGTTAACCAGTGTATTTCGTAGATTATCCTATGTAGTGCAAGTGTTCGCTTGGACTCAGTGTTTGCCGAGTACCGTTACAGTGTCTGCTAGTTCTTTTACGTTATTCAAAATACTGTTCAATGTGATTTGAAATGGACTTAATTTTGCCCTAAAATACTAGCATAATGTTTTCTGTCAGTAACTGAATGGTTCCTGTTCTTTTCACTACATGAAAAGCCATTTCCCCATTTCTTGTTAATATTGCTCATCCTTGTGCGATCCGTACGATGTATGTTTCTTCTAGTGGAGTTAACCAGTGACGTTACTCCAAATGAAGTTTTGATGAGATATTACACTCTTCTATGTGAGAATTGTTGCACAGCGACAATATGTCTGTTCCTGTTCTCTGTATAGTAACAAAGCAGAAGAAGTATGGAGAGAGCCAAAACGTATCTAGTAGCAGCACATAGGCTGTCTTAAAACGTTCAAATGTTTGTGAAACGTAAGGGACTTAACTGCGGGGTCATCAGTCCCTATACTTACAAACTACATATGAACTACCTTATACTAAAGACGACACAAACATCTATGCCCGAGAAGGGATTCGAACCCCTGACGGGAAACGACCTCCCGCAGTGGAGCATAGCGCCTCAATGCGCTTGGCCACTCCGCCGCGGCTAGGCTGTCTTATCCGTACTCAACTACGCGAGGGAATTTTAATGTAAGGGGTGGGCTACCGTGAAAGTATTTTGCTGTCCGAGATTTGGTACTCTCAGATGGCCCCTTGAACAGTTCAGAATAAGGGCGAATTTTATCTTTCACTTACTATCAGCGAGTCACTTGCGAGTACTTTGTGCAACTGTTAAGATTCTTGCGAGAGCAGATGTCGCAAGCGTTTACATGTAGCACAGTGAGAGAGTCTGTGGGAGCTGCCAGATCACTGTACGCGAGATTTTCAGAAGTAATTCTGTGTGGAAGGAAGAAATTGCGATGGAACACTGGTGGACTGCAGCAGAAACATTAATGCTTTTAGTAGCAAAGAAAAAGCTTAAACGTGTCCGTTCCTGTTTGATAAGACAGCGAATTAGGCAGTGCGATCATTTTTTTAGCTTGCAAGAAGCTTACTGCAGAGCTTGTTATGGAAACCCCACAGCAGTATCGAATTTTCACGTGAAACATAGCGATGGAAATGGAAGAAATAGTCCTTACAATTGGACCCTCAATTTCAAAGAATGAAACTGTAATGCTTTAATCCATTAGTGTTAGAGACAGACTGATTGTGATAACGATGATAACACATGCAAAAGTATGACACGTGAAGTTCAGATCTCAAATAGCAATCAACGGTCTCGGCGGAATAACCGTGCGCACCGAGGCGCCATGCTGCGGTGCGCGCGACCGTTCGCTGTGGAGGTTCGAGTCCTCCTCTCGGGCATGGGTGTACGTGTTGTCCTTAAGTTAGTTTAACATAGTTTGAGTAGTTTGTAAGCTAGGGACTAATAACCAAGCAGTTTAGTCCTGTAGATTTACAAACATTTGAACATTAGGAATCAGTCAGAACCATACGATGTAACCCTCAAAACTTCGAGAAAATCGACTTTGAACTTTTGGTACATTTAATTACATATAAAATGAGAAAATTCTGTGCGAGTCGCCGTGGCTTATAGATAGTGTTGAAATCATGACCATCCTGTTTTCGAATACCTACACCATTTAAAAATAACATTAATGATAATCAAGACATATAATTGCAATGTTTATTAAAATGTACACTTTAGTTTACTGTTAATTTTTAATATTTCTGAAACGTTAACAATTATGGTCCCAACAAATAGATATAATAAACTAAATTTTTGGAGCAATATTGGAAAACCCTTCACAAACCGTCTTATATTAATAGTGAAGTGCATACTGTAAAAGATGTTATTTTGTGATGCCTTTTAAATTGAAACCATCGTTAGGAAAAACCTGTAATAAAGTACTGAAAATTAAGAATATTCAAAGGGCATAGAATTTTCATCAATAAATTAAAATTACGTCTGTGCTAATTCCCATATACTTTATGAATTTTAATTTTAAATGTCATAGTTATTTGATCGACACGAAAAATGTATTTAAAAATATAAACAAGAATTGCCAGAACTCGAACCATCAATGCGGAAATTTTCTGAATTGACGACATAAAACGCTACCAATAAGCCACAGCGAGTGTTGCTCTCTTAATTTTTCTTAAAAGAAACTAGGCGTCCCCAAAAAAACTTATAAGTCGATTTTCTCGCGAATTTTTGAGAATTGCCTCGAATGGTTTTGGCTGATTGAGGTGCGAGTTCTGAACTTCGCTACCGCAAACAAAATAAATAAAAATAAAATTAAAAACGATACCCAAGTTGTCTCCTTGTAAGGTATCTAGTTACAGGTACATTTCTTGTTTTTAAAATTTGGTGAAGTAATCAGTTTTTCGTAATTTTTGTTTCTGACATATAGATTTACATTCAGTTGACCGTTCGCATCCATCGCCTCAGTAGTCGCAACTATCCCGACAATTGGAGTACACATTAATCCACACTTTAGTCGCTGCAATGACGTTGATAAAACAGGCGATTTCTGCTCTCTGAAGTATGATGCGCACGCGTATTATGTCTCAAAACATGCAGCTCCACTAATTCTTTTATTTTATGTACGTATGTAAGTGGTATAATGTATTTCCAGACGTGGTAGCGTACTATATACTGTAAACCTAGCTTGACCATTAATGTTCATTACTATCACCCGTAATTCTGCAGGTATTATCTATTTATATTCACGGAATATATGACCATTAACTGCGAATGGGTAAAAGTTAGAAATGTGTATCCAGCCAGAAACCGAACCCGGGTTTCCTGCTGACCCATACACTACAGGGGACACAGCGGTCGTCAGACCTGCATGGACTAATCACGCACGCTTCCAGTCAGATACAAATCCGAACTTCACCTTGCCCACTATTACTCAAACTCGCGGTTTTTTCAAACTGATTTCCGTAACAGTAAGGTCCTAATACTGTCTCCGCACTGAAGAAAGGATCATTGCCCGTCATCGGCAAGTAGGAGGCCCCGGTTCGAATCCCGGTTGAATACACGTTTTCAACTTTACGTTTTCGCAGTTATTGTCACATTTCCTGTGAATATGAATTACTATTCATGTGACGTGCTCTTAGTCTACTAACCGTAGGCATTTATCTTCTCTTGTGTTGCTTAATTTCACAATATCATGTTACAGACAATCTGCACTGATTTTCTAATTTCAGTTTATTTGCGAAATCTGCGACCCAATAGCTTTAGCAAAGGGGTGTTTCGGTGCGACGTAGATGCTTCATCAGTTCCAGAAGTTAATCCGCATTTTTGTTGCCCCATTATTCAGATCTGTCTTGGTACCCATTGTAGATTAATCAAGTGACCTAGTTTCAACGCAAGTGTGTATGTGTGTGTGTTTTGTCCGTAGTGAAAGTTAGTTTCTGTAGTTCCAGGGATTGATGACCATAGCAGTTTGGTCCAATAGGTTTACAACATTTTGACATTTTGTTATCAACATCACATATAATTTTTTATTGTTGAAGCAATATGGTACATGTTTTTTTTCTTAACCCATGTTCTTGGAATTTTAACAAAAAATCTTCCCCGTTGCAAAATGTCTCCCGTGTAACTTATGCTATACGAATTAGTGACGAAACTCTTTTTTGGGCCTTCTCTGTGTTGCCTATTGGTATTAATTACAAAATATTAAGTGTATTGTCCGATGAGCAATATTCAACAATTGGATGAACGATCCATTAATGGAGAAATGTTTTTAAAAAGTACACTGTCTTATCAAAAATGTAATAGATTAGGCACTCTAAGGTGCCGCGGACTGTAGTAGGATGCCGTGGATTTGAGTCTACTAGTTCGTGGCCATCCTCTGGTTGCAGCTTACACCTAATAGTTTGCAGATCGGCTGCCGACTCTAGTTTGTTCGTAGGTGCAGGAATCGTCACGGGGCCTGCCTTCCTTGAAAACCCAAATATGCTCGATAGGTTTCAGATCTTGACTCTGAGACGACTGTCTTTGTCTTTGGAACTTTACGGCGCGTTGCTGGAAGCGTTACCGAGCAACGAGGTAGCTATTTGGTGGTTTTTCTTGAGACACTGCAGAACCAAATGTTCAAATGTTTGTATAGCGTATGGGACTTAACTACGCTGTCATCAGTCCCTAAACTTACGAACTACTTATGAACTAGCTAACACTAAGGACGGCACAAATATCCATGCCCGAGGGGGGATTAGAACCCCCGACAGCAGTGGCCGTGCAGACCGTGACTGGCGCGCCGCTGTCCCCTCGGCTGCCGCGGCCGACACACTGCAGAACCGTTGGAAGGTCAAAAATGTTCGGAGATGATCCCCGAGCATGTTAACACACTATGAAACATTCTGAGTCACTCCAGACCACAAGAGAGACACCACTGGCTTGGGCGACCGGCTGCACTTCTGATTGGTGCAGCCGTGTTACATTCCACCGTTATTCCTGTGTCCTTCCCTTCTGAATGGCGAGAAATGCGAGACATTGTGTCCGATGAAGTAGTCGGAACAGCGTGACGACTCCCATATCCCACACCGCAAAGTGTCAGCACGTCCTCCTTTGATCCATGATTTGTTACCATGTTTGTCCTCTGTCACTATTGAACGATACACCATGCCATGGACACGGTGAAGCCCAATTCCTGCGTAGTTGCGACAATCAAAATTCCCATCAGTCGGGCCCAGATCACCATACTGTTTTTGAACGGTGTCACTTGCATAAGCACGTCTGAGTAACCGTATACAATTACAGCTGGCGAAGCAAACAACAGTCCTGCTCCACCTGCGCCTTAATATCCCACGATATCTGCTCAGTTAGAGAATATCTGGTAACAAGTGATCGCCACCAGAGCGTGCGTCGGCAGAGGGCGCCCAGGTATTTCCGGTTCGCGTGTCAGCCAAACTACGCGCGTGCTCGCCGCCCCCGCCGCCCCCGCCTCCAGTTCTTCGCAGATTAATGCCGGCGCGGCGAGCGTCAGAAATGCAGATACACTGGTAATACGCACTGACTAAGGGGCGCCTATTTCCGTCCAGCGGTCGCAGTTTGTCGCTATGAATAGCGGCGGCCGCCTGGAGAAGAAGGCGGGGACAACCCGCCGACGAGCAGCTGGCCGCTCTGCCGGCACAGGTGGCGGCCGCCGGCCCAATTGAACCTACCGATACCAGCCGTGCCTCAGTCCCGACCGTGACGTCACGATGATGTGGCGTCTGACTTCATACGTGTGCGAGCAGAACGCCAATTTAACACTTGACAATATTTGTTTCCCGACAACATTTGTTTTTGGAATGTAAGATATTCTTATACTTACTTGTGCGTCTGGGTATGAACTCAATATGCCCATCTACAACACATATTGACAGTTGTAAGTCATGGGAAAAACACCGTCAACTATAATGTCATTATTTCATTAACGGCAACCAGTTCTTTTAGTAAGCCGTGCCATCATCTTCAGGCTCTAACCATGGAAAGACCAAAACTCTATGAGTCATATAGCGGAATGAAATACATTAATATAAATAATGACGCTGCAAAATGAGTTAATGGCTAGTTATGAAAAAGTTCTGCAATCAGAGTAAAAGAAAGGTAAGATCAAATCATAAAATTTAAAAAGTCTTTACATATTTCAATTTTATTATTAAACATATATTTTGTTTACAGTTATTATGAAATAAATTCGTAACTTTTCATTGTTTGTATTAATGTATTTCATTTTGTTTTATGACCAAAGAATTATGCGCTTTCGAAGTGTTTGGCTTGAAGATGGTGACATGGCCCACTGAAATTGGTTGCCGATAATAAAAAATGACATTACAGCTGACGCTATTTATCCTATTGTTTACTATATATAAATATATACAGCTGAAGCTCAATCGTTCATATAATTAAATAAAACAGAAGTGCATTTTTACATGAAAATTTCAAACCGTAACAACATTGTCAACCATAATGTTTCAACAATTAGAACAAAGTTAAAACCGTATTGCATTACAGTTCCCATCATTTCTGAAGTAAATTCATATGAAACACCTCACAGTAAAATATGCTTTCCTAAAGCATTCACGCGATTGCAACGAAACTTTGCTGATCTATTCTCAGTACGTCCGCGAAGGTTCCTGGGCTACTGCAGTGGACTGGCCGAGCGTTATAAGGCGCCTTGCTGCGGAGCGCGCGGTTGCTCGCCGTCGGAGGTTCGAGTCCTCCGTTGAGGCATTGGTGTTTGTGTTGTCCTTAGGTTAAGTTGTTTTTGGTAGTCTGTAAGTCTAGGGACTGATAACCGTAGCACTTTGGGCCAATAGGTTTACCAACATTTGAATTTTTTTCTTTTCCTTTGGTTGTACCGAATGGAGACAAACAACATTACAGGAACCGAGATACTCGTAATAACACAAAATTGCTGCAGAGGGGTTTGGTAATATGAGTTGTCTTTACCAAACGAATTAGCGTAGTGAGTAAGTAGTGCAGTGCAACTACAACGTGACATTTGAAACATTTGAACAGTTTTGTTCCCTGGCTAAACAGAAAAGGTTCGGGAGACATGACGTCATACACAACCAGAAGTCGATAATACCCAGATGTATGCATCCATTATTAAGAATAGGCGAGTAGCAACAAACTTTACATATAATTTGAAAGATACAAAGCTTTTTATCTCTCATACTCTCACAAAATGTAAAAGGGTAAAAAAGTCCATTCGAAATATATTTTGTATACATTATGGATATGCCTATGTGCCATCAAATTCATATCACTGAACGACATGTAGTTCAGGAGATATGTCTCCATGAACATTGAGGTGCATGAAAAATTGCCGCGTCAGGTATGACAATTTGCTTTTTTACTTCCTTCCTAGTAAATCTTTTCGCAGTTAATCATTTGGCTGACGAAATAAAAAAAAAAATAACATGTATAACACCACAAACTTAGTCCATGTCAACATTTTATTAAAATTTCAAAGCAATTGGTCAAGATCTTTTGGAAATTTGTAATTGAACATTTACCTCTCAATGTTGGTTTGTTTAATAGCAAACTTCGGGAAGTTCTTGACCTATGGATTTGAAATTTTCACACACCGTTGCATTCTAATATGGACAGTGCAACGCTTGTCGGGCACAAATAGTTAATTTATAAAGACGAATATCTTTTGTAAATAAATGAGATGAAGGGGATTGACGAAGGTGGTGTGCCGTATTCAGGAATGTCTTCAGGAAGTCCAACCGTTGGCGCTCAAAGTTAGGAAACATGAAAACGGTGTGATTGATATCAACTTCCGAATCATGATTACACTCACATTCCGGCGGAACGTAGACATTGATCCGGCGTCTGTATTGTTAAAAAAAGACTTTACTGAACCGAATGGTTAAAATCGTGGACTGGTCCAGATGAGTCCTCGTGAATCACGGTTGTATAGGAATCCGAAGATGTAGTGCTGAGTGAGAACCGCCTTACATTTCTTGGGAAACTTTGGACATCTCTTGCCATTGTTGTTTTGCGTATTTCCTAACCACGTGTAGGTAGTCCGTGAATGCTAATTGCAAGTCTAGGGCTATGCCTAAGAGTATTGCTTCTTTGGCTAATACGCCGCGCGTGAATTTCCATGCGTTCTGCCACGTTAGAGATCGCGTGGCCTCTCGGGTCCTCCCTCGTGCATGAGTGTGTATGTTGTTCTTAGCGTAAGTTAGTTTAAGTAGTTCGTTAAGTCTAGGGAATTATGACCAGAGCAGTTGGATGCCTTAGGTTTACAAACATTTGAACATTTGATTTGTTTGACTAATGCATCAAATGTTCAAATGTTTGTGAAGCTTATGGGAGTTAACTGCAGGGTCATCAGTCCTTAAACTTACAAACTACTTATGAACTACCTACTACTGGGAATAACACAGACATCCATGCCCGAGAGGTGATTCAAACCCGCGACGGTGAACGGCCTCGCGCATCGCAGCACAGCGCCTCAATGCGCTCGGCTGTTCCACCGCGGCGCTAGTGCGTCATACCGGCGGGGGATGGCACCCGTAAATGAATTGTCCGCCTCATACTTGTACTGGGAATATATTGCGGAACCACATCGAAGATATATCTATCGGCGGTTTTTTTCCGTCTCCCAGCTTGAATGTTTCTAAGGACTCAATTGGGAGTCAGACACAACATATTGCTGAAGGAAGTAGGGGAGACAAATTTAAGTGCTTACATAATTGCCACTTTCTCCTCCGTAAATGTAGGACCCGTTTTTAGGCATTGTGAAGGTTTCCCGGATCTGGAGCTAAGGCCAAAGAAAGCACATCCAGTAGACTCTTTTTTTTCGGGATTTTAGGCCCATTCGTATATGCACAAAGAAAAGCAGGCCACTAAGCTTCAACGAGACGACTGAATCCATTATTGACATTATCATTTTGCAAGCAGGTCATATTAAAACAGATGACTCGAATCTGGCAGGTGAAAGTTAAAGTTCTACGAAGACATATTAAAAGTAGACAGTTGCGATGAACATCGTACAAAACTTATCATAGCTGACCATATGTCAAAGGTAGTACGAATGGTGGGAAATTTATTCCTTCCGTAGGAGGCAGTCCACACTCGGTAAATGACGCCTGAAATGGGAATTAAGTAGTGTTGAGAGGTCGATCTGAAGCGTATTTTAATATCTAGGTTTAGCCGAAAGATAGGCCTACTAGTTTTGTTGAGAGTTGGCAAAGGTATATCGAAGGCACCAATTACTCGCATTCCTTGGTAGGCAGCAAATCCAGTAAAAGCGAGGGCGAAACGTTAGGGGAAACTTCTATGCATGGACAACAACTTTTCAGGCCGGAAGTTTCAAACATTGGCAACTCCTGCCATGGAAGCCTTCATTGTATGATCAGGTTTTACCTGGGTATCTGAAGATACGTCTACTGAACGATTGTAATAAATCACGTATTATTAGAAAGTGCGCCTCAGTAAGTAGCCTAAGACCCGAGTCCCGATACTGCCAAGGATTTTTCCTTGGTATGAAGATTGAATCTGTGAGGACCTGATTCACCACACAATAGCGGTTTCAAGTCAAGAAACGCAACAGAGAGCGGCAGAGTTGACAACGTGCTCCTCCACAACGCAGTCAATAACGCCACTGGCGGGAGACAGGGCGGTCGTTTGAGTCCGATGCCCCAACGAGGGCCAAAACGCGGAACCTTTGCCTTTGTCGTTCCAAAAAGAAAACAAAAGCGAAATCATAACAAACACCAAACACTTGCTAATAAGATTGAAGGAAGTCAGGAATATGAAGGTTTATCGTCCCATCGACAGCTAGTCATAAGGGACGGAGCTCACGCTCGTACTTTTGTGGGAAAGGATGGGGAAGGGAATGAGCCGTGTCCTTTCAAAGGAACCAGCATTTACCTGGAGTGATTTAGGGAAATGACGAAAAACCTAAACTTGGATGGACGAAGGTGGTTTTGAGCCACCGTCCTCCCGAACGCAACTCCAGAATGTTAACAATACGCCACCTCGATCGGTCCCACATAAGGTTAGGAGAAAGGCTACTCCCATCCAAACAAACTGCCAATGTCTGTTTCTGCAAAACATCTATTGTAAGTGAAGGTGACATTTTAAATTAAATTAAATGTTCGTATAGTCTATGGGACTTAACTACGGAGTCATCAGTCCCTAAACTTACAAAATACTTATGAACTACTTACGAACTAGGACGGCACAAATATCCATGCCCGAGGGGGGATTTGAACCGCCGACCGTAGTGGCAGTGCAGACCGGGCGCCTCAGTCCCCTCGGCCACCGCGGCCGGCAAGGTCACATTTCTTCGCGAAACACCATATATGCAAATATGCCTTGAACTACAATCTCCATACACGTGCAGCCGTCATTGTTCCGACGAGTCGGCAAACTTTGAAATGGTGTATCCTGTATCCAATTAACTGTTCTGTCTATTTGAACACCAATTTATCACAAATAGGTCTGAAACTGTCATCTTAACATGACGCAAAGCTAACCCGAGCATAGCCAGTATAATGGTAGTCCCCTGAAAAGATGGGGAAATTGGCGACAACAGATTGTTCTGTCAAAGGGTTGAGAACGACGGCTAGCTTGTGATGTCCGTAGTTGAAAGGGGTAAATAAACAGAGTCCCGCATGAGCTCCGATTGAAAAGGTATAGGAAAGGAAATTCGACATGCCATTTTACAATAAATCATCTGGGCTTTCACATTTTACGATTTAACAAAAAGATGAGTGCAGTGCCTTACTACCGCAAGACATTTGTTAAGTAAACGAACCACCACGTACTTTTGTCACATTTGCCATTTTATTGATTCATAACATCAGTGACTACATTGATTTGTACTATGAAGTTCATTTAAATTAATATTGACGTTAACCGTAGGTAGTCCTCCCTCGGGCATGCATGTTTGTGTTGTCCTTAGGTTAGTTTACCTCAGTTAAGTAGTTTTTATGCTACGAAGTGATAACCAAGTAGTTGAGTCCGATAGATTTACAAACATTTCATTTCACTTCCGCACCTTACCCCATTGCAGCCCGACGTACGGAATGAAATTTCTGCAATCTACGAAGATTTATCAACGGATGATTTACTGGAGAGATGTTTACGTGGTGACACACAAAATGCGAATGAAAATTTTAATTCCACTCTTTAGCGTTTAGATCCTAAACACTTGCACTCCGAACTAAAAGTTGTTGAATTGGCATCGTCTTCAGCAGCGTCCGTGTTCAATGAATGTAATTCATTCATTTTGATGGTCATGAACGAGGCAGGATTTGAAGCAGGCACGCAAAGCTTCAGTTATGCCGAACAAATGGATAACCAGCGCGTGAGCCGGCAGAATAGACGTAGTTCATTGGCATCGAAGGAAGGTCGGCAAGTTCGAAAAGCATTGCTGTAAGCGCAGAAAAAGGCCTGTGAGGAAGACGAGGGATCACTATATGGTGCTGGAATCGCAGATTAATCGGTAAGCTTGATATAGTATTTTTAATGTTCAAACCCGTTTATCTCGAAATGAAGTTTTACACATTTGCGTGCAGTCTAACCCGAAAAGTACATAGAACCGATCATTATGCCAATTGATAGTATGATTCTTTACACAAGTACGAATTATGTGAACCACCTTGTAAGATAACATCATGTTTTAAGGGTCTAGTTTCAGACGAGACCGTCCATTTTCAAGCCATTTTCCTTGGTTTTAAACAGTAATAAATCCAGATGCATGTTAAAAAGGGCTGCTAAAATTGTTGTACATTATAAAACTCTGTAGATATATAACTAGTTTACATTAAAAATTTAAAATGGCAGTTAAAACTCCAGCGTGTACTGGAAGCCCATGGAAGTAACACCACTTTCAAATGTAATTTTAAATTTTTAATTTTAATGTAAAATAGTTATATATCTACAGAGTTTTATAATGTGCAACAATTTTAGCAGCTATTTTTAACAAGCATATTAATTTATTACGGTTTAAAACCAAGGCTAATGGTGTGAAATTGGACGGTCTCGTCCGAAACTAGTCTCAGAACTGAAAATTGTGTGCAACTGCAACGAGAAAATAAAATAAATAAAGAATTTCATATGTTATTATATGTGGCTGAAAGTATTCACATAAATTCACACGAAAAGTGAGAATTATGAATGAAATGATGTTGAATTTGAGTAAATTCTCATTACTTCTCCCACTCAAAACGAATACCGCAAAATCAGTGACAAACATCCTCCTAATGTGGTTTCTTTTCTGAAGCTGTAAGTGAACGTGTTCACTGACGTTAACATACAGCTATTTTTAAACGGCATTGTCTGCACTGGCTCCAGGGACGATAATGTAGAAACAGACCAGTGCCAGGACGCAAGTGACTTTATTTTTACTTCTGGTGTGGCTTGCTGCTTCTGTGTAGTGGAGTGATCAATCTGAACTCTCCACAAAGGAAGAACAACACACGATGTGGCGACGTATCCAGCACAGGTACGAAAGCAGCAATTCTTCGCTATCGCCGCGGTATTAAACAGACAGTACTGCCGCTTAGGTGAGAAGACAAACACATGTGTCGTTAGTAAACATTACTCTTCCGGGTCCTTGCTGATTGCCGACAGCACATTTCTCCGCATTATTTTCTACTGTCTCCGATCTGGGCTGAAATGTTACGGAGTCTTCAAAAACAAGGGAGGCTGCCCATCGTATCCCCTCCTTCGCTGACCCTAAGATTTACTGGAAGGATGGTGCAATGAGTAGCTCCTTAAAAACAGATCAAGCACGAAAAAGCGAAGAAAGTATACGGAATATGAAAAAAGAAGCAAAATGAAACTGAACACGCCAAGCGTATGATATGCCTCATTAAGGAAGGAGCTGCAGCAAATGTGTTGTTGTTCTGTGGTCATAGTGTTGTGCTACAAAACAGAAGATCCTGAATACAAGTCCAATTCCTCAACATTTTTATTTCGTTTTCGTCAATACATATGAACTGTCTGTCATCTCATAGACGTCTCGGTTCTCTTTTTGTAGCGCTGGCAATTTTACTGTCGCAAGCAAATGTGATGAATACTAAGTGCAGACGAAATGCCGCATAGACCGCTCACCTATCGAAACAACAAAGAAACGGGCTGAAACTTAATCATAATAAAGTCTGACCACTCTGTAATCGAAATGTCAAGTACCGGTGGAAATATATGATGTCGCCTACAAACCTACAAGTAGTTGGGACCCCCACCGGAATCAGTATGTCAGATGCGAGATAACCGCGGCATAGTATGGGGACGCTACGCCTAAGCAAACATCTAAACTCACGACGTCGGTTGACTAGAGTACGCGGCAGAGAGTTGATTCCTGCTGACAAGGTTCCTTGGCTGGCAGTGGTGTGTCTGCGTGGCGGTGGCGGTCGCGGCGGTATAGCACGCGTCTCCTCTCCGCTCCCCGGCTCTGCGGCTGTGTGGCGTGGCGCCACCCCCATGCGAAGACGGCGAAGTCCCTCGTCTGCTAAGGCGGCAGCTGCCTGCATGTCATCTCGCTTCTCCGGTGACGGACCAAGTCTCCACTTCGGTGGTTTCTCCCCAAGTTTCCACTCGCTCTCCAACTACAGCTTCTTCTCGAATTTGCGTCTCTTTGGGTCTGTGATTGGTGGGTTGGTTTTGCAATGCCATCCAATAGCTGATCGCCGTTTTCACGACCACGCCTCTCAGTCGCCGGTGGAAGTTTTTTGTGGGCCGAGATGAGACTTGCGAACTGGCATCTTTCCCACATTTCAAGCGCGTTGTCTTTATCTTCTGCATTCCTTCTTGGTTCTAAAAACAGTTCTTTGTGGCAGCTGTCTGTGTTAGGCTTGTCAAGTATGCCATTTTTCAGGGTCTTTCTCCCTGGCCAGAAACTTTGCTTTGGTGGAACCACTTTACTGCAGGCCAGCCTCTCTCCCACTCACGCACGTGTGTACTGCAGGAGTTTGCGTGTCTTCTTCCCGTCTGTGGGGGTCCACGGTTTATCTGTGATGCCGTCGCTGTTTTTTGGAAAAGACTCCTCTGGTATCTGCAGACAATGGCTTTCTCTGCACACCCGCTAATGTGTCCATTTAGTTGTAAGGGCCTCTCCTCCCCGCGTCCGCTGTAGCCATTTATCTGCACGCTCCTAAAGTCAGGCTGGTTTCGCCGTGTACATCCTTACGAGAATGCCACGGCAATTCGCCAGGCCGCCCCCTGCAGTGAGGGGCGGCGGTCGGTAGCGAAGGTGAAAACTGGGGTGTCTCCCCAGGCTGGCCGGACGCTCTAGGCTGGAGGCTGGCGTAGAATGCGCGAATGTTTTCATCGGCAGAGTCACTGAACAAAAGCGTCACTGGCCGAAATATTACATTGTATAGCCTATTACAGTTCCATGTCGTTCTGTTCACTGATGGAGAGTGGGAAGAATTACTAATATTGTGCCACTGTGACGTCTTTTGTCTAATTAGAATAATTTCAGTAATTTATGCTATGAAAGGTGGTAGGCTACTTAACATTTTATAAACATACAGTACCGTCGATTTGCACGCTGTAGGATTTTTGAATAAATATTGTATTTGAAAACTATAAATTACCTCGAAGAATTGGTATGTTGATAGATAGTCCTCACCGAATGAGAAAACATCGTCCTTGTGAAACATAAGTGACTCATATGAAATGAAAAGACACGGGATTATAAATTGATTTTATATTTCGATATTTTCAGAAGGATTTTAATAGCGTTTGTCACAAAGGGCGTTCAATCAAATTATTTACTTATAGCGTATCGTTGCAGTTGTGCGACTGGATTCAGATCACAATCCGGATTTTCTGGCGAAAAGTGATGGAACAAACAAACGAATATCGTGAGTTTCACGAGGAGTCAATCTGACCAATGCTCTTAGATTATACTGAGATTATGCTATCATTTACCTTTTTGTAAACTCATCAGTGATAAAAACTAAGATCAAATTGATATCTGTATGGTGTGAAAAGTGGCAATTGGTCCATCTAAATGACTGCTATAAATAATTCATTAATTTTCATTTACACGTCGATTACACAGATTTAAGGGCAATTAATTCAACTAAATACTTAGGAATTCCGTTCACGTATAAACTTAACTGGATCAATCACACAGAAAATACTGTAGGGAAGACGAACCAAATATTGAGTTTTATTGGTAAGACACTAACAGAACAAAACAAATCACTAAACACACTGTCTTCATGATACTTGTCCGCCTTCTTTTGTAGTAGTCCTCCGCGGTACGGGATAATTGCCAGATAGGACTGGCGGAGAACGTTAAGAGGGGAAGCTCATTTTGTAACATCGGAAAAGGGGAGAGAATTTACCGATGTTGGCTTAACAATCATTAAAATAAAGGCGCATCTTTTGCGACGATGTCTCAGTCACCAAATTTATGCTTTGAAACGTGATAATATTTAGTTGGTATCCTGCTACAAGGGGAAAAAGGATCATCGTAATAAAACGTGGAGAATCAGAGCTCACGTGTCATTTGTTTGTCACTTGCTGTTCGAGAGTGGGAAGGGTCGATAAATATCTGAAAGTGTGGATTTTAGAGTGTTCTTGTATATATAGATGCAGATATGCGTGAAATGTTCGTCGTCTTTGGTTGAGCGTCTGCCAGCTAAAATCCTTTTATAACACTCTCCTGACAGGAAAAAAAAAAGTACTTGGGATACTGGCGGGACACCTCTTGGTAGAAGACTACGTTACATATTTATTTATTTTTTTCTATTTTTCCGACTTAAATCGTTGTAAATGTACAAAAATGGCCCACAAGAAAATCTCACGATGAAATTCTTCGGATGCTAAATGAAAGTGATCTCAGTGAGCTAGAAGATATCTTGAGCAAATATGATGAGGATTTTATTCCAGAACGAGATGCATCAAAATCGTAAGATAACATTGAAGTGAATTCAGATGGAAGTGACATTGCCGACGAAAATTCTGACGGAGTTTCCGACGATGGAGATGAGTTCATTGCAAAGTCAGGACGATAATGCGCATGTTCTGTGCCTCCAGTGACTCGTCGTGGTCAGTGTAACATTGCGAATGGATCTCTCGGGTCAACACGAGCAAGTGACCTTGCAGTCACAATGTCTGATGGTTTCAACATCTTCTTTGATGACAAAATTGTAAACACTATATGCTCCTGCACTAATGCTGAAGCTTCGCGGGTTGTCGAGCATTACAAGGCAAATGCTGCTGTGACCCGAGTGAGAATTTCGACAAACTTTCGTGTCGACCTGAGAGCGTTTTTTGGTGTGCTACTTACTGCCGGAGCTCTCCGAATCAATTTCTGACATCAAAAGAAACTAATTAGAGTAACACTGCTATGCTGAGAAAATAAAAAAGTAGGTTGGGTCCTCAGAGTACCCCAGCTTGGTAAACAACGTTGATCACAGGCTTGGTATGTTAAGGGTTACTAATGGACACTTTACCATGGATTGTAGATGAGGTTTGAGAAATGTAATGGAGATTTGTAATTTTGTAACTAAAAGCAGCTAAACTTCATTAAAATCGTACCTGTCTGTTGTTGTTATGGTCTTCAGTCCAGAGACTGGTTTGATGCAGCTCTCCACCCTACTCTATCCTGAGCAAGCCTTTTCATCTCCTCATAAGAACGACAACCCACATCCACTTGAATCTGTTTACTAGACGCGTCTCTTGGTCTCCCTCTGCGATTTTTACCCCACACACTTCCCTCCAATGCTAAATTTACGATTTCTCGATGTCTAAGAATGTGTCCTACCAAGCGATCCCTTCTTTTGGTCAGGGTATGCCAAAAATTCCTTTTCTCACTAATGCTGTTCAGTACCTCTCCATTAGTTATGCGATCTACCCACCTAATCTTCAACATTCTTCTGTAACACCACATTTCAAAAGCCTCTATTCTCTTCCTGTCCGCACTGCTTATCGTCCATGTTTAACTCTCGTACAAGGCAACACTCCACACAAATGCCTTCAGAAAATACTTCCTTGCACTTAGATTAATATTCGATATTAGCAAATTTCTCTTTTTCAAAAATGCTTTTCTTCCCATTGCCATTCTGCATTTTATATCCTCTGTACTGCGACCATCGCATGTTATTTTACTACCCAAGTAACAAAACTCATCTACCACCTTCATTGTTTCGTTACCTAATCTAATTCCTTCAGCATCGCCTGATTTTTTAAGACAGAATTCCATTATTTTTGGACAGTACCTGTCTAAGACTGAAAAATGCTGATACGAAGTGGGCGGTTAGAAAAGAGTGTACTGTGTCTTGTTATCGAAACCGAGAGACTCAAAGAAAAGCTCAGCAGTATGCCATACATTAGAAATGATTCGTAAAGTTGTACGAAAATAATTGCTCGCTTAAAAAATGGGCGAGCCCATCGGCTGCTACGACGAAAAATCTATGGCAGCGTAGCAGAATTGCTCTCTGAAGGCACGGCCCTGATTGCGCGTCCTCCCTTTGTCTCCCGGCTCGGCTGCTGTAGCACTCTTAATTGGACTCGTCGACGTGAACGCCCTTCGTAATTCGACTTCAATTTATTTAAACGCTGCGAAGCGAGCGCCTATAAATAATTTATGCGGCCACTTGTAGCCGGCGATACCCGCCAGATACCCGCGCACCCGCATTCCTACAGCCGGCCCGCAACAAATGCTCGCGGCCCGCGCACTGTTTCCCCGTCGCGCGGCTACACGCTGGTATGCGCAGTAATTAGCCTCGAGTACAGTCCGGTCGCGGCGCCACGCGAAGCCTCGCGGCACTTTCCCTGCCCATTCAGTGGACCGAGAATCCAGACCGGCCGCAGGCGACTTTGCCAGGAACGTGGCCCGACCCGAACCAAAAGACCAGAGGTGGGGCGACGGCCAGCCCGACCGTGCTGCTGACTGGCTAATAACTATGCAGGAACACGACGGTGTCATACCAATTATCCTACAAAAATTTAATAATTTCTGGACACATGTGTATTAATATTTTTCATTTTAAATGTGAATCATTAGACATGGCAGACTACCGCCTTCAAATATACTCGTTTTATTATTATTATTATACCATGTAAATCTGAAAGGGAGTACTGGCTGTTTTCTTAAACTACAGTACTGAACACAATTATAGCATCGGGGTGATATATTACAATATGCATATATGGTAACGTATCTTCTTCAGATAGTGGTACCGAGCGAGGTGTGGTAATACGCTGGACTCGTATTCGGAAGGATGGTGCTTCAGATCCACCTCCGGCCATCCAGATTTAGGTTTTCCGTGATTTCCCTAAATCACTCCAGGCAAATGCCGGGGTGGTTCCTTTTAAAGGGCACGACCGATTTCCTTCCCCCATACTCCCCAAAAATCCGAGCGTGAGCTCCGTCTCTAATGACCAAGCAGTCGACGGGACGTTAAACCCTAAGATTCCTTCCTCCTTCCTTCCTTCAGATAGTGGTTCCAATTGTAATCAGTGTGTGATATAGTACGATATTTTGCTATCTCAAGTCTTTACTCGAGGTTTACATGGCGTTTACGTAAAGCGAGGCACCATGGGGATAACATAATAGTGCAAAAGTCTTTCTCGTTGCCCCGTGATCACCTCGGACGGGTAATACAGTTGCACACCTGCCTCGCATGGTGAGTATTAGGTTATCTATCAATCAGCTCTTGAGAGATATTTGGACATTCTTCTGAGTGCAGTATCCACCTCTGCAACGTTGTGCTGGTCTGACCGCAGTGCTTTTGACCAGTGCATCCCAGACATGCTCAATCCGGTTTGAAGTCTAGTGAATAAGCTGGCCACTGCATTCGTTCAATTCCCGTAGCTTAAAGCATGTTGTCTACCAGTGCAGCTCTGTGGTTTCGAACGTTTTCGTCCACCAGAGGAACCCATCTCCTATAGCACCAGTGTTGGGCAGAAGGATCTCGTCTCTATACTTTTGAGCAGTCAGAGCGCCGTTCGGAATGACAGAGATCCGCACGTCTCCCCAATACTGACCATTTCTCTACCACCACGATATGGTGAATGTTTCCTGAACATAAAGCAGGGTTGTTCAGAGCTCCACATTGTCCCCAGATGAGGGAGCGCTGATTGTCAGTTTGAACGTAAAATCTTGAATTATCTGTGAGCAGAATCCTGATGTTCCTCTGCCCAGTTTCTGGTGTCGTGGTTTTAATGGGACACGCACCACAGGCCTCCGTGCGTGGAGGCCGTATTTCCGAAAGCGTTTCGGACTGTTTGTGTTGATATCGCGCGTCCTGTTGCTCCCTAGTTGGTGCGTTTTAACTGAGTTGCATTCAGCGTCCTGTCTCGACGGGCTGTTAACTGAAGATAACGGTCATCTGGAAAAATGTATATATACCCGGACAACAGCGCGTTCAGCAGCTTGTTGGTTATAAATACCACGAGTCGGCAGGGAAATGTTGAGAACTTGTTTCTGACAGCAGGCGTGCTTGAGTAGAGCGTGCAACTGTGATGATCGCTGCGTTGGCAGTGGTGTAAAGGTCAGCCGGCAACTGCCTATCAAGCAGGACAATGGGGTTCGAATTGCGACTGGGTACACATTTTCAACCTTAACCAATTGCATTTAAGGTCGTAAATTCCGTGAATACTAATTTATAGTAATAAGATAATTAATAGATAATTGAAATAATAAGACACGAATGCCAATGCTGAGAAAAATAACATGGTTTGAAATCACACACACACACACACAGATCTCACGTAGGGAAAACGTGACTGCGGGTTGACTGGCGTGCGATGCACCACGTGTTGCTACACCAGATCACAGTCTGTGCAAACAACTTGGCTTGCTGTACTCCAACAACACGTGCAGAGCTTCTTTGAATCAACGCCGAAGCGTGTAGCAGCGTTCACGGGCAGCAGTGGCGAAGACAGTCAATACTCATTTCATTGGCACTGATGACCCCGCAGTAAAGTCCCATAAGCTTTACAAACATTTGAACACTAATTTCATCTCTTCCATATGGATCTTTTTGAAAAATCAGGTGATTTCGTACAACCCATGTGATCTTCGTACAACGTGTTATGTCCGAATACATCTGACTGTGGTGCCTCCGGTCCTTCCTCCATTACATGTTGCATGGCCGGCCATGTAAATAAACCAAGGGTGTACGTTCCGTATGTGAAAGCATGTGCTGTTGTTAGCCTTGAAGTGAAGGTCTACATCCACATATATACTCCGCAATGCACTGTAAGGTGTGTGGCGAAGGGTACACACTGTACCTTTCCGATTCCACTCCCAAATGTCATATGCCTCTGTACGCTCCCTAATTTATCTCATCTTGTCTTTGTGATCATTACACGAAATGTAAGTAGGCGGCAGGAAGATCGTTCTACACTCTGCTTCAAATTCCAGCCCTCTAAATTTCCTCAACAGAATTTCTCGAGAAGAACGTCTTTCCTCCCGTGGTTCCCATTTGAGATCCTGGAGCATTTCCGTGACACTCGCGCATTGGTGGAACCTACCAGTAACATACCTAGCTGCTCGCCTCTGAACTGCTTCTAAGTCTTTCTTTAAACTGATCTGCGGCGGGTCCCAAACACTTGAGCAATACTCAAGACGTGGTCGTACAAGCGTTTTATACGCGGTCTCCTTTACAGATGAAGTACATTTTCCCAAAATTCTCCCAATAAACTGAAGCCGGCTGTCCGCCTTACTCACATCTGTCCTTACATGTTCGTTCCATTTAATATCGCTCTGAAATGTTACGCCTAGATATTTGAACGACGCGACTGCATCAAGAAGCTCACTATTAATGCTGTATTCGAACATTATGGGAGTGTTTTTCCTAGTCATGCGCATTAACTTACATATTTTTTGTACATTTAAAGCTAGCTACCGTAATTCACACCAACTAGAAATATTGTCTAAGTCATTCTGTATGCTGTTAAGTCAACTGAAGACGACACCCTCCCATACACCACAGCATCATCAGCAAACAGCCGCACCGAGCGAGATGGCGCAGTGGTGACACATTGGACTCGCATTCGGAAGGATGGTGGTTCAAATCCAGATTTAGGTTTTCCGTGATTTCCCTAAATCACTCCAGGCAAATGCCGGGATGGTTCCTTTCAAAGAGCACGGCTGATTTCCTTCCACATCCTTACCCAAACACTCCGAGCGTAAGCTCCCTCTCTAATGACCACGCTGTCGACGGGACGTTAAACTCCAAGCTTCCTTCCTTCCTTCAGACAGCCGCAAATTACAAGTTACTCTGTCCATCAGATCATTTATATAGATAGAAAATAATAGGAGTAATATCACACTTTCTTGGGCGCGCCTGAAGATTCATTCGTCTCTGATGAACTCTCGCCGTCGAGTACAACGTACTACGTTCTATTACGTAGGAAGTTTTCCAGCCAGACACAAATCTGTGAACCCATTCCATATGCTCGTATCTTCGTTAGAGTCTGCAGGGTGGCACCGCATCAAACGCCTTTTTGAAATCGAGAAAAACGCAATCCGCCCATTGCCCTTTATCCATGGCTCGCAAGATGTCATGTGAGAAGCGGGAAAGCTAAGTTTCACATGAACGATGTTTCCTAAACCGTGCTTATTCATAGAAAGAAGCTTTTTCATCTCAAGGAAATTTACTATATTCGAACTGAGAATATGCTCCAAAATTGTACAGTAAACTAATGTCAACGATATTGGTCTGTAATTATGTGGGTCACTTGTCTTACCTTTCTTATAAACGGAGCTTTTCTCCAATCACTAGCAACTTTGAGGTGAATTAAAGATTCGCGATAAATGCAAGCTAAGTAAGGGCCAATGCCGCAGTATTCTCTGTAAAACCGAACTGGTATTCCATGCGGACTATGAGATTTTTTTTTTTTTTTTTTTTGTTTTTTTTTTTTTTTTTTTTTTTTTTTGTATTTAGCTCTGTCAGCTGCTTCTCTACACCGGAAGTGCCTATGTCCTCCATTTGGGAGTTAGTACGATGATCAAATGAAGGACATTTGTCCGGTCCTCCTGAATGAAAGATTTCTTAAAGGTTAAATGTAGAACTTCAGTTTTCCGTTTGCTTTTTTCTATTACTTCCCCGGTTTGATCGACGAGTGACTGGATAGTGGGCTTTGACCCGCTTACCGATTTTACATAGGACCAGAATTTGGTCGGGTTCTCGGAAAGATCTTTTGCTAAGGTATGGCAGGGGTAATTATTGTACGATTCGCGTATCGATCTTTTTATAGATGCACGAATCTCTACTAACCTTTGCCTGTCATCAATTGCATGTTCCTTCTTTTAACCCAGAGTGCAACAGTCTTGTCTTACAAATAAAGTAAAGAAGATGAACATCAACGGAGTCTAGGATTGCCGGCCGCGGTGGCCGAGGGGACTGCGGCGCGCCAGTCACGGTCTGCACGGCCACTACCGTCGGGGGTTCGAATCACCCCTCGGGCATGGATATTTGTGCCGTCCTTAGGATTAGCTAGTTCATAAGTAGTTTGTAAGATTAGGGACTGATGACCCCGTAGTTAACTCCCATAAGCTCTACAAACATTTGAACATTTTTTTGAGTCTAGGAGTGTTGCACCTGTACTGCAGCAGACGCCCTTTAGACAGCGTCCGTTAAGAGCGTTGGTCGGTAACCGCCGCTGCGGGCAGAGAGGCCAGCAGCGGCCTGGCGTCCGGCGACAATGGGGCAATTACTGGCGGGCGAGTGAGTCGTCAGCGCGGGAATATTCATAAGACAAGCGGCGCGCCCGATAACGCGGCGGCTCATTAGCTGCCCGCCGGCTTAATTGGCCGCCGTAGCCGGGCCCTGCCCAGCCCTGCCCCTGCCCTGCTTCCAGCCTCCACAGTAGGCTCCGCTGCTTCCCAAACTACCGACAACCCGCAGCCAGGCTCCACCAGGCCGGCTGCTCACTTGTGCTTTGGTACTGAGCCTGAACAGCATGCCGGACCTTCTTTCACCCGACGAAATGCACAAACTCGACTGATTCGTGTTCTCGTATGTGATGTATTATTTACCCGGAGATCACGAGGATTGTCTGGCTGCCAGTGACTTGTGCCTCTAGTAACACATATTCTGAACGGGAGATTCGCCGTGCCTTTTACCCGTTGCATGTCAGACAGAGTGAGGATCAGGAAGAAAGCGAAGAACAAACACGTATGCCACCTGTGTTTCTTCAAAAATAGGAAGATTGCTGAAGAAACAGAATGTCAAATGTGTCTTCCGCCCATCAACGAAACTAAGAGCTCTTCTGGGCCCTGTAAAGGATGATTTTGGTCTGAGAAGGTCCAGTATCTACAAGATTCCCTGTAGCTGCGGGAAATCCTATATCGGAGAAACGAGTCGCCCCGTGGAGAACTGATCCGTTGAACATCGACGACGCACGCTTCTGGACCAGCAAGAGAAATCTGCAATGGCTGAACACTGACTCAGTACAGGGCACAGAATCGATTACAAAAACACCAAAATTATTTCGTCGACTTGCTCGTACTGGGACATTGTTATTAACCCAGATGATTCTGACGTCCTTCCAGAAGGATGGTGTTACGTTAAAAAAAAAAAATAAATAAATAAATAAATAAATAAATAAAAAAAAAATAAAAAAAAAAATAAAAAAAACCATGTAAAGTAAATTGTTTTATTTTGGCACAAAACTCTTTCTCCAACTTCGGACTGTCATATGAATGTCGGTCATTGGCATGCAAATACTAACAATCATTATTTTAGCACGTTATTCTAGTCACCTTTGGAGATACGGTTTCAGAAGCAACGTATAAGTTAACTCATGATTTTGCGTGTGTAAGTACTTACACATCAATTTTATTATTATTATTCAGTAACATAAGGATGATTTTACAATTAAAATGTCATATCTAACATGTAATATTAGTGTTTTCATTTTTACTTCGTTCCAGAAGTACGGCCTATTCTACCGAAACTAAGGGCGCAATTCGTGTAAAATCAATGTTGTAACATTTGGACTATCTGTTACAGATGCAATAAACCATCTTTTAAATCAGAAGTAACGGAAAAAAAATCAGGAGCATCTGGGTTGAAGAGGCGGTTCAAATTGGCAGTTCTTCGAATCTGCTCAACAGGGACACCGGCTACCAAATCAGCACAGCATGGGATCCTGCACTGAATCTGTTAAAATCACGAAGACCACTGGGGGAAACGACTGCGTGTGCAGATGAAGAGGCATCGGTAGCTGTCATAGTTCTATCGGTTGAATATGAGGAGATGGACACAGGCTAGCATGGACCAAAGACCTTGTAAAAATAGTAGACTCCCTGACGGCGCTGCTGTCGCGGGTTCATTTGAACCTTCGCCCGGCCGCCATGGTAGTGGCAAGCGTCAGATAAATACGAGTGTTATTAGCAGGTAAATCGTGTATTATGTAACTACTGCGGGATAATTACACAATTTATAATCACGTCTGTATTTGACTATCGTAGTGTACATGAAGCACGATGGTGAAGAGCTGCTCAGCGTTTAAATACATAAATCAATTTAAGAAAGGAATGAAAAGATCGAATACTGTATTCCCATTTATATTTCTCAGGAATACAAGTAGCCCTACTACTTGTGTTCAGAGATACTTGCTTAACAGACTGTTAGCCAAGACAATATAAGATTGAATGAAATAAATAACAGGCTTTTATAATACTGGTAGCTGTTAAAAAGGAGCTACTTTAGGCAGTACTGGTGGACAGGAAGTTCAAAAAGTTTCATTTTATGATTGTGTAAAATAACTATCGGGGTCACGAAATTAGTTGCATCATTGCATTTCAAATTTTTGTTTATGAAATTAATATTAGTAATTTGTGACGCAGAATTTAAAAGTAATGTGCTTTACATATAGGTATAACAACTGAAAGGGTTTTGCAGACCTATGTATAGTTCCAGATATGAATGACACATAGCCACACTGGATGCACATTGTAAAGTTCAACCCTGTGACGATAGTTGCTGACTTTCGAGCAGTTCACTCTGCTATAAGTTATTTGGCTTACAGTATTAAAAATATTCGTGCTAGATACCCTAATGCTAATGTTAGATGCCTTAGTTAAGAAAAAGGTATGGCATACTTCGTGTTCTTAAAAGAATTCGGTAGTGGATGATTGCTGTATTCACAGCGTAAGAAGCTATTTTTCAGTTATGTATCTGATGGCATATTTCACTTTCACAATCGATTTTTAGCATTGGCTGTTTCAGTCAGCCCTGTTTGATTTTTTGATGCTATGAAATATCTAAATATTGGAGAATACAGCATTAAAGCAAAAACGTAAAATGTGAAACTCTTCCGAAATTAATGTTTGTACAAAAGTTTCACAATCGTAGAATATACTGAGAAAGTGCCAAAATCGTGTTAACGATAAATTCCGCTCATATGCTGCACTTAGAACGCAAAAAAACTACATGTTATAGTTCGGTTTCGTTAGGAAGAAGAAACGCTGTTGGCCAATTTCTACGCCGTATGTGTAATAAATTTACACAAAACTGATAGTTGCGTACATTCAAGGACTCTGAAGCTGTTTTGTAGTTATTTATTTCAATTAGACATAGTTTTCACTATTTAACTCAAATGAATACTCTCTCTAATCAAAAGAATATTACGCACATTTAAAGATCGCGCGGAAGTTTGCCACTACAATGGCCGCCGAGACGCTCTTCAATTTGTCCGCTGTTCGCAATCTCCCGCTTACGCGATTTTGGGGGGCTTCGCATGGACACACAGTATATCGGCATGCGGCTACCAACAGAGGGCGTTGGGGCAGTCGGCGGACAGTTCTACGCGGATGTCGAAATGTTTGCCTCACGTCCAACAGGTGGCGTAGCTGGCTCTTTCGTTTATGGATGCAGTACGAAAATCTACAGCATTGAATATCATTACTATCTGATATAAATAAAATTAATGAAAATTAATAAGAAGCTTTTAAACCTGCTAATAAAAAATGATATGAAAATAAATAAAGAAGTACCGCAACTTTTCATTTTAAACGAAACTTCCCAATATCAGTCTTTGTGCACTATTGGCCACCGTTTTCGGCGCGATCACGCATGCGCGTTTCCTTCTTTGTATGTTTTATGGGTCACGTCCCAGCAGTTTGCCCATCGCACCTGAAGATGTCAGCCAGGTGTGTTGATGAAATATTGTGCAGTTACGACAATAACATCCAACGTCTCGCCCCAGAACCGTATTTAGCAGAAGTTTGAACGTTCCACTTAAGCATCAAGCTGGCCAACGAACTCACCGTTCATTTTGAAAGAAGAGTACTGACATCCTCAGACATAGCAGAAACCCATAACATAAAGCGATCACACTTATAGAAAGTTTAGTTACAAGCAACATCTATTAAAAACTACTGCCAAAATTAAAAGTCGTAACAGTATTCTCCAAAATCTCTGTGGCTCATCATGGGGGTGCTATGCATCAACACTCCGCACTTCAGTCCTAGGACTGGTTTACCCAGCTGCAGAATATTGCTCACCAGCTTGGTTCAACACTACACATACAAAACTCCTAGACACGCAGCTCAACCACACCAAGCGTCTTATAACTGGCGCAATCAGGCTCTCGGCGACTTTCTGGCTACCCACACTTAGCCACATATCACCTCCATCTCTTCAGATAAAAATGTGCTAGTCCGTGATTTCAAAAGCTACTGAAAAATCCTCAGCTTTTTGTACCTGAAGACACTCCAAGCATCACTCCAAGCAAGAAGGCTTCGCTCTTGACACCCACCCTTTGAAAGTGGTGTAAGAATATTAGTCAGCAACAGCTTTAATATTGATGACTGCTGCACAGATTAATGTAACAGTGGAACAACAGAAGATGCCATTCATAACGACTAAGCCGCCTCGTTATAAACCACCAGGTTAAGGACTGAACGGTTGTCCTAAATATAACATCATCTAGTGATCCTATTGTTTACAGATGACTTTACATATAGGAATATAAAAACTTGTAATCTACGTATTCACAAAAACTTTGTTGTTTTATAATACCCAAACAGAATGACGAAGATTAGGATTTTACGTCCGGCCGACATCGTGGTCTTTTTTTATTTCTCAGAGTTGGGGAAGGAAGTTGGTTGTGACCTTTACAAAATACTTAAACAAACTTAAACCTGCTCTAAAGACAACACACGCACTGATGCCCGAGGGAGGACTCGGCGCTTCGGCGGGGCCACTGCTTCAGTATCCTTGTTTTACTTTAATTTTGTCCACCTCCGTTGTACAGTGGGCAGCGTCATGGGTTGCCATGCAGGGGTCCGCATTCGATTCCCGGTCTGGTCGGGGATTTTCTCCACTTGTTGTGTTGCGTTGTCCTCATCAATATTCATCATCGACGCACAAGTCACCCAAATGGCGTCACCTGAGGACTTGCGCCAAGCAGGCTGAACACGATCCCAACTGTGATCTAACGGCCGAAAAAAATTCCACACGGAATCATCATCATTTAATTTTACCTTTAAGATAATAATTTAAATTGAAGATTACTTTTGTGCGTGGCTGCGAATCAGCGACTGTTACAATACAATTAAACTTTTAAGGGGCAGCCCTCAGTCGCAAGGTACGAATATAATCGTAACCAGGTTTCAATGCCGCTATGGGCACCTTCTTCAGACGAAGATGAATATGTTAAAACTATATGTCAAGATCTAAAATACAGAAAATATCTGACACAATCAGAGATTCATACCTAGAAAGTAAATAATTGTGGCCAGGCGAAGCTGTCACTAGGGGCTGCGATGTCTCCGCTGCTAACGTCGACAGATAGATCTTGACATGTAGTTTTGACATATTCATCTTCGTCTGAAGAAGGTGCCCATAGAGGCATTTGAAACCTGGTTACGATTATATTCGTACTTTTCGACTGAGGACTGCCCCTTAAAAGTTTAATTAAATTGAAGAAGTCGGTGGAAGAATGTATAGTGGGATTATACGAAGCACACGGTGTCTGTTGTTTTCGTTTGTAATACATGCTGGGATGTGATAGTTACTTTTGTATCTGTGGGTGGTAGTGTCTAATATGCTGATATTCCCAAATTCGACACCTCCCCGTTCATCACAGCGTTATCAGTAGACAGCCACCGATTAACGCTCGCCCTCGTCTGTCAGATTTGACGCAGAACAGGAGACGATTTGGATCAGGTGCGAGAGCCGGGCGCATGAATGAAGCCGACAACAGTCGGCGCCTTTGTTGCCGTATTCAGACGTCCCCCAGACGCCTGCCTCCCCCCGGCCGCGCGCACCAGACAGTAATCTGCTTAAGACTGGGCGCCGGCTGTCACTGGCCACTCCGGCCGCCGCGCGGAAACTATAAATTCATGGCAACGGCGGCGGCCGCGGCGCTGTTTGGACGGCGAGATTATAAAGTGCGCGCGGCAACAATGGGCCCGCAGCCATCCATCAATGCGCGCGCGGCACAAAGGCGGCCGCCTTGTAGCCAAACTTTGCGGTCATCTCGGCGCGGCGCGGCGCCGCCATTCTTTACCCCCGACACGGGGACACCCCGTTTAAGAGCGCCGCGCAGCTGCGCGCCGATCGCCGCAGCAGATATTTATTTAGAGATGGCTGCACGTGGGGCGCATCCGCAGCCGGCCGCCGCCCCAACCCTTTCTTTCCCTTCCGCTCTCGGCGAGTAATGCGCACCGCTCCTTTTGTTTGCATATTTTAACAGCAACTTTTCCCACGCTTCCGTACCATTATTCTCGCTCTCTTCTTATTCTCGCCTTGTGTGCCTGTGTGTTCAGCGTGCGGTTGTTGTCGAGGAGGCCTCCTTGTCCGTCTCTCTGCCCCCTTCCCCCCTCCCCCCACCCTTTTGTGTTTAAATGCAGGGCTCCGTAGCGCACAATGGCGTCCGGTTTCTGACAAGAATGGTGCGAGCATTTAGGTAAGAATAAAAAAGGGAGACGCGCCGGTGCGCCTGGGTACGAGCGCCTTGTGTGGGGCGAGGCGAGTTGGTATCTCCAGCAATAATAAAAGTAATAATACCAGACGGGGGGGACGCCGCGCAGGACGGGATTCTGTCCCCGGCATCGATAATAAATTAGTGATACTTAATCTTGCTCCGCGGCGACAATGCGGACTGGTTTCTCGCGGCCATTGTGCGCGCAATCATTGTCACCTGCGCGCATTCTCGCTCGGCCCGTAATTGATGGCGACGCATTGTTGCCGAGCCGGGCCCGGGAGGCAACAAATTGTGGATCCGGCCGGGGAGGCGTGGAAGGACGTGCACGAGGCTGGCCCAGCTGCAGTGGCAGGGGGGGGGGGGGGCGACACGGCGGGCCCTGCTGTCCATTGGCCGCGGATGAGATTGTCATTTCTCTTGTTGCAGGAGCCGGCTCTCGCCGGAGCCTGATGACTTCCAGGGGCAACTTTAACGCCTGGCCTGTGTGCTGTGTGCGTCAAGAGTTCGGGAGCCCCCTTCCGGCGTTGTTAGGACCACTCGCGCCGGCTGCCCGAACCTGCAGGGTCTTCTGGCTAGTGGCGCCGATTCTAACGGTTACTGTTGAGGGGGAAAAAATGAAACCGCCACCTTCTTGTCCATCATCGTCCTGGGAAAGAAGGAATAGCGGGAGCCTGAAAAATAGCCATCAAATAAAGCAATTGTAAGATTTATTTCAACCATTTACGCTTGACAGAACCACAGCTCTTACTGTAATACTACTGTTGCAAATGAATCAAATGTTGAAATATTTGTAAATCTGCTGCGGTTATCAAAATATTCAAATGTTTGTATAGCTTATGGGACTCAACTACGGCGTCATCAGTCCCTAAACTTACAAACTACTTATGTACTAACTAAGACCAGGGCCGGATCTAGGGGGGGACAAAGGGGGCAGTTGCCCCGGGCGGCAGAATTTAGAGGGCGGCAAATTTTGACCGACTCTTTTTTTACAGACTGTATCTCTCTGATATAATTTAATAAAATTAACTGACTCAGAATTATTAAAAGTAAAATGACTGCAAGAAATACCGAAATCGTTTAATAAAACTAAAATTCCTGGTTGCTAACTTCAGTGTTGCCCTGCCACACTTCGTCTGGAGAAAGAAGTTTCAGCAAGCTGTAACTAATTAAATACACTTGAGGAGCACGACTGCTTAACAAATCTGAATATAATATCCATAGAGCACAAACGAGCTGCTTCTCTAAACAATGATGATATCAAAAACAGTTTTGCAGCAAAAAAAGCTCGAAAAGCGAAATTTTGAATTGATTTTTGTACGATGAGTAATCTTGTAATATTTTTGTATGTATTAAAATTGTTCTGTTTTCCTTTGATCTTCATTCAGTCAATAAAATAAGTTCATGTTGTGAGATTGTGACATTTATTTAGAAATATATAACCCAATTAGCGTCAAAAAGCCGATTCTTACAGTGGGGGGGGGGGGGGTGAAAGAAGCGGCGGCAAATTTAAGCTTGGCCCCCCCCCCCCTGGCAAATGTCCTAGATCCGGCCCTGCTAAGACTAAGGATGGCACAAATATCCATGCCCGAGGGGGGAGTCGAACCCCTGACCGTAGTGGCCGTGCAGACCGTGACTGGAGCGCCTCAGTACCCTCAGCCACCGCGGCCGGCGTTGCGGTTATCACTCGCTAGGCTTAAAAACTACATGAACTAGCTTATGCTAAGGACAACACACACACTCATGCCTGCCGCGGCGGATTAGCCATGCGTGCTGGAGCGCCGTGTTGTGGTGCGCGCGGCCGTCCGCATTTGAACATTTGAACACTCATGCCCAAGTGAGGACTCGAACCTCCGAAGGCGAGGAACCGGGCGCTCCGCAGCAAGGCGCCTTGAACGATCGGCCACTACAAAAAAAAAGTAAGTTTGTATAGAGTATGGGACTTAACTAGGGGTTCATCAGTCCCTAAACTTACAAACTACTTATGCACTAACTAAGACTAAGGACGGCAGAAATATCCATTCCCGAGGGGGGATTCGAACCCCCGACCGTAGTGGCCGTGCAGACCGTGGCTGAAGCGCCTCAGTCCCCGCGGCCACCGCGGCCGGCTCGGCCACTCCACTGCGGCTTTCTTGATGAATACTGCAACCAGTCACACGTCCATTTATCACACTAGTTTCGGACCTGAGCCCATCATCAGACGGTAGTTTGATCGCATTCGCGAAGTCAGCGGTTCAAACGCGCTTCAGGGCATCCTGACTTCGCTTGTCTGCCAGTCAATCAATCAATCAATCAGACCGCAGTTCGAGGACCCTGTAGACCTATATCATGCGCCGCCTTAACAATGCTCCTCCATAGATCATGATCCTTGCACTTTGCATCCAGTTGTCGTGGAGTCCTAACTCACAAAGGTTTTTTTGTAGCTGACACATTGCTTTCTGGGTGGTTTTCTCATATAACTGCTTTTACCCGTGAGGTGTCTCGTCTCCTAGCAATGTGGCCTGCCAGACTTAATCTACGTGCTTTCAGTTTTCGCACGACGTTTTGTTGCCTCATCAGGTCATAAGATTATTGGTTCTTTCTCGGTCTTTATGAGTTCACCCAAAGGCTTTTCTTATTATTTTTCTTTCAATCATCAACAAGTCTCTTCATCTTTCCTTGTTGTGCTTACGGTTTCTGTTACATACAACAACACTGATACTATTACAGCATTTATGCTGTCTGTGATATATCTATGCCGGGTTGGTTCCTTTCACAACCCTAGTTTGGCCCATAGCTTTACAAACATTTAAAAATTTGTCTCAAATGTGCAGATGTTTGTCAACTTTTCGTACCAAACTGCTATGATAAGTCCCTAGATTTACAAACTACATGTACTAATTTACACTAAGTAAAATATACCCGAGGGAGGAGACTCGAACCTCCGCCGGGAGCGACCACCCAGTTCGTAGCATGAGTCCTTAGACCACGCGGCCACTCCCTGGCGAAATTTGTCTCCTCCCCTCTCTATGCAATATTTATTCCTGACAAATCCACAAAAAACATAAAAATTTTTTTTGGAGAAGTAGTTCTCAAGTATTGCAGTATGTAAGGTGTAATATTCAATCTTTTGTTAAAAGTTTTAATTAATGTGAATAAATAAATATTGTGCGTTTTTAGAGATAATGGATTATTAATGAAGCAGTACAACAAATCGGTTATCTTCCGAACGATTTACGCGTTTAACATGTACCTTAGATTTGTCTCTTCCAACTTTTTCTGCTGAAAATTTAGAAACCGCCCCATTAGAATCGATACATGTGGATCGACAAAATTGCGTAGAGTCTTGCTAGTCTCTTAGTGGATCTACGATGTTTCTACATTATTTTGAATTTTGAAATAATTATTTCACGTAACACTGCCGAAACACACAAACTTAAGAAAAATTTTAACGCTAAAATGAATATGGGAAGAGATTTGGAAAACTGATATTCATTCATCAACGGTAATAATCTACCCAACCACGAGACAGTTCATTTTCTGTGAAGATACGATCCTAAGGAATCTTATCATAATTACTAACTAAATTTTTTCAATCGCGGAAAGTTCCTTTTCCGAAAGTTTAATCGGAAAAGTAACGCAAAGTAAAGAAAAAATAAGAAATGATAACAATTGACGTACCGTGGTTTTTATGGTTTCTATAGAAACTGAGATTTCGTCGGAAGATATACGAAAACTTCTTAATACAAAAAACACCGGATTGATAGCTTTGTAGTGTGCACTACATACAGTATCTGAAACTCCCTTAGCTGTAGCCAGACGTTTTTAAGAAGTGGGTTTCATCTTTGGGTAGAAGCTTAATAAAACACCTACACATTTCTACGCTCCCAAAACAAGTAACACTTCAGCAAAATCGGATACTCTCCACAAACGGAGTGTTTTGCGTACACCTTAGCAATAAGTTCACTTATTACTGGTGAAATTCCTATTGACGCAGTTACATGATCTAACAAATTAACGGCACTCTCTTGAAGGAAACTATATTTAACAAACTGTACATATAACGCTTCATATTACGCATCAAACATTTTTCTGAGTCCTGAAGACTTTAAACAGTGTTGTTCTTCATCCACACCCTCAAGTTTGTATACAATCACAATACCTTCGACAGTAAGAGATTGCTTTCCTGTACTTCACAATCTGAAATCTCTAATAACTACAAAATAATAACAGCATTAAAATATTTACTGTACAACCAGTTCATAAAATCAGTTGAGTGGCAGAGAAGGCATGTAAGAAATGCCTTGTGTTAGCGATGAGGCACATACTACATGCAGCTGTTCCCGTAAGTATCAGAACTGAAGCGACCAGAAAGTCTTACTTACACGTGCCACAGAAATTGTCAAGTTTTGTCACCGCCACGGAGCTGGCCCGCATCCCTTATTGCTACGCATCTGTACTAAAGACAGCTTCAAGAAGAATTACGCATGGAACATCAACGGCAGCAGAATGATATATAGACTTGTAGCCTCTGACGATGTGTCTCGCAAATGCAGGGAAAACGAAAGACACGAAACTTGCCTCAAACCATGGCCTAATATGCCCATGCGACTAAAAGCACAATGTTAGTAAACACCGGCCGTGAAATCCTATATTGAATGACCTTCACGTGTTTGGTCAGGCACACTGAGTGCCGCAAGTAAGCCGGCCGTGGTGGCCGAGGGGACTGAGGCGCTCCAGTCACGGTCTGCACGGCCACTACGGTCGGGGGTTCGAATCCCCCCTCGGGCATGTATATTTGTGCCGTCCTTTGTGTTAGCTAGTTCGCAAGTAATTTGTAAGTTTAGGGTCTGATGACCCCGTAGTCAAGTCCCATAAACTATACAAACATTTGAACATTTCCAGCTGCACTATTGATAATCCGAGCGTTAAAATCGGCTTTTGTGTTTACTTTTTCAAATGTTCAGCTGTCGAGCGCATTGAGGCGCTATGCTACAACGCGCAAGGCCGTTCTCCGTCGGGGGTTCGCTCAATTAATCATTGGCGATACTGGATAACACAAACGTCTGGTATATAGATTAACAGAAATTATTTCGTTACCTTTACAGCCTTGAGGTAACGATTAAATTTTACCCAAGGTGGCTGCGTAGTTTGGTAATGTTGACAAGTGAATGTTCCCTTAATGAGAGTAACTAATTATCTGTTAAATTGAAAGCACAAAATAATATTCCCCTCAGCCTCTGTTATTGGTACTCAGCTCATTTTTACTTACGGTGACAGCAGCGTAGAGTAGTAAAGTGAATCCCCACTCGGGTATGGATGTTTGTGCTGCATTTGCTTTAAGCTAGTTCAGAAGTAGTTTGTAAGTTTAGGGACTGATGACTCCGCAGTTAAGTCCCTTAATCTCTACAAACATTTGTACATTTGCCGTCATTAACCATGAACAAAAACAGCCCCATCAGTCATGAGGTCGTAATTTATTGTTTACAGCCAGCTCTATACGCATCACACTTCGAAGACAGTTTTGATATATTCTGTTCTACTCACCTGGAAAATTATATTATTGTAGACAATGTTATTAAGAAGATTTGGCATCAGAATAATTGAGCTGAATGAAAACGAAACAAAGGGAGAGAAGGTTTGGTAGAAACCAATGGATCGAGGCGGAAGAAGGAAGTGGACTAACATAGGTATGGAATTAATACATAGTGGGCAGCGCCGTGAACTAAGGCTAATAAAAGTGAAAGTGAAAATCGAGCAATGACGAATCACTTAGCAACTCTGGCGACGGATACACTGAGTCTTAGAAGAAGCCCCGTCCCTGACATTTGAAATGAGTCATGAGGGTCAATTAAATGTGCAGCATCTCTCTGCTGGTGGATACGCCACGTCCTTGTTGATATTGGGGCAATGTGCTGTGATGGTATTGTGCCCGCTGTGCTTCTAGGAAGGGCCACGTGGCATTACATTAGTGTAGGCCTGTGTTCCCCGCTCTGGAGGACGTATCGGGAGCATATGTCGCTTCCATCCCAAGGGGCAGTTTCAGAGGGCGAGCGTCCATCAGGCTAACAGAGCCCGGCGGGGCGGCCTCTTTCGGCACACAGAGGGACAGGTTGTGCGCGGGGGCGGCGGGGGCAGTGGCCAGTAATTAAGCAGCAGCCGGCAGCCGGCATTATGTGCTTACCGGTAAGGAGGTCGCCATGAGAATAGCCGGCACATCAAAGAGGCCGGGATAATGCCGCTGCCGCTGCCGCGCAGCCTCATCACAAGTATTGCTCGCGGGGGCGCGGCGCGGCGCGCGGCACAACCGACGCGCTCATCTGACGAGGCGGTTGCGCCGCCCCCGCAGTCAATACTCCCGATAACAGGACAGTACTCAGCCTCATTGCTCGCCAGTTCCGCCGACTCCGCGACTCCTGATGAGGGAGAGATTGGTTCCCACTGATAAGCCGTACTCTGCCTTCAGGGAAAAGGTGGAAATACCAGGGGGTTTCCTCCTAATAGACTACTGTAATACACTACTGGCCATGCTAAATGCAACGCCCTGAAGTAAGCATCAAAATCAGGTGAAATACGCAGCCTGCATTTGCGGCGACAAGAGATGCATACACACATATTCCGCAATTCACCCAAATGTGCGTGGCGGAGGGTACTCACAAGGAAGGTACATGGGCTCGAACAAACGTATCTGTATGAACGTTTGGTTACAGGATCTCTACGTACACCACAATGTGCTGGTGGGTGTCGTTTTTCTGAAAAGCTCTGCAACCCTGCTCTAGATAGCGCTGTATATGTTAATTGTAGACGCCATACGTAATGCAGATATCTTAACTACAATTTATGAAATAATCGTCGTACATGTTCTCTAGCGTATTATCATCAAAAGCCGTGATGATAGTTGCAACTTTAACCTTCTTCCCGAAAGACTGTTGGTATTCAGTATTCCGAGGGGACTGAGGCGCTCCAGTCACGGTCTGCAAGGCCACTACGGTCGGGGGTTAGAATCCCCCCTCGGACATGGATATTTGTGCCGTCCTTAGTTGTAAGTAGTTTGTAAGTTTAGGGACTGATGACCCCGTAGTTAAGTCCCATAGACTCTACAAACATTTGAACATTTGATTTGCCACAGCTTCCATCGCCTCTTCGCGCACTTACCGTAGCACTACCGCTTTCAATGAGTTGTTCGTCATTATCATCCCTATTATCATTATTATGAGTTTGTAACAACAGTGTCTGACTTATGCTCATATTTCTGTACCATAACAGATACGAGAAAGTATGCAAAGAAGGGTTCTTCGTAACTTCATCTCAACTAATCGCAATACATTAGCAGGATTGGTTAGCAATCGCCGCCCCATCTGACGCTTCACCACAAAAATAACATCACAAAACGCAACTTCGGAGGCACACTGCACCGTCCCTACTGGCGAGCCGACAGGTCAAAGCGCAATGCGGCATGGCACACGCAGAGGCCTCTAACGGACGACTGCAGAGTTTTGCAGATGCGGGAGTATCACTAGTGCAATAAGGGATCTTTACATTATCTCTCATACGATTTTAGTGTATATGTGTTTGTTCGAGTCCAAGTACTTTCCTTGTCAGTACCAATACTAGTTACTTGCTTTCCTGTTCCACTCGCATATAGAACGAGGGGAAACCGAATACTTCTATGTATCCTTAAGAGAGCTTTCTAATCTTATACTTGTGGTCTTTACAACGCAAAATGTAGGTTGCCGACATTAGAATCGTTCTGCAGTCCGCCTAAAATTCTGGCCCTCTAAATTTCTTCAACAGTGCTCCTCGAAAAGAACGTCGGCTCCCCTACAGCCACTCCCATCTCGACTCCCGAAGCATTTCAGCAACACTCGCGGTTTGATCGAATCTACGTTACAAACCACGCCGCCCGCCTCTGAACTGCCTCTATGTCCGCCTTTAAATCGAACTGGTGGGGATCCCAAACGTTAGAGCAATACTCAAGACTGGGTCGTACAAGCGTTTTATAAGTGGTCTCGCTTACAAACGAATCATACCTTCCCAAAATTCTCCCAATAAAGCGAAGTCGACCATTTGCCTTCCCCACGTCTGTCCTTATAAGCTGGTTCCATTTCATATCGCTGTGCAGCGTTACGCCTAGGTGTTCAACTGACGCGACTCTGTTAAGCAGCACACTACTAGTGCTGTATTCAAACATTACGGGCTACCATACCGTCATGCAGGGTGATATTAGCCATCGTGTAAAAGCTCTAGGAATTGATCCAGAAGAGGGTACAGAACAATGAGGTCTAATGATCTTAGGTCCGGAACTGCAAGGGTTCCATGCTAAAGACAATTTTTGTTTCAGAGACTGTGGTCCAACACGCGCTGTGCCATGCAACCACAGTGACAGTACGTGTTCAAAATATATCCAATGGTGGACTAAGACTGTCGTAGGCCCGGGGCGACAAAAGAACAAGAAGTGCCCGCCCACTTCGATATTTAGAGGCCCCCCAGAACGAGATGTCTAGGTCGGTTGAAAAACAAATTGCTTACGAGATATTTTGAGGCCCCTCCAAGATGATAGGTCCGGGAAGGTCCACCCTCTCCCCTTCGTTCGCCACAACTCATGTTCTGTCTCACGCGTTCACATCGGTCAGTCTGTATCTGAACAAAGGCAGTATGAATACGCTGCGCCGGTGTCTCGGCATGTAAAATGGGTTCTGCATACACGACACTTTTGAGATAGGCCCATCGCCAGATATAGCCCGGGCTAAGATCTAGTGAATTAACAAGCCATGCAATTTTATCTCCTTGTCCGTTCCATCGACTATGGAAGACACTGTTCAGATGCGTCCGGACGTTACCAACGAAGTGGGCTGGAGCAACATTATTTAGCAGCCGATAACCTTCCAATCATCACAGGGGAGGCGATGTCTCCTGTTAGGAACGCTTCGACCGGTTAGGCGACGTGAAAGGAAGTCTGGTACCAAACTATGGTCGCCAGTTATCCCGGCCCAAACATTCCGTCTACACCGATGCTGATGATTCGTTGTCACCATGCCTTGGGGGTTCTTTTGTGAAAGTTGAGGATACCGCTCCGCGTAAGTATGGCCTCATCTTGAATAATGATAGTACTGGCTTCCAGTAGTAAGCCACCTCCATCCTCCAGGTCTACGCCACATGAGTAATCTTGTCCGAGAAGCAAATAAAATACTGGTTAATAACTCACTACCAATACATGAAGAAATCCAAAGAATCACTTCAATCAGACTGAAATCTAAGCACACTTCCCTGCTGCTGGGTCAAAAACAGATGAACGGAAACTTTTGCAGTCAGCATACTTGGAGTGAAGAATTGACAGCTAAGGCCCTCGACGAACGGAGATATCTCTTGGATCCCACACAGTCCCCCGCCCGGTTTTAATCTTCCGCGGCATATCTTGGCCCGTCTGAATTGAGTGCCTACTGAACATAGAAAAAGTAGATCCTCACTGCACTCCTGGGACCTTCGACCTTCTCCAAGTTGTGATGTGGTGAAGACTTGGAAACAATGCGATGCATCACCTTCAGCTGCCCTAATAGGGCCTTCCGTGGAACTCTATATGACCTTCTGACTGCTTCTGCAGCAACAACTGGCTACAACAACTGGACATTCTAGTCTATTATTCAACCTTTTACTTGGCCATTTACGTACCTACTTACATTTTATATTACTTTGTATCTTATTGCTTTTGTAATTTTTCTTTTTTCTTTTTCGTCATTATATTTTTTTCTCTTTCATTTGTACCGAAATTAGTCACAAACAACTTCAAAGAAATGTGCAACTGTGGCGGTGAAGAATATAAAAAATTATGTGTGATTGAACCACGCACTTACGGACATAAGTTCATTAGATGTTATTTGTTGAGTATCCTCTCATCCATCGATTGTTACAGCTTTTATATGGCGGAAAAAATACCCTGTAAAAAGGGCGAACAGTCGGCAGTGTGGAGACGCACTGGAATAGGTACTTTCGTGTGGTTGTTTTTCATTAGCAGCTTCAGTAATGCCTCGTAGAAGACAGTGTCTTTCGAGCGAGTTTACAAATTCGACGAAGAACAGATCTCTGTAAGATTACAGATTACCCTTCACCGAAGTCGGCAATCGTAGCGGAGGTAGCCAAGCAACTGTCACGCGGATGCCGAAGCGATCGACCGATTGCAGCTATCTCGTTGCAGCACTACACGTGATAACGGGGATATTGCGCGCACTGCCGCGATGGATCACTCGACCACGTCAAGCAAACATATCTCAACAAATTCGTTCTGTTGTACAGCAACCAGAGTCCGCACATTCCATTCGACGTCGTTTACACTGGAGTGGTCTGTCCGCGAGGCATTCATTGCTTCTTTTTACCACTAAGTCAATGCCAAAGGCGTTTTCGCCGGCATTGGTGCGACGAACGACGGACATAACATAGTATCTGGCAACTGTGGAGCCGAAATGGAAACACCAGAACACAGAGTGCCCCACCTATGGCTATGTAGCTACCGCTTTAAGACACCAATTACCCAGTCTTGAAACCTACTCCATGATTCATCACGCTGACACATTCCACACTCTTAACGGTCTTGCAGACGTAATTTTCAGCAAGATCCGACAAGACTACGTAAGAGAACAGCGAGAAGGTGCAGCCAATCCGGACTGACCAAACGCCCGGCCACGCCGCCGGGAAAGTGGACTGGCCGTCAGCTTGCTGTCAGGATCCGCTGCCCTCCTGGATCAAGGGGATGCGGGCGACAACCGAGGAAGACGTCGGCTAAGTTAGTTTAGTAGTAAATTACAACCCCTTGCACAACACCCTTGCTTCTGCAGTTAGAAGTGGCCAGCCCACTGCCATGGGCACGTCTGTCGGGTGTCGCTCGGCAGCCATTTGGTCACCAAGTAGGTTTATACAAGTCTGGTACGCCAGTGACACTACAGATATTATATAAACATTCTCAAATATCTCGTAGTTAGTAGTTAGTATTAGAATCATGGTAGTCAGATTACATACAATTGTAAATTTTGCAGCAGAATGGGCATACTCCACTCAATAATGTAGCCATAAATAGGCACATTAATGTAGTAAGGTAATGGGTTATACAGAAGAATATAAGAATAAAAAATTAAAAATTTTGAAGCGACGAATCACGATACACCGCCACGATGATCGGATTAGAGTGGCGAGAAACAATTTGCCTTTCTTGTCCTTGAACAAGAGGATTTTGCAGCAGGTAATTATGGATTGAAGGTGTTTATTGTTTCCGACGGGCAATGTCACTATATCACTGTAGATTCATACTATCGTTAATCCCCTTGCGGGAATGCAATGAGGCTGACAACAAAAGGGAAAATGAACGGAGTTCACAACATGTGTCATGGGCGACACTTCGGTATGTGGTCTGACGAAAAACGGTCTCGGATAGCCGGAGTGGTTAAGGTGACCTTTTGCTTGAAGCAGTGTATCCGCGTTCGGGTTCCGGACCGGCACAAATTTTCAATTGCAGTTGTTAAATTATTTCAACCACTAAAGCAGCTGGGTATGACGAATTTTCCTGTTTATCTTTGTACTGCTCTTACTCCATTTTTGCAATGGTTGTTACTCTCCTTAGCAGCGTCAACAAACGTTTATAGTCACAAAGAAATTGTGATAAACTGGTGCGTAGTAGGAGGATGCTTACGTGTGGCTGTGTGTCTTCTCCCTGTTTGCTGTGGAGTAACACTGCGTGCAGCAGCAGCAGACAGGTAGGGAGACGAGACGCTCCGCCCCTGCCCTGACAGAGAGCACAGCACGGTGGCAGCGCGCCCCTTACCTGTGCAGCGTGTTGGCACGCGTGGCTGGCCGCATGCCGTCTACGGCTCGCACTCCCTGCAACAGAGCGACAACAATACCGTAAGAATACGGCTCGTGGCCGAGAGCGGCTTGCAGGAGCGCGGCGCATGTCGCTTGGCGAAAGCACACACAATGAGTAACTCTCTGCGTTGTTCTCCTTACGAGCTGCAAACTACACTAAACCATAAACCTCCAATACCAATCTTACAGATAGGGTGGCCAGGCTTTAAAACTGAAAATACAGGAATTTTGGAAATGGTGGCCGAAATAATTTCATCGCGGCAGTAGCGACATATTTCGCCTTTAGGAGGGCGTTATATACTTTGTTAACTCTCAACAGGAATCTTTATTTTGACGAACATAACTGGAATCGCGGGTCCATATGGACCCTTGAATAAAAAAATCCACATAATTCCTATAAAAGGTATAATTAATATGTAAATGCACAATGAATGTATTAAAATAAGTTTTATTTGAAATACGAATCAACTTGTATCGACAAAAAATTGTACATTGCGCTATTTTCTTACTTTTAACTCGTAGGTCTCACATTCAAGGAAAATTTGTAATACCTTACTCTCGAATGCTGTATGATTAAAAAATAACTTCGATTAAAAAAGACCTACATATTCTGTGGGGTTTCTCATAACTTACTCTTAACATAAACATCAACTCTCTATGCCACCAATCAGAAACAAAAATAATGACAACGAAACATTAAAGTATCCAAATATTATCTGTATATCAGTACCGAAAATAAGAATGGCACATGTTACACAACACATTTTTCTGCATGAAATTTATAGATGAATTTAAAGCACCTGTCGCATTTCTGTAATTGTTTGCTGTCAGTTTTAGGACAACATAAAAAACATCTTCCTCTCTTCCGTGAGCCTCTTTGATTAGAAGGTAAATTTTCTTGTTGTGGGTTGAAAATCGCTCAAAGATTCTGTGGCTGAGAGATTTTCGTCTAATAATAGTTCAAATATTTCTTTTTCAGTAACACCCCACTGCATTGTGGCAATAAAGTGCCTGAAACATCACAAAATAAGCCAGTATATACTGACTGAAAAAAATCCCGTATCTGGAATCGCGGGTCAGATTGGATCCAGCGACGGCACTTACATCAACTTCCAATGAATTTCAAGTGGCTAGCTCCCTATCCCTGTTGCACCTCACAGTGTACTGAGATTAGACTGATAAGCGAAACAAATTCCGCGCGTTTCGATGGTTGGACTGTTTTCTTGTTGTCGGCGGGTCCAAACTACAAAGTTTATTCCTGCAGTCTTCCAATCTACCAACGTAATAAATTTTACTTTGTATCAGTAATAGAGGATAGCTGCAACTCACCTTAAAAAACGAGCGCTGAGCCGCGGACATGGGCAATAACATTTACACAACTTAAATTTTCGGCCATGGCCTTAATCAGAAAAAGAAACATACATTGACGCAATCACTCAGACGCAACGAAAGCACACAAGACCACCGTCTCCGGTCACTCAAGCTGGATGTATTGCGTGAATGGACGTGTTTCTTTTTCTGATGGTCATTGCGGAAAATTTATGCTGTGTGAATATTATTATGGAAATGAAATGAACGATTGGATTGCCCTCTGTGTTACCCCATCCTGAATCCAACTGAACATGTTGGATAAAATGGGATATAGACTAAGGCGACCAACGTTTTGAAACTGAATGCGGGACATTTCGAGAATATGGAGGAGGAATAAAATCACGTGAGTCATTGTGTCAGTTATTCTGAAACTAGCAAAGAAATTTAGGCGTGCAGAATAGGCTATTCATTTGCTTTTAAAGTAACATATCTAAAATGAGTGTCATTTTAATCTTAATTTTCAGTCTTTATTCACAGTTCATAAACATTTCCTCATGCTCCTATTTTGAATTTTAGAGCATAACAATTTTTACATATTCTTTCTCCGTTCACCTCCATTGTCTGTACTACTTTTATTTGTTACTTAAATTAGACGCAGGAGAAATTCTCAGTTGATAGGTATAAACGCTTTCTGGATTTATTGACAAAATCATAAAAAGTGTTCAAATGTGTGTAAATAACACAAACACCCATGCCCAAAGGAGGACTCGAACCCTCGACGGCGAGCGGCAGCGCGCACCGCAGCACGGCATCTCAGTGCGTACGGCTATTCTGCCACGGCCACAAAATTGTAAATTATGATAATATCCTGGTTAAAACGTATTGAACAGGTATGCTTTTATAGAGAATTTTTGAACTTTATTTTTGTCTCCTCAAAAATCAGTAACTGTCCTTTATACGTATCACTACAGATTTTACATGCCCGTCTTCTTTCTCAGCGATCGTCTTAACGGTAGGTTTCATGTATGCTCTGTTACTGACATTCCAATCTGGATTTTAGATAGTTAAATTATTACTTTACGTATTGTTAATGCATGACGCCAACAATCTCTTGGCCCTGAAGTGCGGCTAACAGCACTAGCCGCACTCTCCGTCGAGAGGATTTCGTACGCAGCATCGTAGACTTCAGTGAATGTTTCACTCGTAGACTCTCGGCTCTTAAAGAAAGCTGAATGGATTTTTAATCCAAACATTTAGCGCGAGATAGGCCTATTTCCGTTTATCAATTATTTTGATATTCATTTTTAGCCATTTTCTGTTAGTTGTTTGGAACTTCGTATACCACCTTTCAGTCTACAATCCGTTCTATCATTCATAAGATTTCGGTAATCGAAGTTGAATCGTTAAAAATCGAAAAAATACTATATTTCTACCTCGCAATCGCTATTATACTGAAATACGGAAGAAATGTTGTTAAATAGCTGACTGAAAAAATAATATGAAATACATGAAAACCCGGGGAATAAGGGAGACCTGTCAAACCTACAGTTACTACTTCCTCTTGAAAGATGAACCAAAATTTTAAACAAAGTATCAAAAATATGTACCAAATTCTTTAGATGCATAGCATAACGAATTATTGATTATCTTACTTAGAAATTATCTACATGTCAATTAAAATAATTGGCGCCCACTCGTAAATTTATATGCGGAAGAGCAAAAAGACTTAACTGTCTTTCCCCTCAACGACGCCAAACGTTTGAAGATGACCATCTCTACTTTGCGCATTTTTCTTACTTCTGTCAGAATTATATACCATAGCAGCTGTTCGATACGAGTGTCGCACGTCCTAAGTTCACAGTACTGGAAACAAATAATAAAAAAGTCCCCATGACATATCCTGTGGTCACGGAAAGGTTGTGTTACTTAACCCTCTAAGCCTGACGCCAACTTTACTTATCGCTAATTCAGATACGTCAATTAAATTGAATACATATTGAAATATATTGTTGCAATTGAGTCGTAAAACTACGCTATTCAGAAGTATCTTAATGTTAGTAGATGTTTGGATTCGCCTGTTAGTTGCTGCATGTATATTACTGTAAAATGTTACTGAAAACTGCTGATAGCACGAATACTTGATTGTATGCCGCGTAATGCCACTACTGTTGCTTGTATCCCGGGAAATGAGGTGTTATGTTGGCTTGCCTGTCTCGAGGCTTGCTGTCATGAAATATATTAGAACACGTTTTGTTTCTCTACCTGTGAATTCATTAAGAGTAACGTTCTGTACAATATTGAGCATGAAATCTGATTATCTGGGATCAAATAATGGGTTGTTTGGTGTGAGGTTTACAGTAAGTGTAGGAACTTCGAAAACATTACGAAGGAAAAGAGGAATTAAACAGTTTCTTGTGGAGTAGTTTTAACGGATATACCAAGGTAAATGAACTAATTGGTCGTTGAGGATTTTAATGAAATGACAAAATTTTGATGGAGCCAAAGTCAAGGCGACACTGTCCATAGAGAGGAATGGCTGGATTAAGGCATTTTAGTTGTGTAGTAGCCCCATGTTTAGCCGTTTTACTGTAAGCTCCATAAGGCTGTTCGCAGTCGATAGTAATGTTAACATGTTACCGTAGCGAAATGCATGCTCACTTGCTGAGTATCAACGTTTGATATACTAAGGACAACACACACACACACACACACACACACACACACATCCCAGAGGGAGGACTCAAGTCTCCGACGCAAGTGACCGTGCGCTTCGTAACGCGACGTTCTAGACCGCACAGCAGTTCCCGCGTGGCTTGAAATTAGATTATTTTTCACCCTGTAATCATCCGTCGCTTCGATGCAATGGTTTGAATTCGTGCTGAATGTAGCATGCGTTGTTGAACGACGAACCACGCAAATTGTGCCACCGATTAATTCCTTTCACAAATGGTCTCACTTTGATGAAATTAATGCTTAGTGAATGACACTAGCTTTATATGAATACTTTTCTGATTTTACATTACGTGCAAAAACATTTTTGTGGACGGTTTATTAAGGGCGACACCTCTACCCTTTAAACTTGTACGAATCGATTCAAGCTTTCCACGGAAGTAGATAAACGAACGGAGTCAAAACGAAATTTCTTAATTAATATTAATTAATATTATGGACTTATTAATAATAATAATTAATATTATGGTTCAAATTCCAGTATTTGGCAAGTGTTACACTCGATGACGTCCATACAACGGTGGACTTCAAACTGCATCGTATTTTGTTAGTTGATAATCGTTTCATTATTTGTACGTTAACTGTAGCAAGATTTTAAGTTCAAATGATTGTAAGGTTATGGGTTTTACCTGCTGTGGTCATCGGTCCCTGAACTTACAATCTGCTTAAAGTACTTAAAGTAACTTATCCTAAGAACAACACAAATACCGATGCCCGAGGGAGGATGGACGAATCACAAACTTCAATGGCGTCTAGCGTCATATAGTACGACATGAGAAATTAAAATGAAATAACGTTTTACAAAGATCGCAAAAATATTCAAATTTTCATTGACGACCGGCTTCGACTTACAAATGTGTATTCTTCTGGTCACTGGCAGCGGTGGAGTAGCCTAGCGGTCTAAAGCATCTCGCTGCGGAGCGCGCGGTTGCTCGCTGTGGAGGTTCGAGTCTCCCTGGGGCATGGGTGTGTGTGTTTGTCCGTAGGTTAGTTTACCTAGATTTAAGTAGTTTGTAAGCTACGGACTGATGACCACGCAGTTTGGTCCGATAGATTTACAAACATTTGAATATCTGGTCACTGAAGTCACATTTATATGATTACTGAAGAGCCCGACATTATGGTTACCTTTGCGTGGCCGCGGTGGAGTGACCGAGCGCTCTAAGGCGCCTTGCTGCAGAGCGCGCCGCTGCTCGGCGTCGGATTTTGGCTTTCTCCCTCGGGCATGCGTGTTTGTGTTATTCTTCGCTTAGTTTAAATTAGTAGCTTTTAAGCCTAGAGACTGATGTCCAAAATAGTTAAGTTCCTTAGGTTTACAAACATTTGAACCTTTGTGTACCAAAACAGATCGTCAATGAAAATGTAAATACTTTTGGAAGCTTGGCAAAACTTTATTTCGGTTTAATTGAAGTAAGATCGCTTTCCCTATCAATATATGGTACTTAACTAACTGCTCATCAGTCCCCAGGCTTACAAATTACTTAAACTAACTTATGATAAGGACAATAAATATACCCATGCCAGAGGGATGACTCGAACCTCCGTCGGAAGCGACCGCCAAGTCCATATCATGTGGCTTTAGACAACGTAGACACTCTCGCTCGGCCTTTCTCTATGACGAGGACATTGGAACACGAGAAAAGCCATGTTGGATGATATTATGCCATATGCACATTTCACAGCATATCAGAATAACAGTAGTCTTACTTTACATATGCAACAAATGTTAAGATTTTACGATTTAAATCAGTGGCATAACTAGGACTTGGTTTTGGAGGGGTGGGGGGGTGGGATAGATATGCTTGACGAGCAAAATTTTAGTCAGTTCCCAGACAGACTACCATCTACCATTCCTGTTGAAGAAACTAATTCACTCCATCGAATGAAAGCTTATGGTAAAACACCCCAAGTTTCCAATCTTTACCTTTACTATATTGCTGTTATACGATTTTTTTTCCTTTCTTCCTTTCGGGTTCTGGGGGGGGGGGGGGTACTATCCCCCTCATCCCCCTCCCCCCCCAGGTACGCCGTGATTTAAATCCTTTGGAAGTGTGCAGGTGCGCCGGGACGGTAGTTGTCTAGTTGTAGAGCTTTCACTCTTACCAGGACATCTTCGTCTATTGTTGTACTGTGATAGGAGAAGTTTTTGTTTCGGTTATTTTTTCACCAATAATAGAGTAACCCACTTCTATTTTTATTTGATATCATTTTTAATGTCAGTCATTTCTCTTCTAATCGGAGTTCCGTATCAGTTTCTAAGGAGTTATTGCGTGTCTCCATTGAATGGCATTGTCTGCTTGCCGTAAGTGATTCGGAAGCTACGGCGGAGTTAATGGCAGTGGAGAACGAGGGCTGGGTGTAGCGGGGTTCGGAGCGCGGGTCTAGTGTATGTAGTTGGACGCGTGTGCGGCAGATGGCAGGGCTGCATTACCGGGAGGGCCGGCCGCGGCGGCCTACGTGACTGGAATACCAGCCTCCACCTCCAGCTACAGCCTGCGGGCAGCGGGCAGCGGGCAGCGGGTCCACTCCAGGCGCTGCCTCCGGGATTCCAGCACCGCCTCTCCGGCACAGGTCGCGCCTACGAACCGTTTACTCGCCTGACGCCACTAACCGGCATCCTGCGTCTTCCAAACACCTGGCTCCAAAGTTTTTATTTTTGGCTCACTTTAGGTTACGGTAGTAACACTAAAAGAGGAGAAAATTCTCTACAACTTTGCTGTCTTATGTTTTTTTCATATCTCGTAGCGTTTCAAAGATATTTGCAAAAATAACGGCGATTTTGGGATGTCTGTCTGTCCGTCTGTTCCCCATTTTTAAGACGAACCGTTTAATCGATCAACACCAAATTTTACAGACATAATTGTAGGCCGACAGAGACCAGAACCTCCCTTTTTCAAATTTTTTGGACAAAAATCCGGTAGTAATACAAAAAAAGCGTTTGTAATATAATTGTAATTGCAAACCAACAGTTCATCTGACACGAAAATTGAATAACCTAATTGGTAGAGGAGAAAATTCTCGACAACTTAGCTCCCTTATGTGTTTTTTTTTTTATATCTCGTATCGTTTGAGACGTATTTGGGCAAGGCGTTGGCCTCTGACGCTAAAGGTCGGTGGTTCAGAACACGCCACTACCCAATTTTTTCTCCCTAAAAGGGTTTCAGATACTCTAATTAATTAATTTCTTATTATTTAGATTATTATTTTGGTCCAAAATGTTTGTAAAAACTTATAAAATTACAAATCTAAAGTGGGCCGTAAAACACGTCAGTGCGATTTTTTTTCTGGTGATGCACTGTTGTCATTCAGAGTTCGGTCATTCTCTAAATGTCTGAGATTCGTTTCCCCTTAACAGAATGACCATGATCACTGCTAATCGTATCAAGATAAAATACATTACTCAAAGCGAAAGGAAATATTGAACCTACCGATACAAACCGTCATTCTTCCACATGATATAATAAAACCCATAAACCACCCATCGACGTTTAATCTGCATAATACAAACGTTCTATTAAAAACTAGTTGAATTCGGCCAAGCTTTACTGTGGCTCCGTCTGATACGAAATAAATGGGAAAATAAATGAAAGAATACTTTAGAACATAGGCCCACCGAGAAATTACAAAAAATTCAAATGTTTGTAGAGCTTATGGGACTTAACTACGGGGTCATCAGTTCCTAAACTTACAAACTACTTATGAACTAGCTTATACTAAAGACGGCACAAACATCCATGCCAGAGGGGGGATTCTAACCCCCAACCGCAGCGGCCGTGCAGACCATGACTGGCACGCCGCAGACTGCTCGGCCAACGCGGCCGGCGAGAAATTACATTTATCAAATGAATCCTCTGCTTTTCGTATATAGATTGAAAATCATTATTTATTGCAAAGCCAGAATTTTGACTAATTTTTTGCTTGCCGTTTTTACTAACTCTGGGACATGCCCCTCTCTGTCCATCTCCTGCTCTCCCTCTATCTTCCTCTTTCTCTGTCCATCAGTGGTTTCCATTCATTTCCTCCTTCTCTTCGTCCCTTTCGTGTGTCATTTCTACCGTGACACGTCATCGGTAAATAGTGTATAACTTGGCAGCACTTCAGTGCTCTATGATGACAATTCGATATTCTAATGTGTGGTAGAAAAGGTAACACCAGAAAAAATCTTCCTTTTGCTGTATTATCGGCTTCGTCCGCGCATGGTTTATTTACTTACTTCAAATGCTCAAATGTTTGTAAATCTATCGGAACAAACTGCGTAGTCATCAGTCCGTAGCTTACAAACTATATAAACCTAGGTAAACTAACCTAAGGACAACACGCACACCCATGCCCCAGGGAGGACTCGAACCTCCACGGCGAGCAACCACGCGCTCCGCAGCGAGACGCTTTAGACCGATCGGTTACTCCACCGCCGCTTTACTTATTTATTTGTTTATTTATTGTGTACATCTGTGGAAAAGTACTTTTTGAATTTATGTTTTCAATTGGCCTCCTTGTGAATTTAATATTAAATATCTGCACTTCAGTTTTCTTGTCTTGTATTAAAATTCTGATTGTAGTCTCTTAGGCTTTACTTGCTCTCAAAAAAATTTGTCACTTTCCAACCTAACCTAGAACTCGACTACGCTATTGGCCAGTCTTTAATTACAATCTATATTTCAAAAATAATACAGGTGTTAAGAAAAATGTTCCATATTTTGAAAGGTGATAGCGTATAACACATAAAAATTATGTTCACGAAGAATTGACTCTAAAATGCATATCTCAATAAGTACAAGCATAAGCATGTATTCATATTCGCTACTGTGAAACGTCGCCTTTCTGCAGTAAGCTCTTTTATTTACTAGTACGAACATCAAGACCTAGACAGTGCAGTAAGCAAATGGGAACAAATTCCTCTGTCACTGTCCATGGATACATGGATACAGAACGCAAAACAAAATCTGTTAATGCAGCTACTGCAAACCGTATACGCTTCCAGACTACTACAGATCATTTCTGTCATTTCACATTTGACAGGAATGGGCTCCTATTACGTTGGTAACTGCAAAGGTAAGTGTAAAAACACTTCAAAAACTTATTACACTGCTTTCATTAAAACTAAATTGTGTCGTACATTTACTCGAGAGTGTGATTACGGTTTGCAGCAATACCACCAACAGATATTTATTGCTTGCTGTATCAACACACTATGAGGTAAAGTGTGTACTCTTTCGTTTATTCCATACTGCATCTATGGACCATCATATAAGGAAGTGTTCTCTTTTGTTTACAACATTTTTTAGCTCGTTCGTATTAGAAAATAGCTTGCAGTAGAAGGGCAGTTTTTCATATTAGCGGTTCGAGTCCTCCCAGGGGCATGGGTGTGTGTGTGTGTTTTTCTTAGGGTAGTTTACCTAGGTTTAAGTAGTTTGTAAGCTACGGACTGATGACCACGCAGTTTGGTCCGATAGAAATACAAAAATAAAATGAATAAAATAAATTTCATATTGCCGAATGTGAGTAAATTCTCACAGCTTTTAAAATTTCTAATAGAGATTGTATGTTTAGTATTCAATCAGTCCAGTATCCAAAGCAACGCTAATTACACTCTTAAAATGTTCAAATGTTTGTTACGCTTAAGGGACTTAACTACGGGATCATCAGTCCCTAATCTTACAAACCTCCTATGAATTACCTTATACTAAGACGACACAAACATCCATGCCCGAGGGGGGGATTCAAATCCCCGACCGTAGCGGCCGTGCAGACTGTGACTGGCGTGCCTCAGACAGCTCAGTCACCGCGGCCGGCAATTACACTCTTAAATAACAATGTACAACTTGCGTCTGAAAAATTCAGTGAATGGTCTCAGGAAAAATAGAAAACAAGAATTAGGAACAAATTATCTTTACTGCCCTTCAAAGTAATCGCCATTGGCTACAGTTCACTTACGACATCGGTTGTACAGCTGTTGGAAACTGTCAGGAAACGCTTCTTTGTGCAATTGCTCGAAGCACTAAGGAAATGCGTTGTTAAATCTCCGCAAATGTTACGAAGCGTGCGCCTTTCACGCGTCAGTTAAGGCGGGGAAAAAGAAAGAAGTCTGCCGGTTACTAATCTGGTGAATAAGAAAGGGTGTGAAAACACAGTGCCCTTGTGTCTAGCGACAAAGTTCAACACGCGCATCGCAGTGTGCAGATGGGCATTGTCGTGCAAGAAATTCCGCTGCCCAACACCATATAACTGTACTAACATCCCAAGGGTCTCCGTCGCCGTTTTGCCATTTGGAAACAAAACTTGATGTTAACGCGTTGCTCCATTTTTGCGCTCCATGTTGCAGTGACACGAGTTCTCACAGTGACCTGTTAGCTGGGTCGCAGCGTGTACCATCGCTTCACTATAGTGCTTTGCACTATAGGGGGCGCTTGTTCACATGTCCGTCAATGTGTATGTGAAGGCACTTCATCCTCGTCAGTGACGTTTGTCAAATATGGGACCATTCACCGAACTTATCAGACGCACCTCGCAGGAATGGCAATTACGTAAGCCGCGCGGGAGTATCCGAGCGGTCTCGAGCGCCACGTTACGGATCGCGCGGCCTCCCGCGTCGGAGGTTCAAATCCTCCCTCGGGCATGGATGTTTGTGTATAAGTTAGTTCATAAGTAGTTTGTAAGTTTAGGGACTGATGACCTCACAGTTAAGTCCCATAAGCTTTACAAACATTTGAACATTATGTATGATCAATGACGTAAACTGCCTTTCTTCGACCAAATTGTAGTATGGCTCTACTTTGGTGCAGAAAAATTGACCATAAATGACACAGTGAAGTGTGATGATGAAATAACGATCATATATCTCTTCCACTTTGATTTCATCTGCACTTTCAGGACAAATATAAGCAGTATCACGTGTTTACGATATTTTTATTTTTCAGTATTACTGTAACTACAGTCATAATGTTTTCTGGACTTTTGATTGAAAATATAATAATACATTGACCTCATATGGTACTGACATCGTGTTACTGTGTTTATTAAAATGTCATTTCCGACAGAATGCAACTTCTGCATGAAATGATGCTGACCACATATGTTATTTATTTGTTTGTTTGATCGAATGTTATTCCAAGCATGGTTTCATGCGGTACAGATCGATCGAGGTCAAATTTGTCTGTCATAAAGGTGTTGAGGAATTTTAAAGGCAGTAATGTTCCCGCCTAAATGCCACTCGAAAACTGTTGTACAGTGAGCAATGTAGGGGTGCAGAGTGGGAGTTACTGAGAGCGACGGAACAACAGGAAAATTGGCCTGTAATAAGGTTAATGCAATTCACCGACGAAAGAAATGACTTACAAAACTCTGTTTTGGCCGATTCTTGAATATGACTCGCCAGTGTGCAGCCAGGGCAAGGCTGGATTAAAAGTAATGGTAGAGAAGATACATCAGCAAGCTGCACGCTTGTTTACGGTATCGCTTGCCCAGGGAGCACTGCGTGATGTTCAACAAACTGCACTGACAGAGGCAACAAGAAAGGAGTTGTGAACTACCTGGAGGTTGCTGGCTACCAAAAATACAACGCTCTGAAGGAAGCATCCAAATCTGGTGAAGCTTACAGCAAGCTTTTGCGGCGATACGATTAGCATTTCAGCCTAGGCTACCGTCGCGGGCACCGCCAGAGCCACCTGCAAGCGCTGTATAAAGGGACAAAAGGACGGCCGCGTGGAAGTACTGGAATTGTTTTTCCATGCCGTTGTATTGCGTAAGCGGCTTCTGCATGCATCGTAGGAGACAGCGAGCGTTTTTCGAGCACAGTTTTGGAGTTCCAGCAAAGAATAATAGTTGCCTATAAGGGATGCAGTTTAAGAAAATCGGTGATCGTGTCGGGCGTAGCCAAATAGCTGTGATGCGGTTCTGTAATCGCTGGATGCCGGAGGGAATGATGGACCGTCGGGATCCGTGGCTTTCACGTCTTTACACCACCATACGTGATGACAGGCATATTGTGCGTGTGACAGTGATTTATCACTCAGCCACAGCTCGAACCACAGGGCAACAAATTCGGTCTGATCCTCAACAAGTAGGGCTGCACGTACAATTCGACGCCGTTGGCAGCAGAGTGCACCGTCCGCAAGACGACCATTGAAGCTTTACCACGGAGTCAACGCCATAGACATTTGAGCTGACTGAAGCACAAGGACAAACGAATGGAAGGCCATTGTCTTACTAACGAATACTGATTCTGCGTGAACCACAACGAGAGTTAACTAGTTGAAAGATTGTTGCATTATGCATCGCCATAGTGATCCTGTATGCGGTATTTTGGATTGGGGTGGTATGGATTCCATCCCGCACTGTCCGGTCGTATAAACTGTCAACGTCACACCTCTGAAGCCTGTTCTTCTAACATTGAGACGGCCACATTGCTACAGGATAACGTGGTATCTCACGTGGCAAGCTGTGTTCAAGACTTCTTCGCCGCCCACCGCATTGCATTGCTGCCTTTGCTTTCCTGTTCCGCCGATCTTTGCCTTTCTAAAAGCCTGCTCAATGGTTTCGAAGCAACTGACTCGGAACCACGGCTGCTGCACCCCACCGTCTGTAATATCCCACCGCCTATAGTATCCCCCCCCCTTTATTTTTCAGGTCAAAATACGAAATTTAAAAAATCTCGAGAAGTAGTGAATTTAAAGGATACGTGAAACTAGGCAGCACTAATTTACTCAAAATTCAGCAACATTTCGTGACGCTGGCTCCTGGAACAGTGGTATTTCTACACCATAACGGTAACAATAGCTGATTGCCTCCACTTCCAACTTTCCGTTCAGAACCGCTAGGCTTGTATTTTCCCGCAGGTGGTGTTGAATGCTGTGAGCAACGTACGTAAATGAGAACCAGCTATCGGAAAATTAGCTTTACGGCATCGTTTAAATTAGTAGCTGTCGTGTTTGCAACGAATATTGCCGTCCGTGCGGTGCGGCACTTCGTTAATTTGAAGTTTTTGTACTTCACGTGTTTATTTGTAACAACACGAGGCTTCTGCTAGCCACGGACTGCCACGCAAGAAGATCATAACACAGGCGGATTCTTGCGATGGAAACTATGACATAGGAAAAAGACATATTAGTTGTACAGGCATTTCATAAACAATGTGGTAAAATGATTAACAAATTTAGCCCGTCCTGAACCAACCGAATGCACTATTGAATTTATAAAGTTTCCGCCTATGGTACCCTCTCCAGTTTCAGAAGTAAAAAAAAAGAGAAAGAAATAAGAAAAATTGGAATAACGCGGGTACTATATCGTACATTCCAGCTCTTATAGCGATCAGTGACGTCAACTCGCAACACTGACTTTATCATCTTCCCCACTTCTCATGGATCTGTATTTTCAATCATGTGATATTTGTACAACGTGTTGTCTCACAAACAAATTTGACCGTGATATCTCCGATCCTTTTTTGGGCTGTATTTGAGACGGCAGCGGTGTAGAACCTACCGTGAAGAGTCTGGTAACATTAGTTCCTTTTCACAAATGTCTTCCAAAATGACAACGAGAAAACCTAAGAAATCAGAGCAGATATCAAGCTCTACCGAAAATTATTCCGTTCCACCACTATTCTCGAATGGAGGAGGAAATAAGAAGCAGATATTGCCCACCGCGATGGTAGCGTACAGAGAGTACATGTCGATGCATGCATCCCCCGCTTCTACGTCTATATCCATACTCCGCAAGCCACCTCACGGAGTCTGACGCAGGGAACTTTGCGTACCATTGTCGCTTCCTGCTATTCCAGTTGCGTAAGGTTCGCGGGAAAAATGATTGCATGTGTGCCTCCGTGTGGACTCTAACCTCTCAGATGTTATCCTTGTGGTCGCTTCGCGACATGTACCTAGGAGGAAGCAATATTTGGCAGACTACGTCTGAAACGTGCGCTTTCGGAACTTTGACGGAATAGGTATAGCGATACAGAACGTCTCTCTTCCAACGTCTGCCTGTGGAGATTACTAATCATATCCGTGACGCTTACTAAATGAGCCCGTAACGAAGTGTGCTGCTCTCCGTTGTATCTTCTTTATGTCTTTTATTAATCCCACCGGGTACGGATCCTACGCTGCTGAGCAATACTCAAGCGCTAGCCGACCGAGAGTTTTTTTAACCTACTTTCTTTGTTGACGGACTACACTTACACACGATTTATTTTATATGGCCGTTCCATTTCGAGTTGCCTCTTACGTCTACTCCCACATATTTTATGGAAGTGCAACAATTATATTTCTATATTGTCCGATGTGGTTTCTCTTTGTGGTTTCTCACTTTGCTTTTGCCCTTCTCTCACATCTTGCAAGATTTATCAGATATTTTAACTTTTCCACGACTTGGGTACGGTCACAATGTAAGAAAAACGTAACGTTGAAATCAAATGTTCAAATGTTTGTATAGTCTATGGGACTTAACTACGGGGTCATCAGTCCCTAAACTTACAAACTACTTATGAACTAGGACGGCACAAATATCCATGCCCGAGGGGGGATTCGAACCCCCGACTGTAGTGGCCGTGCAAACCGTGACTGGAGTGCCTTAGTCCACTCGGCCACCGCGGCCGGCATAACGTTGAAAGTTGTGGTGAATCAATAGGTCAGAAATGAACTGGAGTGGGCAGGAAACGTAGGTTTCTTTGTCGAACACTTTTTTTGGATATGACAGAAAGTGAAAGTTGCTCCAGTACTCAGGAAATTAACGACCGGGGCTGATGTCGGTACCCGCATTGACGTACTGGACAAGGCCCCACTGGTTAGCCGTTGCGTGCCTCAGTTAGGCTATAAACCGTCAAGTGTATTATGTCTGGCTATGGTGAGTGTTTGTGCAGTGTCGTATTACAGACACTGACTACTCCTCTTCAGCAGTACGAAGGGGGCCGCCGAGCAAGTGACACCACTTGATTAATGATCACCATCCTTCAGCGCACATGACCTTACTCCACCGCGAAGATGTTTTGAGTTTAATTCAGGTTGCTGGCAATATTCTTATGCCTGGAAACCTCCCCTTCCCTTTGAAGGAAGGACGAAATGAAAGAAGGAAGATTAACGTCCGACGTCCCGTTTACAGCACGATCATTAGAGACATCCCCATTGAGGGTGGTTTTACTGTCTCATATACGTTTTAAGTCCTAAGTCTTCGAATCCTTAGTAGTGGCCGTTATGAGGGCGTCAACTTTGCTGAGATTCCGAATATTGGTGGAGAATGACAGCCCATTGTGCATTACGATAAGGTACCAGGGGAGGCAGTGTCGATAGCTGGCGTCTTAAGCGCAGTCGACTCATTCCAGAGTTGGTCCGTTTGGGTACAGTTAGGACTCTGGATAGCCTCACATGTATTATCATGCCTATACATCTGCTCTTAACTGTTCCTTTGCTGTATGCAGTAGACACTGCTGTTAACACCACATCGTCTGAAACCTCTGTTGCCACTAAAGATGATGGCAAGCAAAGTTCCCCCAAACATTCTCCACAACCTAACTTTATCATCGCATTACTATAAGACTTAAGGTGACTCAGCTCTCCAAATTACTGGTTTTCAGTCAGCCATTTTCCAGTGGGGTCACTCTTTGCATCGTCGCTTAGCAATGACTACAAAAAACTGCAGCTTATAAAGAGCTGCTCGACAATTAATCCCCGTTGTTTTCACCTGTCTACCCACATGCATTGTACCTGCTGGACCGCTGGTAGCACTTTTTAACTGACGAGCTATTCCTTGCACTAATTGAAGCGATTTTTTTTCAGCCTCCCTCTGCAATGCTCGACCGATCCGTCAGTAGTAGAGATCTGCCTTGTCTTGGTAGAGCTGCGGTTAATCTTTCGCGTTTTCGTTTCATAGTCAAATCACCAGTGTTCGACCAGGGTAGCTTTAGACGGGTCATAATGTCCCTGCTTTTTTTTCCTTATTTTTTATTGGGTGAGATCCAATGACTAGTCCACGTTCGAAGTCAGTAAACTCTCCACACCGAACCACTCTATCAATACTGATTCGGCCCATGGAATTGGCCGCGCGGTCTGAGACATCAGCCGGCCGCGGTGACTAAAGCACTCCAGTCACGGTCTGCACGGCCACTATGGTCGGGGGGTTCGAATCCCCCCTCGGGCATGGATATTTGTGCCGTCCTAGTTCGTAAGTAGTTCATAAGTAGTTTGTAAGTTTAGGGACTGATGACCCCGTAGTTAAGTCCCATAGACTATACAAACAACAACAATCTGAGACATCATGTCACGGATTGCACAGCCGCCAGCGTCTGAGGTTCAAGTCCTCCCTCGGGCATGAGCGTGCTGCGTGTGTCCTCAGAGTAAGTTTAAGCAGTTCATAAGTCTAGGGACCGATGGCCTCAACAGTTTGGTCCCTTACGTTTACAAACATATCAATTCCCTACTGACAACACGATATTCCCAGCCTGCTTTTATAACATTGGGTTTGACTCCAATGTAAACCTAAGGGATCAAACTGGTGAAGTCATCGGTCCCTAGATTTACGAAATGTTATAAATCTATGGCATTTAACTTTTTTGGGCATCGATCCCTGGGCTTAAAAGAACTTAAACAAACCTAGGGACAAAACACACACACACACACACACACACACACACACACACACACACACACACATGCCCGAGGGAGAACTCAAATCTGCGATGACGAGCATTCGCGCGGTCCGCAGCTAGGCGCCTTAGACCGCTCGGCCACTCCATCGCGGATCCTAGACTTAGAAACTACTTTAACGTATGCTGAGCACAACATACATCACACCCATGTCTAAGGGAGGACTAAATCTCCGACGGGAGCGGCCGCGCAATCTGTGATATGGTGCCATTACCGTGCGGCGGCCTTCCCAATGACCTCCAACCACAGCAATTCTGGAGAAACTTCACCTCACTCTAAATTAAAAATACAGAACGAAAAGGTTTAAGGTGTACGCTAAAGTGGCAGAAGACATAAAAGGAGGGTGCACTGAGGTAGCTGTCGTTTTATGCACTTGATCGTATGAAAAGTATCCCGACTTGATTATGGTCGAACGACGGCAATTAAAAGACTTTTTTACGCGGAATGTTGGTTGGAGCCGAGGAATGCAACATTCCATTACGGAAACTGCTGGGAGATTCAGTATTAAGAGAGTGAGTCAAGGATTCCAAATTTCACACATTACATCTGCAACAACCTGCACTTCACGACTGACTGAGGGAGTTGGCGCAGTGCTCACACACTGCACGCGCGTTCTGGAGGACGACGCTTCAAACCCGTCTCCAGCCATCCACATGTAGTTTTTCCTAAATCGCTCTAGGAAAATACCCGGATGGTTCCATTCAAACAGCAAGGCCGATACCTTCTCGCAATCCTTATTGAAAACTATACGGCGCGTGCTGTGTTCTACTGACCATAATGTCGACCTGGCCTTAAACCGTAATCTTCCTGTCTCCCTTCGTTCATGGCCGCGAGCAACGGAGTTTGTGAAGAATTTGTATATTTTCACTTGATGAGAGCTTATGGTAGGGCTCGAGGCCTTGAAACCGTGGACTCACTTTGTTAACCGGCCACTGCACAAGCTGGTGGTGGCTCTGTAATGATGTGAGCTCCTTTTATGGGGAATGGACTGAGTCCTATGGTCAAACAAAAGCGACGATTGACGGTAAATTGCTATGATCGGCTACCTGGAGGCCGTCATCAGACATAGACGTACTTCATGTTCCCATTCAAAGATAGAATTTTTGTAGATGACCGTGTGCCGTATCACTGGGCCAAAATTGTTCACGACTGGACTGAAAAATATTCTGGACAATTCCTACATCGTCGGACATGAATCCCATCGAACATTTATGGAACATTGTCTAGAGCGAATTTCGTGCTCTAAGTTCTGCCCAAGCTTTTGCAGTTTTGGACGGTAATACAGGTAATATTCCAGCACGATTCTTCGAATGCTTCGTTGATTCATAGTCACGCGGCACTTCGGCAGGAAGAAGTAAATACGACACGATATTATCAGAAATACCATGAATCCTCAGCTAAGTAAACGAGATGCATTCGAGCTACAACACTTCAGACTTTTATCTCAGGACTAGGTACTTTTGAAACTTGTGGTTTGTTTTAAATTGCGCGCGTACTCATGTGAATGCGTGGTAGAGATGTCAGCACTGTTCAATACATAGAACTCTAGCGCTAGCGGAGAGAGGATTGTAATCGATTCTTAAAATGACAAAGTTCTCAGTACAAGAAGAACGTGTAATTATTCGTTTTCTCCATTTGCGTGCTGGGCCACCGATTTAAATTCATCGTCATTTTAGTGAGGCAATTGGTTTTAGCCTCAAGGATGTGTCCAATCCGTGTTTTCGTGTGCATCACTTCTGAGAAGGCAGAACGTTGCATGTCAATACACCGAGACAATTTCGGCCTCGCACCAGCCGGTCTGACGATATGATGGAGCAAGTAGAGAAAACGGGTTTGGAGGATCGCCGAAGGACTGTGGAAAGCATCCCACCCAAAGTTGGTATTGCCGCTGGGTCCGTGCACACAATCCTGCATGGGATCAGTGCCTCCAGGCGTCTGTCGCGAATGCTGACGGATGACCACAAGGCTGAGCGTGGGGCAATGTTGATGTCCGATGGCCGCGGCGGAGCGGCCGAGCGCACTGAGGCGCTATGCTGCGATGCGCGATGCCGTTCCCCGTCGGGGGTTCCAATCTTCCCTCTAGCATGGATGTTTGTGCTGTCTTTAGAACAAGGTAGTTCATAAGTAATTTGTAAGTTTAGGGACTGGTGACCCTGCAATTAAGTCCCATAAGCTTCACAAACATTTGACGTGCGATGACGGCATGTATGGAACTTTCTTTTCATCGAATGTGATAATTGAAGAGACGTGGATGCCGCTTTTCAATCCTGAAACTAAACGGCAGTCAGCTCAGCAGCAGCGATTGTCCCGCGGCCCGACCAAAGATGAGTTGACATCGGCCATGGAACCTTGGCGTCGTCGATGTGAAAAGTCTTTGCAGCTGGAGGGAGATTACGCCGAGGATTGAGAAAAATTTCAGTTTGTTTGTGACTAAAAAATCGGAAGTGATACGAGCTATCGCTTCCAGGCCCTTGAACTTACACTCTGGGTCGCTCCAATAGCTGCAGCCATCTCCCTCTGTGTCTGTCCCGCTTCCAACCTTCCGATGGCTCTCCATGCCATAGCTTCGGGTAAGTGACGTTGTTGCATTGCACTACTTTCTCACTACACTATCTGCTGTCTACACTGTCTGAACCGAACTACTTCTATAATTCGTTTGGTAAACACATGTTAACATCAGCCCCCTCTGCAGGAAGTTTCTGGTGTTAACACTATCTCGGTTGCCGTAATGTTGGTGTCTACAATCCGTAGAACCGACAGAAAGTCGTCGAACCATTTTAGTTTAATCTACCGATGACAATACCTTAGAACCTATATTTCTCTACAGATCTGATTGTCTTGGCCAGTATAATACGGTGTCAGGCCAGTGATCCCTTCGGGGCAGATGTTCAACACGCTCGAACTCTTACTTGCGGGAATCAATGAAACGCCGCGATGAATGAGGGTAATGGGCAGGAGCACTACGTCAGTAGAATGTGTCTAAATAGAGAATTAGTGCGCCTGACGGGAGGCGCGCTAGGGTAGTCGGTATAGTAGTGGTGATGACAAGGGGAGGGGTGGGGGAGGCATATAATAATAATTTCGTGTGACTCAAGGCGTGATGCAAGTCTTTCGTTTGGACGCCACTTCGGCGACTTGCGTGTCCCTAGGCTATCCCAGTTATCCAACCGGGGAAAGGGTACCTACCTACAGCTTAACGTGGAATCCGAACCACCTGTCGTTTCTGGTGACTCCTCACATCGTTGAGAGGTGAAGGATGGGTTAAAGTGCAGACTGAAAAAATCCGAGGTCGAACCGGGTTTTGAACCTACGACCCTTCGGTTTCCAGTCGAGCACTTTACCCCAAGACCACCGGGGAGGCATATAATAAGGCTACTAGTAGCCACATAATAATCGTGGACCAGGAGAGGTAAACGGTGAGGCCTGCAGTGGCTCGTGTGTCGAGTTTCTCGGCCGCTGTCGGACGGCCTGGTGCTAATGGCCGCAGTGGACGCCGCGCTGCGTTACGTCACGTCTCGTCGCCTGTCTGGGCGCGGGCCGGCCGCCAAGAATGCCAAGTCGCCGCGGCTGCAATCAGGGCGGGGGCGCCCGCTATTATTACGGCGTGCGGTTCATTAGGCCTCGTCAAGAAAGACTCCCCTCATTATTGTGCCGCCGTGTCTCCTCCCGGCAGCCGCCGCCCGCTCCTTAATTACCAACTTTACCAATTTGTCGGCTTTTGCTCATAACCCCTTTTCCTCGGGCGCACGCCCGGACCTCCGGACCCGCTCTCATCTGCACGGACTAACTGCTTTTCAATTCTGGGCCGCTCGTTTGGGACTGTCTGTTTCAGCTTCTTTCTCTCAAACTTCTCTCCGTCCCTCGCCTCCACACTTTTCCCGGGCGTTCCATTTTTTTCCCCCTCCCGTTTTTTGTTTTCGGTCTATTCTTCCGCTCTCCGGGCATTCCGACAAAACGCTCGTCGAGCCAGAAAAGATCAAAACTCAGCTGTGGAACGGAGTCGTGTCGGGAGCAGGAGCGGGATATTAGCTACTAAGAATGCAAAGCGCACTAATTAACTGGCAAGTGGGTTGCACAAAACAGCGCCGCTGACGGCTGCCAGAGTGTCGGCGGAAGAAGCGGCGCAATCAGCGCTACCGAGGAGGCGCGCCGCTCGCAGATAGCATCTCGCCCAGTAACACGTTTACTCAGTTTACCTGCCGCCGCTAGTCCTGCAAGTAATGGGGCCTCAACGCTGGGAACAGCGTCTGCCGTCTCTACCTCAGCGATCTTCAGTTCCAGATATTGGGCACAAAGGATTTCTTCTTTGTGAATTGAGGGAAATGGCCTCTTCGGTATTTTGAGACGAAATACGAGGAGCTGTTTTAGCTTCGTAGCAATGTCCCAAATCGTTCTGCACGGGAAACTCATCTCGTTTTTAGTCCTTCCAGTAGACATTGAATTACATTAATCATTTTACATTTTTTTTTTTTTTTTTTCTTTTTTTTTTTTTTTTTTTTTTTTTTTTTACGGACCAGGATATGAACCCACGTCTGCCGGTCACTGCAGAGCTGCGCTGATCACCGTGACATGCAAATACAGCGGTCACCGCTACTGCAAGCACTACCCTAACACGCCTCCCGCGAGACGCACTAATTCTCAATTTAGCCACATGCTACGGACGCACTGCTCCTGACCATTATCTTCATTAATCGCGGCGTTTCGTTTACTATCGTAAGTAAGAGTTCTAGGGTGCTGAAGGGATCACTGGCCTGTCTCCGCATTCATTATACACAGGTCAAAACAATTAGGGGCTCAGTTGAGAAATCTAGTTCTAAAGTATTGTCATCGGCAGAATTAACTGAAATGGTTCTACGTCTTTCTGTCGGTTCTACGGATTGGAGACAAAAAACATTACGGCAACAGAAATAGTGGTAATAACAAAGGGGGTTGTTATTGACTCTATTTACTCTACCAAACGAATTATACAAGCAATTCGTCTTTAGATAATGCAGGTAGTGCAATGCAACAACAACATGACTAGAAGCTAGAGCATTGAGAGCCGTATGTGGGATAGAAGTGCGACAGACACAGCGGGAGGTGGCTGCAGCTATTGGATTTCACACAGCAGTAACCTTTAAAAGAAACCAAGGCCAAGATCGTCCACGGGTAATATCAGCAAGAGATGACCGTTACCTCCGGTTAACAGCCCGTCGAACAGGCAACTCAGCTGCAACGCAGCCTCCAGACGGCAACAAGACCCGTAGTATGAACACAAACGCTCCGAAATCGCCTTCGAGAATGTGGCGTCTACGAACGGAAGCGTATGGTGTGTGTCCCATTAAAACCGCGATAGCTTTTATCTCATAGAAACTGGGCTGAGGAACATCTGGATTGGAGTTGGATCGAATGTCGCCAGGATCTGTTAACAGATAAGTCAGTCCAAGCAATTCGTTCTCGTTTTCTACTGTTACTGTAGTCAGATATGAACATGAAATCACCGACTCTTCTGAGCCACGTGAAGAAGAGTCCCTGACGTCGCCGGATTGGAGCGAGGTACTAGCCTCTGATCCAGCTGTGGTGGTACGGCTGTTATTTAAAATATTGTAAATTACCAGACACAGCAATGTCAAAGTCACGGTGGGCCATATCTCTGGAGCTCGACACGCGGCACAGTATGTCGGCGTCCGCATTTGCACTGAAGCTCGCGAGCGGAGGTCTGGCCGTCGCCTTCGCCGTCGCACATGCCTCGCCGCGGAGGCACCCCGCCGTTCCGCGGTATAATGGAAGCGCTTCAGGACTGCAACAGCTCGCCGCTATTAGCGGGCGAATAAATAGCTTTCGTGAGCTTCGGTCTTTAATCTGTAATGGACATGCCTTATGCGAGTCGCGTAGTAGACTATAAGTGAAAAGCAACAAGCCCTCACTCGAATAATTCCCGGTTTATTTTGTGAAAAAGAAGAAAACCTCGTGGCCTGTTGTCTGAGAACTTTGTCAGACGGCTACATGCCCAAACCAGTTTTCAATATAATCTCCGCTGCGGTTTTTGTGCCGCGCAAGACTAATGGGCAGCACTGTTTGAGAGAGGCACGTGAAAATATTACGCCGAGCTTCAATATGCGCGTACTTTTAAATTATTTCCTATCTGTAGCGTCATCTACAAGGCATCAATTTGTAGCGCTAGTAAAGTAGGCAAGCTTTCGTGCGTAGCGAGAACGGTCCTCTCGGCGTTTGTAAGAGAAACGTGTGCGAGATGTTCTGGAAACGTAAGGCATTGCATTCACAACTCACCCTGTCGTGGGGACCCTGCTGGTATCTGCAATTCTTTACGCTGTGTGTGAATTGTTCGCTTATTTACGTGTTGCCTACTGGCAAGACTGTTACAGTGGGTTAGAAGGGTAACGTTTTGCCCCGTTTGCATACCCAAGGGGTTTGACGCACATATTTAAGACATTCTCCACTTCCAAACTGAAGTGTAACATCAGCAACTTACTAATGGAAGAATCACAGGTAATCGTCATCATATGAAGGATACTTATTTTTTAAGGTTATCGTCGGTCCATTGCTGCTTATATACGTCGATATTTTTCCAGCGCAAATACTCTAAAATCTTCGTTTCATATTCTTTCTTCTAGTCTACATCCTTTAACTGAGCTACGAAACTTCATTTCTGCCGCTTCCTGACTTTCTTGTTTTCTATCCAAGCCTCAGATCCGCAAAGTATCACTGGGAGACCTAGAGTGTTACAGATTTCAGTTCTATTTGTTTAGTTGTCTTTTTGTTTAATGTTATTCTCATTATTCCACAGATACCTTGAAATATTGTTGTTTCATTCTTTATCATAATAAGAAAATGTCTAATGACAGATAGTTGAAATGATCCATTTACTCATTGACTTTATTTTATGTCACTGTTTTGCGTGCACAAATTGTTTCCCTCGGAATTAGACTATTGTCTTTTTTAGCTATTTTGAAATTATAATTTTGACCACTTTGTCTTAGCTTGCAAATACTACTCCGTAATTCTTCTTATGAACGGGCTGTTATGGACTGGTCATCAACAAACAATATTTTATACCTATTTTTAATCCTGTACTGTATTTTATTTCGTAGTTCCATTTTTAATAACGAACTTTAATTTCCGCATTTGTCCGTGTGGGTAATTCCATTCTTATGTTAATCAATCTTCTTCTTCCTTTTTTTTCGATTGCCTTGTACGTAATTCTCTGTCCATTTTAGGTTTGTTTTCATACAGTTAAATGTTCAAACGTTTGTAGAGTCTATGGGACTTAACTACGGGGTCATCAGTCCCTAAACTTACAAACTACTTACGAACTAGGACGGCACAAATATCCATGCCCGAGGGGGGATTCGAACACCCGACCGTAGTGGCCGTGCAGACCGTGACTAGAGCGCCTGAGTCCCCTCGGCCAACGCGGCCGGCAAAATGTTCAAATGTTTGTTAAGCTTATGGGACTTAACTACGGGGTCATCAGTCCCTAAACTTACAAACTACCTTATACTAAGGACGGCACAAATATCCATGCCCGAGGGGGGATTCGAACCCCCGACCGAAGTGGCCGTGCAGACCGTGACTGGAGGGCCTTAGTCTCCTCGGCCACCGCGGCCGGCTTTAGGACTTCATATCTCCTGAACTATCTATCGTAGGTGGTTCTTACCCACACAGCAATTGTTGTCTGATACTAGGAATTTTTATATAAAGTTTGGGTGAAATCGGGCCTATAAATTGTGTGTGTGTTTTCCACATCTCCTCACACACACACACACTCACACACACACACACACACACAAATGCATTCATTTTTATAATATTTATAGATATAAATGCGTTTTTACATCGACTATTATGGTCGCTGCTCCTATGCCAAACTCCCACGTGCTACAATGATTTTTGGATGGATTCACGCTGTACGGTATTTTTCCTTTACACAGACTCTCATACTGCAGCGCGCTAGCTTGCGAGGCTATGACGTAAGCCGTAAACAGAATGACCACCGCTAGGATGGTAGGCCTACTCAAGGTAACCTGTGTCTTTAAGGCGGTTATTGACATTTATACAAATGCCGGTGTGCTCTCCAATTTATACCTCAGATAATACTATACCTGAACACTGAACAGTTAAATTACGTTTGACAATGCACAACTCAATATTGAACTGATTATAGTCGCAATGGAAAGTGAACAAATAAAAAATAATAAATAAATAAAATACAAATTACAAAAACAGTAGTCTTTGTATGAAGGCGTGAACTCTCGGAAAGAGAGTGGTTACGTTACTATTTCCTTTTACTATGCAGTGTTCCTTTGTTTGCGCGCTGACGTACGTCTCGTGTTATAAAAGCTATTTGCAAACGCTTACATCGTTCAGTAAGACAATAAGAGATGGCGGCGGCTGCTGTGAGCCACTCTACAAGAACTGAGACGCAGGAGGTCAGTGACAACGGCGCGGCGGCTCGATTTTCTGCTCACCTGATGCAGTTAAGTGGAAACTTGTAGCCATTAAAACTGAATTCGTAATGAGCCAAGAAGTAAGACAGTGGCAGCAGCGGTGACAGGTGACGGGCAAGTGCCCCGTCTCACATTCCGCCAGAGTGACTCCATCAACCTGGCTGTAATCTGGTGTCTGCACTAACGTGACGCAGAGGCTGTCGTAGCTATGCAATGCACCTGTGTGTACAGGCTATAAATAGTCGCGTGCATACATAAATTAATAACATACGGTGCGTGGTTAGCAGTCCGTAGGTTACAAACTACTTAAACTAACTAACCTAAGGATAACACACACACACCTATGCCCCAGGGAGGACTCGAACCCCCAACGGCGAGTAGCCGCGCGCTCCGCAGCGAGGCACCTTAGACCGCTCGGCCACTCTACCGCGGCCGGTACGATTGTATCGAGACATATTTCCAGAACGAAGGTGTCCCAACAGAAAGACGTTCGAAGCAATTGATCGGTGTCTTAGGGATCCAGCCTATGACTCGCGACTGGGGAAGACCTAGAACGACGAGGACACCTGCAATGGACGAGGCAATTCTTCGTGCAGTTGACGATAACCCTAATGTCAGTGTCAGAGAAGTTGCTGCTGTACAAGGTAACGTTGACCACGTCACTGTATGGAGAGTGCTACGGGAGAACCAGTTGTTTTCGTACCATGTACAGCGTGTGCAGGCACTATCGGCAGCTGATTAGCCTCCACGGGTACACTTCTGCGATTGGTTCATCCAATAATGTATCACTCCTCATTTCAGTCCAAATGTTCTATTTACGGATGCGGCTTCATTCCAACGTGATCAAATTGTAAATTTTCACAATCAACATGTGTGGGCTGATGAGAATCCGCACGCAATCGTGCAATCACGTCATCAACACAGATTTTCTGTAAACGTTTGGGCAGGAATTGTTGGTGATGTCTTGATTGGGCCTCATGTTCTTCCACCTACGCTCACTGGAGCACGTTATCATGATTTCATACGGGATACTCTACCTGTGCTGCTAGAACATGTGCATTTACAAGTACGACACAACATGTGATTCATGCACGATGGAGCTCCTGCACATTTCAGCCGACGTGTTCGTACGCTTCTCAACAACAGATTCGGTGACCGATGTATTGGTAGAGGCGGACCAATTCCATGGCCTCGACGCTCTCATGACCTCAACCCTCTTCGAAAGCTCTTGTCTGCGCAACCCCGGTACCAAATGTAGAGACTCTTTGTGCTCGTATTGTGGACGGCTGTGATACAATACGTCATTCTCCAGAGCTGCATCAGCGCATTAGGTATTCCATGGGACGGAGGGTCGATGCATGTATCCTCTGTAACCTTTTTGTAACACCTGTATAAAGCTGGATTCAATAAGTCGCTGCAAATTTTTAGCGTTTATAACAAACGATTTACGACAAGATAAAGTATCGAAAAATTCTTCATGTATGTGGATGTACTACCCGTAGATGCTTTAAATTATTGAGAATATTTTTAATCCGACTATGCAACTACATTAAGTTGCGATTTTTGCTCACCAGAAGCGTTTCGTTCTATTGACTGTAATACATCTTCAGAAGTCTGTAATGATAGATACCCACAATTTGATTTGTTTCTTAAATATAAATAAAGCACTGTCAAAATGACTTCTAAAATTTACAGTTTGTAATATCGAGTCAGTCTTCTGAAAAGGGTTTCATAATTGTATGAAATATTAACAGTTTCTTCTGATACAGTTTCTCTAACAATATTAATTGTGTGATCTACGAAACGAAGCAACTCAGGTCGATTTATGTTACATGTAAAACCATTTGAATTCCTACTGAAGCTCTCGTTACGTGTGTGGTACGAGCTGTGGACAGATACCGGAATCGTCCTCTTGCTGCATCCGGTTTTCGTAGAAAAAGTCATTTATAAATCCTGTATATGGGAGCCATGTAAATATAAACTTACTACTTAATATGCAGTTAGCACGCATTCATTAGAAGTAACTTATCATTTCAAGCAATATCTACATATTTTATGAACATGTGCAATTCTTCAACAACGTGACGTAAAACGCATACAGTATCAGCACGTTTGCAATTTAGAACTAACTTCAACTAACTTCTCCACACAAAGGAAAAATTATGATTGATGCGTAGGCCTACTTCTGCTTTCTATAAATAGAAAGTGTTACCACGGATAGAACATATCAACTTGAACCAGTAACGGGACAAAAATACAAAATATATTTACCTGTAAAGAGAGTCAAAATTTGATTCGGAGAATGTTGAATCTCTCTCCTTTTCTATCCATAAGTGCACTTAGCCGACGCGATGGGGAGAAATACGTCACACAAGAGTGTGACCTATACATCGACTACAAACTGTCTGCAAGCTAAAAATTGTTCTAGGAAACTGATTGAATAAATATTGATACAAAGTCAGAATGGACGACTGGCGGGCCACACGGGGTATAGTACGTCATTATAATTTTAATTATACGTGTCCGATAATTCTATAATAATCTGGCGATGCTGAGGTAATTCAATTAGGAAACGAGAAAAAATGTATTAGATTAGTTTTGTTACTTGGACAGTAAAATAACTTAACATTGTCAAAAATGTTCAAATGTTTGTAAATCTATCGGACCAAACTACGTGGTCATTAGTCTGTAGCCACAAACTACTTAAACCTAGGTAAACTAACCTAAGGACAACACACACACCCATGCCCCAGGGAGGACTCGAACCTCCACGGCGAGCAACCGCGCGATCCGCAGCGAGACGCTTTAGACCGCTCGGCTACTCTACCGCGGTTACAATTGTCACAGTAGAGAAGATATAAAATGCAGAATGGCAATGGGAAGAAAAGCATTTCTGAAGAGGAGAAATTTATTGACATCGAACATTAATCTAAGTGCTTGGAAGTTTTTTGGGGGCATGTAGAGAGTAAAACGAGGACGGTAAGGAATTATGACAGAAAACTTACAGAAACTTTCGAAATTCGGTGCTACGAGAGACTGCTGAAGTGTAGTTTGGTAGATCACGTAACTAATGAGGAGGTACTAAAGAGAAAACGGGAGGAAATATGTTTCTGGCATATCTCGACTAAAAGAAGGAACAGGTTGGTATGAAACATTCTTAGGCACAAAGGAATCGTAGATTTAGCATTGGAGGAAAGTGTGGGAGTAAAATCGCAGAGGGAGACAATGAGACATATGCAGTAATTAGTTTCAAATTCATGTGCTCTTCCGTTCTTATTCGGAGATGAAAAGGCTTGCACAGGATAGAGTAGCTGCATCAAACGAGTTTCCAGATTAAAGACCACAACAAAAGTGCCATTAGTGTAAAGACCAAAATATTCTGAAGTAAAAAAGTACAAATGTTTGTAGACCTAAGGGAGCAAACTACTCTTGTCTGGGTCCATCAACTTACAAACTACTTTAACTTACACAAAGACCCATTCCCGATGGAGGACTCGAACCTCCGACGGGAACTGCCATCTAGTCCCTTCCAGGAAGTCTTAGGCCACGCGTCTTTTTCGCGGGACGAGGGAAGTGTGTGGGGGGAACCACAGCATGGACGTCGTGAAAAATGTTTACTGCGGCTGGGAAGTGAGAAAACTTCCACAATTTGCGTGTGATTAGTTATTAGAAAAATATCGGAGTTGCTATGAAGTGAATGCACCTAGTGGTGAACCGAGCGTGGAATAGCTATCGCCTGAAGCCTAGCTCCGTGATTTATACCCCGGTACAACAACTTGCCGGCCAGAGGCAATCTCTTAGCGGCTTGAGAAGACGCCAGCGCGGCCGCTGTCTCTGGCCGCTCCCAAGAGATGGACTCGCGCGCCGGCGGTGCTCCTCTCCGGCCGCAAAACGCCTTCCATTTTCCAAATAATTCCCCCTGAAAAATATAGGAGCTGCCCTCGCAGTCGCGATCCGCCGGGGCTGCGCGCTTCCCGTCCCTCTTTCTGTTCCCGCGGAAGTTGGTACCGCGAGGCGCACGTTCGGAGGCGCCTTCCCGCTGGCCATGAAACTGTAGAATTTACTGCATCGGAAAGAATGCCACGCGCGGAGGGAAAAATGGCCGCAGTCGTCGGCAGCGGCGGCGGCGGGGTGGAGGGGGGGAGGGCCGATCGGACCGCGATGAGAGTGGCGCAGCGGCGGGCTGCGGTCTGCGGGCTCCGGGGGAAGACTTACGGCCGCGGAGGATTGTCGGAACAAAACGGCGCCAGACAGGGCGGTCCCGGGGGCGTCGTGAGCGAGGCCATCCACCCCCGCCCACCCCCGCGCCACTCGACGTATTATCCACGTCAAGTCGCCCACCCGTCACAAGTCGACAGCACCCACGCGACAAGTGAGGCGCCGCATATACCGGGCGCCTTCGAAATTTTCGTAACATGCCAGCTCTTAGTCGCTCATGTCTGCTAGTCCAGTTCGCTATCCAGTCCACGAAAGACCAATATACAGTACTTAAAAAGATTAGGAGATCAGTTGAAAACACACAATTTACATACAGGCTGTCCCAGCTATCTGGTCCACCCAAAATATCTCTGGAACAATAACAGCTATTGGAAAACGACTTTTGCCGGTATCAATGTACGGCTGGGGCCCATGAATGTACATATTTGGGAACATTCTAAAACGAAACCAAACGTGTTTTTTAACACAAAATTATGTTATTTTTAAATGGACATCCTATATTTTTCTTCAGCAATCCATAGCAGGCGTTGATTGCATCGCAATATTCCAATTACATCCCGAGATATTGCGACGAGAAGCTGATGCTTGAAATACGCGAAACGCGCGGCTAGCGCACGTCCTGAGACTCAGGCGAGAACCCTATGCTGCTCAGGGCGTGCGCTAGCGGCGCGTTTCGCGTATTTCAAGCATCAGCTTCTCGTCGCAATATCTCGGGATGTAATTGGAATATTGCGATGCAATCAACGCCATTATTTATGTGATTTGTCATGCTATGGATTGCTGAAGAAAAAATATAGGGTGTCCATTTAAAAAAACACAAATTTGTGTTAATAAACACATTTGCTTTCGTTTTAGAGTGTTTCCAAATATTTACATTCACGGGCCCCAGCCGTACATTGATACCGGTGAAAGTCGTTTTCCAATAGCTGTTATTGTTCCAGAGATATTTTGGGTGGACAAGATAGCTGGGACACCCTGTATATTGGTTACAGTTGTAATTTATGTGTGATACAGTATGATATTCTGTTGTCTGAACTCCTTGCTTGACGTTTACATGGCGGACACGACACCATGCTGAGATCAGGCGATCACAGCTAGCCATAATAACCCACCAAAAAATCCTAGGGAACCTGGACCTACCTATCCATGAAGATCTAAGAGCTACAGACAGGCTTAAATCCAGGACAGCGTTTTGGAAAATCAGCGAAGATTTTCAAGAGTTCAACTCAAAAACAGCTTGGAAAGAACTGTGGGCTACAAGTGCACCCAAGAACAGCAACTGGTGGATGGCCACAACAAAAAAATCGAAGGGTTCAGTCTTCCAAGAAAATTGTGGACAACTCTGAACCGCGTGAGGACAGGTGTCGGCAGATGTAAGCAATTAATGAAGAAATGGGGCCTGAACAGATAGTTCTGAATGTGAGTGTGCTGAAACCCAGACAATGACCATTTACTCGCGTGTGAAGTGTACGGTTATAATGGTGAGTTGAAAGACATACACAGACTCAGTGACTCCGCCTTAAAGTGGCTTGAGAAAATTTGTGACAATCAGTAACAATCAGTCAATGGAAAGACATAACTAGCAAGTGAAGCATGATGCCAAATATTTATTTTAAAGTTTTTCAAAATAGTAACATGTCACATTAATCAATTGGTTAACCTCTGCTGGCTGGGTTCCTGGATTCAGCCGCACCCAGACCCAAATCCTGGCTACGACCCTGATGTAGGGGCATTAATGAGGTGGTAGGGAAAACGTAGGTACATTTTTGTGAGACTGTGGGTATTTTCTCTCTTCCATCTGGCAACACTGGTGAGGAACCAAGAGATAACGCTGTTAGTATTTTTAACTCGCTTATAATCAGTGACAGTAGTACTTTCATAAGACTGCGTCAACGATAGAATTACGCGCCGCACCCTTATTTTCACCCATACATATTAACATTGAATTTACTTTGCCACTATATGAGGTTATACTGATTTCTCATTGTGTATTAACAAAGTAATGAAATTTCTTTGGTTCTTTCGAATGGTTTTATTAAAATTGACGTCGTGCCTAAGAAAATCAAATGTTCAAATGTTTTTATAGCTTATGGGACTTAACTACGGGGTCATCAGTCCCTAAACTTACAAACTACTTATGAACTAGCTAATCCTAAGGACGGCACAAATATGCACGCCCTAGGGGGGCCGTGCAGACCGTGACTGGAGCGTCTCAGTCCCCTCGGCCACCGCTGCCGGCCGTGCCTAAGAAAAACGAATTTATTGATTAAAAGATCCTATAAGGGTTTCTTTTTATAGCGATTTAGGTAATGAACGGCATGAAAGCGAAAATATACGCATTCATTTCCTTAACTGCCGTTGCTAAGCAAGTATTATTATATGCTAAAAAAAAAAAAAAAAAAAAAAAAAAAAAAAAAAAAAAAAAAAAAGGCATCAGTGAAGTGTAAGAAAAACCTCAGAATCGGCGAGATACTGTCAGAATTATAAGCTCCATCCGAAATGAAAACTGGGGAGGATTTCGCTTGCCTCATTAGATCAGATGGGGCGTCTTCATTTGGTTTACGAAGGGCGAGTCGTTAAACACCGGAGAACAGCACAAAAAAAGGAAAGAAACAAAAACTGGCATCAAAGAATAAAAAGGTGCTGTAAGGACAGGGCTTAATAAAGACTTTAAAATTAACGGCGAAAGGGCGGCCGCCCCGCCAGGTCCAGGCGTATTTTATAAACATAATTTATGGCGTCATAAAACTCTCATAAGTAGGAATAAGTGTTAGTAAAAGTCGGGCCAGCTTTTCATGCCAGGTGAGGACATGAATCACGCGGTCCAGTTAGGATATTTAATGAAGGCATTGCGTGGTGCGGCTAGCCGGCAGCCCCCGCAGCCCTGCGGCCAGAGCGGCTGGCGTCTGCACGTGGAATTACGGGGAGGCCCGCAGCGGCACGCGACGCCACGCCGAGGACGCCGACTGCGGCGCCACTAGCAGCTGCTCCCTCTGATACCTGCACACAGGCATCCAACCTTAACTGAGGGTCGTTGTGAAACTAACGCACAGTAATTTCTCTCTCTTCCTTCAATAAATAGGTCCACTGCGACTGTCAAAATTCTTCATTCAAGGTAGGATCGGTTTTTCAAAATAAATTCGCATCTTCAGTTGCTTTCTCTGTATGCTGTGATTTTCTGTCCAAAGACTGGTTTGATGCAGCTCTCCACGTTCCTCTGTCTTGTGCAAGCCTTTCAGTGATTCCCCAAGTGATCTATATAGCCCCCCAGTGGTCTATTCCAATCTGTAAGGGGTCCACGTTAGCGTAAAAATTATTTGGAAGTCTGTTTGTTGCAAATTGGGGTCCACGATAGTAGTTCACATCCAGGAAGGTCGCAACCAAAATTCAGAATTATTATCACTATGCTGAAGCTTCATCCTTTATATCTCAATGTTTCCGTCATTGGCTAAGCGAGAGAGTGGAGGAATTCTGTATTTTCGGTCTCCTGCTGCAGGACAGTAGTTAGATATTTTTTATTTTTATTGATTTTTTATTTTTGAGAGGGGAGGGGAGATCAATTACGACGTATGTTTTCTTACTTGTAAAGCATTACAACGTAAGTAAATCTAAAGGTTCACATGTATTTCAATAGAGACAATATTACATTTATTAAGGAAATTGAGCATTCTCTTCAATTACGACACCATCAGCTACATTGTTATTTTGAAAGCTCCACTACTTGAACTACTAACCCTTGCCCTTCTCCTAGGAGTGAGAGAAGTATCGGACGCTGCCCATGAAGAGCCAGTCAAAATTCTACATTCAAGGTACGATCGGTTTTTCAAAATAAATTTGCATCTTCAGGTGCTTTCTCTGTATGCCGTGATCTTCCGTCCAAAGACTGGTTTGATGCAGCTCTCCAAGTTACCCTGTCTTATGCAAGGCTTGCAGTGATTCCCAGAGTGATCTATATAGACCCTCACGGAGCTATTCCAACTTGCAAAGGGTCCACGTGATCGGAAAAATAATTTGGGGGTCTTTTTGTTGTAAACACGGGTCGACGATAGTGGTTCACATCTATGAAGGTCGCAACCAAAATTCAGAACTATTCTCACAATGCTGAAGCTTTATCCTTTGTATCTCACTGTTTGCGTCATTGGCTAAGCGAGAGAGTGGAGGAATTCTGTATTTTCGGTCTCCTGCTACAGGACCGTAGTCAAATATTTTTTTTATTTTTGAGAGGAGAGGTGATATCAATTACGACGTATGTTTCCTGACTTGTAAAGCATTACATCTATCTATATAAATGATCTGATGCACACAGTAAGTTGTAATTTGCGGCTGTTTGCTGATGATGCTGTGGTGTATGGGAGGATGTCGTCTATAACTGACTGTAATAGCATACAGGATGACTTAGACAAAATTTCTAATTGGTGCGAAGAATGGCAGCTAGCTCTCAATGTAGAAAAATGTAAGGTGATGCGCATGAGTAGAAAAAAAAAAAAAAAACAATCCTATAATGTTCGAATACAGCATTAGTAGTGAGCTTCTTGATGCTATCGCGTCGTTCAAATATCTAGGCGTAACATTGCAGAGCTATATAAAATGGAACGAACATGTAAGGACAGTTGTGAGTAAAGCGGACAGCCGACTTCGGTTTATTGGGAGAATTTTGGGAAGATGTACTTCACCTGTAAAGGAGACCGCGTATAAAACGCTTCTACGACCACGTCGTGAGTATTGTTCAAGTGTTTGGGACCCGCAGCAGATCGGTTTAAAGGAAGACATAGAGGCGGTTCAGAGGCGAGCAGCTAGATTTGTTACCGGTAGGTTCGACCAATGCGCGAGTGTCACGGAAATGCTCCGGCAACTCAATTGGAGATCGCTGGAACATAGACGACGTTCTTTTCGTGAATTTCTGTTGAGTAAATTTAGAGGGCCGGAATTTGAAGCTGAGTGTAGTACGATCTTGCTGCCGCCTACTTACATTTCGCGTAAAGATCACAAAGACAGGATAAGAGAAATTAGGGCTCGTACAGAGGCGTATATGCATTCTTTTTTTCCTCGTTCCAGTTGGGAGTGGAATAGGAAAGGAAATGCCTAGTAGTGGTACAGTGTACCCTCCGTCACGCACCTTACGGTGAATTGCGGAGTATGTATGTAGATGTAGATGAAGTAAATCTAAAGGTTCACATATTTCAATAGAGACAATATTACATTAATTAAATGCTGATATCTAAAGAGGAAATTGAGCATTCTCTTCAATTACGATACCATCAGCTACATTATTATTTTCAAAGCTCCAGTACGTGAACTACTAGCCCTTGCCCTTCTCCTAGGAGTGAGAGAAGTATTGGACGCTGCCCATGAAGGTGCAGCAAATGTTTCGTTTTTCAGCACTGGTTATAACATATTGTGGACTGGGTGAATTTGGGCTTCGTAAGTTTTTCTGAATTTTGCGTAGCAGTTGCTTCTGCACAGATTTTGAGCCGTTTATTACATTTGAAAGAGCGGTCAAAGAAACATAGGTTGATTAACTGTTTTTATACTCCTGGTGGTCACGGGGTAAAGCGCTCTACTACAAACCGATGGGTCACGGATTCGAAACCCGGTGGGTTCACGGAATATTTCAGGAGTGAGGAGTTGACAGAAACTGTGATCAATCGTTTTACAAAAAGAAGAAACACGCTGTAAATAATCGAAAGAGGAGATTAACGGTTAAACCTAACAAAACTGAAACCAAATACTGATAATTTACTAAAAAATCACCTACATCCCTCCCATTAAAAGCCTGTATTATATCAGTTTTGTTAAATATACATTTGTGTCATTTAAGTCAATAAATGCATCATACTTAACATGGTTCTTTTCCTTTTTTCTTGTTTTTGACTCCACCCTTTTACAGTTACTGTTATCAAAGTTAGTAGCACCAATCAGGCACGAAAACACATTTGAAGTTACAAAGTCGTAAAAAATTAGGAACATAAAAGGAAATGCTAAATTGACCATTCCTTTATGTCTCACAATGTGAGTTACCAATCGATCCCTTCTCTTAGTCAAGGTATGGCAGAAATTTCTTTTCTCCTCTCTTTGTTCAGCACCTCCTAGTTAGTTATACGATCTACCCATATGATATTCAACAATCGTCTGTGGCACCAAATTTCAAAATTCTTCTGTCATATTTCTATCTGAACTCCTTCACGTTTCACTCATGTACAAGGATACACTCCAGACAAATACTTTCAAAAGAGACTTCCGAACATTTAATATAATTTTAGATGTCAACAAATTTATCTTCTTCATAAATGCTTTTCTCCCCATTGCCATTTTGCACTATATATCTTATATAAACCCTTGACCACGAAATTTATCTCGAGACCCGCGGAATTTCATGCTTCGATTAGTAATCTGACATATTTCGGCGTGCCTTCTGGCGATTGTACGTTGCTAATAGAACAGATTTTTTTCTAATTTGTTAATTTCAAAGCAAATGCGTGAACATTACTTCTTTAAAATAAGCTTTCCAAGTATTTCTTTCCTTTAGTAATACATTTCAAAATCTTGTTCCAGGAATACTCCTTGTAGGAACAACATTGTCAACAGGAAATACAATTCTTAGTTGTTGGTCGGTACAGACATGTAGACATAGAAATTATTGGCGATTTTTGTTCATAATTAACTGTTACTATCGTTAAAAAAATGTTGAAATGTCAAGAGGCCATTGCGGCCGATATAAAAAGCTTTGGTTGTTGACGATTACTGGCCCGAACTCAGCTCGTCGAACACGGTCGTGGTGTTAATTCGGTCATGAGAAACTGACTGCATCTTTTATTGTATAATTACCTAATCTAACTCCTTCAGCGTTGCCTGATTTTCTTAGACTATATTCCATTATCATTGTTTTGCACTTGTTAATGTTCATCTTATAACCTGCTTTCAAAACACTGTCCATTCCATTCAACTTTTCTTCCAGGTTCTTTGTTGCCTCTGACAGAATTCGAATGTTTGTAACGCCGTGGGATCAAACTGCAGTGTCAGCAGTCATTAGACTTACAAACTACTTAAATGAACAAATGCTAAGGACAACACACACACACACACACACACACACACACACACACACACACACACACACCATGTCCGAGGGATGACTCGAACCTCCGTCGGGGAGCAGGCGCCTTAGAGCGCACGGTCAATCCGCGCGGCTGACACAATTACAATGTCATCACCGAAACTCAACGTTTTTATTAATTCGCCCTGAACTTCAATTCCTTTTCCAAATTTCTCCTTGCTTTCCTTCATAAAAAAATGTTTGTTAAGCTTATGTGACTTAACTACGGGGTCATCAGTCCCTAAACTTTCAAACTACTTATGAACTACTTACAAACTAAGACGGCACAAATATCCATGCCCGAGGGGGGATTCGAACCCCCGACCGTAGTGGCCATGCTGACCGTGACTGGAGCGCCTCAGTCTCCTCGGCCACCGCGGCCGGCTTTCCTTCATACTTATTTTCAAAGTACACTGGGTAGAGGCTACAATCCTGCCTTACTCTCTTCGCAGCCATTACGTCCCTCTCATGCTCTTTCACTCTTACAACTGCTGTCTGGTTTCTGTACAATTTGTATATAACTATTTGTTCGCTTTTTTTTACCCCTGCTACCTTCAGAATTTGAAAGAATTTCCACTCAACATTGTGAAAAGCATTTTTCAAATTTACAAAAGCTAAAAATTTGGGTTAGCCTTCCCTTAACCTATCTTCAACGTTAGTCGTGACTATTGCCTTGCGTATTCCTACATTTCTCCAAAATCAAAAGTTGTCTAAAAAGGTGCAAATGTTTGTAAGGCTTATGGGAGTTAACTGCGGGGTCATCAGTCTCTAAACTTACGAATTACTTATGAACTAGCTTATACTAAAGACAGTATAAACATTCATGTCCAAGGGGGGATTCGAACCCTCGACGGGGAACGGCCTCGCGCATCGTAGCGTAGCGCCTTAATGCGCTCGGCCGCTCCGCCGCGGTAAAAGTTACCTTCCTCGAGGTTGGACTCTATCAGTTGTCCACTTGTCTGTAAACATTTCGTGTTAATATTTTGCAACCGGGACTTCTTAAACGGATACTTCTGTAATTTTCTCGGGTTTAAAAACGAATGAACGACCTTCCAGAAATTCAAGAAAATGATAAATTAAATACATTTAGTTTTGTGTCTACTTACGATTAACTCATTAAAAATATCTGTTATCGAACCGAATAAAGCACATTCGCCAATATTAATATCGAGTCTTTTACAATAATTGTCTTGAAAACTTATTACTCAAAACGTACGAGCGTCCTTAATTAAATCAGTGAGAGAGAGGCCAAAGCTATCCCCTTAGTTGAAAGAGACGGAAAAAGCATAAAACCAGGAAGGTAGCGGCTATTAATAACTAAAATCTCCGAATAAGTTAAAAACATCTGTCAGGATATTTTTATAATTGTCTTCTATGGAAACAGCCTGAGGAGGAAACACTATTGTTGCGGGCATGAAAATTACCATGAACCGTGACGCGGCACATATTTTGATGTTTATTGCACTGTATTAATAAAGAAAACACTGAATTTTAATTTTCAGGAAGCTGAATTCATAATGAGGAAATGAAAGGGTTAATAGCAAGCCGCGGAGGAATAAACGTGCGCACTAAGGCACCTTGCTATGGTGCGCGCGGCCGTTCGCCGTCGGAGGTTGGAGACCTCCTTCGGGTATGTGTATGTCTGTGTGTGTGTGTGCGTGTGTGTGTGTGTGTGTGTGTGTGTGTGTGTGTGTGTGTATGTCTGTGTGTTGTTGTTGTTAGGATAAGTCAGTTTAAGTAGTTTGTAAGTTTAGGGGCCGATGATCACTGCAGTTAGGTTCCATAACTTCAAAAATTTTAACAGTGTCGTAATAGCAAAATTTTTCCCGTTTCTGGATTTTTTGCACCGACTAACCTCTCGATTATGTCCCATAAATGTTCGACCGGCTTCACGTCGGGTTATCGTGGTGGCCAAATAATACTTGGGAATCGTCCAGAATGTTCCTCAAAACAATCGCGAAAAATTGTTGATCCGGTGACGAGACGCAATGCCATCCGTAAATATATCACGGCGCGTTCCATAATGGTGTGAGGTGTTTTACATGGCATTGACTAAATGACGGTTTCAGGTTTATCCGGAGGTGGTTTCGCCTCTTCTTAATCCGCCCTTTTGAAATAACAGCTGTAGTTAGGATGAGGTGTAATAGTTTGCAAGTTTATATTTTTTAACAAATTATGTATTGTGGGCATCCGCAGCTGTAGACTTGAGTCATAATGGTGTAAACCGCTTCAGCTGTAGATTATATTTTTAGATTAGTTATTAGATACATATGAGAAATTGTTAGACTGCAGAGTAATTCGAAGTAGTTTATTACGGAGATATTGGCAGTCTATTGGCTAGATCAGAAATCGTCACAGCCCAGAGAAATAGGACGTAGTTTATTACACAGATATTGGCAATAGTATCGGCTAGAAGCAGAGTCCGTCCACTTGCTCGCAGTTAGATTGTCTAGTCCAACTGAACCGATCAGTGACAAAAAATGGTTACATTCTTCCGATGAGGTAGCATGGCTTAATATTTCTGCAGGGAACATCCACGTTTGGACTCTTCATTGTGTCATCTTAAGGCCCCACTGACCAGTGCAAAAATGGATTTATGTCACGTAATCACTGTGGGGTGCAGTAGTTACTGACTACGTTACATAATAATCCCATTATTACGCTGGTCAGGGGGCTTGAAGATGACGCAATGAAGTATCGAATCTCGTACAAAAAAATAAAATTCTATAACTCAACGACTGAAGGTGCTACATCCTACAACATGGTCTACGAACATGAACTAAACGGCACTGGAAGTTACATGCCTCTAATGTTGCTTATGTGCTTGGATGAAGCTCTCTTAATGTATTTTATTCAGTAATCTCGAGCCCAAAATTCCAGTTTCACTTCACTGGCAGGTTCGCCAAGAGCCTAAAAAATTAATGTACCATAAATGTTTCATCTCGTAAATATGTCCATAAACAGTTTGTTGCTTCAAATGAGCGTTCATATCATATCGGCGAATATTGACCATTTGCCCCTGACGTCGTTTGATGCAACCACGCTATACACAATGCTACACTGCTGGATTACAAAAAGACTATTAGGCCAGTCGTCAGGTATGTTTAGGTCCAAAAAAATTGCAGGAAACTGAATTTTTGGTATGTTGTTAGGACACATTAGAGTAGTATTAAACCAAGTTTGCAGCTTCGAAATCCTTTTGCGTAACTTTTAAGAGCTAAAAAACCTCGCAATTTTCGGACTTTTTTCTGGTTTTGGCTTATAACTCTTGAAGGGTGGATTTTTTAGGAAAAGTCACTCGCACCTCTATTAATGTAGATGAAATATTCTAAAATTTAAGCCCAACCGCAGCTCTGTAAGTCCAATAGTTCCCGAGATATTGGACTTCAAAAAATGACTTATTTCTCCAAAAAGTTCAAATTTTCGATTTTAGTCATCTTTCGGCTAGAATATTGGCTCTAATGATCATCCCACGGGGAATGTCATACAAAAGAGTTATAGAGCGGTTATTTAACTTTAATCTAAGTACTGAACGAAGTCCATAGGCCCAATAGATTTATAGTTATCGTTAAAAAACGAAAACTTGGAAAAATCTGAGTATTCAATAAATTGACCCAGACGAATTGCAGTCCTATTATCCTGTGTATGTTAAAGAAAAAGGAAGAATTACTCATTGAAGATGATTATTAACGTATTGTATATAAATATGTGTAATTATGTGTTAGTGCATATAAATATATTTGTGAAAGTAGGTATTGCTAATAAAAAAAAAAAAAAAAAAAAAAAAAAAAGACGAAAGTCTCTCCGTTTTTGGGTATTGGTCAGCCATTAAGTGATTGGGTCTTTCGTTCGTAGCGAGGGCTTTTGTTGTGCGAAGGTATCAATACCCCTCCCGTCCCCCTTACTCAGAGTCGTGACTTAGCGGGTGTTCTGTCCTCCCTCCCAAACCTTGCCTCAGAGGCCTTCCCCACTACACCCAGTCTGCCCTTAGCCGTATTCGGATCCGTGAAGAACGTTTCAAGCAAAAATCGTCTAAATCTTGACCTTGGTGGCATTTTAAGTACTTTCTGTTTTACAGTATGTCGGAGCTACCCCCGTCGCATGTTTTTTTTTTTTTTTCGGGGTCGTCGGTAAGTGCTTGCAGAGGGAACAGTGACAGTGAAAAAACGCGGAATTTAAACGCTGATAAAAATGAGTCAGAAACGTCGGCTTGAAAGGAACATGAGGTTTTTTGTGCAGTTTAAATGAAGTGACCGTACAAGACGCATGCAGGAAGAGGTACACTGTGGAAAGTAATGTGTAAGCATTTGTCCAGCGAGAAGGAGATGTTTGATTTTCTCAACCATCGTCTTCGTGCGGGGAAAGGTTGAAAAGTGCGACGGATTCAAGGCACCACATCATTGGATATTATTGTTTCCTTTGTGGTGAAAAATTCTCCAAGGAATATTTCGAGAAGCAGATAAAATTGCCCAAATAACTACAGGATGAACTCCATCAAAGGAAAACACTGGAAGTGAAAGAATCGATTGTGGAAAAAGCTAGACAAGCTAGTGAATGGGGGCAACACATTCTTCGGCGTCTTTCATGTATAAGTGAACTTGTTGCTACTGAGGGTAGGTACCACAAACATTGCTACGTAAAACTGCACTCCTTGTCGCGATCTACTGGTGCAGGAGGTAAACAAGGCCGTCCTGAACATCCCTTCCTTATCGAAGGTATGTAGCGTATATATGCATACCCTGCAGAAACAAGACAGGAAAACCAATTTTCCATGAGTGACTTGTTTGCAGAGACCTTCACATGTGATTACAAACCAGCAGTTGCAAGTGTTCAAGCTCATCTAAAAAAGCGATATGGCGAAAAATTATTTTTGCACAGGTTGGTCCGTATCACAGCCCAGTCTTGATGTTCACAGACATTGGACAAAACATCCTTTATGAAAAGTGGTACAATCAAAGACTTAGCGATCCTGCTAAAGAGCGGCTTAGAGTTGTCAAAGCTGCAGCAGAGATTATCCTGCAAGACATTCGTTCCCAAACATTTGACACTACTCAATATCCCCCGACAGATGCTTTTTTAAAAGACGCAGAGGCATCCTTCTCTTGAACAATGGAAAAAGAAGTGCATAGGATTTGCTCATGCAATCATGGCTGCAACGAGGCCCAAATATTTCCTATCCTCAATTCAAATAAGCTTCGGAATCTATTTGTATAGAATATTTGAATCAAAGCACCTTGTTGAACTTTGCCACTGTATGGGAATTTCTTGTACATGTACGGAGGCTATGCATTTTGAAATTTCCGCTATCCTCCGTGGAGAAGTGGCCCAACCAGTCAACAAAGGAGCTTTTATGCATTTTGTCTTCGACAATGCAGATGTGAACGATAACACAATCGATGGAGAAAATACGTTCCATGAAATGGGTGGTACAATGATTATGACCCTTCACTCATCCGTTCACCCAGACATGAACAAACCACGTTTGAAGTCTGTATGTGCCGAGTCTATCAGGTTCACACACTGCCACACACATTAAACATTCTTCTATTAGAAAGAAATTTGGCTTGTTAGCCATTTCAATTAACGAAGTGAAAATCGCTGAAGTCAATTTGCCAAAATCCCCAGACCTGCTGTGGTTGTTTGGAACAGGAACTAACATGCCAGGCATCCCAGGATGGAATGAATTCATGGAGCAAGTGACAGAAGACCTTCCTTACAAACGTTCAAAGATTGTATATTTTTATCCATGCTCCCCCAATCGACTACGACGCTGTTTTAACATCACTTTTAGAAGCCAGTTAAAGAATAAGCATTTACGGTCAGGAAACATGTTTTGTGACCTACGATCAACCACTGTACTTGAAAGCCCGAGACATTGTGGAGAGCCACCAGCATCCTCAGCTTGTCAACATAGGGGTGTGACTTAGAGGTTTTCACCACCTCATGTTATTCATGGGGACCGTCGGTGCCATAATGGCAGGAAGTGACTCAAGGAACTTCTCTGTTCAATATTTGCGGAAAACAGTGTTGAAAAAATCCTTTTTACATACGATGCGTTAATAATCATCGCCAATGAGTAATTCTTCCTTTTTCTTTAACATACACAGGAGAAGAGTACTGCAATTCGTCTGGGTCAATTTATTGACTATTCCAATTTTTCCAAGTTTTCGTTTTTTAACGATAACTGGAAATCTATTGGGCCTATGGACTTCGTTCAGTACTTAGATTAAAGTTAAATAACCGCTCTATAACTCTTTTGTATGACATTCCCCGTGGGATGATCATTAGAGCCAATATTCTAGCCGAAAGATGACTAAAATTTAAAATTTGAACTTTTTGAAGAAATAAGTCATTCTTTGAAGTCCAATATCTCGGGAACTATTGGACTTACAGAGCTGCGGTTGGGCTTAAATTTTAGAATATTTCATCTACATTAATAGAGGTGTGAGTGACTTTGCGTCAAAAATCCACCCTTCACGAGTTATAAGCCAAAACCAGAAAAAAGCACGATAATTTCAAGGTTTTTTGGCTCTTAAAAGTTACGCAAAAGGATTTCGAAGCTGCAAACTTGGTTTAATACTACTCTAACATGTCCTAACAACATACCAAAAATTCAGCTTCCTGCAATTTTTTTGGACCTAAGGCCATTTTTTTTGTCTACGACGACTGGCCTATATGTACTCAATCGGTTCGATGCTTAATACATTACTTTCTTCGCGTTTACCTAGTTTTAAATATTAATTTCGGTCTTTGTTACACCATATGACCTCGCATGCAATCGATGTGTCAACAGGGCGGCTAAAACCAGAACAGAAATAAGGGATTCATAACTGTGTTGAGATTGGGGAAGGCTTGCTAAGACGAGCAAATAAATGTATTTGTTGATTAATAAACGTTACATGACTGTAAAGACAGTAGTAAAAATGGTAACATAAAAACAGATATTATTTGCATACCAATATTTACTGCATTACAGTGTATATTGGTTACAAGACAATAGGAAACCAACCAAAACAGTCAACGTTGAATGTCAGAGAAGATGACAACTGTTTTCGTTAATGAATGCTGCATCATGGTATTCCCTTAATTGTTGTTATCAGAGCTTTCTTTGAACTGGGAGATGGATAATTGGTTAGTTGGTTTGTTGGGGACAGGGGACCAAACTGTCTAGTTCATCAGCCTCCCGGTGTGGAGGAGAAGGAATGAGGATAGGAAAGGAGTGGAAAGGGAACGAATTGCAGACCATCCAAAAAACGGGGGGAAACTGCATTAGCTCGGGACCTCTCGTTCGCAACGCGCATATTCACGTCAACTCCTTGAGGATGGGAGGTGGAAATTCAATTATAACCATGCATCTAAAAATACATCTACAATTGTAGCAACTGATCTTGTGGTTTTCTTACGCCCAATTTCTACTGAAGTGTCATATATTTGTGTATAATGAAGGCAGTGCAGCACTTTAATTCTTGCATGGGCTTCAAACTGTTGAGAGTAAAAAGCCACGACTACTTGTGTTCTCAACGGGACGGATAAAAAAAATCAAAATAAATAACATCAAGATTGTATGTTACTAGGGATTCCTTAAATTCAGTTTTCCTTATCAAGTTTTAAGTCTCATAAACTCACAGTTAGTGATATGGTATTAACAGAGTCCAATTACGTGCTGTGTGTAATTGTGTGAAGAAAGTTGTACCTAACAATCTTTACATTCTCTTGTAGGTTCATTTAGTGACTTTTTCGAATCAGATTATTAAGAAGGTCGTTTGAGCCTATTCGAAAGACTATTTTTGCGTGTTTTGTCGTATAGAGGTTGCTACGAGTGTTGTGACAAATGTTTTACACAACTGATTTTTATTTCGCTGAAAACTTGTGAGTAGCTGTATCTTGATAGTCTCTTTTTGTGTGTGAGTATTCGTCTTTAAATTGTGAAATTAGGGCTGGCCATTATTGTCTCGACTTCTGAATCTGATATTAACTGTAACTTTATGTCAAGGAGTATAACTTTTGTCACTATTCAGGGTGTTCCACTTTTTCACCTAAAATATCTCTGAAACAGCAACAGTGTAATGTAATTGACTTTCTGCGACGCAACCGACGCCATTCTTTTGGTGATTTTTCACGCTATGTGCTCAATTTTGGCGTGCTCAATTTTGGCGTTGAACTTGCTCGGTCATGATAATTTATTATGATATGTATATTTAAAAAAATGTTCAAATGTTTGTTACGCTTATGGGACTTAACTACGGGCTCATCAGTCCATAAACTTACAAACCACTTATCAACTACCTTATACTAAGGACGGCACAAATATCCATGCCCGAGGGGTATTCGAACTCCCGACCGTAGTGGCCGTGCAGACCGTGACTGGAGCGCCTCAGTCCCCTCGGCCACTGCGGCCGGCATAATTTTTTTTTTTTTTTTTTTTTTTTTTTTTTTTTTTTTTTTTTTTTTTTTATACGCGTATCTTGGCTTCTAGGCTGCATGGATTCTAGGCTCGTCTGGATTGCCATGCGTGTTCCAGCACTGTAACTGGGACGAGAAGGTACGGCTGCGGATTGACAAGGGCAGTTATTATTTTTTCTTTTTTTAACGTTAACATGTTTCAGTAGTTCTGGATCATCTTCAGAACATTGTAGTTGCGACTGCAATCCTTCTTGTCATAACATAGACAAGGCGGGTTGCACTCGCAGTTACAAAATTCTGAAGAAGATCGAGAAGGACTGAAACATGATAACGTTAAAAAGAGATAAATAAATGTTTCAAATATTAGTGTAGTTGCTGACTCTCGCAAGACGATTATGTCGACAATAATAGAAGTTTAGTAATCTTTCGCACACTTCCACGTGTATAACATTATACAGATACAGCTGGGAGCACATATTTCCTTCCTGGATTGGATAGGGTGGGGGAAGCAACGGGATGATGGCAGGAAGGGTATCTGAGCACCCCTTGCCAAATTCTTAGAAACAATGCCGACAGCATGTCAGTGGTGGGTAAAGCCGAACAGAAAGGATGAAGTTGGCAGGTGGACTCAGCCCAGAGACAGGTAGTCTTAAAATTGAGATATCAACATGAAAGGAGTTGCCACGTGGTATCTTCTGGCGTAATGGAATGACAGATACACTTCCCGGCTCGTGTGATAAGACTAAGTAGCTCTTCCGAGCGCTCAAACCTCTGGGAAGGTTTGACGGAGACGGAGAGGGGAGAAAGAGAGAGAGGGAGAGCGAGAGAGAGAGCGAGAGAGAGAGAGATAGAGAGAAGGAGAATAACGAGCGAGGGTCGAAGGAGAGTAGATAAAGAGAAGAAGTGCCACGCGCCGGCCTATCTATATACAACGTATCGAGGGGCAGGCAATTTTTTGAATAATTGACCGGAGTCCGGTTGAAAAATGAATTACAGTCTGCGAGGGAATAGGGCGGGGGTGGCGGCCTCCTGCTCCACAAGAATGTATCACGTTATATTTTATAGCATACATGTATATAGGAGTAAAACCGAGGGGATGGCGGCCCCTTACTGGAGTCATGTAAGATGCACGGGCCGGGTCAGGCCGACGTGGGCGCAGGAGGGGGAGGGGGACAGCCAAGTGTGTGGGCGGGGGACCTCCCGGCCACTGCCCATATTATCCGTGTCAAATTCCTCGCTATACAGCGCGCCTGGTTTATGTCGTCAGGGAATCCATACATTATACATGGGGTCGCCGCGCGCTCTCCCGCCTCCCCGGAGTCCTCCTCCCACGCTTTTTCACCTTTTTCTTTTTTTTAGCCGCCTTCCTTCCCGCAGTATCTCGCCTTCCGCCACCGCCGGCCCACCTCTCTATCCGGCAGGCGGAGCCTTTTCGCTCGCCGCACCTCCCCGAGAACTGCTCCAAATTTACGAGAGAAAGATCTGGAGCAACAGAAAAGAGGAAGCGGCCGAATGCGTGCTTTATTTACGCGCGGGCCGCGCTGCAGTTTATCGGCGCCGCCGGCCGAGAAGACATTAGGGCGTCCGAGGCGCGATAACTCAGGCGGCCGCTCCGGACGCTTCCGTTTTAAAATAACTGCCGGCCACTCGGTATGGGGCGGCGGTCGCGGGGGCCGTCGTAATTTGCCGCCGCTCTCGGGAGGCCCTGCAATCTTTATAATCAGCGCCGCCTCGCTCAACCTTACGGCAGCAAGTGTAACCTAGCACTAGGCGACAGCATCGAGGTACTGTAATGCATTTAGCCCTAGGGAACCCTTTTGTTTTGGTTAAGGAAGCATTCGACTGATAACCACGCAATTTGGTCCGATAGATTTACAAACATTTGAAGGAAGTATTTGATACCCTTTATGACTACATATGTAAAAGCAGAAGTTCCAGTAATGTATAGTTAGATTAGATTAGATTAGATTAATACTTGTTCCATAGATCATGGATTTAGCCCTAGGGAACCCTTTTGTCTTGGTTAAGGAAGTATTCGACTGATGACCGCCGACCGCAGTGGCCGAGGAGACTGAGGCGCTCCAGCCACGGTCTGCACGGACACTACGGTCGGGGGTTCGAATCCCCCCTCGGGCATGGATATTTATGCCGTCTTTAGTATAAGGTAGTTGATAAGTAGTTTGTAAGTTTAGGGACTGATGACCCCGTAGTTAAGTCCCATAAGCTTAACAAACATTTGAACTTTTTTTTTTTTTTTTTTTTTTTTTTTTTTTTTGACTGGTGACCACGCAGTTTGGTCCGATAGATTTACAAACATTTGAAGGAAGTATTCGATACCTTTTATGACTACCTATGTAAAAGCAGAAGTTCCAATAATGTATAGGTAGATTAGATTAGATTAATATTTGTTCCATATATCATGGATTTAGCCCTAGGGAACCCTTTTGTCTTGCTTAAGGAAGTATTCGACTGATGACCACGCAGTTTGGTCCGATAGATTTACAAACATTCGAAGGTAGTATTCGATACCTTTTATGACTACCTATGTAAAAGCAGAAGTTCCAATAATGTATACTTAGATTAGATTAGATTAATACTTGTTCCATAGATCATGGATTTAGCCCTAGGGAACCCTATTGTCTTGGTTAAGGAAGTATTCGACTGATGACCACGCAGTTTGGTCCGATAGATTTACAAACATTTGAAGGAAGTATTCGATACCTTTTATGACTACCTATGTAAAAGCAGAAGTTCCAATAATGTATACTTAGATTAGATTAGATTAATACTTGTTCCATAGATCATGGATTTAGCCCTAGGGAACCCTATTGTCTTGGTTAAGGAAGTATTCGACTGATGACCACACAGTTTGGTCCGATAGATTTACAAACATTTGAAGGAAGTATTCGATACCCTTTATGACTACCTATGTAAAAGCAGAAGTTCCAATAATGTATAGTTAGATTAGATTAGATTAGATTAATACTTGTTCCATTGATCATGGATTTAGCCCTAGGGAACCCTTTTGTCTTGCTTAAGGAAGTATTCGACGGATGACCACGCAGTTTGGTCCGATAGATTTACAAACATTTGAAGGAAGTATTCGATACCCTTTATGACTACCTATGTAAAAGCAGAAGTTCCAATAATGTATAGTTAGATTAGATTAGATTAGATTAATACTTGTTCCATTGATCATGGATTTAGCCCTAGGGAATCCTTTTGTCTTGCTTAAGGAAGTATTCGACTGATGACCACGCAGTTAGGTCCGATAGATTTACAAACATTTGAAGGAAGTATTCGATACAATTTATGACTACCTATGTAAAAGCAGAAGTTCCAATAATGTATACTTAGATTAGATTAGATTAATACTTGTTCCATAGATCATGGATTTAGCCCTAGGGAACCCTATTGTCTTGGTTAAGGAAGTATTCGACTGATGACCACGCAGTTTGGTGCGATAGATTTACAAACATTTGAAGGAAGTATTCGATACCCTTTATGACTACCTATGTAAAAGCAGAAGTTCCAATAATGTATAGTTAGATTAGATTAGATTAATACTTGTTCCATAGATCATGAATACGACACTTCGTAATGATGTGGAACGTGTCAGTTAAATGAAATGTGTCTATACATAATATTACATGACACACAATATTTGAATTTTTTTATTTTTTTTATTTATTTATTTATTTTTACTTTTTTTAATTTTTTTCCTAAAGTACTAACTTTTATCTAGAAATTGATCTAATGTGTACAAGAAAAAATGTTCAAATGTTTGTAGAACATATGAAACTTAACTACGGGGTCATCAGTCCCTAAGCTTACAAACTAATTATGAACTAGCTAAGACGAAGGACGGCACAAATACCCATGCCTGAGGGGAAATTCGAACCCCCGACCGTAGTGGCCGTGCAGACCGTGACTGGAGCGCCTCAGTCCCCTCGGCCACCGCGGCCGCCTATGTAGAAGGAACTGCCATTCAGAAATTCTCTTAATTTATTTTTAACTGCTAGTTGGCTATCTGTCAGAATTTTGATACTACTTGGTAAGTGACCAAAGACTTTTGTGGCAGAATAATTAACCCCTTTCTGTGACAGAGCTAAATTTAACCTTGAATAGTGTAGGTCACCCTTTCTCCTAGTGTTGTAGCTATGTACACTGCTATTACATTTGAATTCATTTTGATGCTACTTGGTAAGTGACCAAAGACTTTTGTCTCAGAATAATTAACCCCTTTCTGTGACAGAGCTAAATTTAACCTTGAATAGTGTAGGTCACCCTTTCTCCTAGTGTTGTAGCTATGTATACTGCCGTTACATTTTAATTCAGTTGGATTGTTAATAACAAATTTCATAAGTGAATATATATATTGTGAAGCTACTGTGAAGATTCCTAGTTCCTTAAATAAATGTCTGCAGGATGATCTTGGGTGGTCTCCAGCAATTATTCTGATGACCCGCTTTTGGGCAATGAATACTTTCTTACTAAATGATGAATTACCCCAGAATATGATGCCATAAGAAAGCAGAGAATGAAAATAGGCATAGTATCTAGTTTACTGAGTTGTACATCACCAAAGTTTGCAATCACCCTAATAGCATAAGTAGCTGAGCTGAAACGTTTCAGCAGATCTTCAATGTGTTTCATCCAATTCAAACCCTCATCAATGCATAAACCTAAAAATTTTCAATATTCTACCTTAGCTATAGATTTCTGGTTGAAGTCAATATTAATTAATGGTCTATATCCATAGAATACAGTTACTCAGATATACTATGATTTTGTATGTACCATAATTACTGACACAATCCTTTATCTGTCAGTACTATATTTTGATTCGAAATGTTTCGTAAATATGGACTGTAATACAGTCATTAACCAGATTAATTTTTCTCAATGTTAGTGCAGTAACCATTTCGGAACTCATTCTTCAGAAATAAAATTCTTTTGAGACTGCATAATTATATTGTAATACAAATAATGTTATAAAATACTTTGTTATACCTTAAACTCTACCGTCTGTACACTCACTGTTAAATTACTTTCGTTTAATTACAGTTTATAAAAATCTTGCAATAGTTACGACATTATTGTCTGACTTGTCACATGATGCAATTCAAAAAATGTTCAAATGTTTGTAGAACTTATGGGACTTAACTACGAGGTCATCAGTCCCTAAGCTTACAAACTACTTATGAACCAGCTAAGACTAAGGACGGCACAAATATCCATGCCCGTGGGGGGGATTCGAACCCCCGACCGTAGTGGCCGTGCTGACCGTTACTGGAACGCCTCAGTCCCCTCGACCACCGCGGGCGGCCATGATGCAATTACTCGTATTACTACAAGAATATAATTCTACCATTTCATGAAGTTATGTGATGTACCTTAAACAGTTTGATATAATTAGTTTCTAACTAAACTATGCGATCGTTTAATTATTCAATAATTTCAATAATGTAAACAACAAAACACTGCACTAATCATATTTTGCATTTATAGCTGGTATATAATTGTATTCGATCCATAAATATTTGTTGACTTAAAGCTATTAAATATAAGGAGAGGCAGTGAATTAAAATTTGTACTGTGGCTGGGATTCGAACCTGGGACCTCCTGCTAACGAGGCAAAGACTTTATTCCCCTCAGCTAACACCGTGTGACGGACAATATGTTAGCTGAACGGTCACAAGCACCTGCCTAGTAATTAGGAGGTCCCGGGTTCGAATCCCGGCCACAGCACAAATTTTAATTCAATTCCTCTCCTTATATTTAATACCTTTGGTATAAAGAGACAATGTTTGCCTCAATTAACTGAATTGTTGTTGATATTTGTAAAATTGTCTGGTTTCTGTGTTGATTAATCTGCAGTATAGCTTATTTGTGAAAAACGCCTAATTTAATACGGAATTCGGGAATGTAATTGTTACAACTTTATTCTCGAATCTAGCATTAGCTATAAACACGAATGCGACTCATCAAAGTCAGTCTTTAGTTGGAACAGTTTCAGTGATTGTAACACAATGTTGTAGAATCTAGCATTATCTATAAAGACGAAGGCGATGCGTCAAAGTCAGTCTTTAGTTTAGTGGTTGTAACACAATGTTGTAATGTGTTTCTTTTTTATATATCGTTGCATTTATGTTTTTGGAAGATAATGAAAGAAAGTGAAACATGCAACATTGCACTTCCATTTAATACTAAAACAAACCAGGCTGCCAAAATTAAATAATTTCAGGACCATATTGGATACTTCGAAGAAGCTGATCAATACAGCAGTTTTGTCTACATCAGCGAAGAATGTGATGAGATTTAAAGGTTGTATCCACGTTGTGGCGGTGCTATTCTGACTGATACGTACGATCGACACAATATCTTCAATACCAAAGTATGGTGCTTCGTAAGCCACTTTCTAACCTTCGTTAATATATATGATGGAGTGCTTGTGGTGGAAAACACTACAAGAAGTTATTTGTTGCGGTGAGATCTATTTGCGCAATCTTTCACCAACTTTCTCCTCCGAATGCGAACATATTTTGTTAGTACCCACCTACACAGGGAGACATGATCATAGTAATAAGATAAGAGAATTGAGATCTAAAACGGAAAGATTTAGATGTTACTTTTTCCCGAGCGCTATTGGAGAATGGAGAATTATTATGGAAGCGTTCGATAAACCCTCTGCCAGACACTAAAATGTGATTTTCAGAATAAATATCTAGCTGTAGAATCAGTAGATATAGTGCCCCACACAATTGGAGTCAGAATTGTATAGAAACTAAAGAACTGTAAACTCGCGAGTGAAATTTGTCTATATCAAATTGTGCAGTGTTGTTGTTACTGGTGTTAAATGAAAATCCCTCTTAGTGCGTGAATAGACGTTGATTAACTACCATACTGATACAACAAAATAAATTGCTAGTACACCTACACAATAGATTTTTCCTACAAAACACTCTGCCTAAGTTCTTTTCGGGTTCTGCAAGTGTGTTTTTCTATCAAGAGTAGTTACAGATACACGAAAGCATAAAAAAAAGACTTTCTAAGCACTTGAAAGTGAAACAAATAAAATTCAAATTAATTTCCTGAAATTGAGTTGGTTATATAACTACTGACTCTCTATAAACTGATCACCAGATAAATTTTCATAATTAAATTTGAGTACTGCAATAAAAACTGATGAACATGCTGGAGCTGAGATGTTGCTAACATAATCTTAAGCGTACACATAATATTTTTTCTGAAAAACAATGCAAGCTACCATCTTGAATTTTCTCAAACATAAATTTACCTGAACAGGTAGAAATAACGACACTGTCACTTGAAGGTTGCTTTTAATGAACACTGATTAACTGGCAGGAACATTACAACATCTACTACACTTTAACATATTCTGTTTTCAAAACATTGATTTTCATTATTGGAAGAACCTGAATAAAACATGTCACTTGATTTTTTTGTATCACACAACAATCTTGACATAAGGAAGGTAAATTGTACCATTACAAGATAAAAGACTGATCACGAGAAAAGAACATTGTTTTGTGAAAACACCTTAACAATGTCTGTCTGAGATACACCATTATGGGCCGCGAATTAATTTAAAAAAAAAATTCTTATCATCTGCCAAAAACTTTTTTCACCTTATAAACATTGCCTCGCGATCATCATCAATCAGTTTCGTCAAATAGTGTTAAATGTTTCATCAGCCTATCATTTCCCATTCTAATCTAGTTTGGTGATCAAACACACTAATGATTGTCATTATTCAATTGTAACCGCCACGAATAGCTGGGCTGCGCTAGCGATGCACGACAAAACCAAAGAGTCTCTCAGACAGACATTTCAGTAGTAACCTGACCAGCATGTATGTTGGCACCGAACATACACCTATCACAGCCCCCAGGCCTATACGGCCGGAATTTGGCAGAGGAAAGGGTTATTGTTAACCAGGTTTCGAAACCAAAACCAGTGGTTTGTGTCATATCCACGCGAAACGCTGCAATTTACACCATACGTGGCATTTTAACTGAAAGTAACAAAATAACGAGTTAATAATATCATAGGAGGAAAATTATAGCTAATTCCACGACGTCAGAATATCATTACGTATTCAATCAACAGTGCCGAAAACCATCTCCTTAAAGTAATTATATAATAATAATAATAATCATGTAACACTGATTATGCCTTTCGGCGTTTCGTCTGGAGTATAGCACACCTCTCCTCTTCCCCCTTATAAAAATCCTCCATAATCCTCTATTCAGTGTAACATACTGTAGATGTTTTGCTTATGTTAAGCATGATACTTCAAGATAATTCTTGTACTTTGTCCTTGGTGTACCTCAATCCTCTTACTTGCTATTGTTGAAAGGAGTCTCTTAGGTAACCTTGCTTCTCCAATGCTTGTAGCATGACCCCACCATCTTAGCCTGTTCGCTCTAACTGCTTCAACTATGATGTTTATTCTCAGTTATTCCTTGAATTTCTCATTATAGACATCCTCCTGCCAATGCTCCTATCTATTAGTACCTGCGAATCATCGTTGCTAGGGATGTCGACCGAGCTGTTTAGTCCCCTCTAAGTCCTAACAACAACAACAACAACAACAACATACTTGCTACTTTAGTATCTTTTACTTGAACCTTATTAAAAGGTAAGCTGTATCCTCTCAGCTTTCTCTCCAACACAACAAATTTGGTCGAAAGAATTGACTTGTGCACTGTTGACTTAGTCTTTCTGCGTAAGAGAGTAGAACGTAGCAGTGCGATCACTGCATTAGCTTTGCTACGCCTTGATTCCAATTCTTTTATTATGTTGCCATACCGAGAAAAAATACATACTAACTTGAAACTTACACCTGTTCTAACTTTCTTCTTCTCAATCTGTTTAAATCTCTTTCCTACAGATTTATTTTCGTTTTGGAGACGCTGATCATCGTGCCACATCTCTTACATTCTGTGATCTAGATCTGAAATATACTAAAGCGTTAACATTACATAACATAACCTATCTGTTGGAGGTTGTTATATTCCTACATGAGTGGCTTAATATATTCGAAGTGATTGTCAATTACCGTCAATACGAATTGCTACATTTAAGGAAATGGATTTTGATGTTTTTAGCTATTATAGAATGCAATGTAATTCTGTTGCATTAACAAATTATTCTTCTACATGCCACTAACATTACTCTGACTTTCGTACTGAAGCTTGGAAATGAAGCTGTAATCGCTGCGGTGTAGTAGCCGAACGGTCTAAAGCACCTTGCTGCGGAGCGCGCGGTTGCTCGCCGTGGAGGTTCGAGTCCTCCCTGGGGCATAGGTGTGTGTTTGTCCGTAGGTTAGTTTACCTAGGTTTAAGTAGTTTTTAAGCTACGGACTGATGACCACGCATTTTTGTCCGATAGATTTACAGACATTTGATTTTTGAAGCTTTAATCTGCGCGGGCCATATGCTGTTGTTGTTTTCTAAGTGTCGCCACCTATCCTGTCTTGAGTCGAGTGCTCGCTGGCTGCCGGCTGCCCGCTGCCGCCGCATCTGCTGACTTCGCTTACACGGCTGACAATCAGCGTTTCGCTAAAGCATTGTCTCCAGAGGCAAGTTTCCCTAAAAGCATTGGCCCAAAGCGATGGACAAATCCAGTCAATAATATTTCGTTCTAGTATTTCTGATATGCAGATCAAGGAAGCCTTTTCTTACACATTGTTTAAAAAATATTCAAATGTTTGTGAAGCTACGGGACAAAACAGCAGTGGCCATCATTCTCTAGAACGAGACTCTGCAGCAGAGTGTGCGCTGATATTAAACTTCCCGGCAGATTAAAATTGCGTGCCGGAACCGGGACTCGAACCCGAGACCTTTGCCTTTCGCGGGCAGGCACTCTAACACTAGCTACTCCGACACGACTCACGGTAAGTGTGAGGCGAAGTACTGGCAGATTGAAGTTGTGAGGACGGACCGTGAGTCGTGTCGGGATAGCTCAGTGGTAGAGCGCTTGCTCGCGAAAGGCAAAGGTCCCAGGTTCGAGTCCCGGTTCCGGCACACAATTTTAATCTGCCAGGAAGTTTGATATCAGTCTCTAAACTAACGTATCCTAAGGACAACACGCACACCCAGGGAAGGAGGACTCCAAGCTCCGGCGTGGAGCAGCCGTGCACTCCGCTGCAAGGCGCCTTAGAGCACACGGCTCCCATTGTTCAACAGCAGTGGGCACCGAAGATTTCTACCTCATATCCATAGCGGTAAATAAATCTATATCCTTCCTTCAACCGAGCACGCATGTGTTGATGTCGTACCCTCTAAAAATCCTACGCACCAGATATAACTGATCTTAGTCCACAAAGTGTAGGTTCGGGATTTCGATTAGCTGGCATAAACGTTATAAGAAGTTGCACGTGTTGTTGGGCGCAATCGTTATTTGTAGTATTACTAATATTTTTCTGCCAGGATAAAGTTGTATCTCTTTTTATTCCACATAAGCGGTTTCAACAGACAAACTGCCATTTTCAGATCCCCATATGGAGAGCACATCTCAATACAACAGCGGCACATAGGCGTGTTATTGGCATTAACTGTAATACGTGAAAGATCCGTATCTCCTGTCGCGTCTCATTATGAAGGCGGCTTCGTTTTCGCATTATGTGCTGGCGCAAGTAACATTTGGGGAGGAGCCCGTCAGCACACTAGGGCACGGCAGGAGCTGCGGGTCGTTCACACATTTCACTTTATGCTAATGGCAAGCCTACGTAACGCTGCTGTATTAATAATGAGATGTGTTCTCATTATCAGGGCGAGGTGCATATTTTATAAATTATTCCACAAGATCTGAAGAAGGCAGCTTGTCTAATGAAACCTGTTGTCTGGAAATAAAAAAGAAGTTAAAAAGTACAGCGCGATCGTGGATAAAAATATTATTAATACTAGTTATAACAAACTGGAAAGGATAGTGTGCATACCTCACAAAATCCCCGTTTTTACATTCAAAATCACATTCAAGCAGTCCGATATCAAAAGCCACCTTTTCAAATGATGAGATGGGCACGTCGATGTCATTACCCGCCTTTCTCCATGCATATTGCAGCATAGACTTACACATTCATACAGAAAACTGACTCCAGTCCACAGTCGGTATTTTATTTTAATATTTATTTCGTTGTTTAATAAAATGCCAATAACTTTTCCTCGTAACAACTGCCCGTCTATCATTTGACTAAGTTAGTATGTCGTGACTAGAGACCGGTAGTAATTAAAAGCGAAATCAGTGCTTCAAACCATGTCACAGTGAATCACATAAACACTACATTGACGGAGTATGTACTCTATATGTAATTGCGTATATACATGATTGCGTATAACACAGTACACAGACGTAACACGCCTTTTATTTTGTGGACGGTTCCGTACATCAAAACGAATTTTCGACATATGCTTGTGCCCTAGAGAGCACGTACTTTGGTTTCTGACAAAGAGTCGTAGCCCTTGCATCGATCAAGATATTGAGACAAGTATTTTTATTTTGTTTTATTTTTTAATGGAGACATTTACTTTTCACAACATCATTCATTGGCTCTTTGAAAGGCAATTACAGTGACTTAACGATTGTTAATATCGCGGATGAAATTTTTGGCAAAAATATTTGAGAAATGTAGTAAATTTGAAGGCAATGCGCTCGGACTAAAAACAGCGTTCCTAAGACCAGCTGATTCGTCAGAAGATAACATATTCCGTAGGTAGGTGCACAAAACTCCTAGCTGATCCTGTAACAATATGTTACGGAATTGAAGCTTTACGTTAACTGAGTACTCCTATATTGCTGCATTGTAAATACAATGCCTGGCGTGACAGTTCTGCTTGGCCGTCTCCGGCCCCATTTCTCTCCAATTTTTCTGGATTTATTATTTTATTTTTTACATATTTATTTTTTGAAAAAACTTTTATATATCCAAAATCTGGCGAATGCTGCTGTAAAAAATAAACTGTCCCATAAATAACATTTCTTTAGTGTCGCGATCGAAACGAGCGCTACGATTGTTTATTACATATGAATCTACGTGCCACTTCGGGCACAATAATTTGCCACAAAACTTCGTTTCGATACGCGTAACCGTAAAATGTGTGGTACGTGTTCCCTGACTCATCTTGCAGATAGAGGGTAAATCACCTAACACTTGCACCGCAAATATTGCGGAAACGGAAAGTGCGATTGATGTGCTGTTTTCACAGAATGGATTGATAGTCAGAGGCTCGAATTTTTGGCCAACAAACAGATTGTAATATTACTTAGAAAGTGTATTTTTTATGCAAACATACAGTTTATTAAATGGAACAATGGTTGTTTCTATCAGGCACTGAAATTTTTGACACGTTTAGTTTGGCAGCTAAAACCGCTCAAAGTTTCAGGGGCGGAGGCTGCGATAGCGTAGCTAACTGGCCGAGTAGCTAGTTCCTGGGGCACGGCCCACTGTCTCATGACCACCAGCCAGTTAGCTACGCTGTCGTAGCCTCCGCCCTCAAAACTTTGAACGGTTGTAGCTGCCAAACTAAATGTGATAAAAATTTCTTTGAAAATCCTTGTACACATTTGGTGTCAAAATTTACAGTGCATTATAGAAACAACCATTATTCAATTTTTTAAAAAAATTGTATGTTTGCATAAAAATACACTTTCTAGGTATTTTTACAATCTGTTTATTGCTGTGGGCGTTGTGAGATGAGGCAAGAGATACTGGTGGCAGTACTCTCTACGACAGTGGGTCCGGCTCCGTCTACAGGTGATACTCGAGTGTCAGGAGGGAGCCGCGTTACGAAAGGCGCGCCAGCCCGTTACGTAAGGCATTGTGTGGGGCGCCGATGGCGCGCTGTTTGCAGCACGCGGCCACTTGCTGCGGGCAGCGGCGCCCAGTCTGTCTGGGAGCAGACCAGGCGCCTTGCTAAGTACGCTGGTCGGCGTTGTCAAGAGCCACTGCGTCCAAAGTACTACAGTGATCCAAAGTTTCCTCTGATGCTTGTCTCGTCCCTTGTAGGCCACTCAACAATAGTATCCCTCCGTATAAGCCTCACAAAGCTCAATTTGATTTCAGGGATTTTATAGCCATTTTAAGAAAGGAAGGTAAACTTTCTATGTACACTAAGAAGCCCCTACCTCTTTCGGCGGTTACACTCAGCCGATACCGGTATTTAACCAACGCCAAGGACCTGTGTACGAACACCGGATTACCCACTGTGCGATCCGTGTTCGATCCATATCGTTGGCGTTATTTTTGTTACTATCTGCACGTATAATAGATTCTTCCACGATTTTGTCGAGTAACGTGTGGACTGGAACGCTGTTAGTTACTTTTGACTGACTTTGTCTTGAAATTAATTACATTCTCGGTTGATGAACAGTGGAAGGGGGGGGGGGGAAGATTGATTTTAAGTCCAAGAACAGAACATGGCGCAAGCCCTAGTTCCGAAGTGCGAGTGTTGCCAACTCTAGCGGCTTTCGGAGCTTATAGTCCAAAGTACTTTTCGAATTACATAAGGTTCCTTGGCCTCCTTGTAAAATTGTCGTTACAAATCGGTACTTCAATTTCCGTTTTGACATATTAATATAATAAGTTGTGACGTATTCGGTCAGTGATGCCTGGTGCTTCAGATGACTGGGGGCTCAATGCCGGATGTTGGAAGACAATCTGGCGCACCTCTGCGCTTATGGTGGCGGGGTAAAGCGCCCCCGTTTGCTCCCCCCCTCACCCCAACCCCCCCCCCCCCCCAACCTTCAGATATTTTTTCGTTAAAAAGATCTTGGCTTGATCGCGCGTGCTTCAACTCGAGCTGAGGCGCCGGCCTGCCAAGCTTCTTTATTTCACACTTTTGTGGCAAGCTTAAAGCTGAGTAATTTGTTTCTAAAAGATACTGAACGTTATTCAGTTTTCTTTGATAAAAAACAACAGGAACATATGAATATACACATTAACACTAAAAACCAGTAAGCAACAGATTACACGTGACTGTAACAAAATGAATCTGTTAGACTTCATTACTATTCATGATGGGATCTTCTGAAGGCTTTTACAGTTGATGTGTCTTTAATTTATAGTTATAAGATATTTTACCAAATATGACGTGTTTTTGATGAATCTTCAATGCTCCAAAAACAAATATGAAGGGCGAATGTTGCCTTCATGGAGGATTTGTGCATGCGCAATTTGAGGTGCGCAGTAGCTCTATTGTTTTCTCTTCGGCACCACTCGTACGTAACCGCCAGCGCTCGAGTGGCCAGGAACTGGTGTCTCTTTCAGCTCCAGCGCCAATGTTAAGAGCGGCGTTTCCCCTCGCTCCTCCCTGCCGCGGGAGCGCCTATATGCTGCCTCCAGGGAGTTCAGAAGAGAAATTGAACCTCAGCCGCGCATGCGCATTGCAACGCTGTGGCCACTGCCGGGTATATTAAGCGACTGCACTACGACTCGTATCCGTGCTGTCTCCGCGACACAAAGCGTTTCTCATGCGATACAAATACTTTGAATGAATATATAAAGTTATCTGATAGAAGGACGAAACGGAGAATGGTAGTTTTAAAACACTTTTGATTTTAATTAGTTATTTACTTATTTTCACGACGAGCCACTGCGTGCGGTTCTGGTTGCCATGTCAGAGGTTGCGTGGTAAATCCGAGCGGTTCTAGGAGCCTTGTCAGGGACTGTTAGGCTGCTTCCAGCGGAGGTTCGAGTCCTCCCTCGTGCATTGGTGTGTGTGTGTGTGTGTGTGTGTGTGTGTGTGTGTGTGTGTGTGTGTGTGAGTGTTGTCCTTACGATAGGTTTAAGTTGGTATTTTGTAAGTCTAGGACTGATGACAACGGGTGTTTGATACCATAGAACTACAAACGTTTCGGTTTGAATCTACCGACAGGTTTAACATTTGATGAAGTGCCTGCAAAACGCCCCAGGTTTAATAAAATGCCAGGCGGGAAATAGCATCGCGTGAATTCTAGCAAGATACCTTCCTTGATTACAAATAAATTAAGCGCAGTAATATTTTAAATATGATTTGCCACCAATTTGACCGAAGAGGAGCCAGGGTTTGAATGTCAACGAAATATGCTCAGTGAGAGAAAATTGTATTCATCAAATGCGTGTGGTGTAAACGCAATTCCTGTCTAGCGTACTTCTACGACAGTTGCATCCGCACGAATGTATCGGCTGTGCCCCAGATGACGGTCGTGACAGGAAATGATAACACCATCACAGAAAAATTTGCAAATATCGAGGATTTATTGCGACCCAATCCATAGATTCATCAATACGTCATTAGATAGTAACAACGAAGGAAAAATAAATAAATAAATGTAATATCCGTGATAGTAATCGAACATCGACCGCCTAGTCAGTAATTGAGTGCTAATGCACAGAGCGACGCAGCCTTGGCAGTAGCTTACGCCACAGTACGGGTATTTAAATGCGCACATGAATAAATAGGTCACTTTATTCAAACCGACATTACTCGGAATCATTTGAGCGTCGCCGTCTAAAAGAGCGGATCTTTAGTTAAATTACATCGAGTTCTTTCTTGCCCTAAAATATTGAAATCCGTGAGCCAAAGTGAGATTGTCTCCCTGTTTCACCAGTATTACTACAATATAGGATAGATGTTTTAGGAGGACAAAACTGCTAAGGTCATCACTACGATATACTCTATGTGTTCAACATGGAACGATTTTAATGTTTTCTCTGTTTCTTCTTGAACGTATTCTCTTTTAGAGTTTTACGAATAAGCTATTACGTGATGCTCGGAAACTTTCTATTTGGTTTTGCATTACATCCTTTATTTTCTGTAAATCTGTTTGTTGATAAAATCTACTATTGCTATTTCAACGTGGCGAAAATTACAATTCTGGTTCAATACATGTTATTTATGTGAAAGATCATCGCAGCATATAATACTAAGAATATAATCGTGATGATGACATATACATATATACCTTAGATATTTTTTAAAGGTTTCCATGTGTTCTGAACGATATTGTTCAGATTGCTCCACTTGGTAATGGTATTTAAACGAAGAGTTTTACACCAAAGATAACATACCGATTGGAGTTTTTCTTTCTTCGTAGTTACACTGTCACAACTCAGAAAATACAGACGATTCCAATACAATACGCAACTGTGACATTTCAGTCCTAATCATTGCGGAAAGGAGTTATACTACGTCGATATCCCTTATTATTCGTGGCTTACGTTACACGAAACATTGTGCTGATTTAAAATGAAAGACCACTGACGTAAGACCATAATCTTATTTCATATGGGGTTCTTGGTCAATATGAGTGTACTAATAGTTAAGTTTTAGTTTATAAAAATAAATTTGAAGAAGATTTAAGATAATATCGGTGGATATAGCCTGAGAAAGAGAGATGTTCAAATGCTTCTAAAGCTTATGGTACTCAACTGCGGGATCATCAGTCCCTAAACTTTCAAACTACTTTGGAACTACGTTATACTAAAGACAGCACAAACTTCCATGCCCGAGGGGGGATTCGGACCCCCGACGGGTAACGGCCTCGCGCATCCTAGCATAGCGCCTCAATGCGCTCGGCCGCTCCGCCGCTGCTGAGAGAGAGAGAGAGAGGGGGGGGGTGTAGAAATTGTCCAATAACTGAATATTTTTATGACATTGGTGACTAAAAACGAAGCTGGCTAAAGGTAAAGTATGCAATAGAACTGTTGACTTTCGGAAGAACAATTTAGTGTCTCATAGCTCCCTTGTTATAGTGCTTTTACATATTTTTGTGCGGCAGGGCAGACGTGTTTTGAACTGACAATGTTTTTTTGGGAAATTTTACTTTCATTACAACATTTTGCTATGAATAACTCTAGAAAATCTTGATTTAACTACAAATACACCGATACAGCTCTTTTTCTTGTCCAAACACACTAGATATAAGGTATGTCATTTCTTCGCTTTGCCTATAACTTCTTTAAATCGAAACTGATTAAATCTGCGAACCAGTGTAGTTAAAAACACGCTAGAAGAAGGGTAAGACAAAAAATCAAGTTAATACATTTCATACGTTTGTCAGTAAAAATGTGGAACAGAGAGAGCATCTTTAACAGACTGGTCATGACGATTCTGATTCCCTACGTATGTCAGTTTTTCATATTACTCTGATAACTCGTTACTTAACGACGATGCAGTTTCGATGGCAAGAAAATGAATCAGCTTGTTTTTCTTCTACGGTGAGTGTTCATGAGGAGAAGGGTATCGTCAGGAGTGTCCCAGAGAAGTACGATAGAACCGCTACTACTTTCTATTTACATAAATGATCTAAGGGAAAGGATGAGTAGTAATCTGTGGCTTTATTATGTACGGGAAGGCGTCATCTTTCAGTGACTAACAGGTTGCACGACAAAATTTCTGGTTGTTGAGATTAATAGCAGCTAGCTGTAGAGTACTGCATAGGAAAGAAACAATCCCAATATGTTCGCATACAGTATTACACTCCTGGCCATTAAAATTGCTACACCACGAAGATGACGTGCCACAAACGAGAAATTAAACCGACAGGAAGAAGATGCTGTGATATACAAATGATTAGCTTTTCAGAGCAATCACACACTAGGTAGGCGCCTCTGGCGACACCTTCAACGTGGTGACATCTGACACAAGTTCAAATGTTTGTTAAGCTTAAGGGACTTAACTACGGGGTCATCAGTCCCTAAACGTACAAACTACTTATGAACTATCTACAACTAAGGACGGCACAAATATCCATGCCCGAGGGGGGATTCGAATCCCCGACCGTTGTGGCCGTGCAGACCGTGACTGAAGCGCCTCAGTCCCCTCGGCCACCGCGGCCGGCATCACGTTTCCGACTTTGATAAAGGTCGGAATGTAGCCTATCGCGATTGCGGTTTATCGTATCGCGACATTGCTGCTCGCGTTGGTCGCGATCCAATGACTGTTAACAAAATTTGGAATCAGTGGGTTCAGGAGGGCAATACGGAACGCCGTGTTGTATCCCAACGGCCTCGTACCACTAGCATTCGAGATGACAGGCATCTTATCCGCATGGCTGTAACGGATCGTGCAGCCACGTCTCGATCCCTGTGTCAAAAGATGGGCAAGTTTGCAAAACAACAACCATCTGCACGAACAGCTCGACGACGTTTGCAGCAGCATGGACTATCAGCTCGAAGACCATGGCTGCGGTTACCCTTGACGCAGCATCCCAACCAGGAGCGCCTGCGATGGTGTTCGCAACGACGAACCTGGGTGCACGAATGGTAAAACGTCATTTTTTCGGATGAATTCAGGTTCTGTTCACAGCATCATGATGGTCGCATACGTGTTTGGCGACATCGCGGTGAACGCACATTGGAAGCGTGTATTCGCCATCGCCATGCTAGCGTATCACCCGGCGTGATGGTAAGAGGTGCCACTGGTTACACGTTACGGTCACCTCTTGTTCGCATCGATGGCACTTTGAACAGTGGCCGTTACATTTCAGATGTGTTACGACCCATGGCTCTACCTTTCATTCGATCCCTGCGAAACCCTACATTTCAGCAGGATAATGCACGACCGCCTGTTGCAGGTCCTGTACGGACCTTTCTGGATACGGAAAATGTTCGACTGCTGCCCTGGTCAGTACATTATCCAGATCTCTGACCAATTGAAAACGTCTGGTCAATGGTAGCCGAGCAACTGGCTCGTCACAATAAGCCAGTCACTACTCTTGATGAACTGTGAATGAATGAATGTTTGTAAATCTACCAGACCAAACTGCGTGGTCATCAGTCCTTAGCTTAAAAAGTACCTAAACCTAGGTAAACTAACCTAAGGAGAACACACACACCCATGCCCCAGGGAGGACTCGAACCTCCACGGCGAGCAACCGCGCGCTCCGCAGCGAGACGCTTTAGATGAACTGTGGTATCGTGTTGAAGTTGCATGGGCATCTGTACCTGAACACGCTATCTCAGCTCTGTTTGACTCAATGCCCAGGCGTATCAAGTCCGTTATTACGGCCAGAGGTGGTTATTCTGGGTACTGATTTCTCAGGATCTATGCACCCAAATTGCGTGAAAATGTAATCACATGTCAGTTCTAGTATAATATATTTGTCCAATGAATACCCGTTTATCATCTGCATTTTTTCATGATGTAGCAATTTTAATAGCCAGTATTGTAATAACACTTACTTCTTGTACTGAGAACTTTGTCATTATAAGCAGCAAATCCAGTAGTGTAGTATTGAGCTGCTTGACACAGCCGCTTAGACTAAATATCCTGGTGTAATGTTGCAAGCGATATGAAATGGAGTGAGCATGTGAGGACAGTGGTAAGGAAGGCGTATGGTTGACTTCGTTCTGTTGGGAGACTACGTTTGGAACCCTAGTGCGACCCCTTCTTGAGCACTTGGCATTCCACTAGCTCGGTTTAAGGAAGACATGCAAGCAATTCGGAGGTGGAATTCTAGTTCTGTTACCGGTAGTTTCGAACAATGTGCATGGTGGTCCAGGTTCGATTTCCGGCTGCATCACAAATATTAATTCAATGCCTCACCTTTATGTTTAATGTCTTCGACATTTTCGAGACGTAAAACAGTCTCAGGGTTTGTAAATTTCTATTTATAGTGATATCAATATGCGTGTGTTGCAGAGATACTATGGCAACTCAAATGGAAATCGCTGGAGGGAAGGAGACATTCTCGGGAAGCACTATTAAAGAAATTTGCAGGGCTAGTATTTGAAGCTTATTGTGGAACTATACTTCTGCCGCCCACTTACATTTCACGTAAAGCCCACCAAGATAAGAGAAATTAGAGTTCGTTCAGATGCCCGTAAGCATTGGCTTCTCTCTCGCTTTATCTCGAAGCGAAAAAGAAAACGAAATAAACAGTAATAAACACCTTATGGTGGCTTGCGAAGCACGTTTGTAGATGTAGCGATTTGCTGTATAAAAGGGTGTGTGACGAACGCAGGAGTGGGGCCCTGTGTGCGCCCCTTGGCTGAAGCCTGGCGGGTAGGCACCCCGCTCCCTGACGCTTGCAGTGCGGTTGCATAGAAACAGGGTGCGCCTGCTACAAACACACACGCCGGTCAATTACATGACCGTAGGCCACTGAAGACATGTGGAAAGCCGTCGTCTCTCTATATGAATGCGCTATACTACGGATAACGGCTACGGCTCATTCTGAAAATAAAAATACGTATTGTGTACCTAGTTAAATGTTTAACAATTTTCTAGCTTTTATCTTTGAGCAAGTAGTGATTGTATCGTAACCTAACCCGAATGTACGTCTGATAATTTTCTCACATGAAAAGCATTCAGAACCGAAGCAATACTTCAACGATTCCAATTTAAAAATGTGTTGTTACCTTATTTCTAACTCCAGTTTGTAGTTTTTATGTCAATTTACTTACGTTCTTTACAGTCTACAGTAATTCTCAAAGTCTTATATATTCCAGGTTTTGACCACCTCGAATTGATAATAATTTGTAAAAAACGTGTGTTTGTTTCAAAAATGCAATGAAGCTACGTAACCGGAATATAAATGATACTAAACTTGATGAACCTTACATTTCTTCTTTGAAACTTCCGCTTCACACCCAGTAACCCATATTGGTGATTATGGTAGATCGAAGGGCTGTATCCCATATTAGCCCAATGCTACCGCCCTCATCCGTGAATTACGTTTCCTTCGCTTACTGAGTAACATAAGAACAGAAACATTTAAATTCTATAAAGTTATGGCGGTACCAACATTGTTGTAAGGAACTGATTCTTGGGTACTGAAGAAGAATGATAAAATAAGTTTACAGTCCAATGAAATGAAATTCCTTAGTAACATAACAAGATACACTACATTAGATTATAAAAAAAAAATACATACATTAGGAAGAAATTGAAATTTATTGATATAGATATTAAAGTTGCAGAATATGGACAGAAATGGATATCCCAGCTGTTGCGGATGGAAGAGTCAAGATTACCACTATATTTCTGGCATACATTATACAAGGTGAAAGATTCATCGAAAGACTTGATAAAAGTTCGAACGACTAAACGTAGCTGCAACAGGTTCAGGAAGAGCCTAAAGCCAGACAGCCTAAAGCCAGACAGAAAAAGAAAAAGACTTACTTATACTGTGACGTTAATAACATACGGCTCTATCTTTAGAAGAGTCTATTTATTTCCTAAACTTATTGTTACTTCAGATCGCTCACTGTACTAACAGTTTTTAGTTTAGTATTAGTTATTTTGTGTCTTACTCTGTTCCCACGATTAGAGACGAGTCGGTGTTTACGGCATCCGTTGTCGTGGTAGTACATGTGAACTTTAAAATTCTCCCGGCGGATCGAATATTCATAGAAGTTTCGGGTATGCCGCCGGTCGTCGTCTAAAACATCACACGATATTTCGGCCAGGCACCTGCTAGCCATCTTCAGGTGAGTCGATGAAGACTGAAGAGTGCGTCCAGCGTTCCACTATATATAGAAAACTTGGCGGTTACAGCGCATGCGTCAAAACATAAACAGACAGGCCACACTGCCGGACGGCAGCGCCCTCGCTGGTGGAGCCGCGGAGTTCAGATGTCCTCTGCACTGCCACTGCCGCTCACAGCCGACGTCGGCGCTCTCCGTCGTCTTCGATCTGAGCAAATTTTAGTAATGACGGGATTACATGCTTTGTCAAGATTGTAGCCACTATCTCGATTCATCAAATTTTCCGCGACACGTATTTCCACAGATTCTTTGATAATGGAGTCCCAAAAAGATGTTGCTGTTGTCAAAATTACCGTTTTATCGTACTCCATAGAGTGTCCGGTGGAAATGCAATGTTCAGCAATAGCAGACTTGCTTGGCTGTAAAAGGCGTGTGTTGCGTTTGTGTTCACTGCAACGTTCTTCAACAGTGCGCGTAGTCTGGCCTATATAAGCCATACCCGAAACTTCTGTGGTAGTACATATTTCAAAGGAAACTCAGCTAACAGCTATCACAGTAGTAATTTTTGTCCACGCACTAGCTGTCACGTAGTTTAGACCAACATCATCAGGTGAGTATCTAAACAACAGGACACAGAAATGACGTGCCATGTACACTTTTACACGTAACTAACTCCATACAAATATACGAGCACGAAGAAAACAATATGTACTCAAAATTCAAATGTTTGTCATTTAATCGGACCAAACTGCGTGGTCATCAGTCCGTAGCTTACAAACTACTTAAACCTAGGTAAACTAACATAAGGACACACACACACACGCCCATGCCCCAGGGAGGACTCGAACCTCAACGGCGAGCAACCGCGCGCTCCACAGCGAGACGCTTTAGACCGCTCGGCTACTCCACTTCGGCCAATATGTACTAACAACAGTTGAAACATGGTTACCACCAAGGCTAACTGTCCGTATTAAATGCTCATGGCCATGTGATAGATCGTCAACCTTTTTTTTTCCTCTCTTTTTGGCGGTGGAGGGGGGAGGGATGTCTCATGTCACTCGTGCTGATTGTGTTCATGGTCTATCATTTTTGTTTCGTGTTGTTCAGATGTGGACCTGATGATGCAGCTTGAGGCTGGTACTGTGACAGGTGTTAGCTGAGCTTCCTTTGAGATATCTCTTCCCACGCTTTCTCTGTGCATTAAAGATTTTCTTGTTCTTGAGGATAGGGAGAGAGAGAGAGAGAGAGAGAGAGAGAGTGGGTGACCTGTGTTCTGCTACGGGCAATGACTATTCCTTAAAGAAGAAAAAAAAAGCCTCATCATTGCTGGAATGTTTTTGCCTAGGGGTCCTGCTTTCTCCAAGCGGACGGAACCTTGCGCATGCGCCAGGCCATCTTTATCCGTCATTGTCTGCTCAAAGATTGCAGTTACGTTGCTGACAGCGTTAACAAGGTGCCTTAGAGCGCTCGGGCCCTCCAGCGCGCCATTCAGGACACCACGTGACAAAGGCGCGAGTTGGGTTTTAGATGACTGATGTTTTCGGAATTCTAACTGGCATGAGTCATGACGTGAACTACCGAAGGTGGTTCAGGAACAAGTGATGAAATAGCTGCCTAACTGTAGACAAATCTTTTTCTAGATGACGGCGATGTATAAGAGAGAACCATTTGATGGAAGATGCAAAGAAATTTATTTAAATCAATGGGGAAAGATGAAAATTTGTGCGCAGACGGGATTCTAATGCGAGTTCCCCTGCTTACTGGTCAGTCGCGCTGACCACTGCACCACTGAGGACACGGCGATCACCGCGGCCACGCCGACTACGATAGCTCCTCTGCCGTCAAACAGACCAGACTGCCGCTTACTCTAAAGACAACGCACACACCTATGCACGATAGAGGACTCGAACCACCGACGGAGGCAGCCGCTCAGTTGTCGCGGGTCGCAGTCATCGAGGGAAGCTGGAGACCGTTTTTTGGGGAACTGGACATCCTCGATCAGCCATTACCGATACACCCAGGACACGGTTGTGTGTGTAAAGCCGAATTCCTGTACCACTACCGAAATCGAAATTCCTATCCGTCAGGCAGCTACCACCGTTCCCGTTCGATCGGCGTCAGCTCACGAAAATTTTGATTGCACAGTCACGTCTCAGAAGATCTGCTATACAGTTGCCGCTGGCACAGGGGGAGTGTAGTGCACAAACAGCACACCACTGCGGCATCCGTGCACCAGTAAACCACCACGTTTCCTGGGTCAGTTTCATTTGTTTTCCTACCGCCACTTTAACACGTCCTTACACGTGCCACAACAAAGAAACAAAAGGGAGCCTGAGCCTTTACCAGAACATAACAGAAGTGCAGTACATGCATACAAATAAACTTCCTCTCTCTCAAATGGAAAAACCTGAATCCTCTGGGAAGAAAATCCTTTTTCACCATAACGAAAAGTAAATATACAATGCATATTGTAGCTCTGCGTTTAAGTATGAGACATATGGCCACCAAGAATAACTCCAAAGTATAATAGGAGCTGAAAAGGTTTTTTGGAAAAGAGTTGCATGGGTCAGAGGAGGCCAAGAATATGATGTTGGTCTTTTCTCGCTAGATGGGGTCGCTTCAGAGACTAATATATATAATTTCAAATGGGATGCTAAAGTTTGATATTTATTTTCTGATAGCGGCTATCGTGACGAATCGAATGATGTGAAACAGTAAGGTCTTTGAAGGTCAGCGATCGTCAAAAAGGTGGCATAAGGTCCATCTACAGAAGGTATTGGAAGTGATGACCATTAGCATCAGTGCATTGCTGTAACCTTCTTCTCATAGATTGGGTGGTATTCCGTATCACTTCGGCACTTATAGAAGCACATACTCTGACAATTCTCTCTCGCATATCTTCAGGTGTAGCGGGAACTTATTTATAAATAATGTTTTCTACGACTCTCCACAAGAAACAATCTACAGGCGTCAAGTCTGGCGAACGATCTGGCCACGACACATCTCATACATGCGGAATCCAACGATTTGGGATTCGTCCATGCAACTAATTTCTAGGTACATCAGAAAATAACGTAAAACAGTACGTCCACCGAGTAGGAGTTGCTCCTGACTGTAACCGGTACACCTAGGTAATGTAGCACAAGCAAGAAGAAGAAGAAGAAGAAAAAACCACAAATCTACTAAAAAGGGTTTAAAAGTAAAGGGAGACTCATTGACCGCAAAAAAAGTGTTCAAGGAAATAGGAAAAGAATGTTCACTTGTTACAAGCTTACACTTCAGAGTACACCATTGAATGACACAGTACTATTAATGTCTGTATACTCGTTGGTGGCCATGAATGAGTGACGCCGTAAGGGAAAGGACACAGATTTCCGTAAATGTTCTAAAAATGCTCAGATGTGAATCTATGGGACTTAACTACGCTCGTTATCAGTCTCCTAGACTAACTTATACTAACTAGACTAACTTATACTAAGGACAACAAATACACCCATGCCCGAGGGAGGACTCGATCCTGAGAGATTTTTTTCTGCTGGTGAGCGTTCCACAGATAAGCCATGTACTCCACACCGTGCCCAAGCCGAAGGTCGATAATAGCAAATGCAGAGTTCAAAAGTGCGGTGGATCGATCCCAGACTGACGTACATCGCTTAAGGGAAACATTGTCTCGTTCCCTTTCCAAAGGATCCGAACAGTTTCGTTCTCTGTTGTTCCTTAATTCGAGCTTATAGTCTGTCACTAATGACAGATTTGGAATTGAAATCTAAACTCTTTTCTTTATCGACGCCCGCCTACAGAGTGAATCGCCGTTGTCCGAGGCGGTGAAGGGTGGCAGCCGGTGGCACAGTAGCGGCGGCAGTGGGGCGGGAGCAGCAGCAGCGGCGGCGACGGCCGCTCTAATTACACGGCGGGCAACATTTGCGCGCAAACAGCGCCGCGGCCGCCGGCGACGATTACATTTCCGGCTCATCTCTTTTATTATTTGCTGACTACAATCACGCGGGCGCGCCACATCAAAGGCCATTGTGAATCTGCAAATAATGCGGCGCCGCTTGTCGAAATTAAACTTGTTGTTCCAGGCGGGCCGCGCCGCGCCACCGTGTTTGCGCTCCCGCGGCGCGCAAACACCGCCATATTTCGGCAAATTCATACCGGCTGCATTATAAACAGCGGCCCAATAACTGCGCCAGCCCGCGCCCGCTTTGATGGCTGACGCGCGGGCGCGCCGGCGCCGGCGACGGCGGCGGCGGCGGGAAAGGCTTCCGCTCCGTTGTTACGGGCACGCGCTAAAAACAGGCGCTCTCGTTCCCCTCAACAATAACTCGTAGGGAAAGCGGGCGAGTCACTCGCAGGTGTCCACTCAGCTAGAAACGAAACACCGTAGTGCGACTAAAACTACTTGCTAGTTGAGAAATATGTATGCCAAGATCGCTTTTTCAGTATTTTATTTCAGATAACCGGTTTCGACAAACTAAGGTGTCATCTTCAGATCTCTACATAAAAAGAAAAGAAAAAAACGACACCTATCCATACATTATTTAGGACTCCACAGTTCAATCGTGTTGTGTCATGATTTATAAGAATTTGCGTGTGCTCGTCATTTATGATATCTACAACGTCATATAAACTAGGTGTGTCATTTTTAAAATCAATCACACACCACACTTTTCCCCTCTTGTACACAGTTGTATACCGTATAGCTCAGCATACAGTGTCAGTAAGTAGGGAAAAGTGTGTTGTGCGATTGTTTTCAAAAGTGACGACCTATGCCACATGAATTTAAATTATGACACATCTAGTTTATATGACGTTGCAGATATCATAAATCACGAGCACACGCAAATTCTTAAAATCATGACACAACACGATTTAACCGTGCATTCATGAATGCTTGGAGAGGTACCATTTTCTAAAATGTAGAGATCTGAAGATGACAACTAAGTTCAAACAACTTACGGGTACGCTGCCGGGTGACGCCGTTGACAACCGCCGATATTGGGACAGGAAGACACCTTGCCATTCTCAAGGCACAACTGCACGCAAGGAAGCACTGTGCAAGCATCTTTAATACCTCGGTTCGCAAAGGGTAAACGAGGAAGATAACACACACAGTACAAGTCACTGCAGAGTCAACACTACCAAAGATGACGAAACATCAAAAACGTAGGTAGTGACTGTTAATCAGCAGTTGAGACAGTATGAAAACTGGAGTCTCAAAACGAAAGAATTCTATAAAATTACTAGCTACTATCCACTTGCTTGCCTCAGGATGTGCTTGCGATTCCAATCAGGTAAAGGTACCCACATACAGGCTGCCCGTACCCGATTTCAACAACAAACGCGACAGGTGCGATGTGTCCTGTGATACACCATTCAAGTTCCATTCGTCGGGTTCCAAAGTTCATGGTTGGCAGTGGCCGGCGTTTCACCGTGTCCCAGACATTTTCGAATGCAAGTCTCCAGGTCTGGCGGTCCAGGGCAAAAGCTGACATCCGATGATACCAAACAAGGCCGTGTTCGTGCAGTAACACGTGGGCGTGCATTGTTTTGCTGAGAAATAGCGCCTGTGGTACTCCGCATAATGTTATTCACGTAGGTAAATAGTTTACAGTGCCCTGGACGCGCACCAACTGTGATTTGTGACTGCAAGCAATAGCGCACCACACCACAATGCCTTGAGCTGGCGATGTACGTGTTGTGCGAAGGCAGTCACTCTGATGCCGCTGATCTCGCCTTCGGCCACCAATTGGAAGTAAACAGAATCTCAATCCGTCCGAAAGCTCTGCCTGATGCCATTCTTGTCCTGAGTGACGTCGTCCCATACACCACTGACGACTAGCATTTTTCTTGACATTAGTGAAAGGTACACGGAAGAGTTGACGACGGGTACGTAATCCACGCCGTAATAAATGCCAACGGACTGTTACAGCTTATAGTGACACTGTGTTATATTGTTGCGTCAGAGCCAAGGAGGACGGAGACCTGTACTGCAACGCTATCCCGATGATTTTTTTTTTTTTTTTTTTCCGTGTGGGTGGGGGTCCTGACCCTTGCCGTCGTCTTCCACGGTTCCGTGAACCAACCTGCACACAGCCACTGCATTGCCGAAACACTTCGTTTCACACGGTCAGCTGTTTCCTAGATAAATGCATCACTTTCATATCAATAATGCGACCTCTTTCACACACACTGATTTGACTGTAAGGTTCACGCACACGACTGTGAGGTATCTTTAAAAAATGTTCAAATATTTGTAAATGTATGGGGCTTAAATACTGAGATTATCAGTTCCAAAGCTTACAAATTATTTTAACTTAAACCAACTTTTGCTAAGGACAACAAGTATACCCATGCCCGAGAGAGGACTCGAATCTCCGACGGGGAGCAACCACGCGCTACGCAGCAAGGCTTCTTAAAGCGCTCGGTCATTCTTCCGAGGCCCGCTTCAGATCTGCAGAAGATGCCAATATACACGTGCTGTAAAAATGAACTGCCTGACTCTTTCTACCTGTAGACTTTTAAGGTGTTCTGATTCTTTTCTGAAGATGAGTTAACGATGTTTAAGGTTTCAGTGCGTCTATTTTACTACAGCTCCGTCAAGAAAGTGGTTATAATCTATTGTAATATTATTCTACGGTATTATACTGTGTTTATTAGGAAATACACATTTTTTACATTATTTTTTGACTTATACGTAATAATGCTGAGAGCGATAGGCGCAGTCTCCTACATTTAAAAAAAGTTGCTGCCACAGCCTGTTCGACAGATTGCCAGTCAGTGTTTTCTGCTCCAGATATGAGTATATCAATGTTTTATAAAAATAGCTAAAATAATCTTTGCTACTTTTAAGTCTCGTCGTGTGCGGAAGCCATCAGTGGGTGTCTTTCGGCGTCTACGGTACGTCGCGTGCAATTCTAGTACGAAAAAACCGAACGGAACTTTTATTAGTATGTTGAAAGAAGAAGAAGCATTGATTATGAAAGTTTATTTTGAAAGTGCGGGAGTGTCATTTATCGTTATAGTGTCTGCACCTGTCAGACTCAGTTATCTCGTCCTCCTTTTGATATTAGATTGCAACAATAATTTAAAAGTGAACAGATAAGAAAATAAATTGAGAAGTAAACTTAAAGTGGCTAAGACATTTGATGTTCTATTATTCAGTAGCGATTAAATTTGAACTGAGAGAATTTAATTTATCTTGTGTGCTACGGAACAGTATAGTCATTCTCATATTAAAATATTTAACCAGAGACATTTTCAGAGTAGTAATCATTTAGTTAGCAAATGATAAGATACTCTGAGAGATAATGAACAAATAAATCATTACTCAAACTAATCAAAGTAGTTAGCGCCAATAATACATATAGATGCATGTGTGTGTGTATGTATGTATGTGTGTGTGTGTGTGTGTGTGTGTGTGTGTGTGTGTGTGTGTGTACTGCAAGTTACTGTAAGTAACTTTTAAAACAATAGTCAAAGGTGTACATTTTCAGGCACGATAAAGCACACAGTTTTTTTGTGTTAACAAAATTACAGCTAACTCCAGATTGCATCACAACATATCCACTGGATATATTATGTTGTGGGTGGTAAGAAGAATCTTCAGTGAAGTAATCAGATGCACAAAAAAATCAAAATTAAACAATTTTCAAATGTTTGTTAAGCTTAAGGGACTTAACAGCGGGGTCATCAGTCCCTAAACTCAGAAACTAGTTATGAACTACCTTATACTAAAGACGACACAAGCATCCATGAGCGAGGGGGGATTCAAACCCCCTCGCGCATCGGAACAGGGCATATATTTAGAAGTGAACTGTATTCGAATGTGCAAAGTTAACAGACACGATCTTTTATCAGAATTTTTCCAGTTTAAAAAATACAAAGGATGATCATTTACCTTTATTTACAATTAAGTGCCATATTTAAATCCCCCCTCACCTCATAATTTTAAAGATGAAAACCGGGCATGACTAGATAAACGCCGCGGCGGAGTGGCCGAGCGGTCTAAAGCGTCTCGCTGCAGAGCGCGCGGTTGCTCGCCGTGGAGGTTCGAGTCCTCCCTGAAGCATGGGTGTGTGTGTTGTCCTTAGGTTAGTTTACCTAGGTTTAAGTAGTTTGTAAGCTATGGATTGATGACCACGCAGTTTGGTCCGATAGATTTACAAACATTTGAACATTTGACTCGATAAACATATACGTGATCTAGGCTGTTTTAGGATTAATTTCAATTGTTTGAACATTTAGACGTCAATTTTATTTTATCTACTGTGAAGTGAAGCACTTCAATTCAGGATTTTCAGTAAAAACGTGTCCAGGCGTAAAGCGGTAGCATATTTTTTCACTAAAGCGACTAGCCGCATACTTCCCGAGATTTCAGCAAAACATTCTTTCCCCTAGCATTAACGTTCTGCTTTATAAACGAGGTAACTGGAGAGGATTTTTCGAGGTGACAGCAATTACGAGAAGGAAACCGGGAGCATTCCCTCCGCTAAATGCGCCACAACTCAACAGCTTCCGAGGCGTCGCCGGGAGGACGGTCGCAGGTCGCAGGTGCGCGGGCCGCCGAGTGACACCTGCGACGTCGCTGGGCGGGGACAGCCGCTGGACGCGCCGTTTAATGCGTCCACCTCTCGACAGACGCCGAGTAAGCGGCGCGTTCCGAAATTGGACGTCCGAGATGGATGTCATTAATTTGGGGTGTCCGGACAACAGGTCCGGCGGCGTATAATCCTGAATGGCCACTTGTTGGGCGCCCGCGGGTATTATTTATAGGCCGCGTCGCGGCGGCACAAAAAACCGGCCGAAAATTCCAGTCCCGACAAAAAGGCCGCTGCATAACAGTACCCGGCTGCGCTGCAGCAGAGCCACCTGCCGGAGCTGGCGCCAGCGTGCTGGCGGCGCGGATGGCCGCGAGCCGCGTGACGCAGATGGGCCCAGAGAGGCAGCGGGTGACACCGAGGTGACGGAAAACATGCGACAGGAGTAGATACAGATGGTGGCAGGATTGCGTACACGAGGAATAAATGGCCACGGCCACTTCGGTCGGGGGTTCGAAACCCCCCTCGGGCATGGATATTTGTGCCGTCCTTAGTATTAGCTAGTTACGACGTGCATTCAAGTACTAAGGCCTCCGATTTTTTTCTACAGACTGGAAAGAGATACAAACATGCGCATTGTTTAAAAATGAGGCCGCGTTTATTGTCAATACGTCCCAAAGATGGCAGCACCGTACGGCAGATGGAATTTTACCGCCAGCGGCGAGAATGAGAACTGTTTTAGATACTTAAAATGGCGACGTTTTCCTTGCTTGAACAGCGTGTAATCATTCGTTTTCTGAATTTGCGTGGTGTGACAACAATTGAAATTCATCGACAGTTGAAGGACAAATGTGGTAATGGAGTTATGGATGTGTCGAAAGTGCGTTCGTGGGCGCGACAGTTTAATAAAGGCAGAACATCGTGTGACAACAAACCGACACAACCTCGGGCTCGCACAAGCCGGTCTGACGACATGATCGAGAAAGGAGAGAATTGGTTTGGGGGATCGCCGAATGACTGTTGAACAGATCGTCTCCAGAGTTGGCATTTCTGTGGGTTCTGTGCACACAGTTCTGCATGACGACCTGAAAATGCGAAAAGTGTCATCCAGGTGAGTGCCACGAATGCTGACGGACGACCATGTCCGTGTGGCATGTTGCCAAGCAATGTTGACGCGCAACGACAGGCATGAATGGGACTTTCTTTTCGTCGGTTGTGACAATGGGTGAGACGTGGATGCCATTTTTCAATCCAGAATCAGAGCGCCAGTCAGCTCAATGGAAGCACACAGATTCACCGCCACCAAAAAAATTTTGGGTAACCGCCAGTGCTGAAAAAATGATGGTGTCCATGTTCTGGGGCAGAGAGGGTGTAATCCTTACCCATTGCGTTCTAAAGGGCACTACGGTAACAGGTGCATCCTACGAAAACATTTTGAAGACCAAATTCCTTCCTGCACTGCAACAAGAACGTCTGGGAAGGGCTGCGCGTGTGCTGCTTCACCAAGACAACGCACCCGCACATCGAGCTAACGTTACGCAACAGTTTCTTCTTGATAACAACTTTGAAGTGATTCTTCATGCTCCCTACTCACCTGACCTGGCTCCTAGTGACTTTTGGCTTTTTCCATCAATGAAAGACACTCTCCGTGGCCGCACATTCACCAGCCGTGCTGCTATTGTCTCAGCGATTTTCCAGTGGTCAAAACAGACTCCTAAATAAGCCTTCGCCGCTGCCATGGAATCATGGCGTCAGCATGGTGAAAAATTTGTACGTCTGCAGGGCGATTACGTCGAGAAGTAACGCCATTTTCATCGATTTCGGGTGAGTAGTTAATTAGAAGAGAAATCGGAGACCTTAGAACTTGAATGCACCTCGTAGTAAGTAGTTTGTAAGTTTAGGGACTGATGACCTCGTAGTTAAGTCCCATTAGCTATACAAACATTTGAACACTGTAAGGTTGTCACGTTTTCAAACTGAAAATGCAGCATATTGTGGTAATAGTCCCATCGTGACACTAGCGACATATTTCACCTTTAAGACAACACACCGAGCGGGATGGCGTAGTTGTAACTCACTGGACTCACATTCGGAAGGAAGGACACCGAGGTGACAGAAAAAATGCGACAGTCATAGATATAGATGGTGGCAGGACTGCGTACACGAGGAATAAACAGGCGGTGCACTGTAAGTTTCAGTGGCCGAGAGGACTGCGCCGCGCCAGTCACGGTCTGCACGGCCACTACGGTCGGGGGTTCGAATCCCCCCTCGGGCATGAATATTTGTGCCGTCCTTAGTATTACCTAGTTCGTAAGTAGTTTGTAAGTTTAGGGACTGCTGATCCCGTAGTTAAGTCCCATAAGCTATACAAACATTTGAACACTGTGAGGTTGTCACGTTTTCAAACTGAAAATGCGGCACATTGTGGTAATAGTCCCGTCGTTACGCTAGCGACATATTTCACCTTTAAGACAACACACCGAGCGGGATAGCGTAGTTGTAACTCACTGCACTCATTTCGGAAGGATGGTGGTTCAAATCCACCTCTAGCCATCCAGATTTAGGTTTTCCGTGATTTCCCTATATCACTACATCACTATCACTACTATCACTATCCTTTCAAACGGCACGTCTGATTTCTTCCCCCATCCTTGCCCAAAACTCCGAGTGTTAGCTCCGTCTCTAGTAACCAAGCTGTCGACGGGACGTTAGACCCTAAATTTAAAAAAAAGGGGGGGGGTTGTAAATCTATCGGACCAAACTGCGTAGTCATCAGTACGTAGCTTACAAACTACTTAAAGTAAGGTAAACTAACCTAAGGACAAACACAAACACTCATGCCCCAGGGAGGACTCGAACCTCCGACGGCGAGCAATCGCGCGCTCCGCAGCGAGGTGCCTTTGACCGCTCGGCTACTCCACCGCGGCAAACACTAAGCTTCCTTCCTTTTAATACAACGTTATATACACTGCTCAGTACAATTAGACGATGAGGTAACATATACAAAATATTCATGTGGTAACGTATTTATTCGCATATTGGTTAAACTGTAATTTGTGTGTGATACACAACGATATTTTGCTTACCCAAATCTTCACTTGAGGTTTACATGGCATCACTTTGATCGAGGAATCAAGGGCTTATCGTAATAGTGAAAATGTCGTTCTCCTTGTCCTTTAACATGGTGTGTGATGACCTCGGACGGTCAGTACAGTCGTACAGCCGCGTGACGTGGACAGTATGAGGTTATCAATCAGCTCTTGACGAATATTTGGCCATTCTTCCACGAGTGCAATATCCAGCTCTGCAACCGTTGTGGGAGGTGCTGATCTAGCTGCATCCCAGACATTCTCAGTTGGGTTTATGTTCGGTAAACAAGCTGGCCACTCTATTGGTTAAATCCCCTCAGCTTCAAGCATGTCATCCACCAGTGCAGCTCTGTGGGGACGAACGTTATCGTCCACCAGAAATAACCCATCCCCTATGACACCAGCATAGGACACAACAAAAAATCAGTGGAACTCGTCTGTATACTTATAAGCACGTAGAGGTCCGTACGTCCGCCAATACTGACTCGTGCCCGCGCCATGTTATGGTGATGTTTGCTGCACATAAGTAGGATTATTTGGAATTCCACGTTCTCTGCAGATGAGGGAACGACGATTGTCCGGCTCAACATAAAATCTTGACTCATCTTTGAACGGAACCCGGCGCCATTCGTTATGACTCCAATCCTGAAGTTCCTCAGCCAGGTACCTCTGGATTAAACGGTCTCGTGGCTGTAAAGCGACACACATCACAGGCCCCCGTGCGTTTAGGCCACATTCCCGAAAGCTGTTTCGGAGTTTTAGTATTGATATTGCGCATCGTGTTGCTACTTGGAGGGTGCGTTGCAGCTGAGTTGCATTCAGCCCGTTAACCGGAGATAACGGTCATCTCGGGCTGTGTTACATGTGGACGACCTAGGTCTTGCCTTCTAATAACGTTTCGTGTTGCCTGAAATTACACTTTTGGAGACTCCAATAGCTGCAGCCACCTTTCTCCGTGTGAGCCTCGCTTCCAACCCTCCTATGGCTCTCCATGGCATAGCTTTGAACAAGTCACGTTGTTCTTGCACTACCTCCTCACTAGACTGTCTGAACACAACTGTTTGTGGCATTCGGTTGGTAGGGGAACACAAATCAACACTAATCCCCTCTGCAACAACTCTCTGTTGTTACCACTATCTCGGTTGTCGTAATGTTGTTGTCTCCACTCCGTAGAATCGACAGTAAGATGCCGAACCATTTTACTTCATTATGCCGATGACAATACTTCCGAATTTCGTCTTGGTCGCAGCCTTACTACATTCCTACAAGGATGAACAAATACGTTCGGTCCCTTACTCCTTAAGGGAATGCAATAAGAGGGAGTACCGTCGTAGTGTGGTGTACTGTGAGACTTTGGGAAGGACGGGAAGCGTGCCTAGGTTGCCTAATTGGTTAGAACGACCTCTGGCCCGAAGCAGGAAATTCGGTTTAATATCCCGGTCCAGCACAAATTTTCAACTTGAAAGACGACCGTCTGTCGTCTTCCATTTTTTTTTTTTTTTTTTTTTTTTTTTTTTTGTAAAATTGCAATTTATTTGAAGTCGCTACATTAGTATTTTGTTAAAACTAGAACCCCACTCTTTTCGATGCATGAGGAATAGCATTTTTATTTCATATTTTAAAATATCAGTTTATGAAATGTTAATATTGCTAGGATTATGTCATTTTAATAATTTATTGTCCCTGTGAGAATGTGTATTTGTTTACTTTTAAGTGGATGTTTGAGAATCTAATGGCTGGCTGAATGTGGGTAGTAATAGCTCTTTTGGTTCTCTCAGGCTTAGAGTCGATAGTTAGTCGTTAGCAACCCCTGCTGCTGATGCTACCAAATAGCCAGCCGTGGTGGCCGAGGGGACTGAGGCGCTCCAGTCACGGTCTGCACGGCCACTACGGTCGGGGGTTCGAATCCCCCCTCGGGCATGGATATTTGTGCCGTCCTTAGGATTAGCTAGTTCATAAGTAGTTTGTAAGTTTAGGGACTGATGACCCCGTAGCTAAGTCCCATAAGCATTACAAACATTTGAACATTTTGCTACCAAATAGGTTTCTACGCCCTTTGGTTGCAAGCCAGTCGGCGAGCCCTCGCCAGGGCGAGTCTCACGTCCCCACCTGGGTTTTGCCAGTTTCCGGTAGCTTCGTTTCGCGCCCCCTAGCCGCTCGGTCTTCACTTGGTGCTGGGATCGTGGTGAGGTAAGGTTGGTTCTGCTCTTGTGTCTGTGGAGGTGGTAGCGATTCGGTGTCTAGCATGTTTAATTTAGACTCTTGAACTTAGATTCATTTTTCGTAATTTTTTTCCGATCGTGCGCGGAAATGTGATCTAGTTTTTCAATCCAGTGATTCCCAACAGATAAAGGCGGTGTATGTGTTACTAGTTGCAGTTTGATAACGGCCTGGTATATTGAATCCCTTTGTGATTATATGGCGGTGTAGGAACTCTGTGTAAATTCTTTCTAGCTTTGTGGAGTCTGATTCCTAACAGACGATATGTTCATTTTTGTACAATGCATGTAAAATCTTTGTTATCATCTCCTTCCGTGAGTGATATGCGTTCCACGTGGTTGGTTCTTAGAACAAAGCCTTCAGCTTCCGCTATTGTTTGTTCCATGCCCATCAGGCAAGAATTAAGCTTTTATTTCGTACAGTGGCCCACTTGTTAACTTTAAACAGTAGTTTGTAACGGTCGAGTTCTCTCAATATTTCGAATTCCTAAATGTTACGGCTGTTGATGTTAATCTGTTGGGTCTATTCGTTGGGACATGTCCGAAAGAAGAGACACTGTGTCTATAACTGTACGACTGCACACCATCGTTAGCGGAGTGGAGACTTCCGCCGTAATAGCAATGTCATGGAAATTTCAGTTCACAGGGGCGTAAGCAGGTGTTTCAAATGTTCAAATGTTTGTATAGTCTATGGGACTTAACTACAGGGTTATCAGTCCCTAAACTTACAAACTACTTATGAACTACTTACGAACTAGGACGGCACAAATTTCCATGCCCGAGGGCGGATTCGAACCCCCGACCGTAGTGGCCGTGCTGACCATGACTGGAGGGCCTCAGTGCCCTCGGCCACCGCGGCCGGCGCAGGTGTCTGCCTTAGTGGCTGTTGTGGGGTTGTTGCATATCGGCGCCAGTTGTCAGTCGGTGTGTAGCCTGGCAGGGTGGTGTGGCGGCACCTCCCCCGGTCACGCGCCTGCCGGATGGCGCGGTCAGGCGCGATAAACGCCGGCTACAGCGCGCCGGCCAACCGGCGGCGTAATTGCCGGGCCTTACAGCGGCCGGACACACTTTTACGTCGCCGGCCGTAAAAGGCGCGCCGTGGGGCGGCCCGGCCACTGCTGCCGTCTGCCGACGCACAGCGCGCTGCTGTCGCCCCTACAGAGTCATTCTGTTATGTGCTACTGCTCGCATAACGAGTAGCGCTTAACGGTGCACAGTTCCTTTATTCATGTGTCAATTATGAACAAATTAATTTCCGTAATCGTGATAAGTGCACTGCTACCTTCCCAAAACGCAACAACCCGAAGGAAGCTTCCCAGTCAGTTTAAATTTGCAGCACACACGGATTGTTCAATTTTTGTTTGTAAGGCTTAAGGGACTTAACTGCGGGGTCATCAGTCACTAAACTTACAAACTACTCATGAACTAGCTTATACTAAAGACGGCACAAACATCCATGCCCGAGGGGGGATTCGAACCCCCGACGGCAGACTGCCGCGCGCACCGCAACACGGCGCTCCAGCTCGCGCGGCTAATCCGCCGCGGCGCACACAGATTGGCACGATTAGCGTTACAGTGCAGTCCGCCAGTAACGCCACGTGCAAGCCCAACATACGACTAACATCAGCACCACCTAGAGAGAAGGCCACGGCGCTCTCGTGTGACGTCAGGCAGAGTAGGTTGCGCGCGCATATCTAACTGGCTCGCTGCTTCGGCATAGTGGGCCGTGTCCCAGCGGCTACTCAGTCAGCTATGCGCGCGCAACCTACTCTGCCTGATGTCACACGAGAGCACCGCGGCCTTCTCTCTAGGTGGTGGTTCTAACATGCGTACAAGTTTATAAGTGCTGTGGTATTTACACTGTTCAAATAATCAGGGGATTAGTTCAGATATCATACACAATATACATATGGTAACGTATTTTATTGACATATTGGTTACAATTGTAATTTGTGTGTGATACAGTACTATATTTTGCTGTCTGCGCTCTTTACTTGAGGTTTACATAGCGTCTACTTAGAGCGAGACATCACCAGGCTACCATAATAGTAGAAAAGTCATTCTCGTTGCCCTCTAATATGGTGTATGATCTCCTCGGACGGCAGCTGTACACCTGCATGGCATAGACAATATAAGGTTATCAATCAACTCTTGAGGCCATATTTGGCCATTCTTCCTTCAGTGCAACCGTTCGGAGGAGGTGCTGGTCTGGCTGCAACGCATTCCGAAGTGCATCCCAGACGTGCTCAACCGTGTTTAAGTCGGTGGCCATACGGTACTTCAATTCCCTCAGCTTCAAGAATGTTGTCCGCCAGTGCAGCTCTGTGAGGACAAGCGTTATCGTCCAGCAGGAGCCCACCTCCTATGGCACCAGCATAGGGCACAACTAAAGGTCGAAGGATCTCGTCTCTACGCCTCTGAGCAATCAAAGCGCCATTTTGAATGACACAGAGCTCCGTACGTCCGCCAATAGTGACTCCTGCCCCTAACATTCGCCCACCTCCAACATACGGTTGTTTCCTGCACATAAACAGTACTCTTCCGAGTTCCACGTTCTCGCAAGACCACAAAAAAAAAAAAAAAAAAAAAAAAAAAAAAAAAAAAAAAAAAAATCCTACATTACACAGTGTCCTGAAATTCTGTTCAATAAACTGAGACACCAGCTGCTGCTTTACCGACACTATGTGGGAAAATAAATTCTTCATGTAGAACAGGTCTTGACGATGAGTTCGTCAAACATTTTGTTGGTGTTTGAGAATAGTGGAACATTTGGTAGCAATGGGTTTCGCTATTTAAAAGGCGCTGTGTTGAGGCACGCTACTCAAATTCGTACGAAGGCAATTCAGAAGTTCTCCCGAACATGCAGAAATGGACACCACAGTCGTTGCATTTCACGAGCACATGCTGCTCTGCTGTATAGTGAAATAATCACGGAATCCTCCATAGTAACATATTCCGGAGGTAAAATAGTTCAGCTTTCGTATCTCATGACTTGCGCTGCTCGAGTGGTTACCGTCACGAGGAAAAATAACACTGTTTTTTTTTTTTTTTTTTACAGATTGGTGTGTGGAATGAATGTTGCAGTCCTTAATTTCTGAGGTAGGTCAGAAAATTTGGACTGGAAAATTGATACGTAGAAGTTAGAATGAGTGATATTCGGATCCAAGATGAATAGGACTTCCGCTTCTGGTCTGGTGAGTACGGCTTACAAAAAAAAAAAAAAAAAAAAAAAAAGAGGAAGTAGGATGTCTAATATTCATTATCATTATGAAAATAAGGCGTTTAAGGTAATGTGAGCAGTATAGTGAATACATTACCTTACCTACGATAGACACAAAGCGAGCATTCATCACAATGGTAAAAGTCTTCGTATAAATTAGCTCCGCAGATAATGAAGAGATTGAAAGAATTCAGGATGAGATGAGAGAAATTATTCAATAACTTAATTGCGATAGATGACTGGAATTCTGCATTAGAAAGATTAAAAGAAGTAAAAATAGTTGCGGACGTCAGTAAAGGAGTAGAAAAAAAAGTCATTCAGTAGAATTTTTAGCGGAGCATAATTTAATCATCACTAACACTATTTTTAAGAAACATGAAATAATGTTAAGGCAGAGATTAGGTAACCACATTTTAAATTTCAAGTAATTTTCAGGAGGGTGTGTGGACTCTGAGCATGATTATATGGAACTGTAGATTAAATGTTAAGATTTTCAGCCAAAATTTTGCTTTGCGCCTAGTGGCGATTTTTCCTTTAATTTTTAAAAATTGCTGCCTAGAACTAGAAAAGAGAAACTAAATTCTGGGTGGAAACTTTGGTAACGAACAGCATTGTTGAGATAAGGCCAACCTTGTAGTTTTGAAAGATAAATATTGCAAGACATACTGCAGTAGAATTGAATACAGATCAGCACATGTGCACAGTACGTAAGACTAGCATCCAGGAAGCGCCGACTCAGCGGACGGAAGTTGCATTAGGCGCCGTTTATGTGTCTCGAAGTAGAATAAATAAGAATAAAAGGTAAGGTAAGGTAATTAACATGGATTTTAAAGTAGGCAACAGAAACAAAACAGATGAAAAAGCAGTTGAAGGATGAATAAAATATCTCGCACTTGGCCCCGCAAAAAATCACTTTGTTCGATAAACTGGAAATTGTGAAACATTCTCATGTAGTTAAACAGTGAAGTCTTAACGACCAACTAATGACAAAGAATCAAACGATTGCCGCGGTGGAGTGGCCGAGCGATCTAAGGCGCCTTGCTGCGGAGCGCGTACTAGTTCGTCGTCCGAGGTTCGAGTCCTCCCTGGGGCGCGCGCGTGTGTGTATGTGTGTGTGTTTGTGTTGTTCTTAGGCTAGTTTAACTTAGTTTACGTAGTTTGTAAGCCTAGGGACTTATAACCAAAGATTTACGAACATTTGACATTTTTTCATCAAACAATTTTTGATTCAAGGACGACAAATTTTCAAACAATATATTTTAATAGTGGCATAATGTTGTTACGTACTCATCACCATCGCAATTTGTTCAACTCAAATGTTTGTAAATCTGTCAGACTCAACTACTGGGTTATTAATCCGTAGCTCGCAAACTACTTAAACTAAGGTAAACTACCCTAAGGACAAAACAAACACCTTTGCCCGAGAGGGGCGGCGGACGGCCGCACGCGCCGCAGCACGGTGCTCCAGTGCGCACGGCTAATCGGCCGCGGCCCGCAATTTGTCTTGCAATACTTGTGGTTCACTGTTCAGTGTCAGAAATGTGGCCCTACCTTAGCACCGCTGCATGCCGCCAAAGGTGAGTCGCCCGCTCTTCTGCGGTTCCGCTGAGAATTTATCTTTCAGGGAAACGTTTATAAAGAATTCAGAAAAAACTACTCCTTTGTATTGATGGTAAATACCAAAATTTTTGGTACCTATCGTTAACGCGTTACCCGCAATACGTAAACGTAACCATCTTAATCTGTAATTCTGTTTTTTGTTTAGTATCAAATGTTCAAATGTTTGCCACGCGGGAGTAGCCGAGCGGTCTGGAGCGCCACGTTGCTGATTGCGCGGCCTCCCGCGTCGGAGGTTGTAATACTCCCTTGCGCATGGATATTTGTGCCGTCTTTAGTAAAAGTTACTTCATAAGTAGTTTGTAAGTTTTAGGACTGATGACTCCGCAGTTAAGTCCCATAAGCTTTACAAACATTTGAACATTTTTCGTTCAAATGTTCGTAAAGTTATGGGACCTAACGGTAGTGCTCATAGGTTCCTAAACTTACAGACTACTTAAACTAAACTATCCTAATAACAACACACACGCACCCATGCCCGAGGGAGGACTCGAACGTCCGTCGGCGTATGGTGCAAGGCGCCTTAGTGAGCACGGCTATTCCGCTGCGGCTTTATTTAGTATTTGAAAGGTTTTACTAACTGTCCGTGCTAAACAGAACAGTATATATTTATAAAGCTTGTACTGTAATTTGTAACCCAGAGTGTATTTCTTACTGAAAATGTGTCACTAAAGTTGTTTGCAGCATAATTATGGAGTGGAAGAAATTATATAAACCTGAAGAATTTTCAAAGAGGTGGGAGATTAAGGAGATGAGGTTTAAATAAGTTGAAAAAACCATATTTCCTTGTTACAGAGCACTAGGCAGTAGACGGTTGAAAACGGAGAAAGGGATTACTTACAGCAGAATACGAACGGATAGCTTTGAAAGACGAAACAGAAAGTCAAGATGTAGATAGCTTAGAATATGAAAAGAGATATTGATATTAGTTAATGAAAGGAGAAAATAAAAAGCGGGAGAAATGGTTTAGTAACGTCAAAGGATGAGACAGACAGCAAGTAGAAAATGGATAAACAGGCGTAGGAAAAATGTAAGTCTGTAGAAGCAGGTATAACTTGCATAAAATATGGTTAACTGGACATACGGAACTGAAAGCCATGGTTACTGGACGAAAATCCGCATCAGTTGTAGAACGTCCTTCATTAAGGCACGACCGGTTTCGGGACGTTAAGAGTCCCATCTTCAGTTGTATAATAATTGCAACATATAGAAGAATGGTGGGCTGTAGAGTAAGTGGAAACATAAAATACTTGAAGAACCCCAACAAATACTAATTAAAGAAGCCACGCGCTTGCTAAACTAGGTCATAAAAACTTGTTATCAGCCAGTCAGTCCAAGGCTCCGATGCATGGCAACTTAGCCGGTTCTTGAAAGAAGGGGAAAGGACTAAAAAGGAATGAAAACTGGGAAGATAAATAGAACCAAACAACTGTACTCACACTATCTCCCGACAGTCAGCTAGGACTGAGCTGACAGCCGAACCGGAAGCCGCGAACGAGCAGTGGGGCAGGAATGACTGGTCAGGGCGCTTACAAAGTAAGAGGCATAACCAAGCAAAACAAGGGCGTCAATAAAATGATTGAGAGACGCGTAAAATGGGCAAACTTATGACAGTGCAGAAATGAAAAACAAATGAAATACATTGCAGGGGATGAAAGATAGTGAATAATAATATTAATAAAATATCGATAAATATGTAAAATACATATTTTTGTATCCCATCCTAGTCGCCACTTTTGTGTCTCGTTTCCGCCGGTGGTCGTAGGTGTCGGTGGCCAGTAGAAAGAGACCGACACAGGAATAAAGGATGCACGCTTGTGCAGGTAGGGAGGTGACCAGCCAGTGGGACAGCAGAAACTAGAACGCTAGGCTAAATTAGAACAAGATATATATTTCGTGGAGCCTTGGTAATACTTAACTCTTACATAGTTCTTGACTGCACAATGCTGATACATAGATTAGATAGAGGCCTACCTACTGATGATTTCTAGTGCCTATCCGATAGCCAAGTCTTAATTGGTGCCTATCTGATTCCCAAGTGAACGATGCAGCAGTCGTGGCCACGAGCAGAGTTGCAGCAGAGAGCGCTCGTGGCTGACGTCTTAAGAACGCCGCGCCGTGCGTGCATAGCGGCGCGCTGCGGAAGTACGTGGCGCGCACTTCATACTTGTGCGACACCACACATATGTCAAGAAGTGTACAGATATCCATGCAGAAACTACAACAGAACTATTCATAATGTAAGGGCGATACTGTAGGACATAAACACTAAATATTTGTTTCTTGGGACCAGATCAGATTAAGAAAACCGATAATAGCATACACGTAAAAAGCAGATAGAATATACGAACAGAATTTGAAACAAGAACTATTCTGAGCATAAAAAAGATTAGATGGAATATTAAACATACAAGAGGTAGATGTGACTATGTAAGGCTTCATGGGGAAATATGGTGATGTGATGGCCCACCTACATTTGAACAATATATCTACCTAGTATGGAGACTCCACGTTATGTAAGATAATGACAAAGCAATAAACAGGTGAAACAACTTAGTTGACAGGTAGTTTAGAAAGTTAGACGCGACTTGCGACATATTAGATGAGAAAATTAGGATTATTTAGTAAGGTCATGTTCTTCAACGTGTTTTTCTCATTTACCCTAAATAGTTGGTACTGATTCAAAGAACGTTGGATCTCAATTTCCTCCAGAAAGAGCTGAAATGACAGCTAATCTACAGTAGTGGATGACTTTGGTGGGTTTGCCGTACCTAAAGAAGCTTTTGGAAAGTCTTTCTCTCCGAAATCAAGCCATTAACAAAACCAGATAGGGTTGTTACACGCTATTAGCATAATTCCTCGTGGGGGTGACTAAGTTTTCTGTCGCGTCGGAGTGGCCGAGCGCATTGAGGCGCTATGCTCCGATGTGCGAGATCGTTCCTCGTCGTGGGTTCGCATCCTCCCTCGGGCACGGATGTTTGTGTTGTCTTTAGTGTAAAGTAGTTTATAAATAGTTTTTCAGTTTAGGGATTGATGACACCGCATTTAAGTCCCATAATCTTCACAAACATTTGATTTGAACGTTTAGGAAGTTCCCATCGCCATTTCCGTAGGAACCTATATGAATTCCAGTTTTGACCAATTTACATTACTCCTTTTTGGTGAGTTGTTTAGAATGAAAGATGGGAAAGTAAACTACAATAAATTTATTAGAAACCAGTTTAATAGGCAACAGACACGATAAAATCGCAAATGAACTAATATATTTTACTTACTTCCGTGCATAGATGCAAAGTTCTCAATACGTTTCTCCAGTAGTGGTACCATTTTCAGTATACCTTGTTGGTAGAAGTACGTTTGGTTGGTGTATGACCATTTGCAGATTACTGATTCGACGTCCGCATCTGTCGCAAAGCGATGGTCGGCCAGAAATTTCTTCAAGGCACCAATTAGATGAATGCCCGACGATACAAAGTGCTGACTGTGTAGCGGATGTTGGAAAGCTCCCAACCCTAATTTGCGACGTTCGCAAGAACAGGAGCAGAAACATGGTGGCGCGCATTTTCATGAATAAATTTGACACCGTCAGCATTAATGATGTGGCGTTTGTCACAAAAGGACACTAAGCAGCTTAACCAAACTTTTAATGTAGCCTTCACCGTTCACGACAATGCATGTCCTGGAATACAAGTACTTTCCTAGCAGATTGAGTCACTTTGAATTTACTTTGGTATTAAGGAATCGGATGTTTTCACTCCATAGAGACTTGCTTGCTTTCGACCATGTAGTGGTACGCCCACGACTCATCAACTGCGATGATTCCTGTCTGAAAGTCAGGTCCTGTTGCTGCGGTGGAATGACCGAGCGCCCTACGGCGCCTTGCTGCGGAGCGTGCTGTTGCTCCCCATCAGAGGTTCGAGTCCTCTCTCTGGCACGTGTGTGTGTTTTGTCCTTAGTGTAACTTAGTTTAAGTAGCTCGTATGTCTAGGGACTGGTAACCACAGTAGATGAGTCCCACAGATTTACGAACATTTGAACATTTGATCAGTCAATGATGGCGTTATTGTCAATATGTACTAGACCGGTTTCGGCCTATTAATGGGCAGACAGCCTGTCCTGTCTGGTAACTGCTCACTGCTGTAGCAGTCAGCAAAAAGGAAGGCTTGTCCATCTATTGCGTGGTGTTCAAATCGAAGCCACTTTGGATTTGAGTATGGCCCATTAATAGGCCGAAACCAGTATTGTGCATATTAGTAATAACGCAATCATCGACTGATTCACAATTTAACAAATCAAAGATTACCTGACATAGTCGCGTCTGGTGGCGATCTACTCGTTTTATAGTTTTCAAAATGACAAGCCAAGATCGCACACTAACGATTTATTAAATGACGACCGGTTTCGGTGCACTGTGTCTCAATCATCTGGTCACATATATGTTATAATCTGGTCATCTTGTTAAAAAAAATTGGATATAAAACAACAAGTGGAACATTGCACGTAGTCACTATATAAAAAATACACAAGTTAAAAACATCGAACTTATGTATTTTATATAGTGACTAAATGAAATGTTGCACTTGTTATTTTATACAAATTTTTTTTTAACATGATGACCAGATTAAAAATATATGTGACCAGATGATGGTGACACAGTGCACCGAAACCGGTCGTCATTTAATAAATTGTTAGTGTGCGATCTTGGCTTGTCATTTTTAAAACTATTAAACAAATCAAGTTGAAATGAAGAATTTCCTGCACAGCACAGTAGGAAGTATGGTTCGCAGCTGCACACGCCGGTCGTTCAAAATTGCCGCCGCGGTGGAGTAGCCGAGCGGTCTAAAGCGTCTCGCTGCTGAGCGCGCGGATGCTCGCCGTGGAGGTTCGAGTCCTTCCTGGGGCATGGGTGTGTGTGTTGTCCTTAGGTTAGTTTACCTAGGTTTAAGTAGTTTGTAAGCTACGGACTGATGACCACGCAGTTTGGTCCGATAGATTTACAAACATTTGAAATTTTGAATTGTACGCAAGCCTCTTTCTTTCCATGTTAATTGTAAGTTGTTAATTATGTATACATATACGTGTTTCATATAATATTATAAAACTTATGTACAATGATATAATATTATGTTGAAATAAGAAAGACTATAAATAATGAGAGACTGTATTATAAAACAACAATAAAATTCACATGTTTGGATGAGTCTAAAGAAAATAAAATAGAGAGGATAAGGACATCGTTTGAATCTTAAATGAGAGATCGTATAGTTACAATATTGGGCGCCACTTTCAGACTATCTACCGTATTTTAGTTTTAATTGTGTATTTATTTTTGTCTGAAGAGTGCAGTGCAGTCACATTTGGGAAATCCGGTCTCTGTATCTCACACTCCGTATCAAACATTACGGTATGTTCACAGTCAGAGAGAGACACGCTACTGGCCTCGTTTGAGATACACTGTTGGGGAGTTCAGACCTACGGTCCGTGTTTTCTGCAATATTACAGGCCAGTGTAGCTACTTGGCTGGTGGGTTATCCTGATTCAGTGCGGGGACGCTCCGAGGGACTTTTGTTCGCCGCCACCTAATTGTAAATCGCCTGCGGAGGTTTCGACAGTGTCTCCGCATTAAGCAGCAGTTCCATTACGGCCGCCGAGAAGAATGTAGCCGTCCGGTCCACACTCACGGAAGTGTTAATGCCGGGCAGCGGGCAGCGCGGCGGCTGGGAACGGCCGACGGCCGACGGCCGGCCGGCATTCCGAGATCTGATCTGGTTTCACATAAAAGCCGGCCACCTATCGTAAACCACGACGCAATGGAAGAAACTATAAAGGTGGGACGGCGTACACGTCGAGTCGTAACAGCAAATCCTGCCACCGTGCAACTGCCTGCTCCGCTCCGCCATAACCTAAATCCGAGACTTAATGACCGACGCCGCCGCCGAAGCCGGCGCTCTCTTAATAATCACCGTAAACAAGTCCGCGACACGGCGGAAATCCTTTTGTTTGATTAACCTGTGACGCACTTAACAGCGGTGTTTAATGCGAGGGGCTCGCCTCATTAACGGACGACTGCGCTCTCGTCCCCCCTTTTATTCCGCCATATTTTTTGTCCTATTAGTCCGAGCGAGTTGTCTCGGCGCCGCTTCACGACTTCTGCTGCCAAACGGAGTCGGCATTCCGCTTTCGCAGTACCCGCGGATTCTCCCCCCCCCTCACCCCCCTCGCGACCGTGTCGGCGAAATTCTCAAATTTAATTATGAAATAACTCACGGCTTTAGTGCACTGTAAACGTTTGAGAACATTTCCGAACGTTCAACCGGGCTCCGTTAACGAGGCGAGGTTTCGTCACGTCACGTTCTTTTCCAGCCTTCCACTGACCACACGACTTGTGCCTTTCTTCATTTTCCGCGAAGGACTGCAACGCGGAAGTTGCAGATTTTCGGTTTTTTGAACGACCGAGCTGCCCAAAAAAAGAAGGTCACATGTCAGAAAAAAATTCAGATAAAGCGTAAAAGATAAGATTTTGCTGTGTATATCGTCGTGTACAAAAAGCTCGAAAACTGCATCCACTCAAAGAACACAGCAGCCAAACCTCCTAATGGGCGGGCGTTTATTACTAAAAAAGAAAGCAAAATAAAACACCCGTCAGTGTATTTCAGCCCATTAGCAATTCAGCTCCAGCGACTCAAATCCTGAAGAGCAGCAAGCACAGGTGGAGAAACTTGTATTTTCTGTAACTGTCGACCTTCTCTATGTTTTCTACAAATATATAAATCGGATGGGCTAGTCCCGGGTTACGTCAGAAGCTATAGGTAGGCATTGTAATAAAATATGCCTTGTTCATACTTTTATGATGTGCAAAATGCCGTCCTTCTAGGATTATATGTAAATGAGATACGTTCAACCGGTCTCCGTCAACGAGGAGACGTTTCGTCTCGTCACGTTCTTTTCCATCCTTCCACTGACCACACGACTTGTGCCTTTCTTCCGAGGAGACTGAGGCGCGTCAGTCACGGTCTGCACGGCCACTACGGTCGGGGGTTCGAATCCCCCCTCGGGTATGGATATTTGTGCCGTCTTTAGTATAAGGTAGTTGATAAGTAGTTTGTAAGTTTAGGGACTGATAACCACGTAGTTAAGTCCCATAAGCTTAACAAACATTTGAACATTTTTTGTGCCTTTCTTCATTTTCCGCGAAGGACTGCAACGCGGAAGTTGCAGTTTTTCGGGTTTTTTTGAACGACCGACCTGTCCATAAAAGAAGGTCACATGACAGGAAAAAAATTCAGATACAGCGCAAAAGATAAGATTTTTCTGAATACATCGTCGTGTACAAAAAGCTCGAAAACTGCATCCACTCAAAGAGAACACGGCAGCCAAACCAAACCTCCTAATGGGCGGGCGTTACTTACTAAAAAAGAAAGCAAAATCAAACACCCGTCAGTGTGTTTCAGCGCGTTAGCAATTCAGCTCCAGCGACTCAAATCATAAAGAGCAGCAAGCACAGGTGGAGAAATGTTCAAATGTTTGTTAAGCTTATGGGACTTAACTTCGGGGTCATCAGTCCTTAAACTTACAAATTACTTATCAACTACCTTATACTAAGAACGGCACAAATATCCATGCCCGAGGGGGGATTCGAACCCCCGACCGTAGTGGCCGTGCAGACCGTAACTGGAGCGCCTCAGTCCCCTCGGCCACCGCGGCCGGCCACAGTTGGAGAAAGTTGTATTTTTTGTAACTGTCGACCTTCCCTACGTTTCCTACAAATATATAAATCGGATGGGCTAGTACCGGGTTACGTCAGAAGCTATACGTAGGCATTGTAATAAAATATGTCTTGTTCATACTTTTATGATGTGCAAAATGCCGTCCTTCTAGGATTATATGTAAATGAGATTAACCACTGTCTTTACTTTTATTTTCACATATATGTTATGTGACACGAGGAAACTTATATATAAAAATGTTGCACTTGTTTATTTTCTGTTATATAAGTACTGTACTTAAAGAAAGATCAGAGTAACAAGGAGACGGAGACAGCTGAAGGACAACTGAATGAAAAGAAGTCACAGACTAAAAGTTACGTAGACTGTGTATGACATCATTGTCTTTAAATCAACTTCTAAGTTACCTGATTCTGTAAAGGACATAAGTTTCGTCATTGCGAGCAATGTGGAGTTCACAGTTGTAGCTTTTCTCATTCATAGCTGAAATTAAGCTTAGATATTCACAATTTTTCGTATTCGTATTACGCCTACATTTACTGGCAAACTTAACGTTTTTTATCCACGATTTCTAATATTAATTTGGCCAATTCCCAAAGTAACAGAATTGCAGTTATTACGTGAATATTCGATTTTTTGCTGTCTTTTAATTTGCACAGGAGTGGATGACAAAATATGACTATCACATGTAGTACGTATCAGTTTCTTACAATAATACTACAATATGTGTTAAATACTTTCTAATGATTTTATAGGAACCGAAATCTGTTTGTATCCATAACACCCGATCTGTTACACAATAGAAACGTTTATGGTTTTACAACTTTTGAAACATACAGCGATGCCAACACCTAAAACAATCAAAATATTAGTTACATAAAAATAACGTGATGGAGAAATATTACTGTTGCACTCATCAAGAGAAACTGGTTTTATAGGTATATTCAATAGTCTGTAGTCATCTTCAACTGTGTATAACGCAGTTGCTAACAGATCAGCAGCAGGAATGACTTACTGACAAACACTTCTAATTGGTCTATACTGAGTCTGTATTTCATTGCTGTGGAAAAATCTTGGGAAAGAGAATAGTAGTATCACAGTCCTGCAGTTCGAATCTGCTTTCAAGAGATTTTTGCTGCATATTCAGATTATTATACCTAGTGCTAATGTTATGCCATATAATAATTCATGACTTTGATTATAGACCTCGTCCATTTTGGTTCACTTTGTATTTGGCTAGTCGCAGTAAGGTGAAGTAATACAAGTTCAAATATCATGAACAAAAAAAAAAAAAAAAAAAAAAAAAAAAAAGTCGGTTTGCCAATTGTAGCCAATGAACATGTTTATATATGCAAAATGAGCCACAAAAAGCATTATACAAACATCGATTTTTAATGTGAAAATTTCTTTGAAGTGACTCATAGCTTTGGAATACATAAAGAATGATGTGGGTGAAAAAAAATAATAATGAAATCCCATAATGTTCGTATACAGCTTTAGCGGTGAGCTACTTTACGCAGTCGTATCGATTAAATATCGAGGTGAGCATGTAAGGGCAGTGGCGGTGAAGGTGGATGGTTGACTTCGATCTACTAGGAGAATTTTGGGGAGAGGTCATTCATCTGTAAAGACGACTGCGTATAAAACGCTCGTGCGGGGTTTTCTCAAGTGTTTTGAATCCCCACCATATAGGCTTATTAGAAGACATGGAAACAATTCAGAACGGGCTACTAGGTTTGTTACTGGTAGATTCTATCAATTCAAATAGAAATCGCTGGAGGAAAGGCGACGTTCTTGTGGAGAAAAACTATTTTATTTAGAAGACCGGAATCTGAAGCTGACAGCAAAACGATTCTACTGCCGCTGACTCATATTGCGCGTAAAAACCACACTAGCTAATACTAAGGACGGCACAAATATCCATGCCCGAGGGAGGATTCAAACCCCCGACCTTAGTGGCCGTGCAGACTGTGACTGGCGCGCCGCAAACCGCTCGGCCACTGCGGCCGGCCCCTCTGTAACACGTGTGGTACATGGCACTGAATTTATCAATCAATTTATTATAAAAGATTTGTTGATGTTAACCGGTAAGTACTGGAGCAGTTTCAGAGCTTCAACGTGGACAATGGAACACTCAGTTTGTGTAAGAAGTAACATAATCATTGTTGTTCTTTTGAGGGACGCGCTCTCCAAGGGCGACGAGTTCGTTCGCTGCTTTTTTGGACACGGTGGTGCATGCGGCGATTGGTGAAACAATGTTAAGCCATTGACATGAACTGATAGGAGGTACACGTGTGAATCAAATGTGTCACGTAGGAATGCATGACGCACATAGCAGTAGTTCAACTAAACAATTCAAAGGCACGGCCGTACTCTGATAAGAGGGTTAACAGTTGAAGGAGTGACTGGAGAGCAGGTTATAGAAGTGTCGTAAAGATCCTTGTGCAAGTACTTTGGTAAGTTTCTTCCGTCAGGTTACGAAGTGTCAGACGTGTTCTGGTATCACCGTGCCTGACTGATCATTGCCGCAAGCAGGAAAACGAGGGTGGACGCTGAGCATAACGTCCCTAATCCGACGTGCGAATATGTCGAGATTTATTGATTTAAACGTTTCTGAAGTTGCCAGATAAGTTTTCCTATTTTACATCTTTGACTCTCGGCTGGACATATTCGCCTTCAGCTGTTCAGTGAGAGGAGCATTTTTCATTCTCAAATTCAAATGTTTGTAGAGCTTATGGGACTTAACTACGGGGTCATCAGTCCCTAAACTTACGTACTAATTATGAACTAGCTAATACTAACGACAGAACAAATATCCATGTCTGAGGGGAGATTCGAACCCCCGACCGTAATGGCAGTGCAGACCGTGACTGGCGCGCCGCAGTCCCCTCGGCCACCGCGGCCGGCTTTCATTCTCATCCCCGACTTTTATTCTACCATAGTTGATCAGCTGTTGTAGTCTACGGGGCCTATGAACTACGTCTTCAAAATTTGTTCGCAAGGTATTACATAAACGCCGTCTTCACGATTTTTTTACTGTACTTGCTTTAAAAGGCCGGCCGCGGTGGCCGAGGGGACTGAGGCGTTCCAGTCACGGTCTGCACGGCCACTACGGTCGGGGCTTCGAATCCCCTTCCGGGCATGGATATTTGTGCCGTCCTTAGGATCAGCTAGTTCATAAGTAGTTTGTAAGTTTAGGACTGATGACCCCGTAGTTAAGTCCCATAGACTCTACAAACATTTGAACATTTTTTGCTTTAAAAGGCTACCAAAATTAATGTATAAACAACGAAACGAATATTCAATGAAAAACTTTACAAACACACTAGTCTGCCACTGCCTGAATGTCTCAGCTACGATATCTCGACTACGTTACCGGAAAAAATAAATTTCTGGTATACAGTGTAGGAAAGATGCGATTCAAACACCTTCTTCACGTAAAATTCGGACGATGGATAAAGAAATGTAACCATTAAATGAGCATTAATTTCTGTCCTATGCACATATCATATTTTGCTAAAGGACTTCACCGATTGGCATAATTTGCCTGGGCGACAACGTCGGGTTCTTTGTTCATTCTTTCCTTATGCACTGTAATATCAAGTAGGAACCGTAGATAAAGGCCCCCTAAAAACCGAAATTCTGCACTAGGCCTTGTCAAACACACTTATCACAACACTACAATGATTATAATTTTCTTATTGAAATTTATTAATATAATGTGCAGTTATATAACCAGACTTGGTTGTTTATAACTCCCATGCATGACGATCCTCAAAAATATACTGTGTGTTGATATTCCTACTCATCGTGCAGTTGTGGAATCGATCCACGGCCACGACAGTGCTATTCGAAACTGTAAGTTGGACCAAACCGACGCCCTTTGATTCAGAGCATTTTTATTCCCATTACTATTTGCGGTTATCATTTCAGAGGAAACCTCGAGTTACATTAATCGGCGACTGATTCTGTGTAATTATTTAAGCTAGCCACAGACCTGCGCAAGATCTAGTTGGTCTGGGTGATCAATGACGAGGAGCTCTGCGCTTCTCCGCATGGAAGCGGTCGTTTTAGGCGGTTTCCCACATCCGCCTTCCTGAATACTGGGCTGGTATCCACATCCAGCATCTTACATACGATTCACAGAATTTTCGAAAATGATCATCAACTTTCACACGGATAACGCTAGAGGAAACAGACAAGTTACACAAATTCCGTCCTAGGGTGAAGGGATGGCAGCAGGAAGACCACACGGCCACCCCGTATCAGTAACATTTGCAAATTTTTAGAGTAATATGCCGACTCGGTGGAGACACGGAGCGAGGCCATGGAAATGAAGAGAACTGTCAGGTATCCACACAGACACAGTCGCCGTGATTATTAATATTCTTTTGGCTATTGTATTGCGTAAATACTTTAATCCTAAACTACAAAGCTGTTGTTCGCTCTTATCACGACGGCATTTCTCACAACAAGGAATTAATAGTTTATATTTCAATTATTTATACGTTCACGCGGTACAACAAACACCAAGTTTGTTGTCTTGACACAGGCGGCGGAAGCCTACATAGTTATGTAGGATACAGTCGGTGGCATGAGTAATTGATTAATGTTATATGGGTAGTGACTGCGAGGTACTACCACAGAAGGCGCAAACAGTTACGATGAAAGAAAGAGACTTTCTCATGACAGACTACTGTGCAGAGCTGAATTAACACCAGTATTCTGAAAAATAAATAAGACGTTAGCTCTATTTTCTGTATAGCAATGAAAATCGAGAAAATTCGGGATGAAGTTCGTAATAAAATTGATGACCAGGCAGGCATATATTGTAGATCGTCAGATTAATTCTTCTGATGCCGCATGCTTTCAGACTTTTCGTGCCGTCATGAGCTGCACGTTATAGCTTGAGGTGACAAAATATATGGAATACTTCCTAATATCCTTTAGGATCTCATATTGCCCTGCAAAGTGTGTCTAGTGGAGTTTTCAGTGTAGGATTATGTTACACGAACTCTCGTCTCAAGTATATCCCATGGGATTCATGCCTGGCGACTTGGGTGGTCAAATAACTCGCAGGAATTTCCAGTCGCAAACAATTTTGGCCCCTTGAAATGGTACATAGTCATCCCCTGTTCTCACTAGTCATCACATTTACTTGCGACCTAATATACTCTCATCACATGATTCATATTCTGCAACCAAGGTATAGTATTGACAGGACTAAAGAAAGAGGTGAGACGTTAATGACCAGATCGACATTACATAATTTTGTAAAATAAATAAATAAATAATGAAATTAAAATAAATAAATCGAGGAGTTTTGAACACGGATCTCCTAAACTGCAGTCCAACACCATGACCACATAACCACTATGCCTCGTCTGCTCCGATCCGCTCGATGACGCGCATGAGTAACTTGGACCGTTCACTTCCTGTTGTGCATGTAATCTCTTTCCCGGTCACCCATGACAAAACCAAGTGTTGTCAACGCAGAGGTTCCCGGTTTTGACCTCCATCGCACAGGCTTATCACATGTGGGTAAGAGGGGGTGCGACTACTTTTTCACCACGTCCGGCAGAATAGTTATGAAATGTGGTGCCAATATGACGTCATTAAACAGGTAATATTTCTTCTCGAAAACTTCTTCTGACAGCTATAGATATCCGCAGTGCACATCACACAGATCGAAAGAAGAGGTGAATCATATCCGCTGTCATTGAAATTGTCTTCGATCGTTTATTGTGGATAAATATTTTACAAACAGACATGGTATAGGTCTTTTGAGGCAGTAAGTTCATTACGAACTTTTTGTCGAGCTACCTGGAGGTAACGTCTTAATAATTTTTCAGAAGACTGTTAATACAGCTCTTCATAATAGTCTGAGAAAGTCTCTTTATTTCGTCGTACATGTTGCTACCTTTTGTGGTAGTTCATCGCACTACATTTCACAACTATACAATAAAAAGGTAGTCGCACTCCCTCTTACGCTCATCTGATCGGTCCTGTTGAAGCCTGTGCGATGGAGGTCAGAGCCGCGAACCTACCCATATAACATCAGTTAATTATCCATGCCGCCAACTGTATCCGACGTAACTAGATAGGCTTCCGACCCGGTGTCAAGACTGCCTATATTATTCTTGCTGTTAACTGGCAATGTGGCTACAGTCTTAAGCCTGGCTCTCTTAACTCTCCTAAGACAGGAACCATTCGGCTTTATTCATTGTAACTTACCGGCATCAGATATACGAGGGGTGTTCAAATGAAAACGTACGAAACAACTAAAGCAGCTGAAATGTGAATATGCCGCTTTGGGACAGCGTAGTGCAACATCTAGGGACGCAAAGCATGCTTCGTCCCCTCCCACTAAAAATTCAAGGCGGTGCCCTCAGCAGGAAAGTAATGTTCGCCCTCTTTTTCGACGTCCGAGATCCGAAACTCAACAAACTCGTCGAACACGGAAAATCGATTAACAGTGACGTGTACTGTATGACACTCCGAAGCCTATGGAAGCCCATCAAGAGCAAACGATCTGGGTTGCTCAAGGAGGGAGTGATTCCGCCTTAGGGTGAGGCGCGACCACACCTCTCCAGGTCACACATAGTGTACTGGTCAAGTTGAAGTGGGAGCAGCTTGAGCATCCGCCCTACGGACTAGACATGTTCCATCTGTTTGGTCTGCTAAAGAAATAACTCAAAGGGAAGCGCTTCAACTCTGACGACGAATTGGACACAGGACTGGCTCTTGTCAGAGCCACGACAATTCTGGGAACAGCCTTCGGCTCGTTAAACAGTGAAATAGTTGTGCTTAGGCTTCTGGTGATTACTTCTGAATAAAAACTTTAGTTATACCCACAGTATCGTTTCGCACATTTTCATTTCAACATCCCTCTAACAAGACCCAATATACTTTCTGAAGACGATAATTTTGTGTAGGTGGTGCTCGATGGCTATTAGATGGGTCCCAAATTGCTCATTGAAATTACACAGCTGTACGGAAAGAGTAGGTACAGCTTCGTAAATTCAATACGGAATTTTTCACCTAATTTTATAATTATCGATACCTAGCTCATGGGTTCCAAAAAGCTTTCATTTGTAACTGTTTATTTCAACCCTTTCATATTGGCTGATAATTTCTTTCTAAATCTGACCAAAGGTTATAACCGCCACAAAATATAATAAAATGTGATGTCAGCCTATTAAATTCATTAAGGTTTCTTTTCGCCTATCACCCCGTTTACATGGGCTCCCAAAACCGGATTTCGTGAACCGATTTCCCAATTCCGCTTTTGGTTGGTCATGTAAACACTCAAATATCGATTCTGGAAATGCGCTTCTCTAAACCGGTTTTCCAGTTCCACAATCGATTTTCGTGCCCATGTAAACGCAACCGTTTTTGAAGCGTTCTTGGCTTGCCAGATTGTGTTTTCTTGTTGAGAATTTTTGGCACAATTGGGAAGAGTGATATTTTCTAATATGAAATAAAAGTATAAATATTAGAGGGAACATAAATCTCTGTATTTAAATAAAGAAAAATAGTGATTGTGCTGACTAAATAAGGAATTGAATCAGCTGTTTTTCAGCCGCCATGTTAAGTGAGCTAGGAAATCCGATTCAGGCAGTGCCATGTAAACACGACACGCAAAAACGGTTTACGAAAATCGGTTTTCGTCTTCCTGAAGATGTGTTGCATGTAAACGTAGTGTAATATATATTATATCTATACAGGGTGTTCCACTAAGTGTGTTTGCCTCTGTAACTTATAAAATAATAGGTGACGGGAAATTTTAATGCGGTAGGTCAACACAAGAAATGTTACACTTTCTGCGGAGTTATGAACATAGTTTATTGTATCATTTTCCAAAGAGTTACACCACAAAGATATAATTTTTTAAATTGAAAAATAGTTTTTTCTATCTTGTATTGGGCTCGTTGAAACCAGCTGCGTCCAAATCAATTCAAACTACATTCCTACCACTGTTAGTTTGGGACCTACAACCCTTCAAAGTTTCAGGGGCAGATACCACAAGCGCTGCGCATAATGCAATGCGCCTTCTAAATGTGGTGCGGCCGAGTTGTAACGTCGCCGGTGTTCAATTGTTCAATTGTTTGTATAGTCTATGGGACTTAACTACGGGGTCATCAGTCCCTAAACTTACAAACTACTTATGAACTACTTACGAACTAGGACGGCACAAATATCCATGCCCGAGGGGGGATTCGAACCCCCGAACGGTCGCCGGTGTCACGGAGCGAGAAGCTTCCTCGATGCGCTGTTAGACTGCCGACGGTCGCCGCACACGACCGTATACCCGACAGTTGGAGCCACGCAAACAACCGGGGCTCAATATACCACAGTTACTGACATCGGATGACGATGGCATATACGAACAACATCGCATCGAGGAAGCTTCTCTCTCCGTTACACCGGCAACGTTACAACTCGGCCGTACCAAATTTAGAAGGCGCATTGCATTATGCGCATCGTTTGTGGTATCTGCCCCTGAAACAGTGATAGGAATGTAGTTTAAATTGATTTGGACGCAGCGGTTTCAATGAATCCAATGCACGATAGTAAAAACTATTGTTCCATTTAAAAAATTATATCTTTGTGGTTTAACTCTTTGGAAAATGATACAATAAACTATGTTCATAGCTCCGTAAAAAGTGTAACATTTCTTGTGTTGTCCTACCGCATTAAAATTTCCCGTCACCTATTACTTTATAAGTTACAGAGGCAAACGCACTTAGTGAAACACCCTGTATATTCAGGCAGGCATAACACAACGTCCCGTTCTTGTTGCTTACGTAACATGTGAATCTTTGCGTTACTGGACAAAGTGTTTACACAGTGTTACCCGAAGAAAAATGTTATTCCGGCAGCAGAAGCTTTTTATCGGCGTGTGACTGACAGCGAAGCCCTCCGCCGGCACCGCGGCCGTTTGATACACTGGAAATTAGAGAGAGGGCTGCGCCAGCACAGCCCGCGGTTAATGACTCAACAGGCGGCAGCTGTGTTGCCGCCGCTACGGCTGTCGCTGCACGCGAATTTTTCTGTAGGCAATTTCCGGGCGGATAGCGGCGCGGGCTTCTTTCTTGTGCTAGGAAATTGGTAAGAGATTGCCTGCTGCTCTGCCGGTGACAGTGGATGAGGCGCGCGACGCAACTTCCTCCAGTTTACACCTCGCGCCCGGAAACTGGCCGCCCCGCGGCTGAGCGGTCTCCGCGTGGCCACTGTCTCTCCAACAGGCGCGCGCGCACTTCAGCTGACCGAAGCCGCGGCGCAGCGGTAAGCACGGGCATACACCAAACATAACACACACTGGGCGTGTCCCTATCTCTGCCATGTTACACTTTGAAACCAATATCTAAAACTGCCCCGAGTCACGTGACTGAGTTTTTGCCATTATGAACAACAGCTTTCACATTTACTTGTGATATAAAGCGTTAATCTATATCTATATATGTGAATATACGTTCTCAAATATGTTCTAATACGCTCAATACTTCTCCGTCCTTCGAATGCTTTGATTCCCTCCATTTATTATACTCGTAACCATTGTTGTTGAGAACGGTTAGTTGTTGTTATGGTCTTCAGTCCGGAGACTGGTTTGATGCAGCTCTCCACAATACCCTATCCTGAGCGAGCCTCTTCACCTCCACATAAGAACGGCAACCTACATCTGTCTGAATCTGCTTACTGTATCCATCTCTTGGTCTTCCTCTGCGGTTTTTACCCCACACACTTCCCTCCAACGCTAAATTCACAATTCCTTGATGTCTAAGAATGTGTCCTACCAATCTATCCCTTCTTTTAGTCAAGGTATGCCAGAGATTTCTTTTCTCCCCAATTCCGTTCAGTACCTCCTCATTAGTTACGCGATCCACCCACCTAATCTTCAGCATTCTTCTGTAGCACCATATTTCAAACGCCTCAATCCTCTTCCTGTCCGCATTGTTTATCGTCCATGTCTCATTCCCATACAACGCAACACTCCATACAAATGCCTTCAGAAAGGTCTTCCTTAGGCTTAAACCAATATTCGATGTTAACAAATTTCTCTTTTTCAAGAACGCTTTTCTACCCATTGCCATTCTGCATTTTATATCCTCTGTACTGCGACCATCATTTGTTATTTTACTGCCCAAGTAACAAAACTCATCTACCTCCATTATTGCTTCGTTACCTAATGTAATTCCTTCAGCATCACCTGATTTTCTTATCGTAACCATTATAATGGGGAAAAGGCTTGCCCTTGGTCGTTCTAATAACTTCCATACTGATGGTTATACTAGGAACTGCAGGTGTCTGGATTAGGAGGAGCAGGTGATAGGGGCACCCGACCCTTCGGAGCAGGTGAAAGTGTAGCAAACGTCCGGAGTGGCAAATGTCCGGCGTGGCAAGTGTCCGGACACCATCGTAGTACTGATCGCAGGAAAGGAACGCTTTATGACCGTTATCGGCGAGATCTGAGACCGTTCGTACACAGGACAGAAGAGCAACAGAGCAGAGAATCATGGTTCAGTTCAACACAAGACGTGCTACACGTTTCCCAGAAGACAATCCTTACGAACGTTGGTTCCCTGGAGTTTGGGAAGCGACACCGAAACGCGTGACTATTTGAAATCGTTACATGTCACAATGGCTTGTATTTACCGCAAATCACAAGGAATAGATCTATATCTATAAATGTGAATGTCTGTTCGGTTTACGTTTATCACGTCTGAACCACAGTAGATAAAGAGCAAAAAAATTGTACAGTTACTAATGACTACCCGGGGAAGGCTTTAGGCACGGTTTTATGGCGATGTCATAGCTATTTATCTATATATATGTATTAATGGGAATGTCTGTTCGGTGTACGCTTATCACGTCCGAACGACAAGACGCAGAGACTTTAATATTCTTACAGTTACTAATTTATACCTGAGGAAGGTTTTTTTTATAGCGATCTGATAGATATTTAGTAATTTGCAGAATATAACGCGAAATGCGGAACAATAATTACTCTTTGAAAATTATATTTACTCTTTGAAAATGGTTTTATTGGTTGCATTGTTGCTGGAGGGTTGATAATAATAAAAGGATGGAGTATATTGGGATGGAAAGTTATCGGTATGTATAAAATTCTACGTGTGTGTGTGTGTGTGTTAATATTTCGCTCTGCAGCTAAAACTACAGAACGCAAATGAATGGTCTGTGTGTAATTGTTGTCCGAAGTCTCTTGTTGTACACCGTAGCAGTTCCATGCCGGTAGCTATAAGGGGGTGGAAGATATGATGGTTGAAAGTCGTCAAATTATAAAAAAAAAAATCGGACTGAAAGCCTGCGATGACGTTTGCGAGGTTACATACAGCGAATCGTGATGCCACAGACCATATATTTGGTCTATGCATGCCTTCAGCTCTTCCTCTGTAAGGATAAACCTACGAATAAGGAAATATAAGAATAAATAAATAAAGCAGTAAAAAAAGAAATTTCTTTTAATACATCTATTTTAAAAAATCGATTTGACGTTTCGCGCATTACATCAAGTGATCGATCTGTGATATAATTTCAATGATTATTGTAGAATTTCGTAATTGGATTCTTCGAAACGAGTGCAATTTTTACTTTTGATCTACACTACTTACTTTCTTGATAAACGGTAAGTGCATAGACTTCTGCAATCTGATACGAATAGTTTTCAGTTTGTTTCTAAAGAAGGTATTGCATTTCACTTCATCCTTCAAAACCAGTCTCATAGCACACTACTGATAGATAGGTTATCTATCATAACCAACACGCGAGCAGAGCCGCGGGTTTAAGCTAGTTTCTTCATATTACGCATATTTCATGCGGCGGTTATCCTTTTTACAAACATGTACCCATATGAAAAGTATTGTCAGTTATTATAACAACCAACAGAATTACTTATACTCAGTATTTGTGTTGTACCATAAATCTCTTACTTGTGAATGTGATTATCGATGGGAAGATCATTCAAGCTGCTCTTCACCGAGTTTGTATATCAGCAACTAGGTTATTTCTGGTGAAAAACTCTTTCAATAACGTTATACAGAGGTTAAAATACATACAAACTATTCATATTACCGACAAAACTACTTGTTGAGGAGTGCATCGATGATGTTTCCTCACCCAATTACGGATAATGTAAACAGGCAAAATTTTCCTTGTTTTACGTTTCGCCATCACGGTCTGTGCAAAATTCTTAAAGTAAAAACGGTTGTTAAAATCGAACATTATGGACGTAAATAGATTTCAGTTCTTACAAAAACACAACAAAACATTACATTTGTATTGTTGAGGGATCGTAAGAAAACTGATGCTGCTTGTGAAAATGATGTTTGGTCTTCTACTCCTGTGTAAACTACAATCTGAAAGTCTCACAGTACAACTAAAACATTATTTTTTCGTAAAACCTGCAGTTCTACTGCTTGTAAAAAGAACAATCAAAACGTTTCATTTATACACATGTAAAAACTTTAGCAATTGCATTAATATTTGTAGTTGCGAAGAAATAATGGCAACCAACTACTAAAGGTATAAGAAGAATACGATAAGACATGCTATTGTTTAAATCTACGGTTAATATCCGCTACAAAGGATAAGAACTGCAACTCTCAGCTCCATTTCAAATTACTCGTAGGGATGGAAACGGTTTCCTGTTCCGAGTCACGTGACTTAGATGTTGGTTTCAGTATAATGAAGTCACGCACAGTCTACGTTATCTTTGGTCTATGAGCACAAGTACAGGTGGCAGTACTCAGTAGTGTCGCGTAAACAAGTTGTGAAAGGGCGGTGCACTGGTGAAGCTGTCATCAGCACCCCTACGATTCATGCATAAACGTTTCCGACGTAATTATAGCCACATGACGGGAATTACCAGATTCTGAACGCAGTATGGTAGTTGGACCTTAGGCGCATGCAATTTTCCACCTCGAGAATCGTTAAGCAATTCCATATTTTGAGATCAACAGTGAGCCGAGAATACGAACTTACCTCTCACCACTGGCACTGCAGTGTCCGTCGACCTGCACTTGAACGAGAGCACCGGCGATTTCCTGGAGTCGAAAGTGCGGAAGAGACAAAAAACCGGCGTGAAACAACCGCAGAAATCAGTGAGCCGTAGTTTAGCGTTAATGGCCTTTCAAAGCTAACGACCGACTCCTCTGCCTTTATTAATAGCACGCCATTGCCTGCAGCACATTTCATGGATTCGTGCCCCTATCATTCGGACACTACACGAATGTAAAACCGTCCATGAGTCCAGATTTTATGGTCAGTCACGGTGGTTGTATTCGAATGTGGCGCAGGTCCCACGAAGCCAGGAACCTGAATTGTCAATGAGTTGGTTGTGGCTCCATTACGGTGGCAGCTCTTTTTACACAGAGATAGTATGTATCCTCTGGTCCAGTTCAACCGCTCATTGATTGGAAATCGTCTACTTTGGGACATTTTGCAGCCATTCATGGGCTTCATTTCTCAAAACAACTATGACATTTTTATTATTGACAATGCGCCATTTCACGGGGCCATAATTCTTGGAATTCGTAAGAATAGGGGAGTCACAGAAATGAAATCAGCAAATATACAGACTTGGAACTATGTTACAACAAAATAAATACGAGAGTGAAAACCACCAAAACGATTTCAAGTCTCGTATCATGTGTCACTTGTGTAGAAAAAATTATCGGTTCTTTCTTTGTACCGCGCTGTTGCAAACGAACACTACACACCAACACAAACACAAAACTGAATACAGCGGAGAGACGTATCAGTGACAGAACGGAAAATTCATCATTAAGTGAAAATTGAACAAGATGAAAATAAGAACACTGATCTTCTGCTTCGGAACCCAACAATGGGACCACAAAACCACGCCGCTTCGGCGCTCCCTATGTAGATCTTGAGCTTGAAACGTTCGCTTTTATATTTTCGGTTTTTTCTCATATCAATACACGTTCGTACTGCTTACATGCTTGATCTGTGTTTAGTTTTTGACGCGTTGCCCGATCTTACCACTAAATGTGACGCAGATTCGAAGGACTTGGGAGGTTGCATGAAATGCGTCAATAAAAGCAGCTCTTCCGCAGAAGCGTTGCTACTACACACTGTACGGTTGGAAACGACAGTGCACTGTGCGAAGAGCGACAGTTCGACATTGTTGACAACTTTAGATTCTACTGCAGCCCCCCTCCTTCCCTTCGGAGTACCGAATTCGTCTCTAGGGCCAACGTGAAGCTGCAGCCGCACTTAAGGTGATGTGACCGCTTTGCAGTGCAGTGTGACGATAATGGTTGCTCCGGTATACAGCGTGGAAGTTCTTCAGACCGTTGGCTGGCTGACCCCTGAAGGCAGAGAATCCCGCAGATTGTCGCATGCTCGCAAGTAGGTGCAAGAGTAGGAGTAGGAGGGAGGGGGGGGGGAGGGAGCAGCTCAATGAGTGTTGAATATTGTGCGTGCGTAATGTTCTAAAAGTGTAAACTTTCCTAATGACCTTGATATCGACGGGGCCCTACACCCTAAACTTCCTTCCTTCATAGCAGAGGCCTGAAAGGGTTGTCAAATGTTGGTAAGAGTGTGTGTGTGAAGAGCTCTTAGCAGTGTGACATGACCACGGTTGTATTGGACAGAGCCGGACGCAGTGGCCGAGGCGACTGAGGCGCTCCAGCCACGGTCTGCACGGCCACTACGGTCGAGGTTTCGAATCCCCCCTCGGGCATGGATATTTATGCCGACCGTACTATTAGCTAGTTTGTAAGTAGTTTGTAAGTTTAGGGACTGATGACCTCTTAGTTAAGTCCCTTAAGCAACTCAAACATTTGAACATTTTTTTTTTTTTTTTTTTTTTTTTTTTTTGAAGAAAGGAGGAAGCTTGAGGTTTAACGTCCCGTCGACAACTTGGTTATTAGAAACGGAGCTTATGCTCGGGGATTTTGGTAAGGATGAGGAAGGAAATCGGCCTTGCTCTTTGAAAGAAACCCTCCCGACATTTGCCTGGAGTGATTTGTGAAATTCACGGAAAACCTATATGTGGATGGCCGAAAGTGGGTTTGAACCACTGTCCTCCCGAATGCGAGTCCACCTCGCTTAGTTGGCTCTTCCAAGTCACTGCAGTTTCTGCACGGCAATTCAGACGATGATCCTGACATCAATTTGCTCATACAGACGGCGAATACTTTCCTGAAATACATTATTCCACACCTGCTCACCTGTTCATGCAGTTCTTCAATAGCTGTGAATTGATTCTGTCGTCCCATTATATCCCACACGTGCTCGATTGGACACAAGTTCGTAGATCTTGGTGGCCGGTGAAGTCACTTGCAGAGTACGTTGAATTTCAATTGCAGTGTAGGGAGAGCATTGCTGTGAAGGAACAACACACTGCATTCTTGCAAAAGGACGGGTCTTCCTACATTTTTCGTTCGCAGAGCGCTGGCCAGCCTCCCCTCCAGAACCACCAAAGGTGAACGACAGTTCTAGCTTATGGGACCCTAGTCCATCAGGCATGGAGTCATATGTGTGCTGGACGAACACACTTTATGAAGCAGCAGTCACCAGGTCTACGGCGCAGGAGCAAATGACCGTCGTTTGCTAGCATGCAGAATCTGCTTCCGTCGGTGAAGAGTACGGGCCGCCATTCCACATGTTAAGTGATCCTCAGACGACACTAGTCGAGCTGCGCACGTCAAATGTTCGCTCCGCAGCGAGACGCATTAGACCTCTCGGCTCTGCGCACGTTGCGCGAGTGTGAGATGGGCTAGAGGTGTGCGTGCCCCTTGTCCCACTGCTAGAAACCGGTTGTCAACAGTACGTGTCGACACTTCTGGCTCACACCGCCTCATCTGTGGCATGGTAGCTGCACGATCTGCGGCTGCTGTCCTTACAATACGACGGTGGGTTACGTGGACGTCCACAACCTCGTCGTGTACAGGAATGGCAATATTCAAATGTTTGTAAACGTAAGGGACCAAACTGCCTCGGCCATCGGTCCCTAGGCTTACAGACTGTAAGGGGAATTCAAAAAAGAAACGAGCAGGGGGCATAATTACAGGAACCAGCACCTGTATGTTAGAAGTACTGACCTGGCTGTTGAGACGCTTGTCCCACTGTGACACAAGGCAGTGAGTTGATGACTCATCAACTTCTCGGGACTGCAATGTGAATCAGTTCCACGACTACAGCTGAACGTCGTCCGATCACGGCGGCTATGGCTTTCACTGTAGTTCAGCTGTCCTGGGTAAAGTGTACATAAACCATCTGGACGTCATCGGTGATGCAGTGTGGTGCTCCAGAATGTGCATCTTCGGCTAGCGACACCTGTCCTTACCTGAAGCGCTTGTGCCACGTCTTGACCCTTGCAAGGTACATGCAGTGTTCGCTGTACACTTGTGACATTCGACGACGAACGTCCGTTCCCCCTACTCCTTCCGCTGTCAGAAAACCAACTACTCCTCTTTTGACGCCTCCATGTCACTGTTTGCAATGCAACTGGCATCGTTGGAGGACTGATGCATGCTGCTGCTGCTAGCTTTGTATAGTTAAGTGACGTGCACGCTTGCTCTTTAGCGATGAGCTGTGAACCTCCACGCTCTGGTCGGAATCACGTCTCGTTACACACGCCACGATGTTACCCTCCTGTTACAGGTTTGCACATTACAGACTCCGACCCCTTATACTTGAACTAATTTATTTTAAGGACAACACAAACACACACACACACACACACACACACACACACACACACATACACATACATACACAGGCCCAAGGAAGGACTCTAACAAGGGGAACACCAAGTATGGTACCCACGGAATTTGATGGGTCGTAGGTATGTTGTGAGGGAATTCCTCCAGACCATCAAGCTAAAAGGATTTGTTCCAATGGGCCTTGATTTCTGAAAAAATCGAGATGAAATTCGCAGCAAATTACCACGCGTAACGTGTCTACTTATATATGGCGGTTACCGCTCAGCGAGACAGCATGGTGTAATCGGCAAGATGCGAGGCTGCCATGCAGGGGACCTGGGTTCAAGTCCGACGTGGGTCAATTACTTGTCACACCTGTCCGATGACTGTGCATAATTATATATTTTATAACCATTCTTATGTAAACGTTTGCAGTAAATAAAAACATGTAACATTCGCTCAATATGTTATGTACTGTGCGACGATTATTTTATTCATTTTGTTTTTCGAAGCACACTTTTAAGGCGATTGAAGTATATATTATCCTGACTGTTTACTCAAGTTGTAACATAGGAGTGGGTATAAAGGCTTATAATTATGCAAAATAAAAGAAGAGAAATGAAGCAAAGTGAAAAATAAGTGACCCGAAGGAGAAAATTTTTTTTCCTTGGTTATTTTTTTTAATCGTTTGACTTTTCGTTATTTTTGTTTTTCTTTCTTTATATCTCTTTCTTTGCTTAATTATATTTTAAGTTTTTTGAAATATAAAAGTAGCAATACAATTTTTAAAAAATTGTTCTGCCGCTATGTATCGAACCGGCGTTACCTGCAAGGGAGCCTAGCACTTTGCCGATTACACCATGCTGTCTCGCTGAGCGGTAACCGCCATGTATAAGTAGACACGTTACGCGTGGTAATTTGCTGCGAATTTGATCTCAATTTTCTTATAAATCAAGGGACATTGGAGTAAATCCTTTTAGGTTGATGGTCAGGAGGAATTCCCTCACAACATACCAGCGACCCATCAAAATCCGTGGGCCCATACTTGGTGTTCCCCTTGTAAGCCCCGATGAGAGCGGCCACGCAAACAGTAAATGGCGTCCATGCAGCCATTCCCGCGGGGTTGTGATAATCTTCACGGGCGATTGCACAACTGATGCAGTACGTCCGTGGTGTGTGGCAGTTCTCCGAAAGGACCACCTCGCCACTCTGAAGACCATAATTTGACCCCTTTCAAACTCATTCAGTTGACTGTAGGAAGCGGGAGTGCGTCTCCGTAGCATGGGGCACATTTTCTCTACATGTTAACTTCACGCCGAGTCGAATGGTTGTAAAGATTCGTCATTAATGGGTACGAACAAACGAAGCTCTGGCAGCTATGCCACTTGGTTATTTGTTAGCGTATGACGTTGAAGTTATTACTGGTGCACCTTCTATCCCCAAGTGCCACACGCCGGCATGAGAAGAAAATCTACATCGTCTTGCCAGGTGAACTACTATTTTCTGTCAGTGTATTTTGCATCACAGTTGTGCTGGCCGTGTGTTTCCGGCAGCGCGAGCGGCAGCCGATGTGGGCCGGCTGTCCTCGGATTAGAGCGGCGAGGTCGGCCATTCTGATCCGCGGGCAACAAGAGGGCAGGCAAACACGCCCGCCGCACAATAATTAATAAGCGAGGCGAGCGCCGCGCCGGCGAGACAACGAGCAGGTGGTGTTTGCGCAGGCGCATTGTCGCCGTAATGGCTGCGCATGAAACATGCACGCGCCCCATTGTCCGCGCCACGAGGCCATTTTCGCGGCGGCCACGGCGCGCGGTCGCGCCCGCTCACACCTAGCCTAGCCCTGCGCCCTCTGCAGGCAGCGTGACAGTCTGCTCAGTTCCCTCTCGCTCTCCTCCTACCTTTAGGATCTAGCCGCGGACCACTGCTACCGGCTCTACTCTCCCCTCGACGTTCAACTCTGAGGTTCGTTTCTTACTACACGATTGGTAAGCGATTAACATCATCATCATTAGAGACTGATTATGCCTTTCAGCGTTCAGTCTGGAGCATAGTACCTCTAATAAAATTCCTCCATTATCCCCCATTCGATGCTAACATTGATGCCTCGTCTGATGTTATGCCTTTTACTTCAAAATCATTCTGCACCGAATCTAAGTACTTTCTTGTTGGTCTACCTCGACTCCTCTTACCCTCCGCTGCCGAGCTCATGAGTCTCTTAGGCAACCTTGCTTCTCCCATGCGTGTAATCTAACCCCACCATCTCAGTCTGTTCGCTCTGCTTCATATATGGTGTTCATTCCCAGTTTTTCTTTTATTTCCTCATTATGGACACCCTCCTGCCATGTTCCCATCTATTACTACCTGCAATCATTCTTGCTACTTTCATATCTGTAACCTCTACCTTATGAATAAGGTAACCGGTATCCACCCAACTTTCACTCCCATACAACAAAGTTGGTCGAAAGATAGAGCGGTGCACCGCTAACTTAATCTTGGTACTTACTTCTTGCAGAAGAGAGTAAACGATGAAAAATATCTTAAGGATTTGAAATCATTTTTAAAGTCTGTTGCATGCGGCTAAGTACTCTCATTCTAAAACATTGGATGAATAAATTCTCTTCATTCACGCGTTCCAAAATGTTCAAATGTTTGTTAAGCTTATGGGACTTAACTGCGGGGTCATCGGTCCCTAAATATACAAACTACTTCTAAACTAACTCATATTAAGTATTATTGAATCCATCATTGGTGGTGGAAACGGGATAGCGGCTGGTTAAGAGTCTGAAGGAACTGAGGTACCAACAGCCGTATGTATAATAAAATATTTACTGTATCACAACCAATTCCGGCATACCACTATGCCATCTTCTGGCAACAGTTGTTGTTGTTTCCCAATAAGAGACAGAAGTCCACGAATCCAGTTTTAGTATCCCTACTTTTGGATATTATGTCTGATGTAGGGACCTGAAGATGGCATAGTGGAATGCCGATACTCGTTATGATACAATAAATATTTTATTATACATCTGGCTGTTGGTATCTCAGTTCCTTCAGAACTTATATTAAAGATGACACAAACATCCATGCCCGAGGGAGGATTCGAACCTCCGACGCTGAAGGCCGCGAGATCCGCAACGCTACTCCCGCGCAACGATAAATTTTAAGTAATATGCATTATCTTCTGTTGACATATTGGAGCCCCTAGTTGCAGAGAATCTCTGTATTTCGTAGTAAAAGTTCTATTTTCAGAATATTTGTAAAGGTTTTCTACTTTTACCTAGTGGGATAGTTATTTTATGAGTAAAGATGGGTAATAAATAACTGGGAACTAAATCTAAATGATAAATTAACTCTGTCAGCAAAAAATGCCTCTTGTATTTCAGGTATTCCAGGAAACTCTGGAAAGCTTTTTTTCTTTCATTTTTTAAAACGCAACCAACTGAAGCATTGGACCTTATACACACAAAACACACACACCACTTCCATGGCACTGTCGTACATATACAGTATTTAACCATGCACATTATATAAGGTATGAAGGGTGAAAGACGTTTAATATGTATTTTTAAATCATTAAAAGTAAATGTTGAAAAATAATTTTAGAAGGAAGAGAAGAAAGTACATAATTGACTGAGGAGAATAGTTTTACCAGCAAACCTCGTGAGACTGCAGAAAACATACAAAAAGCCAATTGAAGCGTAGTCCATCGTTATCAGACTAATGGCAGTTCATTTGTAGCAGAGTTCATCGTAATTCAATCTACTCCATCCCAGAGAAAACAATCACAACTAGATCCAGTCCAAAGTGTAGTGGAACCTAGCTATTTCCAGTCCAGTCCAGTCGAAATGTAATCCACCGCAACTACATCCTATCCAGTCCAGACCAGTTTAGCCTTGTTGCTCCAATCGAGCTAGTCCTGACCTTTGTGCAAAAAAGGCCTGAATAGGAAAAAGTTAGGGGAGGGATGAAATCTCTTGCAATAGTCTCATTTTGATGGCCTACTTAACATACTAAAAGTCCCCGAAGCTCCGGACTGTGGAAACACTGTTATGACGTCATCAACATGGCGGCTTAAGAAACTGTAGAGTAATCTTAGAACGGCTATAAATTAACACAGGATTGACATAAGAAGGTTATTTTTGCGCAAAATTACAGAGGAAGAGCTGAAAAACGTTTATATAGCAATATCACATGTATTTATAACATTTCGTCTGAGTTATACTAACAGAAACGGAAAAAATATTATTTATATTCTTAAAGATTTGAAACAATAGATGTTTTTCCTATAATTAATAATAAGGGAGTTATCTGAAATTATTTACTGTAAGGTGTGATTATTCACTAGCAGACTGCTTGTTATAATTGTAAGGAGATATTTCTTAAACCTTGTTCAAGACTTGCAAGTACATGTGAATATTCTCTAAAGTTAGTGAAACGTCTGTTTCTACAAACAGTGCACACATCTCAGCATTTATTTTTACAAAAATAAATATACAAAGCGCTGATTTGTATCACAAATTTACATGAATGATATGGATTCATTCATTTATATATACATATATGTGTTTGTATTTACCAGCTTTACTGCCTGGTTAAAGGTGAGGCGTAAATTATTTTTTCAAAAAGGAACCATTACTAACAATATTATTTTGTCATTCAATCAACTAATAAGGGCGCACTCTGACCAGCAATAATTAACGCGTATGGGCAAAAAAATGAAGATTGCACACTGAACGCTAATATGGAGTGCCACACACGTATATAATTGTTATAATATAATTAGCTGAAAGTCTGCATGAAGTTGCTGTTAAAAATATCAGTCACATCTTAAACATCTGATTCATCTTTCTCATCACACTACTGCAAACAAGGTTCATCATCATCCTCATCAAAATGGGGAATATTTGAGTTGCTATACCCACTGCCATTGCAATGTCCACACAAAACAGAACACTGTAAACAGCACTGCGACAACGACAATTTCGTTCACAACCAGATTCACACTTGCAAGATATTAACTTGAAGATGAAGCGGGGGCAGGAGGTTTTTTAGTTAAAATTGGATGAAGAGGACCATTTTCAGAGACACATCCCCATGAAGTGGGTAGCAACTCTTAGCTCCTCCACTGCTGCACCTGAATATAAACACGTTTTGAATGCTCTTTTGCTGTAGCAGACGTTGGAGGAAGTCGAGCAAGATCTATTGATTGAATATAGAAGTAATTTTTCGTAGATTAGGCTGTGTTTGCAGTATTCTGAATGATTTTTTCTTCCCTTGGCCAAACAAGGACGATGTCGTGTCACATCCATATACAACATGCAAAACTAATATACCTTGACTTAAATCTCCAAATGCTCCTTGGAGGGATGTAATATGATAAGTCCATAAAGGGTCTTTTCCCACAGACGACTTCTGAAAGTAAATGGGCACGTTACTAGACGCAAGTGCAATTAGAAAGACGAGTAAATCAACGTCTGTACCAACCACCATAGTTTCCTTCTCCTTTGCCATGCTTATAAGCATCAGCCAGTGATTGCTACGCCAAAATATTACCAAACTCCAGATGACTTCTTAAACCAGCAATAAATCGTTTTTTTTTTATTTCAGAATTGTTCAGAAATTTTTCTTGATACACTGTGCGCAGAATATTTTTTCTGTAAAATGGATGTCAAGTGAGTGACATTTTGCCTGACGTCGTCTGTGCTCTTCGATTTTTGTGCCGGGCATGGAATAACCATCAAAAACGACAAGGCAGTTATTACCAAAAATTTTTCTCACGTAATTTACGTACAGTCCAAATTATTCTTTGCAAGTCAAACATTGAGACCAATCAACTCTTCACAATAAATATTCACCATTTTGTCGGTACGTATATATATATATATGCACACTTTGCATATGCAAGGTGGCCAGCTGTGTGTAAAAAACGAATCATATTTTTTACCATTTCTACATGGAATCCCCAATCACCTGTGCATTCAGCATGGACTAAAAGCTTTACTGTACTAACTTGTCCATAATACTGCACCCACAATTTAGCAGTCCGAATGGTAGATGCTGCTTCCTTCATAAAATACTGTAACTTCGCCATTGACGTGATTATCGTGAGAACATTGGGGAAATCTCCAATAGCTTGAACGTTGTTTAATGTGGTAATATATTATGCTTGCAGGTTTGCAGAGGTAGTTTGATCAATTTCAAGTTCCTGCATGATATGAAGTCCAAGCTGAGTGGTAAAATGAGCTCTTAAGGAGTGAGCAAATGAATGTCAGTTAGTATTAGTTATTAATGTTAGGAAAAACTTATTGGTATTATTTTAAAGATCTAAGAATGTGCTACGTGATTAATGAAAAGAAATTGTCAATTTTGTTCCATAATTACCCAGTTATTCAACAAGAAACTCCAAAAAATGTTTGAAAAATGATATTTTCTCCTTTTCGATTAATATATCTCGAAAGGAATGTTATATATACGTGATATAGCGCAACATAAACATTTTTCACCCCTTCCTCTGTAATTTGGTACAAAAAGGACCTGTTTTGTTAATTATGTGGGAATTTATAGCCTTCAAAAATTACAGCACAAATTATTAGGTCGGCCATATTCATGACGTCATAACCGTGATTCCGCGGCCAACGGGAAAGACAGGCCCCAGCGTGGATGGAATGCCACGTAAGCAAGGTAGTTCCGAGCCGGCGCGAACGATAGCCGATTGGCCGCCCGCTGGGGCACACCCCACTGCGTCATAGCGGACAGCTACTGAGCTAGCGATCGCTCCGGCTCGGAACTACCAGCGGTCAACGGGAAAGACAGGCCCCAGCGTGGACGTCTTGTCACGTTAAGCAAGGTAGTTCCGAGCCGGCTCGATCGCTAGCCGATTGGCCGGCCGCCGGGGTACGGCCCACTGCGTCATAGCGGGCAGCAACTGAGCTAGCGATCGCGCCGGCTCGGAACTACTTTGCTTACGCGGTAAGATGACCGCGCTGGGGCCTATCTTTCCCGTTGACCGCTGGTAGTTCCGAGCCGGAGCGATCGCTAGCTCAGTGGCTGTCCGCTATTACGCAGTGTGCCCCAGCGGGCGGCCAATCGGCTATCGTTCGCGCCGGCTCGGAACTACCTTGCTCACGTGGCATGCCGTCCTCGCTGGGGCCTGTCTTTCTCGCCGGCCACGCGTGATTCCACAGCCCAGAGCTTTGGGGACTTTTAGTGTGTTAAGTAGGCTATCAACCCAGACTATTGCGAAAGGTTTCATCTCTCCCTTAATTTTTTCCTGTTCAATGAATAAAGGTCCTGGACTCGTTATCCGACCGATTTGCGAACTCCCGTCCTTTCTGTTTATTATAGAGAATTTTATACTTTTCTGTTTTCCCTCTCTCTTATTTTTCTTTCATATAGATGGATTCTTTGCGAAGACGGGATCGTGCTTTTTCGTTATTTATCGACGATACATTTTTACATTACAGAGGACCACTAGTCCTCTGATTGTACGTTAGACCATCAGGCCCAACAGCATCTTCCATTCCCCGGGATCTTGAGTAATTCTGAACGAGTTCAAATCATCGAAAGTTTACCGTTTCGTAAAAATTACAACCAGCCATAACATGAATTTGTTTCGAGAAAAGGGGCCCTGCACGTGGAAGCTCACAATGCTCTCACGCCACTGTTTACTCCAGACACCAGCTGCGCACGCTCCGCTGTCCACATTGTGGGCCACTAATCCCTCTGCAGCAAACCGACGTCTTTGTGGAAGGCGGCATCTACCGCTTTGTCTGTTACTCGACCTGCGCGTCTCGGAGGGCAATATTTCCCGTCAGACAGGCGCCGTGTCATAAACACGACACCAGTCCCGCGCATAAGCTCGCATACTAGCGGCTAACGTTTCCCGCAACGAAACAGTAGCTCGGCGACAAATATTTAAACGGAGAGGGGCAACGAGAAAACGGCCGTGTGTACCACTCACCCTTACGCGCTTCCTGCTCATTGATAAATCCGGCGCTTTGAACTCCGGCGCAAAGGCGCTGCGTCGGGCAGTGTGTATAGCGGTGATATCACTTGGGCGTCCGCTTCTGCCACTCAGAAGCGACGGGGGCGAATGGCTGCGGGATGACAGGCGGCGGGAAACACTGCGATGGTCCACCTGACGCGTGCCGCTGGTGTTGACGTTAGCGCGCGCGGCCCTGCCACTCCGCCGCCGCTGCAGCGCGCGGCCGGCCGTATATCATCGGCCGGTTGTAAACAGCTGGTGCGTGAGTGAAAGCCGCCGTCAACGACCGCCGTAAACCGACCGCGCGTCGGCCGCTGTTTTAATTGCGCTGCAATTTGCGGTCGGGGCGCACCTGCCGGTCGGTAGGGCGCGTCACAATTTGGGGGGGCCTCGGAGGAGACGGAGCAGCAGACAGAAAGGCGACCCAGGGATCAAAAGGGCCGAGGCGGCGCTGCTCAGCTAACAATTGTGCGCCACTTACCAATACAAACATTTCATTTCGTGTTGAACGAACGGCGCGCCGCGGCCGGCGCTCGTATAAACAACACCCGCGGCAGTAACACCGCTTTATTGCCCCCACAATTATCTCCGTTGCGGAGAGGCGCTAACAATTCTTTCAGGCGAGGAGCGAGAGGCCGAGGGTCGGGCAGCCCGCAGAGCGTCACTCAGGAAGTCGAATAACGAACTTGGCACTGGAGCGGGTGGAGAGCGGGAAATTAAATTATCGGAGCGGATCGTGATCGGGTCTGCTGCGATGTGCATTCAAATTCGATTTATTTATCTATCTATTTATTTATTTCAAAAAAAAATGTTCAAATGTTTGTAGAACTTATGAGACTTAACTACGGCGTCAGCAGTCCCTATTTATTTATTTTGTGAATAATGAAATGCCAAGATCGCGGTATTTCGTCTTTATTTATAACAGACGACCGGTTTCGATGTACATAGAGATAGATTGTCCGCCTCGATTGCACAGTGGTAGAGTGCCAGACTACAAATCCAACGGTCGCGGGTTCGATCCCCGCCAGATCCTAGGATTTTTATCTGTCACTTTCTACTTCTTTCACCTCTGGCAGTATTGCTCATGTGAAAAATACCGAGTAGCACCGTGGTTCGGAACCCACGTTAAACTGTAGGTCCCCCTATAACTGGCTGGGTAAGTCAGGTCGGAGATTGGAGGAAGGCAACGGCATACCACCTCCAAACAGGACCATGCCTAGTAAAGCACTGTGGTGTTCAAACCAATCTTCGGATTGTTGACTGCTTTTTTTTCATAGATTTGGAGAAAGCGTTTGACAATGTTGACTGGGATACACTCTTTCAAATTCTGAAGTCAGCTGGGGTAAAATACAGGGAAAGGAGAGTTATTTACAACTTGTACAAAAGCCAGACCGCAGTTATTAGATTCGAAGGGCATGAAAGGGAAGCATCAGTTGGGAAGGGGGTAAGACAGGGTTGTAGCCTTTCTCCAATGTTGTTCAATTTGTACATTGAGCAAGCTATAAAGGAAAGCAAGGAGGAATTTGGCGAAGGAATTAAAGTTCAGGGGGAAGAATTAAAAACATTGCGTTTTGCCGACGACCTAGTAATTCTGTCAGATATAGCAAAGGACCTGGAAGAGCAATTGAACGGAATGGACAGTGTGCTGAAAGGTGCTCATAAGATGAACATTAACAAGAGCAAAACTAGGGTAATGGAGTGCAGTCTGAGAAAATAAGGTGATGCTGAAGGAATTAGATTAGGTAACGAAGCAATAAAGAAGGTAGATGAGTTTTGTTACTTGGGTAGTAAAATAACATGCGATGGTCGCAGTACAGAGGATATAAAATGCAGAATGGCAATGGGAAGAAAAAAAAGAAATTTGCTAACATCGAATATTAATTTAAGTGTAAGGTAGTCTTTTCTGAAGGCATTTGTGTGGAGTGTTGCCTTGTATGGGAGTGAAACATGGACGATAAGCAGTGCTGACAGGAAGAGAATAGAGGCTTTTGAAATGTGGTGCTACAGAAGAATGCTGAAGATTAGGTGGGTAGATCACATAACTAATGAAGAGGTACTGAACAGAATTGGTGAGCGAAGGAATTTTGGGCATACCCTGACTAAAAGAAGGGATCGCTTGGTAGGACACATTCTTAGACATCGGGGAATCGTAAATTTAGCATTGGAGGGAAGTGTGTGGGATAAAAAATCGCAGAGGGAGACCAAGAGACGCGTATAGTAAACAGATTCAAGTGGATGTGTGTTGTCGTTCTTATGAGGAGATGAAAAGGCTTGCTCAGGATAGGGTATTGTGGAAAGCTGCATCAAACCAGTCTCCGGACTGAAGACCATAACAACAACAGACATCATCTTCTGGTCTCTGCACTAAATTGTAAAATTATTACATAAATGCAAATTGCAGCCAGTTGGATAGTAGTGGTGGGTTGTGACACAGCAAATTTGTTCTTACTCACAACTGTACAATATGGTGGTTCTTTATGTATACGTGACTATACGAGTTTTATATCTCACAACCAAACGGCATATTTTAATGTGTGACAACCCACCAGTACTATCCAACTGGCTACAATTTGCATTTATGTAATAATGTTACAATTCAGAGCAGAGACCAGAAGATGATGTCTATGTACATCCAAACCGGTCGTCTGTTATAAATAAAGACGAAATACCGCCATCTTGGCATTTCATTATTCACAAAATACATTTATGGCATCCCTCCCTGCCATGAGAAAAATGTACTTATTTATTTTTAATCTCAGGAGTCGCTACTGATAGAAAACCGTGGTTTGTTTCTAAATACGCGCGCACTCACTGTCAATGCATAATAGATATGGTAGCACTGTACGACACTTCGCACACTAGAACTATTGTAGATACTTAACCCTTTTAGCCCTCGCGAACTGAATTGAGTACATCACTTTTACACATCGTTATCTCTTCATGAAACAAACACTTGAGCTCTAGTATTTTAAATACGAGGCGCGTCCAGAAAGTAAGTTTCGTTTGGTTACATAAAACGAACGGGTAAAGATACAGAAAAAACATTGATTGTACTAAAATCTACAACTGTTTAACTACTTTTCTACATAGCTTCCGAAATTTTGTAGTCTTCAAACCATCGAATCAATTTTGGTGACATTTGATTCCAGTGTAATTTACATGTTGTATAACGTAAAGCTTCTTCAGTCACCGATGTAGTCACGATGCAACAAACAAAGTTTCTTTTCGTTTTTAATAACATCTTTTTTCATCTCCATAAAGAAGGACAGGATTTACCGTCATTTACGTACGGTTTTTATTTAAACCGAAAAACTGGAAACTATTCTTTTATCCTGATGATTTTGATCCTAACTTAAGAACAAAAACCGAGCGAGGTGGCTCTGTGGTAATACACTGCACTCGCATTCTGCGGACGGTGGTTCAAATCCACCTCCGGCCATCCAGATTCAGGTTTTCCGTAATTTCTCTAAACCACTCCAGGAAAATATCGCGATGGTTCCTTCGAAAGAGCACGGTCGATTTACATCCCCGTCCTTACCCACCAATCCAAGCGTGAGCTCCGTCTATAATGAACATGATGTCGACGAGACGTTAGTCTCTAATCTTCCTTCTTTATTTTAAGAACAAAGTTGGGAAATTATCGCACTTTCCATGGTCTTTGACACGTATGCAAGGACATCAGCGCGAGCGAGGTCGCGGGCAAAAGCTAGCAGGCCTACTTCACAAACGTGCAAGCAAATGGCGTCTCCCGATTTGTACGAGAAGGCTCATTAAACTGTAGCTAAAATAAATAATCGTAATTTAATAAAACGAAACAAATTTGATGAGAAAACACTCGTTTTCTTGCTGTAGCTAAGATTACAGGCAATTTTTTGTAAATCAATGTTTGTTTGTGCCACAGTGTAGTCGCCTGCCTACTTCGCGCCACCGTTTCCCGTCATGTTATGATCCAATCTGAAGATGCACCACTAGTGTGAAACGCGTTATTTATAAATATATTTTATTAACTGCAACAGAGAAGCATTTTTCTTTGAACTGAAAATATTGTTTCTCTATCAGGTCCATGGAGTGAATGAACTTGTGCAACGACACTCTTTAAATTTGTGTGATTAATCTCGGTAATTTGTAGTAATTTATGTGGAAGACCTTACCAGTAAAATCTTGTCACACACACACACTCATGGCTCGACTGGATTCACTTTTTACTCATCGTTGCTTTGAGAACGGTTAGTTGTTGTTATGGTCTTCAGCCCGGAGACTGGTTTGATGCAGCTCTCCACCCTACTCTATCCTGAGCAAGCCTTTTCATCTCCTCATAAGAAGAGCAACCCACATCCACTTGAATCTGCTTACTATACGCGTCTCTTGGTCTCCCTCTGCGATTTTTACCCCACACACTTCCCTCCAATGCTAAATTTACGATTCCCCGATGTCTAAGAATGTGTCCTACCAAGCGATCCCTTCTTTTAGTCAGGGTATGCCCAAAATTCCTTCGCTCACCAATTCTGTTCAGTACCTCTTCATTAGTTATGTGATCTACCCACCTAATCTTCAGCATTCTTCTGTAGCACCACATTTCAAAAGCCTCTATTCTCTTCCTGTCAGCACTGCTTATCGTCCATGTTTCACTCCCATACAAGGCAACACTCCACACAAATGCCTTCAGAAAAGACTTCCTTACCCTTAAATTAATATTCGATGTTAGCAAATTTCTCTTTTTCAAAAATGCTTTTCTTCCCATTGCCATTCTGCATTTTATATCCTCTGTACTGCGACCATCGCATGTTATTTTACTACCCAAGTAACAAAACTCATCTACCTCCTTCATTGTTTCGTTACCTAATCTAATTCCTTCAGCATTGCCTGATTTTCTAAGACCGCATTCCATTATTTTTGTTTTGCTCTTGTTAATGTTCATTTTATATGCTCTCTTCAACACGCTTTCCATTCCATTCAACTGCTCTTCCAGGTCCTTCGCTGTCTCTGACAGAATTACAATGTCATCAGCAAAACGCAATGTTTTTATTTCTTCCCCCTGAACTTTAATCCCTATTCCAAATTTTTCCTTGCTTTCCTTCACCGCCTGCTCGATGTACAAATTGAATAACATTGGAGAAAGGCTACAACCCTGTCTTACCCCCTTCCCAACTGATGCTTCCCTTTCATGCCCTTCGAGTCTAATAACTGCGGTCTGGCTTTTGTACAAGTTGTAAATAACTCTCCTTTCCCTGTATGTTACCCCTGCTGACTTCAGAATTTGAAAGAGTGTATTCCAGTCAACATTGTCAAAAGCTTTCTCCAAATCTACAAAAGCTAAAAATGTTGGTTTGCCTTTCCTTAATCTGTCTTCTAAGATTATACGTAAAGTGAGTATTGCCTCCCGGGTTCCTACGTTCCTCCTGAATCCAAACTGATCTTCCCCGAGGTCAGCTTCTACCAGCTTTTCCATTCTCCTGTAGATAATTCGTGTTAAAATTTTGCAACCATGACTTATCAAACTGATGGTTCTGTAATTTTCACACCTGTCTGCGCCTGATTTCTTTGGAATGGGGATTATTACATTTTTCTTAAAGTCTGAGGGCATTTCGCCTGTCTCATACATCCTACACACCAGTTCAAATAGTCTTGTCATGGCTGGCTCTCCCAGAGACTTTAGTAGCTCTGAGGGTATTTCATCTACTCCTGGGACCTTGTTCCGACCTAGGTCTTTCAGGGCTCTGTCAAATTCATCTCTCAGTATCGTATCTCCTATTTAATCTTGATCTACTTCCTCTTCCCTTCCTACATCATCGTCTCGAAGTTCATTTCCTTTGTAGAGCTGCTCTATGTACTCTTTCCACCTTTCAGCTTTCGCTTCTTTGCTGAGAACTGGTTTCCCATCTGAGTTCTTGATATTCGTAGAGTTGCTTTTCTTGTCCCCAAATGTCTCCTTTATTTTCCTGTAGGCGGTATCTACTTTTCCCCTTCTTATACATTCTTCTACAGATTTACATTTGGCTTCTAGCCACTCTTGCTTAGCCATTTTGCACTTCCTGTCAATCTCATTTTTAGACGTCTGTACTCCATTTTGCCTATTTCATTTACTGCATTTTTATATTTTCTCCTTTCATCAATTAAATTTAGTATTTCCTGTGATATCCAAGGATTTTTTGTAGGTCTTGCCTTTCTACCTATTTTGTCCTCCGCTGCCTTCACTATTTCATCTCTCAATGCTACCGATTCCTCTTCTACTGTTTTATTTCCCCCTGTTTCTGCCAATTGTTGCCTAAAGCTCCCTCTGAAATTCTCCAGAACTTCAGTTTCCTTCAATCTATCTAAGTCCCATCTCCTTATTTTCCTACCTTTCTGCAGTTTTTTCAGCTTCAGCCTACAGTTCCTGACTAACAAGTTATGGTCAGAGTCTATATCTGCCCCTGGGTATGTCCTGCAGTTTGTAACCTGGTTCCGGTACCTATGTCTTGCCATTATAAAATCTATCTGATATCTTCCGGTGTCTCCTGGTCTCTTCCATGTATACAACCTTCTTTTGTGATTCTTAAACCACGTGTTTGTTACGATTAAATCATGTTCCGTGCAAAATTCTACCAGGCGACTTCCTTTTTCATTCCTCCTGCCCAGTCCATATTCACCTATTATTTTTCCTTCTCTTCCTTTTCCAACTACCGAATTCCAGTCTCCCATCACAATTAAGTTTTCCTCTCCCTTAACTGTCTGAATAATTTCCTTTAGCTCCTCATATATTTCTTCGATCTCCTCATCATCGGCAGAGCTAGTTGGCATATAAACCTGTACTACTGTTGTCGGTGTTGGCTTCGTATCTATCTTGACAGTGATAATGCGATCACTGTGCTGCTCATAGTAGTTTACCCGCATTCCTATTTTCTTATTCATTATCAGTCCTACTCCTGTGATACCCCCAACTGATTTTGTATTTATAATCCTGTACTCACCTGACCAGAAATCCTGTTCATCCTGCCACCGAACTTCACTAATCCCCACTATATCTAACTTCAACCTATCCATTTCCCTTTTTAAATTTTCTAATTTTCCTACCCGATTAAGGGATCTAACATTCCACGCTCCGATCCGTAGAATGCCAGTATTGTCTTTCCTGATGACAACATCCTCCTGAGTAGTCCCCGCCCGGAGATCCGAATGGGGGACTATTTTACCTCCGGAATACTTTACCGGAGAGGATGCCATCATCATATGTTCATACAGTAGAGCTGCATGTCCTCGGGAAAGATAACGGCTGTAGTTTCCCCTTGCTTTCAGCCGTTCGCAGTAGCTGTGTGGCAAAGCCACATTAGTTGATGTTACAAGGCCAGCTCAGTCAATCATCCAGACTGTTGCCCCTGTAACTACTGAAAAGGCTGCTGCCCCTCTTCAGGAACCACACGTTTGTCTGGCCTCTCCACAGATACCCCTCCGCTGTGGTTGCACCTACGGTACGGCTATCTGCATCGTTGAGGCACGCAAGCCACCCCACCTCGGCAATGTCTGTGGTTCATGGGGGTGGGAACGGTTAGTCAATGTGAAAATTGCCGAGTTAAAGGTTTTTTTTCAGTCTTAGTCGGTCTATAAAGGGCAGGGTAAGTCATTTCAAAGAAATGCGAATGGAATTGGGTCATACGTACTTACGTACCACTCTGTTGAAACCAACTTTCGGATTGTGAGCAGCTTTAATTTAATTTACGTTACAATACGAGGAGAAACCACGTTACTAACGCCTAGTTCATACTTCCCGTTGGTCATTACCTAGTAACAGGTTGCATAGAAACTAGGCGTTAGTTAATACATTTGCTCTTGGACTAAGTCATCTAAGGCCTCAAGGCCTCTTTTAATTAATTTATAGAAACAAGTTACAACATAATGCCTCTCATTGTATTAATAACTCCTTACGTTACGTAATTTTCAAAAACGACGTTTCCATCATTGATAAGGTCGAAGCTAATCCCTTTTTAAAATTTCTTTTGTAATATTTAATTTTTCTTGCTTTGATTAGGCGAAACAGGAATCATACATTTCTACGAACCTTTTTCTACTCACCATTTAGTAAGAAAAGAATATCGACTGCCATGTGGCTACCATACCTCCAGCGCTTTTGGCATAATACGCCTACACCGCAGTTTCCACAGATCTTGCTGGTACAAAACTCACTTTTTCGCAACTGTTGTTTGGTGTGCAAAGTGGAGAGTTGGTGGAGTCAACGCCGTGCCTACCAAAATTTCGCCACAGTCCATGGCTAAATTCCAAATCACTTCCGCAGGGTCTCATGAAACGACGCATTGTGACAAACTTTATAGGAATCCGTTCGTTGGTTGGAGACGTTAAGCTTGGTAGGCTGCATGCTGTTTTTCGACTGGAGTAGTCTTATGTTGCGAAAGTGTGTTTCACCCTTTATTATTTCTTCATCCATAACTAAACAATGGTCATAGATATCAACACGACACAGGTCACTGGTATGCACATGAGACATCTTAACGTGTCGGGGGAAGCTAACAGCAAGCCATCTGCTCTGAAGGAATTCCCATCACGACATTTTGTGTTTCTTTCGTTTCCTGTCTAGGAGACGAGCTTTAACTCAAGACGTAGTACCAGGTAATTAAGTGCACATTTTATGTCGGCATATATGCTGTCGATCACGTATGGGCTATTTAATGTCAGAATCATTTTACTCGATTTTAGAAATCATACCAACAGCATCGTCGTGTCCTGTTCGAATTACATTTAATTATGTAAGTTATGCTGACATTATTATGTAAATTAATAGGGATGAATCTGAAGGATGTAACTCAGAGGTACAAATTATCCCTCGAGCAGTCGGTTGAATCATCGGAAAGAACTTCCAACAAGGGAAGATTCCGGGATGGTGTCAGCGTTTGGGCTCAAACTGAGTGAGATGTTCAATGTAAATCTATGGGACTTAACTCCTCTGGTTATCAGTCCCTAGGCTTAAAAACTACTTAAACTAACCTAAGGACAACAAACAAACACTCACACACACACACACACACACACACACACACACACACACACACACACACCCGCGCGCGCCCGAGGGAGGACTCCATCCTCGAACGGGGAGGAACCGCGCGCTCAGCAATGAGGTGCCTTTGAGCAGGCAGAGTAACCTCTTAAATTCACAAAGTATATCACCCAAGAGGGACGTAGGAAAAGCGAAAACTCTTGCGAAAGATTTACGACTGCGCTTTTAGCAAAGTGTAAGTGGATCTTAGAAACAATATCTGCAATGGCGTCATGACCTAAAGGGAGGTTCAGTTTCGATTCCAGTTATATTCTAATTCATATTTTCATTTTATATTTTCCTCGGAATGTTAAACTTACGATTATAAAATTTAAACGTTTCAAATCATACAGTAAAGCAATATATTTGGTTAGCTATAATTATTTTAATTAATTAAAGTATTTCAGTAGTTAATTTTCGTTATTCGTTCGCGTTTTGGATGAAAATAATATTTTAGAAAATTGTAGCAATTAATTATTGACAGAAGCTACATTTATTTTAAGATGACAATCGTCAAAAAGCATAATCTTCTCACTACATACATTTCATGAAACATTTTTGAGCAACAATTTTTTCAGATTATATTTCAGTTCAAAGAGTACTTCATTCAAGTTTTTAAATAAAAATTTTTCTCTCTCAATTTTGATGTATACCATGTGTAACGAATCATTGAGATGAAAACACGGTCACTGAACCGATACTGTACGACTGCGTTTCACTTGCATATTCTCTTGATGCTGTTATTATAACAATTTCTCAGCACTGGAGTGTTTATGTACGTGTATTTAAATTTTATAATTAAAGGTCAATTAATTAAAAAAATGAAAAAAAATATTGGAGTTAGTGAGACTCGAACATGGGTCACAATATTAGAAATCTAGTCTGTTACTTCTTTTTTCTTTATTCTTCGGGTAGAACTTTCTTTGAGGACGTGGGGTGAAGTTCGATTTGTGTTGTTCGGTGAATTATTGGTAGAAAGGTTTATTGAGAACGATTTCATTCTATTTTTTTCGTTGAGTTCTTGGCTCGTATGCCGACAGAATAGATAAGATCGCAAGTACTCAAAGAACCGTTATACCCGAAGAATTACTAAAATAATTAAAAACTGAAAATAAACGAAATATTATTTCTAAAACCGCATTTTTTTGGGTATACTATAATCGGAAATCTTTCGCGAGGGTTTTCTCTTCTCGTTCGACCACTCAGGCGTGATATTTCAGGAATTCGTAAGGATGATCTACCTGCATCTTCTATATCTACATCTACATACATACTCCGCAATTCATCGTAAGGTGCGTGGCGGAGGGTACACTGTACCACTACTAGGAATTTCCTTTCCTATTCCACTCCCAAATGGAACGAGGAAAAAAAAGAATGTCTATATGCCTCCGTACGAGCCCTAATTTCTCTTATCTTGTCTTTGTGATAACTACACCAAATGTAGGTAGGCGGCATCAAGATCGTACTACACTCAGCTTCAAATTCCGGCCCTCTAAATTTCCGCAACAGAATTTCTAGAAAAGAACGTCGTCTTTCCTCCAGCGATCCCCAATTGAGTTGCCGGAGCATTTGCGTGACACTCGCGCATTGGTCGAACCTATCAGTAACAAATCTAGCTGGTCGCCTCTGAACCGCCTCTATGTCTTCCTTTAAACTGATCTGCTGCGGGTACCAAACACTTGAGCAATACTCAAGATGTGGTCGTAAAAGCGTTTTATACGCGGTTTCCTTTACAGGTGAAGTACATCTTCCCAAAATTCTCCCAATAAACCGAAGTCGGCTGTCCGCCTTACTCATAACTGTCCTTACATGTTCGTTCCATTTCATATCGCTCTGCAATGTTACGCTTAGACATTTGAGCGACGCGACAGCATCAAGAAGCTCACTACTAATGCTGTATTCGAACATTATAGGATTGTTTTTTCTACTCATGCGCATCACCTTACATTTTTCTACATTGAGAGCTAGCTGCCATTCTTCGCACCAACTAGAAATTTTGTCTCAGTCATCCTGTATGCTATTACAGTCGGTTACAGACAACACCCTCCCATACACCACAGCATCATCAGCAAACAGCCGCAAATTACAACTTACTCTGTCCATCAGATCATTTATATAGATAGAAAATAATAGCGGTCCTATCACACAGAGTTGGAGCCAAATCGGTGAGGCATATCCCGCGACCTCCGCTGTTAGTGGGGCACTACAAGCTATTTGGCGAGAGTGCATCCAGAAGCGGGTGGTGGCTAGGGATGCAACATCGTTGATAAAAACATCGATGTTCAGACATCGATGTTCCTGCGGAAAAATATCGATGTTAAAAAACATCGGTCTGAGAAACGATACATCGATGTTTTTCCGATGTTTCCATACGTTTAAGAAATATTAGGAAAAACACACTGAAATGAAGCTGTGTTGCCAGAAAGTATCTGCCTTATTTATGATCTTTCACTAGGCTACGAATACACAGCGAAATGGCGGATTAGAATGAAAAAGAAGTTGAGAATAAGGTTTAGTTACCTATTGCGCTGATTTTACTTGGAATTTACATCGATTTCTTCATAACATGCGAAATAACTTGTGTTTTGTTGACGTATTGCATTTTTCTTAGCTGTCAACGTGGAGAAAATGAAACATTATGCATCTTTCAGTTATTACTTAATAATGTATTTTTAAAAAGAAGATTCATCAATGACGTTTATTAAATCATGTACCTTGCTGAAATGAAAATCTATGTTATACTTAGCTTGTTGCCTTTTGTCTCGGATTTTCGTCGACTTTTGTTTGATGTTTTAACTGACTTTTGACAGTACAATATCAGTCTGACTGGGTAACAATGTCAAAGATTCAATTTCACTTATGTTAGAGGTTGAAATCTCAGCAATGCCAGCAGCTAGTGCTGGACAAACATAAGATTGTTTCATATTTCACTTGCCTACTATTTCAAAAGTATGAAAATAGCGACGACAGCAGGAGCAACGCACTTGAGCTGACGCTGGCTGAGCAACTAATAAAGTAATAATGGAGTTGAGAATCAATTGTTGAACGATGTCGATAGTTTTGGACTTCTGTCGTCGATGCATCGGCGATATATCGCTGTTCAAATCATCGATGTTAACATCGATGTTTATGGACGAAACATCGATGTTTCCAAAACATCTATGTATCGTTTGCATCCCTAGTGGTGGCCGATTTGCGTGTCAGCAGCTCCCCGCCTCTGGAAGGCAGGCGGAGGGTCGACCGCGCCGAAGGCTGTGTGTGTGCGGTGTGCGGCCGCCGCGGGCGCTACCCGGCATGACGTCACGGGCCCAGCATCTCGGCCGGGCAAACCTGTTGTGTCGACTGGCCCTGCTCGCCGGACATAATTAGCCGGGAATTAGCAATGCAAATGAGCGATGCCGCAGCGGCAGCGGCAGCTAATCTCCGACCAGTGACAGCATCTCGGCGAATTAAGACTCTATCGGCGGACAAAAAAGAAGTGGCGCTTGGGTACGCCGGCCACGTCCCACGTCGACGTCGGCGTCTTCGTCGCAGCAGACGGCGCTGCCCCGGCTCTCTCTCTCTCCGCGCTCACCTCTCGCTTCTCACGCCCGCGTTCCGGCATGCCGAATGGGTCCACTAGCACCTGTCGGGTAGCTGTTCTCTTCCCTCGGTTCCGTGCTCTCCGCTTCCTCCTCGATTCCGCCGAGATTGCCGAGGCCGCAAAGAAACTAATTTGTTGCGTGTGGGTTATGAATGCTAATCTCCTCGGAAGGTAACTCAACAGCCGTGTCCTGACGCACGTTAATGCATTCGTATTCTCATTTAATTATTAACCCACACGATCCCTCCCACCCCCTCCCTTCCTGGGTCACTGCAATACTTGAATTCTCACTGATGCTACGGTGTGACGTAATGTGAATTGCAGTCCACATTCTTATTAGCTTACTTCTCAGGCACAGATTCCAGGATAGGGATTTGGATTGGGGGGGGGGGGAGATGATCACGGTAGTCATGCCTCTCTGACTTCCCACACAGACATGTGGACGCATTTATACAATGAATACCCAAAGAAACTGGTACACCTTCCAAATATCGCCCCACAGGGGGCTCACGGTTATTTCTGAGTACATGCGTGGCGAGCACGAGGCCCGGAGCTAATGCAGTCTTCTTCCTTCCTTATTTCCCAGAGTGCATTTCTTTTCCCCCTCCTCTCCTTTCCTATCCTCACTCCTTCCCCTCCCCACCAGTTGACTGATAACCTTAGCATTTAGTCACCCTGTCTCAACCAAACAACCCAACCCTATTATCGTGTAGGGCCACGCAAAAGTGTTGCAATACGGCGTGGCATGGAATCGTCTGATGTCTGAAGCAATGCTGCAGGGAACTAACACCATGCATCCTGTAGGGTTGTCCATACATCCGTAAGAATACGAGGAGGTGGACATCTATTCTCAACAAGTTGCACGGCATCCCAGATATGCTGAATAATGTTCATGACTGGGGAGTTTGGTGGACAGCGCAGCTGTTTAAACTGAGAAGAGTGTTTCTGGAAGCACTGCGTAGCGACTGTGGACGTGTGCAGTGTCGCGTCGTCCTGCCGGAATTGCCCCAAACCCCATCGGAATGCACAAAGGAGATCCTGAGTCGATGCGTACATGCGTGTCACCTGTCAGAGTCTTATCTAGACCTATCAGAGGTCCGATATCACTCCAACTACATAGGCCCCACACCATTAAAGACCCTCCACAGCTTTAACAGTCCCCTGCTGGTTCATGGATTCATGAAGTTGTCTCCATATCAGTACACGTCCATTCGCACGATACAATTGGACATGAGACTCGTCAGATCAGAGAATATGTTTTCAGTCATCAACAGGCCAGCGTCGGTGTTGATGGGACGAGGCGAGGTGTAAAGCTTTGTGTCGTGCAGTCGTCAAGAGAACACGAATGGGCCATCAGCTCCAAAAGCCCACATAGATGATGTTTCGTTGAATGGTTCGCACGCTGACAGTAGTTCGTGGTCCAGCATTAAAATCAGCAGCTGCAGCTATTTCCGGAATGGTTGCAGTTCTGTCACGTTGAATGATTCTTGGCAGTCGACGTTTGTCTCGTTCTTGTAGAATCTTTTTCTAACCGCAGCTGTCGGAGATTTGCTTAACTGCATTACTAATACTCACGGTGTACTCGTGAATTGGTCGTAACGGAAAGTCCCCATCACTTCGCTACCACAGAGGTGCTGTCTCACATCTCTCGTGCACTGACTGTAACACCACGTTTAGACTCAAAATTGTGATAACCCGCCACTGTAGCGCCAGAAACCGATCTAACGCCTGCACCCGAACACCATTTGGTTTATATATGCATCATCTGACTGTTCATACATGTCTGTGTTTGCATACACATGCCTGTACCGGTTTCTTTGGTATTTCTTATGTATGGTTGGGTCAGTTGTCATTATGCTGTATTTAAATGTCAGTTTTAATTACCACAGCAGGAGCGACTGCGCTGAACTGCTGGACTTGTCAGTGCGGCTGGACCGGTGAAAAGCCGGTTAGCCTGGAGAAGGCTCCGGTCTTCGCGCAAGTGTCACTCCGCGCAAGTGTTCCAACCCCGGAAACCATGGAAATCGCTGGGAACAAGGTTAGGACTGTAAGTCGGATGATAAATAGATTCCGGCTGACCTTCTTCAAAGCAGTTGACGTGTGCCGAGTCATATCGGGACGAGAATTGTCATGGAGAAGCAGAACACCTGCAGCAGGCATTCCACGCCTCCTGTTCTGAATGGCACGTCAGTTCCCGCGTTGCTTCACAGTAACAGCTGAAAACGGCTGTCATTCCGTTCACAGGCGTCACAGAAATACCAAACTTTATCCCAAGATATGACAAGTGTGTCAATTCCCTTGGTGCCTGTGCCAAAAAATAGCGCAAACGTCGCTACACTTGTTGCCAATGAAGTTTTTCGTGTAAATAAGCTGTCTTTCTCCTAAAGCCACAGGAAAACTTACTTTCTGGATGAACCACGTATTTTTTATTGGCGGTGGAATGTTTTTTTCCACCAGTGCCGTTCATTTCACCTCATTTGCAGCTGGGACTAATAGTTTCATTCTATTTTAACTACAAAGTAATCAACGTAACATGTTGTACTGTTTTCAGTAGTTTCTACAAAACCAAGTTAATTCGGCACGTTTCGCTCCAAGACACTCTTTGAAAAAGTTCTATATTTCTCACGACGTGTTCACCTTTACCGCAAACAGCTAACGTTATCTGATGTGTCAAGGTAGATATGACTCGTTATTCCTGCTTACGACAGGCGTGAATTAATCGTGAAGCGCCTGACTGTTACGCCCTGCGAATAAGTAACTCAAAATAAATAATTTAGCTAAAAGAAAGTTGCGTTTCCGCAGCCAGTCTACGATCGACTACCTTTTGCCGCTCCCTTCCTCCGTCTCTCTCTCTCTCTCTCTCTCTCTCCCCCTCTCTCTCTCTGCCCCCTCCCCCCCCCCCCCACACACACAGCGCGTTCGCGTTGTTTATGGGGATGCATATGTGTTCATATATGTGTCCATTCTGTGTTTAGAAGGTTTAAGAAGAAGTACCATTTGAAATATTTCGCGTCCAGCGACACCTACAGACATTCTGGTGCAGTTTGGACCTTCAATATTTTTGGACAGTGTTGAACTTCATGGCTGAAAACACAGAAGCGTATCCTGCTATTTGATGTATATATTTACTTATATTCATTATATTGGGGGCCCGAGCTATTATTAATGCATCTTATGTACTTGAGCATGCCACCAATGTACTGAGTAGCATAAAAAGATTTAATGAACTGTTTTATTTGGAATTATAAATCAACTAGCTTATATGGCCGTGCTTCGCAACGTTTATAGAGGGCCTGTATGTGTCATGGCTTTTTAGGGTTCCGGACCTCAGTCAGTAAAAATAGAATCCTTGTTGGATCCCTCTATCAATAAACTCAGATGTCCTAGCCAAGATGTAAAATGTAAGTAAAAGTCATTATGCGAAACGATGTATCTTCATAAAAATGTCTAATGTAAGTAAAAGTCATTGTCCGGTACGATGTATTTTCATAAAGGTTTTGATACAAAAAGTGAAACGCGCCAAAACAAGCAAAGAAATGTCGTTAAGTATTTAATACACAAAGCGAAGTCAGTAACACTACGTTCAATGTTTATTGTTATTCGTAAACATAATATTGCTTAATTCTATCACAGACGTTCGCTTCCTTGTTGTACTACCCCATACTTATTATGCCACAGCGGTGTTTATTAGTTCTTTGTTCCACTACAGCGCCTCTATTGCTTGTTTGCTGCACTACGCAATCCATACTTCAAATATAACCTACATAGAAAACAATTTCCCTGATTCCACTTTTATGAAACGAAGTTGCTTCATGAAAACCTGTGAAGTAGTTTGGGAGATTAGGTATGTCTAATAGCTGAACAGACAGTTACTGAAAACAGTTAAGGTTGCGATTTATCTTTTTTCTGTGACCTGATTTTGATGAAATAATGCCTATATGTTGTCCCAATCTCAGCTCAAATTTCCTGTGAAAACCGCATGAAAACGTGTCAGTAGTTTTTTTTAATTATTTTTTTAAATATTTTTGCGAAACGTGTTAGAAATAGGCATATCTTCATGAATATGATATAGCTTACATCATACATAAGTTATATTAGCCATTTAAAGCATTTATTTCATGATCATTCATATCTGTGGACACTGGGCTGAGGCATGGAAAGCTGAAATATAATAAGTACTTCCTTAATGAAGTAGAAATATCACAGAAAACAATTATTATTCTTATGGTTGGCTCTCTTTCCGCTAGATGCGCTATTGTCGTTCCAAGCGTGAGACTTCCATTGCAGTTGTATATATACGTTAGACTGTATATCTGTATGTAAATGTATGGATTAAACACGGCGAGGATTGTATCAGTTTTATATTCATTGCGTTGAATCATATTTCGTAGAACATAACAACCAAGAAAACGATTTTCAGAAATATGGTAAATTTGAAAAGTCAAAGAGTAAACAGTATTTTCAAAGGGTAATAATCCGATCGCTGCCCCGAACTTCATACGAACACCCGCAGCGCTATCTATTAGTTCTTTGCTGTATTACGTCGTTCTTTCCAAGCATGAAATACACCAAAAACTTCAAATTACGATATCTTTTACTTTCCTGATCTGATTTTGATGAAATTAAGCCTATATGTTGCCCCAGGATATTCTCTATTTATCTGTGATACCCCATCAATGTTCATTAAGTACTTTTGGAGATTACACTCTACAAATAGCCACATGCGATTGCTTTCAGAAAAATGTTTAAATTGTGATATCTTATTTTTCCTGATCCTATTTTTTGAAATGAAGTGTTTCTGCAACCGCAAGATACCCTCATGTTTCCTGTGAAAACCCCCTGAAAATACGTGTATTAGTTTTGGAGATGAAAGAGAAAGATAGACGTGACGGTTGTCGATGAAAAACGTTAAATTGAGATGTTCTTCTTTCCGTGATCCGACTTTTATGAAAGTAAGTCTATATGTTGTCCCAAGGTACGCACCCCAAGGTACGCGGAATTTACCTATGAAAATCCTATGCGAATTCGTCAAGTAGTTTTCGAGAAGTTGTTTCAAATAGATGAACAGACAGACACGACTGTCTATGAAAACACTATGTGATTCTATTTTAATGAAATCATGCCTAGATCCTGAACCAATCTTCGCTCATGTTTCCTGTGAAAATCGCATGAAAATTCGTCCAGTAGTTTTGAAGATTCAAACGAACAGCGACAGGCCTGCATTTACAGATTTATTATTAATATAGATATGTTGTACAATTGTAAAATTTTGTAGAAATATATTGATTTATATAAGCGCTGTATGTCGGTAAAATCTGTTGCGAATATGGTTAGTAGTAAAGAAGTCATAGATTAAAACGTGATGCTTGATGGGGCGGTTTTCCAAGAACGTTACTCTTTACGTCCTCATATCTCATGAACTACGTGTCGTACTGTGCTACAATTTCGAACGTACATTCAGCTTTAAGTGTGTATTCTGTCTGAAAAATTTCCTGGATGCCATAGTTTTGCTCCACGAACAGCGGAAAAGTTGTAAGCGAGAAACTTTTTACCTTTCATTATATTGATGTGGTTGTCTGCGAGAAAAAGTTTAATAAAGGCTTGAAATTATGTTTAAAGTTTGTTGCAAGTCGCCAAGTATTGTCAATCTCATATAGTGTATTTATAAAGTCTCGTCGCAGTATATAGCAGTTTCTTGCGAATCCTATTGTTCATGACATATTTCCTGAGCCGTATGTCGTATGTGGTTCTTACTCCTATAGCAATTGTTACCCTCTGCCAGACACTTAAATGTGATTTGCAGAGTATCCCATGTAGAATATGTGTGTCAAATCTGGTTGAAATCGGTCTAGTGGTATAGGAGGAAATGTGCAGCATTGTCGTTTGACGCAGCAGTTTTTGCGCATCTCTTTGCTTATGGCGTCATATCTCCTTACGTATTTGGCGTAGGTGATTCTTACCCCGACAGCGATTGTTGCATGATATTAAGGAACTTGTGTATCAAGTTTGGTTGAAATCAGTCCAGTAGTTTAGGAGGAGATGTGGAACACACACACACACACACACACACACACAGCCTATTTTATAAGATGTAAGATTGTAGCTGGGTACACGATTTATAGGAGCACATATATAACACCTGTCAATCATTACAGTGTTGTGAAGTTGTTAGTACTTATTTCTGTTTGGTGTATTTATCACATTTAAAGTAACGTGCCTCAGGAAGATGTAGTCTACCTCTAGATGAACGAAGACAGCTAAAGGTATATCAAATCATTTTATATATAAAGGGAGAACAGACATTGCTATAATCCGTAATGGGCAAAAGTTTTAAGAGCTTTCAGGTGTGTTTGACAAGTTGTGACTATATGACGAATCCTGACATCTGCTTTCGTAGATGCTGTAAATAATCCAGTTGTAAGTTAAAGATAGTTTATTATAGAATAGTAAAAAGATCGCGATAGGGAGAAGAGTGTGGCAGTTGTTTGCTGAAGAACAGTAATTTAGAAATTGAAGAAATTAATTGTCGGAAGTCTCGTTAGTGTAGTCTAGTGTGTAGCTACGGGCCGGCCGTGGTGGCCGAGGAGACTGAGGCGCTCCAGTCACGGTCTGCACGGTCACTACGGTCGGGGGTTCGAATCCTCCCTCGGGCATGGATATTTGTGCCGTCCTAGTTCGTAAGTAGTTCATAAGTAGTTTGTAAGTTTAGGGACTGATGACCCCGTAGTTAAGTCCCATAGACTATACAAACATTTGAACATTTGTAGCTACGGAATAATCGGTGCGATATTCCTTGATGACACGGTGACTACTGAACGGTACGTGGAGGTGTAGGGAGGTGATTTCATCCCCATTATCCAAATTTACGCTGATTTCGACAAGACGCGGTTCACACAAGACGAATCTCGGTTCCGTCGAAGGTGGAGAGTGTTTCACGTCCTGGAGGAGCACTTTGGAGACCTCACTCCGGCTTTGGGGTACTGAGAGGCCACTGGCAAGGACCTGGATTGGCCTCCATGCTGTCCGGAAACCGAATACATGCCACTCATTTTTGTGGGACCATGTTAAAGACAAGGTGTGCTCTAGAACCACTGCTGAGCCGAAAGCAGCCATTCGTGCAGTCATCGACATATGTTCAGATGTTTCTAAATCTGTGGGACTTAACAACTGCGGTTATCAGTCCCTAGGTTTACAAACTATTCAAAGTAAACGAATCCAAGGACAACGGACACACTCATGCCCGAGGGAGGACTCGAAACTCCGACGGTGCGTTTCGCAGCAAGGCGCCTTAGAGCGCTCGGCCACTCAACCGTGGTGGTCATCGTCAGCAACCATGTCCCGCCACTTCAGCGGGTTATGCAGAATTTGACTGTTCGTCTACACCACATCATCACCACGGAAGACGAGCATAGCGAACATGTCATGACTTAAATCGGAATATCTGTAGTGACTTTTACATGTTGAATAAAGTGTATGCACGCCGTAGTTTGTAACTACTTTACGTTTCGTTTCATTTTGTTCGATAATCGTCACCCTGTACGTACATATATTTTTATAAAATGTATATATATCGAGCGAAGGCAACGCTGTAAGCTGTTCGGTGGTTAGCAGTGTAATGCGGTACGTATGGTAATATGTTTCCTACCAGTTATCCGGCACGGCGCAGTACAGTTAAGGGTGGGAGTGGAGTGGAGGTGCGCGGCTGTCTGCGACAAAGGCGGCGTCCGACTGGAGCGCGATCGTGAGCGCGGCAGGTAGCGCGCGGGAGACAAAGGGAGCGAACACTTGTCGGCGCTATTGTTCGACACTTGTTAGCATTGTGTCCCGCGCCGAGGACAAGTGTGCGCGGCCCGCTCCCAGGCTCGGCGTGCGTCTGCTGCTGCTGCTCCGCGCTTCCCCCGCCTTCTCTTAAATCACCGGCCTCTACCGCTGCCACTGCCGCAGAGCACCACTGCCTTCTGCCTGCGTCTACGTCTCCTCCGGCGACCAGGTCATTAGACGCCGCCGTGTCGTCTCCCGGCCGGCAACACAAAGCCGGCCAGAGGAGTCGATTGTCTGTCCTGCGCGAAACCGACTTCCCACTCGTCACTCAACAACTTCTACATATATTTACATCGACATATTTATTCTGCAAATCACATTTAAGTGCACTGCAGAGGGTTCGTGGAACCGCTTTCATAATATTTCTATACCGCCATTTGCGAATTCTGCCGACAATACCTGCATTATTAAAGATGTTCTATTATTTGGTGGCAAATGAAAATTTGTGCCGGATCGGGACTCGAACACGGGTCTCCCGCTTTTCGCGAGCGGCGCCTTAACCACTCGGCCATCCGAACACGCTCCCCGGCCAGACGCAAACTTCCATTTGTCACAAATAAATAAATAAAATGATTATTTAATATTAAATATACGACTGCGGTCCTATCAAAAATGTCTGTTCCTTCGGAACAGATGTTTCATAGTAATTTCTCTACCGTTTTATTCCCTAACAGCGCCAGAGAAAAGGAACACTTAAATCTTTCCGTTTTCGATCCGATTTCTCTTATTACTTTGATAATGCCCGCCCGTGTAGCTGGATGCTAACTAAACATGTTCGCATTCGGAGGAGGAAGTTGGTGAAAGAAATTTGACATAGCTCTCGCCGTGGCGAATAACGCCTTTCTTTTTAGGTTTTCCACCGTAGCTCTTGCATAATTTCTGTGTTTCGCGACAGTACGAAACGAGCTGCCCTTCTCTGAACTTTTCCTATGTCCTACGTCAGTCCCACGTGGGTAAAATCTCAGAATGTAGAGCAATACGCTAATAGTTTAGTTGAACTATTCTTCTGAGTGTTCTGTCAATGAAACGTAGAGATTGCTTCGCCTTCCTCACGATAATTTCGGTATGTTCTCTCCTACTAACTTGTCCGTAATTTAATTCCTACGTTTATGAAATATTCCATCGGTACTTGGAGGAACAAAGACAATTTAAAATCTTAAATACGTAGTTCAAAAGTTTGTAGAGCTTATGGGACTTCTCTCAAAATATGTTCAAATGTTTGTGTAGCTTATGGGACTTAACTACGGGGTCATCAGTCCCTAAACTTACAAACTACTCATGAACTAACCAATACTAAAGACGGCACAAACATCCATGCCCGAGGAGGGATTCGAACCCCCGACCGCAGCGGCCGTTCAGACCGTGACTGGCACGCCTCAGACCGCTCCGCCACCGCGGCCGGTTAAATACGCACAATTGTTCCACAATATTTTTTATTCGTTTGTTATTAGCAGCTTTCGGCGTCTTAGGCCATCGTCAGATAACTTCGTACTAAACAGATAGTCGACACGTAACATTAGGGCCACATATACAAAGATATGTATATGTAACGTCAAATGTTACTTGTGGACTATCTGTTTAGTTCGAAGTTATCTGACGATGGACTAAAAAGCCAGAAGCTGCTTTTTAAAAAAAAAAAAAAAAAAAAAAAAAATATATATATATATATATTGAGGAGGAAAAATACTACGTATTTAATAATTCATAGGTATTTACTTGAGAAAATGTTTGTAAAAAATGTTTCTAGGCTTACAAACTACTTAGCCTAGCATAAGGACAACACACAAACCTGTGTCCGAGAGAGACTCGAAGCTTCCACGTGGCATTCGCACAAATTTCACATATTTTAAGAAATTAAAGACGAAAATTAAGTTCATTCGTTATAATTATAGTTAATTCACATATTCGGGAGTAAACGTAATCACATGTACGTCTTGCTCGAATTACGACATAAGACAGACTGGCATGGATTTCCATACGAGGTACAATGCCGCGGCAGAAGGCGCCAGCTGCGGTGCGCGCAGTCGTTCGCTGTCGGGGGTTCGAATCCTCCATCGGGCATGGATGATAGTGTCGTCCTTTGCATAAGTTACTCTAAGTTAGAGTAAGTAGTTTGTAAGCTTAGGGAGTGATGACCAACTTAGCTAAGTCCCTTAGATTTATAAAAATTTTCGAACTGACTTACCCAGCCAGTTTTTGGGGGACCTACAGATTAACGTGGGTTCCGAACCACGGTGCTACTCAGTATTTTTCACATGAGCAATACTGCCAGAGGTGAAAGAACCCGCGACCTTTGGATTTGTAGTCTGACACTCTACCACTGTGCAACCGAGGCGCACTGTATTATAATAAACATTTTGAAATGAAGTGAGACTGCCGTGCAAACGCACGCTCCCGATTGGCTTATTAACTCGAGAATGTGGCGCTTTAGTTCCTTTCTCTGTCTTTAGTAATACGTCAGTAATTAATACTTTCTGTGAGCTCATTTATACATAATGTACATTTGAAATGCTCAAGCTTTGCGAGCGATAGAGCTTATTGTGGTTACAAAAATTTATTCGAGAATGGGAAGATCTTTTTTGTTCGTTTTTGGCGAAATATTAAAAATCAAATTGTAAATCTATGGGACTTAACTGCTTGATTGTTAGACCCTAGCTTACAAACTACTTAAACTAACTTAAAGTAACTTAAGGACAACACAAACACCCATGTCCGAGGGAGGACTCGAATCACCGACGGCGAACGGCCGCGCGCACCGCAGCACGGCGCCTCAGTGCGTACGGCCATTGCGCCGCGGTGGTAAAATATCAACCAAATCAAATGTTTGTGAATCTAAGGCACTAAACTTCTGTGGTCGCCGCTCGCTAAACTTAGGAGCTACTTAAAATAATTTATGCTAAGGACAGGCGCGCACACCCATGCCCGAGGAAGGATGCCAACTCCAGGGGCGGCGGCCGCTCACCCCCTGAACAGAGCCTCCCGGCCATTCCTGCGTGCTGTAATGCCAATAAAACCCACTATCATGCATGACTTACGTTCCGTTACTCATTGTCACACACATTGCACTGAGTCCAAGACCTCACATGTTCCTCCATCTGTTAGTTGATCGTTAGCTCTCGTACTAACTGCAATCTGTGACAGATCAATTTCTTTTCAGCGTCATACGTCACAGACTTCAGTTTGATGGACTGACTTAAAACGAGTAACAGAACATATAATGGATTTTATTGAGCTATAAAGGCTTCTAATGAAATTGCGTGCTTGCGGAATATCTCCCCAATTGTGTGATTGGATTCACGATTTCCTATCAGAAAGGACACAGTTCGTTGTAATTGACGGTAAGTCATCGTGTAAAACAGAAATGACATCTGGCGTTCCCCAGGGAAGCGCTATAAGTCCCCTACTCTTCCTTCTGTTTATAAACGATTTAGGAGACAATCAGAATAGCTTCCTTAGACTGTTCGCGGATAATGCTGTCGTTTATCGGTTAGTGAATTCAACAGAGGATCAAAAGCAACTGCAAAGCGATTTAGACAAAATATCTGCATGGTGCGAAAATTGGCAATTGACGCTAAATTTAGAAAAGTGTGAAGTAAAACACATGACCACTAAAAGAAACCCGCTGAACTTCAATTACGCGATAAATCAGTCAAACCTTAAGGTCGTAAATTCTACTAAATACCTAGGAGTTATAATTACGAACAACTTAGACTGCAGAGAACACATAGAAAATATTGTGGGGAAGGCGAACCAAAGATTACGTTTCATTGGCAGAACGCTTCGAAGATGCACCAGCTCCACGAAAGAGACTGCCTACATCACACTTGTGCGTCCTCTCCTGGAATACTGTGCCCATGAGGGGCCCTCGCCAGGTGGGACTGATGGAAGAAATTGTGAAGGTTCAGGAAGGGTGGGGGGAGGAAGCGTCACTGAAATGTTGCACGAACTGGGGTGTAAATCATTAAAAGAAAGACGTTGCTCATTGCGGCGTGATCTATTTGCTAGCACCCAGCTACTTAGGTAGACATGACCAACTCAATAAAATAAGTGAAATCAGATTGAAAACGGAACGATTTAGGTGTTCTTTCTTCCCGCGCGCTATTAGAGAATGGAACGGTAGAGAAAAGTCAAGAAAGTGGTTAATCAACCTTCTGCCAGGCACTTAAATGTGATTTGTAGAGTATCTATGTTGAGTAGAAGTCCAGGCGCCGCATCAATGAGAAAGAGCACATGGCCCAGAGAAGATTCTCAGAGCAAAATAACTTTCTCTGAGTAAGTTCTCAATTTCGTATGAATAAAAACTTCGACGCATATGCTCTGAGCAGGAAGTTCATTGTCGCTAGCTTCCCTCCTTGAGTAAGTTCTCCTTGTGTCACGTCCGGCATAGAACAACTGTTCTATCGTGTATTTCTTTAAGCCCAGTAGCGCGCTTGGCCCCATCTGGCAAATTATTCATTGTACAAATATGGAGTAGGCATCTACATATTCAGGATGAGCTGTACTATGTTCACATATTAGTCCGTTGTGCAGCAGCGTATTATTAAGACTAAGAATGGACTTTTTACGAAAATGTTTCTTCTGACGATGTTACAAAATTTCCATCACGCGAGAAATTTGTTATTGAAGTTGGGTTAGCACAATTTGAGGACTAAATTTTAAGAGTGCATCCTATTTCATCTGTTTCAAGGTGGAACGCAGTCAGAGCTTTCTAACACGAGATACTTTTTGTTAAATATGACACCCAATGGTCTATTTATAAGTGATAGGCCACGCGATTTTGTTTCAAGAAACAAACTGCTAGGCATGTAATTAATCAGTTATTAATTTTACTGTCGAGTATACTTATTTATAACATAACACAAGTTACGATTACGAAGGCAGAAAACTCGTCTTAAATAGGCCAAACGGTTTGGGTAGAACGAACAAGAGCAGTACAAAACTACTTTGGTGCCGGGTATTGCAGCAATATTTTTTTTTATTTTTATTTTTTTTTTTTTTTTGTGATACAGACTGTGAAGTCCTGGGATGCATTTTATTTAGAATCAACATCATAAGATGTTATTAATAGACCCTATTTAAAAACATACAATAGTATTTTGCTATGTAGCTGTTTACAACTGTAAATATGCACTCCAAACAAACGGATAATACACGCAGCTGAATCCAGTTGTGTTTCATTTCTATGTCAGTAATAAAAAATCTCCTCTGACATCACACACTTGACTACATAAAATGCTTGAAGTGTAACACTTATGATTTTTGTGAAGGAAGCGACTCGACAGCAAAATGTTTTTATTTGCATGAACTTTTTAGTTCTTCTCGTATTCCTTAAGACTATGTATAAAATAACTTTTTTGTCTTAAAAACAGCCCAAATTTTGTCATTTTTATTATAAACCACAATAAGGACGTAAACCTAATAGAAGTTACTCAGTTTGAAGTATGTTAGAGGGCTCATTTCAAAAAATGGTGAATGTTCTCCGGTCGTGGGAAACTTCTCCACTATTATTCACACGTAATTGGAGAATTTTCTCTGTTGTAAGCAACTTAATCCATCCTTTTACTCACGCTGACAGCATACTTGGTCGAAGTATATTCTCTGACTCGCTTTATTCGTGCGAATCTGACCACGTTCTCTGGAATTCAGAGTAAGATACAGTAAGGTCTCAATTATCCGACCTTCCTTGTTATTCGAACCTTTCACCGCGCCGGAACTGTACGAAGCAGCCGTGCGCCAGCCAAGAGGTCAGTGCCTATACGTGACTATACCCGAAAATCTACCCTTCTTTCATTGTTGCAGAAAGTTCAGGGATTTGCTGAAGCCACAGAAGATGATGTAAATGAATGCATTGCCCAACGCCGGCCGCGGTGGTTGAGAGGTCTACGGCGTGTCAGGCACGGCCGTTGCGGTCGGGCGTTGGAATCCCCCTCGGACATGGATGTTTGTGCCGTCTTTAGTATAAGCTAGTTCATAAGGGGTTTGTACGTTTAGGGACTGATGACCCCGTAGCTAAGTCCCATAAGCTCTACAAACATTTGAACATTTTTATTGCCCAAGATGAATAATTTGAAGTGATAGATGAAGAAATAGTCAACATGGTGAACGAAAAAGAAGAAGACGGTGAAGCGGATGTAGTGGAGGAAACTGTGCTCAAGACTTTTGACGAGGGACACAAAGCCATAGAAACTGCTTTAAAGTATGTACATCAGCTGGAGGAAACATCGTGTATCGAGCTTTTACTTCTTGAGAGACTACGTGATTTAGCGGAAATGAAAGATAAATGAATAATATAAAAAAAGGCAAACAGTAGGCAAACAAAAGACACTAACTTCTTTACACAGATTTAAATATGTTTTTGTAGTTCAATGAAGTCTTTCACAAACACAGCAGTGAACTGCTAGACGTAAATAAATAACTATTCAGTTTAATTTAATTTGTATTGTATTAAATTTGAACTCATTTGGCCTACTTTAATTTTTGTCTAACGTAATACCTTTCCTTCGAGTGCCGTCTAATGTTATTTAGTTCTTGTTCACGTATTTAATACGTTCTCTATGTTCAAATAAATTTCTCAAGCTTCTTACGTTTTATGTATAATTTTCCGTGTTTTCCGACCACCCCGCTTATTTTGCCGCGGCCGGTTTAGGTCGGATAATCGAGACTCTACTGTATTCCGTTTTATTCATACGGCCCCAGATGTTAACAACATAATTTCCAAAAACCGGTCTTCCATGTAATTAAAAACAAGCGATCTTCACAATTTAAATACGTTCCTCTAATTATTATATATGTTACAGGCCAAACCCGATTTTAGGATGAACTAGTTTCGCCTAGGCCATACCAGTTCTCCCTATATGCGATAGGACAAACCAGTTTAGCCTAGGCCAACTAGTTCATCCTGTTAACGATGGGAAAAACCAGTGTAGCCTAGGCCAAATTAGTTAATCCTGTTAACAGTTGGAGAAATCAGTTTAGCCTATGTCGAATCGGTTTATCCTAGTTAGAATTTACATGCTTTAGGACAAACAGGTACGTCCTAGTCTGAACTAATTTCGCCTACTTTGTATCTTCTATAAGCTTTTCAAAGCAAACTGAATAAAGGAATAGAAATAGAATAGTCAATGAGACTTATAAAAGTTATTTATTGACGAATCAGTAATTTCACATCTGTATCAACTTACAGTATATTCATCCATAGATATCACTTTATCTAAAATTTGCTTATTAACATATTTTTGCAAGGTTTACTCTGATGGCACTTAGAAATGCACAGTACTTTGTTTTTCTTACAAATGCATTTGTTTGTTGTACAGTCTTTCATGCAGCTGCGTTTCACGAAGCCTTGTCCTGATCCAACAGAATGTTTTGTGGCTGCAGTCCTTAAAGATATTTCTATATCCTGGTTAATATCTCCCACATCTAAAAACTTCTGAATGCAGACGTCGAAATCAGTCCTACAGCAAAGTATGGATAATCGTAATAAAATTATACCTGCAATAATGTGTTTCAAGTACGCAATGTTTGGCGCCAACTTTGTAAAGACCACCCGTCTTTTGAAGTATTACTCCATTTACGTTTCGAAGGTCACCTCTGCCTTTGTGTACATCTGGAATAAATGTTAGCTGGTGGATGGGATTTGTCAGTTGATGCTTTCATTCTTTTTGCTTGTTTTTGTAAATTTTTCGTCGCCTATCTTCTAGCATTTTCAATGTCGTTTGTGTTAATTTTCACAATGTCAAAATCGTCACTGTATTCGTATTGTTCAGTTTTGCTGCCATCTTCGATTGCCTTCTTTAGGTCATATTCATCCTGAATATCATTAATGATTTTTTGAAGCAACGAGGAAGTGGAAATTCCTATTCTAGGTTCGATTCCGAACATTGCTTTGTAAGGTGATTGTTTTATGCCAGAGTGGTATGCTCGATTTTTCATGAATTGGACATACCTTAATCCTTCCGACCACTTCGTCGTATTGTTGTCCTTTACCCAAGAATTTAACATATTTTCAAAGCCTTGGTTTTCCATGCACCATTTTCAGTTCTGACCAAAGATTTGCGAGTTCTCTTATAACATTATTGACAAATTCTCTGCCATTATCAGATTGAAGAATGCACGGCGCCCCTACAGTTAGGATTATGTCATTCAAGTGATAAGCCACTTCTTCAGCCCTATTTGATGTTAACTCACGAAGAAGAACAAATTTTGCGAGATGGTCTTGGTAGACTAGAATAAATTTAAAATTCTCGTCTGGTTGTGTTTGGAAATCAATCAAATTGACTTGGCATCTGATATTCATTTTCGAATGAAGAATTGACTTTGGAACTAGCCCTCTTCCTATTTTTATCTTCTTTTGTTGACAAACATCACACATTGATAAACAGAGGCCTATAATTTCCTTCACACAGTGCAATGAGTTCTTTCACATCACCAATTTTCAAAACAGCAAATCGTTGCAGTCTTCTTTACTGTAATGATGTTCTTTTTTCCAACTTTTCCGCGTCTTCTACTTGTTTAACCAAATCCGCATATTTGTCTGCTGATAATACATTACAATGAGAAGACTTTTTGTTTTCACTCTGCAAAGTTTCCTCCAAAAACTTTTCTCTCCTTAGCTTTTGATTGGCTTGTCTACTACACGAAGGCTCATCCATGATAAAACACCTCGCAATTATGCTAGGATTATAATAAACTCTTTTAAACGCAACCAGCAACTTATAACACGCTCACTCGTTAATGGCCGGCCGCGGTGGCCGAGGAGACTGAGGCGCTCCAGTCACGGTCTGCATGGCCACTACGGTCGGGGGTTCGAATCCCCCCTCGGGCATGGATATTTGTGCCGTCCTTAGTCTTAGTTAGTTCATAAGTAGTTTGTAAGTTTAGGGACTGATGACCCCGTAGTTAAGTACCATAGACTTTACAAACATTTGAACATTTGAACTCGTCAATGCAAACTAACGGACAGGGCGAGCGAAGAGTGGTTAAAGGGCGCGAGGGGCAGGCAAATTGTCATTCCTTCGCATCTACATCCCGTATTTATTTTGTCGGGACAAGAGGACACTTAAGCTAAATAAGGGACGATCCCGTAAAAAATGGGACATCTGGTCACCCTGGACTAGGACGTACCAGTTTGTCCTAAAGCATGTAAATTCTAACTAGGATAAACCGATTCGACCTAGGCTAAACTGGTTTCTCCTATCATTAACAGGATGAACTAGTTTGGCCTAGGCTAAACTGGTTTGTCCTATCAAATGTAGGGAGAACTGGTTTGGCCTAGGCGAAAATAGTTCATCCTAAAATCGGGTTTGGCCTGTAACATATACACCGCGAAAACCAAGTTCTCAGCACACTTTCATGAGGAGCACCTGAAATTATTTCTCGAAGCAGCGTTAATGTTACAGTAAGATATGACACAAATAATTAAGACAGGGCAAGAATCCTTCGAGTAATTTCTCCGAAGAGCTGCTCAGATAACAGTAGTCTCAAATGAGGAAGTAATTCCGGCGAAAGTTGCGTAATCTTAAATAACTCCCGTGAATTGAGGCAACAGAAAAGGTCGCAACAATAATTGGGAGAATTAAACAGCGGAAGGGTGGGTAAAACAGCAGTTAATTATCGCGGCTGGCTTTCTATGAATGTGGAACTAAACACGGCCGGGGGAGGGGGAGGGCGGCCGGAGGGAGAGAGACTTTGAGCGTACAATGTGCCCGCCCGGGGCCCAGGCGCCATTGAACAAGTCGAACAAGAAGCAAGGCGCCTGCAGAGTTGCGCCGCCGAGACGCCGCGGGAGGCAGTCTTGAGGCGGGGAGGAGAAGGGGAGGGAAGGCGGCGAGAGAGGAAGGCGAGTTGCATGGCTTGCCCGTGACAGCTGCCACTGTGGCAGGGAAATTGGCTGCGCCAAGTTGGCGCGAGCGATGACGTCGAGTGTCTGCGTGGGCGTGAGTGATGGGAGGGGGCGGGGAGTGGAGGGGGGAGGGGGAGGGAGGGGGCGGCTGTGGACGCCGGAAGGCCGCGCCGTCCGCAAGTCGCCGAGCCGCGCCGCTCTCCGGAACTTGCCCCACTGGAGGCCCCTGCAAATCTCATTCTGCCGCAGTCATCTCCCCAGATGGCTGCCGTCCCAATGCGAGTCACCACTCCCACGGCGCGTCACCCTAAATGTCATATCCGTCAGCAATTTTTTAGGCAAAGAAATCTTTTCATTGTAACCATAAGCACAGATATATACAAACGGGAAACCTCCGTAACGGCCCGATCCTACGCTCAGGGGTCCGGGGCGGGGGTGCTGAAGCAGTCCCGTAAGATGTCCCATGATGGCGCTGCGTTCAGAAGCAGCCCTTTAAAACAGGCCAGAGCAGGCGGCAGGTAGCGGCTGTCCCCACCACCACCTCCCCTCAAACAAAAAAATTTTCAAATGTTTGTAAAGCTTATGGGACTTAACTACGGGGTCATCAGTCCCTAAACTTACAAACTACTTATGAACTACTTACGAACTAGGACGGCACAAATATCCATACTCGAGGGGGGATTCGAACCCCCGTCCGTAGTGGCCGTGCAGACCATGAGCCTCAGTCCCCTCGACCACCGCGGCCGGCTCCCCTCAAACGCCGGCACACCGGACACAGTCGTGGCCTCATGGCAGGCGGCACGAGCTCTCCACTCAGCCTCCCCTCTACGCTACCCTCTGACGTGCGAGAGGCACCCTCAGAAATGCCTCTAGTGTGGTCTACCAGGGAACCGTCTGACACCTGCTAGCACCTTACGGAACTACGAGGGGAGTGTAGGACAGTGGTTCAAAATGTTCAAATGTTTGTAAAGTCTATGGGACTTAACTACGGGGTCATCAGTCCCTAAACTTACAAACTACTTATGAACTACTTACAAACTAGGACGGCACAAATATCCATGCCCGAGGGGGGATTCGAACCCCCGACCGTAGTGGCCGTGAAGACCGTGACTGGAGCGCCTTAGTCTCCTCGGCCACCGCGGCCGGCGGACAGTGGTTGAGGGGGGCTTCTCCTCTGTATATGTTACTCTGTGCCATAAGTCTTCCAGCGGCGGAGGGGGGCAATCTGCTCTCACGGGAAGACCAGTCCGGAGCCCACAGGGGGGGGGGATGGGGACACCTTACCATCTCGGTAAATCAGTGCAGGCTCGGGATTAGACTTCACAGGTTTGCAATACATCCCACCGAGCGAGGTGGCGCAGTTCTAAAACACTGCACTTCTGCACTTCATTTTTCTAAACGTTGCAAATGAACATATGTTGCCTTTCAGTCAAGATCTGCGTGATGAGTATGTCACTGATACCTCTATGTAAAAAAAAAAAAAAAAAAAAAAAAAAAAAAAAAAAAAAAAAAACCACGAGAGAGAAAAAAAAGAGAGAGAGAGACAATAACCAAGTTCACCGGGCTGAAAGAACATGTGATGCTTTTATGAGCACTCTCTCGCGCTGTTACACTTTCTTCATTAGTGAAATTTTGGGTTCAGCTTCTCAGTGATTGCTTATTATGGATATATCTGCATAACATAATGGTCTCATTATCTACACAAATCCAGGAAAGTAGATAGTATTAAAAGATAAGTGTACAGATTCTCTGGGTGTGTATGGTGAGCTTAAGAAAGATCTTGGAGCATCAAGGAATCATCGATCTGGTAATGAGGGAAGGTGTGTTGGATTAGTTCTGCTGACAGAGCCAAGAGTTCATTACAGTAAGCTCATCCAAATAGATGTATATTGCAGTAGTTAAATATAGATGTAGAGGCTGGAGCATAGGTTAGAGCTGCTTCAAACCCGTTTTGGTCTGAAGAGCACAACAACGTACGAAACAAGACACTTTAGTTACGTAAGTAAAAATGCTAATGTAGTACGTTCCGTATATCGACAACATGTTATTGTCTCGAAGTAATCCTTAAGTTAAAAAATCTGGTGGTACAATCGTAAACTAACGCAGAACATTATTTTACTCCCCTGCTACTGTAGTTGGAATGTTGAAATTTCAAGAGGATTGGTTGAAAGGGACTAAACTGCAACGATCATCAGTCCCTTTCAAGAGGATATAGTTTGAAGTTTGCGCTACAGAGAGTATATTATTTTCGTTTGCGAGAGAAGCCAGAAATACGAAACAGAAATAGCGCTTATATTACTGACGTCAATTTGTGAAGAGCAGCGTAGTCCGAAGTGTAGTTCGTTATTTGTGGGTCAAAAGGTATGAATAGAGTGAAATGGCGTGTTTGGCGATGACAGTATGAACCGTATGAATGTCGCTATGTCGTGTGAATTCTTCCTATAGACTCGTGTGGACCTTCCTTAGTGATTCGCCACTCTCCGGGAGGCTGTTAACTAGTTCAACTCCAGAGAATGTAGGTGCCTTTAAAGCAGCAACCGAACCAAATGGCGCAGTGGTAAGACATTGGACTCGCATTGGGGAGGAAGGTTGTTCAAATCCATATCCGGCCATCCACATTAAGGTTTTATGTGATTTCCCTAAATCACTCCTCTGAGCCTCGATTAATTGCAGTGTTAGGAAGCCTTGCCTGAAGACAACTGTATGTTGTCGTACCTTTCACGCGACTGCATGATTACCATCTCTGTCAAGAAGCGAATAGCAGCTTTTGAAACGTGGTGCTAGAGAAGAATGCGGAAAATTTGACCTAAGTAACGATGAAGTAATGAACGGTACTAGGGAGGAATTGTGCTGTAAGAGAACGGTTCAAAAAAATTCCGGGAGTTTCACTGCAAAAAGTTTCAACGCCTGCCTTTTACTTACCGTGCATTATCTCTTTCGAAACAGTTTCCCCACATATGAGGTTATGAATCAGCTCTTGAGAGATATTTTACCATTCTTCAGTGAGTGCAATAGCCCAGCTCCGATATGTTGTGGAAGGTGCTGGTGCGGCTGCAATGCATCTGCCAAGTGCTTCCTAGTCATGCTCAATTGGGTTTAAGTCCAGTGAACAAAGCAGCCACTTCATTCGTTCAATTCCCTCAGCTTATGTTGTTCACCAGTGCAATTCTCTGGGGACGAGAGTCATCACCCCCAGGAGAAATCCATCTTCTATGGTCGAAGGAACTTGTCTCTAATCCTCTGAACAATCAAAGCACCATTATGGACAATAGAGGAGCGTACGTCCGCCATTCCTGACGCCTGCCCACACATTCGTCCACCACCATGATACGGTGACGTTTCCTGCACATAAGCAGGATTGCTCCGAGTTCCACGTTCTCACCAGATGAGGGGACGACGACTGTGCGGCTGAACACAAAATCTTGGCTCATCTTGAACAGAACATGGCGCCATTCGTTACGACTCCAGTCCTAATGTTCCTCCGCCCTTTTCCTGCGGGTTAAATGAGGTGATTTGGGACGTTCGTGTTGATATTACGTGTACTGTTGCTGCCTGGAGGGTGCGTTGCAGCTGTGTTGCATTCATGCTATTATTCTGACGGGCTGTTAACCGAGGTAACGGTTATCTGTTGCCAGTATTACCCTTGCCTTTTTTTAACGGTTCCTCTTTTCTGAAATCGCGTCCAGATCTTGGAAATTACATTTTGGGACATGACAATAGCTTGAGGCACCTTCCTTTGGTGCCCGTTCCGATTCCAACCTCCAAATGGCTCTCTATGCCAAGCTTCTGGTAAGACACGATGTTGATGGATTGCACACTACACTATCTGAACGCAACTGCTTATGTAATTCGTTTGGTAGAGTAAAAACAAGTCAATATCAATCTTCTCTGCAGCAACTTTCTGTTATTATCACTACCTCGGTTATGTAATGTTGTTGTTTCCACTCCGTGGGAACGACAAAAAGACGTCGAAGAATTTTAGTTGTTAAACTTCTTGGCAGATTAAAATTGTGTGCCGGAAGCGGGACTCGAACCTGGGACCTTTGCCTTTCGCGGGCAAGCGCAATACCACTGAAAACTTGGGGTGTTTTCCCATAAGCTTTCATTGGATGGGAGTGAATTAGTTTCTTCAACGGGAGTGGTAGATGGTAGTCTGTCTGGAAACTGACTAAAATTTTACTCGTCAAGCAGCTCTACCCCCCCCCCCCCCCAAAGCCAAGTCCTAGTTACTCCACTGCCTCCTACTTTCCAAACTTCACAAAAGCTCTCCTGCGAGCCATGCAAGACTAGCACTCCTGGAAGAAAGGATATGGTTTCATTCTGGAATTTTAGTTGTTTCTGCCGATGACAGTAACTCAGAACATGGTATCTCAACTGATCACCTAATTGTTTTGACCAGTTAATTTAGTCCACTCTATGTGTCAATTCAAAGATATTTATTCTCAGGTATGTGAGTTATCGATCGCTCTGCACTACTGATTACGGCGTACATATTACAAAGTACTTCGTAGGAAAGACGAGGAGAATGATAGCGATGCCTGTTGTGCTCGCGGTAGCTGGTGTGGGGAGATAGACCCGTCCTCTGCGCAGCTGCGGGCCTTTATACGCGGCCAAGAATCGCCGGCAGCTACTTGCGGACACGGTAGAGTGTCGGCCAAGGCGCGGAGGACAATTTGCGGTCACCGCGGCAATCTGCGCTCACAATGGCGTCTCGCACGCGGCGACAAAAGACTCTGCGCGGTAACAATGGGCCGGCTGAGGGGCCCGGAGGCGGGGGCGCAAAGATTAGGGCCCGCGCCACGCCGCTGTTTTAATTTGCGGCCTGTCAGCCGCACGGCCGCCTTTGTTGTTCTAAACATCTAAACTGTTGCCGGCATTCTTTCCGCCGCCCCTTTCCTCGCCATTATTCCGCCAAGTGGCGCTGCCGCTGGCGTCCCAAGACGAGCGCCGCGGCTTATACAGGCTGCGAAAATTGCTGTCGCCCCCTCCCCCTGTTTATTCTCTGGCGCCGCCGGCATACGCGGCCACCATGTTAGCTGTTCGGAAATTTTGTTGGCCGAGGGCTCTTTTGGACTACGGGTCCCCATAAGGTTTTATGACGCTTTTTCTGCACGATGCGTGAACAAAGTGGCAAAAAAGAGTCTCGATTAATTTGGACCGTGGTACTACTAATTCAAACAAGAAAAATGGCCCAATGAATTGTTGTTGTTGTGGTCTTCAGTCTGCAGACTGGTTTGATGCAGGTCTCCACGCTACCCTACCCTGTGCAAGTTTCTTCATCTGACAACACGTTCGGCAACCTACATCCTTTTAAATCTGCTTACTATATATGTCCCTCGGTCTCCCTCTGCGATTTTTATCCCACACACTTCCTTCTAATGCTAAGTTGACAATTCCTTGATGTCTCAGAATGTGTCCAACCACTCTGTCCCTTCTCTTGGTCAGGATATGCCAGAAACTCATTTTCTTCCCGATTCGGTTAAGCACCTCCTCATTAGTTACATGATCTACCCATCTACCGATGATCTACCCATCGGTCCAATGAATATGACAGCGAAATGCCTTACTATCTGAGAACAATGTCCGCCTCCGCAGTCCAGTTAACGGATTGTTGAGTTGCCAGACAGGCGAGCCGGGTTTGAGTCCCGGTTGGGTCGGACGTTTTCTCTGCTCGGGGACTTGGTGTTCTCATCAATCATTTCATAATTGTTGATACCCAAGCGGCCGAAGTGGCGTCAGCTCAAAAGACTTGCACCAGGCAGGCTGAACACGACCCCGTTGGGGTCTAACGGACATAAATGCCTCGCGATCATTATTCTTATAGGAAGAATAAAACTGACACCCTTCCCACTTAGTAAATGTCGCGAGATATACAGGGACGGATGAAGAGGTGTGTGTGTGTGTGTGTGTGTGTGTGTGTGTGTGTGTGTGTGTGTGTGTGTGCGTGTTTGTGTGTGCATGCACCACAATACACCCGGCCTACCTGAAGTTGTGTAGGAGACCTTTTGAGAACTAGCTGTGTAACATGCAACATCGCCGTGAGGTGAGGCCTTTCGAATAGGGCAATGCCCCGCGGGAATTGCCGCGTGGTCTTAGGTGCATGTCGCGGACTGCACGGCGCTCTAACTTCCCTCGTAAATGATTGTGTGTCTTCCTAGCAAACGTAACTTAGTGCAAGTACTTTGTAAGTCTAGGGACCTACGAATTCAGCAGTTTACCAGTTTCGTCCCTTAGGTTTATAAATATTTCAATTTTTGGACAGCGAATGGGAAATGGTCATTTGTGTCTTATCATCATCAGTGTTCTGCCAAAAGGCACGATTTCACATGGCAGTTCTCCAGGTTTCTGCCATCTTCCGCCATCCTCTTGAGATCCTCATAATTTCAACTTTATGTTTTGTTAAGCTTATGGGACTTGACTACGGGGTCATCAGTCCCTAAACTTACAAACTACTTATGAACTAGCTAATACTGAGGACGGCACAACCATCCATGCCCGAGGGGGGATTCGAACCCCGAACCGCAGCGGCCGTGCAGACCGTGACTGACGCGCTGCAGACCGCTCGGCCACCGCGGCCGGCTTCCCTTTATGTCGTTTATAATCTTGTATCTCCATCTTCCTCTCAGTCTTCTCCCACAAACCAGTCCTTCCAAGGCATCTGCCAGCATGCACTCCATTTTCAACGAATCTTCCAGCCAGTTCTCTTTCCTTTCTCTCATAACAAACATCTTATCTCCCCAACAAATCTTCCAGTCAGCTCTCTTTCCTTTCTCTTGTAACAGACATCTTATCTCCCCAATCATTTCCATCACTCTTTCATCAGTCACTCTTTCCATTTGTCTGTTCAAATCACGCAAGGTATGTAACATCATGCATACTTTCGTATTTTACAATTTTTTTGTACTGATTCTATCTTTAAATTACCTTTGAATTATGTAAACAATGTCCTGAACGTTTTTCTAAATCGAAATATAATGTCTGTAAAACTCGTGACAAGTCACTAAAAGATAAGGTGCAAAGCCTCTTTACTTTATAATGTGAAAAACAGCTGATCGACCACTTCTTATACGATATCGAACACTTCAGTTAGCAGTTGGGCTGTTATAAAATCTACAATTTTTTTTCAGCTGTTTACTTTGTTCTGTGAATTTATTGCGAACGCTACTTCTTGCCCAGTGGTTTACTTTGTTCTGTAACGTTTTCAATGCTCCGTTCGAGACGACAGCACTCGCCACTCGGACACTCAGGCACGCGTGCGCCACGACGAACTGGCGCAGCCAGCGGCGAGCCGACCCCAAGGAAACAATCAGTGACCCCCTTCAGCGCGGGCACGCGCCCCCGTAATGAAACATTATCGTCGTTTCCGGGAATGCAGCCCCCTCGGCGCCGGGCAATTTCGTTCTTAGGTCTGGGGCGCGCAAAAATATCGGCGCAGTGTCCTTGCCCTCCCGCCGGCGGTTAAATACGGGCCCAGGAGCCGGGCGGCGGGTCCTCTGTATAGCGCTCATTTCCGTCCGCCGAAGGATATTCAATTCTGATTCATCAGCAGCAACAATCAGGCGTTCTTTCTGCGCGCCTGATATGAGGGGAACTCTTTTCTGGCGCGCTGCCTCACCCTGCCCGGCAATCCCCCCGACTCGATCACTTTTTTTTTTTCCTCCCACCCTCTCCCCTGCTCCGCACGCCGTCCGTCGCAGACGAGAAAATTAGGCAAAAGCCTAACCCCATCTAAAAACTGATATGAAAACGAAATACGAATCGGAAATGCGCAGGAAAATGACAATCACTAATTGATACCTGATGGCTGTTCTCAGGACGGCGCGGACCGGGCAACGAAAAAGATCGAGGGCGACCGGCCGGGGGTTTGGGGGAGCGAAAACTGAAGTGAGCGGAGGAAATCCTTCCAATTTACGGCCGCCGCGCCCGCGCTGCCATCTGGCGGCCGCGCAGCTCCCCGCACTGGCCGAAATATCGCCCTCCATTTTCTGCCCTTTCCCCTTCTCCCGTTATTAGAAAAGGCGTGACAAAACAGTTTCAGTTTTGAATCTAATCGTAAAAAAAGAAAAAGTAGGGGAAGGTCGGGTAGTTTCGGACGGCGGCTTATATCGGACAAATGGTGTTTCTCATACTTGCAACGTGAGGCAGCACCAGTAATGGTCACAGAAGTGTTGGCTGCGACGACAAAGGGGTCGTTACGCCATATTGTACCGCTGCGAGTTTGTGTATGAAAGTGACGGCGCATTGTCTGTTTTGTGAGTGTGTTTTCGTGTACGAAGATAACTTTGGAGTGCTTTACCCAGCTTTAAAGTAAGTGTAATTCTATTATAAGGTGGTTAGTAGCAGATGTTCAGATGTTTGTAGAGCTTATGGGACTTAACTACGGGGTCATCAGTCCCTAAACTTACAAACTACATTTCAACTAGCTTATCCTAAGGACGGCACAAATATCCATGCCCGAGGGGGGGATTCGAACCCCCGACCGTAGTGGCCGTGCAGACCGTGACTGGAGCGCCTCAGTCCCTTCGGCCACCGCGGCCGACGTGGTTAGTAGCAATAAGGTGTATTGCACTATATGTTTATAGGCAGTTAATCTGTTTACACTTATTACTAAGCACTAGACAGTCGAATTATCTTCCCATATCGATCGGGTTGTGTCGGACATAAGCATAGAGGGTTGTATCGGACAACAATCACAGCCAACAAAATGGAGGTTTTGATGGATTTGTTTCATTTTACAGGCCAAATAGGCAAAGTGAGACATATGTAGAGGGAAGAAAATATGAAGATGGCTGTCGAGAAATTACGTTTAATGAAAATGACGATTCGAGAAACTGGGATGGTATAAAAGGAAGGATGCTTCTGCAACAGAAAGGGAAATATTCAGCGAATATGCAAGGAAAAAAGTAACATTTGACGATAAAGATACTGGAAGTGATGGCGGGACTCTCTGCATTATTTGTGACGAAACGTTTGAAGACGACTGGATCCGGTGTCGACTGTGTAACGGATGGGCCCACGGAAATTGCGCAGACCTTGAAAGCAGCACTCTGTACTATGAATGCGTTAGCTGTTTCTTGAATAAAAAACAAAAGTTGTGTTAAAGATACAGAAAAATTGATTGCTAGGAGTGTAAAATGGAAAAAAATATTACTTGTATCATTTAGTGAATTTTTTTGCACCGAAAATTATTAAAATCACTCAGTTGAATAAACATTTACCATTTGATATGTATTAATAGAAATAAACAAGTGTTTTGATAGAAATATTTGTTTATTTTCTGTAATTTACATCTTGTCCGATACAAACCTCCAACATTTCTCCGTAGTTAAAAATCAGATAAATTTTAGAAGCCAACAGATAATAGTAATTATCTACCCTAAGACTAGTTGCTAAGATGGTTGATTTATGACTTATGAGAGTACATTTTGGTGGCTATTATTTTCATATCAAGACATTACTCTATTCAAAACTTGTAAAAAAGCTTAACCGTCCGATACTACCCGACCTTCCCCTATAACACTCAATTTACGTACCAATATTAGGTACCATGAGCGCCGCGGGGCAATAGTGTGGCACTTTCCTTCTGCGTTGTTGCGGTACGAGGACTGCGGCCCAGCTTTCTTCCTGGCGGACATGACGGGCTTCAAGACCGGATTGTAACTGCTCCGCAAGTCTATCATCGTCTCTCCGTCACCGTTCGTACTGGTTTCTTGTGGAAAGCTGTGAGTCACTCCGTTAACACTTTGACTGCCAATCACGTCAATTGACGGGATATCGAAACTTATGTAGAATGCCAATTACGTCATTTGACGTGATCTTTGTTTTCGTACTTTTAAACACAAAAGTTTATTGACGGGCTAGATCCACCTTAAATGCCTTACTTGATAAATCTAGTGTCTAAAGCAGCCTATAGATCTTGTAAATTTAGCTTCTAAATCGGTCGACTAGTTGCATCCAAGTATGAAACTGGACAGGTAGGAAGTGGTGCCCGCTCTCTCAGTAGGTAAATGAACGGACATGACTTCACGCTCTCTCACGCTGGACGAAATTTTACATCAATTTGAGAAACATTTTATTGATAATGACAGTGAGGACGACGAAATCGACAATTCAGATGATGATCCAGTCTTTGTGCAACAAGAACTGCGTCAAATTATTTCGAGTTTGATGATTCTTCAACCGATTGTTTTATAAGGACAGGGAACCTTATTGCTCATTTTAAACAGCAAACAATTTTTTTTATGCCAGACAGAAGATAAGGAAACCAAGTGCAGCTCGGCTTACTCCTGCAAGCAGAATGTCTGGCATTCTAAGGTATGGAATGGGTTACATGGCCGGCAGTCAAGGTGTGAAATATTGCTTCGTCATTGTTCTTTATTACCTAGTACTTACGACATGTCGTCCGGTAGTTCCTCCGCCCAAACGTGTAGTTGTCATCTGGCTCTTCCACCTATCTAGCTGCTGTTGGTGTACTTTCCGACATACCCCCCCCCCCTTCGTTCCTTGCGGGTGCGTACCGTTAGTTAATTGGTAGGTGATTACATGCCTAGTTGTGCCACCCTGTGATTACAACCCCTGTGTGTTTGTGTTAGTGTGTGTTAGTCGATTTTTCGGAATTGTAACCGGCACCCAGAGGTTGCCTTCCATGTCTTTCGTTTGTCAGTGTGTTGTTTGGTGTCACCTCACCGGTGCAATTGTTGTTGTTTACTTAATTTCTTACCCTTGTGTTGTAGGTTGCATTATCAAGCAATTTACTGAATGTGAATGATTTCACAAATTGCTAAGTGTTACTGATTTTATTTTCACAGTCTTTTCCTTTCGTCATCGTATGCCCCGTTGACGAATGCATTTTGGGCAAGTTAAATTTCAATTACTGTAAAATCCCTACCTCCCCGCACCTACATACAATGGGAATAACAGAAGAGCACCCTAAATGATGACGGTGAAGAAACTGCATCACATCTAATCTTCGAATGCATTGCATTGGAGAGTAAAAGGCACAGAACATTTGGGACAACTAGACCCGAAGAAATTGTGACTAATAAAGAACTGGTAAAGGGACTCCTTGCACTGTTCAAGGGCATTGGTTGGCTTTAGTAGATATACAGGGAGCGATACAGCACAATAAACTTAGTTTCGGTGCGGGCAGTGGCGGATTGGACCAAGACTATTTTGGCTTCCCTGGAAAAATCAAATCAAATCAAGTCCCTACCTCCCCGACTGAAGTTTTCGAGTGGGGAATGGGCAACTCACACCCTTTGTCCTTGGCAGTTCCTATGTTAGTTGCAGTGATCTTAACCTGTTAACTATTTGTACTACTGTGAATACCATTTCATTAGCCAGTTCTGTGCCTTCTAGTAAATGATAATTTCCACCGACTGTTAATTTTATTAATTCTATTGGCACCTTGTTCGGGCTAGTTGTGATTAAATGCCCGTATCTCACGAATCCGATTGCTGCTTAATCTGGTTAACTGAACTTAATTGATTGCATTTTATTTAAAGGCATCAATAATTTGGGCTTGAATTACGTTAGGCCGTCCGTTATGTTGCCAATATAGTTATGGTCTAAGTTGTCATTTGACCGTTCTATTACTTGTTGTTGATTAAGTTAAAGCCTCATGTGCACAGGTTCTTGTATTTGTTAATAACGTGTTACCTTGTGTAGTAACGAGCCTTATATTAGAGGTTAAGACACTTCAACACGTTAAAAAAAAAAAAAAAACAACGAACATATAACAGTATCATGTAATACTGGAATAAAAACTTACTTAAAAACATTTAATTAAACAGTGACAAAAAGAAACACTTAAATGTGCCAATATTAGGTACCATTTTCAAAAAATTCGAAGTCCATCCATTACAAGCCAACACGGAGGACGTTTAAGATACTGATAAATAATATTCGAGCTTACGTAAAGGAAGATGGTGTTGGGCAGAGATATAAACATATATGGAGGCGAAATCAAAAAGTAAGTTTACCTATTATTTTAATAAAAAAAAGTAAAAAAGAAAAAAAAAAGCAAGGTGTGCAGAACTGGGATTGGGACCGGTACTTTTACCTTTGATAGAGCACCTGTCCCCGAAACGCAAAAGTCCCAGGTTCGAATACTGGGCTGGCACACAGCTTCAATCTGTCAGGAAGGTTATATCAGCTCACACTCCGCTACAGAGAGAAAATATAATTCCAAAGACGGTATCATGACATGAAAAATTTCATTGGCTACAGACACATAAATAAAACTTCCTGACATATTAAAATCGTGTGCCGAAACCGGGATTCGAATCTGGGACCTCCGCCTTTCGCGGACAAGAAATCTCCGTCTAAGCTATTCCGGTACGATTCACGGTCCGTCCTCACAACTTTACTTCTGCCAGTACCTCGCCTCCAGTTCTGCTTGTTTCGCAAGAGAGCTTGTGTGAAGTTTGCAAAACAGTAGGCGAGATGCTGGCAGAAGTAAGGTTATGAGGACCTCCTCCGCCGTCCACATCACTTCTATTTCGTACATGCCATCACGGTGTTCACCCTTGAGGCTGGATACGGTTTTTGCGCTATACCCCGTAGGACTGGTACACAATTGTACTTTGAATCGCCTCTAATGACTACTCTGTCGACGAGACGTTAAAACGTAATCTTCGTTCTTTCCTTTTCTTGGTGTTTGCTATCTAACCATTTGGGCCTACTGAAATAGCGGATGCTCACCTTCACATGTGGATCAAAAACCAGAGTTATGAAGGAGATATAGGTGAGCAAGATATAGGCGTGCTAGATGAAATTCCAGAGAGTCCTGTGATAAATTGTATTGTATGTTCTACAATTTCCTCGGTACGAAAACGAAACATACACAGGTCTGCTTTAGCTAATTTTCCAATTCTTCTGCTGCTAATCAATTTTAGTATTTTGTAAGTATGACAAAAGTGGAGCTATAACTAACCTTCCGGTTGTTAACAGCTTCTCGTCTAATACTGCAGAACAAACTGCGCGTCTTCTGAAAACGACTGACAACTGCCTACATTCTCGGTAAGTTTACGAGATGCGACGTTTGTTCTGAAGGACCTACAGGAGTAGAATATGAGATTATTCCGGGCTGTCGATTAAGACCATTTGTGTTATTCTGAGAAGAGAAGTAATGATAAATATATGCTGTTGAACCTGTAAATACATCTCTAATAGATTCAAGGCTACGACAAACGAGAACTGCAGTATTCTAATGATACAGCACACGGTCGCATTCACTTAAGATTGAAGGGATGTGCTTGTAATACTGCGGTTTTACACGCTCTAGCCTCTGAAAATTACATATCATAGACATCAGTTCGTGACTTGGCTCTGCCAATGATAAACTGATTACAGAATCGTTTCGCAGTTCCACCGACACCATATGTTTATAAACAGATATTTCAGGTGCAGTTTCATAATATCTTGGCGCAGCCTACGCCAACAATAATCATGTACATGTCAGATGGAAGATGCGGTATCGAAGCGTTGATTATAATAAATCGCCAACTTTCGTGTCAGGAAATGTTCAGGCTGTAGTCTACCGTAAGAGACAGATACCACATATAACTATAAGATCGGGTAAAATTACAATGTACGCGTATTTAAAAAAAATGGCCACTAATATGTGAGGTGGTAAGAGTGACTATAGCCGTTATCCCTGAAGACACTTCGGAGATGGGAGAGCTAACCCATCTCCGAAGAGTCTTCAGGGATAACGGCTATAGTCACCAACAAATGGAACAAGCTATTTCTGGCGATAAAAGGAGGAAAAGTACGTCAGAAGAAGAAAGCAAGAATATAGCGTTTTTGCCTTTTTGTGGAACTGTGTCGGGAAAGATTAGCCGGATCCTGAAGAGATATAACATCGGTTCTTTGTTCAGCCCCCCAGCAAAAGTTCCACAGATGACGAGGCGAGTAGAAGTCGACCTCGGTCTCAAAACACCAGGAGTATATAAAATACCATGTGAGTGTGGCTGCTATTATATTGGACAAACTGTACGCACTGTGGAGCAACGCCGGATAGAACACGAGAGGTGCTTACTTCTTCACTACCCGGAAAAATCAGCCTGGCAGAAAATTATTTAGAAAATCGACACCGATATCTGTTCGACGAAACATCGGTCATTGCTAAAACGAAAGGATATTGGGATAACGTTATAAAGGAAGCTATTGGCCTCAAAACATCTGAGAACACCATTAATAAGGACGTCGGTTTGCAGCTCAGCACAGTGTGGGACCCGGCAATAGCGAGGTTGAAGCAGACGCGGCGGACACGCCACGCGGGAGTGACCCTGCACGCTAAGGCGCCTTGCTGAGATGTGCGAGGCCGTTGCCCGTCGGAGGTTCGAGTCCTCCCTCGGGCATGGGTACGAGTGTGATGTCTTTAGTATAAATTAGGCTAAGTATTTTGTAAGTCTAGGGCCCGGTGACCACTGCAGTTTGGTCCAAAAGCCTTACAAACATTTGAACATTTTTGTGATTGGTTAGCAACTGTAGTACACGTACTCTGGTGGTATTCCGCTCTTGGAAATATATCCTGCTTATGTGTTAACTACCTCATTACCGTAAACTCCGTCGGTCAGGCTACTAAAGGTCCAACAAGTACCAACCGGCCACCGTGTCATCCTCTGCTCCTAGGCATCAAGCGATGTGCTACCGAGGGGGACGTGGTCAGCGCCCCGTACTCCCGGCCGCTGCTCCTGAGTTGGCCTCACAAGGACTGAGTACACCCCGCTTGCCAAGAGCACTCGACAGCCGAGGACGTGACCCACCCAAGAACTAGCCAAGCCCGACTTTGGTTATTTAGCTGGAATTGGTGTATCTGTTTCCGGCATTGTGTCAAATTCTGGTATTCTATAGAATGGCTAGATAATGTACTGAATGCCTGATGGCAACCTATGAAAGGAAGGAAATTAACACCCAGATTTTAGGAAGGAAATCGGTCGTACTATTTGAAAGGAAGCACCCTGGAATTTGGCTAGAGTGATATAGGGAAATCACGGGAAACCTAAATCTGGTATGCGAGCCCAGTGCCCTACCACAGCGCCACCTCGCTTCATGCAACATGTTAAACAAAAGTGTTTGTGAAAATGATACATACAAGGGGAGTTCAAATGAGAAGGTACGAAAGGACACTTTATTCAAAAGTGATCACCAAAGGCCTGACCACAACAGTCCCACTGTTTAAGGAGCCGAATGATTCCTTGTTCCCAGAATTCCTGTGACCCTTACAAGCGTCAGTCCTACTGTGTCCTTCAGTTCATTCGTCCGAGTTCAAGCGCTTACCTTTGATATGGTTTTTTTAGCGGACCAAACTGATGGAAGCCACAGCAAAAGGCCTCACAACACGTCCGTGTCACGTCACACCGATAGGCAGCCCTCGCAAGCTCACTGGCTGTAGCTACGAGGCAGTGGGCTGTGCCCCAGCGGCCAGCCAGTGAGCTTCCGTAGGCTGCCTGTCGGTGTGACGTGACATCGTCGTGTTGTGAGGCCTTGTATCTAGACGGTGTTGACACGGGACGAAGAAGCGAGTCCCAGTGACGTCACAGCCAGCAGCCAAAAGCGGACGCAGCCAACTCAGGATGTGAACATTGCCTTATATGGCGAAGCAGAAGGCTCCGGTGACGTCACAGTCAGCAGCGCGGCCATATAACGGCAAGGCGACGGTGATACAGCAGTAATTATACCACTTGACAATGGACAAGGAGAAATTGACCGAAAGCTCATGGGTTCACAACCACTTGCCGCGGCAGGAAGCTCGAGAAGATTTTATTAATTTAATGTTGTTGTTTCCATATTTTGTAGTCACTAAATGTAGTGTTGAATTTCCCAATACGAATAGGAGAAACTAATTAATGTTCCATTTGATGTTAATATCAGCCTAGCAGGATTATAATTGTTTTTCAGATAATCGTTTAAGGCGAGATACGAGTTGTAACCGGACGTGTTAAGTTCGGAAGGAATTGATTATGTTCATTTCCACGTTTGCCTCGTATTTTCTGAAGCTTTGAGCCGATTGCTATCCGTTTCAATAGTATATTTAGGGGATTTCGGATTTATTTTAATAATTTAAAACAAGGTTAGATTTTTTCGTTGACTGTACAATATTTTTATTACTACTCAATTGTTCAAATGCTTGTAAAGCTATGGGAACGAAACTCCAGTGGTCATCAGTCCCTAAACATACAAACTACTTTAACTTATACCAAGTGATGCTAAGGACAATACACACGCCCATATCCGAGGGAGAACTCGAACTTCCGATCGGGAGCAGCCGCACACTCCTCAGCAAGGCGCCTTAGAGCGCACGGCTTATTATTACTAATGTTTCTTAATTTATGCCTAAACAATGTAGCAAGGCACAGTGCCTATAGATGTATCTGCTAAAACTTAGTCATACGACCATCCCCATCCATCCAGCAGAAATCGTGTGGCTACAGTAATGAGAGCTAGCGTGCAGTCTGGGGCGGGTCGCTAGTATCTGATATGGCGTGTCAGATCATGATGTTGGAGAGACGAGGATGTGGGACTTTTTACGTCAGGCACTGCCTCCAGGGACCGGGTGTGGGGCTCGCTTGTGCGGAAGCGATTGTGTGAGGTGTGGCGGCCCCGCGGGAGGCGGCAGAATGGCCTGATTGCATTGTCACTTCCCGTTCGTCACGCCTGAGGCTCCCCCTGGCCGATCATGGCTGGGGGAGGGGGGGGGGAATCTGCTGCCTCCCGACTACCAGTCTGTGCTGCAGCCGCGGTTCCTGACACCAATCCCAGCAAGACGCACCATCTGACGACACCGTAGCTGCTTCTAGTTTGTGCAGAACAACAGTACCAACAACATTTGCTTACTTCATTTACATTAATGCTCACTGAATGTAAACTTCCTATGTGTAACGTTTATTCCTTTTAACAATTTCCACTGTCAAATCACTGTACATATGTCTGATATAGAACGTCATTGGCACTGTTGTACTGTTAATATCTCAATGAATGTGAACAAATGTACCAATATAACGTTTTTCGTTTGTGTGTGCTGCTTCACGCTGTGTTGTTACATAAAATTAGACTGTGGATTTTTGAGTCGCAAAAAAAGAATTTTACGCGCGTAAAATAAGCTAATTTACCTCACTTAAGCAAAATGAAATCTAAAATTGGCTCTAAAAGCGTGTTCATCACCTCCATTGTTGATTTGATTGGGGAACTGGAGTAGGTCTGCAAGCCCTAAACATGGTCGGCCATCCGGGTGGGTAATGTTATTTATTTACAAACAATGGAATACTGTACTGATGAGTAAATGAAGTGGTATACACATGCGTTTGCAAACACGGTAATCGGTGAACACTTTGAGGAGGACATTGCGGTCGGCAACGCCTATATAAGACAACACGTGTCTGGCGCAGGAGTTACATCGCTTACTGCTGCTACAGTGTCAGAGAGATGACACACAGCATCTTAATGGTAGCTATGAGGTGGGGATTTTCAGTACGATAATTTCACGTATGCACCGAGAATATCGGAAATCCGGTAAAACATCATATCTTCAACATAGGTGCGGCCGGATAAAGATCTTGCTACAACGGGACCAACGACGAGTAAATAGACTCGATCGACTTGACATAAAATGGTTCCTTTCGCAAATCACTGGGCGATCTGAAAGTGTCAGCGCGCGAACCATAATCGAATCATTATTGATGTGGGCCTAATCATGTACCCTAACTGACTGCACGACACAAAGATTTAAACTTCGACTGGGCTCGTCAACACCGACATTTCGACTGTTGATGAGTGTGAATAGGTTGCCTTGTCTTAGGAGTCTCGTTTCCAATTTTATCGAGTGGATGGACGTGGGTATGGGGTCAACCTTATGAATCCATGGACCCTGCATGTTAGGAAGCTAGTGGAGGTTCTCTAATGGTTCGCGGAGTGAGTTGTGGGAGTGATGTGTGACCCTTGATACGTCTAGATATGATTCTGATATGTGACAGATACGTACGCATCCTGGCTAATCACCTGCATCTATTCTTGTCCATTGTACATTCTGAAAGACTCGGACAATTCCAGCAGAACAATTTGACCCTCCACACGTCCATAACTACTACAGAGTGGTTCCAGGAACACCCTTCTGAGTTTATACACTCCCGCCGGCCACCAAACTCCTCAGACTTAAACATTATTCAGCGTAACTGGGATGCCTTGCAATGTGCTGTTCAGGACATATCTCCACCCTGTCGTACTGTTACACACCTATAGACAGTCCCGCAGGAGGCATGGCGTCAGTTCCCTCCAGCACTGCTTCAAACATTAGTCGAGTCCGTACCACGTAGTGATCGCGTGGGCCCTACGCCATATTAGGCTGGTGTACCAGTATCTTTAGCTTTTCAGAGTAGTATATGAATAATACTTACAATAATAATTTTCTTCTCTGTGTGTAATGTACATAGAGTCAATTAAACAATGATAAAGTTGCGATAAGATTCACGCGAGGAGGACGAATTTTGATTGGCTTAGGCAACGTTGCATGTGACGCACGGAGGGTCCGCGGTTGCCGAGTTCCATCGGGGGTCATCAAACTTTCAGGAGATCAGGCTCGAGGGCGCGTTCGCACAATAAAAGCAGGCGCCGGTCGCAAACGTATTCTTCTTTAGGGAAAACAGAAAACGCGTTAAAAATATAGGCCAGGCGGGGCGGCGTCCCCGCAGGCCGGCCGTGTCCGCAAAGGGCCATTCTTTTAATGCCACCCTCCGGGCCGCGGCGCTCAAATATTTATGCCGAGCTGCATTTATTGCGCGGGCTACAAAGCGAGTTAGCGGACAGTCCCCGGGGGCGCGCCGCCGCCACCGCCGTCTCCTGGGGCGACCGGCTCCTGCCACACAGTACCCTGTCTGCCTGGGCAGCCGCCTACTCCCATCCATTTATCAATTATACCGCGGTCACGCCATGCTGTACTTCTTCATCGTAAGAATGAACCTGGGTAAACAGTCATAGACCGTGATTGGCCACCGCGCGGGTGTGAGCCTGCACGCTAAGGCGCCTTGCTACGATGTGGACGGTCTTTGCCCGTTGGAGGTTCGAGTCCTCCCTCGGGCATGGGTATGTGTGTGATGTCTTTAGTATAAATTAGTCTAACAAGGGAACATCATCAACCTGACGTATTTCGTTAAGAAAAAAAATACGTGAGCTACGTATCAACTTCAGAAATCTATATCATGTGAAAATTAGGGCCATTATTCAGATACTACGCAGTTACGGCCTCCTCAAAGTACAGCTCTTAAACATTCGCGCGCTCGGGTTGGTTCTCACTCGGTCCGCTTCACTGCGGCCGCTTAATGCCCGAACGTCTAGTGTGGTGCAATGAAGGGACAACAGCCAGTCCCCGAAATATGAAATTTGAAGAACTAGGGAAGTGGAGGAGGAAATAATATTACAAAATGAAACATACGTACTGCAACTCTTTCAAGTTTACTCCACTTCAATACTGTCAGCTTTACATATAACAAAATGATGTGCAGAAAAATTAAATGACGTTACACTGCTTATTGAAAAACCGTCTCATTCGTGTACACTGCAGTTGTGACGCGCTGTATAAAACGCAAACGGCTCGTTCCATATATTCTTCTGTTAAGGAGACGGGCAAAGGGTAGGGACCGGTGACCACTGCAGGTTGGTTCAAAAGCCTTACTAACATTTGAACATTTTTGGTGATTGGTAGCAAATGTAGCACACGTACTCTGGTGATATTTCGCTCTCAGAAATATGTCCGGCTTATGTGTTAACTATCTTATTGCCGTAAACTCCGTCGGTCAGGCCACTAAAGGTCCAACAGGTACCGACCGGCCGCTGTGTCATCCTCTGCTCCTAGGCGTCAAGCGATGTGATACCGAGGGGGACGTGGTCAGCGCCCCGCACTCCCAGCCGCTACTTCTCCATCAAGTAGCTCCTCAGTTGGCCTCACAAGGAATGAGTACACTCCGCTTGCCAAGAGCGCTCGACAGTCCCGGACGTGACCCATCCAAGTACTAGCCAACCCCGACTTTGGTTATTTAGCTGGAATTGGTGTATCTGTTTCCAGTATTGTGTCAAATTCCGGTACTCTATAGAATGCCTAGCTAATGTACGGATGGCAACCTATGAAAGGAAGGAAATATACATTCAGATTTTAGGAAGGAAATCGGCCATGCCCTCGAAATACTCCACCCCGGAATTTGGCTGGAGTGATATAGGGAAATCATGGGAATCCTAAATCTGGAATGCGAGCCCAGTGTCCTACCACAGCGCCACTTCACTTCGTGCAACATGTTAAACAAAAGTTGTTTGTGAAAAGATGCATACAATGGGTGTTCAAATGAAAGGTACGAAAGAACACTGTGGGTATAACTGAAGTCTTTATTCAAAAGAGGTCACCAGAGGCCTGACCACAACAATCCCACTGTTTAACGAGCAGAAGGATTCCTTGTTCCCAGAATTCCTGTGGCCTTGAAAGAGTCAGTCTTCTACTGTGTCCTTCAGATCATTCGTCCGAGTTCAAGCGCTTACCTATGAGATGTTTTTTTTAGCGGGCCTAAACAGATGGAAGTCCGGGCTGTAAGTCGGATGCTCAAGCTGCTCCCACTTGAACTTGGCCAGTACACTTCGTGTGACCCTGGAGACGAGCAGAATCACTCCCTCCGCACAGACCACTTGGTTTCCATTGACTTGCGTAGGCTACAGAGTATCTCACATTACACGTTACTGTTAATGGTTTTTTCGTGTTCAAGGAATTCAATGAGTGCCGAACCTCGGACGTCGAAAAAGACGGTGAACATCACCTTGGCTGCTGAGGGCACAGTGTTGGATATTTTAGTGGGAGGTGACGACGCATGCTTCGTGTTGCTATATGTCGCACTACGCTGTCCCAAAGCTGCACATTAAAATTTCTACTGGTTTGGTTGTTAATATGTTTCGTACCTTTTCATCTGGACACCCCTCGTACTTTTCCTAGGCATTCTATACGGTTCCTGGCCATTATATAGAATGACCAGTACCATTTACGCCAGGTTTTAAAATGGCTCAATATGAGAAGCCTTTATTAATTAATAGGCATAATAAGCTACCGGTGGCAGATAAATAGAGGTCCCCTTTAAATGTTTTTATAGAAATTTTCGCTGTAGTAGTATAGTACTGTTTCCATTATTAAGAATTCGGACGACATCCGCCCGAAACCGTTGTTCAACCTGAGTTTGCACTCTGCCTTTGCTGATTTCATCGTCGAGAAGACATTAAACCATAACATTTCTTTGTTTCTACTGCTTCCTTTCTTTTTCCTCCTACTCAAATTCTCTTGTTTCTGATATGCGCGGAATGGCCGCTTGGTCTAAGGTGTCTTGCTACGGACTGTTCGCCCGGTCCCGCCGGAGATTTGAGTCCTCACTTCGGCATGGGTGTGTGTGCTGTCCTTAGAGTCATTTAAGTAACTTGTAAGTCTAGAGGCTGATGACTATAACAGTTTGGTCAAATGGGTTTACAAACATTTGAATTCCCTCTATCTATTTTGCATTCACTGTTCACTACCTTTATTCACCATTGCCCTGCCACGCCCCCTCGCAATTCCCTAACTACTCCTCCTCCTCCTGCAGTAGCAATAGCTACTTCCGTTTAACATTTTCAACACTACTGATTCAGAAACATATTAAATAAATGGATATTTCCATAATGAAACAACACAGTTCACCACAGGCGAAGAGAACATTGTTAGTTTAAGTGAAAATCGAAACAAGCAGTTAGCGACACTGCTCACAGAAGAAGGAAAAAACTGATTATAAATTAAAAAATTGTAATATTTCTCGGTTATGTTCTAAACTTTGGTCTGAAATCTAAAGAAACCGTAAAGTTAATAATACCACTCGAAATGCGTTTCACATCAATAAAAGAGGAATACTGCAAAGCGATGCGCGACTGGGTTAAATGTAGACGACTCGTACTGATAACGCAAATCTGACATCAAATATCGAAAGGGAAGTCATAGTTTAGGAACTGCTGTTGTTGTCGGGAGACAGGTTTAATGCAGCTTTCCACCCTACTGTCTCCTGTGCAATCCTATTCATCTCCTCATAAGAACGACAAACCACATCTATACTGTACTTGTCTCCGGACTCCCTCTGCAATTTTTACCTCAGACACTTCGCTACAATGTTATATTGACAATTCGATGATGTCTTAGAATACGTTCCATCATTCAATCGCCTTTCTTAACCTAGACATCCCAGAATTTTATTTCTTCTCCAATATTGATGAGCATCTAGTTACGATGTTTAGAAAGTGAGTGAAATTGTATGTCTGTTTTATTACGGACTACTTGCGATATTTTGTGTCAATAACATTAGTCAAGGTGGACGCCAAACCTAGTTACTTTCCTGTGGTTATGTAGACATATTTGAAGTACCTTCAGTAGTTGTAAAGCAATTAAGAACTATATAAAACAAGAATGAATAATAAAAGCTACAAGTATTTAGCTTAACTGGCGTAACAATGTTGAATGTATAAAGAGGCTACCCTCGATTCGAAATCAATAGTTTCGGTATCATATGGATAACTATTTCAACTGACTTCAGTCTAAGACTGGTGTAGAATCTGGGTTACATTTTCGATACAGAATATTATAAAAGCAATCAGGAAGCTAGACAGTCTACTGGTTTAAGTAATTGACATAAATCTCACTGAGAATTTATGATCACTCACAAACAGTTCAGTAAGAATCATTAATGAGAATCAACATTGATTTCCCGTTCTCCAGAAACCTGAATTTCATTATATAGGCTGACAGTTCCTATGTAGCTCAAATAGTTGGAACATTCTGAATTTACTTTTTTTAAAAATGGTTTCCAATTTATCTATCGAACACAGTAAGATAATTTCAAGACAGCTTTCAAGCAAATAATAACGAGAAAAATTTTAATGAAAGAAATCAAATATCAATACACACCTTCGTCTGAGGAAGCAGAGGTTCATAGCAGTAAACATAACCAGTCAAGTAGTCATGAAATTACCTGTAATAGAAAAAAAGTTTATGTTAGTGGACTATTGGAGATAAAATATGTACACAAACAGTATATTAAAATTCTTATTGATAATAAAACGAGCCAAAGAAATATGATCGCTGTACTATAGCAACCAACTGACATTAAAAGGCCGCGGGTAGTTTGTGGATGAAAACATTTACGAGACCTTATGCATATCAGATAACAGATGGATCTATGCATTGATGATCAAGACAAAGCTAAATACAGTATAAATCACGTTATACGTAACCAGAGCCGCGGCGGATTAGCTGTGCTCACTGGGGCGCCGTGCTACAGTGCGCGCGGCTTTTCGCCGTCGGGGTTTCAGTCCCCCCTTGGGAATGGGTGTGTAATGTCCTTAGGTTAGTATACTTTAGTTTAAGTAGTTTGTAAGCTACCGACTAAATGCATTTGAGTCAGATAGATTGACAAACATTTTGAACGTAACCGAGAAACTGATAGCAAACGCCATAGGTAGGAGAGAATCTATCTCTACGGTTAAGTTAAGAAGTCGCGTTAATGTGGAACGAGATGGAACCAACAGACCAACTAAAATTGTTTCGGGTAAGTGTAAATGTGTACGTAACATCGCGATTCCCATAAGAGACTCGTGATGACATGCCTCGGCGAAATGAATGGAGTTATTCATTCCCTACCCGTTAGTAAATTACGCGCTATTTCTCTCTCTCTCGCACAAACACACTCACACAAACACACACACACACACGCACACACACACGGCGAGCGAACCCAACAACCACAGTATTGCTTAGAGTCGGTTAGCAGCGAGAAATAACTTCATCTTCCTGTTGTTAAACATTACCGTCGTTTCGGTTAGTGGTCGTGGTTTACAATCAAGCAAGACGAAATCGATTGAAAACACATGGCAGTAGTAAGAAATATGTAGTACCGCAGTATTTTAAATTTCGGAAAAGCACTTCCGATAAACGTGAATACAAGAGAAGCTAAGACATCGAGAGGAGAATGCCGATATAATTATCACATTGGGAGTAATTTTCCTAAATATTCTAGCAAATTTCAGATCCAAGTTTTTCCTTAATCTGAAGTAATTTTCTAGGCTATTTTTTGTTTAAATTAATGCGTCAACGTATTTGATTGCTCACAACTATCGACTATTCGAAAATTTCAAAACGACTCTTTTGTTTACCCCATAATGCTAGAAAACCGTCCACCGAGATTAATACTATTTCTTACCATCGTAGATTAGATCGAAACTGCCGCGTGATTCTAGGCGCCATGTTAGGGGCTGTGCGGTCGCTCCCGCCGGAGGTTCGAGACCCACCTCGGGCGCGCGCGCTTGTGTGTGTGTGTGTGTGTGTGTGTGTGTGTGTGTTTTGTCCTCAGGTTAGTTTAATTAGTTTGTAAGCCTAGGGACTTATGACCACAGTAGTTTGGCTCCATAGATTTACAAAATCTAAACTTATAATTGGTTTACTTCCAATCAACGACGAAACTTGTTACAACTTAATCGAGGACAATGAAAATTTTTTTCGTTCGGTTCCACAACTTTCATTTGAAACTAATCGTCTCCTAAGTTTCAACTACATCGCTCTTAATTTGTCCTCAAGAAAAGAACTCTGGTCCACGTCTGTAGCTCAATGCAAAGCGTCCATGGCCACCATGCAAGAGGCCCGAGTTCAGTTCCCGTTGAGGACTGGTTGTTGTATATTTGACCTCGACGAAGTGTCACAATCAAAAAGACCTGCATTAGGCGGCCGAACCCTATATGGGGGCTTTACCAGCCAATAAATGGCTCAAAATCATCCCATTTCACTAGAATTCTTATGAGAGCCACTTCACCTCATACGGAGATCAAGGTACTGGTGTTCGATATTTTCATATTCTCAATAACTTCGGATAGCGTGAAGTTTGAAATGTACCCTCACAGTAGATAGTGAAATGAATCTGGACATTACATAATGTAATATTTTTCTTTTCCACTGATGTAGAAACTCTTTGACCTTATCAGAAAATTGAACGCAGCAAAGCCAACTACACGTCTGTGAACTTAACATACAGGTTATTTCACTTCGAAGACTTCCTGTGTAATTACAAATTCCAGGCTTCTTCTCAGTTGTGGTGCACAAAAAGTTAATGACTGTCGAATTTTAAAAAGTAATATTTTGAAAAATATTACTTTACGAATAACCAACTGCAAAGCGTTAGGAAATAGAAACTCCGAAAAAGACGTAAATAGAAGATAAGCTTACCTATTAGTTTCATTTTCCATGGTTTAATCTATCGCCACTAATTGCTACCGTAATTAAGAGTTTCTCGTCGTTTTTTCCTCATCTTTCACTGGAGAAAACTGTACTTATTACACAGCACAAAATTGTACGGGACGCAGCATAGCATTACAGTTAAGAAACCGTGCCAATTTGTATCGTGTTTCAGAAATAGCTTATTAGTTAGAGACCTTAGAGCTGAACGGTAGACGAATGTCTATGGAGTGTGCATTCAGAAACGTAGATCAAGTTTTCTGTCGCCAACATGCATTGACATTAAAATCATGTGACTTTGTCATCTTACTTAGGAAAATAACTTTTCCCTCTTTGCACGTCTTTCGATTTGCATCGTACCACGTAGAATTATTCACTAATGCTGTTGCTAATAAATACATATGTAAGTCAGGACAAATACGTCCACTATTAAAATTTCTATCATTTTCTCTAAATGCATAAAGAACATCACCGTAAGACACAGGGCACTGATAATTTGGTGTTGGTGGTGAATGCTGTTCTCCAGCTTTCAGTTTCCTATTCTACAACATTACTTATTGAACATCAATTCAAATGTTCAAATGTTAGTTAAGCTTATGGGACTTAACTGCGGGGTCATCAGTCCCTAAACTTACAAATTACTTATAAACTACATTATACTAAAGAAAACACAAACATCTATGCCCGAGGGGGGCTTCTAACCCCCGACGGGGAACGGCCTCGCGCATCGGAGTATAGCGCCTCATTGCGCTCGGCCACTCCGCCGCGGCCATTGAAACTCAACGGAATAAAACAGCAAGGGCTAATGTGGAAGATGAATCCAACATTACTAACTAATGGTGTGTGTCACTGAGAAATCATCAGAATTTCTCGTGATTCGAAAAAACATGGCCAGTATAAAAAAATTAGATCCTAACGTGGCAGCTAGTGAATAACCAGAAACCATCCGACGCATCACAGAGAAAGAAGGAAGGAACATTATGTTCAATATCGTTTCGAAAACATACTCATTAGAGAAAGCACATCAGAGAAGAATGCCTCAAAATCATATAGTGTTACATCAGATGACTGCAAAGTCGACAATTTTTTCAATGCGTCACAAGGACATGGTATAAATAAATCCAGAAGGCCACGGCATAATAGACCGGCAAATTTTAGTAATACTGACCTTTCCGGCCGTGAAAGTTTACATTTTACACATGCTGTAAATAAGTTATTAAATTTAGACACGGCAAGTGTCGCGTGACTTGCTTTTTGAGGAGAAGACCGAAGCTTTAAAGATATACATATTTGTTTTGTTTTCAGATTTTTGTCTCTTAGTAACAGTGACGGCGAATAACTGTTGCTGTCCGCGCGGGAGTTAGCCGAGCCGTCTAGAGCGCCACGTGTCGGATCTCGCGGCCTCCCGCGCCGGAGGTTCAAATCCTCCCTCGGGCTTGGATGTTTGTGTTATCTTTAGTATAAGCTAGTTCATAAGTAGTTTGTAAGTTCAGAGACTGATGACCCCGCAGTTACGTTCCATAAGCTTAACAAACATATGAGCATTTTTAACTGTTGCTGCTACGGACGTAAATACCAAAAATTTGAAAGGAGTAACAGATTCGTTTTATTGCTAAGTATCACGAAATCATGTCACATAATCACGTGACTATGGTTGCATAAATCCTGCTTCACGCATTTGAAGAACTCACTCTATAGCTATTGTTACTCTATAGCAATACAATAAGATATTAATTTGTAAGCATAGCAGTGTATACACTTTGTTGCACCAGGGCAAGCAATCGATAAGTTAATTCAGAATTACATTTTAACCGTTACCTAGATGCATGCTATATTTACATTTTGAGAGACTTTAAGTAACTTGCAACTTATATTCAGACATGGAAATCACTACAAACGTAGTCTTTGATGCCAAAGATTTTGACTTTCCGGATTCACAGTAGTGTTACGGGAATGAAATAATCGAATTAGAGTTTGGGAAGGTAAAATGCATTCTGCTACAGTGATGTCACAGCTGTTCAACGCGGTATACAGTTTATCATAAATAAAAAGGCCGTCAATTGTATTCAGAATTTTAATTTTTATTTCCAATAGGCATATTGAAGCGGAGCTGAATCACCGGCGCTTAAACTTTCAAATAAGACTTTCTGTCTTGAGCTAGCGAAGTTTTCGCATCTGCCTGTTGCAATAAGTTGCGTAAGTGATGCCGCTTAGCGAAATCCCTCGAGTTTGTTCAAATGTTTGTAAATCTATGGAACTTAACTACTTCGGTTATCCGTCCCTAGGATTACAAACTACTTAGACTAACTTATGGTATGGACAACAAATACAGCCATGCTCGGACGGCGAGCAACAGCGCGCTCCACAGCAAGGCGCCTTGGAACGTCCGGCCACTCCACCGCGGCTCCTCAAGTTTGTTTGTGTTTGACGCACGCGTTTAGTCGCAGACGTAAGAAGGAAATTACGCTATTAATAAAAGGAAACTTCGCCAAGCGGCACCACTGAAGCAGTTTGTTGCAACATTCAGGGGCAAATTTTCAACATTTCGAGGCGGAAAGTCTCACGTGAACCCCTTCGGACAAGGTTGCTATGGATGCACTGACTCCATCCACGGACCAGCTCGAATCTTCTTTGGATTCTGACGACAGGCGTGATCTGGCTATTGTTCCGTGTTGCCAAAGATTTTCCATGTTAGTGGGGAGTTGTTGCACGTAGACACTAAGCAACTGTCTGACAAGGTAAGATTAGTACTACGTTCTTGTATTTGAAAATACCGTAGTCTGGTGTAAGATGAAGAGGGTTATGTCGGTCACACATGCTCTTCTTTCCACGCTAGTAACATTTTCTGGAACCAGAAATGAGTTTTGTATCAAACCGACGACAGAGGACCCTGTAAATCATGCGCGACCTTATAATGCTCATAATGCTCCATAGATGACGATCTTGTGCACTTTGCCTACAGTTGTCATGGATTCCTAGCTGACAAATGTATTTTCGTAGTTCATCCTCCCATCGCTTTCTGAGTTTTCCAAGGGGACAGGTACCAACCGATCTTCCCACAAGAACGGTTTTTGCCTGTGAGATGTCTGGTCTAGCAATAAGGCCTGCCAGACTTATTCTCCGTGCTGTCAGTTTTTGTACAATGTTCGGTTGCCTCATTAGGTCACAGAGTTATTCTTCGTTCTTTCTCCGTGTCCAAAAGTTATCTTCGCGGACTGACCCAAAGAGCTTTCTCATGACAATTCTTCCAAGCACCAACAAGTTTTTTCATCTTCCCTTTCTGCGCTCATGGTTTCCGTTCTTATAACAATACTGTTACTATTACTGTAGTGTATTCTTTAAGCTTGGTCTTCATTAACAGATTCTTTGATGACATTATATACCTCATATTGAAATATGTTTTAGACCCATTCACAATGCGTTGATTCATTCCTGTTTTAAATTAGTCTCTAATTCTCATAGCACTGTAATGTCGTCTGCTTATCCTCATAAACCTGTTGTTCTATTTAGCTTCACCCCCTTTGCTTTATCTTTTTATTTTTCGAGTTGCTTTCGCTGGGATTTAAATAGCAGTGGTGAATTAACATCGCTTTGTCCTAAAATGGGATTCTTTGGACAGCTTCCCTTGGAAATTCACTTCGGCTTATGTCTACACTGTGCACACCTTCACCATATTTATTTAGCTTCCTCGGTACACCAAGCTCTCTCAGGATGTTGTGCGTACTTGATCTTTGGCTACTGCCATAAGCCTTTAGAAATCCACAAATGTCACCAGAAACCGATGGTTGAATTCCAGCATTTTCCCAGATTTGCATCACGGCGAAAATTTGATCAATGATTGATTTGTTACTTGCCACAAATGACTGCCAGTGTTTTGTATGTCGCAATTTCATGGGCAAATGACATATATATTATTTATTGTTACAAATATTTAGCTGGTTAGAAAAGAAACATCCGCCTTTTGCAGGGTTGCAGATTGATTCACATCCGGTTTCGAGCAGTTATTGCTATTCTCCAGGTATCTGTACAGGAAACAGTTTCGGAATAATATACAAGTAAAAGTATTACAGCTACTTTGAATTTACTGTAATGTTTGTACTTGTATAGTTTTCTGTAACTGTTTCCTGTAGAGATACCCGAAAAGGGCAATTATTACTCGAAACCGGTTGTGAATAAATCTGCAATCCTTTAAAAAGGGGGCTGTTTCCTCTTTAACCTATAAACCACAGTTGCTGCAATGGAAAAAAATTAAATATACGCTGTTTGAGAAGAGGTACGGGAGAGCGGCCTTTGCGAGTGTCTAATGTGAATGGCGGGTCTGGTTGTTCTGCGTAATGCAGGCAAAGTAGTTACCCTCCATTGTTTTCAGACACCATGCCCCACTGCTCTTCACACAGCTTCTGATCGTATCGGAAAAGTAATCTCAGAGAGAAGCTGATGGACTGGTTCGCCGGAAAGGTTACCTAAATACTGCAGTAGCTGTGTCGACGATTCCGAAGAATCTTGTTTTGGGATAAACTTAACAGTAGGATTCAGTTCATTCCGGGGCTACGAATAATATTTATTCGGCCGGAAAACACCAAGCACGCAGGACAAAGAGAATACGCGACAGAAACGCTTCAAACAGACGGCCACCGCAGTATTTGAAGTATAAATACGCCGCCGTTGTGATGACAATGTAGCCGCCGCTGCACAAAGAGTTCGCAGCCGACGGGCGTCCATTACATTTTAGTCCGCGGCGAGGGCAGTTTCACGTAATTAAAAACGCGTCCCGCCCGGAATAAGGACGATCGTCTCAAAGTAAACACACAACAGCTGTAATTTTATTATTTCACGAGAGGGACACCGCCCGCCGGCCGATTCAAATTTGTTTAGCGCGCCCGGCCGGGCCGCCGGCCTTTGACGCCCGCGGGCAAAATTTGCTTTCCGCCGACTTCGCCCGGTCGGAGAATATCCCGTTTGAAATGACTGCTAAGATCCGCCGCAGCGGCAGCGGGCGGAAAGAGACGCCCGTGCGCGCTAAACACGTGTGGCGCGGCGCCGATTCATGAATATTTCTGTGTCGCCAAAACATACTGCAAAATTAATTAACACTTGCATATCTCGGAATGAATTTAAAATTGTTTGACGGAAAGAGGGGAAGGGGTTACGGGAGAAAAAAAAGGGGGTGGGACGCGTCGCGGTCGGAGCGGCTGCTCCTTTGCGCGCTCTCGGTCGCTCGCTCTCTCATTGACTCGGCGAGCCGCTCGCAATTTTCTAGATCAGCAGTTTATACACAACCCTTTGAGTGCGCTGTGCCGCGGCGCTGCCCTTTTGCCGGCAGCGCGCACCTCCCCCAAAAGCACCTTCCGGCGCAGGCAGAGCCATTTACGCTACCTTCCCCTCTGAAATCCGGCCTCGTCTTATTCAAACGTCAATCCGGCGACGGAGCGTTTCGCGGGAGGGGAGAGAAAAAAACGGAATTGATAATTAGCGTCAATGGCGAAATAGAAAATTCCATTTGGGCGGCGGCGGCTGCGGCTGCGGCGACGCCACCCCCTTACCGCGCGCCGGCGACGCCGTCCGGCCGCAAGGAGCAGGTGGCCGATTGTTGTGTTTGGCGAGGCTGTTTAATTCATCCGGCGCGTCCAGTGGCCGGGGCGAGCGCAGCGCCGCCACCGCCAGGCGCCCTTTTAATGATCGCGGCCGCATTTAAAATTCCATTAAATTCCGCGGGGAGCTGTCTGGCCGTGGCCGGCACTCCTGTCGCCCCCGCAGCCGCCGCCCCTGCCGTTGTGCCACGACCGCGGAAGGCCACCGCGAAACACTGTGCGACAGTGGCGGCGCGCTCTGTGTGCTCACATATTCAGTGAACCCCCGGAAAAAGATCTAAAGGCCTTCACGAAAAAGTAAGTACATAAATAAAATCAATATTTCTTCAAACCGTCTTGATTGAAATTTTTTTTTTATTTTTTTTATTTTTTTTTTATTTTTTTTTTTTTTTATGACGCGTTTCGCCCTTTACCAGGGCATCTTCAGATTATCTGCGTGACAGAATTTACACAAAATTACAAGGCGGAATTACAAACTGTTATAATGGTACATGGGCTTATTTTGTGTTAAGAAGACAGTATAAATGGTAAACAAAGCTTACAATGCGCTCTCCGAGGTGTGACACCGTAACGGTAAAATAGAACGTAACGTAAAATAGAAACACCGCAATAACAACTTACGGTGTCACACCACGGAGAGAGCATTGTAAGCTTTGTTTACCATTTATACTGTCTTCTTAACACAAAATAAGCTCATGTACCATTATAACCGTTTGTAATTCCGCCTTGGAATTTTGTGTAAATTCTGTCACGCAGATAATCTGAAGATGCCCTGCTAAAGGGCGAAACGCATCATTAACTAATAAAAAATTTGCAATCAAGACGGTTTGAAAGAATATTTATTCTAACTGATTGCTGCTGTACACCATGGATTGGAAATCATTTTAAATAAAATCATTCTTCGTTTCGTTCTTCTATCAGATCATTTTATACGCACATTCAAAGTATTTTTATCGCATGAGAAACGGTTTACGTCGCGGGGACAGCACGTATACAAGTCGTAGCGCGCACGCCTAATATAGGTGGCAGTGGCCGCAGCGTTGCGACGCGCATGCGCGCCTGAGGCTCAAATTCTCTTCTGAACCCCCTGGAGGCAGCATATGGACGCTCCTGCGGCAGGGAGGGGCGAGGGGAAACGGCGCTTTTAACGTAGGCGTTGGAGCTGATAGAGACACCAGCTCCAGGCTACTCGAGCTCTGGCGGTTATGCACGAATGGTCCCGAAGCAAAGACAATGGAGCTACTTCGCACCTCGCCTTGCTCATGGGCAAATCCTCCATAAAAGCAACCTCCCCCCGTTCATATTTGTTTTTGGCGTATTGAAGATTTTTCAAAAACACGTCATATTTGGTAAAACATAAGTATCAAAGACGCATCAACTGTAAAAGCTTTCAGAAGATCCGGTCATGAATAATGATAAATCACTATTCTCTGTCTAGCAAGAGTAGTCGTGTGGTTAGCGGCATCGCGCTGAAATGTCAGAGGTAGTGGGTTCGAACTAGCTATTTTTTTAAACCCAACTTTTTTTAAACAGATACGGAAGCAACAATAACTTTTGGATTGTATCTTGCCACACATCTTTGGTAATGTGTCGCGATTTTGAGGATAAATGACATTTATACTCTTCGTTGTAACAAATGTTTAACTGTTTGAAAAGATGTCGGAGAGACCAGCCTTTGCATCTGCTTAAGGTTAGGAGGGGGCGTCACTCTCAAAAAAATGTTCAAATGTTTGTATATCTATCGGACCAAACTGCGTGATCATCAGTCCGTAGCTTACAAACTATTTAAACTAAGGTAAACTATCCTAAGGACAAACACACACACCCATGCCCCAGGGAGGACTAGAAACTCCGACGGCGAGCAACCGCGCGCTCCGCAGCAAGGCGCCTTAGACCTCTCGGCTATTCCACCGCGGCGTCACTCTCAAGTTTCGGCCCCGGTTCAGAAATATCATAGTGAACCGCCAGTTATCCGAAGCACCAGCCGCCACTGCTATGGGTCATAGTTTTAGTGTGGCTAGAAATAACACTTAGCTGACAGCACTCACGGATACAGATGGGAGCAGTATCGTATACACAATAAAACCATGCGTATAGAAAGTAGCGAAAAACTTTTATGTGTGGATTATCGACGGTCGCTTCTTACTATTGGTTAGCTGCACGTCACGTGGTACTCGACGGCCCTTCCTGGGTCAACCTAACAACTACATGTATTGCAGAAATGTACTAATTTAAGGTTTATTTCTCTACTATCCGAATACCCGAAGTTTTCCGGGTATTTATATATTTATTTTTTCCTGCCTTGAGTTACTACTTCTCTTAACCCTTCTCTCTCTGTTCATCTCCTTTTTTCCTAAAAACTTGCTATATTTATCGGTGAAAATATATGAAAATGGCTGTCTTGCATTATGTACAAAATTATAAGTGCAGTATCGAAACAAAGAAAGTTAGAAGAGTAAGGTGTTACAATGTCGATCATTTCTGACGTTATTGTAACTGGAAATATATTGAGATAAGAATTTTTACTATGACACTTGATCTTCGATGAGTAATGGAAATGTAACACAAACATTAGACAATTACAAACGTTGGTATAATCGCAAAAAAAGGTTGCAGAATTGAGAAAAATCGATCTTAAATGTACTACGCTAGGTATAATTGTGACAACTTCCTAGTACAATTATGATTACGGGAATCTTCCACATTAAGAGCATTTTTTCCGTCAGATACCAACGCATACTTCGTGGTACCAAACATTGCACTTTTGGCAGCGAATTCAGTCACCCTTAACTAGAAAATTTAAATGAGCGCGTTAGACCATCTAGCTTCGCTTACCTCTTAACAAGGAAAAATTTACATCTCCTTAGCACAAAGTGGAAAAGACAGGAGGAGCTATAGAAACCTGCTACACTACAATACCACACAACGAGACACTACGAGACTGACAGATGGCGCGAACCCTTATGTCATTCGGAATTGTACCTACATCGAATTTGTACTACCTGACCCTAATCAAAATACAAATGACGTATAAAATTCGTACGATCTCATATTTATTGAGTTATATGTTATACAATTGTATATTTTTTCAGGTATATATTCATTTGTATAAGTGCTGTATGTTTGTAAAATTTGCCGCGGTGGAGTGGCCGAGCGCATTGAGGCGCTTTGCTGCGATGCGCGAGGCCGTTCCCGCCTCAGGCATGGATGTCTGTGCCGTCTTTAGTATAAGCTAGTTCATAAGTAGTTTGTAAGTTAGGGACTGATGACCCCACAGTTACGTCCGTTAAGCGTAACAAACATTTGAACATTTTGTCTGTAAAATCTGTTGTGAATACAATGAATAGTAAAGAAGAAATAGGTTCAAACTTGATGAGTGATGTGGCGGTTTTCCATGAACGTTACTGTTTATGTGCTCATATCTCATAAACAACGTGTCTTACTGTGACATAATTCAAAGGTACATTGAGCTATGTGTGTGTATACTGTCTGTAAAATTTCCTACAGCTACAATTTGTAGTGTCGAAATTACAAATTGTAACTTCATACCGAAAGCCGTACTTTTAATCCATGAACAACGGAAAAGTAGTAAGCGAGAAACTTTTTTTCTTTTATCATTTTACTGTGGTTGTCACCAAGAAAATAATAATAATAGAGGTTCGAAATTATGTTTAAAGTTTTGTCGGAAGTCGCTAAGTACTCTCATTCTCATACAGTGTATGAATGAAGTCTCGTAGCCGTATGTAGAAGTTTTTTGCGATTTCTATTGTTTATGACACCATATCTCCTGAACCGTGTGTATTGTGAGATTCTTGTTCATGCAGCAATTGTTACCTTACAGTAAGGAATATGTGTTCCAAATTTGGTTGAAATCGGTCAAGTGGTTTAGGAGAAAATGTGTAACATTGCCGCGTGATGCAGCAGTTTTTCTCGCAGGTCATTGTTTATGACGTCATATCTCGTGAACTATGTGTTGTCATGATCCGTACACTTACGGCGACCGTACTCATGGATTAAAGCTTACGTGTGCAAAATTTCATCAAAATTGGAATAAAACAGTAGATTTGTATGCAATGCGTACACACAAACACACGGACACTCTGCTTCATATATAAAGATAACAAGGTTGTGTGTCATAAATTTCGTTTTCTGCCAAATAAAGATATTAAGAAACTGTTTATGGCATAGAATTCAAGCTTTGATCCTGCAGCTTCGTGTTTAAATCACTGTAGAGCGCTAAGCGATATCGTTCGTATTTCTGTGTCTGAGGAAAATTCTAGTTAACCCACATCTGCCTGATGTTTAATATAATGTCTTTATACCGCCATTTTGCATTATAAACAACTACCTGTGGAATTGTGTCCTCCTATTTAATAACACTCTTACAAAACCATGGTTACGTTCTGAAGCAGCAGTGTATATGCGTCGCATAGTGCCACGGCTGCGGCGTAGTCGGTGTCTAGATCGCAAGAAACCCTCTGCATGGACTATGTGCTAGGTACTCGCGAATGGTAAGTGAGTAAATAGTAATAAAACGAAAACTACACGTTACTCCGCTTCACAAAATCAGACGAAAACACGCCTAGAGACATTTAACAAAATGGAAGCAAAAAGGACTCATTCGAATAATAATAATACAAAAATGTATGAAACCTCATGTAAACTCTGATTTTCATGTAACAAACGAAACATCACATGTAAACTGCTGTATATGTTAACTCTGTATATAATAGTTAAAAAATGATCCCGGGTGACTGATTCCTTTTTTTTTCTTTTTCTACTTTTCAGATAAGTAACAAGTAAGACATCCTAACGAATATGAATTTTTATTTAATGAGATTTTTTGTAAGACAATTCAGACGAAGTTGTCTTTGAGTGACAGTTGTTATACTTACCATTTCGGTAATACGACCTTTTCCTCAATTTTATTAATATTCCAGGAATAATGTCTGAATATCAAGCCGTTAGTTGTAGCTAAATTCCAGATTGTAAATACAAACAATTCAACATCCCACAAGGAGAAAGCAATACCGAATATAGCGGACATACATTTGCTTATGAATCAGCTAAACTGTGAGAGCTAAGACTCCGCACCTCTGTAATATTATTACATCAAGGACTGATTTCACGTTCTCCAACTGAGCTAATGGTTCAAATCAAACAGATAGGCCTCATGTAGTTATATGTGGGCTGATTACATACTTTCCAAGTAGCATGATCGCCTTTAACGACAAAAATGTTGTTAGAATATAGGAGCAAGAGTATTAGCAGGAGAAATGCAAAATGAGTTCGTAATCGTAAATATTGTAAACATGGTGTTACGTCCGATACCATAACATTCTTATAATTATTTGTTTTTTCAGTTTTGATTTTTTGTTAAATATTCAAGGAATTTGTTAAATATTCATCTGAGCAGAAATTTATTGTGATTTCAATCCTGCTAGCAAGTAAATGAAAGCCAGTGTCTACGAACTTGCTCTAGCAGACGGATTACGAATTCTTGTATCTGTATCTGTCACTTTCGCTGACGCAGTACTGTGCTTCAGCATATATTTTTCCCATTGCGGTATGATTTGCACTTTCACTTGTGTCGCAGACTGGTTATAAACTCGTTGTAATGCAGCGGCCCCGTTATGCGCTATGGGGGCACGCCAGCCGAACGGCCTAACAATGGCGCCCGCTGCTAAGGGTCGCAAAGTACTTTGGAACATCTTGTATGTCGACGCCATAATGGATTATGTGCCAGACCATCACAATGTTATAATAATAATAATTTGAAACGTTTAAAAAAAATCACAGATTTCGTTCATAAGATTCAACATCATTAGTGCTGTAAAAACATGTTCCATGAGTCAGACTTAAAACGATATTAAATAAGCACGCCAAGAATATTACAACCTTATAAAAAATCACTCCATGAAAATGCCGGAATGGTTCCTTTGAGAGGACATTGCCGATCTCCTTACCCACCCTTCAAAACAAAAATCCGAGCGTAAGAAATGTTCAAATGTTTGTATACCTTATGGGACTTAACTACGGGGTCATCAGTCCTTAAACTTACAAACTACTTATGAACTAACTAACATTAAGGACGGCACAAATATCTCTGCCCGAGGGGGATTCGAATCCCCGACCGTAGTGGCCGTGCAGACCGTGACTGGAGCGTCTCAGTCCCCTCGGCCACCGCGGCCGGCCCGAGCGTAAGCTCCGTCTCCAATGACCACAGTATCTTCCTTCCTTCCTCTCGTGTGTTTGATTCAGGAAAAATACTGTCATGGTATGAAAGTTGTAGTCGGTGCAAATAAAAGAACGATGTGATTTTCCCGGGATGTAATAAAGAAAATTTGTTCCTCATGCAAGTATTTTCCTGGACGATTTTTAGCAGATTTCCAAAATTTTATTAGCCGAAATAAGCGCGACAGAGTTGGCAACTGCTTAATGACGGAGAGTAGCTACGTTTGCGTAGCTATGTCAGTGTTAACGCCGGCCGCGGTGGCCGAGGTGACTGAGGCGCTCCAGTCACGGTCAGCACGGCCTCTACGGTCGGGGGTTCGAATCCCCCCTCGGGCATGGATATTTGTGCCGTCCTTAGTCTTAGTTAGTTCATAAGTAGTTTGTAAGTTTAGGGACTGATGACCCCGTAGTTAAGTCCCATAAGCTTAACAAACATTTGAACATCTTTGAACATCAGTGTTAACAAGACAAACAACGCTGCGTAATGTCAGTGTGGGACTTCAGACGAACTTATCGGTTAGGACAGTGCGCTAACGGGCTGTGGCAGCAGTCGAGTGACTCGAGAGCCTCCACTAACTGCAGTGACTCTCCTGAGCTCGTGACCATATTGGTTGCATCCTAGACGACGGGAGAACCAAACACCTAGGACCAATGAGTCGCGATTTCAGGTGGTAAGAGCTAATGGTGTGATTTATGTGTAGCGCAGTTCCCACGTAGCCACGGTCTCATATTATCAACAACCCACTGTGTAAGTTGGTGGAGACTCCATAATGGTGTGGGCTGTTTTATGGAATGAACAATCCTCTTGTCTAACTGAACTGAACTCTCTCTGGAAGTGATTACGTTCGGCTAATTGGAGAGCATTTGCAACCATTTATTGGCGTGATGTTCCCAGGCAACGATGGAAATTTTATGGGTGACATTGCACCTTAAACCGGTCTCCAATTTTTCGGCATGGTTTGAAGAACATCCTGAACAAAACCAGCGAATGATCTGGCCACACATATCGCCCGACATGAATCCCATCGAACTTTTTTGGGTCATATTAGAGTGTTCACTTTGTTCACTAAATCCTGCTCCGCAAACAAATTCGCAGTATAATTACGTAGGCTTCCGCGGCCAGAGTCAGATGACATAAAAGTTTTCTGGGCGTTGTACCGCGTCATGATGTAAGGCTATTACTTAAATAACCGACGTTTCGGCCAACGTTACAGTGGCCTTCATCTGGCCAGATGAAGGCCACTGTAACGTTGGCCGAAACGTCGGTTATTTAAGTAATAGCCTTACATCATGACGCGGTACAACACCCAGAAAACTTTTATGTCAAATTCGCAGTAATAGCAGAAATAGAAGCAACACCGGACAGTGTTCCTACAAGGATTTGTTCAGTCCGTCGCACGTCGAGCTGTACTTCATAAAATGTTCAAATGCTTGTAAACCTATTGGACCAAACTGCTATGTTCATGCTAGGCTTACAAACTACTTTAACTTAACAACACACACATACATGCCCGAGAGAGGAATCGAACCTCCGGCGGCAGCGGCCGCCCAGTCCGTAGCACGATGCCCTGGACTACGGGACTAGCGCCCCCCACGCGGCTTCTTCACTTCACTAGGCAAAAGGAGTTCTGACAGGATATTAGGAGATGTATCATAACTTTTGTCACTTCAGTCTGCTTAATACAGTGAATGATGTACCAACAACTGGTGTGTTATATTGCATAGAACACAGCAATATCAACGTATCTGACAGATGTGGCTTAGCTATACGGTACATTGATTCATCAGTTTTCTAGGAGGTGTACAGTACAATCTGATTCAGAGTGTCTGTACACGTATTAGTAGGCATTAATATGAGGTTTGTGTCGCTCCCCCCACCCCCACACTACTTTGGAGATAGTTTTATTCACGCGTGTGAATGTCTGTGGAGTATGGTAATCTGTTTTTCCTTAAGAACCGAAGTTGATGGACGCTAAAATCTGACCTGAATCGGCGCTCCGTTTTATACCAAATGTGTTCCACTGGGTTCAGATGGGGTCTATTCTAAAACTCTAAACCAATCTCCGTCCCACACAGGCCTCGAGGGCCCAGCTGGTACCGACGGGCCGCCGTGTCGTCCTATGCCAGAAGGCGTCACCGGCTGGGCATGGAAGGGGACGCCCCGCATTCCCGGCCATTGTGTCTGTTTACCAGACCAGAGCCGCTACTCCTGAATCAAGCAGCTTCTCAACTGACCTCACAACGGCTGAGTGCACCTCGCATGCCAACAGCGCTCGGCAGATCCAGATCGTTACCCATCTATGTGCTAACTAAGTCCGACGATGATTTAATGGGAAGCGGTGTAACGACTGCGGCTCGACGTTGGCAGGGACTATGCCACTGCTCACAAGTCGTTACCTTACATATGCCACTTTATGCCGGGGTGCAATGTCAAGCTGAAACAATCATCCTCTACAAATTGTTTCTCTGGTGCACGCGGTACAGTGCTGTAAAATGTGTCAGTATTCTTCCACATGTACTGTCCATATTCTTCCACTGTACAGTTTTTTTTTTTTTTTTTTTTTTTTTTTTTTTTTTAAGTGAAAAGTAGACATTTAGACATATAGTTCTAAGTAAGAAACTTTTGGTTGGTAGCCGTTTTCTTTTTAACCTAAACAAGCAAAAAAGTTGGAAATTCAAAAAGTAAAATGGATTTTTTTTTAATGAAATTGTTAATGGAGTGTGAAAATTACGGACGAATAGTAATAGTTGGCCCGTTTGCACAAGCTACAGCATGATGCATCATTCGAAATCAATCGTTACCAATCATTTAAAGTCTAGTGGTCTCTCTTCCTACCACCTCAAGCATGCCTACCATCGATTGAAAAAATATACGTTTGATCAGGAGCCAGTCGACCACTGAACCCCGATCTTGCTAACGACGGGCTAACTGTACTGCTAGGTTTTCCTCACAACCACCCTTCACAATTCTCGGCGGTGCCTCACGGTCTGTTTCTCGGGTCTCCCTGGTATTGGCCAAGCTGCAGCGCTACCTTCATTTCACCAGAAGTAGACGTGGGCAGCTTCAGGGAGGGTGAAATTTCTCTAATAGCTCTGAGGGCAGTACAAGTGACTGGGCTCTCCTGATGACCCATTCTCTGATTCGGCAATTTCAATACTCCCCGCTGGCTTTGATATTGGCGAGTTCGCCTGCCGTGATATCTAGTTGTCAACTTCGCACTGTACACGGGTGTGCGAATACTTTTGACCGGCATCACGACTATCTATCTTTCACTTGCCGTTATTTGAAATACACCCTTCGTGAAGCAGCGGCATAAATATATCAAACCTTACACACGCGGCAACCTGCTCTGTATTCGAGAATGCGCTGGTTCTGCATTTTTACTTGGACTGCCCACAACTCACGAAACAATTTCCGCTGTCGGTCGCGGGCTGAGGATAATGGATCGCCTCGTGCTGCGGCAATCGCCGCTGTCTTTGCTGTGCGGCGTCTGACGTCCTGCTGGAGCGTAATTTCAGGCTTGAGATAACCCCGCCATCATCAGCGATTCCTCACTGTCAGACCGCGAGTAAGTTTGCAGGCGAGATAAAAGGTTTCCCCGTACCGTCGAGTTAATAACCGTTCGAATAATTGGGGGAAAAATCACTGCTAGGCCTTGCTATTATATCTTCTGTAGTCATTAATATTGTTTCCTTAAGCAAGTGTTTCATAACGGATGGAACGCATAACCGAAGTATTGGGTGTCACATAATAAAATCTGCCGGTTACTTACCACTCATCTTGCAGCAACATTCCGTTTAAACAATTATTTTAAGTGATGAATGGCGAACACCTGAACCATCTGCAATAAGCACGAGTAATACCTTGATATGTTATAAAAGCTTAAAGTACAAGAGTCGTAGGCACTGCTTGCTATATGATAATAGCACATGCTGAAACTTTTCTAATTGGAGTCTGAAAAATATATATGTTTTGCTTATATTGTAACGGAACATAAATTTGTAAGAAGTATTTGAGGATTTGAACAGATTACAATTGAGTTCGTTTTAGACTACCATTTTGGAATAGTATTACAATTTCATCAAATTTTTTCTGCTCTTACTATGAATGTTTCGTTATTGCAACAATCGCCTACTTAATATTGAAGCCGTTAATTGGCACAGAGAAACAGAGAGAGGAGTTCATCCCGAATTCTAAAGCTACTCGAGAACCCACGTTCTGGATATTTGTGCTGTCTTTAGTATAAGGTAGTTCATAAGTACTTTGTAAGTTTAGGGACTGTTAACCCCGCAGTTAACTCCCATAAGCTTCACAAACATTTTAACATTTTTGAACATGTAAGGACAGTTTTGAGTAAGGCGGACAGCCTACTTCGGTTTATTGGAAGAATTTTGGGAAGATGTACTTCATCTGTAAAGGACACCGGGTACAAAACGTTTCTATGCCCACGCCTTGAATATTGCTCAAGTGTTTGGGACCCACAGCATGTTTAATGGAAGACATAGGCCGGCCGCGGTGGCCGAGTGGTCTGCGGCGTGCCAGTCACGGTGTGCACGGCCGCTGCGGTCGGGGGTTCGAATCCCCTCTCGAGCATGGATGTTTGTGCCGTCTTTGGTATAAATAGTTCATAAGTAGTTTGTAGGTTTAGAGACTGATGACCCCATAGTTAAGTCCCATAAGCTCTACAAACATTTGAACATTTTGGAAGACACAGAAGCAGTTCAGAAGGGAGCAGCTAGGTTCGTTACTGGTAGGTTCCACCAATGCACGAGTGTCACGGAAATGCTCCGGGAACTGAAATGGGGATCGCTGGAGAAAAGACGACGTTCTTTTCGAGAAATACTCTTGAGGAAATTTAGAGGGCCGGAATTTGAACAATCTTCCTGCCGCCTACTTACATTTCGCTTAATGATCACAAGGACAAGATAAGAGAAATTAGGGCTCGTAGGGGGAATATATGCAATCTTTTTCCCTCGATCTATTTGGGAGGGGAATAGGAAAGGAAATGCCTAGTGCCGGCCTCGGTGGCCGAGGAGCCGAGGCGCGGCCACTACGGTCGGGGGTTCGAATCCCCCCTCGGGCATGGATATTTGTGTCGTCCTTAGTGTTAGCTAGTTCATAAGTAGTTTGTAACTTTAGGGACTGATGACCCCGTAGTTAAGTCCCATAAGCTATACAAACATTTGAACTTTTTTTTTTAATGCCTAGTAGTGGTACAGTGTATCCACCGCTTCGCATTTTCAGTGGATCGCGGAGTATGTATGTAAATGTAGAAACTTAAAAATTTTTAAATAAAGCTACTGAGCCCACTGACTTATTATGTATTAAAAGTTGCTCATCCTTGTTCTCATGGGGTTATCATGGTGCCATTCACCTCAGAAAAAGTCGATAGCAAGTATTTTCAACTGCTCTGGTTAGTTACCCACATCTAATAAACAACTGAATCATGTCATAAAACAACAACTTTTCTCGTAACGTATTTTCCTCATATCGTTCACGCACTTCATTTTATACCAGACCAATAATCTTGAATTTCTATTTAGCAATATTTTTCTAATCGAGTTCTCTATATCTTGGAAGGTATGCGTAAATCTAGAGCAGCCATGGCCAAACCGCGCCCCGCGGGCGTGGGCGCCTTTGCCGCGCCCCTGCCCCGCTCACTGTGCGCAGCGGCGTGGGGGGCAGAGTGGCGAGCAGTTAAGTTTCGATGTTCACGTATTATACTTATATAAGTGCTAAAAACACTCTACGACATTGCTCTCTACTCTACGTAGACGTAGATGATGAGGAGAGATGGGCAGCCTGGACTGGGCAGTGCTGACGGCAGCGGAGTGATGAACCGGTTGGTCGGGTGTCTGACGCCGCCTAGCCAGCTGACTTGGGCGCCGGCACAGAGCGGCCGCGGATGACCTCTGCCGCTTCACCGTTACGCCGAAAAACAGCGGCCGCGGGCTACGCACTAATTGTCTGTCCTCTGCTCGCCTCGCCGACGAGCAGAGCATAGCCAAGCCGAGCCGAAAAGCCCGAGACAATGGGACCAGTGGCGATATAGACAATTTTTTCGGGGGGAGGGGGCGGGTAAGATAAAGGTAAAGAAAAGTTAAGTGATTTTAATTAGAAATACCATGACATTTCGTAGCAGTTTTGTCACTCGTATCAAGGGATAATTTCCCATGAAGACCATTTTACTTTGCTGCGCTCAACCATTTTTGTTGCTCACATTAAAAGTTAAAAATATAGCTAAAAAGAACTGTCATGAAATTCACACCACTGATACCTTTTTCCTGCTACCAATACTGCCGCGGTGGAGTATTCGGGCGGTCTAAGGCGCCTCGCTGCGGATCGCGCGGTTGCTCGCCGTCGGAGGTTCGAGTCCTCCCTGGGGCATGGGTGTGTGTATTCACTTCAGGTTAGTTTACCTTAGTTTAAGTAGTTTGTAAGTTACGGACAGATGACCACGCAGTTTGGTCCGATAGATTTACAAACATTTGAATTTTGAATTTACAAACATATATGAACTACCAATACTTGGAAATATGACTGTCTACCCCGGCGATGCCTTTAGATTCGCTAAAATATTTCAGATACCGGTTCTTTTCGCTATTTTCATTATTTCTGGAGGGGGGCAGCTCCATTGCCTCCAACCCCCCTCCTTATATATACCACTGACTGGGACTGTACCGAGCTTCCAGTGAAGGGTGCCTGACAAGGGGAGGTCGTTTGATAGTTCGCACCAAGCTGTGGGCAGAAGGTAGATGAATTTTTCCAAAAATCGTAAAAATCGCGCCCACTTTGGTCGTAGGAGGAGAGATTACAATCCCAAAAGACTAAGTAACTGAGTACAGATACGGTTTGATGTTCGCGTGGCATGGTGCCGGCGAGGTAGCTAAGCGCGTTCCAACGGAAAAAAAATTAGTTGATGTTTCATAGATCGAAAACGGTAAAACACGATACCACGTCTACAAGGAACCGATCTACAAATAAATAAATAAATAAAATAGCGCGCGAACTTAGTGTTAGCTGCTATCTACAGGGTGTTTCACTAAGTGTGTTTGCCTCTGTAACGTTTAAAATAATAGGTGACGGGAAATTTTAATGCGGTAGGTCAACACAAGAAATGTTACACTTTCTGCGGAGCTATGAACATAGTTTATTGTATCATTTTCCAAAGAGTTACAGCACAAAGATATAATTTTTTAAATGGAACAATAGTTTTTTCTATCGTGTATTGGATTCGTTTAAACCAGCTGCGTCCAAATCAATTTAAACTACATTCCTATCACTGTTAGTTTGGGAGCTACAACCCTTCAAAGTTCCGGGGGCGAAGGCTGCGATACGTAGCGTAGCTGATTGGTCGAGTGGCTATCCTCTGGGGCACGGGGCACGGCCCACTGTCTCATGACCACCAGCCAGTCGGCTACGCTGTCGTAGCCTCCGCCCCCTAAACTTTGAAGGGTTGTAGCTCCCAAACTAACAGTGATAAGAATGTAGTTTAAATTGATTTGGACGCATCTGGTTTCAACGAATCCAATGCACGATAGAAAAAACTATTGTTCCATTTAAAAAATTATATCCTTGTGCTGTTGTCAGAGAACATTTTTTGGCATAATTTTTGCCGCGCTGGAGTGACCGAGCTTTCTAAGGCGCCTTGCTGCGGAGCGCGCGGTTGTTCGCCCTCGGAGGTTCGAGTCCTCCTTGGGGAGTGTGTGTGTATGTGTATGTGTGTGTGTGTGTGTGTGTGTGTGTGAGTGTGTGTGTGTATGCATGTATTTGTTGTCTTTACGTTAGTATGAGTTAGTTTAAGTAGTTTTTAAATGTAAGGACTGATGAACATAGTAGTTTGGTCCAAAAAAGTTTACACACATTTTTTAGCTACAATTTTTCCCCGAAAGCATACTTAATTCAGATTTTAAAATTGTTTCGTTTTACAATTTTGATGCACGTTAAGCATAATGGATCATTGGGTTGAAAACAGGAGCACTAAATTCATCCAGTACGGTTGTGTGGTTTTTTTTTTTTATCGCAATTTTTCTTGACGACAACTCTCGCTATTGTTGTAGCGTTTAAGAAGCACTGAAATATTTAAGAATATTCAAATTATATTTTAAAATGTTTAACATTACAGGTAATAAATTACAATGAAAGTCTGAAGTAGCGGGAATAGAATTCGGGCCGCAAACAGTCCATACTGTCGCGAACGTTTTCTCATTTCCTATAGCTTACTCGGGCGATATATTTTAGAAATTTGTTAGCCTCATCTAACTGCTTCTGCTACACATCCTACGACCTTCCCCTGTGGGTCATGAACTATACCGCATAGCCGAATCTTTCAAGACACAGGTGATGAGGACCCTAGGCAGAGAATTTTCATATAAACTAATTAAAATTAACACCTCCTACGTGTGTGATGTGTAACTGACCAGTAGACATCACTGAAAGGATTAAGAAAATACAAAACAAGCTATCTGTAGAGAAACAGTTACAGCAGAATGGGTCGTCCACTTCAGTTACTGGGTTTACCTGAGTAAGAAATCCATCGAAAACATTTCATCCTTTCTAAAGTTACCCAGTCCGACCCTGTAACTAAAACTTACATACTTTAATAAGTATTTTTTATTTTGTTCGCTTTACTCGTAAACAATTTGTTATTCCCGCTTATAATCGCTTGTGTCTTTTTGTCTGTTATCTATCATGTCCTCTTCGCAAATATTTTGCCGTATTCTTACTGTTTCTAAGTCTTCTCCCGTTTAGCAATGTGCACAGCGATGGAAGCTCGCTCAGTCTCCCGAATGGTATCCCATGTTTATTATATATGCCTCCTCCGCGGCCCTCTGCATTCCTTTCCAAATACAACGTCGATGAATGTTGGTGAATGTTTTAATCATTTATTTACTTTCTATTCCTACAAGATGGTTGAAAACGCATCGTTCGAAGCTTGTCGTAAGATTGTAGTATTTGGCAAGCACAACATCTTCAGAGCTTATGGACATCATGAAATGCTTCAGAGTCTGCATTTGTATAAGCGCTCTGGTAAAACAACCGTGTAATTTTTCATCCGAAAATCTTCCCTGGGACACTAAAATAGTCTGTGTGGTATGAAGGTTATACCTTTAGCAAACCGTAAAAATGGCCTCCGAACTCAAGAATAATGATACAGTACCGCTAGTACCATTAAATAATCACTTAAATAAGACTTAGTTGCAAAATACTTACACGAATTATCTACAGGAGAATGGAAAGAATTGCAGAAGCTCATGGCAGACATGTTCATTTTGTCATGTTAGCTTCAATTTTTTTGAAAAAATTACTGATCTTGCTAAAGCAATAAAGCTCCATACATTGGAAACATTGTCGAACTCTCATGTCATTCCAGTTAATCACTGGCAAACTTCTTACCGGCTCACGATCATTGATCACCTATACTTCATTGGAACATTGTATTTCTTAGCTTGACAATCTTTTGTCTTAGTTCTTCCAAAACGTGTATGGTCTGTACCAAAATTTAATTTAATTAAAAATGTTGCAATTTGTATCGCTAAAAACATCTCTTTAATTTCTTTTATTTCTTTGAAACCTGTCAGTTGCACCTGGTTCTGTCTTCCTCATCAGTTAATGAGAACTATTGCTGGCAGAAAAAGTGGTGAATTATTTCAGCGCAATGAATTATATGGTCAAGTTATAAAATTAAACAAATGTTATTATTCAAAACTGCAAATGAGTTGTACCAACGCCTTTATTCTATGACAAGCAATGGGGAGTGAAGGAACGGAACTAGTCTACAATATATATGAGAAACTGAGTTCAATAAATGAAACGTAATCCACATAATACAGGGTGCTTCTGTACATTCCTACACCACATTATACACGCAAAGAACGGCAAGTGTCTGTGTTAATATGCTCAGAATTCTACCTTTTAGTTAACACGGAACAATACAGCTTTCTATAGATGAAAGACTTACAGATGAAAACCCAGGACTAGGATGCGGCAGGATTTTTTTTCTAAAACCTCTTGAACAATAGCAGTGAACAACAAATTATGTTTGGGAACCTTCCTTATCAGTAAATCATAATGCAGTGGCGAATTTAGCCGAAAACATCATGAAAATTTGAGATTTCCCAAAGTTTTTTTAAAAATGAATTCATATTTTTCGGTTTATAATTTGGAGTCATACCCTAATGTCTGAACGGTTATCGTGTAGTATAGGTTAGCGTGTACTGTAAAAAATGCGGCTTGCATGTTTACAGTGTGTTTCATTGCGTTATGTTCGCTATCGAAATTTTAAGAAAGGATCATTTTTGTCTTAGAATACTTTTTCACAGAGATAGCGTTTAATAAACTGAAAATTGGTAAAACAACGCCGCGCGGGAATAGCCAACCGGTTCTAGGCACCTGGTCCGGGACTGCGATGCTGCTCCCGTCGGAGGATCGAGTTCTCCCTCAGTCAGAGGTATTTGTTGCCCTTAGTTAAAGTAGTTTGTAAATCTAGGGACTGGTGACCACAGTAGTTTGGACCCATATTAAAAAAAATGATGTTTAACAAAAACATATCTTGCATGATACTACGACATAGGTAAGGTAAGGTACAGCAGTCAACAATTAGATTGGTTTGAACACAACAGTGCTTTACTAGACATGGCCCTGTTTGGAGATGGTATGCCGTTGCCTTCCTCCGACCTTCGAACTGACTTAACCAGCCATAGGGGGACCTAAAGTTTAACGTAGGTTCCGAACTGCGGTTGTACTCGATATTTTTCACATCAACAACACTGTCAGAGGCGAAAGAAGTGGAAAGTGATGGATAAAAGTCCTACGACCAAGCGATAATCGAGCCTGCAAATTTTGGATTTATAATCTGGCACTCTACCACCTTGCTACCGAGCCGCGCCCTTAACTGTCGTATTTATTCCTCAAATAAACTTACGAAATCCTTATAGAAGGTATTCAATTCTTAACTGAACTAATCGCGGTTGTTTCGTTATACCATGGCTGCAAAGAAGGTCAGAAAAGCCTGAACACTTCGGATTCAATTTGATTACTTTCTAAGCAGTCTCTGATGTTTATATTTCTCTGAGGTATATTTCTGTAAGTGTTTCACTCTCCTGTATATAATTCGAGTAACTATTTTGTAGTCAACTCTTGTTAAAGTGAGCCGTGCGGTGTGAAGAGTCATCTTACAGATAGCATAGCCGCTTTCGTCAGAAATTTCGAGTCCTCCCTTGGCCACGGGTGTGTGTATTGTCCTTTGAATAAGTTAAAGTAGTTTGTAAGTGCAGGAAGGGACTGATGACCATAGCAGTTTAGTTTCATAGGTTTAGAAGCATTTGAATTTATTTTATTACAGTAATAATCTGATAGTACTAGCGATAACATCAGCCGTCTTTGATTTTTAAACTATATCATTATTTTTTAAACTATTTCGACTGTTTTATATCTCCTGCAAACAACGCAGATTAGTGTACTAGGGAATTGAAGAGATCATCCGGTAATTTTACCAGAACACCTACAGCAAAGCAGGCTATGCTCTGCAACAATTCGTGATGTCTGTAAGGTTGAAGACGTTGTGATTGCCAGATCTTGATGTATTGTCTGTTACATTGTTATCTGTATTCTTATTTCTTCTGTTTAGCATTTCTTAATCTGTATCAATGTAGACTATGATCTTTGAAATATAACAGTGTTTAAATTATCTGTTACTGTGTTATTGGATTGCGGAGAGACCAGAGACTGAATTGATGCAACTCTCCACCCTAACCTATTCTGAGCAAGCCGCTGCATCTCCTTATAAGAATGACAACCAACATCACTTTGAACCTGCTTACTATATTCGTCTACCGGTCTCCCTCAGCGATTTTTATCCCATAAACTTCCCTACAGTGCTAAATTCACGAGTCCTCGCTCTCTAAGAACGTGTCCCACCAATCGAACTCTTCTTTTAGTCAAGGTACACAGGAAATTTCTTTTCTCCCAATTCTGTTCAGTACCGCCTCATTAGTTTCGCGATCTAATCGCCTAATCTTCCGCAATCGTCTGTAGCAACACATTTCCAAAGCTTTAAAGCTTTTGTCGTCTGCACTGTTTATCGTCCATGTTTTACTCCCGTACACGGCAACACTCCACACAAATCCCTCCAGAAAAACTTCCTCACGCTTAAATTAATATTCGATGTTAACCAATATATCGTTTTACGAAAGGTTTTTATTCCCATTGCCATTCTGATTTTTATATTGTCTGTACTACGACCAGCATGAGTTATTTTACTGCCTAAGTAACGAATCTCATCTTCCGTCTTTATTGTTCCGTTACCCAATCTAATTAATTCAGAATCGCCTGATTTTCTTCAACAATATTCCATCAATCTTGTTTTGTCTTGTTAATGTATATCTTATTAGTTAATGTTATTATACATGAATGTGTTTGTACGAGGGAAGCAACTGTTTATTCACAACCGATATAAAAGCATTACATGTTTGCACCTGTTACTGTCCTTCAAAGTAGTCACCAGCGTTGTGTACAACCCATTGTCAGCCATGTGGAAGGCGTAGAATACCATTAGCAGAGCCTGTTCTGTTGTTAGTGCGAATGGAGCGGTCTACTGCCTGTCGAATCTCTGGAACAGTTCTGAAGCGAATGCCACGAAGTGGTTTCTTCATCTTCGTAACGCATTTATCTCTGCATATCCACCAATTCATGCGAAACCCAACGTGATGCAATTTTCCACATGCCGAGGCGTTCCTTCAGGATGCTTAGCACATCCGTATGCGCTAATCCGCTTTCGTGGGCGAGCTCACGATCGTCTGGCGTCGATCACTGTCCACTAACGCGGCAACAGTATGCACTACTTCTTCTTCAGAGACGCTAGGACGACCTTCCAGATGCATGTTTGTCACTGTTGGCCAACCTTCGTCGAAAGCTTTTACCTCACGTGCCACTATTGTGTACGGCAATGCCGATTCCCCGCACGCCTGTTAGAGACCTTGATGACACTGTCGTGCTGTATGACCTCTGGCACATTCTACATCTACATCTACATACTCCGCAATCCACCGTAAGGTGCGTGGCGGAGGGTACACTGTACCACTTCTAGGCATTTCCTTTCCTATTCCACTCCCAGATAGAATGAGGAAAAATGAATGCCTATATGCCTCCATACGAGCCCTCCGTACATTCAATCTTTATCCGACTCCGTTGTTCCTGTTTTGAGAACATAATGACACCGCTACGTCAGATCGCATGTTCACAAGTGACTGTGTTTCCCTCGATTGTGCGCACGCCGGTGACGAGGGACGGACGAGTCCATTTGTTCGGACTTAAGGTAAGTATGTGAACAACTTGTGCTATCAACGACAATAGTGGATTCCATTGAATGTTGTCTCCACAGCCACTATTTACGTTCCAGCCCTCGTATCTTGTATGTTGACTGGAATTAATAAAAAATAAGTTTGGTATAATAGCTTATTTCCAGTACATAATTTATCTGATAACGTAAAGTAGTTGGCTGAAGTGCAGTTTATCAGTCCGCGAGTGGTGTTCTGTGTATAGACGTTGCCAACGACGCCGCGGCCAATTAGGAGTAGCGTTCGCGAGGGCAATAAGAAATAGCTTTATTATTTATGGTTTGTAAACAAATCGGCGAAGTGAATTAAAAATTATTTAGGTCAACATATTGTATTTCAATCAATGTGAAATTTATATTTCCGATATGTAGTGGAGATTAAGCTTAAGATAATGACAAAAACGACTAGTGATTTTAAATGCAGTGATTGCATGACTTTTGCAGCCTTTACGACTGCAATTACTTTTACTGAGATGTTCTGAACCGGAAAAAAAAATTCTCGTGTAATCTATAGCTAACCTTAAGGTTACGCTGCCTTGTTGTTGGTTTTGAAGTTATTGATAGTGTGTTAAAGAATAGTCTTAAAGTCTGGTGAAGACATCCTAACTTTCACTTACAAAAGTAATCTGTACTGTAGCCTTAAGAAGGTTAAGTATATGTTAAACGAGATTTAAAAAAAAAAAAAAAAAAAAAAAAAAAAAAAAAAAAAAAAAAAAAAAAAAAAATCCCCGGTTTAGTACCGAAACTTCGAGATACACGGATTCTTCCAAATTACCAAACACCTGTATTTTTCTTAGGGAAGTGAACACTAATTTTATTACAATTCATTATTCACGCATTATAAGGCACTATAAAATTATAGTCAGTCAATAACTTGAGAGAGAGAGAGAGAGAGAGAGAGAGAGAGAGAAAGAGAGAGAGAGAGAGACATATTTTACTTTACGTTGCAAGAAAGTATTAAACCTGAACTGAAAAGTAGTGTATGTGGAGAAGCGCCAGATTCACTACACATCTCATTGGCCACCTGAATGCCACTCCTGATTGGCTGCCTTCACCAGCGTCTTTCACCGCACCGTTACCAACTTCTACACATGAAGCACCACTCGTGGACTCATAAACTGCAGCTTTAACAAGTAGTTTGCATTCGGCGATAAAAAAAAGAATCTCTCTTTCAAAAACTGGGACTTAGGATTCGAACAATTAATATAGAGATAAGTCGGAAGCGGCACAAGAAAAGAGAAGTAAAAAAATATTCCATTGTTCAGGAGCGCGTGGATAAATTTCTGGAACTGTATTCAGCAGCAGCAGCAGCATTAAGCCAGAGGGTCAGAGATTCCGAGAGTCGCGAGAACAAGCGTCGGAGCGTCGCGTCGCCTCAGAAGAAACAGAGAATGCCGCGCTCGGCGATTGTCGAAGTTCGCACGGTCGAATAATACTGCCGGCCGCGTCCCGTTAAGCGAACATTGGCGCGCATTTTTTGGCGGGTCTTTTTGCCGGCCGGCGTTTCCTGGGGCAAATGAAGAGGCTGGCTATTGTGGTGGGCCGCGTGGTGCTCTTGTTGCGGCGGTAACTCGATTGTGGTCTGCAGCGGCCTCGTCTCCGGTGCACAGCCTGCGGCAGCGGCGGTTCCCCCTCCACGGCGGCTGCGCTGTCGCCACGCAGACACGCCGTACCGCGCCGCGCCGCGCCCATTCATGCAGCCGCTGCACCTGCTGAGCTGACGAGCGACACCCGGCGCCGCGCGACACCGCGACAGCCGTGTTGTGTTTTCACACATTACTTTCAAAATGTTCAAATGTTTGTAGAACTTATGGGACTTAACTACGGGGTCATCAGTCCCTAAGCTTACAAACTACTTATCAACTAGTTAAGACTAAGGACGGCGGAAATATCCATGCCCGAGGGGGGATTCGAACCCCCGACCGTAGTGGCCGTGCAGATCGTGACTGAAGCGCCTCAGTCCCCTCGGCCACCGCGGCCGGCCATTACTTTCAGGAAAGACTTTTATATCAAGTGCTTATTTGAATTAATATCCTAGCAGAAATGGAGATACGAAGGTTGGAACTTAAATCTACATGGGATACTCTGCAAATCACATTTAAGTGCCTGGCAGAGGGTTAACCGAAAGAACATTATACTACTTATCTCCCATTCCATTCTCGAATAGCGCGAGGGAAAAAGAACATCTAAATCTCTCCGTTCGAGCTCTGATTTCCCCTGTTATATTCTGATGGTCATTTCTACCTATGTAAGTGGGAGTCAACAACATATTTTCGCATTCGGCGGAGAATGTTGGCGATTGGAGTTTCGTAAGTAGCCCACGCCGAAGCTTTGGACTATTTTGATGTCCTCCGTCAAACCCACCTGATAAGGACCCCACACTGTGCAGCAATGCTCCAAAAACGGACGGACAAGCGTAGTGTATGCAGTTTCTTTTCTAGTTCTGTTGCATCTTTTAGGGGTCTGCCAATGAAACGCAGTCTCTGGTTCGCCTTCCCCACGACATTATCTACGTGTTCTTTCCAGTTTAAGTGTGAAGTAATAGTAATTCCTAGATATTTTCTGGAGTTTACGGCCTTCACTTTTGATTGATTTATCTGGAAAACAAAGTTTAACGGATTTCTTTTCGTACTCATGAGGACGACTTCACACTTCTCATTGTTTAGAGTCAATTGTCAATTTCTACACCATGCTGATATCTTATTCAGATCGTTCTGAATCGTGGCAACATCGATCTGAAGATACTATGCCACGGAATTTACTGATGTTGCTCAGATGTCTGTAAATCTATCGGACTAAACTGCGTGGTCATCAGTCCGTAACTTACAAACTACTTAAACCTAGGTAAACTAGCCTAAGGACAAACACACACACCCATGCCCCAGGGAGGACTCGAACATCCACGGCGAACAACCGCGCGCTCCGCAGCGAGACGCTTTAGGCCGCTCGGCTACTCCACCGCGGCACGGAATTTACTATTGTCGCTGATAGCATATGTTATTGTCATACCTATCTTACCTCCAAGCAAATGAAATCTCCCGTTCCAGGTCATCGACCAGCGCATAATCGAAGGAAACACAGTCACTTGTGTGCGGCCGCGACGGATTAGCCGCGCGTGCTGGGGCGTCGTGTTGCGGCGCGAGCGTCAGTCCGCCGTCGGGGGTTTGAATACCCTCTCGAGCTTGGATGTTTGTGTCGTCTTTAGTATGACATAGTTCATAAGTAGGTTGTAAGTTTAAGGACTGATGACCCCACTGTAACTCCCTTAAGCCTTATAAACATTTGAACATTTGAACTTGTGTGGGAGCGGTCTAATGTAACGGCATCACTATGTTTTTGAAAAGGAACAGCGGAGTTGGAACAAAATTGAATGTGCCGGAAGTAATACAGTATGACAGCGTCATCAAGTTCTTCGAGTGCATCAGAGCCCCAGTGTGGTGAAAATTATGACGATTCTCGTATATGACTGAGATGGTGTTATCCTAATGCATTACGTCCCTCATCAGCACACCGTCAATGCAAAGTATTACTGTACGTTTTTGGACCATTACCCGCGACTAGCTTTGCGAAAGAAGCGGTAACACTTTCTGCGCAAACCGCCTATCAGTTTACACGACAATGCGCGGGCGCATTCGGCGCAAGGTATGGCTTATCTGAACGGTCGATGGCACTGGGAAGTACTGTACCGTCCACCGTACTCCCTGGACGGAAGTCTTTGTGAGTCTGATTTGATTCCTAAGATGAAGGAACCACTACGCGGTATTCGCTTCAGACCTGTTCCAGAGATTCGACTGGCAGTAGATCGCTCCATTCGCACCATCAACAGAACATACGTGGCAACGGGTTGTACACAACGCTGGTGACTGCTTTGAAGCCAGCCGCGGTGGCCAAGCGGTCTTGTGCGCGCCAGTCACGGTCTGCACGGTCTCTACGGTCGGGGTTTCGAATCCCCCCTCGGGCATGGATACTTATGCCGTCCTTAGTATTAGCTAGTTCATAAGTAGTTTGTAAGTTTACGCACTCATGACCCCGTAGTTAAGTCCTATAAGCTCTACAAACATTTGAACATTTGAATTAAGACTACTTTTAAGGGGAGTAACAGGTGCAAACATGTAACGCTTTTGCAACGGTTGTGAATAAATAGTTGTCTAAATTTACGTTCCAACGCTCGTATTTACGTGTCTGCACGCCCTTCCTCGGGTTCTTGTCTTTATCAAACGTCTGCTGTTTTATATGCTTGCGTATTAATTTGAACAAAGGCTTCCAGATGAGTCAGTGTTTGAATGGACACCCTAGAAGAGGCGAAGATATTTACACAGAAGAGAAAATCACTGCACGGTTAGCACTATCTCTGACTATTGTCTGCACCAGATGATCCGCTGCTTCATTACTTGTACATTAAGCTGAAAAAATTAAGGAAGATAGGTATTAACGCCCCATCGACTGTGAGGTCTTTAGAGACAGCTTACTTTGAATAAAGTCTTTCAAACGAGTGTGAATCTCAATGAACATCCTAGAAGAATATCTTTATAAACAACATAAAATGTTCAAATGTCTGTAAATCTATCGGACCAAACTGCGTGGTCATCCGTCCGTAGCTTACAAACTACTTAAAGCTAGGTAAACTAACCTACGGACAAACAAACACACCCATGCCCCAGGGAGGACTCGAACCTCCACGGCGAGCAACCGCGCGCTCCGCAGCGAGACGCTTTAGACCGCTCGGCTACTCCACCGCGGCTGTAAACAACAGCAAATCAGCATATATAGCAGCACTTCCTCTGGCTATTATCTATGACACTTCCTGCCTTTTTTGGGTCTACACATTAATTTGTATGATCAGACGAATGCGTATTCCAATGAACACCCCAGAAGAAATGTAGATATTTACAAATAACAGCACATCAACAGACCTGAGGACCCTTCTTCTGTCTATTGTCTATGGCAGACACCCGTTGCTTTCCACATCTGCATGTTACTTTGAAGAAAAAACTGTTACAGACGAGATGGTATTAAATGAACACCTTAGAAGAAACAGAGAAACTTACAAAAAATAGCAATTTATCAGACCTGTGCGACATTCCTGTGACTATTGCCTATGCCCTACATTTGCTGCTTCTTTTTTCTGTACATTACTCTGAACAAAGTTGTTCATATTCGCACATTAATTTAAACACGAGCTTTCTGTCGAGGGTGTGTTTGAATGAACAACCTAGAAGAAATGGAAATATTTACAAATAACAGAAAATCAACACATCTGGACATCTCTGGCTACTTTCGCCAGCTGCTTTATGTATGCACGTTAAATTGAACAAAGTAATTCAGGCGAGTGTGTATTTGAATGAAAATCCTTAAAGAAGTAGATATTTACAAATAACTACAAATAACCGTGCCTAGGCATCCTTCTTGTGGCTATTGTAGCTGCCAGGCAACCATTGCGTCGCCTAACTTCACTTTACTCTGAATAAATATGGATGAACACCTAGTATAAATAGAAATATTTACAAACAACAGTAAAATACCGTATCTGCGAGCCCTCTGTCTGGCCATTGTCTATGATAGGCGTCTGCTGCTTTACATGCATGCACATTAATTTGAACTAAGTCTTTCCCACAAGTCTTTACTTGAATGAACACCCGCAAAAGAAATGGAGCTATTTACAAATAACAGAAAATATATCTGGGCACCCTTTCTATTGCTGTTGTCTCTCCGTGCTTAGCGTGTCAACCCATTAATTCCAGCAAAATCTTTCAGGCGAGTGAGTATTTGTATGAACACCCTATCAGAAACTGGGATAATTACAAATAATAGCATATTACCGTGCCTGAGTGCTCTATCTCTGGCTGTTGTCTACAGCAGAGGATTCCACACTGCGTGTTGCAAACACTGTGGTGTTTGGTATTAGTATCAAGGATATTGCAAGACTACGAAATTCATAATGTATACTTTTATTGTTAGGAAAAAAAAACTGTAGCAGTATATGAAATTTCACATACAGATTATCGGTCAAGCAATGTGCCTGACACTTCAAAAAGTATAGAACAACTATAAAAATGGAACCTTTCAAAAAGTAGTTTGTTTTGCGACACCACGCAGGAGCAACAACACAAATGTGGAGGCTGTATGATGTGTTCACTGATATCTAAAAGCGGAATTAGTAGCAAAATGTATCCATTTAGTGCAACTGGAAACGAGATTGTATGGACATTTGCGAACAGTACGTATAAACCAGTATGACCTAAGACGCTCAAAGTAAGTTGTTTTTCCAGGAAGGCAGGTGTTTCCGGATACCCGCATGGAAATAAACAGTTGGAAATCCCTAGCATCAGACAGTGCGGCTAGTTTATACCCTGAATTAACGCATGAGCTACCTGTAGGAAGTCACCGTACGGTGCATGGCGAAGCGGCCGAGCGCTTTGAGGCGCTATGTTGCGATGCGCGAGGCCGTTCCCCGTCGGGGTTAGAATCCCCCCTCGGGCATGGATGTTTGTGTTGTCTTTAGTATAAGGTAGTTCATAAGTAGTTTGTAAGTTTAGGGATTGATGACCCCGCAGTTAAGTCCCATAAGCTTCACAAACATTTAAACATTTTCGGTGCATGGCGGAGTGTACGTTACTGTGGGTTAACACGTTTGTTACTCTTCACGCTGAAACGGCTGGACGGAATTGAATGAAATATAGAATGAAGGTAGGTTATACCCCGAATTAAAACAAGAGGAAAATGACAATTAAGTTTTTTTCTGTGGATTGCAGAGTTACAACAGACTTTGACACCGTTTTACCTAAAAACCATGGAAGTTACCGTATGTATGATTCCATGTGGAAGCTTTTTATAATCCACAAGGCACCGTATGGTGCATGCCAAAGGGTAAATTGTGATATACTTGACACTCTTTCACGACCCCCACCAAAATTTACAGACGTATGTAATTTTTTGTAAATAGGGGGAGGAGGAGATGAACCGAACAGGGAGAATTACACACACACACACACACACACAGAGAGAGAGAGAGAGAGAGAGAGAGAGAGAGAGAGAGAGAGAGAGAGAGAGAAAGATGCGCGAGGGAGGAGAGGGGAGCTGGACTAATGGGATAAGTAAGTACTCGGGCAACGCCGGATTTTCAGCTAGTATAACATAAATTTGTGTTTCAAACTTCACCAAACTGTGGTTTGTCATGACGAATCCTTCTTATGTTTCTAGGTATGTATGATATGCAGATAGTTTTAATTAATGTCATGTAGGCATGCTGTTGTCAATGTACAAAAACATGTACAAACGTTTGTAAATATAAGGAACTTAACTGCTGCAGTTATCAGTCCCTTGGCTTACAAACTACTTAAAATAACTTATGCTAAGGACAACACACACGTACACACACCCATGGCCCAGGGAGGACTCGAACTTCCGACGGCGAGCAACCGCGCGCTCCACAGCAAGGAGCCTTAAAGCGCTCTGCTACACCAACGTGCCGTGAATTTACAATGTTTATTTCTTATTTAAGCTAAATAAATAGTAAAAATTAATTTTTCATGGGAAAAACTTCCGAAATTCGGTGTGTAATCCTTTTCACTTCCAGAAAATAGTAGCCTATATCCCAATATACATGACAGTTGGTTCATATGAAGTTGAAACAATATATGTAACTGTATGCCTAATTCTAGTTTTTATGTATTTCAACGAGATTTTCATACTTGGATGGCTGTTATGTGAATTTATCTCCATGGTATGAAGTTGCACGTAAACCCCGCTCTTTTGGGAAACGTCTTCCTCTTGAGGTTATAGGTTTACTAATAGAATTTGATAGTGCTAGATTTTTAAAGACATTTTGGTATGAATATTTAAGACCCCGTAAGTCCTGGTTGACACTGAAATACGTAATAAAACTAAGTAATTCCAAGGAGTACAGAGTGACATGAATGTCGTTCTTACATTGGATAAAACGTTTTGTTACTTACAAAGTTCTTGAGAGACAGAATACATACTTATTTTTTGTTTCTTCTTCTTTTCCTGCTCTAGGTAGAACGGACTGCTGGAACAGGGGCTGGGTACTTTCAAAATGTTCAAATGTTTGTTAAGCTTATGGGACTTAACTACGGGGTCATCAGTCCCTAAACTTACAAACTACTTATGAACTACTTACGAACTAGGACGGCACAAATATCCATGCCCGAGGGGGGATTCGGCCCCCCGACCGTAGTGGCCGTGCTGACCGTGACTGGAGCGCCTCAGTCACCTCGGCCACCGCGGCCGGCTGGGTACTTTCCAACGAAATGCCAGACGTGTAGTGGGGAAGAGGAAGTTCCACTTGGCAACATCTGGGAGAAAAAATTCAGGATCTTCCTTAAAACCAAACGAAATTTTCTAAAACGATTGGCTCTAACAAGGTGCTGGTATCTGTTTTCAATTTTACTGTGGATCTATGATCACCAGATTATAAATATGAATGCGTAAAAGGCTGAGTTCAAAATCGTGATCTTTTGGGACCCGATGCTCGATTCATATTTCAACTAGGATCACGGAGTGAAATGTTTTTGGTTCAGCTCGGAGCAGCGGTCATTTGTATAACCATTACGACATATGTCTCACTGAAGCTATCTTGCCGGCCGCGGTGGCCGAGGGGACTGAGGCGCTCCAGTCACGGTCTGCACAGCCACTACGGTAGGGGGTTCGAATCCCCCCTCGGGCATGGATATTTGTGCCGTCCTTAGTAGTAGCTAGTTCGTAAGTAGTTTGTTAGTTTAGGGACTGATGACCCCGTAGTTAAGTCCCATAAGCTCTACAAACATTTGAACATTTTTTTTGAAGCTGTCTTGCAGTATGTAAGGAAAGTTTGGATGACGGATGCTGGCGGCCAGGCAGATTGTGCGGATCGAGTTCGCAAAAAAGTAGAATTTGGATGAACGCAATGAGGCGGGGATGGTACCATATTCAGCCGTGTCGTTATGAATTTATCCGGAAAAAAATTGTTCTCCTGGAGGTTTATGGAGCGCATTCTTTCGTCACGTAAAATTTGTACGAATACGTTCAAACTTTACACGAAGGTAGGTAAAAGGAAAGAGTGGAAAATAATTTTTCATTGATTAATCAGCGTCCGTTATCGAGGTATCATAGTTTAAAGTTCAACTGAATTTAGCAAATGCTGAGAGGCGTTGGACGACCAGACAATGATGGACTTGAAATTCGACGTTATTTTATTAGTTATTTGTCGTTTCGTTGCTTATAACCTAACAGTAAAATTTTAAGTAAGTACAGAGAAACAATTGTGAAGACTGCGTTTATTTGATTTTGCACAAAGACTTTATGAAGACCATCTAATTCACGAACACTACTCACCGCGACTGCTGAAAAACCATGGTAGCCAAAAGCTGGGATTCAGAATGAAAAATGCTCCTATAGCAGCATAACAAAAGGGAATTATGTCCTGGCCGGACTCCAAGATGTAAAAAAGGGCAACTAGCTTGTCTTTACTAGCAACTTAGAAAAAAATTAAATTAAAAAATGTTAACACACTCGTGAAGAGGAAGCCGCCAGGTAAGACTTGTTGCTAGCTTTCCTCTTTTAAATCTGCGGCCACAATATATTTGCATTTTGTTGTGCTGCAGTAGGAGCATTTTCCTTCTTGTGTGATAGTATATAATGTAAAGTCGATGACTTTCTCGAAAATATGCAATACACATAAGTGCATTCATATTGAAAGCTCTCCGACTTTTTATCATTAGTATACTAATAGACAGTAGTACTTTAAGCCATGGTATGTAATGATAAATATTGCTTATGTGTAATATGTGTGACATTTTAACTTATTTCGACTTCCTTAATCACTGGAACTGTTCCAAATGTTCAAATGTGTGTAAAGCTTATGAGACTTAAATTCGGAGTCATCAGTTCCTAAAGTTACAAACTACTTATGAACTAGCTTATACTAAAGACGACACAAACATCCATGCCCCGGGGGGGGGGGGGGGTGAGTAATTCGAACCCCCGATGGGGATTGGCTTCGCGCATCGTAGCATAGCGCCTCAATGCCCTCTGCCGCTCGGCCGCGGCGGAACTGTTCCATACCTACTCTATATCAGGCCATTCCAAAGAGAAAAACATTGGCTCTTCGGAGGACACGTGTGGTGCTACGTCAGGATGAGACACTTAATTTGGATGAGAACACGGGTCTTTCTGAAATATCCTACTAATTTTCCCAGAATGTCCACTGACTCTTAGTTTACAACTAACATTTATAACCAACGTACTGGGCAGATATGTCACTTATTATCCGCAGATATCCCGCGGATATCGTGCCGCTCGCGATTTTATCCAGCAAGTCTAGATTCTGGGGATGTCCGCGGATATCGGCATCCACGTTTACATCTAGTAATTGATACTTAAATGGCAATATTCTCAGAAAAAAAAATCATGTAATCATTAGTTTTCTCCAGTTTCGTGGTGTGCCACCGATTGAAATTCGTCGCCATTTGAGTGATCTATATAGTAATAGTCTCATGGATGTGTCGAATGTGCATTCGTGGGTGGACATTCCAGAGAATGCTGAACTTCATGTGACAACACACCAAGCCAATCTCGGCCTCAGACTAGCCGCTGTAACGACATGATCGAGCAAATCGATAAATTTATTTCAGATGATCACCGATGGACTGTGGAACACATCGCTTTCAAAGTAGACATTTCCGTGGGACATGGGCACACAGTCCTCCATCTAGACCTGAAAATGTCCTCCAGCTGGGAGCTGCGAACGCTGGCGGATGACCACAAGGTTCCAGTGCAGTGACAACAAATTTCAAAAGGCATCTCATGCTCATAACCTTGCTCATAGCAACTTTTGGCATTTTGACAGCGATTAAAGCCGCTCTTCGTGGTCGTATATTCACTAGCCGTGCTGCAATAGCACCAGCGACTTACGAGTGGTCAAAGTATATCCCCACAGGAGCGTTCGTAGTGGCCATGGAATCAAGGCGTCCTTGTTGGGAAAAATGTTTATAGCTGCTGTGAGACTACGTCGAGAAGTAACAAGTAGTTTCATAGTTTTCGTGTGACGAGTTGTGATAAAAGGAATCGCAGGCGTTGTAACTCGAATGCATCTCGCAGGTGGCCGACAAAGTGCTACAGTACTGACTCGTACGTTCCGTCGTAATTCAAGTAAGAAGCTGCCTCTCCAACTCCGTCGTCTTCGTCCTCTACTCAGCATGGAAGTGTGTAAAAAAAACACGAGGTCACAAAATTGAAACCAACATCCGCCATCTTTGTTGACCCAAAATATTAGTAACGGTTTAGGGTTTATTTTGATTCTTATGACATGTGCATATAACAACTATTTTCAGTGCTAAATATTAAAAAGCTTATATTCGTACCATATAGTCAGAGAGACAGCTTAGAACTTCTCCTGATCTCGAATGCGTTTTTTGTTCCAGTAATGCAACACATGTTTCTTGTTTAATGTGAATTACTGTTTATACATTTGCAGAAACTAAGAAGTACGCCATGTGATGTGAAAAGAATTAAGCTCCTAGCGCTCTGATTGCTAACAGTTGTATTTCTTTGATTAATAATTATAGCTTGTGTCGTTTGAAGTTGCACTAATTGTCATGATCATAGTGTATACTTGAAAGAAATCATGTTTCATTCGCAAGTGGAGTTGACATTCACAAAACATGATAGAATGCCTTGCTTATTTCCTCATTCCACATGCTATGGACACGCAAAGAAAACGTAGGTATTTTCCAAACTTGAACAAAAAAAAAAAAAAAAAAAAAAAAAAAAAAAAAAAAAAAAAAATGTTTCGTAAATTAACTTAAAGTTGAAAAAGTAACAAGTAAGAATCATTACCAGTTAGCAAATAAGCACTGTTTTCGTAGTTCCAGCTTCATGAGGTATCAGCGTCAATAACAGAAATGAAAAGAATTACAAAGCTTCCTTTATACATTACATACTCTTAATCATGCTTATTCTAATTATATACAAATACAATCATCACATCAATGAGGTTAAATTTGTTGTAGTACTGCACCAAACACACATTCAAGACCAGAAAATCGTTTGGAATTGCTTTTCTGACCATATATTAATCACGTAAGCACTGCAACGTCAAGTATAATGGTGAAAACAATTAGAGGATCAGTTGAGATATCTAGGTTCTGAAGTATTGTCATCGGCAGCGTGAAAGAAAATGGTTCGACGTCTTTCTGTCGGTTCTGCGGAGTGGAGACAAAACCGCTGGCCGCGGTGGCCGGGGGGGACTAAGGCGCTCCAGTCACGGTCTGCACGGCCACTACGGTCGGGGGTCGAATCCCCTGTCGGGGATGGATATTTGTGCCGTCCTAGTTCGTAAGTAGTTCATAAGTAGTTTGTAAGTTTAGGGACTGATGACCCCGTAGTTAAGTCCCATAGACTATACAAACATTTGAACATTTTTTTGGAGACAAAACCATTACGGCAACGGAGACAGTGGTAACAACAGAAAGGTGCTGCAGAGAGGGTTGGTGTTTACTTGTGTTCACTCTACCAAACGAATTACGCAAGCAGGTGGGTTCAGACAGTGTAGTGAGCAGGTAGTGCAATGCTACAACAACGTGACTTACCCGAAGCTATGGCATGGAGACAAAGCGGGTCAGACAAAGAAGGAGGTGTCTGCACGTATTTGAGCGTCCCAGAGTGTAATTATCACGATATGGGCGTGATTTCAGACAACAGGAACCGTTAAAGGAATTCAAGGGCTACGGGTGACATCTCCAGGAGATGACCGTTATCTCCGGTTACTGCCCGCCGAAACAAGAGACAGAATGCGACTCAGCTGCAACGCACCATCCAGGCAGCAACAGAACGTGCAGTATCAACATAAACAGTCCAAAATCCCCTTCGGGAATTTGCCCTCTACGCACGGAGGCCTAGAATGTGTGTTCCATTGAAACTACGATACCTTTAACCAGCAGAAACTAGACGGGGGAAAATCATGGTTGGAGTCTAACGAATGATGCCGGATTCTGTTCGCAGATGAGTCAAGATATTGTGTTCAGCCGGACAATCAAATGTTCAAATGTTTGTTAAGCTTATGGGACTTAACTACGGGATCATCAGTCCCTAAACTTACAAACTACTTATCAACTACCTTATACTAAGGGCGGCACAAATATCTATGCCCGAGGGGGCTATTCGAACCCCCGACCGTAGTGGCCGTGCAGACCGAGACTGGAGCGCCTCAGTACCCTCAGCCACCGCGGCCGGCAGCCGGATAATCGTCGTTTCCTCATCTGGAGAGAACGTGGAGCTCAGTACAATCTCGCTTATGTGCTCGAATGATTTATGAAGGGTCATTGTCGGATCTACGGACCTCTGCCTCGTTCAGAATATCGTTTTGGCTGCTCAGAGGCATAGAGCCGAGATCCTTCGATCCTTCGATCAAAGGAGATGGGTTCTTTCTGGTGGACGATAACTCTCGGTCCCATAGCTACATCCTTGTAGCCGAGGGAATTGAACGACTGGAGTGGCCCGCTTGTTCACTCGACTTAAACCCGATTGACCATGTTTGGGATGCATTTGGCAGACGCATTACAACCAGACCAGCACCTTCGACAACGGTTGCAGAGGTCGATACTGCACTCGTTAAGGAATGTCCGCTGCGGTGGAGTAGCCGAGCGATCTAAAGTGTCTCTCTGCTGAGCGCGCGGTTGCTCGCCGTGGAGGTTCGAGTCCTCCTTGGGGAATGGGTGTGTGTGTTTGACCTTAGGTTAGTTTGCCTTGGTTGAAGTAGTTCGTAAGCTACGAACTGATGACCACGCAGTTTGGTTTGATAGATTTACAAACATTTGAACATATTTTTTGAAAGAATGTCCAAATTTCCCTCAAGAGACAGTTCGTAATGCCATATTGTCCATGCCACTGTACTGGTCGTCTGGGGTGAGTCCACACCATATTAGGAGGCAAATTTTTCACTATTATGGTAGCCCCATGGCGCCTCGGTCTAAGAAAACTCAATGTAAAGGTCAAATAAAGAGATGAGACATCAAAATATCGCACTGTGAACAGTGTATTTAAATTAGTTTTCGCCGGTACATGGCAACAACAAGAAGCAGTCGTGAACAATAGTGAACTAAAATGTTTTGCGTCATCAAAGATGACGACAGGTGCCGCCCAATAGCTTCAAAACTACGCCTCAGGCGCCGTCCCCGTACCTTGTACTCGGATGCTAGTCAGCGAGGGGCGGTGTCAAACGGTGAGCTGCTGGGAGGGCGGACATTGAGCAGGTGCGCGGCGGAGGCCGGCGGCAGTTGAGGATGGCCCCTGGGCGGCGGTGGCCGGCGGCCGGTGGCGGCTGGCGGGCGGCAACCTGTTTCATTAGCGCCGCGGCCGCTGCCGGCAACAGCGGCAAGCCAAGCCTCGCCTCGCCTCGCCTCGCCTGGCCTACCCGGCCGTAATTCAGGCCAGCGCCAGCGCCACGTATTAATCCGGCGACGCCTTGTTAGCCGCACCGCGTGGGGACGCCGCGCCCCAGCCCTCTCGGTACGAGGCAGGGCTTCCAGCAGTGGCGGCGCTCTTCTTCTCTCTTATACAGCCGACGCGGGACGGCCGAGCGCATTGAGGCGATATGCTACGATGCGCGAGGCCGTTCCCTGTCGAGGGTTCCAACCCCCCTTCCGGCATGGATGTTTGTGCCGTCTTTATTATAACTAATTCATAATTAGTTTGTAAGTTTAGGGACTGATGACCCCATAAGCTTTACAAACATTTGAAAGTTTTTCTCTTCTGCACTGTTTTGTTATGGTCTTCGACGCGCGGAAATGTCCGCGTGGTCTAAAGCCCCGTTTACACCGAAGCGAACACAAGCGGACGAGCAGCAGCGAACGAGAATTCGCCCTGGTGCAAACGCTATGGGCGCGGTGTTCGGTCACGCTTGGCTAGCATTCGCAAGTGTTCGCTTGTGATCCGCTGGGTGTCGGTTTCAGGGCAAACCATCAAAAATGTTCAAATGTTTGTATAGCTTATGAAACTTAACTACGGGGTCATCAGTTCCTAAACTTACAAACTACTTACGAACTAGCTAATACTAAGGACGGCACAAATATCCATGTCCGAGGGGGGATTTGAACCCCCGACCGTAGTGGCCGTGCAGACCGTGACTGAAGCGCCTCAGTCCCCTAGGCCACCGCGACCGGCGGCAAACCATCAAAGGAAGTTCGCGTCCTCTCCGCTTCAGTGCTAGCGTATGCGACAAAACTGCGTATGTTCGCCTTGCGAAAGTGTACTGTTTTCTCTTCCGCTCGCTCAGGTGTAAACGCTTATTCGCAAGTAGAAGCCAATACATGCGCGCATTCGCCTATGTTCGCTCGTGTTCGCTTCGGTGTAAAAGGGGCTTAAGGCGTCATGCTATTGATTGAGCTGCTCCTCGTTGGAGATTCGAGTCCTCCGTCGGGCATATATATATATATATATATATATATATATATATATATATATATATATATATGTGTGTGTGTGTGTGTGTGTGTGTGTGTGTGTGTGTGTGTGTGTGTGTGTGTGTGTGTTTTGTCCTCAGTGTAAGCTGTAAATTTTTTCAAGTGAGAGCCAAAGGCGCAAATTTCTGGGTTGAGACCTGTGATTGCTGGTACATTCTGTTGTTGTAATCTGTAATTTACGAGGATAACCAAAGATTATTTATAATTTACAATACAATAGTATTAAGATATAATCCCGTATACTGGTTTTTCGACATGTTGATGACATCATGGGGCAAAAGAGACGGATGGAATCGCTTCGTAAAATAATGCCTACATTTAAACGTTGTTACTTTATGCGTCTCACGGTCTCTCGCTGTGATTATTATCGTTCACACTACGCTCCTAAACAAAACTAGCGATGGAGGATGATTCTTACAATAAAGAAGACAGCAACCAACCACTTCTGATTATGCTATTTATTTACTAAATAGTGCCGTTACCGGTTTCGAACCTTTGAGTTCATCATCAGACGGTTGTTCAGGACCCCATACATGTCATTTACATTTTTCTTATGTAGATAATTTTTCTTGTGGCAAAAAGTATTTTCGTCCCCTGAAGAACACAGAAATGAGGATAGCACAAAATGTTGGAAAAATGGATTAAGGGACTTCTGAAATAAGCGATTCAATTATGTAGTGTTTTTCAGGACATACCCGAAACAAAAAGTGTTGGATTACACTTGAGGGAGTAACTGTAGTGACCTAGGTTGGAAGGGCCACGTAACACTAATTGTAAGAAAACCAGAAGCCATTGAGAAATTTTCTGAAAGAAGACAGAAGATCTGTAATTCACTCCTAAAAGAAGTATCCTCATCTTATAGTATTTTTTCTCAGCCATGGAAGACTTACCACACAGCATGTGCAGGGAAGACACAAAAAAAAAAAAAAAAAAAAAAGGTTCAAATGTTTGTATAGCTTATGGGACTTAACTACGGGGTCATCAGTCCCTAAACTTACAAACTACTTATGAACTAGCTAATCCTAAGGACGGCACAAATATCCATGCCTGAGGGGACATTCGAATCCCCGTAGTGGCTGTGCAGACCGTGACTGGAGCGCCTCAGCCCCCTCGGTCACCGCGGCCGGCGAAGATACAAAAAAAGGTCGGGGGCATGAAAAGGTCAAGAGAGATGTTTTGTACACTTCTCGGAGATTTATTGTTAAAATTCAGGGAGTAAACAGTTCATGAAGAGCTAGACGACATGTTGCTTCCTGTCTCATGCACCAGCGGACAGGCCGTGACGATAAAATCAGAGATATTATTTCTTATATAGAGGCCTGGAAACACACAAACACCGTTCAATATTGAAATAGACAGTGACGGAAGTATAGCGGTACTGGGACTTCGCTACACACCGACAGGTGGAGAAGTTTATGGCTTTACCATCACAGCAGTCAGTCATAAGCATGTACTGCATTACACTGTTGTGCACGCTACACTCCGAACCGCATGCCACGGACGCTGTGTCACAACGTGCGTGCTTAGCGCAGCAGGTTCACACTTGCCACCACATCTGACGTCATCGTAGCTCGAATCAATGTCGTTAACACCTTAGTCATAATGACGTCCGCTGGGTGACAATAAAGATGTCCTGAGCGGCCTTTTCCGACAAGAGTTTCGAGAAATTGAAATGACAAAACGGCGGGAGATAATTTCCTTCGGAGGACGCGTCGGAGTTTCCCGTTGGCAGGCGGCCGTTAGCGCGCTGTTGTGCCGGCCGCCGGACAAACACCAGTCCCCGCGAGCCGAGCGGCGGACACGTTACATAAATCATGCTCGCGGCCGAGCCTCGGCCGCTCTTATATAAGGCGGCGCACCTCGCCGCCTAGATTCAGCTATCACTTGCCGGAAGCCGGCTTCTTTTTGCGTTTACACCCTTCTCGGGACAATAACTCCATCCCGGGCACGTCGTACGTTACGGCGCGTTTCTCGGCCGAGCGCTACGCGAGGCACACAAAGTGCCTGCGCGCGGACAAGAACAAGGCCGCTGCGCCGCGCAGCCCAGACGCTTTCGCGCCCAGAGGAGTCGCGGAGGAACGAGTCTGTAAAATGTCTGCACGGCTTTCTCCGTCCTCCGCACCATTAGAATCGACAGTCCCAGACCGCCAATTAGGAGTCGCAAATCTGTCCACGTTCCGCTACTAGCGCGCGGCCTGAATGGGGAATGGATGTTCGGGATCGTCACTGTGAAAGCCGGTGGGGGATAGGTATCCTCCATTCATCTCTATACTACCTGGATGTTGGACTGCATATTTTCGAGCGTGCCAGCCAAAGATGTTCATATTCTGTTTCTTCACTAGTTGGCCAGGAGTAGCCGCATGGTCTGGAGCGCCAAGTTACGGGTCGCGCTGCCTCCCGCGTCAGAGGTCCGAATCAAAAATGTTTCATATGTTTATATAGCTCATGAGACTTAACTACGGGGTCATCAGTCCCTAAATTTACAAACTAATTACGAGCTAGCTTATACTAAAGACGGCACAAACATCCATACCCGAGAGTGGCATTCGAACCCCAGACCGCAGAGGCCGTGAGGATCGTAACTGGCACGCCGCACACCGCTCGGCCACCGCGGCCGGCGAGTTGCGAATCCTCCCTCGGGCATGGGTATATGTTCAAATGTTCAAACGTTTGTATTGTTTATGAGACTTAACTACGGGGTCATCAGTCCCTAAACTTACAAACTACTTATGAACTACTTACGAACTAGGACGGCACAAATATCCATGCCCGAGGGGGGTTTCGAACCCCCGACCGTAGTGGCCGTGCAGACCGTGACTGGAGCGCCTCAGTCCCCTCGGCCACCGCGGCCGGCTGGGTATATGTGTTGTCGTTTGGTTAGTTTAACTCAGTTTCAATTGTTTCTAAACCTAGGGACTAATGACCACAGTAGTTTGGTCCTATACAATTACAAACATTTGTACGTTTGACTAATTACAAAATGGTTGTCACGGCGGAGTGACCAAGTGCATTAGGGTGCTATGTTCCTATGCGCGAGACCGTTCCCCGTCGGGTGTTCGAATCCCCCCCCCCTCGGGCATGGATGTTTGAGTCGTCTTTAGTATAAGGTACTTCATAACTGGTTTGTAAGTTTAGAGACTGATGACCGCGCTGCAGTTAAGTTCAAAAATGTTTCAAATGTTTGTATAGCTTTTGGGACCTAACTACGGGGTCATCAGTCCCTAAACTTACAAACCACTCATGAACTAGCTAATACTAAGGACGGCACAAATATCTATGCCCGAGGGGGGATTCGAACCCCCGACCGTAGTTGCCGTGCAGACCGTGACTGGAGCGCCTCAGTCCCCTCGGCCACCGCGGTCGGCCCGCAGTTAAGTCCCAGAAGCTTAACAAACATTTGAACACTTGAACAACGTGGTTGTTATGAAGTATTACAAGAAAACGAAAAGGACATATGTTTCGATTCAGCACTCACGCGTTTCTGTTATTTCACATATTGACATAAATTTCAAATCCGGTGATAACCAAGCAATTTTCTGTCAATTACTAACTGATGGAGCTTCGTTTGACTACAACAGGGTGGACAATGCAAAATCGTCGGCAAAACACATGAATGTTCAGGCACGTATCAGTTCTATATTCAGACACCAGAGTTATACATCCAGGTTGTTCGAAGATCACTGGTATCCTCCACGGTTCTGTAGAAACTGCGTCAGTTCGTATATTTATACCACTCCACACGTAACGGAATTATGCAACTGAACGCAAGTATTATATGAAAAAAATATTAAATACCGTGTAACTAAGAAGTCACAACTTGTCTTAGAAGACGGGTTAAGGAAAGGAAATGGAAAGGAAGACCAGGCTTCAACATCCCATCTACAGCTGGTCATTAGAGTCGGAGAAAAAACTCGGACTGTTTTGGTTAAGGTTGGTGAAGGAATTCGGCCATGCTCTTTGAAAGGAACGATCCCAGCATTTGCCACGAACGATTTAGGAAAATCACAGAAAACCTACATCTGGATTTGAACCGTAGGCCTCCCGAATGCGAATTCAGTGTGTTACCACTGTGCCATCCCGATCGGTAAAGAAAAGGACACCTACATGTATAGCTTTCATAGATTTGGAGGAAGCTGTTTCAACCGTTGACTGTAAAAACGCTCTTGAAGATCCTCAAAGGAGCAGCTGTAAAATATAAGGAATGAAAAGTTATACACACGAACAAAAACCAGACAGCCGAATTAAGAGACGCAGGGAATGAAAGGGGTGCAATGGTTGGGAAGCCTGTCAACAATGTTATTTTTATTTCTATACTGAGCAAACTGTGAAGTGAACCAAAGGGAAATTTGGGTAAATGGAATTACAGCTTAGGGAGACAAATAATAACTTTGCGGCTAGCTGAAAACGTTGTAATTCTATCGGAGATGTCAAAGGACCTAGAAGAGCAATTGAACGGTATTGGCACTGTGTTCAAAGGAGTGTGTAAGATCAACATTACATCAGGCGAAGCTGAAGGAATTAGATTAGGTAAAGAGACAATATAGGTGAAGGATAAGTTTTGTTAGTTGGACAGTAAAATAACGTGCGATTGTTGCAGTACAGATGATATAAAATGCGGATTGGCAATGAGAAGAAAAGCGTTTCTAAAAAAGAGAAATTTTTTAACATCTAATATTAATTTTTAGTTTTGGGATATCTTTTTTGGAGGCATTTGTGTGGGATGGTGCCTTGTACGGGAACGAAACGTGAATGGTAAGCAGACCAGACAAGAAAAGGACAGAAGATTGATACTAAGAGTCAGTCGACATTCTTGGAGAATTAGTAGGATATTTCAGAAATACCCGTTTTTTCATCCAAATTATGTGTTCTCCCTGACGTACAGCATCCACCACACGCACTCCGAGCCGCTAACATCTTCCTCCGAAGAGCCAATGCTTTTCTCTTTGGAATGGCCTCATTTAGAGTAGGTACGGGACAGTTCCGCCGCGGCCGAGCGCATTGAGGCGCTATGCTACGATGCGCGAGGCCGTTTCCCGTCGGGGGTTCGAATTCCCCCCTCGGGCATGGATGTTTGTGCTGTTTTTAGTATAAGCTAGTTCGTAAGTAGATTAAAGTGTGCCGGAACATTTCCTTATAATGATGAAGAATTTGTGGCGTCATAAAAAACTGCATTTAATTCCACGACTCTTCGCACATCCACAAGCAAGAGATTCTTTATAAACAAGTAAAAAAAAAAAAAAGTCGGGTATAGGCATTGTGAAACTACCCACATCTACTAGGTTCATTTTCCTTTTGGATTACACCCATTCATCAGCTCCAGACATCCACGTCTACATAAGTGGTAATTGAAGTGTATGGTGCTTTTAGTCACTTTAAACACATGATTAGCGAAAGACTTCATTTAAGATGATTTGTATAAAAGGATAGTGGTTGATATTACATGTCATTCTGACAAAATACGGGATTACTTAGCTCGCTATGCTGCAGAAGATAGTCAATCGAGAACTGAACGATAAAAGTACCAAAGTTTGCACTCATTGTACAGAAGCGTGTACAAAACCGCTCTCCTTACATGCAATAGCATCTGTTTATGACTACAAAGAACGGGAGTTGTATTCTTAAGCTTTCTTCACCTTTACTAAACCATATTGACAAGAATTCAATTATTATTTTACTCTTATAATTGCTGTAATTGTATGATAAAATACGATCTAGATGTTTTAATATAACGAAACTAATTATGAATAAGACTTTTCAACAATCAATGCATTAGTAACTTGATACTGTACATAAGGAGACTATATTAGTTTATGACACTCACATAATGTTTGTGGACTTCTGGACGTGTCGTCGAACTTATGTCCTATATAGTCACTATCTTCGAACAACATGCTTGGTCACGAAATGCTGCTGCATCAGTACGCATTCACTTTAGCTTATAGATTGTCACTGGGGCATTTGCTCCCACAATCGTGTTACGCCTACCTCATATGAGTACAGTGGTCGTTCTGCTTACACCTATAACATTATCCATAGTGATTTCTCAAAGTTCGATTTCACGACGTCAGCAGATTGTCCCGTTTGCAGTGCCATAACGTTGTGGCGGTATATAAAGGTGAAGTTAGAAAGGCCGGGCGCTCCGTGGCAGTTTCTACGATGTCATCTGCATATGTATGGCGCGGACCACACACAGGTCTCATTTCCGTGCAAAACGGAATGACCCCGTACTGACAGTAATCGATTCAGACGTGCCCATCAAACGACCAGGACTGTACGGCGAGCGCGCGCATAATTTGTAATAACGAAACACAGTGTCAGTGGGGTCTACGAGTTTGAGTTTCCCTGAATGACTCGAGTATATTCTGAAATGCCATCTTACAGGTGACTGTTTCTGTCGAACACCTACTACCAAAAGTATTCACGCCTTGAACGAATTATGTAGGGCGAACCTATAAAATGAAGGGGGTTGATCAGGGATATTTTCTGATTATTCTGATAAAAGGGAAGTGGCTTTTGTTTTATTCGATTTGTTATCTGAATGCTGTTGTGCCTATGGAAAATCACTTACGGCAGTAAGAAGCTCTGTAATACAGTGTTTTTCAGTTTTGTTAGGACTGTGGCTACAAAAAAGAAAAGTCACGGATTATAGTCAGAAAATCACAGTATTTATTCAAAACTGAAATAATTTTATACGTTTTTTTGAACCATTTACTGTAGACTTTTCTTGGGATTGCATCATGTTTCCCACTTTGACGGGGAACCTAAGAATTCAGACATTCTCTCAACACGAGAAAAATGTCCCGGAACAACTCTAACAAGGAGACAACATGGATATCGTATTTTAGAATTTTTTTATATTTATGGTACGTGAAGTTCAATACTCAAATGACAATCAATCAAAGCCATTCGATGTAACTCTTGGGTCTCTTGGTAGTTTTGCAGTTTGCGGTCGCTGATCATGTTTGTTCGTTGTTGTTCGACGTAGTTTTGCTCAGCGGAGCCACGGCGCCCGGAAGTAAATGGTCTGTAGCATAGAGCCAGTGCATTTTGTGGCATAATTTCATTAGATCTTTTTGTTCCGTGTCCTGTCGTTGATCAATCCCTTGAGTTTGTACAAGGTGAGGAAGCATCACCATATGTATTGTCGGTGTCAATCTTTTAACGCTGTGCAAATGTTTGAATGGTGAGAAGTTGCAAAGTAAAGTCGTATGGCGTGAATGGCTGGGAGACCCCGAAGGGTAGGTTCAGTCACCTAATTGTAAAAGTTCTCCCTATCCTCCGCGCCCGCAGGCACCTTTCCCTCACAAAGAGTGCTGAAGTGTCTTTGTTAAGTGTAGGTGAATGTAATGGGTGCGTCTGTGGTGTAGTGTCGTGTTGGTGATGATGGGAGAAGGGAGAGGATGAAACCCTGGTGCCGGCACGTAGCCTACTCCTCTCGAAAAGCAGAAAGGGAGTCGCCGAGCTTAACGTCCCCATCCGATGAATGGATCTCAGCAACAGTGCCCCATGACCTCACTCCATGACACACTGCGGAGAGGTTCGAAATTTAATCTACATCTACATACATAATCCGCAATCCACAGTAAGATGCGTGGCGGAGGGTACACTGTACGACTACTAGACATTTCCTTTCCTATTCCATTCCCAAATAGAACGAGGAAAAAAGTACGAGCCCTAATTTCTCTTGACTTTGTGATCACTACACGAAATGTAAGTAGGCGGCAGGAAGAGTGTTCTACACTCTGCTTCAATTTCCGGCCCTCTAAATTTCCTCAACAGAAATTCACGAAAAAGACGTCGTCTTACCTCCAGAGATCCCCAATTGAGTTGCCATAGCATTTCCGTGACACTCGCGCATTAGTTGTTCCTACCAGTAACAAACCTAGCTGCTCGTCTCTGAACTGCTTCTATGTCTTCCTTTAAAATGGTCTACTACGGGTCCCAAATACCTGAGCAATACTCAAGACGTGGCCGACCAAGCGTTTCATACGCGGTCTCCTTTACAGGTGAAGTACATCTTCCCAAAATTCTCCCAATAAACCGAAGTAGGCTGTCCGCCTTACTCACAACTGTCCTTTCATGTTCGTTCCATTTCATATCGCTATGCAATGTTACGCTTAGATATTTGACGACGCGAGTGCATCAAGAAGTTCACTATTAATGCTGTATTCGAATATTATGGGATTGTTTTTCCTACTCATGAGGAATAGCTGCCATTCTTCACACTAACTAGAAATTCTGTGTAAGTCATCTTGTATGCTATTACAGTCAGTTAAAGACGACACCCTCCCATACACCACAGCATCATCAGCAAACAGCCGCAAATTACAAGTTACTCTGTCCATCATATCATTTGTGTTTGTGCTATGGTGTTCAGTCCGGAGACTGGTTTGATGCAGCTCTCCACCCTACCCTATCCTGAGCAAGCCTCTTCATCTCCTCATAAGAAACCCACATACCCACATCCATTTGAATCTGCTTACTATATGCGTCTCTTGGTCTCCCTCTGCGATTTTTACCCCACACACTTCCCTCCAATGCTAAATTTACGATTACACGATGTCTAAGAATGTGTCCTACCAAGCGATCACTTCTTTTAGTCAAGGTATGCCAAAAATTCCTTTTCTCGCCAATTCTATTCAGTACCTCTTCATTAGTTATGCGATCTACCCACCTAATCTTCAGCATTCTTCTGTAGCACCACATTTAAAAAGCTTCTATTCTTTTTCTGTGCGCACTGCAGATCATTTATATAGGTAGAAAATAATAGCGGTCGTATCACACTTCCGTGGGGCACGCCTGACCATACCAGATCATTGGTACAAAGTCTGGTGATTCCTTCTGCCCCAAGGGAAAATTTTCAACAACGCGTGGCGTACGAGGACGGTTACTCATCCAAGTACTGGCCACGCCCGACATTGCTTAATTTCGATGATCTGGCGGGCACCAGTGTTCCACCACTGCACGGCCTTTGACATCCTCTTTATGAGATGAAGACGCAGTCCCTGCTTGAGAAGGGAAGTGATGTCGGCATTTGGGACAGGCAGAGGAAACGGTTTGGGGGGCCGGCGGTGAGAGGCGCGCATCCTGAGGAAGAGGCTGCGGCTGCGGCTATGGCGGCTGCGGCTGTCGCGCGGAGCGTGGGAGCGCCGGCCGGCCGCCGCTGTGTCCGCCTGGCCGCAACCTGTTCCCCAGTGGCGCGCCGGCCGCATTCTGTCCAGCCTGCTGCGCCGCCGCTGAGGCCGACACTCCAGGCCGCACCGCCTGCCTGCTCACTGTGCGCGCCTACAATCGTTACCACTTCTAGGGAACGGAAATGTGCGGTTCAGTAACGACACTCACAAGGGTACCTCCTCATCGCAACCCCCCTCAGATTTAGTTGTAAGTTTTTCGCATTGGATAGGCCTTGAAAAACTGAACACAGATCAGTCAAGAAAACAGGAAGAAGGTGTGTGGAACTTTGAGAAAAATAAGCAAAATATAAAATACGAGCAGTCCATGGGAAAGATAAGCAACGTCGAGCAGGCTGTAACTACAAGAACGCTGTGGTCTTGTGGTTAGCGTGAGGAACTGCAAAACGAGAGGTCTTTGGCTCAAACCTCCCCAGTCGCGAATTTTTTTTTCCACTTTCAGATAATGATTATCTGTCCGTCCGTGGAGGTTCGAGTCCTCCCTGGGGCATGGGTGTGTGTGTTTGTCCTGAAGTTAGTTTACCTAGGTTTAAGTATTTTGTAAGCTACGGACTGATGACCACGCAGTTTGGTCCGATAGATTTGCAGACATTTCAACATTTTGTCCGTCCGTCCGATGCGAGACACTCGACGTCAGTCGACTACAGTGCACGTCGGAGAGAGTATTCCTGCTGACGAGGCTCCATGGCTGGCAGTTGACCGTTACTTTCAGAACACATCAGACGTGTTTTCCTATGGAGGAATCCGTTGAACTGCCACCTTGTGATCAAATGATTTAGGTTCCCATTGGAGAGGCACTTCCTTTCGGCTGCTAATCTCACGGTTTTGCGGTGCGGTCGCAAAATACATACAGTAAACTGATTAACAGCGAACAGAGACGTCAATACACGGACGGACGGAAAAAATTCGTTCCAGTAAGGTTTGATCCAAGGAGCTTTCGCTCAGCAGCTCATCGCTCTAACCACCAGACCACAGCTCTCCCGCGCTCTTAAAATACTCGACAATGCCTACCTTTCTCATGGATCGTTTAGTTATTATATTCTGCTTACTATTTCATACTTCCACACAACTTCTTCCTGTTTTCTCGATTGATCTGTGTTCAGTTTTTCACGGCCTATCCCCGGCGGCTACTTATAACTAAATCTGAGGGGGTGCGATAGGGAGGTTTCCTTGTCAATATCCTCGTACTACGCCATACAGAGTTCCATACCTAGCTGTCGTACATAACCGCTCGCCCGGTGAAGGTTCCATACCCAAAGATTGGAAACTGGCACAGGTCACTCCAGAATTCAAGGAAGTCAATAGGGGTGATCAGTAGAATTACATTGACGTCGATTTGCAGCAGGAGTTTGGTATATTGACCACACAATATAACTCTAGAACAACAGTAGCTATTGTATAACGACTTTCACCGGTATCAACGTAAGGCAGGGGCTCAAGAACATAAATATTTCTAGACATTCCAAAACTAAACCATATGTGTTTTTGACACAAACTTATGTGTTTTAAAATGGACAACCTATATTATTTCATCATCAATCTATAGCACGACAATCACATAAGCAATGGCTGTGATTGCATCGCAGTACGCGAAACGCGCGGCTAACGCACGTCCTGAGACTTAGGCGAGAACCCCATGCCGCTCAGTACTTGAGCTAGCCATGCGTTTCGCGTGTTTCAAGCGTCAACTTCGCTTCGCAATATCTTTGGATGTTATTAGCTTATTGCAATGCAATCGACGCCATTGTTTATATGATTTGTCGTGCTATATATTGCTGATGAAATAATAGAGGCTGTCTATTTAAAAACTCGTAAGTTGGTTTCACCCTTTAAATGCATGGTGTTGCATATCTGCAGCATCCATTGTAATATTTTTTTATCTGCGTCCAGTGGGAATTTTGTGAATTAATATGTGTTTAACAGATGCAACAGCGTTTGTAGAAAGTGTCTGTGGTGTTTTTTTTGTGTCGAGGTTGGCTGCAGTGTGAAGTTCTGTTAACATCTTTGCTTGTGTTTGGAGAAAACGGCAGATATTGCAGATTTCTTCGTTTTGTTTTCTGTATAAAGAGCCAGTTTTGGAAGGAGGAAAAAATCACGTGAATTAAAACAGGCATGGAGAACCATAATAAGCACAAACATTTTTTTATACTATCCAACTCTAAAATTATATAACAAGTTCTGTGTGTTGAATATGTGCTTCTTGGAAAACTAGCAACATAGTTTTTTACTATTTTCCCTTTGTTTTTTACAACTTACAAAATACGATTTTTTTTAAAATGAAAAATTATGCATTTAAGGATTAAAAAACACATATGCTTTTGATTTAGAATGTCTCAAAATATTTACAATAATGAGCCCCAGTCTTACATTGATACCGGTGAAACTCGCTTTACAATACCTGTTGTTGTGCCAGAGATGTTGTGGTTGGTCAAGATAAATAGCACACCCTGCATATATTTTTGTTGAAGATTGTGAACTACCTAGAAGACCCATCGTCAATACGGATTCAGAAACTATCATTCAGCTCTTTACTCACATGAACTGATGACTGCTATCGGCAAGTAATCTCATATCGATGCCTTATTTCTAGATTTCCGGAAGGCTTTTGACATCGCATCTCATAAGCGGTTTCAAATCAAATTGCTTTCTTACGGTATATCCTCTCAGTTGTCTGACTGAACTCCTTGACCTGCCGGAAAGGACAAGTTCAGAAGTGATATCTGGCGTTTCCCAGGGAAGTGTTACAGGCTGCTTACTGTTACTTCTCTTTATTATCAATTTAGTAGTCTCCCCGACACTGTTCGCGTATGTTTACCTGTTAGTAAAGTCACTGAAAGATCATAAGAAATTGCAAAACGATTTAGATAAGCTATCTGCATGGTTCGAAAATTGGCAGGTGAGCCTAAGTAATGAAAGTGTGGAGGAATCCATATCACCACTAATAGAAATCCGTAAAACTTCATTTTCTAGGTAAAACAGTCAAACCTGAAGGCTGTTCATATGTTCAAATGTTTGTAAAGCTATGGCACCAAAGTGCAGTGGTCATCAGTCCCTAGACTTACAAACAACTTAAACTAACTTATGCTAAGGACAAAACACACACACACACACCAACACACACCAATGCCCGAGAAAGGACTTAAACCCCCGACAAGGAGCGGCCGTGCACTCAGCAGCAAGGCACATTAGAGCGCACAGCCATTCTCGCGCGGGTCTAAAGACCGCAAATTCGAGTAAACACCTCCACATTACATTCCCGAACAACTTAAATTGGAAAAAACACATAGAAAGTATCGCGAGGAAGCTGAACCAAAGCCTGCGTTTCATTCGAAAAACACATAAAAGATGCAACAGTTCTACTAAAGAAACTGCTGATATTACACTTGTCATGTTTTGGTGTACTGTTGCGGATTTGTGGGATCCTCATCATGTGGGACTAACAGGGGACATAGGGTAAGTTCAACGAAGATCAGCTCGTTTCGTATTATCGCGTTACAGATGACAGTGTATCACGGAAATCATAGACGAATTATGGTGGAAATCATTAATAGAAACACATTATTCTTTGCGGCGAGATCTGTTTGGAAATTTATTTCACCAACTTTCTCCTCTGAATGGAACATACTTCATTGGCACCCACCTACTTAAGGAGACATCAACGACATAATAAAATAAGAGAAATCAGATCTTAAACAGAAAGATTTAAGGGTTCCTTTTTCCGGCGCGCTATTACAGAATGGAATGGTAGATAAATATTACGAATGCGGTCCGTTGTACCCTCTGCAAGCAACTTAAAAATGATTTTCAGACTAAATATGCATATGTAGATGTAGAGAAGTCTCCTCACAGTCGCATAGTTACTGCTACGTAGACTGATTGATGAGGCAGAACATGATCACCACCTTATATATTATTGACATAAACCCGCCGGCCGCGGTGGCCGAGGGGACTGAGGCGCTTCAGTCACGGTCTGCACGGCCACTACGGTCGGGGGTTCGAATCCCCCCTCGGGCATGGATATTTGTGCCGTCCTTAGTTGAAGGTAGTTCATAAGTAGTTTGTAAGTTTAGGGACTGATGACCCCGTAGTTAAGTCCCTTAAGCTTAACATGCATTTGAACATTTTGACATAAACCCAGCCAGGCGATAACAGCGTCAGTTGAAGTCGAATGACTAATAGTCACATGCTCGGTGCAATTAGGCCTATTATCTGTAAGTGTGCTGTCCGCGTATTAAATAGAGAGAGCGCCGGCCGCAGTGGCCGAGGGGACTGAAGCGCTTCAGTCACGGTCTGTTCGGCCATTACGGTCGGGGGTTCGAATCCTCCCTCGGGCATGGATATTTGTGCCGTCCTAGTTCGTAAGTAGTTCATAAGTAGCTTGTAAGTTTAGGGACTGAGGACCCCGTAGTTGAGTCCCATAAGATTTACAAACATTTGAACATTTGATTTGAAATAGAGAGAGCGCCTGATGTATTCGTTTTTAACGATGGTATATTGTTGTTATGGCCCGAAGACTGAGCACGAGCATTTGGGAAACTGCACTATTTGCGTATATTCGAGGAGTACTGTAGTGAGTTACTTCAACAACTAACGAAACAGAGGCGAAACCACGTCCAAACGTTGAGGGGTTGGGCCACCACCCATCATTACTGATGTCGGACAGTTAGGCTGAGCAGACTGCTGAAACAGGACAGTGGCGGACTGTGGACAGAGTAAAACTGTGACTGAACACTCAGCGCACACAGCAGAAACCTCAGCGGCCATGACCGATGTATATGCCAATATTAACATCTCGATATCCAAAGTACGACTGCAATGGGCACGTGACCGTCGTCACTCGACGTCGTTGTAGTGTCGATGAACCTTCTTCATCGTGCCCGAGGAAGACGGCATCTGTGCAGCGAGACGGAGACGATCTGGCGGTGGGTCAGTTACGCTCTGGGGAACACCGAGTGTACATCCACAGATCGTGTGCGCAGGTGTGGTGCCAATTCCCTTTGCTGCCAAGACGGCTGCCAAAGAAGCACATTCTGGCTGTTACGTAGGTGGTCTGGCTGATTAAAGTAAATCAAAATGTTCAAATGTTTGTAAATCTATCGGACCAAACTGCGTGGTCATCAGTCCGTTACTTAAAAACTACTTAAACCTAGGTAAACTAACCTACGAACACACACATCCATGCCCCAGGGAGGACTCGAACCTCCACGGCGAGCAACCGCGCGCTCCTCAGCGAGGTGCTTTAGACCGCTCGGCTATTCCACCGCGGCTGATCAAAGTACATTTGGACTTGTTTTGGGTAGTCGAGCCAAGGTTTCCTTCAACTCCGACTCTTTCCTCTTCTACCAAATCAACAGCGATTGTCCTTAAGTTTGACAAAAAAATTCTAAAAATAAACTTATATAGTTATATTTTTGTTATAAAATGTTTATTTTAACAGCGTGATCTTAGCCTCGGTCGGTATAGTTTACTCCGCAGCCTTTAAGGTTTTTTGGCACTTTTGGTCGGATAGAGTTCACAAGGCGTCCGTAATTACTGCCAGCAACAAAATTGACACGCTAAATGTGTGCAGTTAGAACCAGCAAGGCACAGAGTTCGGCGAGAAAAAAAGAGATCTGACTTCTCGAACCTAGGTGGAAACGACTGGACCGCGGTAGAGTGGCCGAGCGCTCTAAGGCACCTTTCTGCGGAGTACGCGGCTGCTCGCCGTCGGAGGTTCGAGTCTTTCTCTGGCATGGGTATATGTGTCTTGTTCTTAGGTTAATTTAAATACTCTGTAAGTCTAGGGACTGATTATCATAGCAGTTTGGCCCAATAGGTTTACAAACATTTGAACATTTCAAACGACTAAAAGAAAGTTCCCGACATTTATTTCTTGTATAGGCACAGCCTGCAGATCAGTGTTAACACTCGTATTGCTTAGTGAAATAATGAGTACAAAATTTTCTTTTTTTCTTTTTTACATTGTTTTTGTTGTGGTCGTCAGTTCGGAGACTGGTTTGATGCAGCACTCCACCCTACTCTATCCTGCGCAAGCCACTTCATCTCCTCACAGAACGGTAACTCACATACATTTGAATCTGCTTACTACATTCGTCTCTTCGTCTCTCTGCAATTTTTACCCCAAACGCTTCCTTCCAATGTTAAATTCACAATTCCTTGATCTCTAAGAATGTGTCCCATAAATCGATGCCTTCTTTTAGTCAAGGAATGCTAACAATTCCTTTTCTCCCCAATTTTCTTCAGTACCTCCTCATTAGTTACGCGATTTACTCATCTAATCTTCAACAATCTTTTATAGCATATTTCAAAAGCCTCTATTCCCGTCAGAACTATTTATCGTCCATGTTTCATTCCCGTAAAAGGCAACAATCCATACAAATGTCTTCAGATGAGAGTTTCTTATACATACATAAATATTCGATGTTAATAGATTTCTATTTTTCAAAAACGCTTTTCTTCCCATTGCTAGTCTGCAATTTTTTACAATTTGCAATGCGTTCATCATATGATATTTTACTGCCTAACTAAAAAAACTCATCTGCTACCTTGATTGTTTCGTTACCTAATCTAATTCATTCAGCATTGCCTGATTTTTTTACACTGCATTCTGTTACCCTTGTTTTGCTGATGTTAATGTTCATCTTATATGCTTCTTTCAATACACTATCGATTCTGTTCAATTGCTCCTCCAGGTTCTATGCTGTCTCTCAGAGAATGAGAATTTTTACATTATATATAATTAATTACTGTCATTGTTCTTAAATTAGCTACTGCTACATATCCTTTTTAAATTATAAAATTACGAAAGTAATTTCTTAAGAGTTGTGCTAAAGCATCGCAGATGCTTTAGAGAGGTAATTTATTCTACTTTTTGCAAAAGCATTGTACTATCCTACAATATAAAATGCTATTTTCGATGTCCTGAACTATATGGCGTAGGTGATCTACCTGACGGCTTAAAGGTGCAATAAAAATTTCATGTTCAATAGTTTGCGCAATTACTGACCGCATTTAAAATTTTAAAATACTCTCATTAATCTACTCATTATAAGAAAACAATCTTATGCTTACCACGTTAATGCAACTATTACAATTGTGTTTGTCTTGGAGATAATGGCACTCGAATATTCCAATTTTGTTCATCCATTACTCAAAAATGCTAAAATTTTTCGAAACAAGTTTTACGCTTACTATCTTTCTCCTGTTCAGGCCGACAATCTTCAGCATCTGCAATGACGTTTTAATTGCTTACTTTTTAACTACTAACTCTACTAGTAACACGCTACGTATATCACTGAATACATCAGCACAATTATATCTCTGTACGGCACGTAGTTCAGGAGCTGTGGCGTGTCAGACAGATGAGTCATAAACTGCCTTCTTCTTGCACTGGTATTCCGTAAAATTCAACACCACGTCGACGGGACGTTAAACCCTGAGCTACCTTCCTCCTTCCAACTTCACGCATGGTGTTTTGCTTTATTCCTTCTTAATACTAATACTTACTATTCTCTACAAATTTTGCATAAAGTTTATCTACATTCATAAGTGAATGCACCTACAAATGTATACAGTGTGTCCAGAAAAGGACTCCCTGATTTCAAAATTAAATATCTGGAAAACAAAGATCTATAGAGGAATGCAATAAACCCTATGTTTATTGTGAAAGCTGTAAGTAGTTTATACAGCAGTTTGAAATAGTAGTTACAAAAGCTGCTAACAGATGGCGCTGTAATCGCCATACGTAATGCCTAGTATAAATAGTGATCCGAAGCCCAGAGCGATCAGTTCCTCTATTGAAACGTGAAAGGAGGTTAGCGTACCAAAGGAAGAGATTAAAACCATGTACTCCAATGAACAACGCGTTTTTCTGGTGCTAGAGTACCACAGGTTAGAAGAGAGTCCTACGGCAACAAGGCGAAGTTTTCAAGCACGATTTAATGTTCCAAAAGGAGCCGATGCGAAAACCATTCGTACGCTCTTCGCAAAATGTCAACGAACAGACAGCGTAACTGATGATCTAGTGGGGCATGTTGGCCGCAAGCAAACCTCAGTTACGCCTGGAAATATCGCCACAGTTTCTGGAATTATTCAGCGAAATTCAATGTCATCCGTTCGTAGAATTGCATCTGAGACTGGTTTGAAGCGTTCCAGCACGCAGAAAATACTGAGAAAGAGCCTACACATGTTTCCATTCAAAATTCAAACGCACCAGGCCATACCTGTACGAGCTGTGCAACAAAGGGTTGCCTTTGCTAATCAGATGCTCACAATGATTGATAGTGACGGATTGGATGTTGGCTGCATCTGGTTTACAGAAGAAGCACACTTCCACCTAAATGGATATGTGAATAATCACAACTGGCGATTTTGGTGTTCCGAAAAACCATATTGGTGTGAAGCGGAACCCCTGTATTCTCCTAAAGTTACTGTGTGGGCTGCAGGGTGCAGCAGAGGTATTATTGGCCCTTTTTTCATTCGAGAAACGGTCACTGGTGCACGTTACGTTGCAATTTTGGAACAATTTGTCGCCACACAGCAAGCGTTAGAGGATCGACCAGGTACTGAATTGTTTATGCAAGATGAAGCCCGACCACATAGGACCGAACAAGTGTTTCGCTTGCTAGAGGAATACTTACGGAATCGAGTCATTGCTTTGGAATATCCCAAATTTACTAGTGCAGACATGGATTGGCCTCCATATTCGCCGGATTTGATTCCCTGTGACTTTTTTTGTGGGGCACAGTGAAAGACATGGTCTACCCGAAGCATCCCGCCACGCTGGACGAGCTTGAATCGGCGATCTATGTGGCATGGAATCCATTTCGTTTGAGACACTACGAAATGTGATGGCGAATTTCATTCTTCGTTTGCGCCACCTCTATAGTGCCAATGGTGAACATTTTGAAAACATTGTGATGTGATTATTTGCAAAGAGTTTTTTCATACGATTATTTCACTTATGTATGCTGATATGAGCTGTACAGCGTTAAGCGCCATCGTTTAGCAGCTTTTGTAACTATCATTTCAAACTGCTGTATAAACTACTTACAGATTTCAGAATAAACATACCGTTTACTGCATTCCTCTATCGATCTTTGTTTGCGAGATATTTAATTTTGAAATCAAGGAGCCCTTTTCTGGACGCCCTGCATCATTGTACAGCAAATAGTTCAGGAGATATAAATAATGAGGTGTGTTTAAACATGCTTTTGGATAACATGAAGTTCAAATTACTCGCCAAGTGTTTCATAAAGAGTGTAATCAACGTCTTCCAGCAAACTTTAATCGTAATTTTTTCTCACTCATACGCTAACCGTCAAATGGAGCACTATCGTTATTGTCGCATTGCAGCGGGAAGAGTGCGTGGCCAAGCCACGCTATCCTATGTGTCGTTTCTTCTGTTTTGAGATGAGAGGAGAGTTCAGTTACGTCAAGTACAGTTGCATCTATAATAGACGGAGCGAAAGCGAACGTGTACAGCTCTGAGGGAATTCAATACTCAACTCTATTCAAATGCGTCTTTACACAAGAAAAAGTGACGGCATTTAGCTTACACAATATATTGAAAAGAGGTATTTTCAATTGTTGGTAGTGTACTTCCAACGTCGTTGTCTCGGGTTAGGTTGTAGGTCACTGAATGAATCACTTGGAATTTGCAAGCACGAACACTATTAGCACCTGAAAAAAAGCATCTCGTCATTACATTGTACCTTCTGAATGCTCGGTTTCTTGTGCAAAGACGAGTCGCCTTTGAATAATCACTCGAGTTCAGTACTGAGCTCCCTGAGAAGTGTACGTGCTCGCTTTCGCCTCGTCTTGACGTAACTACACTTTCCTCTCACCGCAAAACATTTGTATGCAGCTGCTGCCACATCTTGGGGGAAGAAGGGTTGCCTGACTCGTTTATCGTCTACGACACGAGGTGTGCTGACTCGTGAAGCTCTGTACAGTGAAGAGAGTCGGTGAACGACCTTCATCCAGTTTCACGTTTGAGCGGACGGGAACAGAAATGCTTTGACTACTTGTCTTATAAACTTCCCCCGCTGACTCTCACCTCACACCGATTCTCCTACGGATGTTATTTTCTAAACACGTTCCATGTTTAGTGATGGTACTAAGTTTTGTATGTATACCACTCCATTTGCCTTAAAAGGTATTAAATATAGTTTAGTAAAATTATGGATATCGTTTATGCGGTTAAGTACACACACAAGAACATTCACGAAACAGATAACCGGTAGTTTCAAGTTTCTATAATTTTGACACTGCTTTATATTCATCTGTGGTAATATTTGTAGGAGTTTGTGACTGAATACTGAGATTCATTAACCGTATATCACTTCCGCATCGCGTGGCTTCGTTCTTGATAATGAGCCTTCACATCGGCATCGAATCGGCGCCTGCTACATTTGCTTGCGTCGCGAGACCGCCCAGCGTCCTTAAGGCATCTCAGCGGTACTGCTACCCCGGTGACCCAGCTGCATAGATGAGCCAAGAGTCGACTGAGACTGTCACGACCCTGAGCCACATGCGACAAAGCAACAATTTATGTTGGTCCTTCATTCCTTTTTCGCAGTGTATGCGAATTATCTACATCTACTGATGGAAGCCTTTTACAATGAATACACTGAGGGGACAAAAGTCATGGGGAGGCGACATTCACAGATGCAGATGGCGTTAGTATCGCGTCCACAGGGTACAAAAGGGCTGTGAAATGCCACAGCTGTCATCTGTACTTCGGGGATTCACGTAAAAATGTTTTCGACGTGGTTGTCGCCGCGCGACGAGAATTCAGACTCTCAACGCAGGATAGAAGTTGGAGCTAGACACATGGCACGTAGCATTTCCGAAATCTTTTGGGAATTCGATATTCTGAGATCCATAGTGTCAAGGGTTTGCCGAGAATAGCTAATTTCATAAATCACGTCTCACCACCAACAACGCAGTGGTCATTTGCAACAGTTAACAGACTTCGTGTTCTCAAACTACAATGCAATACCTATGGATGACAGTGTGTTACGTCACTGGACAACAATTATTCGCGATTGGTTTTAAGACCGTTCTGGACAAATCCATCGAATAATTTGGCCACCCAGATGACCCGACGTGAATCGCACAGTAAATTTATAATGGAAATATCCGTTAGTTCGCGAAATTATGCACCGGCAACAATATCGAAATTACAAAGGCTCGATATTCTTGAAGGTGACCACGTCACATCGAATGGTGCACTTGCCCGAAAAAGGGAGGTTCGATACTATATTAGGAAGTATCGTATGACTTCCGTCGCCTCAGTATATTCCGCATCTTAAGCATCTTTCCGCTTATGATAATAGAGTATCATTTTCTTTTCTTTTCCGTCCATGTGGGAGCTATACGCAAAGACTTGTAGCATATTTCTGCATTCATCGCGTGATACGGGTTCTTGGAATTTCGAAAATAGGCTGTCGAAGGGGGGGGGGAGGTATTTCGTTCTGTATCTTCGACGTTTTGTCGGTTTTTGAGGATTTTCATGGTGCATTCTCATGGTCATAACAAACACGTAGCCGTGCTGTCCATCTTCCTGGACATTCAGTACCGCATGTTACGCCTGTTTATTATAGGGACTCCATATAAGCAATTTTCATAACAAGTCATCTGAGAGTTTTGTGATAATCTGATATGTAGCTAAGAACAACACAAATACCCATGTCCCAGGGAGGACTCGAACCTCCGACGTGGAACGGCCGCGCGCACCCTAGCAGGGCGCCTCAGTGCGCACGGCTATTCCGCCGCTGCACTGCGTTTTCCATATGCTCCGCCAATTCTCCATCTTTATCCGTGACACCTATATCTTTTCAAATCCGTAAATTTTATTGGATATATTGATGACTAATTGATATTACGCTCTTCGAATAGATCTATTCAGCGTTTCGTAAAGGGCACAGTTTTATGTTTCTGAAAAATAAAAGCTAGTTGCCTATTTTCTGCGACATCTGCGTAACGTTTTTGTTATTTTTCCAAACTGTATATCAGTAATAGATAGCTGAATCATCTGCGAAAAGTCTTAAATATTGTTCACTGTATCATTATTATAAAATGAAAACAGGAAGGGGTGCATTATACTGCCCTCTTGTATCCCTGAAGTGATTTCTGCGTCTGTCGATGATTCTCCATCAGAGTTAACATCCTGAAACTAAACCGCCTAGAAATTCCTAAATTAGTCAAGTTGTTTATAGCTTGGTAATTATATCCATACAGTACTACTTCAGTTTGTAAGCCTGTAAACTGAAAACTGAATAATATAAAGTGGCCTTTACTGTAATAAATACAGCTGTGTGTTGTATCAGGCACGCCGTGGATACGTTCCTCGCCTAGCGTCGTACTGCAAAAAATGTTCAAATGTTTGTTAAGCTTATGGGACGTAAGAACGGGGTTATCAGTCCCTAAACTTACAAACTACTTATCAACTACCTTATACTAAGGACGGCACAAATATCCATGCCTGAGGGGGGATTCGAACCCCCGACCGTAGTGGCCGTGCAGACCGTGACTGGAGCGCCTCAGTCCCCTCGGCCACCGCGGCCGGCGTCGTACTGCAGTGTGTCATTTTATATAGGACAGTCAGAACATCTTGGAATCGCTTGTAAGGATGTTGCAGGGAAGGTTGTACAAACACGGAAATGTCAAATAAAGAACTGTTGTGTTGCACCGATTCCGAGATACTTAGCGCTGATGTCAATCATTCAGATGGCCACATGTGCCGATTCGGGCAGCCAGCGAGGGCCGGAGCACTCGATGTCCTCTAGTCCGTATCGCGCGCTCCGTGACTGGCTGACTGACATCACTGATAAATATCTCGGAAATGGCGCAAAGTATGTAATTTTTCCTAACGTTATTCACAGTACAACCTGCTCAGCAACATCCTTACAAGCGCTACATACATTTCTAGCCAGACAGCATATGTATAGTGTCTGTTTTTTCGGACATGTCCTAAGGGTTACACAATATATACAGCGTGTCCCAGCTATCTTGTCCACCCAAATTATCTCTCGAACAATAACAGCTACTGGAAAACGACTTTCACCGGTATCAATGTACGGCTGAAGCCCATGAATGTACATATTTGGAAACTTTCTAAAACGAAAGCAAATGTGTTTTTTAACACAAACTTATGTTTTTTTAAATGGACACCCTATATTTTTTCTTCAGCAATCCATAGCATGACAAATCACATAAACAATGGCGTTGATAGCATCGCAATATTCCAATTACATCCCGAGATATTGCGACGCGAAGGTGACGCTTGAAAACACTGAAATGCGCTGCTAGAGCACGTCCTAAGGCTCAGGCGTGAACCCCATGCTGCCCGTATTATTCGTTTCGGACCTCTTGATAAGTATGGAAGTGCGATTACGCATGTCAATCACATCGCGATTACGGGCAGCATGGGGTTCACGCCTGAGCTTCAGGACGTCCGCTAGCAGCGTATTTCGGGTTTTCAAGCGTCAACTTCTCGTCGCAATATCTCGGGTTGTAATTGGAATATTGCGATGCAATCAACGCCATTGTTTATGTGATTTGTCATGCTACGGAATACTGAAGAAAAAATATAGGGTGTACATTAAAAAAAAAACATAAGTTTGTGTTAAAAAGACATTTGCTTTCGTTTTAGAATGTTTCCAAAAATGTACATTTATGGGCCCCAGCCGTACGTTGATACCGGTGAAAGTCGTTTTCCAATAACTGTTATTGTTCCAGAGATATTTTGGGTGGACAAGATAGCTGGGACACCCTGTATATAATTATGGGGAAGACGGCCATTGATCCGTTCTTCAGTGTCTATTTTAACGCCTCACTGAGACTTTAGCAGTATACTGTGGTATAACAGCACAATAAAAATCCTGCACGCGTGATAAAATTTGTGACTTCCAGATGGATCTTAATTTCACTAAAATGTTAAATATTACTCTGAAAAAGTACTTTACAAACCATCGTGAGAAAACATAACTCTAAAAGAACATCTATATTTAACGTCTGTGATTAATGTGTAATAATATTTATCTGTCACTTCCCACTTCTTTCACCTCTGGCTGTATTGCTCATGTGAAAAATACCGAGTAGCACCGTGGTTCGGAACCCACGTTAAACTGTAGGTCCCCCTATAACTGGCTAGGTAAATCAGTTCGAAGGTCGGAGGAAGGGAACGGCATACCACCTCCAAACAGGACCATGACTAGTAAAGCACTGTGGTGTTCAAACCAATCTTCGGATTGTTGACTGCTTTACCTTAACTTAATAGATCATAGTGATTATGTTCTTTCTGCCTGTGTGTGTATCAGGCGCTGGAAAAAACAACACTACTGTCCATTACAATTGCTACACCAAGTAGAAATGCAGATGATAAACGGGTATTCATTGGACAAATATATTATACTAGCCTTAACATGTGATTACATTTCCATGCAATTTGGGTGCATACATCCTGAGAAATCAGTACCCAGAACAACCATCTCTGGCCGTAATAATGGCCTTGATCAACACCACCTAGAAGACAAGGCCTCACAACTGGCCATGCTACGTCACACTGACCAGTAAAGCACTAGTACTATACAGTGCTCTACTGACCAGGCCGCGGCCGCCAGCGGAATGGCTGTCCGCTGTGGCACGCCCCCTGCCTCGTAGTGGGCATCCAGTAAGCTGGCAGCCGCGGCCTGGTCAGTGTGACGTAGCATGGCCAGTTATGAGGCCTTGTCTTCTACGTGGTGTTGCCTTGATACGCATGGGCATTGAGTCAAACAGAGCTTGGATGGCGTGTACAGGTACAGATGTCCATGCAGCTTCAACACGATACCAAAGTTCATCAAGAGTAGTGACTGACGTATTGTGACGAGCCAGTTGCTCGACCACCATTGACCAGACGTTTTCAATTGGTCAGGGCAGCAGTCGAACATTTTCAGTATCCAGAAATGCCCATACAGGACCTGCAACATGCGGTCATGCATTATTCTGCTGAAATGTAGGGTTTCACAGGGATCGAATGACGGGTAGAGGCATGGGTCGTAACACATCTGAAATGTAACAGCCACTGTTCAAAGATGTTCAAATGTTTGTTAAGCTTATGGGACTTAACTACGGGGTCATCAGTCCCTAAACTTACAAACTACTTATGAACTACTTACAAACTAGGACGGCACAAATATCCATGCCCGAGGGGGGATTCGAACCCCCGACCGTAGTGGCCGTGCTGACCGTGACTGGAGCGCCTCAGTCACCTCGGCCACCGCGGCCGGCACTGTTCAAAGTGCCGTCGATGTGAACAAGAGGTGACCGAGACGTGTAACCAATGGCACCCCATACCATCACCAGTATGGCGACGACGAATACACGCTTCCAATGTGCGTTCACCACGATGTCGCCGAACACGGATGCGACCATCATGATGCTGTAAACGGAACCTGGATTCATTTGGAAAATAAATAAATAAATAAATGGCGTTTTGCCATTCTAGCAACCAGGTTCGTCGTTGCGTACACCATCGCAGTCGCTCCTGTCTGTGATGCAGCATCATGGGTAACCGCAGCCATGGTCTCCGACCTGATAGTCCATGCTGCTGGAAACGTTGTCGAACTGTTCGTGCAGATGGTTGTTGTCTTGCAAACGTCCCCATCTGTTGACTCAGGGATCGAGACGTGGCTGCACGATCCGTTACAGCCATGCTGATAAGCTGCCTTTCATATCGACTGCTAGTGATCCGTTGGGATCCAGCACGGCGTTCCGTATTGCCGTCATGAACCCATCGATTCCATATTCTGCTAACAGTCATTGGATCGCGACCAACGGGAGCAGCAATGTCGCGATACGATAAACCGGAATCGCGATAGGCTACAATCCGATCATTATCGGAGTCGGAAACGTGGTGGTACGCATTTCTCCTCCTTACACCAGGTATCAAAACTACGTTTCACCAGGGAAAGCCGGTCAACTGCTGTTTGTATTTGAGAAATCGGTTGGAAACTTTCCTCATGTCAGCACTTTGTAGGTGTCGCCACCGGCGTCAACCTGTGTGAATGCTCTGAAAAGCTAATCATTTGTATATCACTCCATCTTCTTCCTGTCGGTTAAATTTCGCGTCTGTAGGACATCATCTTCGTGGTGTAGTAATTTTAATAGCCAGGAGTGTATGTGGTGGCATTGTAATTGTTTTATCTACATTAAATCTAAGACATGTATGAAGGTGATTGTTACTTAGCATATGTAAAAAAACGCCTTTTCATCATGTCTCAGTCTAGGATTTGAAGATTTTATTAATAAGTACGAGAAATTTGGTAGAAGTCAATTGTGTGTTAGTGTGCCTACGTAATTTACTTAGGAAACATTGTGATAGCTGCTTCTAAAGTGTTTGAGCATATTCTATTCGATCATTAAATTAATATTTTTTTATATAATTGCATTGAGAAATACTACCCAAAAACCATTAAGAATTATTTAAAGACTTTTTTTTAAAGACACAGTGGCCAGGGAGGACGCGAGTAGTGAATAAACTGTACAGTGGCCGTAGGTCGGTGGCGTGTAGATAATTGGGAATTTATTTGGGTCTGGCGGGAGGCGCTCTGGAGTGATTCATTTAGTGGCAGTGATCACTGTACCAGGTGGCGTGGTGATCAGCGCGACTGCCTAGTAAGCACCAGACCCAGGTTCGAATCCCAGTCTGATGTAGTTTCATGAATTATTAATTACTTTGTGTGTTGGTTCGTAAAGGCTACAGGATAAAACATGATGTCTGTTATTTCGGAGATTTCCTAACGAACAGACATCACATGAGTTGTAACGTATGCTATTGATGTCGTGTTCCTACTGTATGGCTATGTACAATGTAATTGCATATCAATAAGTTGCGTGCAAATCATTAATAGTTTTTCATTTTCTATAAATTAAATTTGCTGTTTGTACAGCCGCATTTTATAAACACTAGCCACCGTTACCAATGAATGCATAATGCGTAAATAGTTTGTTGCTGCCCATATAACTAGGGAGTATTTACCCTCTTGATAAAAATAAGAGCAATTATAGCTCGTACGGGAAGATTAAACGTTCGTTTTCTTTTCGAACTGTTGTAAATTGGAACGGCAGAGAAACAACATGAAAGTGGTACGATGAGCCTTCTGCCAGGCGGAGAATACCATCTTGCGCTGCTCGCTGCCTATAATTGCGACCGAGATTGTGCCCCATCTGTATCTACGGGTGTACGTTTTCTTCCAGCCGTAAGCGGAAGTTGTTTTTTTTCTCTCTACTAGGCGTAAGTCCGAGTAAACAGATTTGCATTTGGCTAGTTTTTTCTCGAAACTGGACGCTAAGTATTTGTTTTCTAATTACCAAAGTAACCTTGTAATGTCTTCGGAGCGCTAAACGTTGCCAAAGTAGCCTTGTAGTGTGTTTGGAGTACTGAACGATTATTTTCCGCGACGTTTAATGCTCTGGAAGTGTGCTGTAAGATTGATACTAATTGCACAGTTACTGGACGGCTTGGACACTCCACTTCACAGCAGAAGGACGTAACACTAGAAGGACGCAACGCTCGCTTGCGATGCAAAAAAGATCCTCACCGCGAAGCCACTTCCAACTACATAACTTGCGAGGCAACAGCTGTTGGATTCAATAAACAGTGGAAAACTGTTGCTGCGTTCTGGTCATTCTAATTTGGGTACAGTGAGTAACAAATGCGATTGCCCTTTGCCTTTTTGCCTTTTTAAAGAAGCACTGTTCATTGTTGGTTGCAAGGGGTTTCCACATTCCGCAGAGCGGACGACGTTGGCAGATAATCGAGTAATTTACAACCGCTGATGTCACTCCTTTGTTCTAGGGAAAGCGTGCTAGGAATCGGTAGAATGCAGACAAGTGTGAATAACGTGCTCGTTAAACCAGCGGTCGCCTATAGCCTCAAATGGGTATGGTACATGAAATTCCGCATTGCCTCCGAGCTGTGATAAATCTTTAATGAAAGCAACCGTGCAACGTTTGTTGTTTCTGTCGGTAGTTCTTCCACTTTTCCAGCATGAAGTCTTCATAAATTTTTCCCTCTTTCAGAGAATTAACGTTGCTAATTTCGTACGATTAAAACGTCTGGAAATTAGTCTTACAAGGCACACTTCTGCGATGACTGACTATATTAATTGACACTGTATCAAAAGATAGTAAGTATAGAGAAAAGTTGTACAAGATCATATAATACTGTGATATTCGATTAAAAACGTAAATAACAAAGCAAAGATGGTGTCATCGTAGACATTGCGATATTACATCTCTGTATATAAGAATTTCACTCGCTGCATATATGTTCATATGGCTGTAAACCTTTTGGACCTAATTGTTATGGTCACCAGTCCCTAGATTTACAGACTACTTAAACTAACTTACTCTAAGGACAAAACACACACACATACACATATGCCTGAGGGAGTCGTCGAACCTCCGGCGGGAACGGCTGCCTAGACCGTAGTCTGATGCCTTAGACCACGCGATAATTCCGCGCGGCTTCACTCGCTGCAATGTTTGGAAAAAATAGAAGGAAAAGGCTGCAAGAATCATGAGACCTGCAAGGGCGTGTTATGTTTTACGAGGAACTCATTTGCGGTGGTATCACATTCTTACGTAACAGTCATCCGCCTCCGCAGGTTACCATGCCGAAGGTGCGGGTTCCATTCTCGGTCCAGTCGGGTATTTTCTCCTCTAGCCGACTGGGCGTTGTTGATGTCATCACCATTTCATCATTATGGGCACACGGTTCGCTGAAGTGACGTCACCTAAAAAGACTCGCACCAGGTTGGCCGAACACGGCTCTAGGTGGTGTCTTCCTTCCGGTAACAGATACAGCGATTAACAGATGCGATTTTATTAGCGTGACTGTCGCCATACTGGTATCCGGTACCAACTGATTGCCAATTGGACAGCAAACCACTTCTGAATACGACGTCTGACGAGTGCGACCAGTGCGTTTATGTTGACCTGTACCAATCTTCCTTGAATAGGAATTGCATGTAGTGCCATAAAAATAACAGTACATAATAATTAAAAAGACGCCACATTGTTCTCCTTTAATTTTCTTGGGACCCTGGGAGGACAGGACAGTTTATTTGCGAGATCTTGTAACTTACTAGTATTTACTGAAGAATGACAATTTATTTAACAACAAAAAATTATAGTACATAGTAAAGGAGCTTCAATTTTGCAGAAAGACGTGGTTTATCTATCCAGCTACCAGGAAAATAAGTGAATTGCAAAAGTAGGATACATATATCGAATGTAATAAAAAATCAAATGTTTGTATAGATTATGGGACTTAACTACGGGGTCATCAGTCCCTAAACCTACAAACTACTTATGAACTAACTAAGACTAAGGACGGCACAAATATCCATGCCCGAGGGGGGATGCAGACCGTGACTGGAGCGCCTCAGTCTCCTTGGCCACCGCGGCCGGCCGAATGTAATACCCATACTATTTGACGTACCAATAAGATACCACAGTGCAGCTGACGGGAAAACCACAAAAGCAATAAAACCGTTCTCGAACACAGGAGTAACTAATTCCACAATTGTTGCCACATCTGAGAAACATGCGTCACGAATCTATTAAATATTTGCCTTTGTGCCAAATGTAATTGCATTTTCAAAAGCATTCGTGTGTTAGGAAGTTACTTGATGTGTAAGAAGGGTAAAGCGAGGTGCTTATCGTTACACACTTTCAGTACAATCGCCCCCTTCATTTATGCACTTCTGCCAGATGACCCGAAGGCATCGTACACCATCGGCGCGTCTATTTCTGTTGGTGTCCCACACTGATCGCCCGATACATTGACCTTTCTAGTATCTGGATGTTGAACTTCAGCTTTCTGCGCGTGTCAGTCATGCATGTTCATATTTAGTTTCTTACAAAATTTAAATATGGCTGCTACGAAATGTTACTAGAAACGCAAAGAAAATATGTGACGATTCGGCTCCCATCGCATATCAAATCAAGAAGTAAACAAGCAATTCTTGTCACCTAGAGACTGATGGAAATTCGTTTGCCAAATGTAAACGTGTCGCACAACGCAACATCACGTGCAAAAATCAATGTGCCGGCACCTAACAGTTCTGTGTTCAAAGATCACAGTTATACACCTATGTTGTATAGAGATCACCAGACCTACGGTACGTACAATGTCATCTCTGGTGTTATAGTGGATCCCTCGCAGTGTTTCTTTCCCTTTGACAAAGAGATCATAATCACAGGCACTTATGGCGGGTGAGTACGGCGGATGTTAGCGGCGTAAGAGGTCCTGGACAACAGCAGCTGTGTAAATCAGGATCTTTTGCAACGCTGTCAATGGAAAATTCGAGATTATCCACCGTACTCACCCGACATGACACCCTGTGATTATGATCACTTTGCCAAAGGGAAAAATGTACTGCCAGGGATCCACTACAACACCAGAGATGACATTCATGCCATAGGGCGGACGGTACGTGACATCTTCAGAAACAGACGCGAATATGGTATACAAAGTTCTTCGGACATTAATCGGCAAAAGGGCATAAATAAGGGGGCGATTATATTAAATTGTGTTACTAAGTCATTTGAGAGAAAAGTAATAGTTCTCGCCGCTTTCTACCTATCTCGTCTATAATTCTTGTCTCGTCAATTGAATACAACATTGGTTAAAAACAGACATTATCCTTATGGCGTTATGTGCTACTTTCTTACCGCTTGGCGCGCTGGCATCGCTCCGGCAGTCAAACGGTAACAGCTTTCGCAACAGAGAGTGTTCAAATGTTTGTTAAGCTTATGGGACTTAACTACGGGGTCATCAGTCCCTAAACTTACAAACTACTTATGAACTACTTACGAACTAGGACGGCACAAATATCCATGCCCGAGGGGGGATTCGAACCCCCGACCGTAGTGGCCGTGCTGACCGTGACTGGAGCGCCTCAGTCACCTCGGCCACCGCGGCCGGCAACAGAGAGTGTCGCGACGGTATGTATTACATTGAGGTCGGTTACCTTTACGTTTCTAAGGTATGTAGAAAACGGCTCAGATTGGTAAATAAGTAATTGTTGATGGATATGAGTCTAACGTGAGTGAAACCCTGTTCTAGTACCTTATGCTTGCTCGCAGTTAACATAACACACAAACTGTTTGACGTGTCACACATCGGCTGAAAAATCAGCAACGTTGTTTTACAGTTTATTAAGGACAACTACCAAGATAGCTTATAACTTTTATTTCGATTACCCGTTTCAGTGGATTTCAGTGGATTAATCTGCCATCTTCACCTCTTTAATTTCAACATGGCACTTTCATCTGCTGACACCGGTAATCCAAATAAAAATTATAAATGATCTTGGCTGTTGTTCTTAATTGATCTATTGAAAGGATCGCCCCCTCCAAATATGATAAGCTTTTATTGTTTTACAGGAATCCGTAAAAACTAAAACAGTCTTAGACTGCAGAAGTCTTTTAGTAGGTTTAATTGCCTGTTTCGAGCTTTACGAACATCTGGTTCAACTGTCGCGTCGAACTAAGTAAAATAATTTGTCTTCTAATCCGTTTGGATTGGCTTACAGCAACCGTTGATAATATGAAAGGATAACAGCGATCAGTCGCGAAACAAACTGATTTATTTCAAATTGATTTCGCAGTCACCACCAGTGCATACGTCAGCAAGTACAGTCACATGAGGTTTCAGGTCCTACACAGTTGCCTATAATTACAAACAGCAGTGCCATACTACTTATACATAATTACAACTAACAAACATATCCCTTTTATGTGCACTGGTGTTCAATTACTTACAGCAACATGTTTGGAACCGGATATTGGTCTGCACTCATTGACATTAGCACTGATGATGGATATCTTTTGCCAAAATATATTTAAAATAAATCAGACTGTTTAGCGCCGGCCGCGGTGGCCGAGGGGACTGCGGCGCGTCAGTCACGGCCACTACGGTCGAGGGTTCGAATCCCCCCTCGGGCATGGATATTTGTGCCGTCCTTGGTGTTAGCTAGTTCATAAGTAGTTTGTAAGTTTAGGGACTGATGACCCCGTACTTAAGTCCCATAAGCTCTACAAACAATTGAACAGACTGTTTAGCAAATGATTTCTGTTTGCCTTTCACAAGTAAAAGGACCAAATAAAACTTTCAGTCCTCCAAATAAAAAGACTTTTTTGCAAGTCCCATCGACCGAACAGAGCAGCCGCACCTTGCGCTGTATGCCCCTGTGCATTTTCGTACAAAAAATGGGTAGGTTGCGCAAAAAGTGTTACCGCTTCTTTCGCATTGCTGGTCGCAGGTGATGATCCAATAACTAACAGTAATACTATGACCTGACGGTTCCCAGGCGTTCCTTCAGGATGCGAATCACAGTCGTATGCGCTAATCTGGTTTCTTAGGCGAGCTCACGAATCGTCTGGCGTCGATCACTGTCTACTAACGCGATAATAGTATACACTACTTCTTCAGAGACGCTAGGACGACCTGCCCCATGCACGTCTGCCACAGTTTGCCGACCTTCGTTCAAGGCTTTTACCCAACGAGCCACTGTTCTCTACGGCAATGCCGATTCCCCGTGCGTCTCATGAAGACCTTGTTGACACTGTCGTGCTGCACGACCTCTGGAAAATTCAATCTTGATTCAACTCCGTGTTCCTGTTTCAAAAACATAGTGACACCGTTACGTTACACCAATCGCTCACAAGTGACTGTGTTTCCCTCAATTGTGCGCACGTCGGTTACGTGGGACGGGCGAGCTCGTTAGGTTGGACGTAAGGTAGGTATGTCAACAACGTGTGCTGTCAGCGACAATAGTAGATTCATTGCAGAGTGTCTCCACAGCAGTGTTTCCACAATTTAAGTTCCAATCCTCAATGTGTATATGTATCATCACTCTTATGTCTGTGCTAGTCATACACTAAATAAGTAAATTAGCGTGTAGCCTCACCTGTGAAACGCAAAAAGGGCCATTGTGTGTGGCTAGGATTCGAGAAGTTCTAGGAAGGTTTCCGCAGGTACGTGTCGCAGACCGCGCAATTCGTGTAAATTAGCTAGCAGGGGGTTATCGGCGTGGAATTAACGTCCTAGAGAGACCCAAATTTATTCCAGAGAACCCAGCACATGCGAATGTGGTGGGCAAGACACCAGCGTGAGTACACTATCACGCTCCTCAAACCGCTGCAGCACGATCCTGACCTCGCTACACAGGCAGATCCTGCCATCGCCATCAAAGAAGGCATCAAGCGTGCAGGCACACGCGCTGTCGGCAATAATATTCCCGCAGACCGCAGCAGTCGTGATACATTCCATTACTATTACACGTCCCATGAAAGACAATGTGTACGTCTCCCATACTGTAACACATCTCTCATCGTCTATCTTCCGTGGCGCGGTGCTTTTTTGAAGAAGCAAATGTTATGGAAGGCTTGGAAAATAGGTTTGTATGTTCCCAAATCTGAGCCCTTCGGAAAATGCAAGGAAGTAGCATCTTGTGGTCATAGCACCAATGAGTCCGAAATGGAATCATGTGATTTGTAGAAATACATACGTGTAACAGTTTGTGGATATATGAAATGGAATGAATACGTAATCTCAGTCTATAATAAGTACTACACCCAGTCTATTGGTTCGATACTGAAAGTAGGTAATCAAAGATAATAACTTAGTAAACAATAACTTAGTAAACAATAATGTGATTCTACCTAGAATACTGCTCGAGTCTTAAACGCACCTTATAGTTAAAAATGTTTCGAGACTGTATTAATAAGAAATAATCATTATCAGTTTACGGATATATTAGAAGGTTCTTCCCCCACTAATTTCAAATAGAGATCACTTAATAAATTGGTTTCAATGCTTCATCTGTTCGATATAGTCTTCACCCCCCTCCTCTAACCCCTCGAAACACACTCTCTCTGACACACACACACACACACACACACACACACACACACACACACACACACACACACACCGTGTACAACGCACATAATTTTCATACAATCATTTGAAACCATTAGAGTAGACCTTTTTTGTGATGTTTACCTGACACGTCACTTTCGCTCCTTCTTTGGTCATGGCGACTCTACGGAGACCCACTTTACATTTGCCATGTTGTAATAACTTCGTCATAATTTTTTCCTAAAAATAATATACCATAATTTTCATTGCATTCAAGGAGTCAATCTGTGTAACACAAGTGGCTAATATACTTTTCTCTTCTTCAAAAACTTTTGGGGAATTCCTTGAACACTTGATTCAAAGATGTTCCTCCATTGTTCTTCATGAAGCAATGGTTGACACACTACATCTGAATGTCCACTGCATCTCGCTAATCAACTGACGAAAATGACAATTATCTCTAGTGTCTGTCTGACCAGTCGCTTACAGACAGCGAATAAAAAAAGTCTCTGAACATTTTGGACCAACGGTGTGTTCGAAGGAGGCCAGCGGTACAGATATGTCTGAAACATCTGAGAACGAAGCAATAATAACGTGAATTGCGAGAGGTTTGGATATAAACGCTTACTACCGTGAAAACCTACTTATAAATTTCTAAGAACCAGCAAATATCAGACAAATATTGTACATCTACGTTTCATCCTGTTTGAACGCTAATATAGGCCTACTCCAAGTAAAAAGGAATAATAAAAAAGTTGAGACACCGTGAAGTAACTATGGACGCAAATCAGTGGTTCTGATGTACTGTACATGTTGAGGCAAACTAGTGATTACAATTTCAGAAAAAATAGATGTTTTATTCAAGACAAAGAGCTTCCTAAACTGAAACATTTCTAGAAGCGTTAGACTGCCTCTGGCCCTTATACAAACAATTATTGGGCTTGGCATTGATTGATAAAGTTGTTGGACATAGTGCCAAATTCTGTCCAATTGGCAGAACAGATAGAATCACGAGCTGTTTGGAGGATACTTCTCATAATGCACCATACGTCCTGATTTGAGAATAGATACGGCCATCTTACTGACTAAGGTAGGGTTTGGCGAACACGGAGACAGGCATCTTCCTGAAATGTAGCCCTAGGATGACCTGCCCTAGATGGATTAAAAAAAAAAAGTGGCGTAGAATATCGACGGCGTATCGTTTTGGTGAAAGGGTGTCGCGAAAGACAATCGGGGGAGACCTACTAGGAAATAAAATGATACGCCACCTTTGTCGTCAGACCGTATTTTGGGCGACAATCAGGTTGGCATCCGACCGATGTCTGGGGCATCTCCAGACTCATCTTCTCTGTTCATCGACGCATCAATGTGTTTCAGTCAATGACGTTCCAGACCGAATGTGCAATCGAGCTCGTTGCTGTACAGTCATCAATAGTAATCGGCGCAAGAAGCGCCGTGACCAAAACCCCGTTTATTTGGGCCATCTGTTAAAGGCGCTTGTGGTCAGTGAGGCTCCAGTTGCACGTCATGTGGATGTAGTGATGGACCCTACGTACTGAGCGCCGCTCTGATGAATGATCGGTCGTCACGTTCAGTTTTCTGCCAGTGTTGACAGATTTCTTCCTGACGCTGTGATCGTACAGGCTTCACGTATTCCTGTCGACAGTGCCAAACAGTGCCATAATGGCTCCTAGACAGATGTCGAGTGATTCGCCGATTATTCCAATCGGCTTCTTTGACTCCAATAGCTTGTATTTTGTCGAATTATATGTATATTGTTCCCTCTTCGGACTTTGAGGTGCAGTAACTGTCCATCGGAGTCACTGAATGAAATTCCTTCTGTAGGGGAGTGAACGAGGGCGAAGGATGGAAAGAATTATTTTTGGCTGCTTTCGGACAATCAAGCAATTTAACGGCAACTGAAAATTTGTACTGGAATGAGATTCGAGCCGTTGTTTCCCGCTGTGGGGCGTTGTCGCCTTAACCACTTGACTATCCAAGCATGTGGGAACATGCCCTAAACTCGAAGAAATCGCATGCTAAGAAAGTAGCGTCCCTCTCGTTCATGGTCCTATGAAGTTCGCCATACGGGATACCTCCTCGAGGTCGAACTATATTACAGCATCATCGCATATGAATACATATATATTGGTGTGATGTGTGATATTTTATACATGTCTTGAGGATCAGACACCATACCAGTACGCACAGATGTTTAGAAAGTGTGTCGAATGTGCAGTAGAAAAACAGTGTCTCATTAATGAAAGGAAACGTATTTATCTATATCCTGGAAATCGTCCCTATGTTAGAATTCTGAATGCCAATAACTCATCACTTCTTTGAATTTCACATGGAAGAACTGTTAGCCGCGGTGGAGTGGCCGAGCTCTCCAAGCGCCTTGCTGCGGAACGCACGGTTGCTAGCCGTTGGGGATTCGAGTAATCCCTCAGGCATGGGTGTGTGTGGTGTCCTCAGTGTAAGTCAGTTTAAGTAGTTTGTAAGTCTTGGGACTGATGAGCATACCAGTTTGGTCGAAAAGGTTTACAAACAACTGAACATTTGATGAACTGTTGTCCCGGTTTAAATTCAATCCCAAGGGCAATACAAACATCACACCTCTAAAAGAACCAGTCACAATAAGGAACGAGTTATCGACTACCACAGACTTGTCTTCGACCCAAGCAAACAACCGATGGTACGGAATTAGGGTGATTTTATTGAATGTTAAAGTTTAATTTTTCCCCGTCGAAGTCGTAAAGTAACACCATCCATCCGTAAAACGGAAATACGCTGCAAATTTACAGATAGTACGTGTAGAAGAAAAGTTGTACAAGATCGTATAATACTATGATATTGGATTGCAAACGTAAATAACAAAGCAAAGAGGGTGTCATCGTAGATATCGCGATATGACAACTCTGTATATAAGAATTTCACTCGCTGCATTTATGTTCATATGGCTGTAAATCTATTGGACCTAACTGTTATGGTCGCCAGTCCCTAGATTTACTGACTAGTTAAACCTACTCTGAGAACAAAACACAAACACACACGCATATGCCTGACGAAGGACTCGAACCTCCTGCGGGAACGGCTGTCCAGACCGTAGTCTGACGCCTTAGACCACGCGATCATTCCGCGCGGTTTCACTCGCTGCAATGTTTGGAAAAAATAGAAGGAAAAAGCTGCAAGAATCGTGAGACCTGCAAGGGCGTGTTATGTTTTACGAGGAACACATTTGCGGTGTTATCATATTCTTACGTAACAGTAATTCGCCTTCGCGGGTCACCATGCAGGAGGTCCGGGTTCGATTCTCGGTCCAGTCGGGTATTTTCTTCTCTAGCCGATTGGTAGTTGATGATATCACCATCATTTCATTCTTATGGGCGCGCAGGTCGCTGAAGTGACGTCACCTAAAACGACTCGCACCTGGCGGGCCGAACACGGCTCTAGGTGGTGTCTTCCTTCCGGTAACAGATACAGCGATTAACAGATGCGATTTTATTAGCGTGACTGTCGCCATACTGGTATCCGGTACCAACTGATTGCCAATTGGACAGCAAACCACTTCTGAATACGACGTCTGACGAGTGCGACTAGTGCGTTTATGTTGAACTGTACCAATCGTCCTTGCAATAGGAATTGTATGTAGTGCCATAAAAATGTTCAAATGTTTGTAAATCTATCGGACCAAACTGCGTGGTCATCAGTTCGTGGCTTAAAAACTACTTAAACCCAGGTAAACTAATCTAAGGACAAACACACACACCCATGCCCCAGGGAGGACTCGAACCTCCACGGCCGGCCGCGGTGGCCGAGGGGATTGAGGCGCTCCAGTCACGGTCTGCACGGCAATTACGGTCGGGGGTTCGAATCCCCCCTCGGACATGGATATTTGTGCCGTCCTTAGTATAAGGTAGTTGATAAATAGTTTGAAGTTTAGGGACTGATGACCCCGTAGTTAAGTCCCATAAGCTTAACAAACATTTGAACATTTTTGAACCTCCACGGCGAGCAACCGCGCGCTCCACAGCGAGACGCTTTAGACCGCTCGGCTACTCCACCGCGGCTGTAGTGCCATAAAAATGGACAATATATAATAATTTAAAGGCGCCAACTTTGTCCTTCTTCAATTTTCTAGGGACTCTGGGAGGAAAGGGTACTTTGCAAGACAGTTTATTTGCGAGTCTCTTGTAACTTACTAGTATTTACTAAAGAATGACAATGTCTTTAACAACAAAAAATAATAGTACATAGTAAAAGAGCTTAAATTTTGCAGAAAGACTTGGTTTATCTATCCAGCTACGTTGGCAGGTAAGTTCAATGTAATTGTATCACTACTATCTCCTTCAGATGGCTTCTCTGATTCCAAGTTGCCTAGCTCAAAGTGTCCAGTGGAGCATCCTCTATGTCCTGTTAAATTTTGCACGCTTCTGCGGAAAAAAGCCAGTGTAGATGTAGATACCGGAGTGGCGCGGTGCCGCCTTGTGCGCGGGTGCAGCAGCCTCGCCAGTGGAGCGCTAACGATGTCCAGCGGAGCCGGTGGCTGCGGCGGCGGCGATGCTGGCGTTGATTGTGAGGGGGCCACATTCCGGGGACAAGAATGTACCGCGGGCCGCCGCCGAGGGCCCGGTGATTATCTCAAACGGCGATACCCGTCTGACGCCGCCGCCGCCGCCGCCGCCGCCGCCGGGGTCGGGTTGCGCCCGGCCGGATCGGATTCCGTGTTTCTGGTCATCGACTCCTCGCCTCTCCGCCAGACACCAGCCGCCAGCCGCCTCCTCTGCTTCTGCGAGCGCTGATGGCGTAATTATGGCGCCCGGGGGCGGAAGGTGGGCGGGCGGCGGTCGGCAGCGGGACACTTTGCACCAGGGGAGCGCAATTGCACCACTAATTTCGTCAAACTAGACTGCAGGCCAATAAACTTGCGACATCGGTGTACACTGCATTCTACGAAATTATACTGCAGTGAGTATACTTCTCAGTGAGAGGAATACGTGATTAAATTTCTACGTTTGGAAGTATACAGCCGGTCGCGGTGGCCGAGCGGTCTGCGGCGAGCCAGTCATAGCCTGCACGGCCACTACGGTCGGGTGTTCGAATCCACCCTCGGGCATGGATATTTGTGCCGACCTTAGTATTAGCTAGTTCATAAGCTTAGGGCCTGATGACCCCGTAGTTAAGTCCCAGAAGCTGTACAAACATTTTGGAAGTATACATGACGCGCAGTTCATTAGACGCCTGGCAGCAATAGTGGCTTTAACCAGGCTGGGCATCGCGTTTCGCTGATAGTGTTTCAGACGTCTGGGTAGATTAATCGGCGAGGCTAGGGAATGCTTCCAAATCAAATGTTCAAATGTCTGTAAATCTATCGGACCAAACTGCGTGATCATCAGTCCATAGCTTTCAAACTACTTAAACCTACGGAAAAACACACACACCCATGCCCCAGGGAGGACTCGAATCTCCACGGCGAGCAACCGCGTGCTCCGCAGCGAGGTGCTTTAGACCGCTCGGCTACTCTACCGCGGCCGAATGCTTCCGAAAACAGTGACCAGACGTATTCAGTGGGTGAGGGATTCAGACTGTTCGCACATGGATGTGACCTGCGTTTCGTTCCTCAAGCAAGTCGCGTTCCAACTTTGCGCAGCAAGCGACGCCCTATGAGGCAGTCAACTTTAGGCAGCTTCACATCCGTACGGTGTTCACTTCTAGCGGTGCCTTAGGCCGTCCGGACACGGGTCGATACGTAGTAAACGCGATTCTGTCTCCATTCGAGTGCACATGTAAGTTAATGGGTAGCCACACACGGGTCCACCCATAGTCGTCTCGAACTCGTCTGGACGTCGTTGTGAGCGACGTTCGTCTCTTGAGTCCTGAATTGCACGGGAAAGTTCCGGCGCGACTGACTGATTGTACGGAATGGAAATACTCTACCTCGTGTTTGTCAGTAATTTTGTTTTTGTATTTCTAGTGCACAGAACACTTCAGTACTCATGAAATCTACATGCAATAAGTGAAATGAACTTTTAAGGAATTAATAAATAGCTATACGATGTATAATATGATTAGGACGATTCACAAATTTTACATTATGTTCCTCATAATCAACAAGTAATAGAGTTAAAGATTACGTGTCTACTAAGTCAGATTGCACGGCGAATAATACCAATTCAATAATTACCTTCCAGGTTCACCATAGAATGTATCAGTACCGAGGAATAACGAGGTAAATAACAATACAAATGAACTATTTGTATTAATCTGCTGAGTAGCTGGAGCATCTATTTTAAACAGGGCGACGTAAGATTTCTTTGACATTTTTTAAATACTAAAACAATTGAATCTTTATCTGGCACTTCTTTGCCACCAACAAACAACCTATGATGAAAATTCCAAAAATGTTCAATTGTTTGTGATCCTATGGGACCAAACTACGTTGTTCATCAGTCCCTAGTCTTACAAACTACTTAAACTAAGTTAAACTAACCTAAGGACAACACACACATCCGTGCCCGAGGGAGGATTCAAACCTCCGAAGCGGGAGGCCACACGATCCGTAATGTGGCGCTCCAGACCGCTCGGTTACTCCCGCGGGGCATGAAAATTCCGTTCTATTGACGCATCCACTCACCGAACACTCCGTGTCTTCCTTTTTTTCCGCCGATACCACGAAACATCGTAGCATCTCATCACTCGAACTGTTCGTTATAAAAGTGGTTATTGAACGAAATAATCAACCAAGTTTTCTAGTTCTCTGTAGCAAAATGTATGCATACTGACCGAAAGTAACACATATAACGAGTGCCAATCGACCCATAAGCGGATGGCAGTCAATTGCATCGCACCGTTGTTACAGGAAGCGCGGTCTATGCGAACCAGACGTGGCCATTCAATGACGACAAACACAGCGACACTAGGTGTTCGGTCCGTATAATGATGAATGCAACTTGGCAAAGTTGGTTTCCTCGTACACTCTACTCCTCCCTCGCACAGGTGCTCTGAGTTTCTTGCATGTATGCAGATCTTGCCTGGAAGCGAGAGGTGGCGCCGCCTCCGTGTCCAGTTGCGTCGTTGGATGCTCAGTTCAATGTTCAAATGTTTGTACAGCTTATGGGACTTAACTGCGGGGTCATCAGTCCCTAAACTTACAAACTACTTATGAACCAACTTTTACTAAAGAGAGCACAAACTTTCATGCCCGAGGGGGGGGATTCGAACCCCCGACGGGGAACGGCCTCGCGCATCAGAGCATAGCGCCTCAATGTGCTCGGCCACTCCGCCGCGGAGGGCGCTCAGTTCCGGGTACGCCGCTCTGTACTGCCGCAACTGTGGCCTCCCAGCTGAATAATCCCTGGTGCTCGACACGTCGACCAACTGTGGTACTCGTTATGTTGCAATATCCAAGGGTTACACCGGAAAGTGATACCAAATCAACTGGACAAATAGCATCAATGGTAGAAATGATATGAGAAGGAGATATGTAACGGGTGCGGCACATCTCTAAGGGAATCATGTACAGGACACCATTGTGAAAAATTACATATTGTCCAATGCTTCCTTTCTTGCTCTAGTGTTTGGAATCCATGTCAAGTACTCATGCCGTCAGGCATCGAACAAATCCCGAGACGTGGTGCTAGCATGGTAATGGATCTCTATGACCCTCACTTCTTGACAGAAGTGTTATGCGAGTTCATTGCAGTAAGGGTGACGCTTTTCCCGTTAATTCTGTGAATTTTGTTAACCTTCATTCACAGAAGAGACCGTCCAGAGCTATGGTCAGTATTGTGTAGCGGTGGCGATAATAAGGTAAGGGAGGATAGGCACGTGTAGGGACCGTATCCTGTTTATTAACATTGACGTTAATCAATTAGGTCGCTGAACGTGCTCATACGAGCTGCCTGCCAGCGCCAGTGTTGCAGGCGTGTCTTATGCTGTCTTTCCTCAAACTGAACTTGAGTGATACAAAGTTTCGAACAAGATAAAAATTTATATCAATAATTTAAAAATAACTGATTTAGGAAACACACACAGTATATTCCAAAGCCACAGTCGCTTCTTACAGAAATGTTTTTATATACTCCCATATAACTGCCAATCTACTACTAGATTCGGCGCACTATGGCAGCTTTGTGAAGTGCCTATGATTACAAAAATATTACAGTGACTAAACTACAGTAAAGAGTGAAAAATTTACAAAATTTACCACAAAGAAGAGTATCTAAGTTCATTAAACGAAATGAGCAAAATAACGATCAAACCATGTGCCCAAGGGTTTTGTATAATCGACAGGGACTCCATTGGTTCATTTAATACCATAAAATTGTACAATGATGATCACAAGTTTATTTATCAAAGGAATTACTGCTGATCGTATAAAAACCTTGGAACATGATTTGACTGTCATTTTGCTCATTTTGATTTATGAAGTGTTCAACACTTCAGATACACATGGTTTTTTTTTTTTTTTTTTTTTTTTTTTTTTTTTTTTTGTGGTAAATTTTCAAACTTCTTCATCTTTGATGTAGTTTAATCATTTTAATTTTCTTTGTAATCACAGGCAGTTGACTATGACACCATAGTGCGCCGAAACTAGTGGTACAATGGTAATTATATGGAATATTTAAAACATTGTTTAGAAGAAGTGACTGTGGGTTTGAAACGTGCTGTATGTGGTTCCTAAACCTGTTATCTACAGATACGTTGCACTCCTATCCGACAATGTGTTGGATTCTAATAGTAATTCAAAAGTTTATCATGACATAACTATATATAATAAAGTTACTTCTACAATTGATTTTAAATAAGGAGCATTAGGTACATTAGATGACCATAATAGAAATAATCACATTGTCATTTTACTTGACTGTGTTCGTCCAACCACGCAGGAATGGCCGTGCGCTCTAAGGCTCCTTGCTGCGGCTGCTCCCCGTCGGAGGTTCGAGTCCTCCCTCGGGCATGCGTACGCGTGTTGTCGTTAGCATAAGTTAGTTTCAGTAGTTTGTAAGTCGAGGGACCACTGCAGTTTGGCCCCATAGCTTCAAAAACATTTGAGTGTTCGTCCACCTAAGAGCTCATAAATTATATCTGACACACAAAAAAAAATCTACAAGTCATCAAACAATTAGAAGAGGAGAGAAAGAGAGAGAGAGAGAGAGAGAGAGAGAGAGAGAGAGAGAGAATTAGTCAGTGCTCGGATACTTCTGATATTTGGAAGCTCAGTGAAACCTATTCCTTATTTCTTGCTCGAAAACAGTGGGGAAATTAAAAAAAAAGCTTTAAATTGATGAACAAAATACAGTGTGTATTAAAGTAACCTATATTAAAGACGTTCTGAGGAAGAAGGAAAAGGTTTTAACTTCTCCTCTACATCGCGGGCATTAGAAACGGAGCACAAGTTAGGATTATTGCAAATACGAGGTAGGAAACCTGCAGTGCCCTTTGCATATGAATCGTCTTTTATTTGCTTCAGGAGATTTAGCACAGAAAACCCAAGTCAGGAAGGCCTCATGTGGATTTCGACCGTCGTGTCTTTCTCCCGAATTCGTGTCCAACGCGCTAAGCACTACCCCTGTCCGGTTCTTCTTTTTTAAGGGAATGAAGTAATGCGGGGAACGTCTGGGTCTAAGCAGCCAGCTACATCTGTTGCTACACTGTCTTCCTCCATGGCATCTCCATAGCTCGTTTCCCCAATCGAATCATTGAATTCTCTGTATTTAAGGCGAGCTTACAAGTAACCTTGAGGGCACTGCTACAGATGTTATCGTCTTCCCTGACTCCGTCTGCGCCCTTCACGATGTTCAAAACAGGTTCCCAGCAGAGTAACAAGCCCCGGACATCCACGATCCTTTATCTCCACCTGTTGATGCCGGAGGATGATCTGTCATTTGATAGGCAGCAGACTGTTTCGAAATCATAGAAACAGGCCAACAGATGCGTCATGCACACACAATAGCGCAATGTCGTTACTTCGTTGTAGGTTGACGGTGAGGCAGCGAGAAAATGGAAACGAGTAGAATAGACTGCATTTGATCGGTCTTGGATTACAGAGCCTTCTGACCCCTTGGCTCGTATCAAGCAGCCATAGCTTATCCTTGGACAGCTTTTCGGTCCGTATTGATTCCACTGCGAAGGGAAGCTATCTCACACTGATGGTCTGTATGATTTAGAGCAGTAAATTTTAACCGATTATGGCACTAGTCGCCATTATTTTACCTTTTGTAACGGCTAAACAGATGAAAGTTGCAAATAGTTCAGAATTATTTGACCAACGTCTTAAATCGTTAAAAAAATAAACATTGTTTTCCTCTATTTTAATTTTTCTTACACTTACGTTGTAAGAAACATTTATCTGTCTGCCTATGATAAGTTTTACACAGTTGTGCTGAGTACAAGTCTATTCACACAAAGATTACGCTAGTAACTTATAAATGTTGCGTGGGAAGATAAGTAGAATGAGTTCTAGAAAATGCATTAATTATTACCACAGATTCAAAGTTTTTTTCTTACGATATCGCAAGTGCTGTCGTAGTAATGCGTGAAACATTGGACATATTTTTAGTTGTCAGATTAATGACATTCATTATGGACAAAGACTGACGGAATTCCCCCGTCGAAGGTATGTAAGCGTTTCTATGGAGATTATCAAATGCGCCAGGGTGGTCACTGCTAGAAAGTAGTTTCCAATAAGTGTAGTTTCCCTTGGTTTTTCACAGTTTGTACAGCATTTGTACGCGATGCAGATGTATAGTAATAAAGCTGAGAGAAATTTACCAAAATTAATGTTCTGTGGAATATACCTTTCGCCACAAGTGAGGAGACTGTTAAACAATAAAATAGGGGAATGAGAGGAAAATCATTCGATTTTAATTCATTAAGAAGTTTTTGTGTTTGCACGTTTTCACATGAAAGTAACTTAGGCGTTTGTTTATTTATACTATGACATGAATTATCAGTTTTTTGACGAACAAGACTTGCGCTAACAGTACGTATACAAAGATTACATTTCATCGCAGCTCTTCAGTGTAATTTAACACAAATAAGAAAAAAACGAATAACATAACATGTAACAACTGCTATAGGCAAATGACAAAGTTATTTATGTAGTTTATAACAGTCCTAGTCCTTGCTTCACACACGTCGTCTGTTTAGTATTAAAGGACAGTCATTAAAAGCAAATTTCTAAAGCGTAAAAGCGGAGGAAAGCCAGATAATGTTAAAAATGTTCTGGCTAACATGAATTTGTCACGAGACTTCGACAGCTGAAAAGCCATAAGAAGAGGAAGACAATGTTTGACAGGAACGGCGAAAGGTTCCGATGTATCCTACGTATATTTCCAAAGGAAGTTACGCATTTTTCCATCTAGTTATTTACTGTAATGATGATAGACCAAGCTAAATCGTTACTATTAGAATACTTATAAACGATAAGCCAGGTGAGACACACTGGGGTTTCCAACCTGAAGTTTGCAAATGATATATGGAATATTTGAAGTTCTTGGAAATATGTAATGAAAATAACTGAAGAAAATGGAAAAATACACAGTTGGCAACTTAGTAAAAGAAGTTATATCAGAGTTTATTGATGCCAAAAGAAGCGATAATATTTCAAACGCAATATCAGAAAAGGAGCAGAAGTTAGATACTATCAGAGGGATGTCAAGTAATTTGATATCATGAAGACGATGAAGGAGCTGTAAGCGGCGATGAGACACTTGCTACTTGAAGAATGTTGCTCCAGAGAATATGCGAAGTAGTGAGATTGCATTGGGGGAATATAGTAATCTACTAAATCTAATAAAGAGATTAGTGTTCAAAAATGTTTGTAAATTTATGGGACTTAACTTCTTTGGTTATTAATCCCTAATCTTAGAAACTACTTAAACTAAATTACACTAATCTAAGGAAAACACACTCATGCCAGAGGGAGCACCCGATTGTTGTGATTTTCCTGTGTTTATCACGTGCATGTGATAAATATGGGAAAGTAATCTGTGGCGGCGATGTTAGCAAAGGCGTACAAAACAGGACCAACGTCCTCTTGGGTTTCTAAGGACAAGTAACAGCAGACATGCATCCATGCATCGTGGCGCGGAATTTTCAAGAATTTTTGGTCTCCCAGAGGATTGCATTACAATTCTGGCCTCCGCCTCCGTGATCTCCCGCTCTGTCGCCTGTCTATGACTGCGTAAGGACTGAGCCGGGATGCACCACCAGGCGCTACTGCAGACCAACTCTGGCAATGTGTCGATGCCGAAGCAGTATTCACTGCTAAATTATTCTAAATATAATTAACTATTAAGATTACTCTCTTTTTACTATGTCCTCCTTCTCATACTCAGTCACTACGGTCGGGGTTTCCAATCCCCCCTCGGGCATGGATATTTGTGCCGTACTAGTTCGTAAGTAGTTCATAAGTAGTTTGCAAGTTTAGGGACTGATGACCCCGTAGTTAAGTCCCATAACCTTTACAAACATTTGAACATTTTTCATACTCAGTATTTTTCAGCTGAATTATCACTGGTAGTTATATTGACTTCTGGAACTAATTACTTTGTAGTATTCTTCCTTTCCAAACTGACAACCACCCGCCATTTCGTGTATTCTGTTTGGTCGTACGAAATGCGTTTGTATTTTGCTCAATTTGGATTAAGTGCACCGACTGCTAGCACTGTTTGTATGTCTGTGAGTCTTATTATTCAATTGTTGTACGTTTATGATTGTAAATATTTTATCGATGTTTGTATGTAGCAATTTTTTTATGACTTTTAAGTTCTTTGGATCGAAATTGTGAGATGCGTTAAATTATAGATTATTTGTTTCTGACAAAGGGAGCTTCTGCTAGTAATGTAGTATTTGTTGTTCTGACTGGATTGTATTTTGTTTAGGAATAAGTTTTTAGTCCAGCTGGCGAATGTGTGTGCCTGTATAAGGTTTTTTTTTTTTTTAATTTTTTTTAAATTTTTTTTCCTTGACTCTGTATGAACACACACACACATGTATATGTTAGGGGACTGATGTGTCCTGTTCTCTCTCTCTCTCTCTCTCTCTCTCTCTCTGTATGTGTGTGTGTGTGTGTGTGTGTGTGTGTGTGTGTTTATTTTTTAGGGTAGGGGGGAAGGTCTGCTTTGATTAAGCTTAAAGCACTCTGCAATCCGAATATTGGTTTAAACACCACAGCGCTTCAGCAGCCATGGTATGGAGGAGCTGGTATGTTGTTGCCTTCGTCCGACCTTAGAACTGACTTAAACAACCATACAGTTTAACGTGGATTCCGAACCACGGTGCAACTCGGCGTTTTCTACGTCAGCAACACTACCAGAGGGGAAATAAGTGAAAAGTGGTAGAAAAAATCCTGAAATTGAACGGGGGTCTAACTGACGACCGACCTTTAGATTGACAGTCTGTCAGTCTAACACTCTGCTATCGTTGCTTCGCTTATGTGATAATATTATCTGGTAAGTTTGGGGGAGCGTTATTTTTATCTACTATTTTATGTTTTATCAGTTTGGATAGTGTTTGGTCGCTGATGTTTACTTCGTCATTTAATATATATTTCTTTTCTATTATCGGTTTTTGAATTTGAAAATTTGTAAGTACTTAGGGACCCGATAAACCCGTTTGCTTTGACCGATTACGTCATGGGCAGTATCATAGGAAACGAAAAAAAAAATAAAAATTTTAAAAATTGAAAAAAAAAAAACAACAACGCGAAAGTAACCTTCGGAAACTCAAAATGCGAAAAAATAAAACTTTCCATTGCGTATAGAGAAACTACCCTTCGCCACCGTGTTCTGCAAGCATTGCTTGGAGCTGGTATAGGTGAATGGATGCACGTAAATTGATCAGTTGGTATTGTAAAAGGTAATGACATATTCGTAACAAAAGATAAAATGATCAGTGTTCCGAGTATTACAGCGCAGCCCGCCGACGTAAGTTTGTAGAACTTATGGGACTTAACTACGGGGTCATCAGTCCACCGCCGACGTAAGGCGACGTATGGGTGGTAACCTGTGTTTTATTTGACCCGAAAATTCTTATGCAGCGTCAGGAGAAGTTTCTTATTGCCGAATTTATTTTCATGTACGTGTCTGTAAGTGCAGGAGAAAGGAAGGAAGGAAGCTTAGGGATTAACGTCCCGTCGACTGCTTGGTCATTAGGGATGGAGCTAGCGCTCGGAGTTTTTGGGTAAGGATTGGGAAGAAAATCGGCCGTGCCCTTTGAAAGGAACCATCCCGGCATTTGCCTGGAGTGATTTAGGGAAATCACGGGAAACCTAAATCAGGATGGCCGGAGGTAGATTTGAACCACCATCCTCCCGAATGCGAGTCCAGTGCGTTACCACTGCGCCATCTCGCTCGGTGTAAGTGCATGGTGGTGGTTTTCTTACTCGTTCCACATGCAGTTGTATTACCTTTCCTGTGTATTACCTTTGTACAACGTGTATCTCAGAAATTAATACGGAACTTTGAGATGGCCAGCAGTGTAAGTCGTTGCTAGAGGATCTGGAGTGTCAGACCCACGAGCAGTGGACACAATTAGGACGGGAGGGCCGCGGCGCCGCCCACCGCCGCCCACCGCCCCGGCGCCTCGGGGTGGCGGTTGCCGTGTCCGGCGTCGCCCACGCGGCCGCATACCGCCGTAATTACACGGCGGCTCATCTGCATCCGTAATAAACAATAAGTATGGCCGCCGTAATGGACGCACCGACAGCTGACGCACACGCCGCCCATTCATTTTTACGAGCGCCTCCTCCTGATTGATATCCGTCTCCGTCGGCTACTGTTTGACCGCCCATGTAGAGGGGCGGCCTCCGCTGCTACAACCAGTTGCCGCCCTCTCTGAATGTACAACACGTGCTGCAACGGCGCTTCTCCAGGACGATGGCCTCGAAACACGGATGAGAATCGAAAAGTAAAGCAGAATATTTTCGTTACAAAAACGTTTAAAAGTAAGAGAGAACTACAAATTAACGTACACCTTTTACCTGCTTTTCTACAAATTCATCGAAGCTCTAAATACTTTTCTCCCATAAAGGTTGTTGTTGTGGTCTTCAGTCCGCAGACTGGTTTGATGCAGCTGTCCTCTGCAAGCCTCTCCTCTGAGAATAAGTTCGGCAGCCTACATCCTTTTGAATCTGCTTACTGTATTCGTCCCTCAGTCTCCCTGTACGATTGTTACCCCACAAGATTCCTTCTAATGTTAAGTTGACAATTCCTTGATGTCTCAGAATGTGTCCAACCAATCTATCCCTTCTCTTGGTCGGGATACGCCAGAAACTTCTTTTCTCCCCAATTCGGTTTAGCACCTCCTCATTAGTTACGAGATCTACCCATCTAATCTTCATCATTCGTCTGTAGCACCACGTTTCAAAAGCTTCTATCATCTTTTTCTATCATCTTTTTATCTGAAATTCCCATATAGTGCTACACTCCAGACCAATGCCTTCAGAAAGGGCTTCCAAACACTTAAATTAATGTTGGATGTTAACAAGTTTCGCTTCTTAAGAAACGCTTTTCTTTCCACAGCCATTCTGCATTTTATATCTTCTTTACTTCTGCCATCAGAAGTTATCTTCCTACCCAAATAACAAAAGTCATCTACTACTTTTATTGTCTCATTACCTAATATAATTCCTTCAGCATCACCTGATTTTCTGACATTACATTCCATTACCCTCGTTTTACTCTTGTTAATGTTCATCTTATATCTTTCTTTCAAGACACTGTCCATTCCATTCAGTTGTCTTCCAGATATTTTGCAGTCTCTGACAAAATTACTATTTCATCGACAAACCGCAAAGTTTTTTTTTCTTCTCCCTGAACTTTAATTCCCTCTCCAAATTTCTCCTTGAATTCCTTCACTGCTTGCCCAATATACAGATTAAACAACACTGGGGAAAGGCTACAACCCCGTCTTGCTCCCTTCCCAACCTCTGCGGCCCTTTCTAGCCCTTCGACTCTAATAACCACTGTCTGGTTTTTGTATAGGTTGGATATAACTCTTCGCTCCCTATATTTTACCCCTGATATCTTCAGAATTTGAAATTGTGTATGCCAGTCGACATTGTCAAAAGCTTTCTCCAAATCTATTAATGTTAAGAATGTAGGATTCCCTTTCCTTAGCCTATCTCATAAGATTTGTCTTAACGTGAGTATTGCATCCCGTGTTTCTACATTTCTTCTAAATCCAAACTGATCTTTCCCGAGGTAGCAACTTAAATATGCCCTGTTCGTAGGTGCCCGTTCAGTTGGAGTTCACCCCTCAGCTGATTGCGGAGTTCACTTACACATCTGCCGCAAAGCGTTGGTCGAACAGGTATTTCTGCACGTCACGAAACAGATTAAACATCGACGGTGCAAGGTCCGAACTGTATGGCGAATGCTGGAGCACCTTCTACCAATAGTTTTTGATTTTCTCACGAACAGGAGCAACATCGGGGCGAGTATTTTCATGAAGAAGTTCGACACCACCAGCAGTATCTCTCAAGCGATTGCCCCGAGTGGAACGACGTCACTTTAAAATAGCATTCACGTTGGCCCCGTGTTCAGCAAAGTCCACCTGCAACACACCGTGCATATGGCAGAACATTTGTCACGAGCGCTTTCCTGGCAGAGTCAGCCACATTCAATTTTTATCGTACTGGGGAACGAGCACGTTTCCCTTCCACTGAGGCCGGCCTGTTCCCGACTCATCACCACTTCCTGTCAAAAAGTCGTGCCCATATGCAGCGTAATGCGTGAAGTAAGCCAAGCTTGAAATCACTCATTGCCCCCGGTGAGTGCTAACTTTCAACTTGTCCCGACCAAAATTTTCCATCGCATCATAGGAAATGTTCAGCTACTGTGATAAGGCTGACGCAGTGGTGTGGCCGAGCGATCTAGGGCGCATAGCTACGGAGCGCGCTGCTGCTCGCCGTCAGAGGTACGAATCGTCCCTGGGGCATGGATGTTTGTGTTGTCTTTAGGTTGGATTAATATAGTTTAAGTAGTTTGTAAGCCTAGGGACCAATAACCAACGCAGTTGATCCCCAAAGCTTTACAAACATTTCATTTAGTTCCACACACCGGTCGTTGAAAATTGCTGTCTTAAAGGAGGGAACGAAGATCAGTGTTTAACGCGCCGTCGACAGCGTGGTTATTAGAGGCGGAGTATTCTCCATACTTTTCATTGTTCAAGACTGTACGACTTCTTAAAGTAGTTTTCTAAATGTAAATTAGAGTACGTATTCGTAAGTAACGAATATAATTTCTTACATGTTTTCTTAAATTTATTTTATGTTACTGTATTTCGTCATTTGTGTTGTATTCTAAAGTAACAATGGAAATTATTTTATAACAAAAATCTTACCTATTCTTTTTTAACACCGTTCCTGATAACCCGGCATTTTCACAAACTCTGCCAACTTTACGTCCGCATTAGACCGAGTTTTCGGGACTCTACTGTATACAGGTGGTTCGATGAACCATCTGCCAGGCACTTAAATGTAATTTTCAGAGTATCCCATGTAGATGTAGATGTAGATGTAGAATTCTTGAAGATCCGTACGAGCCTTTGTCTTATAATTTGGCTAAATCGTCAGAAGACGCAGAGACAATTGTTGCTTAGTGTTGGTCTTGGGAAGGGTCGCTAGTGCATAGCACAGTAGGCGCATGGCCGGATGACACCAGCCAACAACACCTATAGTCCGCCTTCGTAGTCTAGTCGACAGCGTGGTAGGTTGCTACACAGGGGGCCTGGTCGGAGATTTTCTCCGCTCGGGGATTGGGCGTTATGTCGTCCTCATCTTGATTTCATTATCATTGACTCGCAAGTGGCCGAAGTAGCGTCACCTAAAAGACTTGCACCAGACGGACTGAATACGACTCCAGTTGACTTCTAGCGGCCATAAATACCACACCATCAACATCTATGGAGGTGGCACGAGCGGCTGCCGTGTGACATCACACAGAGTACGCCACGATCGCGTAGCTGACTGGCTGTCTCGTTGCAACGAACAAATTGGCTAGGAGATCGCAGCCTACTCTTTGTGACGTCACACGGCAGCCGCTCGCGGCCAACGGGAAAGACAGGCAGCAGCGCGCTCATCATGCCACGTAAGCAAGGTAGTTCCGAGCCGACGCGTTCGCTAGCTCAGTGGCTGCCCGCTAAGACGCAGTGGGGTGTGCCCCAGCGGCCGGCCAATCGGCTAGCCATCGCGCCGGCTCGGAACTACCTTGCTTACGTGGCATGATGAGTGCGCTGAGGCCTGTCTTTCTCGCCGGCCACGACAGCCGCTCAAGCCAACACCACCTAGAGAGAAGGCCGCGGCGCTCTCGTGTGACGTCAGGCAGTTGCTCGCGCATAGCTGACTGGGTAGCCGCTGGGGCACGGCCCACTATGCCGAAGCAGCGAGCCAGTCAGCTATACGCGCGCAACCTACTCTGCCTGACGTCACACGAGAACGCCGCGGCCTTCTCTCTAGGTGGTGGTGCTCAAGCCCGCCGTCGCTTATCGGCCACGGTGAGGTTTGGACGGCGTGGCGGTCCCTGGCAGGCTACGGGGTAAGACGCCAGCGTCTGCCGCGAGGGAGCGCCACCTCAGACCGCACCACGGCCGCTGGTGAGCACAATGGGCGCGCGCAATAGCACGGCACCCCCGCACAAAGGGACAGGAGGGCTGGCAGCAGGTGAGGGACGCAGGGCGCGCCGGCGGCGGCGGCGTTCCCACGCACGGCATGTGCTGCGCAGGCGACACACCCGCCATCTCCGCCTCCACAGTCCACAGCCCCTTTTACACGGTACACTTCTTGTTTCAGTTGACTACTCGAGACCAGTGGGTCTACTGCAGCGCCCCTGCCGTGTGATTCCCGTACTGAGTCTTGCCTGTATGGAGTAGTCGTTTTCGTTTAGACTTTAGCACCAAAACTGTAGAACTATCTCTCTGTAGTGCCGCATCTGAATAATGAAGTGAGGTTATGAGGGCCCTTTTTACGTGGGAGCAGGAAATGATATTGAGTTTATTGATGATGAAAGGGTAATACGTAATTGATATTCTCGTCAGATATCACGTGGTACATTCTGTACACTAGTGTTTTTCAACCTGTTGGTCGCGACCCCCAAGGGGGTCGCAAAGACTTTCTCGGGGATCACCGTCTCGGGCTCGTCCGAACAGGGCAGCTTCTACCTGTTGGTGATAAACGGAAGACTCGAACTGGGCAACTGTCCCCATAGCGCCCCCTGAGTGGCACACACGAATTGGGCAACTTTCTACCTGCTGCGGCTAGACTGACAGGCGCGCACGAACTCGGCAACTCCCGCCTGCTCCTGGCAGACCGACTGCACAATCTCGCAAAATGCTTCCAAATATAAACTTAACAACTGCGCAACCTCTGCCCCTATTTGTAGAGTTCTTAAGGAATAATGTGCCAAGAATCAAGATATAAAACAGACAAATTATATACAAATACAAAGATTTTATTACAAATTTCACATACAGAAATATTTGCAGGAAACAAATGCATTCAGTTTGGCTCATATTCTGCTCACGGCTGTTTGGAATGAAACGCACTTTACAAAGACTAATTTGCAAATTTCACCATTTCTAAGTAATTCTAATTTCTGTTGCAGGAAAGCATGCCCTTTCCTGCTTTTTGAGTCCGTTTGGATGGTGATATTATTTTTTGCTCAGTTGATTCTTATATAAGTATCAGTTTGTTGATGTTTCAGACTTTTCACGAACTGAAAGATGTTTCAGTGAGAAGATTTACATGAAGCATTGAATCGGAAATGAAAACTTTCGCAAACGTTAGTCGTCCTCCACAAAGAAGTGCAATCTGATGTTCAAAAATTTGGAGGAAAGACTGCACCTTCTTCATCAATGTAGTTTTCAGTTATGTAATCCGCAAATTTTGTGATGTCGTCTTGTGGTTGTATGCTGACCAGATCAGCAAAAACATCAGAAATATCTTGAGGATTTTAATAGATAAGCCCAAAGATGTAATGCAGCCAATGGCCTCTTTCATTATTCTTATCTTTGTAGATCGAAGCTAAACCAAGTGACTGTATTTTCCTGCGTGGTCGTGAGTGCCTTCCAAACGCAAAAATATGTGTTCGCTGCCTGCTGTAAATAACTTAACACCACATCGCGAACGTTTACCGCAGCATCGCCATCCACGTTCTTCCGTTCCTACAACTCTTATAACCTTCACAGATCAAATGTGTATTACCACGATCACTAATAAAAGGTTTCAAATCGTGACTTTCTGCCGAATTATTCGCTTCCATGACTAAACTGAAGTACAAAACGAAACACTATGATTTTACACGAATATCAGCTAGCTGGTGTTATTCACAGGAATAACGAGTTCAGTGAGGGCCAGGAACGCCTTGGCTCGGACCGTCCTGCTACCTGCGAGCGGAAGTTGCCCAGTTCGAGTGTGGGATAACTGTCCTTTCCAGAGTACCCTTATAATGGCCACTAAAAGTTGCCCAGTTCGGGTCTGCCCACCGTCACAGGAGGAAGTGCTTGCACCTTAAAAGAACTAGGGATTCAGCAACACAAAAATGCATCCCTAAGTGAAACTTATTTAATGTTGAAATTACAGACTTCCTTGTGTAACAGTGATTATTAATTACATAGATAATAAATTGTTTTGTACTACAGTGAGCTAATGATGAATAAGCGAAAAGCCTGAAAACTGTTTCCAGGAACCAGTCGATAGGTAAAAGAACGCGATACAATTAGTAATTCTGAAAAAAAAATCTACTTCTTCACAAATTGTCTATACAGTGGGACCTTTCTTAATGACCATTATTCGCGTCTGAGTCTTACCTGAAATGAGAAACACCGGTTACGCAAAATATATTTTTCTGTCGGAAATCATATAAAAATAGGGTAATGTGGGTTAATCCGAAAAATACACAGATCGAACTTCGTCCAACAAATTAAAAGAAAGCTATAGCAAAAGATTGCATTTGTTTCCTTTTTAGATAAGATAGTTTTGTTACTGTTCGTGAGAAAGAGTGGGGGGGGGGGGGGTCGTCGACAGAATATGTTTTATTTTGGAGGGGGCGCCAGAATATTTTTACTTGGAAGGGGGTCGCATATTCGAAAAGATTAGAAAACACTGCTGTACACTATTAAGGACAAATAATAGGAAAAGCTACGGCGAAAAAGCCGTTCGTATTGAGGCGCCGTGCTGCGGTGCGCACGGCTGTTCGCCGTCGGGGTCCGAGTCCTCCCTCGGGCATGGGTACGTGTGTCGTCCTTAGGTTAGTTTAACTCGGTTAAGTAGTTTATAATCTAGGGACTAATGACCACGCATTTAAGTCCCATATAATTACAAATATCTGAACTTTTGAAATAGGAAAAGTGTCGTCCAAACATTTCAAAACTTTTACGTTTATTTGCTGAAGAAAATTTATACTTACAAAGACATCAAGCAATATCTAAAATGCAGTAGAAGTGCCTATTTAGTTTTCATATTCTGTTTACTTGTCAACGGTCAAATTACGTCGAAATGTTTTATCATCTAATAATACTGAGTCTTTCACTTTTGAAATATCTTTCATCAAAACACATTTGTATATTAACATTCGTATTTATGCATAGTGTAAATTTTCCCTTGTAAAGCGTAAATATCTTTCGGTTTGTAGATATTTCTAGGTAAACAATAGTATAAAAAAATACCACGCTCTGTTGCAAACTTTTCGGTGTGATGAGAACACAACGCAAAAAACAGTATAACGTTTAATAAAGTGCGAAAGCATTACTGCAATATTAATGAGCTCGACTAGAATAGATTAGCTGCCGACGTTAGCGGATATCACTTAGTTCCTTGCTTCTGCGCATGCGCATTCGAAAGGACGCTCGCTAATTTAGAACTCCACTCTCAGCACAATCTATTGACCACTGACGTCATAGAAGCACTCGCGATGGAGCTGGGGCTGATTTACACGTAGGCACTAAAGGAGCACGCACTTCGAGTAATAAGTTTTCAGTAGAAAGTAGCTCGTGTAAAACGGGCTTAATGGCCACGCTCTCGACGGGGCGTTAAACCCTAATCTTCCTTCTCTCCTTCTTAGATCCGCGATCACACCTTCGCGTCTGAGTCTTACCTGAAATGAGAAACACCGGTTACGCAAAATATATTTTTCTGTCGGAAATCTTATAAAAATAGGGTAATGTGGGTTAATCCGAAAAATACACAGATCGAACTTCGTCCAACAAATTAAAAGAAAGCTATAGCAAAAGATTGCATTTGTTTCCTTTTTAGATAAGATAGTTTTGTTACTGTTCGTGAGAAAGAGTGGGGGGGGGGGGGTCGTCGACAGAATATGTATTATTTTGGACACAACTTTCGACGTAGCGACAGCCGCAATTTCTTATGCGGTCACCAGTATCGCTGCACTGCTCTTACCTGAACAATTAACACTGCAGATCCAATTCACACCATTTTATACAGGGACTGAAGCTGGTCGAGCAATTACAAAGTAGCATATCAACAGCCGCTTGCTTTATAAAGATATTTTAGGCTACCATTTCGTACATCTCAGAAGAAACATCTTCAGGTCCTCTGGCATGATCCACAGATTGCATCTAGTCATAAACGTTTGTTTCATGGAACCAACATTTGTACTCGATTATGTAGACTTTTCGAAATAGTGTTTATAACAACTGTAAAACTATGCGTATGCCATGTCTCTTAGGACACATGAAGCAAAGTACCTATATTTTAACACACGAACTGCCAGTTAGCATTGAAATAAATCAATGAGGAAAGTTGAAAATTAGTGCCCATCCGGGATTCGAACCCGGGTAGTCTTACTTACTACGTTGTCCTGCCGACCACTATGTCCCCCTTTTCTGTCAGTATTATATTACACACAGTTTTCTTCTCTTCAAATTCTTTCGCGTCCGCGACTGCGCGCACGCCCGTCAGTCCTCTTGGCGCCCCCTAGTGCGGGCGCACGTCACTAGTGTTGCTACGCCTCTACCAGTACGCAGTGCTCACTCGACCTGTGTGTGGCCGTGCTCCTCAATTTTATGATGTAGTCATGTTTAAATTTTACTTTTTATTCTATGACATGGAGTCAGCCACATTTTATTTAACAACTACTTTAATGTGAGCTAAATGGAAGTACATTCTCATCTAATGCTGTAATTTTAATTTCGTACTTATTTTAAAAACATTTATGTACTTCTCACCTCCACACCCTCTACGTCCTCTCCGAGGGTGGCTTTCACCACCTACCTCTCCCAGACGACGTTCTCCACAACAGTCCCGACACCCGGCATCTATCCCTCCTTCCAACTTTGACCTCTCTCTGTAGATTGCCGCCGCCTCCTCCCTCCTCCTCCTCCATCCCACTTCCATCCCCCTACTTTCTCCACCTCCCCGGGAGCTCCTTCCGGTTTCCCCCATTCTCCCCTCCCCCACCTCCTTCCCCTTCCCCCACGCCTTCTCCATCCTCCCCCCCTCCCCATGCAGAGCCAGTACAGTGCTAGTGTTTTTAAGTGTTCAGTGCTTCGTGTGTATAGTGTTTCGTCGCCCAGTGTTTTTTTAACGTTGCATACACGCCTGTGGGAAACCAGTGTTCAGTGTTTTTTACCTCAATGTCGCCGTCATGTTATGGCTCGTCGTCTGCAGTGAGTGTTTTTTAGCCACCGTGGCAATGTCTTGTTTTAACAACCCTGTATGTTCTGTCCGCTGTCATGTTTTTTAACATTCTCCAAAAAATGTTTGTTAAGCTTATGGGACTTAACTACGGGGTCATCAGTCCCTAAACTTACAAACTACTTATCAACTACCTTATACTAAGGACGGCACAAATATCCATCCCGAAGGGGGATTCGAACCCCCGACCGTAGTGGCCGTGCAGACCGTGACTGGAGCGCCTCAGTCCCCTCGGCCACCGCGGCCGGCGCATTAAAATTCAATAAAGAAAAAAAAATGTACTTCACTATTATTTATAGGATTTGTGTATTATATTTTATTAGGTAATGCTTCTGAACAAGGCAAAATTACGTTTGCCGAAATCTAGGGCAAGGTTTATGCATGTAAACCATTTTTATGCAGCTGGTCGGCTGAGATTTTGTTGACTTTTCGATCGTATTCCACCGTTGCTGAACTGCAGCCATGTTTAAAAAGTATTGTCCTTCCACTGTCTTAATTTCAGCGCCATCCCAGGTGCCCGAGTGGCTGCCTGGAGGTTAATATGCAGCCTCGCTGACTGAGTGGAGGGGTATGAAATTGGAGGCCTCGGCGGCTGACCAGTGTCTGGAGAGAGCCGCGGCGGCGTGCGCGGGGCCTGAACTCGTGACCCGGTTGCGGCTGCCGCTGTCCCCGGCCAGCCCAGCCTACTTGGCGCCCACACGCACCTGTCCGCCGGCCGACACGTAGAAAGCACGCCCCGGCACCCGGCAGATAAAGGCTTTCGGTGGCGGCGTCTGACGCAAGTCTGGAAGCGCAGCCACCCGACTGGTTTCTCGTCCAGCGGCGACCGGGAAAAGCCGCTCGTCTCGCCGCGGTCCGGGGAACGCGCAGGTGCGCGCTACCTGCACTCGCAGGGCGACACTCCGGGGAATGCCGACTCGGCGCACGGTCTCACGTAATCTTACTATAGGCGAGACAATTAAAACTTTCTGTTAGGAATATTTGGAAAAGTACAAATCGGATTTAAAAAAAAGTTGAAATAAAAGACATGCACAATGAAGAATGCCGTACATTAACATAAGGCTTGATCCCCAGGGCAATCCGTGGGGGCGGGAGAAGGGGCTACTTTGAAATCTTCAACAGGAATTTATTGATTTTATTTCATTTGAGCCTGCAGCATTGTGTATGTCTTTTAAGGACGTATTGTTAATCTAAGTAATGCCAAAATGCTGCTTCACTTTATAAATGTTAACAGCTGTTTATTATTATAGCAATAGGGCTATTTCGGCATTGTCGCCATCATCAGCCTATTTCCATATGGCATCGTGGAGGTATAATTTATTACAATAACTGCATATGATTGCAGTATATATGCTCTTTAAATGGTATATATATTACGTTTATCAGATATTAATTCATTACTGCTAATCTGTCAGTTTGACATATCCTCCAGCGATGCTCTATGGTTACACTTATGAAGCAGTAATGAATTAATACCTGATAAACGTAATATAGCCAATATACCATTTAAAGAGCATATATACTGCAATTATATGCAGTTATTGTAATAAATTATACCTCCACGATGCCATATGGAAATAGCCTGATGATGGCCACAGTGCCGAAATAGGCCTATTGCTATAATAATATAAAGTGAAGCAGCATTATGGCATTACTTGGATTAACAGGAATTTATTGATTAATTATTTTGTCAAGTAGGCTCAACCACAGAAATCGTGTAAAAACACTATAATATGACGCGTTTCAAGGGTCAAGCCCTCATCATCAGATAATCTGTACAAGAATCCTAAGCCCTGAGACAATAAAAATCTAAAACGTAATAAAAGAAAACGTGGTTACTTCCCTTGTAACCGTGTCTACGCAGAAAGGTCCTCAGCATACTGTGCTTCGTCAGGATTCAAATCAGACCCCAGCACTGGCGGCGCATAACACTACCGAAATGCACGGAGTCAACAACAAGACTGGTGCGCACGTATGCACATGAAAACAAAGACCTCTAAATTCCAAAGATCATCCACAAGCTAGTGGGTACATTCGGGGTGTCACGAAATCATTTGCACAGTAATACAGAGGTTGTAGCTACACGTAGCCGTGCCGCGGTGGAGTAGACGAGCGGTCTAAAGCATCTCGTTGCGGAGCACGCGGTTGCTCGCCGTGGGGGTTCGAGTCCTCCCTGGGGCATGGGTGTGTGTGTTTGTCCTTAGGTGTAAGTAGTTTGTAAGCTACGGACTGATGACCACGCAGTTTGGTCCGATAGATTTACAAACATTTGAACATTTTACACGTAACCGCGAAACTGGCCACCCATTAAAGCGGATTGAAGATGACCTTAAGAGTTTGCATAGACGGGATAAGGGAAGAAAGTTAGATCTGCTAGAACAGTTGGAGATTATAATACATAACGTTAAAAGCGACATTTCATTAAATGAACAAGTTAAAGGTAATACATACAGCTTTTTTAAAAGCTTTTTGGACCTATTATAACAAAATTCGTTTATTTTAAATTTCAACCTCTGTCTAACTATGCAAATGATTTCGTGCCACCTAAATGAACCCACTAGCTTGTGGATAATCTTCGGAATTTAGAGGTCTTTGTTTCCATGTGCATACGTGCGCCCCAGTCTTGTTGTTGACTCCGTGCATTTCGGTAGTGTTGTGCGCCGCCAGTGCTGGGGTCTGATTTGAATCCTGACGAAGCACAGTATGCTGAGGACCTTTCTGCGTAGACACGACTACAAGGGAAGTAACCACGTTTTCTTTTATTACGTGTTAAATTTTTATTGTCTCTGGTTGTAAGATTCTTGTACAGATTATCTGATGATGAGGGCTTTACCCGTGAAACGCGTCATATTTTAGTGTTTTTACACGATTTCTGTGGTTGAGCCTACTTGACAAAATAATTAATACGATCGCGACCTCACATCCATTATGGATATAATTAAATTTATTGATCTATTTATATTTTTTGCCGTTTTGGATTGTCCGTGATAAAGTATGAACTTATGTGAGAAACATTGTTTTCCTTTCATGAAAGGTGGCTCTAAAGATCTACAAACATTTGAACATTTTTGTTCTTTTATTTTCTTAACATGACGTATTTGAGCGATTAACCTATTTTCAACAATTTTCAACTCATTTCCTTACTGATTAAAGAGCCATTTACTATGAAACGAAAGAAAGTTTTTTTTTTTTTTTTTTTTTTTTTTAAAGTAACTTTTTACGGCTGAGCCAAATCTGAAATAAAAAGAATCGATTCCCTCCACAGATCCAGAGCTGGTGCAAAGAGAGCGAGCTTTATGGTAATGGATTGCCTTCTTCGAGGTGAACAACTTTTTTTTTTTTTTTTTTTTTAGTCCAGCTTGCATTTTGCCAAATATTCCGTAAAACAGTTTTAAATGTGTCGCTCTGTACATATCAGTGACTACTGACTAAAACGAATAAAGTAAAACTAGTTTAAGAAGGAAGGAAGCAAAACATTAGCAGGAACCAAAATTTTAAAGACACGTCTATAGTTTCATTTCAGTAATTTTTTTCTCTTGGCTGTACAGTCATCAAACGAGAAAAAACGTAGCAGATCATACTACCAGCACCAAAAACACTGTAACTTACAAAGCAGTCGAGGCGAGAAAAGTGCGCTACTTAAGACGGAGTAATGAATATGATATTTTGAGGAGAAACGGGCGAGGTGGCGCAGTAATAACAGAGTGGAGTTGCATTCTCGAGGACGGTGGTTCAGAACCGCTTCCAGCCTTTCTTATTCAGTTTTCTCGTGATTTTCCTAAATCACTCCAGGAAAATGCCGGGACGGTTCCTATGTAAGAGTACGGCCGATTTCCTTCCGCATCCATGACACACACTGTCCGAGCTGCGGTGGAGTAGCGAGCGGTCTAAGGCACCTCGCTGCGGAGTGCGCGATTGCTCGCCGTCGGAGGTTCTAGTCCTCCCCGGAGCATGGATGTGTGTGTGTTGTCCGTCGTTTAGTTTACTTAGGTTTAAGTAGTTTGTAAGCTGCAGACTCATGACCACACAGTTTGGTCCGATAGATTTACAAACAAACAGTGCCCGAGCGTATGCCCGTCTCTAATGACCACGATGACGACGGGACGTTAAACCGTAATGTTCCTCCTTCAAGAATTTCTACTTACTGCCCTAGATAATGATCCATCACTTAAATAAATAGTACCGAAATTGGTCGTTATGGACGATTTGTGCCTTAGATGGGTGTGCAGGTCCTGATGGGAAAGTCGTGCCCACATCCTATCCCGTGTTCCTTCAGGTGGAAGCGGCTCATTTATTCTTTTTTCCCCTTTTATATAATGTCCTTCTTGAGGAGAGTAGCTACAAATAAATGTCCTAGTTCAGCTATCACTCCAGTGGTACAATAACAAGGGGAACACCAAGTATGGTACCAACGGAATTTGATGGGTCGTAGGTATGTTGTGAGGGAATTCCTCCAGACCATCGAGCTTAAAGGATTTGTTCCAATGGGCATTGATTTCTAAGAAAATTGAAATCTAAATTATTTTTTTTTTTTTTGAAATATAAAAAGTAGCAATTACAATTTTCAAAAATTGTTCTGCCGCTATGTATCGAACCCGGGTGTCCTGCATTGGAAGCTAGCACCTTGCCGATTACACCACGCTGTCTCGCTGAGTGGTAGCCGCCATGTATAAGTAGACACGTTACGCGTGGCAATTTGCTGCTAATTTGATCTTAGAAATCAAGGCCCATTGGAATAAATCCTTTTAGCTTGATGGTCTAAAGGAATTCCCTACAACATATGTGCGACCCATTAAAATCTGTTGGTAACATACTTGGTGTTCCCCTTGTAAGTAGAAGAGTCGTGAGGTAGTTTCGCACAGTGGACACTTGTAAACAAAGGGCTGATAGGTACAGAATGAATCAAGCGCGCTGAGCGCGAAGCCGTCCGCAGTGGCGCAGCCTGGGCCGCGAGTTGTCCGCGCCGGACGCGTTGCCGCCGCCAGCGGTGGCCGCCGTCCGTTAAGAGCGCAAACACGGGAGCGGGCAAACAGCGGCCGGGAGCGCCCACACTTGTTCCTGCTACCGCCGCCGACTCGCCGAGCGCCACCGTGACCGAGAGAAGGCGGCGCAGCGCCCGACTCTACACCACACACCAGCGCTAGCCAGTGCTGTGTGTATTCATTCCTTCCTTGTGTTCATCCAGCTGCGTGGGAATAGCCGCGATGTCTGAGGCATCACGCTAAACTCTGGGCGGCCGCTTCCGCCGCAGGTTCAAGTCCTACCTCGAGCAGGGATGAGTGTGTGTGTTTAGTATAAGGTGGTTCATAAGTTCAATTCAAATGTTCAAATATTTGTTAAGCTTAAGGGACTTAACTGCGGGGTCGTCAGTCCCTAAACTAACAAACTACTTTAAGCACTAACTTATACTAAAGACGACACAAACATCCATGCCCAAGGGGGGATTCGAACCACCTACCGTAGCGGCCGTGCAGACTGTGACTGACGCGCCGCAGAACGCTCGGCCACTGCGGCTGGCGGTTCATAAGTAGTTAGTAAGTTACAGATAACCCCGCAGTTAAGTCCCATAATCTTCACAAACATTTGGATTTTTTTTTTTTTTTTTTTTTTTTTTTTTTTTTTTTTTTTTTTTTTTTTTTTTTCGTTAGTCCAATTCATGCTTCCCTCTCTGTCCACCGCCTTCTACCCTACAATCTTTCCCTTTCACTTTCGTTTTCATGTAGCTCAATCGCAATGACATCATATCTCTTGGACTATGTGTCGTATAATAATATAATTTTCCAGGTTCGTAGAGTGAAATATTAGGAAACTGTCTGAAAATGTGATACGAATGCAGTTCCCAGTGAAGACATAATAAATTACATCGTGCGTTCTGGGAAGAATTTTCATACATTTCATTGTTTCTGGCGTCACATTTCCAGGATGAATCTTACTCTGACATAATTCCCAAGGTAAATTCATTGGTGTTGTGGCGTAACGTCAGCGCCACACGCCAGACGCAAGAGAACGATCGTGGAGGAGGCAGCAGATGACGTCCGACAGCCTATCGCACGCCGGCGCCGCGCCTCTTGGAGGGAGTAACCGTAGACTCGTGGCCTCTACTAGCTGCTATATTTAGGCGACATGCATCTGGATGCACGGTCAGAACTCGGCTAGGAACTAGGCAATTACTAGGTCTCAGCGCAGCTAGCGTCGTACAGAAGACGCCGCGAGAAGAGAGAGAAGAAGAACAGATAGAAGTTGAGTATTGTATTCTCCAGTCAATAAAACTTCTATTAATAATCTATAGAACTGTTCTAGATCGTGCGTCGATAAAGTAAAGATAAAAATTGAAAAAAAAAAAAAAACTGTGTAGCTCACACATTTAGTTGCGGGCGTTCTGATATTATTTATTAGTTAAATTGCAAGATCTCTTTGATTTTTATTTTATGGCTGGTTTGAGCAGACTTGCTGCCATCCTCCGGTCCAAATCAGTCCCTCACTCTCTCTCTCTCTCTCACACACATACACACACTGTGTTGAGAGCGTGCTCAGAATGTGTGCTTTTAAAGTCTGAGAGACGGGTGAGAATTTATGTCCAAGTGTCAGTCATCACCAGTATCTGACGAAGGTGGGAAGTGTGTTGAAACTGCTCAAAAAATAAAAATATTTTCATAAAAGCGATCTTGGCTAGTAAAATAGTAAACAAATTGCACTGGCTTGTTTTACAAGCAACTTCCTGTAGTTTTACGATTTTTCTGCAAACATTTCGGACAAAAATAATAAAAATTTAAATAATAAAAAATTATGGACGATATGATTAGGACTCTAGTATTGAGAGAATATCTACGGAGCTATCACGTAATAATTTCTCTGATCGTATTTTAACAAACAGCCAAACTTGTTTGATATTTGAGTTTAGCTTTGACAAACATACTCTAACTTTTCACTGTTATTGTGATATCTCTCGCATATTTTGAGTACCTTTTCTCCGATAAAATATTGTCACCTGTCTTGCCGTGGTAGTCTTTCCACGTTTTGAAGGGTTTTCCCCTTCTTTCTTTGCCTGCAATGGTTACGTAAAATCAAGTGTCAGTGTCAAATCGCCGTTATTTTTGCAAATATGTCTGAAACGGTGCGATATATGAAAAAACGGGAAAAAATAAACGTAAGAGAGCAAAGTAATAGAGAATTATTAAGTTTTCGTGTCAGATGAAAGGATAACATTTATTTTCATTTAAATTTCGAGCTGTCGAAAGACGATTGCAAAGGCCTACTTTTAGTGATACTACCGAATTCTAAAGGCCCTTACACACTTTCCGATTTGTCGGAAGTAGTTTATCAGCAGTCCGATAAATTCGACGTGTGGAGGTGCTTCCCGACCAACTTTGCTCGTCGGATGTTTGGTCGTGCCTGGCTGTCCGACCTCCCCACCACTCCACCCAACAAACAGTGCGTGTGTATCGCTACCCGACTAAGTTCCTGGCTGCGATCGCCTGATTTCTGTACAGCGAACATGGGAAATCAAAAACAGTTCGACAAACGGACACCAGAACACGGAGGCGCTACAAATCGCTGCGTGCAGTTGGTCGGAACGTGTGTAGGCAGCAACGAATTTGTTGGTTCGTTGGTTGGTCGGACGATAAATCGCAGCGTGTGTAGGGGGCCTTAAAATGGGCCAGAACCTCAGACGGTGGAATTTCAAACGTCAGGTTTTAACGATCACTCGTTACAAGTAGGAAGAAATAATCAGGGGGCAGAATAACCTTTAGTGTAAATAGGGATGCAACATCGTTGATAAAAACATCGATTTTAAGACATCGATGTTCCTGCGGAAAAATATCAATGTTAAAAAAACATCGCTCCTGAAAAACGATACATCGATGTTTTTCCGATGTTTCCACACGTTTAAGAAATATTAGGAAAAACACACTGAAATGAAGCTGTGTTACCAGAAAGTATCTGCCTTATTTATGTTCTTTCACTAGGCTACGAATACACCGCGAAATGGCAGATTAGAATGAAAAAGAAGTTAGGAATAAGGTTTCGCTACCTATTGTGCTGATTTTACTTGGGATTTACATCGATTTGTTTGTTACATGCGAAATAACTTGTGTTTTGTTGACGTATTGCATTTTTCTTAGCTGTCGACGTGGAGAAAATTAAACATTATTCATCTTTCAGTTATTACTTAATAATGTATTTTTCAAATGAATATTCATCAATGACGTTTATCAAATCATGTACCTTGCTGAAATGAAAAATGTTATACTTGGCTTGTTGGCTTTTGTCTCGGATTTTTCGTCGACTTTTGTTTGATGTATTAACTGACGTTTTGACAGTACGATATCAGTGTGACTGGTAACGTTGTCAAAGATTCGATTCCCCTGATGTTCGAGGGTGAAATTTTAGCAATGCCAGCAGCCCGCGCTTGTCAAACATCAGATTGATCATCAGATTGTTTCATATTTCACTTACCCACTATTTCAAAAGTATGAAAACAGCGACGAGCGACGACAGCAGGAGCACCACACTTGAGCTGACGCGGCTGAGCAACTAATAAAGTAATAATGGAGTTGACAATGAAGTGTTGAACGATGTCGATAGTTTTGGACTTATGTCGTCGATGCATCGGCGATACATCGCTGTTCAAAACGTCGATGTTTATGGACGAAACATCTATGTTTTCAAAACATCGATGTATCGTCTGCATCCCTATGTGTAAATAGGGGGAGTTGGCAGGTACGTAATAAGTTCCCTCGCAGTCGGCACCTCGGTGGAGGGAGAGGGTGGGGGGTTCTGAGCGTGGGAGGGGAGAGTAGCACGTGACACGCGCGGCCGCATCCTCCACCCCCGGCCCGCTCGCCCCTGCCGGCGCGCCGGCTGACCTTCACCCCGAGGCGACCCCGGAAGGTGCGTGTGACGTCACGCGGTGCGGGCCGGACGACCAATGGCCTCCCGAGGTCAGCGGCGGTAACGGGCTGCCTGCTGCCGGCTGCCGGGACTGGCCTGCGCGCAGCTGGCGCGTTCTTGCGGCGAGGCCAGTCAACCTGCCGCTGACCATCCGCAGGAGCCGGTTGGCGCCGCGGCAGGTGGACGCCACGCCGCAGCTGCGGCCGCCGCCGGCGCAGCCGCGAGGGGCGGGCGCGCTCCCCGACAATATTCTTCACATCAAATTCCCACCAATTCCTTACACATGCTGATGCAATAGCTCCGTACTTAGCTATAATTTGCAACCGATCACTCAGCGAAAGATCCGTACCGTAGCAACAAATAATCCGGAGAAAGTAAAGAGTATCAAAATAGGTACAGGGATTAGCGAACATAGAGTTGTAGTAGCGAGACTGAATGTCAAAATTCCAAAATGCACCAAAAATAAACGAAAAAATATATCTATTCAATAAAGCAGATAAAAATTCGCTTCCCGCTTTCCTGAGTGATAGTCTCCAGTTTTTCAAAACTAAAAATGCGAGTGTAGATCAGTTGTGGCTTACTTTCAAAGACATAATATCAGTAGCAATCGAGAGATTTATACCAAATAAATTAATAAAAGAGGTGGCTGACCACCCGTGGTACACAAAACAGGTCAGATCATTGTTGCAGAAACAAAGAAAAATGCATGCAAAATTTAAAAAGACACAGAATCCGCAAGAGTGGCAATCTTTTACTGAAACTCGCAACCTAGCGCGGACTTCAATGCGAGAATCTTATAGTCATTTCCACAACTAAATCCTGTTTCGTAATCTTGCAGAAAATCCAAAGAAATTCTGGTCATATGTGAAGTACACTAGCGGCAAAACCCAAAAAATACCTTCACTACGCGATAGCAATGGTAATACTACCGACGACAGTACTGCTAAGGCAGAATTACTAAACACAGCTTTCCGAAATTCGTTCACCAAAGAAGACGAAGTGAACACTCCAGTATTCAATCCAAGAACAGCTGCCAGCATGCGAAACTTAGAAGTAGATGTTCCTGGAGTAGTAAAACAACTTAAGTCACTAAACAAAAACAAATATTCCGGGCCAGATTGTATACCAACTAGATTCCTCTCAGAGTATGCTGATGCAATAGCTCCGTACTTAGCTATAATTTACAACCGATCACTCAGCGAAAGATCCATACCCAAAGACTGGAAAGTTGCCCAAGTTACTCCAATATTCAAGAAAGGCAATAGGAGTGATCCCCAAAATTACAGGCCTATCTCATTGACGTCGATTTGCAGTAGGATTTTGGAACATATACTTGGTTCGAATACTACGAACTACCTCGAAGAGAACGACCTATTAACCAGTAGTCAACACGGATTCAGAAAGTATCGCTCTTGCGAAACACAGCTTGCCCTTTATTCACATGAAGTATTAAGTGCCATCGACAAGGGATCTCAAATCGATTCCATATTTCTGGATTTCAGGAAGCCTTTTGACACTGTACCCCACAAGCGGCTTTTTATGAAATTACGTGCTTATGGAATATCTCCCCAACTGTGCGATTGGATTCACGATTTCCCATAAGAAAGAACATAGTTCGTTGTAATAGACGGTAAGTCATCGAGTAAAACAGAAGTGACATCTGGCGTTCCACAGGGAAGCGTTATAGGTCCCCTACTCTTCCTCGTGTTTATAAACGATTTAGGAGACAATCTGAATAGCTCCCTTAGACTGTTCGCGGATGGTGCTGTCGTTTATCGGTTAGTGTAGTCAACAGAGGATCAAAAGCAACTGCAAAGCGATTTAGACATAATTTCTGCATGGTGCGAAAATTGGAAATGACACTAAATAAAGAAAAGTGTGAAGTAGTACACACGACCACTAAAAGAAATCCGCTGAACTTCAATTACGCGATAAGTCAGTCAAACCTTAAGGTCGTACATTCTACCAAATATCTAGGAGTTACAATTACGAACAACTTTGACTGGAGAGAACACATAGAAAATATTGTGGGGAAGGCGAACCAAAGATTACGTTTCATTGGCAGAACGCTTCGAAGATGCACCAGCTCCACCAAAGAGACTGCCTACATCACACTTGTGCGTCCTCTAATGGAGTACTGTTGCCCCTTGTGGGACCCTCACCAGGTGCGACTGACGGAAGATATTGAGAAGATTCAGAGAAGGGCAGCTCGTTTTGTTTTATCACGTTACGGGCGGGGGGGGGGGGGGGGGGGCGTCACGGAAATGTTGCACGAATTGGGGTGGAAATCATTAAAAGAAAGACGTTATTCATTGCGGCGTGATCTGTTTGCGAAGTTTCAATCACCGACTTTTACTTCTGAATGTGAAAATATTTTGCTAGCACCCACCTACTTAGGGAGACATGACCATCCCAATAAAATAAGAGAAATCAGATCGAAAACCGAACGATTTAGGTGTTCTTTCTTCCCGCGCGCTATTAGAGAATGGAACGGTAGAGGAAAGTTATGAAAGTGGTTAATAAACCAGGCACTTGAATGTGATTTGCAAAGTATCTATGTAGATGTAGATCCTCTCACAACTTCTCACGTCCTTGACAGAGCCTGTCATGGCAGAACTACTCCAACTGACCTTTATGTGTATATCTTGTCTCAAAGGACTGTGCAACGCCGGCCGCGGTGGCGGAGGGGACTGAGGCGCTCCAGTCACGGTCTGCAGGGCCACTGCGGTCGGGGGTTCGAATCCCCCATCGGGCATGGATATTTGTGCCGTCCTTAGTCTTAGTTAGTTCATAAGTAGTTTGTAAGTTTAGGGACTGATAACCTCGTAGTTAAGTCCCATAGACTTTACAAACATTTGTATTTGACTGTGCAACCGTTGTATAATCTTCCTATACAAAGCAGAGTGTCCGTGTGTTTGTGTGTACATATTGCATATACGTCTACAGTTTTGTTCCAATCTTTATGAAATTTCGCACATGTAAGCTTCCATTCAGGAGGACGGTCGCCGTAAGTATAACAATCAAGTACAACGCATAGTTACGAGGTATGACGTCATAAACCATTAGATGAGAGACAGACTGCTGCATCACGCGAAAATGTTGCACATTTACTCCTAAACCACTCGAGCGACTTAAACTTGTGACACATGTTCTTTACCGTGAGGTACTGTGAGGATACAGGGTTTTAGCTTAGTAACCTCTTTGCTACATTTTGGTCGAACGAGAGTTATCGTTGGCGTGCAGCGATAGATGCTAGGCGATAATACTTAGGTTGGAATGTTTTTTGTTTGTTGGACGATGTGCGGAAGTCTCCCGCCGACCGCAGAGCGAGGCAGTAGTATGTTGACAGTGCGTCCGTAACCCGCGTTTAGCGGTGGCTAAAGTTTTTGCCCTTCAGTCGTATCGCATATGAGTTTCGGTTGCAGTTGCGTATTGAAATGTTTCAGTGTGGACTTGTAGACATTCATCGTAGTGGCACGCGGTTATTTAATCAGTGTATTTAAAGGAAGAGTTTTTAACATTTATCGTTGCATTATAAAGGAAGTGAACAAAGTTTATTATTATGGATCAACCTAGTAATTGTCCGCATCCCATCCCGTCAAATCATTGGAACAATTATTAAATGATTAAGCAGCAAATATAATATAACGGCAACTTCGCCCATCGAGGTTAGGTGGACGCAGCTGTGACGTTACAGTACCAATTGCTACAATGGTAAGAAACACATACGACAATTGGTTCAGGAGATATAACATCATAAACAATAGTAGTTGCGAGAAACTGCCACATAATGTGGCGAGACTTTATAAATACAGTATATGATAATGAGAGTAGTTAGCAACTTGCAGCAAACTTTATACGTAATTTTAAACCTTTATTAAACTTTTTATCGCTGACAACCATAGCAAAATGATGATAGGAAAAAAGTTTCTCACTTGCTACTTTTCCGCTGTTCACGGAGTAAAACTACGGCCTTCGGTATAAAGTTATATTTTATAATTTCAACACTACATATTGCACCCGCAGGAAATTTTACAGACAGTATACACACATACAGCAGAATGTAACTTCAAAATTGTATCACATTACGACGTGTGGTTCATAAGATATGAGGGCATCAGGTTTCAATCTATTATTTCTTTACTATGAACTGTATTCACAACAGATTTTACAGACCTACAGCACTTATAACATTTTACAACATATAATTCAATATATATGAGATAATATATCCAAGACATCACTATTCCTTTTATATTATCCTGTAAAAATTTCATGTTTGCGGTAAAAGAGGATGGACAAAGAGAGAAGGGATAGGACAAGTACTAACTCAAGGTTTAAATACACAAATAAATACATACCCGGGCAACACCGGGTTTTCAGCTAGTAATTTATAAGTAGATGTAAACACGCCTTCAGCCGTTAATGCTGTCAATACTTTATTCATTTACTAGTTTCAGTAACTCATTGTTACCATTTTCACACCTGTAAAAGACAACAATAATGACAGATATAACAACGAAGCCGCGCGGGAGTAGCCGAGCGATCTGGAGCGCCACGTTGTGGATCGCGCGGCCTCCCGCGTCGGATGTTCGAGTCCTGCTTCGTGTATGGATGTTTGTGTTGTCTTTAGTATACGTTAGTTCTTAAGTAGTTTGTAAGTTTAGGGACTGATGACTTCGTAGTTAACTCCCATAAGCTTTAAAAACATTTTTTTATAACAACGTACGTGTGCAAAACAGAATATTAAATTACAGACACAATATACATGGTAATTATAGTGAATTGACAATAATGCCAGCTTACATTTATAGGTATAAAATGATGACCGATAATATATGGTAATGCTTCGTAGAGGTTTTTAGTGTTTACGTGTAGTTCTAATTATAACACATAGATCCATCACGTCTCTAATTCCACCACGATTAACCTCGACAAATAAATATAAACTGTTGAAACTTCCCAGACAAGAAGGCTTTTCCGGTACATTACTTTAAGAATGACGTCAGTTAGAGCTCTACATAGTAGAAATTCGTTTCGGTGTGTTACATAAGTCAACTTTGATTGAACTACATACATGACGCGTGTGTGCCCTAATGAAATTATGTTGAGGGTCACTCAGTTTCTTCTGAATAATAAATAATTAACAGTGGAACTATAGTAGATGATATTCGATATACAGGGTGAAAAGTATTTAAACCGACAAACGCTGTGAGGTTGTAGGGGACACCAGAACAAATAATTTTCGCTAATGTCATTTTCTGCTATAAGGAGTATTTAAACCGGTAGAGGGAGATTTCTCTAGCGGCAAATTAATGAAACCAACAAATTCTTTTCCATTTTTTGATTACCAAGAGACAACACATTAACACAACCCAATTTCAATTACAGTAGATTTTCAAAAATGCCTCCATTGACAAGTAAACAAAGGTTACACCGTCGGATCCTGTTCTATCTGACACGGGCAAAAACCCCAGCAGTATCCTGAATTGTACGTGCTGCTGCTGCTGCTGCTACTGCTACTATCCGGGCAACCAGATACTCTTCTGATGCAACAGGAGTTACGTAAACAAGGTTGCGCATCTCTCCCCACTCAAAAAAGTCCGGAGGGGACATACCTGGGTATCGAGCAGGCCATGGTACAGGACCACCCCTGCCAATCCACATTTCTGGGAACCGTCGGTCCAGGAATCGACGAACACGACGAATGAAATGTGCCGGCGCCCCGTCATATTGGAACCACATGCGTTGTCTTGTAGGGAGCGGGACGTCTTCCAGCGATTCTGGCGAGAAAATTGTAATAGTTCCTGCCATGTAATGGTCTAGGTAGCAGATACGACCCAATTAAACAGTCCCCAACAACACCGACCCACACATTAAAGAAGAACCGCACTTGATGTGCGCTAGTAACTGTGGCATATGGGTTATCCTCATTGTAGATGTTGAAGACTTTATCCTCTAACAACTGCAGAACGTAATACGATCTCCCACCGGTTTAAATACTCCTCATAGGAAAAAATGACATTAGGGAAAAATATTTGTTTTGATGCCCCCTACAACCTTCCAGAGTTTGTCGGTTTAAATACTTTTCACCATGTATATAATTGATTATAGTCACTGTCCTATTAGTTCCCGATTTTATTATATCCATGAATATAAGCTGACAGTGTCAATCCACTATAATTACTATGCATATTGTTTATGTTATTTAATCTTCTTTTTCATACACATACGTTGTTATATCTGTCACTATTGTTAACTTATACAAGGTCTGAAGATACGAACAATGAGTTAACAACATTAACGGCTAAAGGGCGTTTGTGGATCTATTTATAAATATTCCACCTGGCATGCAAGATGTATGACAAAGACAAAATGCCCTCATACGTCAAGAAGGATGTAATAGTTCCAATTCCAAATAGAGAAGTCGCAGACGGTCGTGAAAATAATTACTAACGTACATTAATTAGAGAAGAATGTTAAAACTGAGAAATCGATTTCTTCGAACAATAGTTTGGATTCCAGAAAAAGGCGGCATACGCGAAGCAATGCTGATCGTAAAACTTATCGTAGGAGATGCGACGAGGAAAGGTGAATTACGATTATAGCTATAGTAGATTTTGACAATGTTGACTAGCATATACTCTTCCGAATTGTGAAGGTAACAGGGGTAAAGTGTAGGGAATTGAAATTATATGCAAGTTTTACAAAAATCAGACAGATATTATTATCAGATTCGAAGGCTATGAGAACGCCTGTTCAATTGCACACTATACACTAAGCGAGGTAGCGCTCAGGTAGCACACTGAACTCACACTCGGGAGGACAAAAGTTAAATCCCGTCACCGCCCGTCAGGATTTGGGTTTTCTGTGATTTTCCTAACTTCCTCCAGCCAAATGCCGGTACGATTCCTTTAACAGTATCACATACCAAAGATTACATAGACACTGGCTTGAGATAACAAACATCTTCTGTGACAAACGTAAGTAAATGCAGTGAGTAAATGTAAACATAGACGGTCTTTTAGATGTCTAATAGCTGTAAATTTCAGGCCAACTACAAAGAATATGAGACATAAATAACGTCTCAAAATACAGGGTGTACATGAAGTCCGGGAACGCTTTCAATTAATCATTGCACAAGAACCAAACATTGAACAGATATGATGCATAGCCGGCCGCGGTGGCCGAGGAAACTGAGGCGCTTCAGTCACGGTCTGCGAGGCCACTACGGTTGGGGGTTCGAATCCCCCCTCGGGCATGGATATTTGTGCCGTCTTTAGTATAAGGTAGTTCTTAAGTAGTTTGTAAGTTTAGGGACTGATGACCCCGTAGTCGAGTCCCATAAGCTTAACAAATAAACAAAAAACAAACAATATGATGCATAAGCCAATTTGTTACCCATTTATACCGCTGCAGCGTAGTTTGGTAATTTGCCGATAGTCAGCGCAAGTAGTAAATAGGCGAGTTCAGGTGCTATGGCGGCCATGGAACGGCCTCTGTCGTCAGGCAAGACTCATGGCACAGTGGTGTACCGGGAAACACGCTCAAGAGGTTCCTATGTGAATCGTTTCATAGACAGTTTCTGTCGCAGGGCTTTCCACACTGTCATTGAAACCATTTCGAGTTCACGAGATGCTCAAAGCATCGATTTCCTCATGAATGTCTCTCGTCCGCGCTCCACATTAACTCCATTCACACTGGGACGTCCACTTCCCTTTGCCAGACACAAGCAACACGTCGTAACGAAATTGTTGTGCCAGTGGCAAATGGCCTTCCTGTTGGTGGCTTCTTACCGTACTTGGTTCTAAACATCTGTGTAATAACTGTAGCACACTTGTTTTTGTCGAACTCCTACATACGGAAAGCTCGCTCCGCACCTGAACTCGCCGTGTTTGCGACTACAACTGAATATCGGCAAATTACCAAACTAGACTGTGGCAGTATACATGAAAAACTTTCAGGGTTCCTCTTCAAAATAACATATATGTGATATCTGTACAATGTGTGGTTCTTGTGTAATAAATAATTGAAACTGTTTCCGGACTTGATGTACACCCTGTATGTAAGGCACAAAGAAATAAACACACAAATCTTTGATATCTACTTGTGACAAAAACATACAGGTACGTAACAATTGTTAAATACATATCACATAAAACAGTACCGTGTAGATGCTACCAGTACCTATTCTTTCTTTGTTAACTGCAGGTTGCACTACAAAATGGCACTAACCCCTTTAATAGGCCTGTAGTACGAAATAACCGCGTGGAATGGCCGCATGGTGTAAGGCGTCATACTACGGACTGGGCGGCCGTTACCGTAGGAGTTTCGAGTCGTCCCTCGAACTTGGGTGTGTATGTGTGTTGTCGTTAGCGTAAGAGAGTTTAAGTAGTTTGTAAGCGTACGGACTGAGGACCATAAAAGTTTGGTCAAATAGGTTAAAAAGTATGAAATAAACGAAGTATTGGTATTTAATTTAAATGAATATTTCATATTCACACTATCTCATATATTATGCAGCATGCCCTAAAATATGTAAACCCATCCGAAGTTTATTTACAATGTTTTTAATCGTTTTTGGGTGCAATTAAAAGTAAAAAGGCCGTTTCTTACATCATATGTTGTTGGTCGGACACCATCATTCCAAGGAATTTCCACTACAAAGCTGAATAAAAAGCGAAAAAAATAGAAACGTAATAAATTGACACTTTAACGTCAACGGACATCTGAAGTTGATTTAGTGGCTTGGAAACTTGCAACGAGCATTATTAATGTCAATAGACAGAGTGACTGGTTGTTATTTTCTTGTCTGAAACAATCAACGAGTACTTCATAGACAGCCATGTTAATTTTGGACCAAATAGTTTCTTTCCTCAATACGTGTTCCAAGTCTTTCTAAGTTTTCGTCTTAAACTCAACTGGATGGTTGATTATCATACTAGTCAGATCAGAGCGATAATGCTTTGTTTTATCTCCTGTTGCTTGAGCAGCTGTTTGAGAGCCAAGTTTATAGCTATTCTCTCAGGTCTGTAATTATTACGTAAACATTGAAGCTAATTTGATTCTGAAGCGCCTTAACGTTGCGAGATTTATACAGGACGTAATGTGCTTCTATCGCACCACACTGATGTAAGGCGAGTAGAGACGATCCATTTTATGTGGGGATCGAGTAGTCTATCAGCCGAGAAAAGACGGCAATTTGGCCTACATAGGCCACGTACACCGCGTAGTTCAATTTCAAATGTGTGTGAGGTTTTATGCGACTAAACTGCGTGGTTATCAGTCGCTAGACTTACACACTAATTAATTGACTAACTTAAACTAACTTACTCTGAGGACAACACAGACACCCATGCCCGATGGAGGATTCGAACCCCCGACCGTAGCGTCCGTGCAGACTATGACTGGTGCGCCGCAGACCGCCCGGCCACTGCTTCTTGTTAGCCTCTAGCTCTCTTACATCACCAGCCTAGTTGGCTATTTGGTTTACATTATTAATCTAAAATTCTAATGAAGGCTATGAAATAAAAGACTTGTAAAAGCCTTAAGTAAATAATTACGTTCACAACTAAATCTAAGTCACCTCTTACAAGCACAATTGATACGTTGAAAAAGGCCAGACAAACAAATATATGTTATGTTAACATTTGTTTAAGCCAAAATCTTGTGCATCGGGCATGCAATGTAGCTTCTGAATTATAAAAATTGTGTTCCCTCTTGACATTTTCTGAAGACTTAATTATTTGAACATTGTACCACTGGCGTACAACCCTAACGGCATATCCGTATTTAATATAAAAGAGAAATAGAACAAAAGCACCCGGTAAAAAATGTTCAAATGTTTGTTAAGCTTATGGGACTTAACTACGGGGTCATCAGTCCCTAAACTTACAAACTTATGAACTACTTACTAACTAGGACGGCACAAATATCCATGCCCGAGGGGGGATTCGAACCCCCGACCGTAGTGGCCGTGCTGAGCGTGACTGGAGCGCCTCAGTCACCTCGGCCACCGCGGCCGGCGCACCCGGTAAGAACATTAGTTACTAATGGAAGAGAGAAAGCCTTTGAAAAAGACTTTGCTTAAAAAATCTGTTGCTGGAAGAGAGATCGAACGTGAAGGAAAGAAATGGGTGATGCAGTTTTTTTAGTTACTGTAAATGATATCACGGGGACACAAACATTTTACAACAGGTAGTTATTAAGGACCATCATTATAAATGTAGTATACTTTACAATTAGTATTATTTATTATGTAGACTGTGCTTCCATTATTAAAGTGTCAACATGTATGACGTACTGTTCTTGACTCATATTAAAATAATAATAATAATAATAACCACGACAAACATTCGATACGATTAATAGCATTGTACCATCTACATAATAAATTACACGAATTGTAAAGTAAACCACAGATCTGAGATGATCATCACAGACCGAAATTGATAACGTGTTTTAAAATATGTATGATCTGTGACAGTAGTTATAGCAAATAATGAAATAATTTCTGAACGGCTGGAATATCTTCCTGAGGTGTAACGGAGCTTTCATTCTGTTCCTCACTTTACGACCGTTTTTCCTATCAATTCTGATTTCCTTTAACTTTCCTTCTGTTCCTCTCTTTACGACTTATTTCTAGGTAATCTGATTTTCTTATCATGGAAGAAAGTTTTTCATGCAAGTTTTTCGTGTGAAACAAGTTACCGAAGATCACGTTAGCAACCATCTACCTACGAAATATGAACTTCAAGCTCCTGCTACTCTCACTTAACGCTTGCTCGTTCTTGACTGATTGGCTAACGTTTGCGTCCTAGTGAACACTACAGAGATGGCCTCGATACAATTAAAAATTAGCAAATTACTGTGTGATTAAATACTAAAATAAAAGAACAAGAAATGGAATAAATTAAAACTATTTGCTGTAAATTTGCTCATATATTTTTATGAGAAGGAGAAAATTATATTCTTATATCAATGACATTTATTGCAAAACTTAACAAAGGTGTTAACAAACCATTTCACTCCATTCCATGGTGCTGGTTAGTCCAGCAACAGTGATGTATCAAGAATACGTTTGACTGTGGCGTATGAAAAGATACTCATGTCCAGAATTTTTTCTCCCTACGAAGTGTGAACTAGTACATCCGTCCATGGAATGTGTAAAACCGAAATCGATGTCCCATCTTATCATACTAACATAAATGTAAGTTTATACTGCAATTATGTATACCACTGTTAGACGAAATAAGGGGGAGTGTTAAATTTTACATGAATGACATTGAGATGCTTCCAGCCCTTAACCCTTTCAGCCCCTCATTATGAAATCAGTTTTGAAAAAATTAAAACTCAGTGTTTTCCGTATTAATACAGTGCAGTAAACATCAAAATATGTGTTTTAAAATATTGTCGAACTATTGGGTTAATTAACAGACGTTTGTATCGAGGTACTTTATTACTTGGACGTTATTTTGTTGATAGTTAACACTGCCAGATCAATAATGCTCGCATAATCTTCGCCACAGCATCAAAGGCAAGACAATTTACTGCTGGAATAAAATAAAAGGAACTACACTCACGCCCACATTCTCAGCCACGTACAGACAGCAGCGCAACAGAACCTCCGAGATGGACAGGTTAATGCTTCAGAAGTGGCTACACGCCGTACCAAGCGGTAAAATGTCGTACGAAAAACGTGTTGCTCATCAACAAAGAGTGCACCAAATACGGTATAAATCCACTTTTAATACGTTGTCCAGGAACAACACAAGGAATGAAAGGGTTAATTAACAGCAAAGCCTTAAAAATAGTTTACCGGTATTCAGAAAATTAAAGCTCTGCGCAAGTCTGCCTTAAGATCTCCAACATACCGGGAGAATTGAAGTGATTCACACAATTTAAAAACCTATGCATGTGAAAATAACATTCAGAATGGGAAAACGTTTCATTTAACAGTGCTAGTGTTAGGGGTCAGCTGGGAAACTGTCCTGAACAATGCTGGGATAGCATTTTTAGAATCATTGTAGTCGACTCTTGTTTAGAGGAGCATTTTTAAAAGATATCTTCTCTGTAATAGCTTTTATAACACTTCGTTTATTATATTTGATTTTTACCACGTCGTTAACATTCAAGAAATTACACAATACTACTGTTTGAAAGTCATAATAAATAAGTTTTCAATTTCATCTGATCTATTTCGGTATTAGAGTATTTCCTCACGATAAAATTAAAATAAATGAAAAAAAAATTAGTCGATTCCCTGGGCTTTGTGAATGAAGAGTTAAACCAGTTTATTCTCATTATACCTCCACTATTCTTACACCGAACAATATAGCGGAATTATTCTTCGTCTACATGGAATACTCTGCAAATGACATTTAAGTGCCTGGCAGAGGGTTCATCGAACCACCGTTATACTATTTATCTCCCATTCAATTCTCGAATAGCGCGCGGGAAGAAAGAACATCTGAATCTCTCCGTTCGAGCTTTGATTTTTCGTGTTTTATTCTGATGATCATTTCTACCTATGTATGTGGGATTCAACAATATATTTTCGCATTCGGAGGAGAATGTTGGTGATTGGAGTTTCGTAAGTAGCGCACGCCGCAGCGATAAGCGCCGTTGTTGTAATGATTCCCATCCCAGATCCTGTATCATTTCCGTGATGCTGTCTCCCCTGTATCGTGACAATACGAAACGAGCTGCTCTTATTTATACTCTTTCGATGTCCTCCGTCAAACCCACCTCATAAGAATCTCACACTGGGCAGCAATACTCCAAAAAGGGACGGACAAGCGTAGTGTATGCAGTTTCTTTTGTAGTTCTGTTGCATCTTTTAAGGGTTCTGCCAATAAAACACAGTCTTTGGTTCGTCTTCCCACGACATTGTCTACGTGTTCTTTCCAGTTTAAGTCTGAAGTAATAGTAATTCCTAGGTATTTTGTGGAGTTTACGGCCTTCACTTTTGATTGATTTATCTTGTAAACAAAGTTTAACGGATTTCTTTTCGTACTCATGTGGACGACTTCACACTTCTCATTGTTTAGACTCAATTGCCAATTTTTACACCATAGCGATATCTTACTCAGATCGTTCTGCAGTTGGATTTGATCTTCAGCACTGGAGTTGCAGAACTTTTATTTAGAAGTCTAAGGACGAGGAAGGAAAAGAATTACCCTATTGATGCACTGGGGCACTGATATCATCCAATGATAGTGGTTTCGTGTGGCATTTTTGGCCGTTAGACCGCAGCTGCGATCGTGTTCGACCTGTCTGGTGCAAGTCTTTAGATGACGCCACTTGTGCGACTTGCGTTGGATGGTGATGAAATGATGATGAAACGACACTACACCCAATCTGTCACGCTGTCCACTGGAATGCGGAGGCGGACTAATTAATCAATGGTAACAAATGAAAATATTAGTCAGACTGCAATTCGGACCCTGGTGTCCCACTTTAGAGCAGGGGGCGCGTTAACCACTTGGCTACGCGCACTCGCCTCCCTCCCATCCCAAACACCCACAAGCCGCACACTGCGTCCGCAGCGTCCCCATTGTCCATGTCCTCTTACACTCGCCATTTCGGATTCCCGCACGAGGTGGAACACCGTTACCGCATCTGCAATGAAGTAGATGAACCTGATGCCGTTATCGCGTATACATACAGTTATGTAGACACACGTAGAGCAGTCAATACACTGGCGTTGCGTTCAGGAGGACGACGGATCAAATTCGCTCGCGACCATCCAGATTTAGGTTTTCTGTGATTTCGCTAAATCTCTGGAGGCAAACGCCACTACTGTTCCATTCAAAGAGCACTGATGATATTCTTCCTAATCCTTGAAACTGTCGAAGCTTGTGTTCCATATCGGATGACCACGATATCGAAGGGACGTTAATACTTAATCTTCCTTTTTTGTACTTTCTTGATTTATGTTTCATAACAAGTGAAACTAAACTGAAGAACCAAAGAAGAGAGAGAGAAAGAGAGAACTTCATTAATGTCAGAGATAACAATTGCACACAGAGGTAGTGTAATACACATACCGTGACATCTTTCACGTGTAAGAGAAAATAGAACACATTATCAGATAGTCATTATTGTTATTTATTCGCTGCGACAGGGGGAAGCCACCCTACTGCGCATCAGCTCTTGCAGCAACGTCTGGCACAAAATGAATCTCTCTCTCTCTCTCTCTCTCTCTCTCTCTCTCTCTCTCTCTCTCTCTCTCTCTCTCTCTCTCTCTTTAACCATCAATGTCACTCAGCTGACAATGAATCTGTAGTTCAAGTAGTGCTGATTTTAGAGGGTCTGAATCTCTTTCTCTAGTTTTCTACTGCAGTGGCGAAGCTAGGAAAGGGGAAGCTATAGAACTACAAATCCTCCATCTCCCGTAGAACTGCTTCTGTTTAGCGTTTTCTAAGGGGGGAAAAAGAAAGAAATACACACACACACAAAGATGTGAACACTCAGAGTTCGGCGCTGCGTTCGTCAACGCCTGCATAAGACAGCAGTTGTCTGCCGCAGGCATTACCTCGGTTGCCTCTGTTACAATGGCGGGTAAGTTTGAGCGTTCTATTATAGACAGTGCACGAGAGATTGGATGCAGCATCTCCGAGGTAGCTATGAGGTGGGGATTTTCCTGTAAGACAGTTTCACGAATGCGCCGTGAATCAAAACATCCAACAAGAGATCCTACAAGAACGGGACCTATAACAAATGAAAATATTCGTTCAACGTGCCAGAAACGCAACCTTCCGAAAATTACTGTGTGTTTCAATGCCGGGCAATCAGTAAGTGACAGTATACGAACCATTCAGCGAAACTTCATCGATTTGGGCATTCGGAACCACTTTTGAACCTTTGCTGACTGCACAACACAAAGCATTACACCTTGCCTGCGCCCGTCAACATCGACAATGGACTGTTGATGACTGGAAACATGTTGCCTGGTCTGACGAATCTTCTTTCTGACAACCTTAAGAATCCATGAGCCCTGCCTGTCACAAGAGGACAATCCAAGATGGCGGAGGCTCAGTAATCGTGTCGAGCGTGTGCGTGATATGTGACATCTGATGTCTCTAGATACGAGTCTGACAGGTCACATTTACGTATGCACCCTGGATGATCGCCTGCATCCATTCACGTCTATTGTGCTTTCCGACGGACTCGGGCAGTTCGACAGCCCACAGTGCAAAATTGCTACAGACTGGTTCCAGAAACCTCCGCTGGTCACCACACTCCCCAGACATGAATTTATTGAACATATCTGTAATGCCGTGCAACTTGCTGCTCAGAAGAGAACACCACCACCCCCATACTCTTGCCGATTTATGGACAGCTCTGCTAATTATGAGTACCGGTAAGTCGGTCCATGTTAGACAATATGTCCCACAATTACTGTATCGGAAAGATAATTCAAAGATCAGATCAAGGTGAAGGTCACCGGAGAACTGCATTGTTCAAACCAACCTTTCGGTTGAGGACAGCTTTTCCCAACTTGTTAGCTTCAAACTCATTATAGTACACTGTGAAAATTAAGACTCCTAAGTTTCCAATGAAAACCATATTTATTAAATGTGGCGTTTCAGTTTACAGACATCCTGCACCGGAGACAGTTCTATACGTAACTAAAATCTTAGCAAGTTGTATCTGTGTTGTTCTATGACGTAAATTAGTTCCGCGGCAACATTGCTCTAACTATATCACGAAACGACATTATTTGTGCGTATTCGGATTGTTTATATCACGTGTTCAGTAGCGAATGCGGCGGGTGGGTGGGGGGGTTCTATGTGGATTTTGGGGATGGGGGATGTAGTCCGAAAATGTACAAATGCAGCTACCCGAAGGCTCTGGTTCAGACCCCTTCCAGAACAATGTTCTAGATTCCTCTTCCTAGCACGATGACAGAAAATTTCTGTGGACTCAAATCCTCAATCAATACAAAAATCGTGGATTTGCCATCGCACATGTTGGAAAGTACTTGGTTAATTTTACTCATATCTAGTATGTTTGAGCTTCACTTGTAAACAGAAAGAACAGCTATTCAGGAACACTTCAGACTTCTTCGGTAACTATGCCCGCAAAATGCCAACGAATTTATGTTTTGCTTACGAATATCTACAACAGTTGACGATTTGATTTTGTACACCACATTTTTTCATGTAGAGGGAATTCACTCCGAGAAAATCTCAAAAGTCACCACCATTGAGTTGGTTAAATGGTGAAAACATTTCCAAGAGAAAGACATTTAGGCACTCCACTTAGTTACTGGTATTTTGGCTGAGCTCCGGACTTCCGAGCTCGTCACGATGCCAGCATCCTTGATGTCGCCACACGAGTAAAGGATTCCCAGACGACAACAACAGGTCTATTGTTGAACATTCCACCGCGCCTGGTGTTCCGCCTCCCTAATGTGTTTGTCGTCATCCAACTGTCCTCGTCTGGGTAAGTATCTGAAGGTGAAACCAGGATGGCTTCCGGGCTGTTATTCACAAACGACCTGCGCTAACGTATTGTTCTGGAACAGTGAAGGAACCTGAGTATTTTTCCTTTAAAATGATGTGAATTAATGGTCATTAAGCGTAATGAGTGCACATTGCATATAAATGAAGAAAAATAGCAATGTTTAAGTTTAATATCTCGTAAAGGGTCCGATAAATTTGATGGGAAACAAGTTGAGAATTTGTTGAACCAGCCGACCTAACCTTCACCGCAAGTGATTTAGGCCACCAAAGGAACGATAAGTGAAGATTGGCGGATAATGATTTTTACTTCAATGAATACATCTTTTCTGCAATTCTTCATTAGTTGTGCAATGTTCAGCAAAATATGGCACCACGAAACAGGCAGAACGGTTGTAACTCGGCCATACACAGAAACTGTCATGCACGGCTAACGTTAGTTTCTCGGCCCACAAAAGACGAATTCATATACTTCATTTCAAGGCCTTTATCCCGGAGTCGGCGAGTTAGTTTATTGATCTGGCAGTCTTAGTCGTAGACATTGTCGGGGTGATCTAACTGGCGCCACCCCTTTGTGCTGTTGCCGATTTTATCCTATATTCGTCTTATCAAAAAAATTCTGTTATCTTTCTAATTCAGTGAACCCCGATAATTCTAGACTGAGCGTTACACCTACATCTATTTATTTCCTCCGCAAATCACTTATCAGTGCCTGCCAGAGGATTATCGAACCGCTTTAATAATATTTCTCTGCTGTTCAAATCTCTAATAGCGCGAGGGCAAAAGGAATAACTAATCTTTCAGTTTTCGGGCTGATTTCTCTTATTTTATTATGACGATCATGTAACCATATGTAGGAGGGTGCTAACGAAATAGGTTCCCATTCAGAGGAGAAAGTTGATGAAAGAAATTTTGCAAATAAATCTCGCTACAGCGAATAACGCAGTTCTTGTAATGATGCTTCATTTCCGTGACTCTCTCCCCTATATCGCAATTATACAAAACTTGCCGCTCTTCTCCGAACTTTCTCTATGTCCTACGTCACTCCCAAATGGTGAGGATCCTACAATGCGCAGCAATACTCCAAAACAGGACGCAAAAATTTTGCGTAGGGAGTTTCTTTAAGTGGAATAGTTGCATCTTCTAAGTGTACTGCCAATTAAACGTAGCTTTTGGTTCACCTTCCCCACGATATGTACTGTGTGTTCTTTCCAATTAAAAATGTTCGTAATTGTAATCAATAGTTATTTAATTGAATTTTCGACGTTTGGATTGTACTGATTTATCGTGTAAATGAAATCTGACGGATTTCTTTTAGTGTTCATGTGGATGATATCACACTTTCCAATATTAATGGTTAATTCCCAATTTTAGTATCATGCGCATATCTTATCTCAATCGTTTTGGAGTTACTTTTGATCTTTTGGTGAATTTACTAATCGACAAACGATAGCATCTTCTGCGAAAGGTCTAAGGAAGATGTTCAGGCTGTCTTCTAAATAGTTTATGAAGACAGGGAAACTAGGAGCCGTATAACACTTCCCTGGGGAACGCCAGATATCACTTCGGTTTTACTCGCTGACTTTCCGATAGTTAGTATGCACTGTGTCCTTTCTGACAGGAAATCGCGAATCCAATCCCATAACAGAGACTATAATCCATTAGCACTATTTCCTTTTTGATATTTTTCTTTCTTCGCTACCTCTTTCACACTTCTGATTCGTAGAGTGTTACCTTTTCGCTGGTTATCCAGATTCTCCAAGTGATTGGTCACCTCCTCGAGATATGAATCGGATGCCCTGTAGACAGAGTGTGTGTGTGTCTACAAAAAGGGAGTTTTCGTTGTCTAGTGAATCCTCTTGCAGCTATGGCCTTGTAGAGACGCAGTCGCCACTAACGAGGAATAATTGTCGACTCTACATTATCCCGATGCGATTATCCTGGCTATTGTCGAGAATATCGGTGATGATACCGTCTTTCAAGATGTTGATGAACAAGCACAGTGATTCTAATACATTAATACCTTATCTAGTGAATCAAAAATCAACGGAAAGGTGTTGCTGGCTATATCGTCTTGTATGAACGCGTCTGTGGAAATATGGAACGAGTTGAAACTTGCATAGTGTCGCAGAGCGTTATGTAAGGAAGCTCTTCGTTAACACATAGGACACTCTTGAGCTGGACAGTGTCGATCAGATTCTGGCCAGCATGACAAGTAGGATTCAAGCATACTACAGTGCACGGGGTTGAGCAGTGAAGTTGAAATAGTGCCGGGTTCGATACTGATAGACGTACACTTTCGTCTGTTTTTATTTCATAGCATCGCTGCTGTTAGAAGTTCCATGAGAATTTTTGCAGCTCCTATTAACACCGTGTACAATTAGAAAGCAAAACAGAGTTTCGCGATATGATCTATACGGGCCAATTTGACTGTCGTGTCAAATGTTTGTCAAGCTTAAGGGACTTAACTGCGGGGTCATCAGTCCACAAACTTACAAACTATTTATGAACTAGCTTATACTAAAGACGGCATAAACATCCATGCTCGAGGGGGATTCGAACCCCCGACGGAGAACGGCCTCACGCATCGTAGCATAGCGCCTCAATGCGCTCGGCCGCTCCGCCGCGGCGACTGTCGTGTCAGCCTTCGCCAACGGCGGTACTGAATTTGTTATGGATAGTCATGTGTCCAGCACACCGCTCTCCCGGTCGCTGTTGTGTTTCTTGACTTGGAACCGCCACTACTCGGTCAGGTATCTCCTCAGTTGGCCTCAAGACACCGACGACAGCCAGGTCCTGTCCCACCTCCAAGGAAAAATGTTTGGCACTACCAGGAATCGAACCCAGGTCTTGTGCATAGAAGTCAGTCGCGCCGTTCACTCAGCTATGCATGCAGCCCGGAATAACAAAGAGCAACGCAAACAACTTTCACCCATCGTACTCTGACTATCTGAAGTAGCCTCTCACTACTGTGTGACGCGGCATAGACCACTAGACATAATGAAAGGCGGACGTGCCGTTTAGAGAAGGAGGCGGGGACTGCTGTGAATGGAGCAGATCTACAATGAGAATCGTTCGGTTACGGGTGCACATTCACTGCTGACGATGAGTAGTCAGGTTGTCAGATCAGATTCTTCTGCTGCATTTCAACGTTTGTTATGCCTGTGACGTCGAAAAGCGGAAGAAAAATCCTCAGCTAAACCAACATCATGTGTACCTCATTTTCTGACGGACAGAAATCATTAGACATTCTGATGAGTTCTAGGCTACTGACAGAATGGCCGTATATAGGGAATCAAAACAGGGTACTGTAATCCAGCAACTCCTGATAATGCACATCGGCATGGTACCTATGTTTTTGGTACGGTCTTTTTTAAGGGGTGGCTGGATGCCCAACCTGATGTCACCCGATAATCCCCCTCCCCTAGCCTGGAGAGGAAATATGTTTACCCCAGCGACTGGGCAAGGTGTTATTCAGATGAAAGTGTGTGGACGTTTTATAAATCTAAATCTACATGGTATACTCTGCAAATCACATTTAAGTGCTTGGAGGAGGGTTCATCGAACCACCGTTACACTATTTTATCTCCCATTCCATTCTTGAATAGCGCGCTGGAAGGAAGAACACCTGAATCTCTCCGTTCGGCCTCTGATTTCCCGTATTTTATTCTGATGGTCATTTCTACCTATGTAAGAGGGAGCCAACAATCTATTTTCGCATTCAGAGGAGAATGTTGGCGATTAGAGTTTCGTAAGTAGCCCACGCCGCAGCGATAAGGGCCGTTGTTTTAAAGATTTCCATCTCAGATCCTGTATCATTTCCGTAACACTTCTCCCCTGTATTGTGACAATACAAAACGAGCTGCCCTTCTCTGGACTCTTTCGATGTCCTCCGTCAAACCCACCTGATAAGGATCCCACATTGGGCAGCAATACTCCAAAAATGGACGGACAAGCGTAGTGTATGCAGTTTATTTTGTAGTTCTGTTACATCTTTTAAGGGTTCTGCCAATATAACGCAGTCTCTGGTTCGCCTTTCCCACGATATTATCTACGTCTTCTTTCCAGTTTAAGTCTGAAGTAATAGTAATTCCTAGGTATTTTGTGTTATTTACGGCCTTCACTTTGATTTACCTTGTAAACAAAGTTTAACGGATTCTTTTCGTACTATGTGGACGACTTCACACTTCTCATTATTTAGAGTCAATTGCAAATTTCTACAACATACTGATATCTTATTCAAATCGTTCTGCAGTTGGGTTTGATCTTCAGATGATTTCACTAGGCGGTAAATGACAGCGTCATCTGTAAATAACGTAAGGGAGCTACTTAGATTTTCCCCCTAAATCGTTTATGTAAATAAGGAACAGCAGAGGACCAATAACACTACCCTGTGGAACGCCCGATTTGGGGCGATATACCATGACCATGCAATTTGATTAAAAGCCGTTTGTGAGGTACGGTGTCAAAAGACTTCTGGAAATCAAGAAATACGGAATCTATTTGCTAATCCTTGTCGGTAGCACCCATCACTTAGTGTGAATAAAGAGCTAGTTGTGTTTCGCATGAACGATATTTTCTAAATCCGTGTTGATCTTGGGTCAATAGATCATTCTGTTCGAGGTAATTTATAAAATTTGAATGCATGATATGTTCCAAAACCCTGCTACAAATTAACGTCAATGAAATAGGTTTGTAGTTTAGTGGGTTACTCCTACTGCCTTTCGTGAATATAGGTATGACCTGTGCAATTTTCCAATCTTTTGGTACAGATCCTTCTTTGAGAGAGCGGTTGTATATGGCTGTTAAGTAAGGAGCTATCGCTTCAGCATAATCAGTTTGAAATATAATGGGTATACAGTCTGGACCAGAAGACTTGTTTACGGATCGTGTTAGTGAGGCGGGATTTGGGTACCAGTCCGGTATTCGCCGAGAGGGATGTGGGAACTGGCGAAGAAGCACACCCAGACAGTCTGGCGCGCCGGCCCTCGTCTTTAATCTGCCGAGAGGATTTGAAACGGGGACGGCGCGACTGCCCGTCCCGGAAGCAACCGCCTTAGCACGCCTTCAGCTAATGTCCGGGTCCTTGTTATAAGATTAGTGTTTGTCAGTTCTACGCTGTTAGAGTTTCCATCGTACTTTAGTTTTACAGTAATCATCATTTCGTGAAGTATACTGTACTTTCAGGTTAAGGTAAAACAGTCAACAATCCGAAGATTGGTTACTAGGCATGTTCCTGTTTGGAGATGGTATGCCGTTGCCTTCCTCCGACCTTCGAACTGAGTTACCCAGCCAGTTATAGGGGGACCTACAGTTTAACGTGGGTTCCGAACCACGGTGCTACTCGGTATTTTTCACATGAGCAATACTGGCAGAGGTGAAAGAAGTGGAAAGTGACAGATAAAAATCCTAGGACCTGGCATCTTTGGATTAGTAGTCTAGCACTCTGCAACCGAGGCGCAACCGAGGCGCATTACTGCCATCCTTTTTATGGTTCTTCAGTCAAATTTTTTTCTGGGAAACGCTGAACTGTCTCTGGTACGAGACAAAGAGAAGATGAGCCAGCGTGCAGGCCACGTTTTTCTATTGAATTATTGCCCGTATAGCGTAGCACAAATCTTCCAGTGATGGATTTTTGTAGGCTGTTCTTTTGCGAGTTCTCGTTTGCGTTATTGTATGTTCAGAACACTTCAATATACAGTTGTTTAATTTTGTCAGTACTGATTCTTCCAAGGGAACCTCCCCATTGCACCTCCCTCAGATTTAGTTATAAGTTGGCGCTGTGGATAGGCCATGAAAAACTAAACACAGATCAATTAAGAAAACAGGAAGAAGTTCTGTGAAACAATGAAAAAATGAGCAAAATATAAAAACTGAACGTTCGATGTGGAAGATAGGCAACGTCGAGCAGAATGTGAGGATTGGAACGCCGTGGCCCTGTGGCTAGCGTGAGGAGCTGCGGAGCGAGAGGTTCTTGGTTCAAACCTTCCTCCAAATGAAAATTTTAATTCTTTTATTTCCGCAAATTTATGATCTGTCCGACCATTCATCGAGTGTCTCTTCGCTATAAGACGTTTAGTGTCTGCGTTTTGCGACCCCACAGCAAAACCGTGCAATTAGCAGACTAAAGAAAGTGCCTTTCCAATGAGAACCTAAAACATTTCATCGCAAGGTGATGGGTCAACCAATTCCTCCACAGGAAAATATATCTGATGGATACTATATGACACTGGTGACGGTATGTGCGTCATATGATAGTAATCTCTTGTCGACCCACCTAACTCGTACACTTGGTGAATGGATTTTACCTTGTCCGATTTAGGTTTTCTTGTGGATGTGTTAATCACTCCCAAAAAAGTGATGAAAACATTTGAGTTTGTCACATAAACTGCAACAAATGAAAGCAACAGTTTCATAGTCGCACAGTTTTTTCTGTGCTCTGTCAAAACATATTTTTCTGTGTCAAATCCTGCATATGTCCATCAAATCTGAACAGGTCCCCATACTACGGCGCAGTTACCTCGCATCGGACGGACGCACGGACGGACAGATAATTTTCTGAAGATGAAAAAAATGAAAACTTTCGCTTTTGGAAAGGGTCGAACGAAGGACCTCTCGCTTCGCAGCTCCTCACGCTAGAGCCACAGGACCATGGCCCTCCCGTGCTCAGAATCTGCCTCACGTTGCTTATCTTTTGCATGGACTACTCAGTTTTTATATTTTGCTTATTTTTTTCATCGTTCCACACAACTGCATCCTGTTTCCTTGATTGATCTGTGTTCGGTTTTTCACGGTCTATCCACTGCGCCAACTTGTAACCAAATCTATGGAGTATGTGATGGGGAGGTTCCCCTGTTAGTAAGTATAGCACCTTTACTGTACGGCCGACTTGCGCGGCGCGCGGGACACGTACTGACCGCGAGATGCCGCCACGAGCGTAACCAAGCATTCAGGCGCCGGTAGAGGCCGGCTCACATTCATCTGCTCCGTGCTCGTAGCTCGGTTAAGAGGGAGGCCTCACTTCCGACTGAGTAAAGCAGAGCCATCACCTCTCGCTTTTCTAAATCTTATGCAGATAGAGGCAGTTGTATCTGGTTAAAATTTAGCGGCTTCACCTCATGATTAATGTGTATTTGTTGTCACAATAATAATTGACCTCTTATCAATGTTTTCATTTCACTGGTATTCTCCCGCCCGTTTTTTTATTTTTTATTTTTTATTTTTTTTATTTTATAGTACTGGATAAGGTATTCCTTTTCGGTTAGAATATGAGGGAACGAACCTGTAAAAAATAAGTTAAGTGGTCCCTATTCGTGTATGTATGTAACAACAAATTATTTCAAATAATGTTCAAATGTTTGTATATCTATGGGACTTAACTGCATGGTTATTAGTCCCTAGGTTACAAATTACTTAAACTAAGTTAAACTAACCTGAGGACAAGACACACACCGATGCCCGAGAGGGGACTCGAACCCCCGACGGCGAACGGTCGCGCGTATAGCAGCACGGCGCCTCAGTGCTCACAGCTATGCCACCGCGGTACGAGACTGATATGTAGACTACTCAGGAAATGTAGTCTATCTACAAGGGAAGTAACTTACAAAACTCTAGTTCGACCAATAATTGAATATTGTACGACAGTGTGCGACCCGTACTAGGTGGCATTCATAGTGGAACTATAGAAGATCGAGAGGAGAGCAGCTCGACTAGTTACAAATTTATTCAACAAGTGCTGAAACATCACGGAGATGACTTGGCCTACTGCAGCCAGAAAGGCTGCAAGAGAGGCGTTTTAATCACAGTATGGGTTACTACCAAAGTTACAAGACAGGTCGTTACTCGAAGAGTGATCAAATATATAATTTACTCCTACATATTTAGCTCATGAAAAGATCGTAAGGATTAAATCAGAGCCGCGCGGGAGTGGTCGCGTGGTCTAAGGCATCATGGTACGGACTGGGTGCTTCCTCCCGCCGGAGGTACGATTCCTCCCTCGTGTGTGTGTGTGTGTGTGTGTGTGTGTGTGTGCTCCTTATTGTAAGTTTAAGAAGTTTCTGAGTCTAGGGACTGATGGCAATAGTAGTTTCGTCCACTAGGGTTACGAACATTTGAACATTTGATTAAATCAGAGAGAATGCAGGCAACTTGCTGGCTTACCATATGCGACTGGAAGAGTAAACAGAGGAAGTGACAGTGCTGCACAAGGCACTCTCCACCAACACCCTCAGGCAGCTTGCTGAGTGTAGATGTAGATATCATGGTTTCAAAAAATGTAAAATGAATTTGGTCTAACGGTTTGGTACAGCTCTACGATAAAGATTCCCATGTACTCCCATAAGAATATTATGAAACCATCATTAGTCAACAAGCCATTGTTAACGAGAAAGAATCCACTGTAATTCACGTTTGTACGTCGTAAACCTTTTTTTTTTACGTCGTAAACAGTGTGCCTCGTCGGTTTCCCTGATCTTCAAATTAGTTTCGGTATTCCCGTGCCACCGTACACTTACAAGCATGAAAACGAAATGACTTTGTAAGAAGTGCGACGACTACCCGAAAGGGACGTTACTCGCCGTTAGATTAAGACGACGCTATTGTTACAGGAAGGGCAGCCGACAACAGAAAAGGAACGTTAGTTCCACAATGAGCAAAGTCTTTTCAGTAGCGCACCCTGCTTCCGAGAAGAAACGAACGGAGTTGCCTGTCAGGCAGGACGTCTCCTCTAAGTGAAGCGGACGAGTAAAGCGCGCGACTTCGGAGAATAATGGAGCGTAGCGGTGCTTCTCGAGAAGTGGACACACCGGAGACCGGCCGCGGCGAACAGAAGCCGCGAGCTGCGCCTTCCGCGAGTGGTTGGCGAAAGTGCCGGAGGCCGCGGCGCGGGCGAAAGGAGAGGCCTTTGTGCTCCGCCCTGGCCGGCGGCCGGCGGCTGACGACACCCCGAGGCCCGGCGCTCCTCCGGTGACGCAGCGAATCCAGCGGCGCCGCGCGTCACCTCCCAGAAGGATGGCTAAGCACGCCTTTGTGTCCAACACCAGTAGCCCACTCGGCCGCTCCCACACTTGCCGTCCTGGACGCCATTCTGCCGCCGTCACGACGTCACTTTATACATTAACATATTTTCAGCCCACGACTCTACAAACAGCAAGAAACGTTTTGCACGACTCGCCGCAATTCTATGGTATTTACTAGTAGCTGAAAACCCGGCATTGCCCGGGTATTTATTTATTTACTCCTGCCATTTTTCAATTATATATTCATTTGTATAAGGACTGTATGTCTGTAAAATCTCTTGAAAATACAATTGGTAAAGTAATAAATTAAATATCCACTGAATATATGACATCAACTGAGATTGGGCAAAGCTGAAAATGTGTACCCAGCCGGGATTCGAACCCGGGTCTCCTGCTTTTTAGGCAGTTGCGCTGACCCCTACACCACTGGGGACACAGTGATCACCGCACCTGCAAGGACTACCTAAGTACGCCTCCCGTCAGATACAAAGTCCCAGCTTCGCCCTTAGTGGGGAGGGGTGGGCAAGTTTGAAGCTCTTACTCTTACGGGAATTAGTTTCATAACTACGAGTTTGAGTACTGTGGGCAGGGAGAAGCTGGGAATTTGTATCTGACGGGAGGCGTACTTAGGTAGCCCTTGCAGGGGCGGTGGTCACAGTGTCCCCAGTGGTGTAGGGGTCAGCGCAACTGCCTAGAAAGCAGGAGACCCGGGTTCGAATCCCGGCTGGGTACACATTTTCAGCTTTACCCAATCGCAGTTGATGTCATATATTCTGTGAATATTAAATAACAACAACTGCAGGATCAGAAGTGACGTCTGTTCTTTCGGAACAGACGCCACATGTATATAATAAATTAAAACTTAATGCGTGATGAGGCGGTTTTCCATGAACGTTACTGTTTATGTGCTCATATTTCGTGAAGTACTTGTATTACTGTGATACAATTTAGAAGCTACATTCAACTATATATGTGTATACTGTCTGTAAAATTTCCTGTCGCTACAATTTGTAGTGTTCAAATTATAAATTGTAACGTCATACCGAGAGGCGTAGATTTACTCAATAAACAGCGGAATAGTAGTAAGCGAGACATTTTTTTTCTTTCATCATTTTACTATCGTTGCCAGCGAGAAAACGTTTAATAAAGGTTTGAAATTATGTTTAAAGTTTGTTGCAAGTCGCTAAGTACTGTCATTCTCATGCAGTGTATTTCGAAAGTCTCGCCGATTTATATGGCATTTTTTGCGATTTCTATTGGTTATGACGTAATATCTTTCGAACCATGTGTCGTATGTGATTCTTAACCATGCAGCAACTGTTAACTCACGGTAAAGAATGTGTGTACCAAATTTGGCTGAAATCGGTCCAATGGTTTAGGAGAAAATGGGCAGCATTGTCGCAAAATGCAGCAGCTTTTCGCACATATCATTGTTTATGACGTCATATCTCGTGAACTATATATCGTATGTGATTCTTACACTTACGGCGACCGTCCTAATGGATTGAAGTTTACGTGTACAAAATTTCATAAAGATTGGAACAAAACTGTAGATTTGTATGCAACACGTACAAACATACGGACACACTGCTTTATATGTTAGATGGAAGACAAGCAAAAATCAAATGCTGCCAAAATAAGCGTAAGTAAGGCATGCGAGAGGTGTTCAACGACTTCAAAAGCAAATTTCTGTGTATAAACTTGGCAGAAAATTCAAAGAAATTTTGGACCTACGTCGGCCAAAATACTAAATGCACTTTTTTCAAACGGGTTTTACAGAGGATGACTCCACTGTAGTTCCTCCTCTAAACGACAGAATGATAATATTCAAATAAATTGGTGAGGGATAGAAAAGTAATTGAAATCAACTGAAATCAACAGAGGAAAGGAGGCAACGCCTGATGGGATTACAGTTCGATTTTACACGGAGTCCGCGGATGAATTTACATCCCCCCTCTCTAGCAGCAGTGTACCAAAGGTTTCTAGAGGAGCGAAGAATTCCTAAGTAAAAAGAAGCGCAGGTCATTACGGTTTACAAGAAGTGTTGTGACCTCATCGCCTTTAGTTGTTTACTCGTCCCGATCTAGTTGTCACGAAAGGTGCTGGTGCAGGATTCGATGTCTACTGAAACAACTATTTAGATTAATACAAGTAATATTGACTGAAAATTTATAATACTCAACTTTAGCACATAAGTCTGTTTCTTCTCTCTTCTTGCTTCTCGTGGCGTCGTCCGTATGATACTAGCTGCGCTGTGACCTAGTTACTGCCATGTCCGTAGCCGCGTTATGACTTAGTACTGTCCTGAGTTCTTACTTCGTAGCTGCCTAGTAACTGAGTTTTGAATAGTAACTGACGAGTTCTCACTAGTAACTGACGGGCTGTTCAGACGTATGACGGCCTAGATACAGCCGCTTGTAGAGGGTGTGCATTTTCAGTTACTCCCTCCAGAATGCGCGGCGCCTGCTTGCAATTGGCTTTCTGTCGATCGCTGCCTCCTCCACGATCATTCTCTTACGTCTGGCGTGTGGCGCTGACTTTACGCCACAACAAGAAGGGTCGTCCATCCGATGCGTAAAAGTATAGCCATATATCTCTGAGATCGTTCAGTTGCAAAATTATGGAACACGTTCTGTATTCGAGTACTACGACATTTCTGGAGGCTGGAAATTTCCTCTGTAGGAATCAACACAGTTTCCGAAAGCAAAAGTCGTGTGAAGCCCAGCTCTCGCTTTTCATCCATGATATACAGAGGATAGTATACGCAGGCTTCCAGGTCGATGGCATGTTTATTGATTTCCGCAAGTTGTTCGATACCGTTCCTGGCCGTCGCCTGATGGACAAAGTGCGGGCATGTGGAATATCAGACAGACTGTGCGACTGGATTGAACAGTTCCTAGTTAACAGAACATAGCTTATCATTTCAACGCAGAGAAGTCTTCAGGCGTGAAAGTGATTCTGGCACGCTCAAAGGGGGTGATACAGGAATGTTGCTTTTTACAATATCTATAAATGACCTCGTAGATAATATCAGCACTTCCATGAAACTTTTTACGGACGACGCTGTAGTATATCGAGAAGTCGCAACATTGGAATAGGGCAGTGGAATGCGGACGATCGGCAGTGTCACGGTGGAGTGGCCAAGCGGTCTAAGACGCCTTACTGCGGAGCGCGCGGTTGCTGTCCGTTGGAGCTTCGAGTCCTCCTCTGAGCATGGATGTGTGTGTTGTCCTTAGGTTAGTTCAGCTTAGTTTAAGTAGTTTGTAAGCCAAAGGACTGATGACCAAATAAGTTAAGTCTCATAGATTTACAAACATTTGAAAATTTCCGATCTGCAGTATATCGGCGCATAGTGCAGGGAATAATTGACCGTCAACATTACGAAAAGTAGTGTTTCGTTTATATAGGAAGAAAAATTCTTTGTTATATAATTACGTTATAGCAGGACAAATACTGAAAGCAATTACTTCCATAGAATATGTATGAGTAGACATAAGGAGCGATTTCAAATGGAACGAACATTCAAAAAATATCGAAGATGTAAGCCAGATACCAAACGTAGATTCATCGGAAGAATCCTCAGGAAGTGTAGTCCGTTAAGAAAGGAAGTAGGTTAAAAACACTCGCTAGGCCGACGCTCGTTAATTGCTGATCAGTGTGGGATCCGTACCAAGAAGAGTTCATGTAAGGCACAGAGAAGATACAACGGATAGCGGCGCGCTTTGTTACAGGGTCGTTTAGTAAGCGAGCAGGCGTGACGGAGATGATTAGTCTCTCCAGCGGCAAACACTGCAAGAGACACGCTCTGTATCGGTACCGGCTTCTGTCAAAGTTCCGAGCGCGTACGTTCCCCGAGGAGTCAACAAATCTCGCGAAACAACCACTGGGTTAAAATGAGAGAGATTACAGCCAACACGGAAGCATGGCGGCTATACATTTCTCCGTGAACCATACGCGACTGGAATAGTAGGCTGAAGTAACAATGGGACACCAAGTACCTGCGCAACAGGTCGTGAGGTGACACGCGGAGTGTGGATGTAGATACGTCAGTATTCGTGAAGTAATATGTCTCCCGATTTATTGAGAAACAAATCCCAATAAATCACATCTTCTACATTTAAACAGACCCTAAAATCACTTTATTCAGGTACGTCCACTGTGTGGCGCCGTCTGGCACCAATTTCTGCCTGCACCTTGCGTGTGCACGAACTCCTTTAACCACCGCTGATCTAATTTATCCCATACTTAATTGCCAATCCTGCTTAACCTCCGTAAATATCGTGGATGGTCAAAATGAGCTCTCATAGTTCTTTTAACTTTATCTCGAGAATATACAGTTGCATTCATATAGGGGAAACATGCAGGACCGAGCGAGGTGGCGCAGTGGTAACGCACTGGACTCGCATTCGGGAGGATGGTGGTTCAAATCCACCTCCGGCCATCCAGATTTAGGTTTTCCGTGATTTCCCTAAATCACTCCAGGCATATGCCGGGATGGTTCCTTTCAAGGGGCACGGCCGATCTCCTTCCTCATCCTAACCCAAATACTCCGAGCGTTAGCTCCGTCTCTAATGACTAAGCTGTCGACGGGACGTTAAACCCTAAGCATCCATCCATCCAAACATGCAGGATAACATAGTCGTGCAATAGCGGCACGATTGACGAAATCGTTGTCGATGTTTGTGTATGGACGACAGAATTGTCGTCCATAAATAATATAAAAGTGGGGTTGGATTCGCAAATACTTTTTTGTGCAGTGTGGATCTGATGACATGCTACTGATAAAAAAAATTATTTATTTGGATACATGGGCCATCTGAAATTGGGAGTAAGTGCTCGAAAACGGTTAAGACATGGAAATAAATAATTTCATTGCATTATTAAAAAGTAATTTACGTCCGCAGTGTTCGCGAGATATAGCATGGATGGAATAACACAGGACTACTCACTCGTTTTATTTTTGAAATACTTGGCCTCTCCATATGAAGAGAAGATTTAAAAAATCGAAATATATTCAATGGTTGCAAAATAATTCTCCGCATTTTTCTCTTACTATAAAGCACTTCTATGAGCCAAAGTGGAGAGAAACTTGAGAAAAAATGAATCACCGACGAATCACCAAACGATTTGGAGTATGGAATATCTGAAGTCTAGAGGTAGAAGGAGAGCGGTGCTCCAGAGGCAATTAAAAGACTATTCAAGTTTTTTGTAGAATCTATGAGACTGGAGACGCACCATCAAACTTTGGAGAAAAATCGTCTGCTCTCTCCCGAAGACGGCAAGGGCGGATAATTGCGACAACTATCGCACCGTCAGCTAAAAAGCTCATTCAGCCAAGTGGCTGACGAGACTAATGTACAGTAAAATGGAGGAAAATGGAGCATCCGTCAGTTAATGATCGGTTTGTCTTTCTGAAAGGTAAAGACACCACAGATGCAGTTCTGACGTAGTGCTTCATAATGGAAGCAAGAATTAAAAGCAATAAAACCAGATGCTACGACTTCTTGTCTGAGAAAAAGGGTTCGACAGTGTGGTGTTCGAAATTCTGAGAAAGATGTAAGTAAAAGAGAAAGAATAATATTGTGTAACATGTATAAACCCTAAAGGGAAAGCAAGAATGGAATATCAAAAACGAAGTGATTGAATTATAGTATTAAATGACGCCATTGTTTTCTTTGGCGAAAATTAAGGGAATTACGGGACCTGAAGACTGCAATGAATAGCCCATAGAGTACAGAATGTGGATTGAAAGTAATCTGAGGAGAGGCTAAAGTAACGAGGAAGGTTGAAACCAAATAAACGAAGAACTTAGCATAAAAGTTCATGGCCACGAAATAGACGAAGTGAAGTGATTCTGCTACTCTGGCAGTAAACTGACATTGTCGGACGAAACAAGGAAGAGTTAAAAAACAGATAAGCACAATCAAAAAGGTATTTCAACCAAAATTTGTTTATTAACGTCAAACAAATTTTGAGGAAAACATTTCTGAGAATGTACGTATAGTGGACAGAACTGTATGCTAGTGAATAATAGGCTTTGGGAATGCCGAAAACAAACTGGATTGTGTAGGATGCTTAAAATTTAGTGGATTGATACGAAATGAAGAGGATATCTACAGACTCGGTAAGAAATTAATAAATGGAAGATACCGATAAAAAGAAGAGACAGAGCGATAGAACATATGTTAGAAAACATCATGGAATTTTCGATCAAATTTTGGAATTTCTAACTTTAAAAATTGCCTTTATGTGATTATGTCTTCACCCGAAATGTCTTGGGTTTCTTGTAACTTCTTCAAACAATTAGAATCTATCAGTGTTTGCTTAAAGGCAACAGCCACAAGTTCGTATAAGACCAGTTGGCAACAGAATTCTTATCCAAATTGTTCAAATCGTTTGTGATGACTGCGCATTCTCAAAAGCTAATGAGGTACAGGGGTCGCGAGATGAGGTAACTTCAGCGAACAGAAATTGTGTGGGTACAATGAGGGACTGTTAGCCTTTATTGTGTTTATATTTCCTTAAGTGGTTTTTGACGCACCTGTGTGCTTTTTTGTATTTGTCTTTATGCACTATCCTTTAAGACATCACCCCAGCTGCCGGTTTGAATGCAGTAACGCCTTACTTCGCTTGAGACGGAGGTGATAAGCTGTTGTCTTCATCGAAGTTTTTAGCTGTGTTTTCCAGCCAATTACAGCAGGACCTACGGTTTAAAATGTAACTCGGGACATTTAATAGAGTTTCTATATTGGAAATAAGTGGTAAATAAGTGGGAGCAAGAGTCAGACAACCGAGGACTGAAATCTGTATGTTAAGATTTGTGATCCGCCGCTAACGCTGTGCACCAGCGAAACTCACCACTTCATTCTACGGTCCAGATTTTCGTGCTTCTAGATCATACCATCTTCTCGAGGTGTACACTAGGGTTATTTTTATGGTGCCTGTTCCTTCGGTTATGACCGAAAGTACAGACTCCATTTATTGACATTAACGGGCGTAATTTTAGGAATTTGAAATATTTAACCATTTCTAACGTTTCAGGGCATTGAAATAAAAACCAGAGACAAAGATGACAGTTTATGCCGGAACGAGATTCGAACCCGGGTTTCCCGCTTTTTGCCAGCGGTCGCCTTAACCAATTAGGCTATCCAGGCACGCTTCTCTTCCAACCCAAATTCTCACCTCGTAGCACACTACGACTGTAGTACCCCTGCCCACTTGATTCCACTTGCTCGCAGTCTATACTGGATTCCCGCAATGGATCGAGCGTATTAATAAGTCCGCATTGAAATTGTCAGTTGCCTCTTGGGGAAGATATACAATTATTTTTATGGTGTCTGTTCTTCGTTCGAATCCAGGTCCAGCACAAATTTTCATCTTTACCACTGGATTTATTTCAGTGCCCTGAAACGGTCGATATGATTAAATATTTCGAATTCATACAATAGAGTGACAAGAGGCACCTAATATCGTGCCGTATCTTTTGTCAGGTAAAGTGAAGAAGCAACTCCATGTGCCACGGACTCAACAAGTTAGAAGTCCTCTGCAGGACTACTGAGCCATTCTCTACTGTATAATCGCCCATAATTGAGAGAGTTGTCCGTGTAAGATTCTTTTTATTTTTCTCTGCACCAATTGATGTTCAAATGTTTGTAAAGCTTATGGGACTTAAATGCGGGGTCATCAGTGCCTAAACTTACGAACTACAAACATCCATGCCCAAGGGGGGATTCGAACCCTCCGATGAGGAACGGCCTCGCACATCGGAGCATAGCGCCTCAATGCGGTCGGCCGCTCCGCCGCGGTTCTGCACCAATTGACCTCTCGATTATGTTCATAAATATTCGGTGTGATTAATGTGTAGCGAAGTGAGTGGCTAAGACATTCGTTGAAATTGTCCACTTTGTTCTTGAAATACATAGCGAACAATCGTGGTCCGGTGACACATGGTGCATTATCATCCATAGAAATGCCATTGCTGTTTGGGATAAAGTCCATGAATGGCAAAAAAATTGCCGAATAGTCGATGATGCGTTCATTAGTGCCAGAGAACCAAGCCCATTACACGCAGAAACAGCCCACACCATTATGGAGTCACCACCAGCTTGCGAAGTGTCTTGTTGGAAACTAGGTTCCATGACTTTGTGAGATCTGCGTTACACTCCCACCAACGGAAATCGCTGATCAAGTGATGGTTTTCTAGTCATATAGGGTGTCTCGACATGATCGCGAATCCAGGAAGCCGCTGCAGTGATGTCGTGCTGATAGTCAACTCACTCGATTCGGTCGTCTTCTGCCACGGCCAATTAACGCCAAACTGCGCTGCACTGTCCAAACTGATATGTTCGTCGTATGTTCCACACTTAATTTTGCGGGTTTTTCACTTAGCGTTGCTTGTTAACTATTCGCAAGTGCAGAAGTGCAGGACGTAACCATTGCGCTGTCCGTGGTGGAAAGTAACGCCTGAAAATTTGTGTTTCAGCGCACTATTGACACTGTAGATGTGGGAATACAGAATGCCCTATAGTTCTCCGAATTGGAACGTCCCGTGCTACCGTTCCAAGTCCATCGTCTGCTGCTTCCTGTCGTGCTGCCACAATCACAGCGGAAACCTTTTCATGCGAATCAAGAGAGTACAAACGGCTGCTCTGTCAGTGCCCCACCCTTTTATACGTTGTGCAGGCGACGCAACTCCATATACATATCTGGGCATTGTGGTATCCCACGCTCCATGTCCACATAGTGACTCCGCCGGCAAGAGTAAGGGAAACTGTACCTGCGCGTAACATCCATATTGCGTCAGTTGCCTTACGGTGGTAGCGAAGGGCGCCGTTACGTTTACTTCCTTCCCTGCTCTAGCCGCAGACCTCGAATGGGAAGCGTGGCTGTCGCTAAAGCTACGTAAAACATCAGATTTTACTGAGCTTTTCCTCGTAGTTGTTTCACGAGACGGGTGCTGAGAGAAATTATATCTTGACCGATTGTTGACAGGACGTAATAGCTCGAAACCCTACAGCAAACCTCTCACTACGTCTCTATAGCACTGTTTGCGTGTGGAATCAATTAAGAATCTCTGTAACGTTCTCGAACGATCGAAAGCATCCGTTTGTTAAACAAACCTCTCTTCAGACTTCTTAGTGTGGTGTCTGTGCTTTCGGAGGTATACGTAAGAATATATTCACAAGATTTCCACTTGGATTCGCAGCTTGATATAGATATCTACTATGCAAAAGAGTGCAAAACACCACGCCAATATATACATATGTCTACACGATGGCAGCGTTAGGTTAATTTTATCACCGCATACGCGGTAACACCGTTCGACCTCGAGCTGGAATCCAATACGACGAACACAAGATGACGAGGAACGATAGGGCTGCTATTTCAAAGCGTGGGACTTGTAGGAATTTAGGGTGAACTAGAGGCGTGTCGTGGTAGCCAAGTGGTAAAGAGGATTCCTTGCCTGAAGTGGAAGACCCGGATTAGGATCCGGAATCAGTCGTTTAGAAACGCTCCGTGGTCCAAGGCGCGGTGCCAAGAATTGCACGCGTTCCCGCCGGAGGTTCGAGTCCTCCTTCAGGCATGTGTGTGTGTGTGTGTGTGTGTGTGTGTGTGTGTGTGTGTGTGTGTGTGTGTGTGTGTGTGTGTGTATGTGTGTGTGTGTTTTGTCCTTAGCGTAAGTTAGTTTAAGTAGTTTGTAATCTGGGGATCGATGACCTTAGTAGTTGGGTCTCTTAGGTTTACAAACATTTGGAAATTAGTTTCCGGAACTAACACAAATTTAAATTTGTCGCCGTTAAATTATTTCATTGCAAAATCATCATGGCCTCTTCCATTCATCCAACTTTGTAAGCTATCTAGAGTGAAGAATAAAATCGGTACGTCGGTACGTATGACATGACCATCGATTAAATTAGAATTATGACGCGTGAAGGACAATGGAAAGATTTATATATGCATATATATAAAACTCTACAGTGACATAACATGCAATAATCGACGTGATAATGTCATCACTTTTCGTGACATGCAGATGCCTCTCTTATTTACGTGTATAGGCTATCGAGGAACACAATTCCTCGTACGTCAATAACTTTAACAGTAAGACCGAGCGAGGTGACGCAGTGGCGTTGGTAGTGGCAGTGAGGGCATCCGATTTCCCCTTAAATTAACATGCCAATTACTTAGTACGAATTCCGACCACGTGACAGTGCGGGATGAAGGCAGAGGGAAAGAAGAAGGTAGCATTATAATAAGGACGCAGAGTTCGTACCGTGTTGCCAAGCGACGCTACAGGCGACAAACTTGAGATTTATCTATTATGTAATGAAGATACTGTTCTCTGTAAACAATGTATTAAAGAAAATGATGATTACAACGGTTGCCCAGAAAGTAATCAACCATATTTTTTCTCTTCCACAGTAATTTATTGCGCTGCATACTGTATATGAGACCTCATAGTCGTTCTCTTCCACGATTGGCATCCTTAAATGGCCCAAACAAGTGGAAGTCCGACGGGGCTAGGTCAGGGCTGCATGGTCGATAAGGTCGTGATGTGTTTAGTAGTCTGCTTTTGTGGGACTGAGCGTTATAGTGTTGAATCAAAACATCTGCTGGGGTGTTATGATGCCGAAGTCGTTGGAAGCGATTCTTGAGTTATGTTACTGTCAGGTGTGAGAGCCGTGGATGCTTTCTCAGACCACTGAAAATCTTGGAACTCCGCCGAACCGCATTCTGATGACCTCACCCTCAGCGGCCAGCGACTAACTGTACTCCTGAAGACAGCAGATGCTCCTAGACATTCGCTATTACTCATAGTTTTCTGTGCAGAAGAAATTCTATGACGGCACGTTGCTTCTCACGTACATCACTTGAAGAAGTCATTTTGAAACGGTTCCGCAGCTACACCATGTATCGGAAAAACCAGAAATACTGTGCGCGCAGTCAGGAAACATCAAATTATTTATACGTAACGTTTCGCATTCGCAACAATGTTTTCGGTTGAGGAAAAAGTGCGGTGAATTACTTTCCGGGCAACCATCGTAAATTACACATTAATACCACTTACGATTTCATGTCGACGTTTTCATGAAGAATCTACAGCACAGGCCCTCTCTACGCATACATTAATTCTATTCTTCTCTGAAGTTTAAAAATATTTACAGTACTTGATTTTAAGGTACAGCAGAAACTTTTCATCTGAAGCTAACAGTTTTCAAGAAATATGACAGGTTAGTTAGCGGTTACTGCTTCGTATAATGCGTCCAGGTGCCGGGTGTAAGGTGGGTTATTCGCTCTCAGATTACCTCTGCAGTCCAGTGTGTGAGACGCGCAGGAAGCGAGTTTGAATACCGTTAGTTCCCCGGATTTTTGCGGCGTGGACAGGTCTGGAACGGGTTCCAGTCATTCTTGTTAGGCCGCATAAGGAGATGACCGAGTAGAGATGCAACGACCCTATAATTCACGCCGGGCCCACGGCGCCCGCGTTCTCATTACGCAGTACATCACTTCCACGCGCCGCGCCAGCCGGCCGCCCGGCTACCGGAACGACCACTGGCTCTGGCCGCGGCCATCGTGCTGACGTCACGCCGAGGCTCGCGATCAGGTCTGCAATGACGTCAGAATCGGACGGGTGTTACACTTTAATTGGAGGAAAACTGAGAGAAAAAAGAAAAACCAGCTATAAAATGTCATATGAAATAAGGACAGCACAGTTAAAAGTACTCGAACACTGGAATATTTGAACACTTGTACACTGGTAAACTTCTAGAGACACTGTAACACTGGAATTGGATCACGGTGGAAGAGATACTGCTCATAATACGAAGCACTGTTTGACTTTCACGAAATTTGAAAAGGGACCTGCCCTATGATGTTTGTTGCCAGGAGAGGTGCTTAAGGATAGAGAGGACAGTGGCGCAGAAGCGGTTGGGGGCTGATACCAGGTGTTGATGGGAAACAAGTCCCTACCGAGGGAGAGAGAAATGCCTGGTTTTGGGATTTATGAACTGTGGAGGAAACGCCGGGAAGTGAGATAGGAGAGGAGGGGATGTGATGTGGGAAGAGGTTGGAAAGTGAGCCCTGGGGCGACTGGGGGTGTGGATAGGTTGCGATAGGGTTCAGAGTAGGTTGGATGGGAATATGTCAAGGTGTAGTTCACGGTCAGGGAGAGCGAGGCGGTTGAAGTTTCGTTGGGAGAGAATGTGAAGGTAGTTCAAGTGGAGGTTTAGTGAAATGTGTAGGTGAAGGCGCGGCAGTACACTAGAATCGGAAAGGAGATGTGATACAATAGGAGTGTCGGAATTGAGTTTGCAGATGGTTTAGGATAATGGTAGGAGTTCACTGCGTGTGAGGAGACGTGGGAAACTGATAGCGGCTGGAGGATCCTTATGGGGTAAGGTAAACGGATATGTAAGGTAAGGCAGAGTGCGTGGTGTTCCCGGATTTGGAGGGATTTGTATAACTTGGGTGGGGCGGATATCCATACAAAACTTGCATAGCATAGAATGGGGCGAATCAGCGAATCGTATGTCTAAGGGACTGTGGAAGGGTGCAGTCTTAAGTTCGGACTTATAGTTGAATTGGTGGTCTTCTGTTCATTTTCCGCTGGATAGTTAGGCGTTGAGGATTTCACGTTAGTTACCGGTGGAAGGTTAGTCCAAGGTACTATAGTATTTGTCAGCTGGGTAGGACAGTCATAAATGGTAAGGTAAAAGTCATGGAGACGGACGGATCGGATGGTGCGTCCTATAATAACTGCCTCGGTTGTTTGGAGGTACTAATCTTCAGGAGCCATTGATTACACCAGGAGGTAAACTGAGTGTAGTGGGTTTGGAGGTAGCGTTGGGCTTACTGATCTGTGGGTTACACGGCAAGAAGGGCGGTGTCATCGACGTACTGCAAATGGACTGGAGGGGGTGGGGTTGTGGAGCAGGTAAAGGATATGGGGGATGGCGGAGCCTGTGGACTCTCGGAAAGTGGCGTACATTCCAACCGAAATTCAACAGGTTTGAGATGATAAGGTAAACTCGACATTAGAACGAAGTAGTCGGCGATGATGTTGTTGAATAAAGCTTTTTATCTACTTCTTGCCACGTCGATTCAGGGTAATACCTGAGCTATCGGCAACTACCCCCACTTTTTTTTTTTTTTTCAGGAGCGACTGACTCTCTTCACTGCTGGGGTGGTGGGCTTGTGTAGCGCCTCGACGGTTGCTGATGTGCCTGCAGTGAGGTAATGCTGTCACAAACGATGACAATGCCGGCGCTGGTGGGCTGCCGCTCCCGTGCTAGCGTAAACACTGCAGCGTCCTTCGGTACATATAAGTAAGCTCTCACAGCAGGCAAGCAAAGGAGTTCGCTTCAGTGTTTACGCGGCGGGAACGGTGGCGCCACCAGCGCTGACGTTGACAGCGTCTGTGACAGCAAAATGCTAATGACGACTAATCTGCGACCTTGATTATAAACGAATGTGGTATCTGTTCTTTCGGGCTTGTTCGAAACAACAGACACACCTATATTTATATAATTAATGGTAAGGCGACTACTGACTACTTTAGTGCGGATTCACACCAGGCCGGAACTCTGACGGGCATCGACGTCATGGTAGGAGTATGAGTGATAATGGGTAGGGACATTACGTTAATATTGTCTGGATAAGATGAGAATTTGGGTGTCGGGGAAGGCGTACCGGGGTAGTCACACCCACATCCAGCATGAAGCTATGGTTCGAATTTTCTCCTGGCACCTTTTTATTTTATTTTAATTTAATTTTTATTTTTAGACGTGAATTCCTTAGATAGTTCTGCTATCTGCTCGTGTATTTTCAAAATGCACCTGATCAGATTTTACTAGATAAATTTATGCCGCGATTCTGGACGAGGAATCGCAATCCGACCACCAAGTGGGACATATTGTTCCTTCGTCCCGTATATTCAGACGACTCATTCAAGAGGGCCGAATTCAAGACTTCGTGAAGGTGAAGGCTGAGCACACCCATCTTGATGTACACTAGCAGGTGTCCGGATGCTGTTGATGAGATTCTGAACGTTGTGCAATATTCTAGGCGCAAAATAACTCGTCTTCATCCTTGCTACATTGAGACCACTGTATTTTTCCAAGCGAGGGTGTAGAAATACGTATTTTATTTACACGTAATTCCGTTCATCTGAAATTTGACACAGTACAACGAACTCATGTTCCCAGATTTGCTGCATGTGATTGACCACAATTTATTCAAGCGCATTAATGTAAAAAAAAAAAAAAAAAAAAAAACTGAAATGAAAACTAATAGGTAAGTAGAATGATAATGTGTTATCACGTTCTACCTCCCACTCAACTCGTTATAATATATATTGTACTGGATGAACCCAATAAAATGAAGACAATCTATGGCATTAAAAACTACTGAGTACTTCCGACGCTCGATGAATATACGAGGGTAAATGGTAAGTGGTACTACAACGATTTCGTACAACATTCCTCTAATATACTAGATTTTGCTGGAGAAAATAGAACAATAAAACCCAGAATAATATTTTTCGTTACTGACTGCAATGTCTATATAAATCGACATTTGTTGAAGCAACACATATGAAACCTATGTTACACTGCCTTGTCACATGACCTGCAGTCCACTGCGAGATGAAAAGTTTTTACAGAAAGATTTACAATATTTTCTGTTTATCAATGAACAGAGCGACGGTTCAGACCAATAAATTGTAACTACATTAATATAAAATATCAAAATACAAAACGTAACCATAAAATAATTAATGGACTACTTGTTTGTTCTAAAGTATTTCAAACAATAGAACAACGCGAGAATCTGAGCACCATTCATAGTGTTCGTTTCCAGGATGATTTCTGGGAAGCGCTGGAACTTTCGGCTCATCAGACAGTGAAGTCAATGCTAGTTACGATAGTAATGATCGAAACCATCAAATGTACTTCACTTACCTGGTCCAGAAATACGGTTCATTTTGAAACGACTCGAATACTGATCAAATTTCATGATACTCTTTCGCTCTTTATCTGTATCATTCAAACGCCAATTTTTTTTCCTGAACTACTTGTCACTACCACCGAGCAAAGTGGGTAAGGGATGACAACATCAGACTCTAGTACGACGTAATTCAATTTTGTTGTGTCGGATCAGATTTAAATTTTACATAGTTCCCACTGAAAGGTTGGGGAGAATACTGACACAGTGCCTTAAAGAAATCGGGGACAATTCTTTCCGCAGTTCTTATTAAAATCGAACTAGTTCTCCACCTCCAGTAATCTCTAAACGGTGATTTGCACCAACTGTTTTACATCTTATACAGTGCTATACAGGACATGTGTGTTTTATTAACAGTGTGACTAGTAATTTGTCTACTGAGGATACGTAGCTGACGTTTTAACAGTAAACTACGCTTTGATGCACATGGCATTTCTTTCAGTTGCTGCCACTGGAACTGGGTGAGTACCTCTGTAGAGTCACCGCGCACTAGATGAGAAGGTGGCGAACCGCAGTGCTCTTCTTCGGTTCCTCTCTATTTCCTCTATTAATTACATTTAGTATGGGTTCCAGATTGTCGAGCAACCCTCAACTAACGATCTAACGAAGGATTTATAAATCACCTCTTTCATAGGTGGACTACACTTCTCTACTATTCTTTAAATGAACATCAGTCGCCATCTGTCTTAGCTGTGAATAGTTTTATATTGTCATCCACTTCATATCGTTTTGTTCACACCCTGGCAAAAATTAATGGATAATGCAGTTTCCAGTAATTTTACGGCAATTATGTAATCAGGGTATAACGGATCTTTCCCTATTTACGTGTTTATGCTGACGGTCACATAATAATCCCTGCACAAATCGTCGATTCTATACAGATTTTTAACATTATATCATTCAGATCCCATCTAATGGCAAGGCGCAGAAAAATGCGCACAGCCTACTAGAGTGGGTGGAAGACATTGGGCTTCCACGTATGCAAACAGCAGCGATGCCGTTGGCACACGAGACCTCTGGCCGTTCCCTTCTCCCGGGCCGCCTGCTTGTAGCTCCTCGGCGGTGCCCCGCGGCGCCTAGGACGAATTGCCCAGCCCGCCGTGCAACAATGCCCGCGACTTTCTCTCCGGCATGAGTGGCGTGTTCAATGGACACGCGAAGGCCGCAGGCCGAGCGCTCGCACCGCCAGCTAACGAGCGACTGCCGCTGCCGCTGCGTTTGCCGCCTGCTGTCCCATTTCAGTAAAGGACATGCCGTTAATCGGCAAGTACCACTTCCCAACTCGTCGAAGAGAGAATGGGACCGTTTGAGAGATGGGAATACCCTAGCCTAGTTAGGGGCTCTGGTCCTGGACGTCTAACACTCGAGTGTGTGTGTGGCACGCTGCTCACTGTAGGAAGTGTCTGTGCGTGGAATTCCTACTAGGCTCTCCAGTTTTCAGAGAGCCTGAAAGTCGGGCCCGATGGTCTTGGGGTAAAGCGCTCAACAGGTAAACGAAGGGTCAATGGTTTGAAACCCGGTCGGATCTCGGGAACTTTTTTAGTCTGCGTTTCTACCCATCTTTCACCTCTCAACGGTGTGATATGTCACCAGAAACGACACGTGGCTCGGAATCAACGTTAAGCTGTAGGTCCCATTTCCCCGGTTGGCTATTGGGTAACTGGAGTAGGCTAGGATACTAAAGCAGCCGAAGTGGCGTCCAATTGAAAGACTTGGACCAGGCCACTGAGCCATACTCAATTATTATTGGAGCGCCTTATTCTACTGAGAGTCGCAGAAGGTTTAGTACTCCGCTACCTGGTGTGCACTGTACGGATTTGCCATCGCGTCCTTGTGTGGGCCTGGGTCTGTCCAGAACGACCTGGCACTATATACGCGCACAGCTTAAGCAGTGCACAGTCGACACTCGGCACTAGCTGTTGACGTCCCTGTGTCGTGGGTATCGAAATAAAGTTGGCCAGCTTGGCAGATATATGTAATTTTTCATGGGTAGCAGGGAGGAGGAAGACAGAGGGACTCGGGAGGAGCTGGATGAAGGGGGCGGGCGAGGTTGGTGGAGAGAAAAGGCGAAGAGATGAGCAAAGAGAGAGGAAAGGAGAGGATCATATTTACAGCTAGGGGTCTGAAGAGGCGATGGATCAATGAGAAGGTGGGAGGAGCAGATGTGTTGACACAGGGGGAGGAAGGTGTGAACAGGGTGAGGGACAGGAAGAGACGGCGTGACAGAGCAGGAAGGAGCAGGTGAACAGAGGGGATAACGAGAAAGTGGACTAATCGAAGAGTCGGATAAATACATAACGTAGGCAGTACTAGAGTTTGTATTGGAAGGTGGGGAGGTGAAGTAGGGGGTATAGAGGAAGACGAAGAGGAGGAGGAGGAGGAGGAGGAGGAGGAGGAGATGAAGAAGGAAGAAGAGGACATATGAGTATGTGGATGGGGAGGAGGAAATTGACACAAAGCCAAAAACAGTCGTGAAACAATTTACACTCTTTACTGGTACGTTTTGTGCTTCGCTACTTCGTCGTGTGAACTTATCGAGTGAGTTGCCAGGGACAGGAATCCCGTGGCCATATGCACAGTCATGCTGGTCCTGTATCCAGTACAATAGTTTGGGGTGGTATAGGATTCTACTTCCTCAGCCCCCTTGTATCCATCACCGGGACATTACCTAGCCAACGTTACATCTCAGCCCGTTGTCCTCCAGTAGTTTGCAACTTGCCAATGGCCACCTTGTAATAGGTTAATGGGCGACCACACTTGGCTCGGCTATCGGATGGCACCGCAGCCTCGGCCTACCTGTTCTTCCGATCTCTCACAAACAGAAAAGGTCTGGTCGATGATTACGACCAAGGTACACCAACTGCTGCTACACTAGAACAAATTTGGAATTATGTAGGACCAGGATGGACTGTTATACGCCCGACAACACATTTCTCTGATTCGACGTCGAGTCGTGTAGGAGCGGTAGTAGCCAGCAACATGACAATACTGATCTGATTATGTTCCTCTCTTCACATCGGAATATATTTTCAGTGATGCGATGTTTGTACTACATGCTGTCTCCCGAATAAATTTCCGCAGCAGTGTCAGTCATTTATAGGGCATCTAAAAGGTGAAATAGCTGTCTGGACTTGGATAGTTCACAGTTTGATGCCTCTAGGCCCCATCCCCCTTCTGGTCCGAAATTTATATTGGAGACCATTTGGCGTGTCTGTGCGAGTGCCACCAACAGCAGAGACTATGGTTTGCTCCCCCCCCCCACCCTCCCCTCCCCACCACCACCCATAGTCCGTGTCCGGGAAGTCGGTACCGTCTGAAGGAACGACTAGCGACGCCGAAACTTAGGCCGACATCTGGAGGGGTTCCCGAGCAGAAGACGGATACTGGCCGGCGCGGCGGCCGTCCTACCGCTAGCGGCTCGGCTCGGCGCGGCGCGGCGCAGCGGCCGCGGCAGCCGCCGACATATAAGGAGCAGCCGGGACGCGGGGCAGCGCCGGCCGGTTGCGCGGTCCCAGCCAGGCCAGGTGCCCGGCCGGCCAGCCAGCCGCGGCACCGTTATCAGCGCGTCCGCGTCGCCGCACTTTGTCCCCGTCACGCCGCGGCGCCGGGTTTCGCACTCGTTCCCTCGCCTCTCCTTCTATCGCCCCCCCCCCCCCCGGGCCGGTCTGGGTGTTAACTACCATCTCAACTCCTCGCGGCCGAGCAGAAAAACGCTGCCCCAGGACGGAGACGTTTCCTTGCCCCGAGACGTTCTATTGCTCCGTTTGCCGCATTCCGCGCGGATATTGGGAGCAGCGGCGGGGCTGTTTGTTGTCGCGGGAGACGCGTAAAGAAGCCGGTCTGCGCGCATCAATTAGGCTAATTGGGAGGCCAGGGGGCAGGCGGCTAGCGGCTAGCAGCGCGGGTCTCCGGGGGTCGTTCACCTGCCGCGGCTCTGGAGCGACGGGCGGCCTGGTGCGCGTAGCTTGTCGCGGGTTACCGTGACTGCCCGCGGTCGTTAAAGTGCAAGCGGAGGCAGACGTGGCGTGTGCGGGAAACGAATTAAATATGAGCGATGAACTTTATTATAGATTACTTTCATCATAGGCTTCTCAACGGCGCAAGAAAGGGCGTGCGCTCTAATGAGTCTTGCTGCGGAGTGCGTGGCTGTTTCCCGTCGGAGGATCGAGTCCTCCCTCGTTTATGGGTGTGTGTTTTGCCGTTAAGATAAGTTGGTCCCATTCCTGTACAAACGCTTGAACATTTAGACTTCTCAGTTATTTAAAACAACCGTGCGTGGTATCTGGCTTCACTGCCGGAAGAAAACACAATAAAATTGTGCACCGGGAAAGACGTCAGTTGGGTCCGCTGACGGCAGATGCCACCTGGGTGACAGATGTTTTACTGATAGTGGTGCCGCGGTGGAGTAGCCGAGCGGTCTAAAGCGTCTCGCTGCGGAGCGCGCGGTTGCTCGCCGTGGAGGTTCGAGTCCTCCCTGCGGCATGGGTGTGTGTGTTTGTCCGTAGGTTAGTTTACCTAGGTTTAAGTAGTTTGTAAGCTACGGACTGATGACCACGCAGTTTGGTCCGAAAGATTTACAAACATTTGAACATTTTTTGAACTGATAGTGGTTTGAACGCTGCCAGCCAAGACATGGTGTAATGACACAGCTGCCAGAGCTCCGTATAAGTGTACCCTCTCATAGGGAATGTTTACAGCCATCAGGCTCACTCTGATATCGACATGTAAAGCAAAAAGGCGTCGTGTAACGGAGACTCATTCGTCCTTCCTAAAGGCAGCTGAGCGGCGGGATGCTCCTTCCGGAAAAGTGCCACACATGTTCGACGTCCTGCATGAGTTGTGCAATGATGCTGGTTGCAATGGTCACTTGAACAGTCTTACACCCGAAGACAAGGTTCTATCCGAAAACAAACGTCTTGTTTTGAAATTGAGCGACGATATAACATTAATCGTGAGTCAGGTAGATGGGAGATCGAGATTCATTGAAAGAATATCCAGGAAATGTGGTCCATCAACGAAGGAAGAAGCTTTCGAGTAGTAATTCAATATTTCGTTGCAGGATTCAAAAAATCAAGTGTCTTTAAGACTTACTTACTGTCAAACAATTCTAATTGGTCTAGACTGAGTTTGTAAAAAATCAAATGTACAAATGTTTGTAGAGCTTATGGGACTTAACTGCGGGGTCATCAGTCCCTAAACTTACAAACTACTTATGAACTAGCTAACACTAATGACGGAACAAATATCCATGCCCTAGGGGGGATTCGAACCCCCGACCGTAGTGGCCGTGCAGACCGTGACTGGCGCGCCGCAGTCCCCTCGGCGTTGCAGGATTATTTAACAAGCATCAAAGTGTCACGGAGAAGGTAAGCCAACTCCAACAGCAGACACTGCGAAAGAGGCAGTGGCATTCTATGAGAAATACCCACTAGTTTTCCTTTATTTTTCCAAAATCGAGAACAGGCTACTGTCAAAGTTCTGAGAGCGTACGTTTCTGGAAGATTCCTCCTACATCTATCTCCCGAGAAGGTCACGAATATAAAATTAGATTAGCGGCTTACCGGCAGTCGTTTTCCATGCGATCCACACCGCGACAGGACCAGAAAAATGAGAAAATGACAGTGGTGCACGCTGTGAAGTGGTTGGCGGACTGTAGACGTAGATGCGGAATAAGCAGCAGAGAGCGCGCCTCCATTGGCTGCGCCGCCTCGCCTCGCGACCCCTGCCCCCTGCCCGCCGCCCTGTGGCAGCCTCGGCCGTGCGGTAACGAGCCACCTGCCTTCGTCTTGACGGGCCCAGCCACGCAGTCGCCATTAGCCGGGCACCGAGGCACAGTGCCGCATTCGCGCGTCTCATAAAACACATCTCATCGTTGCAATTTGCCAACGCTCCGGCATCGGCTAATGCGGCCGTCCGGCGCCTAATGAGCCATCGAATGCTTAATCACGCGTAATAACAACCATCAGCTGTCATAACTCACCGGCCCACTGCGATCAAAACAGGCGGTTACACAATGGCAGGGTGCACCACTCAGGAAGCCACGTCTTGTCGAGCACTACAGTTAGAGAAATTTGACGCTATCCTTTTACGACGCAGCACAGTTGTGTACTAAACGAGATACCGAATTAGAGGTTTGAGAACGTAAAAGAGGCATCACCCGTGTATTGGCAGAAACTTTCTTATAATGCTCTAGAGGACATAAACACTTACGCAAAACTTCGGTGGCCTTTTCTGTTTCAATTTGTTTTATTGGTCTACTTTTCGCGGAAGTGATTATCATACGGTAGCAAATCTCGACACAAATGGAGTGCAGAGAGTTTCTCAACTGCAAAGATAGTTGTTTTGCTAACAACCCACATTGCGTACAGCTGGCACTGGAACGAGTGACGTAGAGCTGCTCATCGCACGTTGTCGGCCTATTGATCGGGACAAGGTGGTATATAGTTCTGAATTTTCGTTTCTCACTTTCAGCAATCAAACAGCTATAGCATTTATTTCTTGTTGCTATGATGTACACAATTCGTGTTTCTTTATATCCAAAAAACACATTGGTATTGGAAGATGTCGTGCATAGTCACATCTGAAGCAAAGTTGGAACAACACTAATGATTTCAAAAACTACTTAAAGTAATTTATGAGGTATGCGGTCATTTTTTTCGTCACGATAATATGATACAACAATGTTTTAATTAAGGAAACTTCTTTATTACTAGCTTCAGGCTTTGCCCATCATCAGGTAACCATTTTACATCATTTATAATACGAGGCGCGTCCAGAAATTAAGTTCCGTTTCAATTTATCTCCGCTGCAGCGCTGCGACTGCAGTTCCGCACATGCGATGTAGGCGATGTGTATCAAGGAGAAGAACGTGCATCATTTGGAGATCGCTGTCAGTTACGTACGCTTTGTTGTGCGTGTTTGAAATGTCGACGTTGATTGAAAATCCCGCCGTCTGTAAAATCAGGTCGGTGATTCGGTTTCTGAATGAAACCAAGTGAAATTTATCGGCAAATTTGCGATATTTACGGAACAAATGCGATGAGTGATTCGATGGTGAGAAGATGGGTCCGACAGTTCAATGGCGGGCGTAGTGACGTGCACGATGAAGAACGAAGTGGGCGTCCACCTTTGGTTACAGAAGGACTGGTTCACGCGATTGATGACAAGATCCAGGACATCTCAAGTCTTTCCTTGGCGGTCATCACTTCACCAACTATGACGAGATGAAAGAAACTGTTTCCAACTGGTTGAAGACACAGGCAGCAGATTACTATGAAGAAGGTATAGAAAACCTGGTGCCACGCTATGACAAATGCCTGCAAAATTTCGGCAGTTCTGTGAAAAAGTAGTTTAAGAGTTGTAGAATTTTGTTCAATAAAAATTTCTTCTGTATCTGTGTACAATTTCATTTTTATTACCAAACGGAACTTACTTTCTGGACGCGCCTCGTATAAAATGCTAACACATCAGTGACTTGTATCCTAATGCGACACATATGTAACAGTCACCTCAGAATACACGTCGCTGATGTGTTAACATTATATATTGCAAATGATGTAAAACGGATAAGTGATGACGGGCGAAGCCCGAAACTAGTAATAAGGAAGTTCCATTAATTAAAACCTTAGCGACCTATCAGAAATGTTTTATCATATTATCTTAATCCTAATGATTGTCGAAAGAATTTATCAGGAAAGCAAGTATCTATTTCGTGAAAAATGGCGTTGAGGACAGAGAGATAGGAAAATCCTTGAGATATTGCGGTGCAGAAGCCTGGAGCTGACACCCTGAATAAAGTAATGTATGGTAGCAATGGCGATATGACCAGCCAATGACAATCAAACCCATCATTTTCCTTAAATTGCCTTCACAGTTGTTATTGTTTACAATTCACGCGGGGCTTAATTTCGGAAATATAGTCCGTTCTGCACCTTGGCCTTAGACGTCACACTGTTCCACCAGTGTCATACGAAACACATATGTGAATCCTCATACTTGATAATATCACAGTTGCAACTTAATGTGAATGGTAATTATGTTGTAAATAGTTGAAAGGATGTACTATTCATTGGTATGCAATACAAATCCCCACAATAAAGTGTTATCAAAAAACAAAATCTGAATTTACTTTTGAATCACTCTCGTAATTAAAAATTATTGTCAGTGAATTTCTTCAGTTCTGCCTCAATCAACTAAAAAAGATTTTCTTAAGTACTGTGATGATATGGAAAAATTTATACCTCTTTTGGGAAAATATATGGCATAAAGGTGTTCAATTTTATTACCCATTTGTACATTCCCCCCCCCCCCCCGAATCACTAATTAACCTTTACTTATTTACTCTGAATAGTTTCAAGTAATTAAAAAGGGGTTCGTTATAACTAGACCTCACACTAGTCAGTTTGAAACGCCATATACCCATGTCCCACTCTTGTTACCAATGAAAATTCGGAAAAAATACATTGTTTCATTTTCATGGGTTTCTAATTACGTTTCCCTTAATTACTCTGATTGGCCGCGGCGTCATCAAGGAATTGTGAATTTAGAGTTGGAGGGAAGTGTGTGGGGTAAAAACCGAAGAGGAAACCAAGAAATGGATACAGTAAGCAAATTCAAACAGATGTAGGTTACCGTTCTTATGTGGAGTTGAAGAGGCTTGCTCAGGATAGAGTATTGTGGAGAGCTGCATCAAACCAGTCTCCGGACTGAAGACCACAACAACAACAGCCGCGGTGTAATAACCGTATGCACTGAGGCGCCGGGCTGTGGTGATCAAGGCCGTTCGCCGTCGGAGTTTCGAGTCCTCCCTCGGGCATGGGTGTATGTGTTGTCCTTACGAAAGTTTACTTTAGTTTAAGTAGTTTGTAAGCTAGGGACTAATAATCAAGCAGTTAAGTCCCATTTGAACATTTACTCTGATTAATTCCAAGTAATTAATTTTTCCTTGCTAAACAAGATATCACGCTAGTCAATCTTACATCGCATTTGCCCATTGTGACTCTTCGTTCGGCTATAAAAATTAAGACTACTTTCCATTGTGAAACTTCCAGGAAATCTTGTTTTGGCACCGCTCAAATACTTGACAAAACGAGTACTGTGTGTCAATTGATAGTGAAATTGAGACAAATAACAATTAAGTGAAATGAAATGAATGTGGAATCTACAATCTAGTAGGACTGTTTACAAAAATAGTGTAAAGTCCGGACAGAGACCGGTCACGTGGTCTTTCCTGTCAATAAAACAATTGGGAAAAGGAAGAATCGGTAGCGAGGCTTGGTGAAATGCTATATATATATATATTTCATTATTTCGTGCAGGATGTCACCGAGAATTTATTTTTGTAGAGGTTTGAAATTATAGGTGAAGTTTATTGGAAGTCGTTAAGTATTATCCTTTTCGAGTAACGGATGTGCAAATTTGTGATATTTGAGTGCCGTCATCTTCAAAGCAAGCACAGCGTTTCTAATCGTGATACTTGCGTTTTCGCAATAAACGTAATATAAAATATATGAAGCATCCTCAAAGATGGGTAATAATATTTGCATTTAGGTAATCGTTTTCGGCAGGTTGTACTGCCATCGTCGGATTGGTCGTTCACATACACCAGATTAGCTCAGGAAAGTTTGTGAGATTGCAGCTTGTTGTGAACACTGTTCATTAGCATGTTATCATACAAATAAAATGTTTCCCACAACTCGCTTCAATATGATGCGCTTTTAGATGAGTCAAGTTTAATAAATAAATAAATAGCAAAACAGTTCAGCTCCGATGATGGTAGTATAACCTACCTGGTTATCAAAATAATAATAAAAAAACCATGCGAGATCTCTATCAAGTTACGGATAAAGATCTCGCATGACAACACAATATTATATATATATATATATATATATATATATATGTGTGTGTGTGTGTGTGTGTGTGTGTGTAAAGAAGAAAAAAAAATAATAAATCACGTTACAATAATATTGAAAAGTACAGCATAACAGAATGTAGCTTAACGCCTGAAGATGACTTTTAAGTCGAAATAAGCTTATAGTGTAACTAATAGGAATTAAGAATATACAGTGTTGAAATTATACCACTCTTATTATTAAAATGTCGATGTACGACGTCACTAACACTGTGGGTCCTGCAGATATCAAGTTTTAAAAAAAAATGGAGCTTACCTGTTGTTCTATATAATAAAATAATAAATTTACTCATCAGATCGTCCGAAAAAAGGACTAATTTCTGTTAACATGAGTTTCTTACCTGTTAATGATCAGGTTATGACAGCATTGTAATATATTAAATTCGATCAATAATCATGCGAAATATTGAAAACGAAACTTTCATTATCCCCGGAAGCCGTCGAACAGTACCCCTGTAACAAAAAGTGCGCGACACCGAAAGTCGGATTTGACAGTGTAGGAGCTGGGAAATAGCGGATCGGCAGGGTTCGCTCCAAGGCGCCGACTCGTGGAGCGAAAACACGAGGCGTATAATTGGGGTCAGGGGCCTTGGAACGGCCTCGCGGCCAGCGTGTGCGAGCCGGCCGGTGGCACAGGAAGTCCGAAAGCGCGCACGGCAGATTAAGAATAAATAAGAGGCCCGCTGGCGCTACGGGATGGGGATGGGGATTTATTTAAAACAGAAGCGGCGGCCGGCGGCCGGCGATCGCGGGTATTCCCGGCAGGTGGCCAGAATTAGCGGTCAGCGGCGGCGGAAGTCGCTTGAGGCGGAAGAGCAGGTGAGCGCGCGCGTACATCACATCACGCCACTGGCCACGCGCCCCGCCGCGGCCGACGCCGCACCTGGGACCCAGCCACGCCCGAGGGCGCCTGGCCCCCCGCCGAGTCAACACACAGGCGTCACCCGCCCTCACGGTTAAAAAACATACATACATAAAATGAATACAAAAAATGTCTGTTATGTAATGTTATCTGTTAGTAAACACTGACACTTTCCACGTCATTACGAAATCTCGTATTCATGATATATGTAACAAGTACTGATCTTTAAAATATCCACGGGTGTACTGCCGGACTATAGTGTCCAACGGGAAAAATATTTCGGCGATAATACATGTCGCCATCATCAGGTGAACTGACGGACTGAGCTCCTGGAAACGCGCCGGCACGGAGATCCGCACGCTACGGCGGCTCGAAGGGCATTGGGTTCTAGCCCGGTAGTTATTATTTGTTTGTATAGCTTATGGGACTTAACTACAAGGTCATCAGTCCCTAAACTTACAAACTACTTATGAACTAGCTATTCCTAAGGACGGCACAAATATCCATGCCCGAGGGGGGTTCGAACCCCCGACCGTAGTGGCCGTGCAGACCGTGACTGGAGCGCCTCAGTCCCCTCGGCCGGCTAGTCCGGTAGCGGGCGATTTAAATACCCTAAGCCCACAGGAGCGCCCCCTCTTAATTAACCCAAACGCTGGTTCACAAGCTTTGCTAAGATTGTATCCACAGTCACGGTTTATGAGTTCGTCACTAGTGCGAATTTCAATGCCCTCTCTAACGACGCAGTCCCAGTATCTCGACGTCTGTACCAGAATCCTAGTGCGTTCGTACCACATCGCGTGATTCTCCGACAGACAATGTTCAGCGACCGCCGACTTGCTCGGATACATCAATCGTCTGTGCCTTTGGTGTTCAAGGCATCGATCCTCGACGGTACGCGTCATCTGTCCAATATATGACTTGCCACACTGACACGGAATTTAGTACACGCCGGCCTTCCTTAAACCGAGATCATCTTTGGCGCTCCCCACCAGTGCACGAATTTTATTCGGCGGACAAAAGACAGTTCCAACCTGGTGTTTCTTCAAAATGCGGGCGATCTTCCTCGAGAGTGCGCCAGTATATGGAATAAACGCAGTGCCTACCTCCTCCCTCGTGTTTCTTTCCGTTTTCACAGGTTGTACTGTAGTGGTTGGGCGGAGAGACCGCTGACTCATTCTTAGTAGCCCGTTACCGGGCTAGAACCCAGTTCCCATAGAGCCGTCGTAGCGTACGGATCTCCGTGCCGGCGCGTTTCCAGGAGCTCAGTTCGTCAGTTCACCTGATGATGGCGACATGTATGATCGCCGAAATATTGTGCCCATTGGACACTATAGACCGACAGTACACCCGTGGATATTTTGAAGATCAGTACTAATTCCATACATCATGAATACGTGATTTCGAAATGATGTGGAAAGTAATTTTCGTTCTCTGGGTCCCACAGTGTGGAGTATGTCTTTGATTGACATGTTCAATACCACAATAATTATAAATTATTTTAACACTGCTTTAAACTTTATTAAAATGAATATTATCGAGGAAATCGAACTATATTCCCATATACACAACAACCAGAACAATGTACTAAATGAACAAATCGAACTCAAACATAAAAAAATACATCGAAAATTTTATTCACATTATAAACAAACAAGAGAATGGATAAACGCCAAAGATTCCAAATCCATAGTAAAACTCCAATACAAAAACCAATAAACCAAAGATATTAATGTATAAATTACTGGTAACCATGTAAACTTATAATATCGTTGGATGCTGCCACCACAGACTGCCACTATGGAAAACTGATAAACAATTTAAACATATAACCAGTGCTGCTGCACATATACAGATAAGCATTACATCAGCTTCTATAAGCAATTGGGCAGCAAATAAACAACAACAATATTATAAGTAATGTAAGTAAAACTTTGTAAAAAAATTATGTAATTATGTTATAAGAATATATGTAACAACTCTTTTATATTACTTGTATTACAGAATACTTGATGTTGGCCTAAGGCCGAAATAAGCTTATAGTGAGTTAATAAAGTTTAAAGCAGTGTTAAAATAATTTATAATTATTGTGGTATTGAACATGTCAATCAAAGATATACTCCACCCTGCAGGCCCCAGAGAACGAAAATTACTTTCCACATCATAACGAAATCTCGTATTCGTGATGTATGGAACAAGTACTGATCTTCAAAATATCCACGGGTGTACTGCCGGTCTATACTGTCCAACGGGCACAATATTTCGGCGATCATACATGTCGCCATCATCAGGTGAACTGACGGACTGAGCTCCTGGAATCGCGCCGGCACGGAGATCCGCACGCTACGGCGGCTCGAAGGGAGCGGGGTTCTAGCCCGGTAGCGGGCTACTCAGAGTGGCAGATTCAGCGGTCTCTCCGCCCAACCACTACAGTACAACCTGTGGAAACGGTTGAAAACACGAGGGAGGAGGTAGACACTGCGTTTATTCCATATACCGGCGCACTCTCGGAAAGATCGCTCGCATTTTGAAGAAACACCAGGCTGGAACTGTCTTTTGTCCGCAGAATAAAATTCGTGCGCTAGTGGGGAGCGCCAAAGATGATCTCGGTTTGAGGAAAGCCGGCGTGTACCAGATTCCGTGACAGTGTGGCAAGTCATATATTGGACAGACGATGCGTACCGTCGAGGATCGATGCATTGAACACCAGAGGCACACACGATTGATATATCCGAGCAAGTCGGCGGTCGCTGAACATTGACTGTCGGAGAATCATGCGATGGGGTATGAACGCACAACGATTCTGGTACAGACGTCGAGATACTGGGACTGCGTCGTTAGAGAGGTCATTGAAATTCGCACTAGTGGCGATCTCATAAACCGTGACTGTGGCTATAATCTTAGCAAAGCCTGGGAACCAGCGATTGGGTTAATTAAGAGTAAATCTAGCAAACGTAACGTAGTGACGACCACGGCGGACAGAGCCCTCACATCGACGTCATCTCGGACGCCGTCGCAATCGGTTCCATTGCACGACCGCTGCGCGGGGCGTGGACCACGGAGAGGGCGCTCCTCGGGCTTAGAGTATTTAAATCGCCCGCTACCGGGCTAGACTGTCTAACTACCATGACAAACTTGGCTATGTTCACAGGTATTCTGCCGCAGCCGCTGTTCACAGGTATTCTGCCGCAGCCGCTGTTCACAGGTATTCTGCCGCAGCCGACTCAGGAGACTTCACAGGAGCTCAGCTGCAGCAGAACCTCGCATCAACCGGCCTGATTCTTTATGACAAACCTAGCAAAGTTAACGGTACTGAGATATACCCTTTACTAACATTACCAAACCTTGTATGATCTGTCGCAGATAGCATACCGCTACTGCCCTTAAAACCTACCCCACTGTCGCCGAGCTTTTTTTTCCCATGGATCCTGCCTTGGCACTTTTTTTCCTCTGCCCTTACATACCTTTACCCTTCGTATATCTTTCGACCAATTCTATCTCCAGATGCACCGTATTAATCGTGCCCACACGTACGGATAACATCGCGATTCCCACATCCCGTGATCCATCTTAGCAAACTAACCAAATTACGGAGGTGACAGTAGAACATTTGTGATGGTCACCACGTTGGTGTGGGCGTGGAGGGGCCCCATCCTTGCGTCCTTGCGGCTAGAACCCAGTTCCCTTCGAGCCGCCATAGCGTGCGGATCTCCGTGCCGGCGCGTTTCCAGGAGCTCAGTCCGTCAGTTCACCTGATGATGGCGACATGTATGATCGCCGAAATATTGTGCCCGTTGGAAACTATAGACCAGGTGTACACCTGTGGATATTTTGAAGATCAATACTTGTTCCATACATCATTAATACGACATTTCGTAATGATGTGGAAAGTGTCAGTGTTTACTAACAGATAACATTACACAACAGACATTTTTTATTTTGTTTTCAATTTGTTTTTTATGTGTTTGGTACAAGTGCTAATTTCTATATAAAAATTCATCTACTGACTAGAAAGACTTGTCGTTCAAAAATTCTTTCAATTTATTTTTAAATGATGTCTGTCTGACATTTCATGTTATCTAGTAAGTGACCAAAGACTTATGTGGGAGTACAATTCACCGCCTTCTATGCCAAAGTTAGATTTAACCTTGAATAGTGTAGATCATCCGTTCCCCTACCCATGGGAGAAAATCTAAGCAGCTCTCTTAGGTTGTTTGCAGATGACGCCGTCATTTATCGTCTAGTAAAGTCATCTGAAGATCAAAACCAACTGCAGAACCATTTAAATAAGATATCACTATGGTGCAAAAATTGGCAATTGACTCCAAATAATGAGAAGTGTGAAGTCGTCCACATGAGTACGAAAAGAAATCCGTTAAACTTTGTTTACAAGATAAATCAATCGAATGTGAAGGCCGTGAACTCCACTAAATACTTAGAATTTACTATTCCATCAGACTTAAATTGGAAAGAACACGTAGATAATGGCCCTAGGAAAGCCGAACCAGAGACTGTGTTTTATTGGCAGAACACTTAAAAGATGCTACAGAACTACTAAAGAAACTGCGTACACGACGCTTGTCCGTCCCTTTTTGGAGTATTGCTGCCCAGTGTGGGATTCTTATGAGGTGGGTTTGACGGAGGACATCGAAAGAGTATAAAGAAGAGCAGCTCGTTTCGTATTGTCACGATACAGGGGAGACAGCATCACGGAAATGATACAGGATCTGGGATGGGAATCATTACAACAACGGCGCTTATCGCTGCGGCGTGGGCTACTTACGAAACTCCAATCACCAACATTCTCCTCCGAATGCGAAAATATATTGATGAATCCCACATACATAGGTAGAAATGATCATCAGAATAAAACACGAGAAATCAAAGGTCGAACGGAGAGATTCAGATGTTATTTCTTCCCGCGCGCTATTCGACAATTGAATGGGAGATAAATAGTATAACGGTGGTTCGATGAACCCTCTGGCAGGCACTTAAATGTCATTTGCAAAGTATTCCATGTAGATGAAGAATAATTCCGCTATATAGTTCGGTGTAAGAATAGTGGAGGTATAATGAGAATAAACTGGTTTAACTCTTCATTCACAAAGGCCAGGGGATCAACTAGATTTTTTTCATTTATTTTAATTTTATCCTGAGGAAATACACTAATACCGAAATAGATCAGATGAAATTGAAAACTTCTTTATTATGACTTTCAAACAGTAGTATTATGTAATTTCCTGAATGTTAACGACGTGGTAAAAATCAGATATAATACTTAGAATTTACTATTCCATCAGACTTAAATTGGAAAGAACACGTAGATAATGCCCTAGAGAAGCCGAACTAGAGACTGCGTTTTATTGGCAGAACACTTAAAAGATGCAACAGGACTACTAAAGAAACTGAATTCACTACATTTGTCCGTCCATTTTTGGAGTATTGCTGCCCAGTGCGGGATCCTTATCAGGTGGGTTTGACGGAGGACATCGAAAGAATCCAAAGAAGGGCCGCTCGTTTTGTATTGACACGATACAGGTGAGATATCGTTACGGAAATGATACAGCATTCGGGGTGGGAATCATTAGAACAATGGCGTTTGTCGCTGCGGCGTGGTCTACTAGCGAAACTCCAATCGCCATCATTCTCCTCCGAATGCGAGAATGTATTCTCATCTGCCACCAACATAGGTAGAAGTGATGATCAGAAGAAAATACGACAAATCGGATCTCGAACGGAGAGATTCAGTTGTTCTTTCTTCTCTCGTGCTATTCGAGAATGGAATGGTAGATGAATAGTATAAAGGTGGTTCGATGAATCCTCTCCCAGGCAATTAAATGTCATTTGCAGAGTATCTCATATACATGTAGATGTTATACTTATGAACAAGGCTGTTACTTTTTAATTGGGTTGGGTTATTAATTACAAATTTCATAAGAGAATGTATATTATGTGAAGCCACTGTGAAGATCCTTAGATCCTAAAATAAGTGTCTGCAAGATGATTTTGAGTGGGCTCCAGAAATTATTCTAATTACGCACTATTGTGAATGAATACTTTTTTGCTCAATGGTGAATTATTCCAAAATATGATGCAACCTGAAAGCAGTGAATGAAAGTAGGCATAGTAAGCTAATTTGCTGAGATGTTTGCCACCAAAATTTGCAATAGCCCTAAAAACATAATTTGCTGAACTCAAACGTTGAAGTACATCGTGTTCCTTCCATTTCAATTTCTTATCAATGCACACACCTTATAACTTTCAATATTCTATCTGAACTACAGACTTCTCTTCACAGACTATATTTATTAATGGTGTCCTGCCATTTACCGTATGGAACTGTATATACTGTGTTTTATCATAATTTAATAAGAGTCCATTTGCAGAAGACCACTTAATTTTCGGAAAGACTTTATTTTCAATTTCATCAGTTAACTTCTTTTTGTTGGGAGTAATTCTATACCTCTATCGTCAGGAAGAAGAACTAGCTTGGCATCATCATGATATAGAATGGGAAATTATTAATATATGTAAATGCGGCAAAGGACCCAAGACTGAACCCGGTGGGACCCCATTCCTGACAGTCCTCCAGTTTGAGGAACCAGCTGAGTTTTGCATTTTACCTTAACCACTTCTATAAGCTTTCTACCCTCTTCCAGTTAAGTATGAAGTAAACGATTTGTGCAGTGACCCACCAATTCCACAATACAAAAGTTTATCCAGAAGAATTCCGTAGTACCACTCGCACTTCGCACAACGATCTGAAACGTCCGAAATGCTGCCCAAAAGTAAAAATGATCATAATAATAAATATGGTCACAAGGAAGCATTTGCAGAAGGCAGCACTGCAAATTACGTCCCTGGGAGGGCCTCTTCGATACCGGAAAAGTTCGTTCGAAGCTACAGTTGTCGGAATAGCACTCTTTACACAGAACCGCTTCAGAACATGTGTTTCCAGAATGTATGAGTTTGATGTATGTTTGATGAGGAATGCTAAAGAAGGTATGTAGAATATGTTTATAGGTTGTGTGCTCGTAAATGTTTTAAAATGTTCAAATGTTTGTAAACATATTGACTAATATCCTCGACTTACAAGCAAATTGAACTAACTTACTCTAAGAACAACACGCGCACACACCCATTCCCGAAGAAGGACTCGAACCTCCAACTGGAACAGTCGCCCAGTTCATAGAATGACGCCTTAGACCGCGCGGCCATTTCGCGCGAAGTGTATTAATAGTCGTGTCAAAACACAAGCTCAAAATATCCTCAGTTCACATATAGAGTTATCGTAAATGAAAATGTTCTGAAAGTTGCTGGCGGATTAAAATTGTATGTCGGAACCGGGATTCGAACCTGGGACCTTTGCCTTTGCGGGCAAGCGCTCTACCGTCTGAGCTATCTCGGCACGCTTGACGTTTCCACCATATCCTTTCTTCCAGGAGTTCTGGTCCTCTGACGTTCGCAGGAGAACGTCTGTGAAGATTGGATTGTAGGAGGCGAGGTTCTGACAGACGTTGTGAGGACGGACGGTGAAATGTTGTTATTGTGAAAACTGTATCAAATTTAGTCAATTCTATAATTCTAAATCCGCGATCTAAACAATGCTCATGTTACAAATTTACATTAAAATCTAATTCTTTTTATCAAACAAATCGGTCATTTTAGATCCATCATTTGTAGTTTTTGTGTTTTACTCTCAATTTCAAATTCGGTGGACTCAGAAATCTATTTCCAATCACATCCGGATATTTTTCGAATTTGGCTCTTTTTCGGACATTTCAGACCACAGTACGTCGGGACAGGAGCAGCTGGGTGTGTCCCCGTAATGGACCAGTTGTCTCGCCTCGGGCTGTGTACGCCGGTGACAAGCAGATTCTGGTGTTTGCCAACTCTAACACCGGTCTTCGTCGTAAACCATGCTCTGGAACCACACTGACATAAAAGTAGTGAGGGAATATCTAGTAATATCGTGTCGGCCTTTCTTTTACTTGGCGAAGTGTAGCAATTCGACGTGGCATGGACTCATGACATTGATGGAAGACCCCTGCAGGAAAATTGAGGCGTGCTGCCTCTGTAACCGTCCAGATTTGCAGAAGTGTACAAACTGATCTCTCAATTACGTTCAATAAATATTCTATGCCTGACGATCTACGTGGTCAAATCGTCCGTTAGAATAATTCACAATGTTCTTCAAATCCAAACAAATCGGTGACGATTGTGGCTCACTGACATGGCACATTGTCCTCCAAAGTCCTTCGTTGTTTCGGAGCTTGAAGTCCATGAATGGCTGCGAATAGTCTGCAAGAGCCAAACAAAACAATTTTTAGTGATTATTAGGTCTAGCTGGGTCAGACGCCCCGTTTCGTACCATGTAAAAACAGCCCGCACTATTCTGGAGCTACCACCGGCTTGCAAAGCGCAACCTTATGGGTCCGTAGCCTTAAGCGCACCTGAGCCTCACATGATTGTCAGGTTTGTAACTAGAAGTCTTCCGATAACTGGAGACTTCTACCACCTGAACTAAAGACTTCATATTAGAAGTACGATGAATTTCCGTACCATATGTTTTCAAATGCACTTATAGACCATTATTGAGTCACTGTGTTAATAGAAAAAGTAAAGTACCCCATTCTGGATCTAGATGGGCCAACGGGGCCCGACCGACAGCCGCTTCATCCTTTGCCAATGGGTCATTGGATGCGGTATGAAGGTGCAGGTAGTCATTATACCGCTCTTGACTTGGGAACCGCTACTACTCTATCAAGCACCTCGTCAGGTGGCCTTAGAAGGCTGAGTGATCCCCATTCCAATCCGCCAACGAAGGAATCATTTTTTGTAGTGCAGCGAATCGAACCCGAATCCTCCACATGCCAGTCAGCCGCGCTGACCATTCTGGTACGTAGACCATCGTGTCACTATGGCCACATATAAAGCGTAGCTCGCAAAATAATCTACCTGAAATTAAGAGGGGAAAAAACCGCTGCATCTAAATAAATCTAGAAAAACTGTTAATCAGTCCAATCGTTCCATATAGTGGCAGAAATTTTCTGTAACGTTTTGTGGCCTCTGCCTTAGAATATAGCTGTCACTCTTCACAGCTTTCCGCAACATTAAACTTCGGCGTTGCTAACAGCTGGGTGGAACCGTTTCCTGTTTCTCACGAGAACAAGGCTTTCTCGTGGTACACGGCTGGCTTTCGTACGCGCAAGCAATCTGAGCGCAGTCATCCAGCCCTTCTCATGTTCTTGTCCGCCCTGGGGCATAAGTGGAAAGCTACTGCGTTTCAGCCGTTTGCTACACTTTCCGGTGACTGTAGCGCCAAGACTGCCGCAGATTAAGGTTAATTGAATCCTCTTTTGGAAATACCTGGGACAGTAAGTTAATTAACTTTCAACATAGTCAAGTTGTCATTAAGTGAAAGGAGAAATGTCTGCAATTCACGCACCCAGTGATGCCAAGTTATTTTCTTAAATTCGTGAAACCTCTTAATGGACTACTGGAGATGTGTAAGTAGTAATATAGGCACTTCTGCTCCTTCAAAGTACAGTTCAAGTACCTTTCTATTTTGTCTGCTTTCAAGGAATCCGCTTCCCTGTCCGAACGTAATGATAAAAAACTGCTATCGTTCCCCAAACGGCAGTGTGGTAACATCGCATGACTGTTAAAAGGTAAACTGCACGCGTGGGACCTTCTCTACTTGTCCATCAACGTGACAATACTGTACTGCGAATGGCGGCGACTAAGACCGTCGTACAGCCACCCGCGATCTAGACTGAGAGGGGAGAAAATCAAATGCAAAATTTGTTATTCTGGTTCTGGGTAGTACAGTATTTTTGTTTTGCTACGTATTCCAGAACTCTGGAAACTTAACGTTAGAAACAATAAGGGCGATTTTGACTCTGTTGTAAGAGTCTCATAATATAGTATGTAAAAGGAACTGCACTCTCCATTCAGAAAGAAAGTGGAGGAAACTACTTTCGGTCTCGTTAGAACACAATCTACAAGGCGAGTCTGAAAAGTACGGTGGATGGTCCATGGCGAAGATCAGGTGCCCGCGCATATATATTGAAAGACATGACAACAAGCGCCCCCTGTCGGGCAAAGCACTATAGTGAAGTAGTGGTACATGCTGTGACCCAGCTAACGGGGTCAGTGTGAGAACTCGTGTCATTGCAACATGGAGTGCAAAATATAGCAACGCGTTAAGATCAAGTTTTATTTAAAATTAGGCTAAACGGCGACGGAGACCCAGGAGATGTTAGTGCAAGTGTATGGTGTTGAAGCAGTGAGTAAAAAGTGTGTGCTTGAGTGGCTTAAATGCTTTAGAGACGGAAAGGAAGGTATCGGGGATGAGCCACGTTCGGGTCGATCGTCCGCAATCACAGTCCCGGACAACATCGCACGAGGGGCGAGCCGGCCGCGGTGGCCGAGGTGACTGAGGCGCTCCAGTCACGGTCAGCACAGCCACTACGGTCGGGGTTTCGAATCCCCCTCGGGCATGGATATTTGTGCCGTCCTAGTTCGTAAGTAGTTCATAAGTAGTTTGTAAGTTTAGGGACTGATGACCCCGTAGTTAAGTCCCATAAGCTTAACAAACATTTGAACATTTTTTGAACGAGGGGCGACGGATGCTTGCGGATGATCGGCGCCTGTCTTTGAGAATGACAGCAGACGAGTTGAAGGTCGGCACGGTTATGGAAGTCCAACAATGTGTGACCTCAGTACTTCGAGCGATTCCACAACAAGCGTTTGCTGACAGTTTCCATTTGGCGATTACTTTGAAGTGAAGGTATTTTGTTTCTGAGATCATTCACTGAACTTCTCAGACGCATCTTGCATAAATTATATACTAAAAATAGAAAAATAATAAAATTCTAAATAACCTTTTGCAGCGAGCTAAACTGTACAAGAAAGGTATTCCTTATTTCTAATATGGCTAAGCACCAACTGTACAATTTGTTGGCGACGTGTGGAAATTGGTGCCGGACGCAAAGTGGAATCCTTGTTTTCATTTTCGCGAATACTTTTTTTTAGTAGATCAGTAGTTTGCAGACGTGCGATGACTTGTCTCCACTTTCTTTTATTGATTAGATCATTTGATAAGTTCTCTTCTATAGATATACCAGCCAATCAGTTAAGCTACCGCGCTAGCAACCACTAAACTTTTTTGTACGCCACCAGACCGACCCACACTTCTACATTCCACGTACTGTCTACTACCTCTGAGTGTTGCCCCGGTTCCAGTCGTTATACGACAGCTCCTGAAAAGAGGGAAATGTGGGTTCGATAAAAATTTGCACCTGTCACCACCAAGTTGTTCAGCCGATGCTTCGTCATATCCGCTGTTTGGAGTAAATTTCTTGTATTTTTGACTTCTGTAGTCGCCGTGGTGTTCGTTTCCTTCAAACGTTCATCCATATCTGAAATGCTTTTCATTGGTTAAATTGTTAAATACGGACACTGCATCGTAAATTTTGTTACATTTTATTATTTTTTGTTCCACATTTCGTTCTGTATTCCTAATTTTAGGCAGAACAATGGAATAATGGTGATAAATTTCAACAAAAAAAACTGTCAGTTGGGAGAGAGGTGAGAGAAAGGCGTGAATCTGCGTACCTGTTGTGCTCCGTTGAGTCCTCCTGTGAAGCACGAGGTTTTCGACAGTAGACATTTCTGTCCGATTGACTGTATGTTTCATTTTTAGATGGCACATTTGGTGTTATGGTTTGTAAACGTATTTGAAAGCTATGCTAGTTGTTTACGGCCGCTAGTACCCAAGACACTAAAGCAATTGAGTTTCAAACCAGAATATCCATCTGATTTTGTTTCTAAGTCTTATGAGGAATATATTTCTAATTTTCTCTCTTCCATAATCCGCATTATACCTGAAAAGTTACAGCAAAAGAGATTTAACAACAAATGTAAAAACGTTATTTGTTGCGTAACGAATGTGGTTCGTTACTTTTGGGTTAAATTTGAGATCCGCCAATATATTCTTAAAAATATTCACTGAAATTTGAGTTGAATGTTGCAAAGATTTCTTCAGTCACTAGTTCTTGTTTAGACGGACATTGTAAGCATTTCCTTATTTTTATCAAGGAATCAATAAAGACGACAAATTTGAATTTAACTTCTCATAAACGAAGTGGTCATCAGATACTACGCATAAGCTCAGATAGGAAAAGAACGAATCTTTTCCAGTGAAACTTTAACTTATTTATTGGGACGACGGATAAGCTCTGATTGGCGAGTAGGGCTGAGGTCCTCGCTCCGTAACGAACACCATTTGCAGCGCTGCCTGACTCGGATTGCAGAACTGTTGATCAGTACACATGGGAAACAGAGGCGAAATGGCTGACTTTCCGGCACTGCGGAAAGAAATTAGCGTGCAATTATTGAACTGTTTTTGTTCCCGGGTAGCCAACGGAGAAGGGTACACTTTTTCACAAATGGGAATACATTCAAGAAAGTTCTATTTCTCAAAATAGAACAGTTTTTCGCGTTTCAGAAATGTTTCTTGTAACTACTTCGTATAATATTTAAGTATTTGACATATATATTTAGGTGTAGACAGAATGTTCACATGTATTATTATTGTAACAGCTCTGTATATATGGTGTGAGTCTATCGCTAAGTTCAATTTTGACAGCTATTAACAACCCCAAAAAAGTATGTATTTGAATACCTCAAAGTTAAATATTGTAACATTATTTTATTTCAACTAAAAGTAAATGAAAGTGTAGAATTGTTTTAAATTTATAAGGTCGTATAGCCTCGTAAAATGCTCCATCATTTTATTTGGAGTTAAATTTAACTGAATTAGGGGAGAAACAATATATAAACAATATGTTATATCCACGACTCCCTTTCTATTAATTTCTAGTTCTGGATAATTATTGGACCATTCCGCCTGCAATCGTCTGCGTGACTCCCTAAGCATAATTTACCTCACTTTTAAATGCATACTGCTGACATTACCTTTTTTAAATTTTAATTTTAATAGGGCTGTCATCTTATGACCACGTGCGAAACTTTATGATTAGTTCCTCTTTGGAGGAATTAACTGTATGCAGCTTTTCTCCAGGTAGATAACACGGCGGCATTTGAGATTTAACCGTTTATTTATGGGGAATCTCAGTGTAAAATTGTTATCTGCGTGTAGAAGGTTTCAGTGACAAAGTCACTAGTTGATAACATAGTCTCATAAAATAAGATTGTCAGTTGCAGTAAAGATTATGCTTAAGAGAGGAGCGCCACTTAAGCTCAGCTACTGTAGTCTGACAATGAACTTTGTTTTACGAGTTTTATGCTTTCGCTGCATGATGGTACTAACTGAAATATCACTGAAATGAGAATATATTAACTGATCTTAACGACTGTATCAACAAACTTCATAACGCTTACTCAATGAGTTAAGGAATTTATTGCTGTTATTCAGCAGTCTTCAGTGATGAAGCTGAATCTCTGACTGGACAAGAATGAGGGGGGGGGAGGGGGGAACGTTCTAGCATCTTGTTTCGTAACTCAACAACATTCAACGGAGCTATTCAGCATAGATTTCACTTCAACTTCTCAAATTTCTGAAACCTACTTATTGTTCAGTTCACATTCGTATCAAATGAGCAAATAACAGTGTGTACCGGTAATATAAGCTAAATATTCAGTTCGAAGTAACCATAGGGTCTAAATTGCAATAGGTTGGTTTTAGTGATCACGGAATTCGAACTCTGGTTCTCCTGAACTGAATCAAAGGTATTTAGCACTGCAACATAGGATTCAGTGCCGAAGTGTGGAGTTCACGCTGCCACGCTAAATGGTTGGAAGCGGCGAGCAGCTTCTGCAACAGTAGAGTAGTAGAGCCATCAGGAATGCAAATTAGGAGGAGGGGAGGGGCTTCTGCCTTTCGAGCTCGTGAGGTCATCTGACGTGCAGCCCGCGTGACGTCACGAAGCCAACACCGCTCCAAGGAGGAGACCTGGTGAATTCCCTCTCATAAGGCTGAAATTCGGCACCAAAGTTTGTAAAAGGAACAAATATGCGTACCAGTATATGGATACCAGTATTCATCACTTCAGAAATTCTGACAAATTTCTAACGTACTAGACAATTTTTACAGTACCTATGCGGTTTTCTAAATATATTGGAGACCTAATAATACTTTTTTCTTTGATGCATATGACAATACAATTGGTCATTTAATTGAATATGATTTCAACACTTTTGTCTCTTACTGGGTAAGTTTCAGACAGATCATGTCGAGATTAGGTTTGCTATCTATACGCTGATTGTGGAGTGTGTGACCAAGTGTAAGTTATGGAGGCATAGACACTGAAAACAGATCTGAAAGCGTGTGTATAAATAAATACGTGTTTTCGGATACTTCTGTGATAAAGAACGGACTTTCAGATCTGAAGAAATACCTAATGAGTACCTATTAAGTATTTAGAGGACATTTGTGAACAAGTAAGTGGAACAGAAAACTCGAAAATGGGCTATAATAAATGGAACGTGCATATCATGCTGTTTATTAAACTCATAAATGAGTGCGATTAATGTAAAATACATCTTCCAGTGATGAAGAATTTATTGATATTTTGGTACAAGCTGAATTAAGCTCGTATTTACTGAATCGTTCCCGAAGAGAGGTAAAGCAGACATTTAATATTTCAGTAGTCGTTGAAAGATACCAAAAGATGATTTTGAATGTTCATCCCACCTACGAGTCATCTGTCCGATGCAAGAAAAGCGACATTCGCAAAAATCAAGGTTTGACAGAGTACATCTGCTGTCATCGTCGCAGGGCAAAATGTCACTTGTGCAACTCAGCACAGCTATACGAACACCGTAGATACATTCAGCTGTTATTGCGCAATCTTCAGTCACGGTCTGCACGGCCACTACGGTCGGGGGTTCGAATCCCCCCTCGGGCATGGATATTTGTGCCGTCCTAGTTCGTAAGTAGTTCATAAGTAGTTTGTAAGTTTAGGGACTGATGACCCCGTAGTTAAGTCCCATAGACTATACAAACATTTGAACTTTTTTTTTATTGCGCAATAAACCGTCTGCGGCACAGTACTACATCGATACAGCTATACAAGTATGGCATATGACAAATGTGAGATTAGACGTCTACTCTATGATGAAAGAAGCAGTTGAAACTCGTTTGACGAAGAATTTAAGGAAAAAAAATAGCGATTTAAATGTAGACAATCCGCGGCTTTCTTTAATAAACTCGTAAATATGCCGCGCTGTGCTGCTAACAATGACGCTATATATCTTAGCATGAACAGACTGCGTATCCAGCGATTTTGTTCACGGGTACAATTCGCTGACGATCATCTCCGTTGCTTATGTTTTCTGCGGTTTAAAACGATGCACTGAGTACTGTAGCGTATCGAACTCCCGTCTGTCGGCTTTCTCTGAAGATGAACGGAAATTACACGGAGGAAATATCAAAAGATACTTCGCCACACGCGGTATAAGCTAACTTGCGGAGTATCGATGTACGAGGGCTATTCGGAAATTAGCTCCTGGTTCTTTACGTCATGCGCTAACGTCGCCAACTTTGTTCCGCTGGGTGGCTCGGTTCAGTACTCTCCCGGCAGTATGAGGTGGTTTTCAACCATTTCTTTCTCAAATAAAGGTGTTTAAATTTGTATCTCGACGTATGAGGTTTGTGGAGTAATACAATTTTTACATCGACATCCCATCCATACTCCGCAGGCCATCTCACGCCGTGTGGCGAAGGGTATTTTGTGTACCATTTGTCACTTCCTCCTCCTCTCCCAGATTCCAGTTGCGAATAGTTAGCGGAAAATAAAAATATAGGAAGCTGTGGTGCTTCCATGTGGGCTATCTTGTTTCTAATTTTATTCTTGATGTGTTTCCACAAGACATACGTAAGAGGAAGCAATATATTGGTTGACTCTTGAAGAAACGTGTGCTCTTGGAACTTCGACAGAAGCGATATAGATGTCTCTTGTAGCGTCTGCCACCGGAGTTGCCCGATCATCTCTGTGACACTTTCGCGCTTACCAGATGAGCCTGTAACGAATCGTGCTGCTCTCCGTTGGATCTTACCTATGTCTTCCATCAACCACATCTGGTAAGGTGCCGGGAGACCAAACGACACCAGCCGCTGAGATTGCTGAACATTACGGAGACATTATGTTCGGCGTCGGTGACATGCAATTTGTTACCGACGGGCTGACATCTATGATGAAGGGCGAAATGACCGACCATCTGTTGTAAACGATGAACTCGCAAAAGTGGATGAAATTGTCGCACTAACTAGCCGTTACACTGTTTATGAACTCTCAGAACATTTTGCACAATTCGGTCGTGTACGGAGTGATGATACAAACTTTACAGCATCGCAGTTTTTCGGCTAATTGGGTGCCGCAACTTCTGTCTGAAGCCCAAAAGAAACGTTGCACACAGATTTGATGTCGTGCATAATTGATGATATATCTATATTTTATTACAAAAGGAAAACACTTCTAAATTTTCTGCAAATATTACTTATTTACTCTGTCACTAACAGATTTTCGGCTTCTTAGGCCATCCTTAGGTGTGAAGGTGGCCTAAGAAGCCGAAAAACTGTTAGTAACAGAGTAAATATATAACATTTGCAGAACATTTGGCAGTGTTTTGAAATATTTTATCGTGTTCTATCACCGACGGAAACGTCAATTAATTATCTATCTTTTTGTTGGTGTGCTATAAGCTTGAGGTAATATATAAACATTTAATAAAGTGGTTACCTCTGGAATAAAAATTTATACCCACTTTAAAAAAAGTGTCGTTTCAATGAAGTTCTCAACAAGTGATTTTCCATCCTCGTCATCGGCGTATCTGCCGTCTCGACCTATGTCACAAGCGTGTAGTGACAGAGCTATGGGGAGTTCCTACTACCAATAGAAGTCTGTACCGTCACATGATCCTGATCCTTCGCGATGACTCTCTCCCTAGGAGACATTTTGCATGTCGTATTTGACGATTCTCCTGCGATAATTCGTGTATAGCCATGGCAAGGCACTGGCACACTGAAGCGTTATCAATAACACGTTTTTATTACGATTGATTTTAATTTGATGTCAATAAATGCCATAGTGATAGCTGAATTTCAATGGATAGGGGAAATGAATGTCTTAGATGTTCGCTATAACGCAATGGACAGGGGGAAGACATCGAGAAATGATTATACCTGGGCGTTGTTCCGCATCCCGCTATTGGCAAAATTATTCTTCTCGCCTTACCTACTTTAACCCGGCAATAAACTCGAGTGATCTGTCAGACCAACAAGAATATTTTCACATTAATACAATGTCTTGAAACTACGTCCAAGCACCTATCTTCACACCACGCTATTTCTTTTTGTCACGTTAAGACACTAGGGAGCAATTTTCCAACTTAGACTTGACTTGTCTGTTTTTATTGTTAGTATATCTATTAATATATTCCAACACTATCCAACTGAATATTTACAATATTTTGGTAGCGCCGGAGGTTCGAGTCCCCTCCTGGTCATGGGTATGTGTGTGTTGTCCTTAGGTTAGTTAAAGCAGATAGTAGGCCTAGGGACTGTTAACCACAGTAGTTAAGTTCCACAAATTTACAAACATTTGAACAAATTTTAGATGCTTTTGGAACAAAATATAAAAGTTTTCCATTAAACTGATTGCTAGTGAAACGACTTCATTCAGTAACGTTTCCTATCTCAATATATACTACGACTCAAATGAAAAACGATGGAAAGTGTAGAAGCCTGTAAAATCATCTGCGCAAACTCAGAACTGGCGCATAGTTACAGGCGCGTTTATTCAAACAGAGTTTTGTGATAGAGTATTCTGAGTTGTGCACGTGCAGGAGTGCTCTTTCTTAAAAGTGCGTTTGTTTAATTTCGTGAACATTCCTTGGAGTATGGTCCAATGGATTCCAAACACGGACTTTGAACCACATGCGGAGAACCTTTAATAATCAGTATTGTGACGTACTGATACAAGTCTATATCTACACAAATACTCTGCAAGTCACACTGAAGAGCATGGCAGAGGGTTCATCGAACCGATTTTATGATATTTTCCTACGGTTGCATTCTCTAATAGCTCGCGGAAAAGGGAACACTTAAATCTTTCCGTTTTTGATCTGATTTCTCTTATTTTATTTTGATGATCGTGTCTTCCTATGTAGGTAGATGCTAACAAAATCTGCTACTATCTGCTACTTCGTAAGTTTCTTGCAACTACATTTAATCGATTAAGGACATTTCGTTATAACTTGACGCATTTTCGCTTCTACTAATGAGATAGGACCCTTAGGTTCGTAAATACATATTTCTAACTTCCTGTCTATTGAAGGAGAGGTAATACACAGTTCTAGGAAGAGACTGTTCAATACGAATTTTGTAATTCTGGGAAGAGATTGCTCAGCACAAATTTTGCAGTAAAAATCATTTTATTTTTTCTTTGGTTTCAAAAACAAATGTGAAAGTTTCATTCTGGAAATGTTCAATTGTTTGTACATATCAGTCCCTATGCTTACAAACTACTTCTGTCCGTGTAAATGACGGTCTTAAAGTCGCAAACGGTTGCCTTAACACCTTTCAGTCCCTCATTATGAAATCACGTGTGGTAAAATTAAAATTCAGTGTTTCCTGTATTAATACAGTGCAGTATATATCAAAATATGTGTTTTAAAAGTTTTGGTCGAACTATTGAGTTTTGATGTCATGTATTTCATGCACAACACAGACATTTTATGGGGTATTTTGTTACTTGGACGTTAATTTGTTGATAGTTAATACTGCAAGATCAATAATGCTAGTATAATCTTCGTCACAGCACCAAAGACGAGACAATTCAGCGCTGGAATAAAATAAAAGGAACCACACTCGCGCTCACACCCTCAGCCACGTACAGACACCAACGCAACACAACCTCCAAGATGGACAGATTAATGCCTCAGAAGTGGCTACACGCCGTACCAAGCGGCGAAATGTAGTACTAAAAGCATGTTGTTCATCAACAAAAATGCAACTTTAGGGATTGATGCACAAAATACGTTATAAATGAACTTTTAATACGTTGTTGTCCAGGAACAACAGTGGGAATGAAAGGGTTAACTCGCCGCTTTCAGTATGGTAGCGGCTTGGTCATCGCAAACATCGCTCTCCCCCTTGCGCTGTCGCTAGACGTTTGTCCTTTTCTTGAGATGTGTTACTGCTTACTGTAGTCGTTTCTTGGTCTCTCTCTCTCACTGCGATTTTTACCCTATACACTTTCCTGCGTCGCGGCGGTGTAGCCGTGCGCACTAAGGCGCCTTGCTGCGGTGCGCGCGGCTTTTGCCGTCGGAGGTTGTAGTCCTCCCTCGGGAATGGGTGTGAGTGTTTTGTTATTAGTATAAATTACTTTATGTACGAGGCGTTTTTTTTAAGTAAGTTCCGTTTGAACAGAAGTACACAAGGAAAGGTTATTTGAAAAAAATAAATTTATTTTCAGAAAGTATATACTTTATTTTTAGACGTAGTTGCCAAGTTTTTTCAATCACTTATCATGCCTCTCAACCAATTTTAAAATACCCTCTTCATAAATCTTGTCGACTGTTCCGATAACCAAGAGTTCACTGCCGTTTTGTAAAGCACTTATCTCGTCACGACAGGAAATTCGTTTGAGAGACCTGCTATTGTGAAGCTCCTGTTCCGACGAATCCTCGCTTCAGCTGAAACCTCCAGATCGTCTGTAATCGAAGATGGGCGACCGGAACGATCATCATCATGGACGTTGTCACAGCCATCTTTGAATTCTCGTACCCACTTAAGCACTTTGCCTTTACTCGTAATAGTATCGCCATACACATCGCAAATCTGTCGATTAATTTCTGCAGCAGACAGGCTCCTTGTTGACAAAAACCATGTCACTGAGCAAACCTCACACGCGGCGGGCGAGTTGACAGTATTAAACATTTTGAAAGCTCAGAACAGAACCGTACAAGTTAGCTACAGAGCTGAAACTGAACACAGTTGTGCATGCCGGTACACGTCATACGCGCTCGTTGCGGTATTTGTGCGAACTACTAGTGTCTATAACATAATGAACTTACTTTTAAAAAAAGCGCCTCGTAGTTTGTATGTTTACGGACCGAATGACCACTGCACTTAGTTCCCATAACTTTACAAACATTTGAACAATTCTTGCAATGCTAAACTGACGATTCCTTGATGTCTAAGAATGTGTCCTACAAAGCGATCCCTTCTTTTAGTGAAAGTACACCAAAAATTACTTTTCTTCAGATATTGAGACAGAACACCACAGTCTCAACACCATACCGTTGGAAATCTTCAACTTCTTTTCAGTTTTTCAAACTTTGCTCGAAGTCTTCGCAAATAACTGGAAGCAGTAGCAACGAAAGAACAAAAATCGATTCTTTGAAAACCGACAATTTTGAGCGGTTTTAGCTGATAGGTTAAGTTGGAGGCGAAAAGAGCCGGTACCACCAAAACTGGTTGTTCCAGCAACAACCGCCATCGTTTGTGGAAGGTAGAAATGTAGTGACTGTCACAGAATATATGACATCAACTGCGAATGGGCAAAGCTGAAAATGTGTACACAGCCGGGATTCGAACCCGGGCTCCTGCTTTGTAGGCAGTTGCGCTGACCCCTACACCACTGGGGACACGGTGATCACCGTACCTGCAAGGACTACCTAACTACGCCTCCCGTCAGATATAAATTCAGAGTTTCACCCTGTCCACAGTACTCAGAAGTGACGTCTGTTCTTTCGGAACAAACGCCACGTATAATATGCCGGTGACGGGCAATGATCCTTTCACTACTGGGGACAGGTGGGCACGTTTTTGGCCCTTACTCTTACAGGAATTAGTTTCAAAACTACGAGTTTGAGTACTGTGGGCAAGGTGAAACTGGGAATTAGTATCTGACGGGTGGCGTTCTTAGGTAGTCCTTGCAGGTGCGGTTATCACTAGGTTCGTTACAGTGGCGCTGCTGACGATCTGAAGCAGTTTGAGGCGTTCGAGTGGCACTTTCTGACGATACCTGACTGACCAATCAGGTGTTCGAGTGGCGGAGCTGATAATTTGATCGTTTATTTAAGTAAGCAGATTTTCGTCAAACTGTTTTCTGATTGACTCCAAAGCGTTTAACAAGCCTCCTCCAAAAGACAAGCCTGCACATTTACGAAGAGGGTGGGGTTCCAAGTCTTCCATTTTCTCTTGATTGAGGCTGAGTTTTGTATATTAGACAGCCATTGTTTCAACTTATGTGGCCTTCTAATACAGTACATCTCCTTTTTATTACATCCAAACATACTATAAATGAAAGGTGTGGAAATTTTCATAACACACGAATTTAAAGATGAATGCATATGTTGTTACAGTTTGGATTGTGATATATTCGCCTGAAAATGAAGTCAAAATAGTCCTACAGAGATTTTCTGTAAATGATATGATTAACACATAAGAATAACGTGTCGGACAGTATTTCCTTCACAACAGACATTAGCACTGATAGATTTTTATAACCAAAATCTACCTTTATATGTGCCACTATAGCGTCTCACAATTACTTATCCGACTGCTTCTCCTTGTGGTTATTTTTTATAGAAATCTGTTGGTGCCAATGTGGGCGTTTCTACACTGAATGTGTAACTTCTGAGAAAATCATGTACGATGATAATTCTTGCACAACACCTGCAAATTTTTGTATTTTTTGTATATTAATTTGTATGCTTCATTTTTTAAATTTTATTGTAACTCATAACAATGGGACAAAATGCATATGAAGTTGTATGTTACCGAAAATTCCATTCACACATCCTAATTTACCTCATTTTGTATGCGGTTTTGTCAGGTTGAATTTGCTACATTATTTATAAAAAAAAAATGTTCAAATGTTTGTTTAGCTTATGGGACTGAACTACGGGGTCATCAGTCCCTAAACTTACAAACTACTTATGAACTAGCTAACACTAAGGACGGCACAAATATCCATGCCCGAGGGGGGATTCGAACCCCCGACCGTAGTGGCCGTGCAGACCGTGACTGGAGCGCCTCAGTCCCCTCGACCACCGCGGCCGGCTACATTATTTATAAATGGGGGAAATAATATTGAGAAATACTGTGGCTTACTGTCTCACATTCAAATGATATATGAAGAATTTAACAAATTATCTGCATGGTTTAAAGTTGGTTAATGGGTACGGTGAATAAGACAAACACGTTGGCCGAAGAGAGCAAAGATGTCAACTAGCGCTATGGGTGGCCAAACTGTGAAACAGGTGAAATATGCGTTCGAGGTGGCTTCGGAGTTGGAAACTGTCAAAAAGCGCGCATGCGCAATGGAGGCCTTCCAAATCGTCAGTAACTATCAGAAACTATCAGCGTTTGGGCCACTCGAACGAACCTACTGTACCCCAGTGGTGTAGGGGTCAGCACAACTGCCTAGAAATCAGGAGACCCGGGTTCGAATCCCGCCTGGGTACACATTTTCAGCTTTGCCCATTCGCAGTTGATGACTTATATTCTGTGAATATGATACAATAACAACTGCAGGATCGTCGCGGTGGAGCAGCCGAGCGGTCTTGGACAGCAACAAACATCTTTTTGTGTGCTCCAAGGTCCAAGACGTATGGAACTTTATTCGGAAGAAGCTTGCAATCATGACAAGAACATCGGTTCTTCGTATTACACCTGGTGATTTCTTGCACCCAGATACTGTTCTGTACGCTAAAACCAAGCGGAACTCTGATTTCTCCATGTATATAGTTCAGGAGCTTCACAGGTTATATATATTTAAAAAAAAAAAAAAAAAAAAAAAAAAAAAAAAAAAAAAAAAAAAAAAAAAAAAAAAAAAATTACATGCGAAACTATGCGAACTTTCTAGAAGCAGTCTTCAGAGAAGAATTTAGAAACTACTGAGCACCCCAGACTTTTAAAACATGGAACACGAAGATTGAACGTACTTTGATATGTTTGGAATAAGAGCATTTTTAATCCATTTGTTTTTCTCTATTTTCAAATATTTTTGTTTAATAAGTTCCACATTTAAACGGCGAGAAGACGCCTTTCTTTTAATTGTGTACTCAGCTTTCCCATTCGTATTAACATTTGTAATAATAAAAATACAACACATGGCAGCTCACGGTTCGCGAGTTAAGAGCAGATAAATAAAGAAAAGAGGCAAAGAATTTAATTGAATTGTAGAAACGATTGAAACTAAACGGTAACATTTTTCGAGAAGACGAACTCGGAATCGTTCAGAGAGCTAGGGAAAAAATGGCTTCGACGGAGAAACAAAGTTTTCTTTTAGTCTTTTTATAGAAGAAGAATTTGATTCTCATCGGAGAAGAGATACATTAATTTTTACCTGCAGAAAAAAGGAAAATTGTTTTACCAAGGGCCGATGAAGCCGACGGCGATGAAGGCGAATTTGGTGAGCGGAAGGATGGGCTGAAGGGGAGGAAGGAGAACCGAAAAAAAAAGTGGTCTAAAGCGTCTCGCTGCGGAGTGCGCGGTTGCTTGCCGTGGAGGTTTGAGTCCTCCCTGGGGCATGGGTGTGTGTGTTTGTCCTTAGGTTAGTTTGCCTTAGTTTAAGTAGTTTGTAAGCTGCGGACTGATGACCACGCAGTTTGTTCCGATAGATTAACAAACATTTTTGACAAACTGCAGGATCAGAAGTGACGTCTGATCTTTCGGAAAAGACGCCACATGTATATAGAAAAATCATTGTTAGCGTGCAACCGGTGCCTGCTGGATTTCGCTGGAAGCTGTCTGTCATGCGGATCGGCCCTGGTAGCGACTTTGTGGGAGTCCACGTGGAGGGCCGCGTCCTTCGGGCGGCCGGCAGTGTCCACGTGTGCGGCCGGCCGTAGGAAGCCCGGCGCGGCGGCGCGTCCCGCTAGCGGACCTGTTCCGCCGTGTAGTGTGCTGTGGTGTGTGGTGTGTGCACTGGCCGACTGGCCGGCCGGCCGGCGTGGGCCGCGCGTGAGAGCCAGCGGCGGTCAGCGACCGCGAGCCGACCGCCGCCGCTCATCTCACTCACACACGCGCTCACACACACGCACACACGCGCGCTTCTTTCGCGCCTCCGCGGCCCACGTCCCCGCCGGCCATTTGGGTGCGCCGACACCGTCCGGGGCTTCCTCACAGACCCGCGCCAGGCGCCCGGCTACCCGTTCCCACACCGGCCATACTCTGCGGCCCGCGTCAGTTCTTCACGCGTCCTACCTGACAGTCACGTGTCGTACGCCGTTTTACCGTTTTCTTTCTTTCGAATAGTTTCTAATTTACAAATCGAAATATTCTCGACAGTTAAGGCCGGCAGCGGTGGCCGAGGGGATTGAGGCGCTCCAGTCACAGTCTGCACGGCCACTACGGTCGGGGGTTCGAATACCCCCTCGGCCATGGATATTTGTGCCGACCTTAGGATTATCTAGTTCATAAGTAGTTTGTAAGTTTAGGGACTGATGACCCCGTAGTTAAGTCCCATAGACTATACAAACATAACATAACAAACATAACATCGACAGTTAGATATATCCTGTATTCAAATATTATGAATTATCTCAAACAGAATGATCTATTGACCCAAAGTCAACACGGATTTAGAAAATACCCTTCATGCAAAGCACAACTAGCTCTTGATTCACACGAAGTGATGGGTGCTATCGACAAGGGTCCGCAAATCGATTCTTTATATCTTCATTTCCAGAAGGCTTTTGACACCGTACCTAACAAACGGCTTTTAATCAAATTGCATGGTTATGCTATATCGCCGCAAATTTGCGATTGAATAAGGGGATTTTCTGTCAGAGAGGACACAGTTCGTAGTGATTGATGGTAAGGCATCGATTAAAACAGAGGTGATATCGGGCGTTCCACAGGGTAGTTTTATTGGTCCTCTGCTGTTCCTTATTTACATAAACGATTAAGGGGAAAATCTAAGTAGCTCTCTTAGGTTGTTTGCAGATGAAGCCGTCATTTACCGTCTATGAAAATCACCTGAAGATCAAAAACGACTGCAGAACGATCTGAATAAGATATCACTATGGTGTAAAAATTGGCAACTGACTCTAAATAATGAGAAGTGTGCAGTCGTCCACGCGAGCACGAAAAGAAATCCGTTAAACTTTGTTTACAAGATAAACCAGTCAAAACTGAAAGCCGTAAACTCCACAAAATAGCTAGACATTACTATTACTTCGGACTTAAACTGGAAAGGACACGTAGATAATGTCGTGGGAAAAGCGAACCAGATACTGCGTTTTATTGGCAGAACCCTTAAAAGATGCAACATAACTACAAAAGAACCTGCATAGACTACGCTTGTCCGTCCATTTTTGGAGTATTGCTGCCCAGTGTGGGATCCTTATCAGGTGTGTTTGACGGAGGACATCGAAAGAGCCCAAAGGAGGACAGCTCGTTTCGTATTGTTACGATACAGGGCAGACAGCGTTACGAAAATGATACAGGATCTGGGATGGGAATCATTACAACAACGACGCTTATCGCTGCGGCGTGGGCTAGTTACGAAACTCCAATCGCCAACGTTCTCCTCCGAATGCGAAAATATTTTGTTGACTCCCACTTACATAGATATAAATGATCATCAGAATAAAATACGAGAAATCAGAGTTCGAACGGAGAGATTCAGATGTTCTTCCTTCCCGCGCGCTGTTCGAGAATGGAATGGGAGATAAATAGTATAATGGTGGTTCGATGAACCCTCTGCCAAGCACTTAAATGTGATTTGCAGAGTATCCCATGTAGACGTAGATGTAGAAAGTGGAGGAGTATGTTTGAGCACTCGTGAATCTACGTTCTCATGTATAAATTCCGGGGCACTTTCAGTATTAGGCATATAGGCGGGGGATATTTGCGAGACGTTATCACATTTCCTTCCGTGTTAGTGATGCGATGTGTGTGTGTGTGTGTGTGAACGGCTGTCCGCAAGCCTCCATACGATACCGAATTGCTCTGATTTTTCACGCCATGGACATGCCCCGATATGCGGATTGGAGGTGTGTGTGTGTGGGAGGGGGGGGGGGGGCACGCTTGAAAGTTACGACTCAGAATTTTTAAAGGGAAAACTACTTCAGTTCTTTAAATAAAACTTAATTTATCAACATTGCAGGAAAGAAGATCGGAATGTCATGCACAACAACTCTCTTCTCCACTGTTACTGTTGCTGTGATGAAATTTCAAGTCGGTATAGTTTCAAGTTTGCGCTACAGAAATTATTTTATTTTCATGTGTTGCTCTATCTAGAGAAGCTTTAACTATGAAACGAAAATGTTACCCATATTTCTGTCGTCAACTTGTGAAAAGCAGCGAAGTGTTGTGCGATATTTGTGGGCCAGAAGGCATACAAAGAGTTAAAAGTCACACTGACATGAGTGGCGTGTACGGACGCGAGTGTTTGGACAGTACCAACGAGTCAAGTGGCGTGAACTCTTCCAGATTTTGAACGACCGACGTGTCCAACTGCGAATCTTAGAGCAGCAGTTCAACATGTCGTATGGTGCGCAGTACGATACCGTTCTTGACAAGTTAAAACTTCGTAAAGTTTGTGCTCACTGCGTAGCTAAGAATATAGTAACATATGCCCAGTTTTTGTTTCTTACTTGAGATTTCTCTTTCTAGAACTGCACATGATATCAAAATACTCTCTGTAGCGCAAACTTCAAACTATGCTGTCGTGGAATTTCAACATTACAGCTGAAATACCAGGGGAGAAAAATTATTATGCGTTACTTTCCGATCGTCCCTAGTGTATCTTCATTCTTCATGTCTTCATATTTGTTAGTTTTCTGTGATTTTCCTAAATCACTACAGGCCGGAATGGTTTCTTTTAAAGGACACAACATGTTTCATTTCCCTTCCTAATAAAAATAATATGAGCTCATGCTTCGTCCCCAATAAACACGCTGTCAACGGGACTTCAAATTATATTTTCGTTCTTCCGTTTTTGAGAAGAGATTTTACCTTATTGCATGTAGTCGTTTATCGGGGAAGTGCTGTGCTGAGTTGGTCTTTGTGGAATGACCGCTCTCACAGTTTTAGCAGTAAATCATTCTGTGCTGCACAATTCCTCTGGTAGCGACTGCCAATGGCACTTGTTGAGTCTTCGCAGCGTTATAGTGTTGACTAAATTACTCCGTGATGAAAAGAGATGCCCTTTGTATCTTCTTCATTTCTTTCCTGTTAAGGTTGAGGATGATGAGCAATAGTCACGAACAGGGCGAACGAATGTTTTATAAATCACTTCGTTGGTGAATTGCATTTTCTTAAGATTCTGGCATGAATCTTAGTCTGGTATGAGATTTGTCTACAGGTTTTATGTGGTCGTTCCACTTCACACCTGTCCTGCCGGATACTTATGGACACTTTACGGTTGTTACTGTTCCCAGAGATTTATAGCCCATAGTGTGCCGGAACAGTAATGGGTCTTTCCGCCGATTAATGCAGCATACGTGACATTTATTTACGTTGGGTGTGACTGCCAATCCGTGCACCGGATGCCCATCCTATTCACATCTTGTAACATGTCTATACAGTCTTTTGGCGTTGCTGATTTCCGAATTACAACAACGTTATCAAGAAACAGCATCACAGTGAATCATAAGCTATCCGCAGACCATTGGTATATGCGTGCTGTTTTATTTAAGATGTTTTTCTGCGACTTAAGAATAATAATCCAAGGGAATGTGTATTTTGATAGGGAAGAATGTTTCTTTTTTGTGTAGTTCTTTCCAAGAAAGATACAGAAACGAGTTATATAAAGTTTCTAAGTAGAAATTTATCTTTTACATCTTGTAGTTACACCAACTCTGCTGAAACCAATTTAAATGAAATTGATATTAAGTATATTTGGGGAGTAAGAAACGATCAAAGTTGCAGGAGGTAGATACGATGTGCAGTACATAATGGTCTTTCTTCATACAGATGTTGTGTTAGCAGAATGTTCATTTATAAAGATACACAACTCCATGCATCCTATAAGCGACCTGGAAACGAAATGCTCAGCTGCTGTTACGACAAGCTTGATGTTCGGTGGGTTCGGTCACATCAACGAGATTGTTTAGATATTTCCTCAAAATAAGTGTTCTAGTGTCAACTTTTGTGACCGTGTGCCTCATCAGTGAGGAACACAGAATCCTCACCTCCGTACAGAAAAGATGTTGTTCAGTTCTTACACAAAATCGCGTGTAGAGTGGAGTGGATGGCTGTTGAAAAATTCAAATGTTCAAATGTTTGTGATTCTACGGGACTAAACTACGTTTGTCATCAATCCCTAGACTTACAAACTACTTAAACTAAGGGAAAATAATCTAAGGAAAACACATGCACCCATGCCCGAGAGAGGATTCGAACCTCCGACGCGGGAGGCCGGATGCCTGTTGTACTGCATCAACATACTATGTCTATTTTCTTGGGTACATCACAGCTGTCAGAATATCTGCGAAGCACTATAGCATAATGTTTGTATTTACAAAGATTCCACATCAGCAGACTACCAAATGTGCATTAATCCTCACCATTAACCATTACGTAGAGACAACGTCATATCCTGGGTTCAGATGGACAGAATTCATTTTGTAAACTCATAAGAAGTTATCATTGATCTTTCTTTAGTGCGAAAGTATGATAACACAGAGGGAACATCAGACTTGTGAATCAAGATTTTGATGAGTCTTACGTGGTTGTAGAATTAAGTGTCCCTGAATTCGTGGCTAGCGACTTTTCATGCAACGGCTCCTGATTACCGAGACAATTGGTGTTGAAGTTTCATGCAAATTGACTATTTTCATGACACTGGTGATGGTTCAACCACGCCAGTGTAGCGCATTGGCTGAGATTCACCACGTGGCCTGTATGGGTTCCAATCAATGTACTTCATGTGTAATTTTTGAGACAATTTATGTGAAACAAGAACTGTAGATTTTCATGGATTGTAGAGTCAAAAGTTATCGTCAATGAAGATTTGCTTAAAACATTTCTCCCCGCGTACTGTAATTGTCTTATTCTCTATTGCTTGCTGTGCAACATAATTCCGGATGGTGTTTTTCTCAGAAGCAACTGAAACACAAAGTGGTAGTGCACAACGTAGGTTTAATGGGGCCTGCTGCTGCCTTGCAGCCACACGGAGATTTATTTTATTTTAAATTTAAAAAGGTTATTCATTCTTCGATCAATGCGACGGATCCATTGCTGTGAAAGCAGGCACACTAAATTGATGCAGACTTGAGGAAAATGCTATTATGGAAAATTCTCTCGAATCGATTCCTCTGTTAATATTTAGCAAGAAACATTTTAATCTACCAATAAAAATAAATTAATTAATTAAATAAAAATAATTAATTGTGGTACAAGTTAATGTTTTTCTTCCATTCAGAACGACGAGATCATTAAATGTGTGATCATTCTACTCTCACCATGAATCAAGAACGTAATTATAATTTTCTGCCACGTATGGGGGAATAACGGATTTCAAAACACCTAGCACAGCACTCTCTATAACAGTCACTGATGAAGGGGACATCAGGCGCGTCTCGTCTGGGAGTCGCAGGAAACAAACTTTGTCCAAACATTTGGAACTGTGACAACCACTAATTTTGAGAAAATTTACTGTAATACTCGATTTACTAAATAAATTACTATAGCGGAAATGACTATTTGCGTAGCATAAACCATTTAATGATAAGCTGTACGAAGAAATTTTAAAGAAGGAAGTATAGGGGCATATTTTTAACCTGTATCTTCAACCATAGATATTGGTAGACTGAAGATAGTATAATTTCCATGGGACCAGCAACTCTATAGTAATATCACGTAGCTGTTGGCATAATAGTGCATCTGTGGTTGCATTACAAAGATTTCTTGTAAAGGGAAGCAACATTAAATTTCACGTGCAAGTATTATTATTTTAAAATAGTTACGCGTCTTGAAAACTGTTAAAATGTCGTTTACATCCGGCTTATGTATGCCAACAGTCACGTGGTTTTATGTTGCTTCCACACCTTGTTTGTAGCCGCTCTACTGCTTGTCCGGTCTATTTAAGTCCGTGATTAAAGATTTCTAACGGAGCCTGATAGCTGGGAACCACAGTTGCTGCCCTGCGTTGGCAAGGTCAAATCATCGTTTATGTTATGGATCCAGCCCAAAGCACAGATTTCTAACATTGATTTTCTCGACAACTAGTGGGCCGTTGCATTAAAAACCAGTAATCAGTTAATCAGGACACGTTCCTCTACAATTTAGGATGTGACAGAAATATCGCAGATTATTAATGTAATCCTATTGAGTATTTCCCCGCTTTTATAGGCGTGTGTAGCTGTATAAGGAGCAAACCTCGTATAACATCGTACAGCCATTAAATAGCTGGAATTGACTGGACACTTAAAGTTTGTTAGTATATTGTTTTTGTTTCTGTGCAAACTTGAACTGCTTTGGAATGACAAGCGGTGGTCATTGGCTAGACGCTGGAATCTAAGAACATCTAGATTACTTGAGTTCTTTTCTACACTCATAAACGAGAAATAGCTATTTTAAACTTGTTTCAGAATGAGGTCCTCGATTGTTATTGAGACTGTTTCATAAGTGCAGTAGCACTGAGAAGTGATCATGGCCGGCAGACTAAAGTTTCCTTGCCAATTAGTGAAGCAATAAATCGCTTTATTTCTCCACCTCGCCACGCACCTCTAACAGAACATTAATTCTGTAACTCAAGCCACCCGCCAAGGTTTCATACATGATATCAGAATAAACGTTTCAGCACTGTCAATCAGCCTTTGAAGCAGTTTCTGAATTTCATCAAGAACGTACCGGATTATCAAAAAGTCAGTATAAATTTGAAACCTTAATGAATCACGGAATAATGTACACAGAGAGATAAAAATTGTCACACATGCTTGGAATGACATGGGGTTTTATTAGAACCAAACAGAACTGTCTCAGCAGCATTACGCCTTGTGCATCGTACTTGCTTCGGTAGTACATATACTAAAATTGGTCGGCCACTACGGGGTCTATCGTCTAAATAACCCGTGGCTTTGAACTTCGAAATCGTTCTCGCCACAGCTGCTACCCGTTCGAATCCCCTACCTATGGCGACAGGATCGTAATGTTGAACTAGCACATTCCCCATTCTGTAATACAACTTTACTAAAAGCGCCTTTTCAGGTAACGTCAACATGCTGCGACTGCTGGTGCATCTGATTCTCTCTCTCATTATAGCTCCTTTTATACGCGATTCTCATGCGCAGTGACAGGCGTTTTGCTGTCCAGCGCCATCTGTCGGACATTTTTTGAACTTTATTTTATTATTTATTTATTTTTCTAATAAAACCCCATGTCATTCCAAGCACGTGAATCAATTTTTATCTCTCTATCTACATTATTCCGTGTTTTATTAAGTTTTCAAATTTATACTGACTGTTTGATCACCCGGTACATTACCTAAATCGTGTATATCCCGTGCCCTTCGATGTGGCAATTGTCATGGTGTACAATGTATTTCGTTGCAATATCATTACATAACTACGAAAGTGATGGTTCAGATTTTTAATATTAATCGTACAAGAAGGCCAATGAAACGTACATAATTCTCACGGTGGTTTGTCATAGATGATGCAAATATAAAAGTTGTGTGGGCACGTAACCGTTAAGTGTGGTAAAAACAAAAAGGATTTTTAGGATGATACTTCAAATTCTCCATACGTTTTACCACTCTATTATAACCCGTTGTACGTGGCATATTGGTACAAGTAAAATTAGCTCATTCCGTTAGCGCTTGGAGTTCCAATCGGAAAAAAAGGGACTGATTTCATCGCCCATGCGTTGTCTTCATATATAGTGTTTAGTATTAATTTTTACACTATATATTTTTTTATCATTATGTGTTTCACGATTGCCCATGTTTTGTCTTTTTGTAATTTTTTGCCTATGTATTTCGTGTTATTATTATGTGTCTTCCTATAATTTGCCCATGTTTTGTTTTATATATTATCTTATATTTATGAGTGCCTTATGATTTTGATTTAGTTTTCCATTTTTGTTTCAATGTTTGTTATTCTTAAGGAACTTAACTACGGAGACATCAGTCCCTAAACTTAAAAACTACTTATGAATTACCTTATACTAAAGACGACACAAACATTCATGCCCGAGGGGAGATTCGAAACCCCGACGGAGAGCGGCCTCGCGCATCGTTGCATAGCGCCTCAATGCGCTTGGCCACTCCGCCGCGGCGCACTTTGGTATGATCCTCATTCTATCCATTGCATTTTTCAGTGCAAATCAACCTGGTAGATGCATCCTACACTTAAGTGTCACAAGTCATCTCAACAGGTGACGAATTAACCCATCACACAAATTCAGTTTTTGTTATTTGCCATAAATCTCCACAAAGTCGTAAAATCACATATAACAGCCATAAATCACCAGAAGTACAACATTAAACAAACAATGAAACTAAAAATATAACAAAAGAACTAAATAATGCACTAATGTCACACGAAAAAAAAAAAAAAAAAAGTGAATTCCCTCTCTCTCTCTCTCTCTCTCTCTCTCTCTCTCTCTCTCTCTCTCTCTCTTTCAGGGATAATCGTGGTATAGAGTCTCAAATATAAAAAGCAAATTTGTAAATATTTATCTTATATAATGAATTAAATGTGGAGCAGAAAACAAAGATACACTACTGTAAAATCGATGCAACTGTTACCTTTGCATATAAAAGTCTAATAATTCGATTCCCACTGCCCCCCATAGTTTTAATTCGTCGTAATGTTCAATTCTTAACTTTTAAATATAGGTTTTAAATATAATCAACATCGGTAATACATATTTGAATGAAGACTTCACCCTCAAGCGGGCGAGCTGGGGTATTGAGTACACCATAAGCCACAGAGGAATTACGTAGTGCTGAAGCATAGCAATGTTGCTCTAAAATATAATCATTTACGTTGTTCGTAAGGGAATTGTAATTTACGATAGAAGGTGGTGTACTTAGTACCGCACGCGCCTCCTCATGGAAGGAAACAAATTAAAAAATGCAAACAATCGACGCGCTCGCTCAAGCATGAAAAAGACATCACCAGTGCTTTGCATTACGCTTTTTCAATGATCAGCGGTAATCCTGCGCGTATGTGCCCTTTCTTTCACTTCTTCTCATAGCATTCACATAAAACCTATAAATATGCACTGATCAATAAATTCCAATAACATTATTATTATTAATATTATTATTATTATTAGCTGGCCGCAGTGGCCGAGCGGTCTGCGCCGGCCGCGGTGGCCGAGGGGACTGAGGCGCTTCAGTCACGGTCTGCACGGTCACTACGGTCGGGGGTTCGAATCCCCCCTCGGGCATGGATATTTGTGCCGTCCTAGTTCGTAAGTAGTTCATAAGTAGTTTGTAAGTTTAGGAATTGATAGCCCAGTAGTTGAGTCCCATAAGCTTTACAAACATTTGAACATCGAGCGGTCTGCGGCGTGCCAGTCATGGTCTGCACGGCCACTGCGGTCGGGATTTCGAATCTCCCCTCGGGCATGGATGTTTGTGCCGTCTTTAGAATAAGCTAGTTCATAAGTAGGTTGTAAGTTAAGGTCCCATAAGCTCCACAAACATTTGAACATTTTATTCTTATTATTATTTTCATAACTTTGCAAACTCTACTGGTCGAATTTCGACCACAGGCAATAATACTGCTCTTAAATGGTTTGTAACGTTTTTAATTTGAGATATAATATTTTACCGTACTCAATAAAAACAGTTGCGCGCTGTTGTGCATGTGTGTTTTAGATTTCGTTTCATATGAACATAGTATACATGTATGACGGCTGGCAATTTCATACAAAATGATTAGCAACTGAAGATATTAAGATGTTTAAACTTCTTTGCGATGAATTGCGTAAAATGGTTCCTTTAATTGCTATCGCGATTTGCAGGCTGCGTTCATGGCTGTGACGACAAATGCCAAGGCAAATTCATGCACAGACTGACAAGGGCGACCACCCGTTTTGTTCCAGACTTTTGTTCGATAGCTTTTGTTTGTTGTGCAGTAAGGTGATTGCTTGCTCCGATTGTCCAAACTCTCGGAAGCAGTGGTCAGTGAGCAATTGCATTTCTGAATTTTAAAGAAGTAAATAGCGACTGTGGACTGAAAGAACTCCTATCATAGAACTTGATACACAAATACACATACAACTCGAGTCTTCAAAGTATAACGTCACCTGAGAGAAAGTTCATTTGGCGTGAGAAATATGTTTTAGCCTTGGCGAACTGGTATGTGAAACTTTAACTGTTTATAGCCCAGACTTCTAGAAGATGATTAGGTTAAACGCACATTAAAGTAAATTGACTGCTAGTAGAAAGTCAGTAGTGTGAAATATATCTCACACCTGGAGATATGTAGTCCCCATTAACTGATAGGCGCTAAACGATGTAGAGGTGACAGGTTTACCGCTAATATCGTTTACAGCTAGATCCGTAGAGGTTTCACGTACTTCTTTTACTGGAAAAAAATGAAGTTATTGATTTCCAGAAGCGAATAAGTTGATACTGTCGGGCTCTCTTAAAGGCAGAATTTCTCTTGCTTCTGGCGTATTTCATAAAATCCTTCATTACTGCCACATATATGGTACGCTTTAATTGGATTAGGCATCGTGAAGGCAGAAATGTAGAGTTATGTGCATCTTACTGAAACACAGATGTTCTACGAAAATTACAAAAGTGAGAGGACACGCGTTGGGTATTTGTTTCTGTGAGGTATTTCAGTTTATGAAAGATAATTTGATAACCACATACTTTTTATTATTATCCTATGCTAGGGTTGAAAAGATGCCTTGTTTTGTTTTGTTTTAAAATGGTCCTGGTGTGCGAGGAGAATATCATTGTCAGCTTTTGCATATCTCAAAGAGAGAAATAGATATGACATTGACAGAATAAATAGTGAATCCTCAACATATTCACAACTTATGCTGAAAAAGAAAAAAATAATAATACATAATAATACAAACTACTAGGTTTCCCATTCGACTCAAACGCACAATTTATTAAAATAACCTGACACGGCAGGCTCAGGAGGGCGATCTATACAAAGTTTGTATACAAAAAATTTTGCAGCCTCAATCTATTTGGAAAGAGCCAAATTTGATTTCGCCACATTTATTACTAGATTACTAGTTACGTTGAATTTAAATAATCATCTTTAGATCAGTTTTACAAACACGAATAACAATTTTCTGGAATGTGCAGAAACCCGCATTTTTGATCAGTGTAACCGTTCACGAAATGAAAGGGGTGTTAAACATATCGAAACGCGGTTTCCTCCAGATGCTAGAGCGTCGAGGGACAAATAAATTTTTATATATCTTCGACGACATTACAGCGTTCAAATTAATGAAATAAATCGCAATTTGCGATTAGTTACGGCTTCACTGTACTAGGTTTAGTTGAAATACCGTATTTGAAAATTGTGGTGAATGAAAATTCGTGCCGCTCGATAGGCCAAAATTTTCATTCGCCGCCCTTCGGTATTTCATCTAAAGCTAGTACAGTGAAGCCATAACTAATCGCAAATTGCAATTTATTTCATAAATATATTCTTGTTTGGTGAGCGGCATGAACTGAGATACTAAAGCAATTACGTTATCGATTGCAGTTATAAAAGGTAAGCGGTTACACTAAAAAAAGTACTTCCTTTAATACCAGTGCTAAAATCGTTCACAAAACAAAACATGATTGTTTACTCGTTGCCGAAAACCGCGTTTCGATATGTGTAACCGCTCACGAAAGAAAAGGGGGTGTTAGGTCTTACTTGTCTCCCCCATATAGTATATACAGGATGTGTTTTATCCATGATGGATGAGTCTCAACTTCGTGACTGTTCCTAATGCATGGTTGACAATAAAAATCGCTACCAGTCACATTAAAGTTCGTATTATTTATTTATTAGACTGGTGACGGTTTTTAGTGTCAACCCTGAATATAAGGAGTGTCCGTGTGTTTACGTTTTTATTGCTTACAAATATACAATTTTTTTCAAAACTTGATGACATTTTGCACATTTGATCTTCGAAACAAGCGAGAGGTCACTGAATATATTAACTTTCGTACGGTGCAAGGCAGACGGTGTTTTAACGTTACGGACTTCTAGCAAAATGTACAATTTTATTTCGATTTTTATGAAAATTTTCACATTTGACGTAAAAACAAGAGCAAGGTTACTGTCTATATAAAATTTAGTACGGTACATGGCGGATGTTATTTTATGTAGAGACTTCAACACGGTCTTCACTTTTATTCTGATCACGAAGGGGAAAAAAAAAAAAAAAAAAATAGGATGCACGCTGTCTTCGAAACGAAAGGAACAGGATGACAGGCCGGCAGAGGAGATGGAGTATCTAGAGTATGGAATAAACAAATACCTGGGCAACGCCGGATCTTCTGATGGTATAATATATTTAGTGCCGTGTAATTTAATGAGAACTTCAGGTCGCAGTATGCTTTACAGAGATACTGACTCGTTTTCTTTTGAAAAGTGTAATGACACTTCTCCACTGTTCTTTGTCCAATTAATTAGACTGAAATAATAATAAACAGAAATATATGGATATTTAATGATAAAGGCTACGAACATCGACATTCACATAGTCCTATGATCGATAAAATGAGAACATCTCCCAAACAGCAAGTGGCTCATTCAGTTTCTTTTTGTTTCCTTCTCTCATTTCGTCAGACGCCTACCTATTCTTTACTCTTCAGCCATTGTCTTGTGTTACTAAAAGGTGCTATCATGGAATCCCAGTGTGTCGGTCGGGCGAATGGCCAACATAAATTAAGAAAGAACCGAATGAAGTTTTCATCGATGGAATCTCAGGGATGTAAAGCGAATTCAAAACAATACTTCTGACGAAAAATAACGTCAGTGTGTAAAGGTGCTATGTTGAGGACCAGGGTCTGATTCTCGGTCCTGCTATGATTTTTTCCCTGGTGAGGGGAGTGGAACAGGTTACCCTCGGGTAGTTGAAGCCGACTGAGGAGTTACTTCAGTGATAATTAGCGACTGCCATCGCCTTAGGTATACATCGCCTTGATTATATATGTTGTGTCTGTAATTAAGGTGATGACAGGCCGATAATGCCTGCAATGTAGATGGGTGCCAAGCTCGAACTCTTTACTTACGCATATCGACGAAACGCCGCGAGTAAAGAGCGTAATGGCCAGAGTACTAAGTCATCAGTGTGTAGACGAGGTGAGAATCCGGGTGTGGCGGGAGGCGGCTGGGGCACTTCACGCATTTCTGGTGACCAGAGGGTCCACGTGCCGTAATGGACAGCTCACCTGCCTACTGACGAGTAGACCCGAGTCCGAAGTCTGGTCCGGTCCTCTGTGTGTGTGTGTGTGTGTGTGTGTGTGTGTGTGTGTGTGTGTCTGTGTATGTGTGTGTGTGTGTGTGTGTGTGTGTGTCTGTGTGTGTATGTGTGTTGTCCTTAGGATAAATTATTTTATCTAATTTATAAGTCTATGGACTGATGTCCACTGTGGTTTGGTTACATAGCTTTACCAACATTTGATCATTTGAGAGTAGGAAATTAAGAAATACCGTTTAGCACCAAGTACTGTACCCTAATGAAACTAGTTCTCTCCCAACCACAAAACGCTGATATTAGCACTGTCTTGCAGGTAGTTACAGTGCAGTACAAAAACAAAAGATAATTGGGGTAAGAAATCAAACTAAATGAAATTACCCAAACTGCAAGAAACCAAAGGACCTCAATCCTAAATTAAAAATAAATAAATAAAATCTCTAGTATTTTGTTATCGGAAATACAGGGTGCATAAAAATGTATACACACGTTGAATTGTCATAGAAAACTTATTTCCCGTTCTACAAGGTTAAATATTTGTGAGAAAGTAATGTTATGTTTCTTCAACTGGTGGCAGCAGTGGCAAGTAAGTAACTTCAACATGGCGGACGTGCGTTTGAACTTTGAAGCGCGGAAGCAGATAATTAAGTGATACTGGAAGTTTGAGAATGCAGCTGCGGTTCGAAGACAGTGGAGAAGTGAATATGGTACAGAACCACCTTCAAGGTTAACAATTACACGTCTACGAGACAAATTAGAAATTCATGGAACAAAGTGTTTTGTGCATAAAGGTCGATCAAGGCGACCTCGTACAGCTACAAGTGATGATTCCACAACTGAGGTCTTGGAACTGCTTCAGCGTTCGACTCAAAAATCTTCAAGGCAAGCGGCACGTGAGAGTAATGTGTTAGTAGTATGCTATGCATTCTGAAGAAAGGCAGGTTTCGTGTGTTCATTCCAAGGCTGGTGCAATAGCTAAGTGACGACGATCCAGATCGAAGGTTAGAATTTTGTGAATGGGTTCAGGAGATGGTGAGACGTGAACCGGGATTTATGGGTACCATAATTTGGTCGGATGAAGCCCAATTCAAACTCAATGGAACTGTCAATAGGTACAATTGTGCTTACTGGGCTGAAGATTACAGTTGAAAAGACTGTGAAATTGTCTGGTGTAACTGTGTAGTGTGGTTTGTCTGCAAGGGGACTCAGTGGGTCTTTCCGCTTTGAAGGTACTGTTACTGGAGAAACGTACCTAACAATGCTTGCTGACTCCATATTCCCTACCATTCGTGCATTATACGGTAATGATGAGTTTTATTTCCAACAAGATGGCGCCCCGCCGCACTATTATAGGGACGTACGAGACCATACCTGGATCACAATGTGCTAGGCCAGTAGATAGGACGCAGAGAACTAATAGAGTTTCCTGCACGCTCTCCTTACCTCACGCCGCTGGATTTCTTCTTATGGGGCACAGTAGAAGATGATGATCAAATGTTTGTATAGCTTATGGGACTTATCTACGGAGTCATCAGTCCCTAAACTTACAAACTACTTATGAAGTAGCTAATCCTAAGGACGGCACAAATATCCATGCCCGAGGGGGGATTCGAACTCCCGACCGTAGTGGTTGTGCAGATCGTGACTGGAGCGCCTCAGTCCCCTCGGACATCGTGGCCGGCAAAGATGATGTGTACAAACGTAAACCACGTAACCTGGACACACTTTGGAATGAGATTCAAGCAGTGTGCGCAGAAATCTCATTGGACACTTTGGTACGATGTACGGAATCAGTGGTGACTCGTACTCAGAAATGTATTGATGCTGAAGGCCACCAGTTTGAACATTAATCACATTTTTAAAGTACATTTATTTTCAAATTGGACTTTAAGCTTTCCATTTCCAGAAATTTAACATTGTAGAACGGGAAATAAATTTTCTATGATGCTTCAAAGTGTGTATACATTTTTTAACGCACCCTGTAGATTTATAGGCCTATAGTTGAAGACTGCAGTACATGGAAAAACCGTGGGGAGGTCTGTATTTAGAGGTGTAAGTCATACGGCTAGTGGTGCAAATAAAGATTCGCGAAAAATGAAAAACAGGATACTAAAAAAAATTAGCTTGATTATAATTTGTTATGTGGAAATTCAAAAATAGTGGTGCCCAGTAGTAATAAATATTTCAAGTGGTGCAGTTGGCTCGTTAGTATTTTCCTTTGGGCAGATTCATGGGGATGGGGGCTCGGAGCAAGTGGGAGAGGACAGAGTAGGTGGAGTAGGCAGTGGTTGTACATAGACTGTACAAATGCTGGACACACCTGATGGCGGAGTGTTAACGCGCCAAAGTGAACGCCGAAGTATTTATCGGTTTGTGTGGGGGTGGGGAGCGCGCTGCGGCCGCGGCGTGCACGCCTGATGGCTGCCCCCGCTGCCAGCTCTATTCTGGGCGAGGTACTTATATGAAGAATTGGGCATTGAGCGGCGCGCCGCCAGAAACCCGACCCCCGGCGGCGGTGCGCAGTGCGCAGTACGCCCACCGCCCACCGCCGGCCCGGCGCAAGTGTTCCCGGCCGCTACTGTTCCCTGCCCGAAATAAACCCCGCCTGCACACACTCGACTTGCGTCACAAAATGTCACTCTTTTCGTCTGTCCGTGCTCTATTATTGTTTCACAGTTTTAAACCATCGACAGGTTAAGTAATTGTTTTTAATGCCTTAGTGCGACAGTTTCATATTTTAAAAAAAAAAAAAAAAAAAAAAAAAAAAAAAAAAAAAAAGAGAGAGAGAGAGAGAGAGAGAGAGTTCAAATGTTTGTAGAGCTTATGGGACTTAATTACGAGGTAATCTACTAACGCTCAGATAGTTCCTGTTATTTGTATGTGATCCTAAACGCACTGTTGCCAATACCCACTAATAATAACAGCTTTTCCGCACTATCTGTTGTCTACTAAGTATACAGAGATATAAATTTTTCGTTAGTTAAAAATATTTTTTGAATGTCCTAGAGCTAATTTCATTGAAGCTATTATGGATTTGATATTTTAACTGGCAATTTATTTTGATATAACTATGCAACCATGTGCTTTTTAGAATACTCTTAAGTAATTTTCTAGGCACTGCAGGCTCATCTTCAGATTACACTATCTGTCTGTCCACATTCTTTGTATTGACAACAGTACTTACAATCTGTTAATAAGTTTGAAACCAAGTGTGGCTCAGTACTGTGAAGTGTGCATATTATCTGACAATATGCAGTATGGAAAAAGAATCTACATTGTTAAAATTCAAAAATGTTCAAATGTTTGTATAGCTTATGGGACTTAACTAAGTGGTAATCTGTCCCTAAACTTATAACTACTTATTAACTAGCTAATACTAAGGACGGCACAAATATCCATGCCCGAGGGGGGATTCGAACCCCCGACCGTTTCATATTCCATGTGTAGTAACACATTAATGATTTTTTTTAAATAACTTGTGCGATGCTTGTCGCTGACTTCTGCCCTCTCTCTGCCAGCGTATCGATAACCATATGACAATTGTCACGTTCAATTTTTTTGCAACAAGCTGAAGGGAGAGAGCGGAACTGTTCGTCACTTAATTTCTTCTCCTTCATGTGCTAGGACGTTTTCCAGGATTTGGTGTAATTAATGTAAGTGTGAGCTTAGTTTTTTTTATTAATTTCAAAAAACCCCCACAGTTAATTTGAAATATCTTACTTACTTACAATCCCTTCCCCATTCTCACTAATTTTAAAGTTATTTATTTTCAGCAGATCCAGTACTTCATAAAGTGATGCTCGGGCATTGTTGCGATTTGTTTCGCGATTGTAATATAACATTCTCTGTGTAACTTTTATTTATTTCGTGTCTATGAATAGTTTATTACATTTTAATGCCTGCAGAAAAATCTTTGCGATGTTTATGAAGTCCGACAATTTTGCAATTTTTGGCGACTATCATGATTAATTTTCAACACGGTCATAGAACAATAGTAAACGAAATGCACAATCCCAGCATCAATTTATCGAAGTAATATTCCAGTCATCTCAGCTAGAATCACTACAGAATATGATCGAAATGTTTGTACCAGCTCTCAATAAGGTGAAATTTAGATTCCGCCGACTTTTACTGGAATGTTGCTTTCTGGTGTTGTATTTGCTACCGAAGTCACGACCGCTTCCATTTAATGGCGTAATCCAAGAATTTTGTTTAAATTGTCCCTTCCTTGTCAAAATTGCTCAGTAATTTCATTTAAAAATATTCATTTGTGATCCCCAACCTTAACTTTAATACGCAACACCCATTTTCATACGAAAGCAGCATTACACATGGATCGGTCTACGACAAATTACATTGACTGGAACGGCTGATAAATGACTACACGTTGATCATTTATACGTCGTACTTATATTTTTACATGTATGAATTATCAGTTTCTGTATAATTTTTTATTTTATTATTGTTATTATTATTGGCTTATGACCGTGTCCCTAGGAGGAAGCTACTGACAGTTCTACAAGATTACGGTACAAGAGGCAAACTTCTGCAGGCAATTAAAGGGCTTTACGTAGACTGCCAGGCAGCAGTTAGAGTAGATGGCAAATTAAGCTCATGGTTCAGTGTAGTTTCAGGGGTAAGACAAAGCTGTAACCTATCACCACTGTTGTTCATACTATTAATGGATCATATGCTGAAAACAGTAGACTGGCAGGGCGGGATTAAAATAGGTCAAAACAAAATAAGCAATCTTGCATATGCGGATGACTTAGTTGTAATGGCAGATTCGATTGAAAGGCTGCAAACTAATATTTCAGAGCTCGATCAGAGGTGCAAGCATTATGGTACGAAGATCAGCATCTCCAAAACGAAAGTAATGTCTGTGGGACAGAGATTCAAACAGATTGAGGGCCAGATAGGAGGAACAAAGTTAGAACAGGTAGACAGTTTCAAGTACTTGGGATGTATTTTCTCACAGGATGGGAACATAGTGAAAGAACTGGAATCGAGGTGCAGCAAAGCTAATGCAGTGAGTGCTCAGCTAAGATCTACTCTCTTCTGCAAGAAGGAAGTCAGTACCAAGACTAAGTTAGCAGTGCACCGCACTAACTTTCGACCAACTTTGTTGTATGGAAGTGAAAGTTGGGTGGATACAGGTTACCTTATTCATAAGGTAGAGGTTACAGGTATGAAAGTAGCAAGAATGAGTGCAGGCACTAATAGATGGGAACAATGGCAGGAGGGTGTCCATAATGAGGAAACTAAGGAAAAACGGGGAATGAACACCATAGATGAAGCAGTTAGAGCGAACAGACTGAGGTGGTGGGTTCATTTTACACGCATGGAAGAAGCAAGGTTACCTAAGAGACTCATGAGCTCAGCAGCGGAGGGTAAGAGGAGTCGAGGTAGACCAAGAAGAAAGTACTTAGATTCGGTGCAGAATGATTTTGAAGTAAAAGGCATAACATCAGACAAGGCATCAATGTTAGCATTGAATAGGGGATCATGGAGGAATTTTATTAGAGGTACTATGCTCCAGACTGAACGCTGAAAGGCATATCAGTCTCTAATGATTATTATTATTATTTACATGGGTCTATTACAATTAATTTAATGTGGTAGAGGTCCGAAACTGAGGAATAAATAAGGTAGAATCCAGAGATAATTCCTAGACGAGTATATTCTATCTTGCGTAAATACACATTCTTGTACGGAATACAATGAGTTATTCACATCTACACTCCGTAACCCATTGTTCAATTGTGTTTCAAGGGTAAGCTTTTAGTTTCTTTTCAGTTTAACTTGGCTGACCGTCAAACATATAATTTGACAAAGCGTCAACAATAAAGCTGGCGCATTGTGCATTCCTTTTTGTGCTAAAATTAACCGTACTATGTTTTAATGATATAATTTTCTATTCTCATACTGCAATTGTATAGGTAATTTGGAAGGACCGTTATATATCGCTTCGGACGGCCTGCTATCGATACTGACGGACTATCGATAGTTGCATAGTGTCAATTTGTATCGAACATGCGAGCATCAGAAAGCTATCGTAGTTTGTTTACTCGCAAGCGTAGGCGAAATCAGTTGCCTTTATGATATAGTAGAAAATTGTTTAGCCTAGATCAAAGACTCAAACCTGTCGCGTACACTACTAATGGCACAGCGGATGACGAAGAATTCGGCCAGTCGAGTGATATACAGGAGGATATATCTGATGAATAATTATATCACAATATAGTGACATTCACATCCCCGAAGCAGACAATACTCATATAATAAGTAATTTCAAAACTCGATTTTTATTTCGGTAATATATTAAGCTACCAAATGTCGTAGTTAAGACGCCACTTGTTTAATTAATGCTGTTCCTGCTCTATCAGAGTTTATCGATGTACCGTTGTCAGGAGAATAAATTATCCTCGAAAAGCTAACATTTTCGTGAGGCACGATAATTTACTAACCCGACAACGGTACATCGAGAATCTCTCAACCATACAGTACCAACAGCATTAAGGAAATAGAAAGAGAGAGAGGAGAGAGACTATATGAAATTAGATATTCCTTCCTTTTTCATTTTTTAGAAATCTAGTTCACTTTGGGACAATCACCCGTCTCCCCCTACCTCAGACAAATATCCTGTCTTAGCCACTGCTTTGCTGGTCTGTACTTTATTTTGTACTTTCATGATATATCTATTTGTCTGTCATACCAGCACCACCGAAAGAGAAGACGGCGGCGCGCTCCGACCCTGTCAGTCTGAGCAGATGGCGGGCTCGCAGCTGACACCCTAACCTTCAAGTGAAGGTGCTGCCAATCTAGCGTCATTTATCTTTATTAATGTTACAGTTATTATTACTTCCTCACGTGTTGTGCAGTCGTTTCTTTACTGTTGTGTTCCGATTGCGTCCCTTTATTCTCTGAAACTTCGAATATACTAGTTTCACATAAACGTAGAAAACGCAAACTGGCGATAACATATTGCTATAAAATCCAAACTGTTCTTTTACATGTCAGTAACGCGTTGTTCCATATAACAATAGCCAACGTTCAAAATTCAAATATTTGTAAATCTATAGGACTCATTTGCTGGGTTCTTAGTCCGTAGCTTACATACTACTTAAACTAAGGTAAACTAACATAAGGACAACATAAACACGCATTCCCAAGGGGGACCCGAACCCCCGACGGCGAACGGCCGCGCTCGCCGCAGCACGGAATCTCAGTGCGCACGGCTAATCCGCCGCGGCTTGCCAACGTACTGTAGTCAAAAGAAGTGCTATGAGGAGGACTTGAATCCCGGATCCTCGGTATAACAAACTGATGCTCTGTCAACATACACACAGGAGCTCGACATGACACGCTGCCACAGTTATGCTTTTCTGGTACTAAAAAATGTTCAAATGTTTGTTAAGCTTAAGGGACTTAAGTATTACCTTTATGTCCTCTCGGTTAGGAAGGGAGATGTTTGCGGTTGCGTGGTTATTGTAGTGGCAAGCGTCATTTCGAAGGATGATGATGTTACGTCAGTGCTTTCGGAAAAAAAAAGAAGTACAATAATGAGCATGTGAGCGTATAGCATGTTTGATTGTTATTCCCAGTTGTGTTTTTTCTTCCTGCCAAGATTATTATGTGATGGATGCTTCAGAGCAGGTTTCGAACCCAAAACTTCTGTTTCATAGTCCCCATCATCACGCTTCCGTCCTCCAAATCTATCTACCAATAGATTTGTTTCAATTTAATGCACGTACTATTCCCTTGACTTTACTGGTGTATGTCTATAAACAATTGTTGTTAAACATTACTTAGGAACAGCAAGATATTTACTGTCGCTCACTGACGATTTCCGAGAGAAAAGGTAATATTCAAATCAAATCAAATGTTTGTATAGCTTATGGGACTTAACTACGGGGTCATCAGTCCCTAAACATACAAATTACTTATGAACTACCTTATACTTAAGACGACACAAACATCCACGCCTGAGAGGGGATTCGAATCCCCGACCGTAGCGGCCGTGCAGACTATGACTGGCGCGCCGCAGACTGCTCGGCCACTGCGGCCGGCTTTTCCCGTATTCATTAGGTCAGGTGTTACTTGTTATTATAGTTTATGCACGTCCTCCTGGACTATAGGACACAGCGCGAATTATAACGGAGTTTTGGTTGATATCTAATCGGTATACAATTTTTGGTAGTGACCTAACCGTCTGACGTCGGGAGATTTGAGTGTGGGTGGCTGGCCGCTGAGGAATAGCGCAGTTAGCCCTAGCGGCCAGCCAGTCAGCTACGTAATCGCGGCTTGCTCTGCGTGGCGTCAAACGAGCGGGCTGAGGCCTTCTCTTTCGGTGCTGTCGGTCATATCCAGTCCTGTTGATGAGCTCTTTCCTAAAGTGGCATGTTGGGGCCGCGGTGAAAGAGCCGAGCGGTCTAAAGCGCCTCGCTGCAGAGCGCGCGGTTGCTCGCCGTGGAGGTTCGAGTCCACCCTGGGGCATGGGTGTGTGTGTTTGTCCTTAGATTAGTTTTTTTAATTTATTATAATATCACACAATACAACCCATTACCTAAGAATAAAATGGGCAATAGTATAATACATGAATTTCTTACGGCTAAATGGTGACATTACATTTCATTACATTACATGTTTCTGCAGAAACCACTGGACATCTTGCTGGTTGTTGATGTTTATACTGGGTGATGTGTATGATGTTGTGTCTTATGCTACTGCTGTGGTGTTACATGTGTACTAGCATTACAAACCTGTTTGTGGTGGCCAGCTCACCGAGCGAATCCCAGTGAGCATGCCCCCGGCACTGGCTTTAGGTTAGTTTACCAAGGTTTAAGTAGTTTGTAAGCTACGGACTGATGACCACGCAGTTTGGTCCGATAGATTTACAAACATTTGAATTTTGGCATGCGGGGTGAAGATTTAGACGTAGGTGTGACAAGTCGTGCACTAACGTGGCTAGTCTGGCAGGCTCCTAGCAACACCACCTAGAGAGAAGGCCGCGGCGCTCTCGTGTGACGTCAGGCAGAGTAGGTTGCGCGCGCATAGCTGACTGGGTAGCCGCTGGGGCACGGTTCACTATGCCGAAGCAGCGAGCCAGTCAGCTATGCGCGCGCAACCTACTCTGCCTGACGTCACACGAGAGCGCCGCGGCCTTTAGGTGGTGACGCTGCTAGCCAAGCTCAGTCGATATCAGGCAACGGGCTGGGTACCGCGGTGTGTGGGGCGGCTGGATGCGCCGGACGGCCCCCAATTTGTGTGTCCGGCAGGCGTTTTTGCGAGGCGATAAGTGGGCCGCAGCCGCAGCCGCAGCGGCAGTGGCACGCCAGAGAGGCTGCGGCCGCGCGCTCTGCTCCACTTGCTGCCGCCACCGACAACCACCTTCCGCAGCACGGCGCTCCTCACCACGAGCCTCGCGCTCTTTGTCAAGTGGTGGAGTGGCCGCACTTTCTAAGGCGCCTTGCTGCACAGCGTACGGTTGTTCGCCGTCGGAGGTTAGAGACCTCCCTCGGCATGAGGTCCACAAACTTGTTGGACAAGAGATAACAGAAGGGAGTCAACTAATTAAATGGAGATTGGACGCATGGCAAAGGGAATGGGATAACTGCGAGAAAGGGCGACGTGTCTATGACTTTTTCCCGAATATAAGGGAACGTCTTCGAATGGGTGATATCAATCGCAGCCGGGGTGTGATCAACTTCCTAACGGGGCACGGCCAGTACCCCACACACCTCACACGTGTGGGTCTCAGTGACAATCTATGCTGTACATGTGGAGAAATTGGGACCCCAGAACACACTGTCATTGCCGGCCGCGGTGGCCGAGGGGACTGAGGCGCTCCAGTCACGGTCTGCAAGGCCACTACGGTCGGGGGTTCGAATGCCCCCTCGGGCATGGATATTTGTGCCGTCCTTAGGATAAGCTAGTTGATAAGTAGTTTGTAAGTTTAAGGACTGATGACCCCGTAGTTAAGTCCCATAAGCTATACAAACAATTAAATTGAATCACTACAAAAAAAAAAAAAAAAAAAAAAAAAAAAAAAAGACGAGTACACACAGAACGTAAGACGTAATGCAACACGAAACGCCCACAACAGAAGACAAAACACTTATGATGAATCTGACACTGAAAGCGGAAACAGTGCAAATTACACCACAGATGACAGCCCTGACACAGACGACGATATAAGCACATGCGAAATGTAATGTGTAGAAGTAGCTCATCATAGGAGTCTCCAAATGAGAAAACTCCAGGATGGCAGGGCTCGAAGTCAATTCCGAGGGCTCCCACCCTGGACATTCCTCTCTTATTCTTGAACCTTTTACTTAAAACAATGTTTCCTATCTTCTATTATTCTCTTCCTAAAATAGTTGATGTTTTTAAGTTGCCTTTCCGTTTTCCTTACGATAAGTTTTTACGCTTTTCTTTGTATGTTTTATCTAATTACTGGAAATTTATAAAGAAAATAATGTACCACAGTCGCATAAATGTATCACATAGTTTTTGTAATCACGACCAGCTATATACCCAAAGGCAGCTGGTCCGCAACAAGGGTAAATAAATAAATAAAAAATGTCTCTAGCGTAAGTTTCTATAAGATAATTTAAGTAGTTTGTAACGCTATGAACTGATGACCAACGTCGTTAAGTCCCTTAGATTTACAAAAATTTGAACAAATGTCATGACCACCCCCTCCAAGCGACAGAGACGGTCGAGGGTTCGATTCTGAAGGGGGTCACAGGCCACTGTGTGACTTTTCGGTCTTCGTCATCACCCTCCGGCTACCTCTCCCCAATGCCACCAGAAAACGTACCTTACCGTTACCTTTAATTTCAACCTGTCACATATGTGTACGATTTTAATATCTGTAAAATAGTTATATTAAAAATAAATCATTTTAAATTGATTTTTCCGTGATATATGTGATTTTATTGTACTAATTATAGTAATTGTACGTAATATTTTTTTCGTCAGTAAACAGCACAATTCATCAACGTAATAGCCTAATCAATAAATTAAATTTTCATAAAATACTGTTTTTGAAAAGTATGTGTCCAAAATCTTGCGAACTGCATCCGTCAAGCAGTTAATTTAAGAACTGTGGTAGAATATCAGATAACCTCATAATTTGTACAGTGTGAAGTGTACACTGTTACACGTAGCACCACAATTGTGCTTTGTATGCAGACTGTGGCTATCGAGTGTGATGTTTTGAGCACCCTAAAGCTCCAGCAACAACGAGTGTGATAAGGAGAGGAATGCTGATTACTTCAATCACCTTTGTGGAGGTTCGAAAAGCCGTTGGTATAAGTGAGTAATATCTAATTAGTATATTTGAAGTGGCTAATGAGATGTACAAGAATAAATGAAATTAATTCAAAAAATAAATACTCCCGTAAATATTTGCACACACTTCATATCTGAACATAGAAATGTTTCAATTAAAATGATTTTTTTTTGGGGGGGGGGGATTGGGGGAGGGGTCATGACCCCAGACTCCCCCTTGGATCCGCTACTGCCAGGCGGGCCCACAGGACTTTTGAGGGCACGTGTGTCGGCCGCAGTGTGACAGTTACACAGCGCACAGACCGTACAAAGTATAGACTGCGCGTGTCGCTATCTATGGCGTGTTTCGGTTTGAAACCAACATCTAATGTTCTCGCGTGTCACGTGACTTAGTTTTGGCCTTCATGAGCAACAGACTTCGCATTTATAGATAAATTTATGCATTGATTTTAAAATTAGAACGACTTCTCGTAGACCCTACTCCTGTTATACATGCAACAGGCAAAGTAATGTAATTTCTACAAAATTGCTAATATTAATGCGCCGCGCGGGAGTAGCCGAGTGATCTGGAGCGTCACTTTACGGATCACGCGGTATCCCGCGTCGGAGGTTCGGGCATGGATGTTTGTGTTGTCTTTAGTATAAGTTAGTTCGTAAGTAGCTTGTAAGTTTAGGGACTGATGATCCCGTAGTTAAGTCCCATTAGCAAATAATGCGATCATTATAGTTTTCGCACGTGGCCAAGTCAAACGTATTTACAGATCTTTACTCAAGAAATAGAATTACTAATAGGAAATCACTGTTTTGTGTAGTTAGCACATCTTCATGGTGCGATCTGCTTTGATAGTGAATATTATTCCAAAGATCGCTTTTTGTAATTGTTATTACAGCATAACCAGCTTCGGCAGTCTAGCTGCCATTTTCAGATGCCTAGTTTTTACATCAAGTATGTAGGGACGTGGGAATACTGAGAGATAAACTTTATAAACTTTGATCGTGAAACAAGGCATCTCCGCCATAAAAGACGGCATCTTGACTGCTGAAACTTGTTATGAGGTAATCATAACTACAAAAAAGCTATATTTGGCATCATTGTCACCAGCATTGCTTAATGCTGTTAATTTTTTATGTTTTTCTACTGATGAATGTGATTATCGACGGAGGTGTCTTGAATGAGTTTTTATGTCATCGAGTAAGTAATTTCTAATGCAGGTCTGCCTTCAATAGCGATATACAGCTAATAAAGATGATTATAGACTATTCGGCATTATTTTACGACGTGATTCTACCCGTATGCTTTGACCCATGACGTTGTCAACATGTTTGGAAAATACGTATGTGGGATAATATCATAATACTTATGTGTTGTAGATAATAAATAACCTGTGGTTATCCTTGTAAATTACAGATTACAAGCCACGTCTGGGGTTCGAATCCCCCCTCGGGCATGGACGTTTGTGTTGCCTTTAGTATAAGGTAGTTCGTAATTAGTTTGTAAGTTTAGGGACTGATGACCCAGCAGTCCAGTCCCATAACTTCACAAACATTTGAACAGATTACAACAACAGAATATACTTCGATCACAGGTCTCAGCCCAAAAATTCGCTCGTCCGACGGTCACTTGCGCAAAAAAAAAAAAACAAAAAAAAAAAAAAAACGACATGGTATCACCCAGACGTCACGGGTGGAATCGCGTCACAAATGATGCGACTATTCATTGTAAAACAGCGTCATTACCTTTCACCTAGACACACGTGAAAATTGTGAATGTCGCATTAACATTTGGGTCTGCGAAACAATGTTACCTTTACTAGTAAATGTATAATAAGAATATGATAACACATTTTGTTGTTATATCAGTGCTTGATCTTAGTTATATACGAGAAAAACAAAAGCTGTCAGCCGCACCTTACATTCCTCACAAATACGAACTCGGCTAACTGTCCCTATTCACGTGGCTTAAAAGTTAGTTTCTTTATAATGTTGTCGTGCTCAGTCTACGTTAACTTTGGTCTATGACGGAGGGTAACTCCACCCCCTCTCCCGAAAACACTGTCCTGGGCTTTGATCGTAGTTCCTTTAGACGACAGCAGATGTCAGCCGGTCTATTTGCTTCGTTGCGGTAAACTGCAGTCGTAATACTTCTCCTTCTATGACATCAGGGCCGGCCGCGGTGGCCGAGGGGACTGAGGCGCTCCAGTCACGGTCTGCACGGCCACTACGGTCGGGGGTTCGAATTCCCCCTCGGGCATGGATATTTGTGCCGTCCTTAGTTGTAAGTAGTTCATAAGTAGTTTGTAAGTTTAGGGACTGATGACCCCGTAGTTAAGTCCCATAGACTCTACAAACATTTGAACATTTTGAACATGACGTCAGGCGGCAGCCTGGAGTAGATGCAGAACGTAGGTCGATGTAACATCTCGATCTTTGCTGGAGTTTGTGAGGAAGCGATGGTGGCGGTATCCACCTGCAACCGGGGCTGCCTCTCGTATCAGTGCCACCACGTATCGTCTAACAGGATTCCTGGAAACCCCAAGCGCTGCATTCCCGCTCCTTGTCAACGAGTCCTTACCAAAGTTCCCTGTCAGTCACCCCCCCCCCCCCTTCGTCCCTGTATCCTTTTCCACCCCATGGGTTCGGTTGCCAGAATTAACCAGCGCATTTTCCTTGCCTGTCATTAACAGACGACTGAAAGGAGACTCACAGACAGCTAAGGTTTGAAGTTGGTCAGTCATTCGTTGAGTTTATGCTAAGGGTGATCCAGCGTTGGCCTTCCCATTGTTCGTAACTGCCTGAGCCCGTTCTCTCCCCTCTTTCTCCCCAAACTCAACCATCCTCTGTCGTATTCTCAGGCTGTTTATCATTACACTCGCGACGAGTGGCTGAGTGACATGCCACTGGTGTTCGTTTGCCTCCCTTTCGTAAATATCGGTAGGATCCATCTCAATAAATACGGAACTTTCTGAGCTGGGGTGGCTTGTATGTCTCAAAAATACAGGTAGCAAACAAATGTGACCACAGTGCTTTTGTATTTATTGATGATTCATCATCTAGGTACCTACGTATATGAAGGCAAGGAAGAGGGGAGCTTTGCCCCTCTCCCTAGGTCTGAAGGAAAGAGAAATATATAGTTCACACAGGTGATTTTATTTGAAGAAAATTATTTAAAAGTCATTATGTTAGTAACTGGACTATGTTTTTAGCAGAGCAGGAACTGGAAATTTCTGTATGTCTACGTAAAGTGAGCATTCATCTTCCAACATATTGAAAATTTTTCGTACCACCAGGTCTTGACGACTCCCGCCTTAAAAAAAAATATAAAAGGAAAAAGAAAATTCAAATATTTGTAAACCTATTGGACCGAACTGCTATGATCATCAGTCCGTAGACGTACAAACTACTAAAACTAACTTACACTGAGGATAACATACGCACCCATACTCGAGGGAGGACTCGAACCTCCAACGGGAATGACTGTCCAGTCCCTAACATGATGTCTTAGACCACGCGGCAATTCAGCCCTACTCCTTTTCCGCATCCCTGGCTGGAAAAGTCGCATTTTCCATTAATATCGTCGACGAACTGCAGACTCAGCTTCATATGGAGAAGTTACAGGAATCTTCTTTTCCTTTGGCCATTCCCCGTACATACAGGTTTGGCTGTGTCAATTCGGATTGGGCGTATTAATATTTACGGGGTTGCCGGATGCCCTTCCTGTCGCCACACTATGTCCCCCGGGAGTAAATGCATACCCCAAATATTTGTATTTGGTGTTGTATGTGGGAAAGTATAAAGTGTTACACAATGTTTGAGTATCGTGTAACTGAGGCGGGACTTGGGTACCAGCCCGGTATTCACCTAACGGAATGAGGAAAACCACCTTAAAACCACATCTAGGCTGGCCGACACTCCGACCACCTTCGTTAAACGACAAGGCGGATTCGAACCGGGGTCGGTACGACTCCCCGTCTCGGAAAGCGGTGCATTAGACAACACGGCTAACCGAGCGGGTGGAGAAATTACAAGAACACTGCACCTTAATTCCAATGTACCTAGAAGATGTAGTGATTGTTCTGGTGAAAGATACAGAAATTTGGTAATCGGTAATGCAGCAAACTAAAGGATGTTATAATTTTTTTCGTACTTACTGTGTATTAGACTTGCGCATAATAGTTCGTGATCGGGAGCGCTGACTTTAGTTCGCGGCTCTGCCGCGAACCTGTTCGCTCTTTTAGTTCGTCCACTCCCAGTGACGGCTGAACGGCGTGGTCTGCGCGTTCAGGTGGAGGTGGAAGTTCCCCCACCTAGCTTCTTCATGCGCTTGCTGCTTGAGCCGCTAATGATATCACGCAAACCAAAAGAAACGGTTTGTGGATAATTTCTCACGTTTAAGATTAGAGTTATCTTTATATCTTGGCATTATGGAATTTATTAGTCAGATATTGCAGAGTGCAGAACACATCAAAACAGAAATTTTGTAGCACTGAACTATGTAATCTAGCAGGCAGACGCACACTTCGAAAATGACTCATCAGCAGAAGGCAAAAGTGATTTTCAATTCTGTTACGCGCCCTCTCGCTATTGCCCGTCGGTCTTCGGAAAAGAATCCAACGAACAATGAAGCGAAATACGTTTGGCATATTCGTCCGCTGCTCCTAGTTCGTCCGCTGCTCCTAGTTCGTCCGCACCTTCTAGTTCGTCCGCTGTTTTTGGCTTTTCCTACCGCTACTAAAAGAGCTCTTTTTTATGACAGCTTTTTATATAATGAATCAGTGTTGCCATAGCGTGTGCTATTATCCGTATTTTTCGGCAATTTGACATCAAATACTTAGGCAAATAAACCAGTTATTTACACGAATGCGTGATACAATGGTATTCAACTACTTTGAATAGAGAGTACTCGTAGTACTTTATTTTTAAAATAGATTTCTTGTGGCAGTGAAAAATGAAACTACAGCTGACCTGCATCTCAGCTCGAAATGAAGGTAACTGGCAGAAGGGAATCACGCAATTCAGCGCGCTCTCGCGTCCTCTCGCTGTTCCCTGTCAGTCTACGGAAAAGGAGCGGACGAACTAAGAGGCGATGGATCTGCGAACTAGTTCGCGTAGTTCGACTGTGGAAGCGCTCTTCCGAACTAGTTCGTTCGCGAACTACAAAAGACTAGTGTGTATTACCGTTTTCTAACCATGTAGAATCTTTTTCCATACTGTACATTGTCAGATAATGCGCACACTTGACAGTATTGAGGCACACTTGGTTCCAAACTTATTAACGGATAGTAAGAACTGTTGTGAATACAAAGAATGTGGACAGACCGGCAGCGTAATCTGTAGGTGAGCCTACAGTGACTAGAAAATTACTTAATGAAAAAAATAAAAGTATCCTAAAAAGCACATGGTTGCATAGTTATATCAAAATAAATCGCCAGTTGAAATATCGAATCCATAATAGTTTCAATGAAATTCGCACTAGGACTTGCAAAAAATATTTTGAACCAACGAATATGAGTGTATACTTAGTAGATAACAGATAGTGCAGAAAAGCTGTTATTTTTAGTGGGTGTTGGCAACAGTGCGTTTAGGATCACATACAAATAACAGGAACTATCTGAGCGTTGGTAGATAACATCGGCGGGGTGCTGTTGCAGCGACAAAGGTAACGAGTATCACAGGGCAGCAGTATAACTCCTAGAGAGACAATGATCCCCTTTTGTCTGTTTGAGACAATCGTAGAACTGTAACTCACTGGCGCAAGGACGCGCACGGAACAGCAGCGCGGGCTGTATGAGGGTAATTACGACAACGGCGACAGCACAGACAGGCGTTTCCCCTCGCGCCGCACGCATAAAAGGGGCGAGGAGGAAAGCGCACAGCCGTACAGGTGGCCCGTGGCGCAGCCGGATGCTCGCGAATGAAAGGCCGCTGTCTGGAGCTACGCCGGCCGCCGAGGAAGAAAGGAGTATGGCAGTGAATGTGTGCTAGGTTCTAGCTGGCGGCTGGCGGCTGGTGGTGGCGGATCCTGCCGCTTATCGCGCCGGCATCGTGCCGATGGACAGCGGGAGCAGGCGCCTAGAGGTAGGCGGGTAGGCGGGGCGAAAGGTCTCCAGGGTTACGCCTCGTAAAGCTCCGCAGGAGGCAGTGGCAAGGGCGAGAGCACCTGCCGACGGCGGTGTACGGAGAGCTGGGATCAGGAGTAGGGGAAGTGTTTATGAGCGCTGCTGCCTATTCATCAGCCAGTGTAGCGTTTAAAAGTAACTGGCAAGGAAACTACCAAAGGTAAAACTATTCACTGCAAGTAATCACAAATGAAGAGGCCTAGTTATTTGATTCCGCCAAATATAAAAAATGTTCAAATGTTTGTAAATCTATCGGACCAAATTACGTGGTCCTCAGTCCGTAGCTTACAAACTACTTCAACTAAGGTAAACTAACCTAAGGACAACACACACACACACACACACACACACACACACACACTCATGCCCCAGGGAGGACTCGAACCTCCGACGGCAAGCAACTGCTGGCTCCGCAGAGAGGCGCCTTAGACCGCTCGACTACTCCACCTCGGCTCGCCAAGTATAATCATATTTCATTTTATATCTACGACAATCCCGTGTCACGATGTTTGTCCGCGATGAAATCAAAAACTACTCAAAATATGTCAATGGAGTTGTGTACAGTGAGTTTGATTTAGTCCAATTTAAATAATAGGATAGTTTTAAACTCAATTTATAGTCTCATTCCGAAGAAAGCAGGTGCAGTCAGGTGTGAAAACTACAGAACCATCAGTTTAATAAGACATGGTTGCAAAATATTAACACGAATTATTTACAGAAGGATGGAAAAGCTGGTAGAAGCCGATCTCGGAGAAGATCATTTTGGGTTCAGGAGAAAAGTAGGAATTCGGGAGGCAATACTCACTTTACGGCTTATCCTAGAAGATACGTTAAGAAAAGGCAAACCTACATTTCTAGCTTTTGTAGATTTGGAGAAGGCTTTTGACAATGTTGATTGGAATAAACTCTTTCAAGTTCTGAAGCAAGCAGGAGTAAAATATAGGGAGTGTAAGGTTATTTACAACTTGTACAAAAACCAGACAGCGGTTGTTGAAGGGCATGAAAGGGATGCAGTGGTTGGAAAGGGAGTAAGACAGGTTTGTAGCCTTTCTCTAATGTTATTCAATTTGTACATTGAGCAAGCTATAAAGGAAAGCAAGGAGAAATTTGGTGAAGGAATTAAAGTTCAGGGTGAAGAATTTAAAAACAACGTCATAGTAATTCTGTCAGAGACAGCAAAGGACCTGGAAGAGCAGTTGAACGGAATGGACAGTGTGCTGAAAGGGGCATATAAGATGAACATTAACAAGAGCAAAACTAATGGAGTGTAGTCTAAGAAAATCAGGTGATGCTGAAGGAATTAGATTAGGTAACGAAGCGATAAAGGAAATAGATGAGTTTTGTTACTTGGGCAGTAAAATAACTAATGGTGGTCGCAGCACAGAGGATATAAAATGCAGAATGGCAATGGGTAGAAAAGCGTTCTTGAAACAGTGAAATTTGTTAACATCGAATATTGATTTAAGACGAAGGAAGTCCTTTCTGAAGGCATTTGTGTGGAGTGTTGACTTGTATGGGAGTGAAACATGGACAATAAACAGTACGGACAGGAAGAGGATACAGGCTTTTGAAATGTGGTGCTACAGAAGAATTCTGAAGATTAGGTGGGTGGATCGCGTAACTAATGAGGAGATACTGAACAGAATTGGGGGAGAAAATGAATTTCTGGCATATCGTGATTAAAAGAAGGGATCGATTGGTAAGACACATTCTTAGACATCAAGGAATTGTGAATTTAGCGTTGGAGGGAAGTGTGTGGGGTAATAACCGCAGAGGACTACCAAGAGATGGATACAGTAAGCAGATTCATTCAGACGTAGGTTCCGTTCTTATGTGGAGTTGAAAAGCCTTGCTCAGGATTGGGTATTGTGGAGAGCTGCATCAAACCAGTCTCCGGATTGAAGACCACAATAACAACAACAATAGTCTCAATGTTATTTTTATTGCAAATTAAATGCATTTGTATATTTTAAATAAAACAATTCTGGATATTAGGCCGCGTCATGTTTTAAACCTTAGCAACTGAGTTGCCGACGTTTCGACCACTTTGCGGTGGTTCTCTTCAGGGCGGTTAACTGTTGGATGCTGCTGAATGTATACCCTTATATACTGTGATTTTTCGGTTATCTAATATCGACGTCATACGTGTAAGATGGTGATTGTTGACCGTGACGTATCAGTAGGCCCTTGCTAAACTGGTACGTGATTGCTAGGCAAAATCTTGTACCTGTTGGAAGGCAACAGCCAATCAGAAACTAGCATCCATGGGATGGGGTTGCCTGCAGTGAAAGTTCAGGCCACGCTTCAATTCCACTGTGGCCGTTGTTTGTACTGCAGACCTTGGGTCAAGTGGAGCCGCTGGCTGACGCAAACACGTGGTCCGCTGGGCAGGGATTGCCGGAAGCCACGTTGAAGGTAAGTTGTAGCCGTCCTCCCTGTTCATATTGTTAGGTCGTTTAATTATTTCGATGGCTTCTCTTATTTTGCGTTGTTGCATTCACGGTTCCTGGACAAGCACCCGAGGTTCTTTGAAGTTAATAGTACCGCTGCATTCCTCCTGGTGTTCTGCCGCAGCTGACTTGTTGACTTGTCCCAATCGTGTGTAACGCTCGTGTTCCGAAAAAATGTTCACATGTTTGTAAAGCTTATGGGAGTTAACTGCGGGGTCATCAGTCCCTAAACTTACAAACTACTTATGAAATACCTTATACTAAAGACAACACAAACATCCATGCCCGAGGGAGGCGGGAGGCCGCACGATCCGTCAAGTTCCGAAACGCAAGTGCTGATAGGTCTTCCGGTTTCACCAACATAAACTTCGCCGCGTTCACATTGGGAGTTTATACACGCCTGTAGTGTTGAGGGAATTTATTGGGTCCTTGGTGGGCCTGAACAGGTCAGGGATCTTGCGGCCACACTCGAAAATCGGTTTGATTTCTCCTCGGATAAGGACCTTGTCTATAAGTTCGCTTGTTTTATTCAAAATGACCCCGGCAATGGAAGCCTGCGAACTTATGTCTTTATATAATTTGCGAATTATTGATGAATGAAGGATTAGGAACGAAATGATTGACAGCGGCTGCATTAGGGCATTGAAGTTAAAGAATGAACACAAGTGAAAATGTGAGCCGGGCCGGGAATAGAACCCGGGACTCCCGCTCCCGGCCAGCGGTCGCCTTAAGCACTTGCCCATGCTCGCCTCCCGTCCGTCTCAAACTTCCAAGAGTCGCACGCTATGGCTGTAGCGCCCCTATACTCCATGCCCTCTTACACTCGTCATTACGGATTCCCGTACGAGGTCGAACGTATGACCGCATTTGCGGTGAATAAAGTGAAGCTAACGCCGTCTTCGCGTGTAAATACTTACTATATTGATGTGGTGCCTGTTATTTCGGACATGTCCAAAAGAACAGACCAGTGTAATAAGTCTTTATATAGGTTCGATAAGTATCTAATAATTGGCGCTATTCTTCAGCTTGAAATTTGGGTTAGCAGCAAAGTTCTCCCTGATGGAGGACACGAACCTCCGACGGGCAGCAATCGCGCGCTCCGCGGCAAGACAGCTTAGAGCGCTCGGCCATTCTACCGCGACAAAGTGGCGTCCAATAGAAAACTTGCACTAAGTCACTGAGGCACACGAAATTATTATTATATTAATTTAGGACTTTCAATGATGCTACAATTTATTTCAAATTACATATGTTATCCTCATTTACGTAAGGCACAACTTTTATATATAAAAATTTTTCGTGAGTTTAATGTCATTCTAATATACAGAAAACTTAATTGCTGTACGTTAGCCGCGGCAAATTGGCCGAGCATTGTCAGGCGCCTTGCTGCGGAGCGCACGGTTGCTCGGACATGAGAGCTGTACGTTAATCACGCTCTAACTCAGAAATGTCTTCACGGATTTGAATGTTTTTCTTTTGTTTGCTTTAATACAGGGGTAGTTTAGCAGAAAAATAGGGAAAACTCAAAGCAATAGCAGAAAAATAGAAATTGGTAATTTTTAAATGTGGTTATTTTTTGTGCTGCCATACGATTTATCCGACTGCGATAAAATTTCGCACACTTGACTTTCAAAATAAGAGGATTGGTACTGTCTACGTAATACGAGGGGATTTGGAAAATGAGTTTTTCCTGTCAATTGTGGTCAGAGTTATGTATGAGAGGAAAAAATAGATTGAGCATTAAAGACATACCTTTAGTTTTCTACATAATTTCCAAGTACATTGAGACATTTGTCATACCGCTATATAAGCTTCAAAATGGCGGATGGTGTAGGCGCTCCCGACCAAGGATTGCAATATGGTTTTGCGTTGACGTCACCGAGTGTGGTCTCGCATTGTCATCCAACAGCAGAGCGCCAGTTCTAAGAAGGCCAGGCAGCGTTTTACGAAATACCTCTTTCAATTTCTACAGAGTAGCACAGTACCGCGCAGCATTGATGGTTTCATCATCCAAAAAGTTGAGCAACAAAACTCCCTGGGCGTTCCAGACAACGGTGGGTAGCATTTTACCTGCAGACGGAGTGCTTTCCAACTTCTTTCGGACAGGTGATGACGGATGTTTCCACTCCATAGCCGTTCAACGCTTCTTCCGTATGCAACGCCCTGATTTTTCCTGAACTGCTTTTTGAAGCTTATAAAGCGGTTTGACAAATGTTCAATGTACTTGAAAATTATGTAGAAAAATAAAGCCATGTCTTATCTTTAATGTCTCATTCTATTTTTTTTTCCTTTCATACACATCTGTGCCCACAGTTGACAGGGGAAACTTATTTTTTCAACTCTCCATCGTACATCACTCAATACGTGGCGGAGGGTACCTCACAATAGATTTGGAGACCAATCTACAGTTTTATTCCTGTCTTGATGAAATATGCAGACTTGACCTTCAAAACAAGAGAAACTCGGCTTTTTCATAAGATTTTGTACGATGTATGAAGGAGGGTACCTTTCACCAGACTTTGTCTCCGTTGGACTGATCACCATAAATATGGCAGGTATTGCAATTTTTTACATACAGTGGAGTTAGGTGATGAACGGAAAGAGGGGACAGGAGGAGATCGTCAGAGAGTGGGGGAGGTAATGATAGAGGTAGGGGAGGGTAGGTGGAGGAAGAGGAAGAGAAGGATGCAGAGTAGGTAGACAGTGTCACAGAGAGAGGACGAAGAAGGAGATGGACAGAGAAAGGAGAGAGGAGTACACAGAACAACCGAATTTAGGAATTAGTAAATATCCTAGCAACGCCGGATTTTCAGGTAGCTAAATACAGTGAGAAGTATAAGAGGTCAAAGAGGTAAGAAAGAGGCATGCAAAGAGATTAAGGGAAGGAGTTTAGGATGTATATCCAATGTCCATGCATGTTTAGCAATTGGGAAGCATTTCCTTCTCCACCGTTGCCAAAAATCCCAGCGTGACCTCTGTCTCGGATGACCACGGTATGGGAGGGACGTTAAACCCTAAGCTCCCTTCAGGTCACTACCTGTTTGCGTGGCGCCTATCCAACGGCTTCCACGACGAAGAAAAAATGTAAAATGTTCTCAAGTTCCACTCATTAAAAGGTATAAATAATCTTATCCAAACTTCAACACGGTAGGACAAGTGTCACAATTTGAAACTGCTTCTTTATCTTCAAGCTGACAGGTCTCAAATATGCAAACTTTGCTTACCCATTAATCTAAAATGATTACATTTAGCTACTTGTAACAAACTCGACATATTATTTTAAACATGTAGGAAATGCTTTATCATAACACCTCCCACAAAACAATGAAAGGAATTTTTTTATCGATTATTACATATACGCTGTTCATGCGCTCATCCTGCATTTGCCATGACGTTTCAATCTATTATCTTTATTAACTAACTATTTTCGTAAAACGTTTTTCTGACAGTACTTATAGATATCATGCTATCTTTCTCTTTCGACATGTTTTCGCACATGAAGGGTCGGCTCTGTCGTAAATCCGGATTTGGAGTGGCCGGATGCCCTCCCTGTCGCCAACCCATGCCCCCTGGGAGGAAATGTGTACCCCAAATGCGTATAGTGTTCATGTGTGTAAGTGTAAAGTGTTACAAAATGTGTAACTGAGTCGAGACTTGAGGACCAGCCCGGTATTCACCTAGGGGTGTGTGGAAAACCGCCTAAAAGCCACATCAACGCTGGCCGGCTCTCCGACCTTCGTTAATCCGCCAGGCGGATTCGAACCGGGGCCGGCACACCTCCCGTACCGGAAAGCGCTGCGGTAGACCACACGTCTAACAGAGCGCACTGCAAAACTATATCACCATACGGATCGTAGTTTAGGATAGATAACGTGAGAGACACTTGAGACGTCTCAAAAAATACGTGCTTTTTGAATTGTCGTGCAGTAAAACTTCAGCCTCAAGTGTGACGTTCCAATTTATTGCTCATTTATATGTTGCAGACATTATCCACACGTGTCACTCAATATACCGCTAAAAGTGTACCATGGGATAACACATAGTCAAGAGATGTGACGTCATAAATATTGAGACGCGTGGAAAACAAACTTTTGCTTATATGGAGTCCAAATTACCCTTGATTCTGCGAGCACTTACTGATTCTAACAAACTTTAAGCACAATTTCAAACCATTTCTCAACTTTCGTCGATCACATGGTTGAAGTTAAATATTTAGCACATTAATTTATTTGTTATCAATAAGCAGTTCTGCACATGGGAAATCGATACGGAATTTTATTTGTAGAGTCTAACAGTTTATCTTGGTACTAACTGTAAGATACAGGAATATATGACCGAGCTACGTTTCGCAGTGGTAACACAATGGACTTGCATTCGAGAGGAAATCGATTCAAACCCGTCTCCAGCCTGCTTTAGGTTTTCCGTGATTTCCCTAAATCACTGCAGGCAAATGCCGGGATGGTTCCTTTCAAGGGGCAGGGCACGGCCCATTCCCTGCTCCATCCTTAGCCAAAAATCAGAGCGTGAGCTCCGTCTCTAATGACCACGGTGAGGACGGAATTTTAAATCCTAATCTTCATTCCTTCCCGATCATATGATTAACTGTAAAAGTCTCCCTCGTGCAGCGCTACTTGTTCATGTATCCCAGAATTACCTAAACATACGAAAATTTTCATTTTTCAACATGACTGAAGCTAATCTTACTGACACCGGCTTGAAAGAGGATTCGCAACGGTTTGCTTCCTAAACGGTGGCTAGGTCACAAGATCGCACGGAGCCGTATGGGCAGTTGTTTCTGCCGTACTCATTTGCGAGCGGTACAGGAAAGGAAGTGGCTAGTAGCCGTACAAGGTACCCTCCACCACGTACCATACGGAGGCTTGCGGAATTCTTATGTGATTGTAGATGCGCCAGTGACTCCCAGGTCATGTTACCTCATGTATCATATACGAGATTTGTTGGAACACTTGGCGTATGTGTTCCTCATTTGAGTGAAATGCGACGCCAGATATCCATAGGAAAGAATGCAGCACTTCCAGAAATCCTTGCAAACGTATGGGACGAGTGTGACTGTCGGCTAAAGGACTTTCGTGCGTCTGGTGCATAAACATTAAATATTTGCGGAAGGTCAATCAAAAACTTGAACCTAAACGTAACTGTGAAAAGTACTGCATAGAGGTCTGCGCTTGCATGTAAGCGGCGTACCCTGTAAAATCGGATGATTCTTTCGACAGTAGAAACACTGTCGCTTATAACCGTAAGCCTCAAGTTTCTTTCTTCACTCCTGTAGAAGATATGTTGTCGTTATATTCGAACAAGGGAGCCAGCAAATGGTAAATAGAGGATCCTAGGTAGTCGTCACGTTCCATGACTTCCGAAGGGTGTTCGATACGGTTCAGCGCTGTAGATGTCGCCAATTGAGTAAAATACGAGCGTGCGGAATATCGGACAAATTATGTGAGTTGGCTGGGTATTTCTAGCAGACGGAATAGTAGTTTTTGACATGCCCCATGTCAGTGGGGAAAGCTGCATAAATGACCTGGTATATAACAATGTTCAAATGTTTGTATAGCTTATGGGACTTAACTACGGTGTCATCAGTCCCTAAACTTACAAACTACTTACGAACTAGCTAACACTAAGGACGGCACAAATATCCATGCCCGAGGGGGGATCCGAACCCCCGACCGTAGTGGCCGTGCAGACCCTGACTGGAGCGCCTCAGTCCCTTCGGCCACCGCGGCCGGCTGGTATATAACAACGGAATTTCTATGGCGCTTTTCGTGGGAGATGCTTTACAATGCAGGGAAGTCGCAAGGTTGGAAAATAGTAGCAAAATGTAAGAAGATCTGCAGTGCATTAACGTTTAGTGCAGCAAATAATTGACCCTCAACATAAGCAATTGTAAGTACTGCGACTGCATAGAAAGGAGGCTTTTTTGTATTATTACACGACAACTTTCAAAACCACGAAAAAGTCTCCCTTGAGTGTGATGTACTTTTCAAGTGCTTGTACAATACATTTAGTGTATAGTAACGTAGTCGCCGCTAGCCGAGTGAGAGCGAAAATGTTTTTATCGTAAAGTCTTAGGCTACTATGTCGCTTCTAGCAACTTTTCATACTTTAAATTAAATTCTTTATTTAGTTACCAAGGAAATATTAATTGAAATTACTGAATCATAGTTTTAAATAAAATAAAAGTACTTGACAGACATTAATGAATACTCACAATTTCATAGGAATATAGCTGGGCCGATACAGCGTTGCCGGCACTGTTACTAGCTTCCACTGCGAAACGCTACGGCTGGAGCAGAAACAATTAATTGTATTCTGTAGATCAGCGGTAACAGACAGGCGTTTCCACAGATACGTTTACAAAGCCGCAGTACATGGCTAGTTCCGGTAAGCTCAGGAAGCGTCAAGAGTCAATCCCACTCCAACTACGGGAACTTTGTTACACCACTTCGACTACGGTAATTAAAACTGAAAATGATATTATTATTAAAATTATGATACCATTATTTGTTAACATTTCCATTTGGAAAATCTAAAATGTAAGACATATATAAAAAGAAGTTGCTGGTAGCAGTATTTGAAGTTAAGACTTTACTATCAAGTAACTTACTAGCTTCAGACTCGTCTAGTGGCTCATACGATAATAAATGTAGAAATTTATCATAGTTAACAAATTTTGGAACCCCCCCCCCCCCCCTCTCTCTCTCTCTCTCTCTCTCTCTCTCTCTCTCTCTCTCTCTCTCTATATATATATATATATATATATATATATATATATATATGTGTGTGTTTGTGTGTGTGTGTAGCCTCACTATTTTCATTGCTTGTGAAAATCGAAAATGCCTAATTTTTATTCTGCGTGAGTTTTTTTTTTTTTCACAACGCTTCTCACTCTATCTTGAAGAAAGCATACGGTATTAAGATCTGAGTTTTTGACACGTGGTAGTACAGCCTCTTAGCTGTCTAATAAAACATTTACCTTTTCATAATTCGTAACAGTCGTTTTAAAATGACACTCTTTGTCAAGTACGTGTATGTAATTCTTCAAAAAGTTCGATAGCGGACAGCTCACTGTTCGATGCATTTTATACCATACATTATAGAGAGTGAAATAGAACTACCGAAAGGTTTTTGAAACGGTTGTCGCAATGAAGCTGTCTCGGTTAACTAGTAACAGTGTGTTAATATCCATATCATTACTCTCCACTTCTTGGTCTTCTTCCCTCCTCTCTACATCAGTTTCCTGCGCTCCCTGTGTATCCTCTTAGAACTACATCTAACATCTTTAGTGTTATGTCCAAAATCGTATATCTCCGAAAGTTCTTGACCGAAAGTTTTGAAATTTTAACACAATGTTTTGCTGGAATATCCGCATGTTTGAAATACATAATTTTTCAGTATATGTGATAAATTAATTTATATAAACTTTATTATGGTCAAAAGTTGATACAAAAAATCGCAAAAGTAATATACATATAGGTTTTATACAATATATTCAAGAAATACGTACATAGAAATCTTCCTGTATTAAAATGCAACGTTGTGTCAAAACTTCAAAATAATCTCTCAAGAACTTTCAGAGATTAACGTTTATACAGAAACCAACAAAACAGAGGGGATTAGAAGGAGTAGGGGGTGTTATTTTTGAACAACTACCAGCACTTACAAAATGTTAATCGCCGGGCATGTATGTGTGTGTGTGTGTATTTCTCTGTAATTGCGTCGTGTTTGGGTAAGTGATATACGGTTTCTTTGGAAGCATTTTATAGAAAACAATCAAATTTCTGTAATACGAGGTATTCACCAGTTGCATTGAAAAGGCAACTTCTTGTTTGTCCTTCTATTTAAAGATTGCCTCGATGGCTTCAATGTTCAAATGTTTGTAAATGTAAGGGACTTAACTGCTATGGTTGTCAGTCCTTAGGTTCAAAAACTACATAAATTAAGTTACATTAACCTAAGGACAAAAAAGCACACCCATTCCAGACGGAGGACTCGGACGCACGACAGAGAGCAACAGCGCGCTCCGCAGCTCGGGACTCGGTGGCTCAGTGGTAACTTGCGAGACTAGAAAGCCAAAGGTCGCGGATTCGATCCCCTGTCAGTCACTTTTTTATCTGTCACTTATCAATTCTTTCAGCTCTGCGAATGCTGTTGACGTCGAAAATGCCGAGTGGCAACGTAGTTCGCGATCCACCTTAAACTGTAGGTCCACCTATAATTAGCTTTTTAAGTCAGTGCAAGGGTCAGGGGGAGACAAAGGCATACGACCTCCAACAGTGCCATACCTGTTAAGGGGGACGTGTGCGAAACACAAAGTGCTGTTCGTCATTGTATTCGCTGCAGAATGTCAACACAACAAGCTGCAACGCTTCTGCGGCCAAGCTCGACCCAGTCTTACACTGTCGACTGTCCAGAAACGTTAAAATTATGGTCCTATCTTTTGTACTTTGTAAGATATAAATGTCTGAACTCTGCCCCTTCTCCTTGAATAGCCCCAGCCCTGTATTACGTTGATTGCGGAGGAGAAGCAAACTTTATTACCGCAATATTACGCTGTGCAGCATTGCACCTATTTTTGCTCTTTAGACGTTGAGTTTACTGTTCCCGCCAAAAATCAGTAACTACCATAATACTTTAGTTCATCACTTTATCGCTAAATCGCTGGACCTAAGAAAGTAAAGAAATATATTGCCGCACATTTCCAAAATTTTCATTTCCGTTTGTCTTTTGTTTATTACTTTTGCATGGTATTCTGGCCTTTGTTTAGTGTTGTTTTTGACTCCAATATTATTTACGTTAGCTTGTTTGATTTCTTTATATCAAAGTAACTTGTGATAATTATTTCAGTATTGTGAGTACTTAAAAATGACTGAAAATAACTATAGCCCTGGTCAATCTTTCCAAATCATTGCATCATAGCAGCAGACCATCACCTGGAAGGCTGGTACGAGAGATATCTCATATTTGTGTATTGAATGTAATATACGTATTTTTTGTCACCCCGTGTTTCAAACTTTATCACACTGCGATTCATTATGACGAATGGTTGATGTATTTGTAGGTATGGATGTTGTTAATATAATTAATATCTTTTCGGTGCTATATCGTCATTTTTAAACTAATAGACAGTAAAATTTGAATTTCGCCACAATTAAAAAAAAAAATCTGAATATCTGTGTGTAATACACTTTTAAATTCTGTAAACAATATACACTCCAAGTAACTGTTTCCTTACAGGAAATTGAAACCTCAATAATTCTAACTATAGTTCTACTTTTCGTACATCTGAATCTATGCTTGTTCTACAGCCATTCAAACTTTGACGAAAATAATAGAAAACATCCAACACACAGGAAGTGGCCTGCAGCTAATTGGTAAGTCCTTTAGAAGGAAATTATGTTAGAATACACGCCACTCACATCTACCTGAATACTACGCAAGTCAACGTATTGTAACGACTGGTAACTCGTACTACCGCCAGGAATTTCCGTTTCTGTTGCACTTCCAACTGTTGTGAGGAAAGAGTCACTATCTACATGCCTGCGTACAGACTCTCATTTCTTCTATCTTATCTTTGTGGATCTTACGCGAAATGTAAGTTGGTGCCATTAGAATTGTTCTACAGTCAGCTTCATAAACAATCCGCCTAATTTTCCCCAGTAAAGTTTCTAGAAAATAACTTCGATTTCCTTTCAGAGATTGCAATTTGAGTTACCGACACGTCTCTGTATTATTGATATGTTGATTGAGCGTACGAAAAAGAAAAATATTAAAAAATGGGGGTCCTGTGGTCTGGAGTAAAATAGATATAATAATTTCCCTTAAATGTTCCGTTTGGTGACTGTGGCAGGCCTGTCGATGTGAAGAGTATAAATGTCCATAAATCGTTGCCTCACATATGGTACCTCATTACAGGGAGCCTTGTACAACTCATACAAGCAATCATTTCAACTGTTGCTCTACTGCAGCAGTTCAGAAGGCTGTAAAACGTGCCCGTAATATACTGGAAGACTTGCCATTGACTATTATATGGGTAATATGGCTGATACTTAATATGCACCGATGCTGATGATTCGCTGTCGCCGTAACATCCCACAGATGATGGGGCTGCACGATACAGCAATGTTGGACTGAAGTGTTTGTTACAAAGGATGACAGAAAAATTTTCAGAAGTAAGTTAATTAGACCCTTTTTTGTTCCGTATTCTTTCATTGATCAATCCCTAGAGTTTGTACATGGTGCAAAAATGAAGCTGTGTATACAGAGGTAGTACTGTTGCTGACTATAATTGGTCTTAACAGTTTGTAATTTCTGATGGAGAGGCTTTTAATTAAAATTAGTGCGAGCTGGGATTCGGATCTGGGAGCTCCTGCTCACTTGGCACGTGCTATACCACTAAGAAACCGCCACTTAATGGAAACGTCGACTACACGCATTGTCTTGAGGCACGTGTCCCGCAACAACACAAACTTTATTTCTGCCTCATGTTTCCCTATGTAAATACGTATCAACGTCGCGGAGGCTCTACAATAGCGGAAACAGCACTCCAGCAATGAACGTTAATGGGAAAGATCCTACCTCTGTATCTAAGGCACAGAAGATATCAACATCAAACAGTAAATCAATGTCCAGAGACATGTTTTGTCTCGGTAAACAAAGTGTCCTACTCAACTGTTTCACCCCAGACATCTCTGAACTACAAGAGATATTGAAAAACCACTTTCACGGTCATGAACGTACGGCTGGGGCTTATGAAAGTAGCCACTATGAGACACTCTAAAACGTGAAGAAATATTATTTTGAACACAAACTTATGTTTCTTTAAATGGATATCCCAGATTATTTCTTAAGCAATCGATAGGATGAAAAATCACGAATAAGAATGGCGTCGGTTGCATCGCGATGCGTCAATTATATCCGGAGAAACTGCGAAACGAAGTTGACGTTTGAAATACATGAGACGCGGTGCTAGCGCCTCCAGGAGACTCAAGCGAGACTCACGGTTGAGTCTTGGACACGCGTTTGCACCGCGCCTCATGTATTTCAAACGTCAACTTCGTTTCGCAGTTTCTCCGGATATAATTGACGCATCGCGATGCAACCAACAACATTCTTTGTGATTTTTTATGCTATTGACTGCTTAAGAAATAATATGGGGTATCCATTAAAAAAGTAATGTTTGCGTTGAAAATAATATTTATTTACGTTTTATACTGCCTCCTAGTACTTACTTTCATAAGCCCCTGCCGTACGTTCATGACCGTGAAAGTGGTTTTTCAATATCTCTTGTAGTTTCAGAGATATCTGTGGTAAATGTTCAAATCTTTGTTAAGCTTAAGGGCCTCAACTGCGGAGTCATCAGTCCCTAAACTTACAAACTACTTATGAAGTACCTTATACTAAAGACGACACAAACATCCATGCCCGAGGAGGGGAATTCGAAACCCCGACCGTAGCGGCCGTGCAGACTGTTACTGGCGCGCCGCAGAACGCTCGGCCACTGCGGCCGGTATCTGGGGTGAAACAGTTGAGTGGGACACCCTGTATATCGAGACAAAATATGTCTTTGGACATAGATTTATTGTTTAATACCTGTCATTTCGTTAGGCAGTTACATGTACCACATTCCTTTATTTCCGAATACATTTCGGAAGGGTCGCTCAGTTTGGTTCACATTGATCGCGGTGTTGCATCTCTACGGAATTCTACCTTCAAAGTAACAATGGAGCTGAGTCCATTCTGGGGAGCGTGGGTCGAGGCAGGCGTTCCTCTCCTCCCTTTCTAGCGCTCTCTCGGGCGGCAGTGACGGCATTCGCGATTGTTCCGCCGCTACGCCGGGCGAATGCAAAAACGGGCGATAACGTAACAGCGCCGGCGCTGGCGCCGCTGTTGTTGTGGTGAAGGGATGGCCGAGGGCTGGCTGGCGCGCCTAGGAACGTCGCGGGAGAGCGGCTGGCGGCCGGCGCGCTTTCTTCTGCTGTTGCCTGCCTGCGTCTGTCACGTCATTAAGCGCCGGCGACGGGAGGGCAGGGGCGGAAACGTACGTGACTAGCGGGGGGTGGATGCTGTGCTCAGAACAAGGGCGACAACTCCTTCCAATCAAAAGGTAATCACTGCTCCCCACCACGATAACAGTCACACAACAGACGGGGGCATTTTCCAGAATGACACTAGTCTCACAGATAAACACATCCGAATTTCTGAACTAATATACATTTGCAGACTGGCAGGGCGGGATTAAAGTAGGTGAAAACAAAATAAGCAGTCTCGCATATGCGGATGACTTAGTTGTAATGGCCTATTCGATTGAAAGGTTGCAAACTAATATTTCAGAGCTCGATAAGAGGTGCGCCGGCCGCGGTGGCCGAGGGGACTGAGGCGCTCCAGTCACGGTCTGCACGGCCACTACGGTCGGGGGTTCGAATCCCCCCTCGGGCATGGATATTTGTACCGTCCTAGTTCGTAAGTAGTTCATAAGTAGTTTGTAAGTTCAGGGACTGATGACCCCGTTGTTAAGTCCCATAGACTTTACAAACATTTGAACATTTGATAAGAGGTGCAAGGATTATGATATGAAGATCAGCATCTCCAATACGAAAGTAATGTCTGTGGGAAAGAGATTCAAACAGATTGAGTGCCAGATAGGAGGAACAAAGTTAGAACAGGTAGACAGTTTCAAGTACCTGGGAAGTATTTTCTCACAGGATGGCAACATAGCGAAAGAACTGGAATCGAGGTGCAGCAAAGCTAATGCAGTGAGTACTCAGCTAAGATCTACTCTCTTCTGCAAGAAGGAAGTCAGTACCAAGATTAAGTTAGCAGTGCACCGTACTAACTTTCGACCAACTTTGTTGTATGGGAGTGAAATTTGGGTAGATACAGGTTACCTTATTCATAAGGTAAAAGTTACAGATATGAAAGTAGCAAGAATGATTGCAGGCACTAATAGATGGGAACAATGGCAGGAGGGTGTCCATAATGAGGAAATCAATGAAAAACTGGGAATGAACACCATAGATGAAGCATTTAGAGCTAACAGACTAATGTGGGGTCATGTTACACGCATGGGAGAAACGAGCTTACCTATCAGACTCATGAGCTCAGCAGCAGAGGGTAGACCAAGAAGAAAGTACTTAGATTCGGTGCAGAATGATTTTGATGTAAAAGGCATAACATCAGACGAGGCATCAATGTTACCATTGAATAGGGAATCATGGAGGAATTTTATTAGAGGTACTATGCTCCAGACTGAACGCTGAAAGGCATAATCAATCTCTAATGATGATGATGATGATGATGATGATATACCTTTGCCAATACAAGATAAGTCGAGCGAGGTGCCACAGTAGTAACACACTGACTCGCATTCGAGAGGAAGGTGGTTCAAATCAACCTACGGCCAGCCAGACAAATGTTTTCCTTGGTTTCTCTATTTATTTATTTTTTAAGTTTTCCATCTCCATCCTCACCCCAAAATCTGAGCTTCAGCTCCAATGAGCTCGCTATCGACGGGACGTTAACCCTAATTTTCGTTCCTTCCAACAGAGGAGAATTTACAAATATGGACATTATTATATAAATAAGAGAACACGAAAAAGGAAGTACTGATTTTTAATACTTATTATACGAGGAGAAAGAAAATTCAGGGTTCAAGGTCGCGTCGACGACTTGGTCCTTAGAGACGGAGCTCGCGCTCGAATTTTTGAGTAAGAAGGGGGAAGGAAATCGGCAGTGCACTTTCAAAGACCCATCCCGGCTTTTGCCTGGAGCGATTCAGGGAAATCACTGTAAACCTAATTGTGGATGGCGGGAGTGGATTTGAACCACCGTCCTTCCGAATACCAGTCGATTGTGTGTCCAGTGCGCCACTCCGCTCCGTTACAAGGGGCTTTGCGATAGGTGTGCACAAGAGAAAAATCACGAGTGTACGGAGACGTTCATCTACATCTACATAGATACTCTGCAAATCACATTGAAGCGCCTGTCAAAGGGTTCATTAACCAGTTTCATAACCTTGCTCTACCGTTCCATTCTCTAACACCGCACGGGAAGAAAAAACGCCTAAATCGTTCCGTTTTCGATCTGATTTCTGTTATTTTATTGGGATGGTCATGTCTATGATAAGCATAGATAACCCTTGTCAAAGGTAAAAATATACAAGTTTTATCTCTGACAAGGATCATCTCTGCTTGTCACGTGGATCTTAGACCGTATTTAGGAAGCTCTCAGACCCCCGACCCGTCAGTCAGCAAGACAAAACAGGCGGCCTACCTCCGAAGAAGTCCGACGCAGCATCGGACGAAACTTCAGGAAGCAGCAAGATTCCAAGAACACGGCCTTACAACCCAGAAGATATAATACCTGTAATGTCAACCGGTCGTGAAAACCTTCACTCTATTATCTAAAGGGTTGCTCTGGAAATTCGATAAGAATTTTCGGGTGTTGTATTAGTTCGAAATGGTGTAGATTATGCTGCGTTGTTGGTTGTAAGGATTAGATATGTATACGAAAAGAGCGTAGTATTGATCTGGATCGTTCCTTGTTAGCTGTTCTCTGTGTGTCAGTCATTTTTACGATGTAAATGTTTGTGTTACAGATGTGTATCTGGTGTATTGATTTGTTAGATGGGTGAATATGATGACTGTTTATACTCGAATGACTGTTAAACGGTGGGAGCTATGTGGTCTACTGATTGATAGAAACGTTCCACAAATACTGTCTCACCGTCTTTAGTAAAAAAACATTGTGCTTTGTACGTTACGAAGTATTGCCTGTTCGATCGTGTGTTAGTGGTGTATACTTTACGACTGGTGAAATTTATGTAGCGTAGATGTTTGTTGTGGTAAATTATTTCTGATCTTTTAACTTATACATGCATAGTAAATTCGACAAGTTCGTCATTGCAAGCCATGGAGATAAGGCGAAATTACCATTTCTCCTATCTGGAGTCAGCTTCGTGACAAACAAAATGCTGGCGCGAAACTGGCAAGGAATTACTGGAGAACATCCCGAGGGAATACACAAATCCTATGGCTATACCCTATAAAGTGGAACTAACCGATGTTAAACTAGATGTTGTAATGGAGGAGCTCCCATCTATACTACGACAGCTTCATGTTGTTGGGCATCCAACAGGATTATGCAAGTACCTAGTTTCCACCCACGACTTTCGCTTGGAAGGAGGGTGTATAGTATATATTTGTCGAATCACGAGTTCTGGGGTCAAACAATTACCAGTAGTGACCTTATCGATTTTATAACATGCGTTTGCGGGAGACTTTTACTTCTTTGTTTGGTCGAGAACATGGTGGCATTACCAGGCTGGAGGCTACAGTATACACTTATGGACTAGATCGGTATACGAGGATAGCCAGTATTCACAAAGTGCATCCCTGTACAGTGTGTCAATCCCATCAATGTCATCTCAGCTAACAAAATTCCTTATAGAACAGTTATTGTATTCAATCGTCTACTATTATTATTGTTTACTAGGTTAATAATAACACCGAAAATTAACTGGTGTGTCCGTTAACCTAGTGACCTCTTCTGTCCAATAGGACATTTGCGGTCTTAAGGGTACTATACTTAAGGGTTAGTTGATTGATACATTGCGCTTGCATGGTAATCAGAAGACGTGTAGAAATATCTTGGTCGATGTTTGCGTAGGAGGCCTGTCGTGTTTTCCTGCATTGTGATGAAAGGTCGATAATCACTCTATGGGGTGCGGTAGAAGCGTTTGCGATCAATACGTTGCACGTACGCAGTTGTACTATAACAAACAAACAAAAAAGAATGTATACATAACATGTTCGATGTCTGTTTACCTGACGCTCTTCTCTGTGTGTGCTGTCGTTTTGAGACCTAAGGTGCGCTACTTTCGTCTTTACGTTGTTGTTTTAACCGTTTTTGTTTGTGTAATACTATTCCAAGAGAGGATCATAGTACAGACGGCCTTGTTGATGAATGTTTGCAACGGTGGAGTAGCCGAGCGGTCGAAAGCGTCTCGCTGCGGAGCGCGCGGTTGCTCGCCGTGGAGGTTCGAGTCCTCCCTTGGGCATGGGTGTGTGTGTGTTTGTCCTTAGGTTAGTTTACCTAGGCTTAAGTAGTTTGTAAGCTACGGACTGATGACCACGCAGTTTTGTCCGATAGATTTACAAACATTTGAATTTTGATGAATGTTTTGGCCTCTTAAGGGGCTACTAAATTTCGTTGTGTTTAACCACTGTCTACTACTATTATTAGGATGGATCATCTATCATCTACCATCGTTCGCACTTTGACATAGGACTTCGAAATATGTGAGGATTGTTGGTGTTTTGGGTGATGACTAAAATTTTTCATTGGACGATCCGGTGTTGCAGTGGTAGGTTAGCATTCTAATTAACAGAATAAGCATCTTCATTTGCGGTAGACAGGTAATGGTAATTATTGATTAAAAAATCGGAGTTAGATTTAGTGGAATGAAAGAAGAAATCACAGAATAGGAGTTTGATTTGTGTTGGAGTAAGAATTTTTGTCTATATTTTTTGTAAAGAGCTTGTCGATCTTGCTCTATAGAACTGAAAATCTGTTGTAAGTGTGCTGCATCGGGTAGGTAAAGTATTACCTTTATGTCCTCTCGGTTAGGAAGGGAGATGTTTGCGCTTCCGTGGTTGTTGTAGTGGCAAGCGTCATTTCGAAGAAGGATGTTGTTAGGTCAGTGCTTTCGACAAAAAAAAAAAAAAAAAAAAAAAAAAAAAAAAAAAAAAAAAAAAAAAAAAAAAAAAAAAAAAAGGAAGAAGTACAATAATGAGCGTGTGAGCGTGTAGCATGTTTGATTGTTATTCCCAGTTGTGTCATTTTGCGCATTATTTTTTCTTCATGCCAAGATTATTATGTGATGGATGCCTCAGAGCAGGTTTCGAACCCAAAACTTCTGGTTCATAGTCCCCACCTGACCCCTCATCACGCTTCCGTCCCCCTCTCCCCAATCGATCTACCAACAGACTTGTTTCAATTTCATGCACGTACCATTCCCTTGACTTTACTGGTTGTTAAACATTACTTAGGAACAGCAAGATATTTACTGTCGCTCTTTGACGATTTCCGAGAGAAAAGGTAATATTCTTTGTGGAATATTGTTAATACTTATCCATAGGATGTTGCAATTAATTTGATATGCAAATTAGGGTTAAAACAATAGTAATAGGGGGCTGTTTGCGACGTCTGCGTCTGCGGACGGCGGCAGCGGACCTGGCGGACGGACCTTGTGAGCGACGGCAGTGGGGGATTACCTAGGGAGGGTTCTCAGAAGGGAAAGTTGTTTACGAGGTTTCAACCTCTTGTCTTAAGTGTAAGTACGTGTTTGATGTTATGAGTCATCGTTCCCGGAAATTTCATTGTCCAAAATGCAGCTACTTGTTATCTGTCATTCGTCCTTACGAGCGTCATTGCCCTACTAAGTGCTAATAGATGTTCGACGTCAATCGCCCTTTTCTTTTGGTGAGGCTGGTGGCATCCTTTGGTCAGCGGCTGACCCTGATGCCACTAACGTCGATGGTCGATTCTTAGTGGCTCCGTACCAGCTTTGCTATACTACTGTTGTGTAATATTTTACAATATTTATCATTTGATGAACTGGATTTTAGCTGTATCATCATCAGGTACTGATTACAGAGAGATAAGCAGATAGATGTGAAAGTTTAACATTTAAAGTTCTTAAACTGCTGTATGTAGTATCTCAGTTTACTTTCAAAGACGATTAGAACTAAACCGAGGGGGAATTATTCCATGGAAATTTTCTTGTGGCATTTCTGATCCTGATTTATCAAGTTTCCATAACACTTCTGATTCTATTCTTTCGCATTGCGGTTCACGCACGAGATTAGATAATGTTAGCGCAGTGTTTCTATCAATTGCAAATGCTCATCTCGATTGTTTTATTGCGAAATATTTCCAAAATAGTACTTATATGATCATATATGATTATACTGGAATATACATCGCGCGTATTGCAGTCTTAAGCTCATTCTCCTTTTGATTACTATCAATAGAATGAAACAGCGCAATTACTCTAAGTAACAATGTGTTGACCCCACTGTATACTTTAGAAATCAAGCATTGTGGTAACGCTTTCGTGTGTTAGGTAACTGGACCACATCGTTCACTCAGTGCTTCTCCCGTTGAGGTTACCATTGTGGTGACGTATGCGCAGTGCTCTGCAGAGTGGAACAATGATAGTCACCATGAAGCGCAATGACTGGACAAGAAGCTATCTTGAGCAGGAAGTCGTTCCAGCTCTGTGTGGATAACTTCTATTTGTGTCTTCTGCGGTAAAAATTGACACTTACAAATCGGCATGACTGCACGCAAATAAACACCAACAAAGGAACGTCTTCGAGTGATTATGTAATACTGGTTTTTCTTGTGCCAGTTAATGAATGTAACAATCTTCCTTCCTCACTTCTGTGCAGCTGGTATCTTATAGAATCATACGAGGTAACTTTCCACGAGAATCAATTTAAAATAAATTCAAATTAGGATAAATGATGTGACAGTCACGACCACAAACACGTTTTTTTCCTCAAGACAGAGGTTTTACTGTTGATATTTAGTCGTCTTTAGCCATTCAGTTTTATTAGTTGCTGAATATCTGCGAGCTCAGACTTTCGAAGAATACGTTTACTTAATATTATTTATTCATTGGTTCAATGATGAGTTCCGTAGTCTTTCAATGGCTTTATTGTTACTCCAATAAGCTCTCGGTTGTATTTCTAAACCTATACCACTTTGAGGAGGTTATTTTCAAGAAGAAGATTGGGAATGTATCTTTGTACGTAGCACACGATTAGACTGGCGAAAGCGTGCGCTGTCCGACAGAAAACGTCTGATACCGATTGTTCCTGGCTTACAAACGATGTTAGCGTATGACTGTTGTGTCAACATTGCTGCGTCACGAATCGTTCTGGATCAACATCTCTAGATCAGGTGTTCAAGATTTCTCCTTAATGTTCTGAAGAAGAGCAGCGAGATTACAAAATTTTAATTCATCCTGGTAACCACCGGAATGGCGTTCTGGCAACTCCTAGTCGTTTAATATGTATTCTTTATTTTTTAATAGCACATGATTATTGAATCATAATGTATCTCTAAACTGTGTGTGTTCTGGTACTAGGGAACAGGCATGTTAAGTATAACATTTGTGTTCAATTAAAAAGTTCTTTGGTTGTTCTGAGTTTGTGTGTGTGTGTGTTTTCATTACGAGGCCCGTTCCCAAAGTAATGCTACGGTGTACGTAACATATGTACTGACGTACGTAGCTCAAATTAACATATGTTAGAAGAGTATCTCTTCCTGAATACTCTTGTTCCGTAATTTCTTTTTGTGTGGGATATTTATATGGTTTCGAGGCTTGAACAGCGTGCCATAATTAAATTCTTAAGTAAGGAAGGTTGTGGTCTTGTTAACATCCACAGGAGGCTGAAAAATATCTACTGAAACAGCACGATTGACGAGAGAAATGGACAGAGATGGATGAAGAAGTTTAAAGAATGAGCATTAAAGACAAAAAATCAGATGAAGAAATGGCAACAGACCTGTTCTCCTAAAACACCAGAGATCAGCAGAAAAGCTCATGGCGACAGTTTTTGGAATGTCACGGGAGCCAAGCATTGTTCATTATCTGGAAAGAGGTTATACAGTGAACAGTAACAGCTACAACACAACACTCAGGAAGCTTGTATAACTCGTAAGGATGAAGAGACCAAAGAAGAATTTGAAATCGATTCAAATTCATCATGAAAATGCGAAACCCCACTCGTCTTTGACCAAAAACTAGGCAAAACGGGCAGGTCAGTGGTATCTCACTCGCTCTACAGTCCACATTTAGCACCTTCGGACTTCATATTGTTTGGCCCAATCAAGGGTGACACTTTCAGGTCTCATATGAGGTGAAAAGTGGAAGTAAAGTAGTGGTTTCGTCAGAGCAAACCTGTATTTTTTCTGAAAAGGATCCCAGTGTATTACTTGTTATGGAGAAAATTCTAAATAGTACCATTCTGTAGACGAAGAGTTATTCTAATAGAATTTATAATTTGAAAGGCATCCGACGTGTTTTCACTATGTTATACCCAATGTTGCATTACTTTTGGAACGACCCTCTTATTTACATTGCTCAAAACAATTACGGGATCGGCTGATATATCATAAATAATGTAGCTATGGTAACGTAACCAACATCTGAATAAAAAACAATTGTGATACATTACGATATATTGCTGTCTCAACCCTTGAGCCGGCCGCGGTGGCCGAGGGGACTGAGGCGCTCCAGTCACGGTCTGCACGGCCACTACGGTCGGGGGTTCGACGCCCCCTCGGGCATGGATATTTGTGCCGTTCTTAGTCTTAGTTAGTTCATAAGTAGTTTGTAAGTTTTGGGACTGATGACCCCGTAGTTAAGTCCCTTAAGCTATACAAACATTTGAACATTTGAACAACCCTTGAGGTTTGCATGATGTTTACTTAGAGCGAGGCACTATGGAGCTACCATAATAGTAATTGTCATTTTCGTTGTCCTCTAACATTGTGCGTGATCACCTCGGACGGCCAGTACAGTTGCACACCTGCTTGGCAGGGACAGTGTGAGATTATCAATCAGCTCTTGATGGAGATTTGTCCAATCTTCCATGAGTGCAATATCCAGCTCTGCAACAGTTGTGGGAGGTGCTGGTCTAGCTTCAATATGTTTGCCAAGTGCATCCCAGATATGCTGAATAGGGCTGAAGTCCGATGAACAAGCCGGCCACACCATTCGTTCAATTCCTCTAGCTTCAAGCAAGTTGGTCAACAATGCTGCTCTTTGAGGACGAGCGTTATCGTCAATTACAAGAAACCCATCTCCTATGGCACCAGCGTAGGGCACAACCTCTGAGCAGTCAAAGCGCCATTATGAACAACCTAGAGGTCGGTACATACACCAATAGTGACTTCTGCCCATACCATTTGGCCGACACCATGATACGGTGATGTTTCCTGCCCATAAGCAGAATTTTTCTGAGTTAAATATTCTCTCTTGATGAGGGAACGATGATTGTCCCCCTGAACACAAAATCTTGACATATCTCTGAACAGTACCCGGTGCCATTCGTTACGACTCCAATCCTGATGTACCTCCGCTCTGTTTCTGCGGTGTAAACGGTGCCGTAGTTTTCGTAGGATCCACACCGTAGGCGTCGTTGCGTAGAGGCCACATTCCCGAAGGCGATTTTAGGAGTTTATGTGTTGATACTGCGCGTCTTTTTACTGCCTGGAGGGTGCGTTACAGCTAGTTGCATTCAGTCTCCTGTCCGAAGTAGATGTTAACAGCATATATCGGTCATTTTTTGCTGATGTTACCCGTGGACGATCTCGGCTTTGCCTTCTTTTAACGCCGCGGCGGATTAGACGCGCGTGCCGTCGGGGGTTCGAATCCCCCCTTGAGCATGGATGTTTGTATCGTCTTTAGTATAAGGTAGTTCATAAGTACTTCGTAAGTTTAGGGACTGATGATCCCGCAATTAAGTTCCTTAAGCCTTACAAACATACGAACATTTCATCTTTTAACGGTTCGTGTTGTCTAAAATTGTTTCCAGGCCTTTCGGACAGTCAAATAGACCCTTCCCTCTGGGTCTGTCCCACTTCGAATCTTCTTATGGCTCTCTATGCCATAGCTATGGGTAAGTCACGTTGTTGTTGCATTGTACTACCTGCTTGCTACACTGTCTCAACACAACTGCTTGTGTAATTAGTTTGGTAGAGGAAACACAAGTTAACACCAACCCCTCAGCAACTTTCAGTTGTCACCACTATCTCGGTTGCCGTAATGTTGTTGCGTCGTAGAACCGACAGAAAGACGTCGAACCATTTTAGTTCATTTTCACATTCACAGATTATATGGCATCAACTGCGATTGGGCAAAGCTGAAAATGTGTACCCAGCCGGGATTCGAACCCGGGTCTTCTGCTTAGTAGGCAGTTGCGCTGACCCCTACACCACTGGGGACACAGTGATCACCGCACCTGCAAGGACTACCTAAGCACGCCTCCCGTCAGACATAAATTTTTTCAGCTTTACCCTGCCCACAGTACTCAAACTCGTAATCACTATGTACTAATTCCCGTAAGAGTAAGGGCTCCAAAGGGCCACCCCTCCCCACTAACGAAAGGATCATTGCCTGTCACTGGCATATTATATATACATGTGGCGTCTATTCCGAAAGAACAGACGTCACCTCTGATCCTGCAGTTGTTATTGTTTTCATATTCACAGAATATGACTTCAATTGGGAATGGGCAAAGCTGAAAATGTGTACCCAGCTGGGATTCGAACCCCTGTTTTCTAGGCACTTCATTTTGCCGATGACAGTACCGCAGAGGCTAGATATCTCAACAGATCGCCTAATTGTTTCGACTACTGCAGTTCGTGAACAATAGATGGAAGTAAGAGGAACATGGTGTACCCTAACAGCCTCGTAAACCCTGCCTCGTGTACCTGGAGCCGCGCTGTGGCAGTGGAGCTGTGAGCTGGGGACTGAGCGGCGGCAGACTGCGGCCAGCCGCCAGCACCTTGCAGCCCCGCACGTGACCCTCCCCCCCCCCCCACCTTGTGCGCGCTGCCCTTCTAATTAGTATTTATTACGGCGACCCGCAACACCGGCAGCGCGACGCCGCAGCCTCCCTCCGGGCGCCGCCTTTGTCTGGCCACGCCACAGTGCGGCCGCAGGGTCCGCTCCGTCAGCCACGTCTGCTTTTCCTAATTACTCCCGCCGCCGCTGCTGGTCCGCCGGTCCACCCGCACACAAGACCGCGGCTGACAAGCAGCACACACTCAGCGCCACGTGGCAGCACACCTCAGCCGTCCTCTACCTAACGTTTTCTCCTCATCAGTCGAGCAAATCGGTAACAGGAGTAAGTCTGTCAGTCAGCTGATCAAATTTCCTGGACTAACTTGATCAATCTCACACATATTGTGGACACGAACACTGCAATCCCACTCCACCTCTTCCCCCATCCCTTCAGTGTCTCATTTACAAACGGCTTTTAATCAAATTTCGTGGTTATGGTATATCGTCCCAAATTTGCGATTGGATAGGGGATTTCCTGTCAGAGAGGACGTAGTTCGTAGTAATCGATGGTAACGCATCGACTAAAACATAAGTGATATCGGGCGTTCCACAGGGTAATGTTATTCGTCCTCTGCTGTTCGTTATTTACATAATAGATTTAGGGGAAAATCTAAGTAGCTCTCTTAGGTTGTTTGCAGATCACGCCGTCATTTACCGTCTAGGAAAATCATCTAGAACTGCAGAACGATCTGAATAAGATATCACTATGGGGTAAAAATTGGCAATTAACTCTAAATATTGAGAAGTGTGAAGTCGTCCACATCAGTACGAAAAAGAAATCCGTTAAACTTTGTCTACAAGATAAATCAATCAAAAGTGAAGGCCGTAAACTCCACAAAATACCTAGGAATTACTATTACTTCAGACTTAAACTGGGAAGAACACGTAGATAATGTCGTGGGAAAGGCGGACCAGAGACTGCATTTTATTGGCATAACCCTTAAAAGATGCAACAGAACTCGAAAAGAAACTGCATACACTACGCTTGTCCGTCCATTTTAGGAGTATTGCTGCCCAATGTGGGATCCTTATCATTGACGAAGGATGTCCAAAGAGTCCAGAGAAGAGCAGCTCGTTTCGTATTGTCACGATACAGGGGAGACAGCGTTACGGAAATGATACAGGATCTGGGATGGGAACCATTACAACAATGGCGCTCATCGCTGCGGCGTGGGCTACTGGGCTACTTAAGAAACTACAATCTCCAATATTCTCCTCCGAATGCGAGAATATATTGTTGACTGCCACCTACATAGGTAGAAAAGATGATCAGAATAAAATACGAGAAATCAGAGCTCGAACGGAGAGTTTCAGGTGTTCTTTCTTCCCGCTATTCGAGAATGGAATGGGAGATAAATAATATAATGGTGGGTCGATGAACCCTCTGTCAGACAATTAAATGTGATTTGCAGAGTATCCCATGTAGATGTACAATCCAAACCAATTTCATCGAATGAGGTGCCGCAGTGGTGACACTCTGGAATCCTATTCGGGAGGACTGCGGTTCAAACCCTTTCGCAGCATCCTAATTTAGATTCCCCGTGATCTCTCTAAATCACTCCAGACAAATGCCAGAATAATCTGAATAGTCTGTTTTTACGCCATCGTAAAACTGTCTGTCTAACAAGGAGACCACGCAAGCATCAGATTTTAGAATTTATTTATATTTATGGTACGTTAAGTTCAGAACTTAAATAACAATCAGCCGAAGCCATTAGACGCAACACTCAAAAAGTTTCGAAAAAATACACTTTGAAATTTAGTAAAGTACAAGTAAGTACCAATAATCTGTCAGTGTGGCCAAGGTGGTAGCGTTCGGGCCTCACAACTATAGTCAGTGGTTCGAATCCCACTGCTGCATAAATTTTTGTTTAATTTTTGATTTCAGTTAAATAAAACATTTTGGTATCTCTAATTACACGTCAACTAATGGTGAAAACAATACTGTAAAATTTGTAACTTGTAATTTTTTTTACTAAAATCATCATTATTAACAACCTTCTATAAAATACATAAAATTACGAATAAACAAAATACGTATCCTTTAAGTATAATTCATGAAAAGAAGGAAGATGAAATGATGACGCTTCGCCAAATAGCCGTAGAAAATGGGAATGACGCGGGTTTAACAGGTACAACCCTCTGACAATAAATTTCTGTGAATAGTCCTGTAACAATAATGGAAGTAAACTATGAACTACAATTACCTGTCGGGAGGATTGATATTCGTCGAGTATGGTGTATCTTCAATTTGCACGAGAACTCTCGCCTACACACAGCAAATATCACCAATAGTTCTTGGTACAAAAAAGGATAATGCCACTTGAACATCCTACATAGTCGCCGGATCTCAGTCCTCCGGGCTTCTTCCTACTCCCTCGACCCAAACTCGCTTTGAAAGTAAAGAGATTTGACGATATTGATGACATCCAGCGAAACTTGGCGAGGCATTTGAACACCATCCCAAAGGAAGACTTCGTACAAACTTAGCAAGACATGTATCCTAGAGCTCAGTGGTGTATAGTTACGGGAGGTGACTATTTCGAAAGACAGTAAGGTAACTGGGGGGTCGCCGGCCGCAGTGGCCGAGCGGTCTGTGGCGCGCCAGTCACAGTCTGCACGGCCGCTACGGTCGGGGGTTTGAATCCCCCCTCGGGCATGGATATTTGTGTCGTCTTTATAAGTAGTTTGCAAGTTTAGGGACTAATGACCCCGCAGTTAAGTCCCTTAAGCTTAACAAACATTTGATTTGAAGTGTGGTTCATAGTGCATCTAAGTTAATGTTACAGGATTATTCACTGAACTTTATTGCCGGAGGCGTGAGGATGTAGGAACCAACGAACCGAGAAAACCTCGCACAAATATAGTTATGCCATTCTCGGGAACAGTTCTTACAAACTGGCGAGATTATTTACAAGAAAGATGTAAAAATTGCATTTAGAACTGACAACAAACTAGAACAGAGGCTACGATATAAGACTGATGCAGGAGTTTGGGAAAGCGGTAGATATGAAATAAATCTTCAGGATTGTGACATGAAGTATGTAGGGCAAACGGAAGAAATTTTGAAGTTCAATTTAAAGAGCACAAAATAGATTCATTGGCTCATCAGCAGTACCGAAGCACCTGAAGATCGAACAAAACATTCTTTGGGTAACATCAATCATAGCATTAAGTAAATACACTGACATTGCAATGAAAAACGATTTTCTGAGGGAATACTTTCTTCACGTTTACCTATCAGTTCACATAGCCGCAGAAGCCCAAAGAAGGGTACTGATTTAGATTGGTTCATTTTCTCAAGAATTCTTTCATTCACTTTCCCATTCATTATGTATCAGATTGAGCCATAGCAAGTGTGGGCGGGCTTAGATAAACATTATTTTTTTTTCGGAGTAAACATGGTTATGTGTAGTGTATGGTGGGAGATAATGAGATATGGGTACATCACTGGAGACTTGTCTACCTCCCTAGTTACCAGTTGAGAAGTGCATTGTAACAGACCAGTGATTAGGTATTACCATATGATATATTGTGTGCACTCTTCCCCTGTAAGCACTAACGTTCTACGTTAACTTCTCAGACGATTCTTTTAGTAAGGAGACGTGACATTGTTGATCACAATCCGTCCGTCGGCCGGAACGTTATGCACGGTGGCTACTGAAAACGAGCAGGATATGGTATCGGTATTAGCTTTTACCCAGGTCGGTCTCTTCCAGTGTCATCTGCAACACAAACACGACCCTAAAATTTTACACACAAACGTAACAACCATCTACATGAGTCACAAGATACGGAAAGGAGAGAAGGAAGAGCCACGGCGGAATAGCCGTGCGCACTGCGGCGCCGTGCTGCGGTGCACGCGGCCGTTCGCCGTTGAGGTTCGAATCCTCCCTCTGGCATGGGTGTGTGTGTTGTTCTTAGGTTAGTTTTACTTAGTTGTCAGTAGTTCGTAAGCTAGTGACTAATAACCAAGTAGTTACGTCCCATAGATTTGCAAACACTTGAACATCTGAGAGAAGGAAGATCAACGTCCCGTCGACAGTCAAGTCATTAGAGACGGAGCACAAGCTCAGATGATCATTTTTGTTATGGACGAGGGAAGAAAAACGGCCGTGCCCTGTCACAGGAACTACCTGGCATTTAAAAATGTTCAAATGTTTGTTAAGCTTATGGGACTTAACTACGGGGTTATCAGTCCCTAAACTTACAAACTACTTATGAACTACTTACAAACTAGGACGGCACAAATATCCATGCCCGAGGGGGGATTCGAACCCCCGACCGTAGTGGCCGTGCTGACCGTGACTGGAGCGCCTCAGTCACCTCGGCCACCGCGGCCGGCCCTGGCATTTAGCTGGAGAGATTTAGGAAAATCACGGAAAACCTAAAGCTGGGTGTCCCCCGAATGCGAGTACAGTGCGCTAAGCACTGCGTCCCTAGCACAGTCAAAGATAAGGAACTGTTATGTACGAAGGGATAGTAATGTTTCCCATTAAGTGCTTTTTACTACTACTAGGGGTCACAAGCACATTACATTTCCTTGTTCTGCCGCAGCCAGTAAACCCGCGATCACCATTTCTACGCCTGCATCTGCTTTTACGGCATCGTTTACATTACTTAATCTTTTTATAAGGATCCCGTCACGGACTGGCAATTGATCTTGAAAACCAGTACTTCTGTGAAAAGTTTGTGTCACAGCCCCAGCGACTGCTTTGGGTAGTGTAGCCGTCGTTTCAGAGAGGTCGCGAGATTTATGGGCTGTGGGATGGTAAGCCTGAGATCATCTTCCTCACAAGTACTCTGCAACATGCATTAACGCTTTACGACCATACCAGATGCACAACGCCACAAATTCACAAACTCAACGCAGCGATTTGACTGCGCGCGCGCACACACACACACACACACACACACACATACACACACACGCACACAGCGTGTTCTCTTTCCAGGAGAGCACTGTAAGTATCAAACAGGTGAAATGGTATATTGCACCTGTCGCAAACAGCATCATTAAATTACCACGCAGAAGAGCGAGTTATTGCATAAGGAGAGTAGTGAGAGAAATGACTATAACAGAACATATTGTTCAAAATGACAATAACAGTCTAAGTGTTGCAGCTGATTAGTTAAACTAAATATTGAATACTACAGATGCTACTTTACTCTCTCTCTCTCTCTCTCTCTCTCTCTCTCTATATATATATATATATATATATATATATATATATATATAGTTGGAAACGTATATTTTTATTACCAGAAGAACAACCTCACTGTAAAACACAGTTAATGACCCACTTTTTGGAAACCGTATAATTTATCCCACTGCGTTGCAAAAGTTTGAAATTTGGCTCAGATGTGCCTACAATCTTTTTCTGTATAAGTTCAAAACTGATGCGTCCGGTGAATTCAAGTTCGGGCTCGGCGAAGTTTCAAAAATAAAGATGTCCATGCCTGCGAAATAAAGGTCCAAAGTTTTGATGTTCATGTGATGCGTAATGTGGGTTCAACTAATGAAAAGTGACGTGTTTTATCGTGCAAATAGGGTGTGGTGTAGAGCCAGTATCTAGATGTCTCTCCATTTACGTGAAGCTGTCGCAAGCATAAGAGCAAATAGCTGATGTCGCTATTGACGGGGATATGTGAAACAATGTACCAGTATATCACAGCCCATTACCCTTACATAAGTTCTACGAGGAATTAAATGATTTGACAATCAATTAGCGAGGTAAACGTGTCACACAGGAAATTCTGTTACGTTGCTATTCACTCTCTCTTGCAATAAATTTACATTGGTCGAGATACTGGTAGATACAACAGTATTTAATTATGAGTTTAATGTTAGACATTGATGTTATAGTACAGGGGATACTATAACTAATGCTGTTGACCCCTGGGTAATCAACGATAGCCTGTTCACGTAGTTACACAGCCACAGGTATCTAACGGCGACGATCTCTGGGGCAGCGGAAACGGCCGGGTAAACGCGGCGTCACCTAAAACTGACGAATAGCGTCGCGTCAGCTTGTTTAATGACAGCCATAAGGCGGCCGCGTGTCTCCACAGATACACTGCTCCAGATAAGACAAAAGCTCGTCTGAGCAGTGTCCTTAGAGCAGCCTTGTAAAAAAAGAAAGAGTTACCGGAAATTTAAATTGAAAGAATAAATAGTTTTAGAATCAGAATGTCGTCTGAATATTAACGAGAGGTCATTAGTGGGGAATAGATGGAGCAGCTGCAGGAGATCCCGGCTACACAGCGGCTAATGGGCCAGCATCTATCTGGCTCCTGCTGTGATTGGTCCACGACACGCAACGCGATACCATATCCGAGATTCAGATCTGACTGCAGTTCCGATACCACCAGAACAATAACTTATTGTGACATTTGCCTAATAAATGAATTCGTAAAATATCGTTTCATTAGCAATACTAAACACAGAAAAATCTTTCTTCTGAAATGGAACAAGTTTCACAAATTAATGTCCTTGACACGTTGTTTGGAGTTTAATTAGGGTGCTAAATATAAGTCTATACTGCTGTAAATATTATCAACACTTGTAAACGAAAGTTAAACTTTTTTATTCATTATCAAGAAATTGTATTTTCATGTGAGTCTTAAGCCACTGCATTATTATCTCTATATGGTCTTCCGTGGACGCATGTATGAATGTAGCCATATTAGTTGTTTTCTATGGTAAATATCTAATCTGTTTCAAATGTGTTTATTAGGGTCATCTAAAGTGCAATTTTACAAAAAACAGATTATTAATTATTGCAGCTGTTAGGTTAATGATATAAACATATTTCGCCTACTGGACTACAGGTTTAGAATCAGTCAAATGAATTCGATGATATCTTGAACAAGAATAACCTTGACAGTTTTAGCCAAGTATGAAAAGCTGTGGCCAGTTGAAACAGTCGATGTGATCGTACAAAATGTAATAAATAATTTGCAGATCACAAAATTTCTTGTCTTTTTAACGACTGGTTCCGGTCAGTGACAACCATTTTCAAATCTACAGCAAATTAGAAACAGAGGGACACGTTTAGTAATAGACAACTTTATAAATTATAAATAATGCGTTACTGCCTTACATACATTAAACGTGTTTAAAGATATTATACAGCATGGCACGCCTGTTGTTACATTCCTTAACGTAACATATCCATAATGGCATCGTCACAACATAAATGTATCTTCATGGAGGAGGCCATAGAAGCAGGGATAGTAATCGGGAATAGTATAGATTATTATCAGAAATGTTTTTCATGTTTCACGTTTAGGATATAACAACGATCACTGCCGGGAGGAACAGACGGAAAATAAGGGAGACAGTAGAACTTATATATAAAATCACGCTGGCGTGTTTTACGGCCACGCTAGTTTTTTCCTATAGTTTTGATTTTTGCAAACATTTCGGACAAATATATTAAAAATGTAATAAAAAATTATGGATGGTACGATTACGACTCTGCTATTGTGATAATATCTATGCAACCAATCTGTAATATTCTCTCAGACCGTATTCTGACAAATAGCCAAAATAATTTGATATTTGAGATTAGCTTTCGCAAACATCCTCTTTTTTAACTATTAGCTCTTTAAATTATTATTATGATATCTGTTCATATTTTTATTATCTTCTTTCCGTTAGATTATTACCACCTGTCTTACCGTGGTAGTATGTCCTCTTTTGCAAGTTTTTTTTTTCCTTTGCCTGTACTGGTTTAAGAAAAATGAAGTGAGTGTCAAATCGCCATTATTTTTGCAAAACATGTTTCATTGAAGTATTCACAGAAATATTTAGCAGGGGTTCCAATTGGTCAAGGAGACTAGAATTTAAAAGAAGATTTTTAGTAAGAAAATGGGAATGATACATGAAACAGGTAAATTAGATCGCACCTCTTTGTCACTGACCTCAACAGCACTGTTATTAATTTTTGGTGGATGAAACTTCTGAACGTAATTGGATCTCCGAAAAAGCAATGGTGTGACACCTTCTGTGACACTGTGAACGCCTGTGCTCTTCAGGACCTTCTTCAGCAGTCAAATCATCGGACGAGTCGTCTGCCTGCTGACTATTTGAAGGAGAAGGAACAAACTCGTCGTCTACATCTGACGAAAATCCATTCAAATCCGAATCCTCTAATAGAGAACGAATTTGACTGTCTGATAAACCTGCATACAGCAACGGGAATGTGCATAAAAATTTTCCCATTCAAAGCTGTACGAAAAGCAGTAATAGACGGAAGCCAATGACACAATCAACAACAGACAGTCGAGGATGAAGTTACACAGTCAACACCTAAGCCGTACAATGGTGCTAGTACAAATTTAACGCACAATTACTGTGCAAAGATATGAAGTTACTAATAATTATCAATATAACAACGTTGTACACATTATTGCAAATAACCATATGCAGAAAATCGCCGAAACAATTCAGATTAACTTAATTATGAGCTACTAACCTGGCGCCGGCACAATGCTCAGTTTTCGATCAACTTTAACAACATGTGCTGCAATATATTGAGACCGAATGGCAACATGAAGATGAGAAACACGTAACGCACAAGTACACGATCGTTGTGAGTCGGTTGGAAGCAAGGCAAGAGATTCAGTTTGCCGCGGTGGAGTAGCCGAGCGGTCTAAGGCGTCTCGCTGCGGAGCGCGCGGTTGCTCGCCGTGGAGGTTCGAGTCCTCCCTGGGGCATGGGTGTGTGTGTGTTGTCCTTAGGTTAGTTTACCTAGGTTTAAGTAGTTTGTAAGCTACTGACTGATGACCACGCAGTTTTGTCCGATAGATTTACAAACATTTGAACTTTTTTTTTTAAGATTCAATTTGTCGAAAAAAAGTAAAAATTTAACCCGCACGATCATGTGGGCTCTGATGGAGAGGCATATGCCCAGAATGACCCAACCGTAGCAAGGTGGCCATATTTTCCCTATGCAGAGCTTTAGTATAAATCGGGAGAGTTAATAATAATAATTTTGTGTGGCTCATTGGTCTGGTGCAAGTTTTTCAATTGGACGCAACTTCGGCGACTTGCGTGTCCCTAGCCTATCCCAGTTATCCAACCGGGGAGATGGAACCTACAGCTTAACGTGCAATCCGAACCACGTGTCTTTTCTGGCGACTCCTCACATCGTTGTGTCAATGATTTGACAGTATAGGATGCGGACAATTACTAGGTTGATCCATAACAAAAACTTTGTTAACTTCCTTTATTATGGAACGACAAATGTTAAAAACTCTTCTTTTAAATACACTGATTAAATAACCGCGTGCTACAACGATGAATGTCTACAAGTCCACTCTGAAACATTTCAATACGCAACTGAAACTCATATGCGATACGACTGAAGGGCAAAAAATTTAGCCACCGCTAAACGCGGGTTACGGACGCACTGTCAACATGCTACTGCCTCGGTCTGCGGTCGGCGGGATACTGCCGCACACCGGCCGACAAACAAGAAACATTCCAACCTAAGCATTGTTGCCAGCAGCTATCAAAAAATGTTCAAATGTTTGTTAAGCTTATGGGACTTAACTACGGGGTCATCAGTCCCTAAACTTACAAACTACTTATGAACTAGCTAATACTAAAGACGGCACAAATATCCAAGCCCGAGGGGGGATTCGAAACCCGACCGTAGTGGCCGTGCAGACCGTGACTGGAGCGCCTCAGTCCCCTCGGCCACCGCGGCCGGCCCAGCAGCTATCGCTGCACGCCAACGATAACTATCGTTCGACCAAAACGTACCAAAGAGGTTACCTAGCTAAAACCCTGTATCCTCACACCGCGACCCTTCAGTTTCCAGTCAAGCGCTTTACCGCAAGACCATCGGGCCCGACATGGGAGAGTTGTCCGCCCTAGTTGGTGGGAGAGTACCAGGGGAAGCGTCGGGTGGAGTAATGGGGTGGATGAATTGGGTAGGGGGGGGGGGGGAGCAGGAGGCGTGGCCCGACCTCCGGAGCAGCGCGTGGCCGCGGCCCGGTAGCGTTCTCGTCCGCCAGCGGCCGCCTCTGGAAGGCTGCAGCGGCGGCGGCGGCGGCGGCGCCGCGCGGCCAATCTTAACGGCAATCGCGACGCCGAGTCCTGCTGCCGCGGCCGCGGCCGGAATGAAAGCGAAGCGAGCCCCGCTTAGCCACGCGCCATTACTCGCCGAGACTCGCGTCTTTTTCGGAAACGCGGGCGCCGCAAGCCGGCGTGAAACTAGGACCGCTATCTCCGCACCGCCCCCTGCAACTTATTAGCCGCCAGTGTTTGGGAATAAAGCGATGCTATCGCCGACACGTCTCGCGCCCGCTCGGACCGCGGATACACACCGAGATTCAATTTCCCGATTGCGTCCCATTAACGGATTAATTAGCTTATTAATTAGGGCGCATTAGCGTGGGTCCCGCGCGACGGCCCGATCGCGTTTCTGGGAAGCGGCCGGAAGCCGCTGGCGACTGGCGTCCCGGCGCCGCCGCCATTATTTCCTACTCTGACAGAAAAAAAAGGAGCGGCGGCGGCGGTAGCGGGAGGTTCTGGCCCATTTATGCGGACGTGAAATACCGCGGTCGTTACCGTTTCCAATTAAAAGATATTACGTTCCAGTTAGTCGGCGGTGCGGCGGCCGCGGCGAACCCGAGATGAACGGCGTATTAGCTTAAAGAGATGGCGCCCCGGACTGTCAGGACGGCGCGCCGATTTCATCCGTCTCGCGGCCGCTGCTAGTTAGCAGCAAATTGAGTTCCGGCGTCTCGCCGACGGCGGGACCGGCCGGTGGCGCCTCCGACGGCACCAGCGGTCCGCGGGCCCAGACCGTCCTCCAGGCTTCCCATCACCAGCAGCGACACTCCTCCTCCAGTGACGGAGTCAGTACCGAAGCCAGCATTTTGGTTTGTAACGGTTGGGTCTGAGAGTGTCTTCGTGCCCAGCACTGCATTTCATGTCTAATAAATAAGTAAGTAAACAAAAATGGTGATGATGATCGTGCGGCATATTTGGCCGTTAGAATCCAGCTGGGATTGTGTTCCGACTGCCTGGTGCAAGTCTTTAGTTGACGCCACTTGGGCGACTTACGCGTCTATGAAGATCAAATGAGGATGAGGGCGATACAATACCCAGTCGCCGAGTGCACAAAATCCACAACCCGGGAATCGAACCCGGGCTCCCTGCATGGTAATCTACCACCACTGTCCACTGGAGCCGCGGTGTCAGAGAACTCTAAGACGCCTGGATGCCGAGCGAGCGGTTGTTCGCCGTCGGAGGTTTGAGTTCACCCTTGGGCATCGGTGTGTGTGTTGTCCTTAATTTACTTTAAGTTGTTTGTAAGTCTAGGGACTGATGACCATAACAGTTTCGTCCAATAGGTTTACAAAAATTTGAACATTTTTACTCTGTAAGTCTAAGAATTGATGTCTATAGCACTTTGGTCCAATGGGCTTACAACATTTCAACACTTAAAAAGTATCTTCCGAATATGGTATTCCAATAGAAAAATAAGACTTTTTGTTTCTTTATTTGACAACTTAATTGGTACAGAGTGGGACTGGAAAAATGCTATAGAAAGTCTGGCCATTTTCATTTTTTGTGATATTATTACTACAGATGGTTATCTTATTGACAAGAAAGGTATTTTATTATATTAAGGAGATTTTATTTCGCCTTTTGAGCCATTAATAATGTATTATTCAAATCTGAAAATGAGGTCATAGGTCATCGAAACATGTTATGTGCGACAAAAAAAATGTTGTTTTTTCCTCATATCGACTTAGGGTGACATTTACTTTTCTATACTTCTTTCTTTCTCTCTATTTTTTTGAATTTAAGAAAAGGTTAACAGTGCAGTTCTGGAGGTGACTGCAGCCATGTAGAAACGCCATGCCCCCCCCTCCCCACTCGACTGGCCACTGGATCGAATTTAACAACGTCATGCGCATTTCAAGGCACTATGCAGCATGTGCAGCGACTCTTTTGGCAACGATAAGGAAGAAAATGGTCATCGCTTTCTTCAGGCAATTATTCTCCAGAAAATATCAACTGCGACGGTCGCAGCGTATAATGTCTTCGTGAGACATAACACATAATAATAATAATAATAATAATAGTAATAATAAACAATAACTACTAATGTCTATAGTCGAAATTAAGCCAAATGTGTTTACAAAGTAACTAAACAAAGTTTTTATTTTTTAATTATTTTTATTGGAATGAATCTTCTAAGTTCCTACCTGAACCCTGCTTTTCCATATAATAAGGGAAGTAGGAAGTCGTGCATATTCAAAATGAAATAATTAAAAATTAGGAACTGATTTGAATTCTCTGGTAGCAGCAGCAGATGACCACGAACTTATTCTTTCGGGATTATACGTAGATTACCGACTCCGAGATATGCCGTTACTGGGAAATTTTTATTTCCAATGCTGACATTACGGTCGTTTTCTTAGTCACACCCATTGTACTGCAAGTTGGTTCTCTTGACAGATTCTCGTCTCATAATTCCTTTAATCACTCTTAACAACTCCGTACACCATGGTAGTTTTTTGCAGAACTGTCACAAAACCACTCTCTAATTGCATATTTGTGTAATGATAATAAAAAACTAGGCCTATGTTTTACGATCCTCTGTGAGCTTTATGTTGACTGTGGACTCATATCGGTCTTACGTCGTCGTCAATTATTCTATGAATACAATATTTTAGATGCTTAGTTAAGTACTGTAATCTGACAATTGTAAATGACATTTCTTCAATAGTTTTCTTATTTCCAATATCATCGTTATTATCTGATGCTTTTGTTCGTAAAACTGTTTTGTTTGCTTATTTACTGATTGTGAACTGTATATAAATTTTTCGTAATTGTTATTATCTTGTATCAGTAGTTCTTCAATATTAAAAGTACATGTAGTAACCAGATAATTTACATGCTTAATCTCTATGGGTTATTTATTGCCTCTGCATATTGGAAGGTTTTACTTTGTATCGAATTATAATTTTAACTGTGGAGTGGTTATCTGTTGTATTGTTTGATTATAATTTGAAGAAAATGTTTGATGTATTTTTTTCGTTTTAGGTCTGTTCCTTGGTTTAATATATCGTTGTGCTTATTTTGAATGTCTGAATTGAGTTCCATTTCTTCCACAATATTCATTTACATGTAAAGTATCTGGTTACTATGTAAACTCCTAATATCGCTGAACTAATGCCACTAGATAACAATCACGAAAATTGAATACTACAGCACGTATACGGGTGACAATCAGTAAATAAGCAAACAAACAAAAATCTTAGAAATAAGACAAACAACACAACTGCGCAACAAATAATAAAAACTATGTTGGCAGTAAATAAATTATTAAACGTATGTCATAGGAATGTTTATAACAAACGATCCAAAGTATTATATTGTATTAACAGAACACTTGATGATGGCCTAGGGCAGAAATGAGCTCATAGTGAACATAAAGACGCTAAAGTACAGCGTAAAAATTATTATTATTAAAAGTAAACTGGTTTAGAAAAAATGCAGTCATGAGCAACAGATTTCTTGCGTTCGTCAACCGTCCGCACACCACCAGCCGCCCCTCCCCCCCTCCCCCATATCTATCTCAATGGCACACGCATACATATAGATAGGTTCCAGCCATCCGTCAGGAAAAATTGAATCCTTGTTGGATCCTTGTAAATAAATCAGGTTTACTAGCCAAGAGAGGGCACAACTTGAGCCTTGAGTCACTCATGTGTACTGCGAAAGACTCTACCGTTTTCTAGGCATGGTAAAAAGAACTGATTCAATACCTAGTAAGTGCGCACCAAAATGAGAAAGCAAACTACATAAATTCGATTGTGCTTGCAAAGAATTATTATGTAAATGTATCCTCTCGATAAAGGCAAAGGAATGTCGTTATGATTAAATTATGAGTGAAACCTGTTGAAGGAAACAATCCAAGATTTGTCATTTTTAATACACAAATTTTCAGACCAATCGTAAACTAGCCCACCGTCGTTTGTGTTTCAACTTATAGTAGATTTGAAGATTGAAGTGTACAACAACAAACCTACAGTTTTGTTATTAGTGTAGATCGATAGGCAAATGATGTATTTCAAATGTTTGTATAGCTTATGGGACTTAACTACGGGGTCATCAGTCCCTAAACAAACTACTTATGAACTAGCTAATACTAAAGACGACACAAATATCCATGCCCGAGGGGGGATTCGAACCCCCGACCGTAGTGGCCGTGCAGACCGTGACTGGAGCGCCTCAGTCCCCTCGGCCACCGCGGCCGGCGATAGGCAAATACTTTGGTGTAGAAAATTCATTGTAAATGAAAGGTTGATTCTGATATAGCGACCATCTCTCTCTTCCATTTCGCTTAACCATTCCACTGAAATCCCGCCCTGCAGTTTGATGACTCCCATAACCTCTATCAACTATGTAGGATACGTGTGTTTTGGGCGGTTGCAACACATAACCGGAGAGTTTTGGTACTATTGACTTCATAGAATATTTAATTTCCCTCCTATTGTACTAATATCTTACTTTAACTGAATAAAATAGTAGACAAGGTCGATAAAGGGGTAAATGCTTCATTGTTACCTTCTGTATATTTCTTGTAGCTGCACATGCAGTAGAGTGTAGAGCTTCTGTAACATAGCCTTCTTTGTCCTTCCAAGTCTTAATTTTCTGAGGATGACCGTTACTTAGGACGAAACCGATTAAATAAGGAGGGTCTTTTTTTTTGCGATCATCACTGCTGTTTATCCAATATAATTAATTACAGATCGGTACCCCGTCTACGGAGAATGCTGTCCAATTTCTTGAAAAGGTCACTTGGTACAATTTAATTTGTAGGAGAACACAACGCTTTTCTTGTAAATGAAACAGATCACTTTTGATAATCGAATGTTAGTCTTAGGCTGGAGCGTTGGATGGAAAACGTATTCCATATTACAACTACTTGCCATTAAAATTGCTTCACCAAGAATAAATGGAGATGATAAATAGGTAGTCATTGGACAAATATATATACTAGAACTGAAATGTGACTACATTTTCACGCAATTTGGGTACATAGAACCTGAGAAATCAGTACCCAGAACAACCACCTCTGGCCGTTATAACGGCCTTGATACGCCTGGGCATTGAGTCAAACAAGAGCTTGAATGGCGTATACAAGTACAGATGCCCATGCAGCTTCAACACGTTACCACAGTTTATCAAGAGTAGTCACTGGCCTATTGTGACGAGTCAGTTTCTCGGCCACCATTGACCGGACGTTTTCAATTGGTGAGAGATCTGGAGAATGTGTTGGCCAGGGCAGCAGTCGAACATTTTCAATTCAAATGTTCAAATGTTTGTATAGTCTATGGGACTTAACTACGGGGTCATCAGTCCCTAAACTTACAAACTACTTATGAACTACTTACGAACTAGGACGGCACAAATATCCATGCCTGAGTGGGGATTCGAACCCCCGACCGTAGTGGCCGTGCAGACCGTGACTGAAGCGCCTTAGTCTCCTCGGCCACCGCGGCCGGCGAACATTTTCCATATACAGAAAGGCCCGTGCATGACCTGCAACATGAGGTCGTGCATTATCCTGCTGAAATGTAGGGTTTTGCAGGGATCGAATGAAGGTTAGAGCCTCGGGTCGTAACACATCTAAAATGTAACGGCCACTGTTCAAACTGCCGTCGATGCGAACAAGAGGTGACCGAGACGTGTAACCAATGGCACCCCATACTATCACGCCGGCTGATACGCCAGTATGGCGATGACGAATACAAGCTTCCAATGTACGTTCACCGCGATGTCGCCCAACACGTATGCGACCATCATGATGCTGTGAACATAACCTGGATTCATACGAAAAAATGACTTTTTGCCTTTCGTGCACCCAGGTTCGTCGTAGCGTAGACCATCGCAGGCGCTCCTGTCTGTGATGCAACGTGAAGGGTAACCGCAGCCATGGTCTTCGAGCTGATAGTCCATGCTGCTGCAAACGTCGTCGAACTGTTCGTGCAGATGGTTGTTGTCTTCGAACGTCCCCATCTGTTGACTCTGGGATCGAGAAGTGACTGCACGATCCGTTACAGCCATGCGGATAAGATACCTGTCATCTCGACTGCTAGTGATACGAGGCTATTGGGATCCAGCACGGCATTCCGTCTTGCCCTCCTGAACCCACCTATTCCATATTCTGCTAGCAGTCATTGGATCGCAACCAACGTGAGCTGCAATGTCGCGATGCGATAAACGGCAATCGCGATAGGCTACAATCCGACCTTTATCAAAGTCGGAAACGTGATGGTACGCATTTTTCCTCCTTACATGAGGCATCACAACAACGTTTCACCAGGCAACGCCGGTGAACTGCTGTTTGTGTATGAAAAATCGGTTGGAAACTTTCCTCGTCTCAGTACGTTGTAGGTGTCGCTCATGGCACCAACCTTGTGTGAATGGTCTGAAAAGCTAATCATTTGCATATGACAGCATCTTATTCCTGTCATCTTCGTGGTGTAGCAATTTTAATGGCCAGGAGTGAAACTACAGGTGGCAAAGCATGAGAACCAGAGAACCAACAGCTTTCTAACTAAGTATGTAGCGTCTTTCATTGTGACCTACAATCGGATGAGAGGAAGAGCGGATTTGGCGTAATTGCGAGGGCAGCGGGAGGCCCGGCGCCATCGCTTCCCGTTCTCACGTCGCGCCGGTAGCGAGGTCACTGGGCACGGGACGCCGGCAGTGCTGTGTGGGGTGCCGGCCTCGATTACGGCGCCATCCTGCTGTCCGCCGCAAGTGGGTTAGCGAGCCTACCAGGAACCTAAATTACTGCAAGCCGAGGAGGGGGTGGAAGAACGATGAGGCACAGCGTCTGGAGTAGTCTGATGATCTCAAGTGATTTAGGGAAGGCACGAATGAACCGAAACAGAATACGCTAATGCGCGTTTAAACGTCGATGGACTGTCCTAAGCAGCGTAATAACCATCTCAATTAAATTACAACTAAACCTAACACATGTTTTGTCGTCATGTCCGTGCCGCTTTACAGTTATCTGACACTAGCTGAAGACCCAACATTGACCGGCTATTTATTTATTGAAGCTTTGAGTTAGTACGTCTCATATCCCTTACAAGCAAACAGCGTTCATACTGAAACAATTTACTTGGAATAAATAAATGTGTTGTAAATGGAGTTGGTAGTGAAAACGAGTAAATTACATCATACTTATTAGGGCGAATTCCATGCATTTCATTGTCTTTGACGTCATAGCATCTTAAATATATGTCGTATCGTGATATTATTTCGAAGGTACAACCAGTGGTGAATGTGTAAAATGTCAGCAAAATACGTCGCGAATACAGTCAGTAGGAAAGACTTAATAAATGAAAACGTCTTGCGTGATGAGGCGGTTTTTCATTAACCTAACTGTTCGTGACTCCGTATTTGATGAACTGTGTGTCATACAATGAGAAAATTTCGAACGTAACGTCAGTGGTATATGTGTATACTTTCTGTAACATTTCTCGCGAATACAATTAATAATGTACAAGTAATAAATTGTAACATCATGCCAAATTTCGTAATTTTACTGCATGAACGGACAAGTAGTAAGTGACAATTTTTTTCCTTTCATCGTTTTGCTGGGGTTGTCAGCGAGAAAAAGTTTCATAAAGATTTGAAATTAAAGTTTGTTGCAAGTCGCTAAGTGTTCTCCTTCTCAAACAGTAGACTGATAAGGTCGCGTTATCATGTGCCCCAAGACGGGGAAGTTTTCAATATTTATGACATCATATCTCCTAAACTATCGGCCCTATCGCAAAATCCTTTCTTACCTGACGTCTTGCACCTAAAAATACATTCTTGCCAAATTTCAGCTTTATAGATGAAGTAGTTTTCGAGATTTCGTGCTTAGTCAGTGAATGAGTGAGTGATTGGATGAATGAGTGCCCTTTCGCTTTTTTATAGACAATTAAGTTTAACGAAATATAACCGATAGGTTTCCCACGTATCATTAAGTAATTTTAGCTGCCACTAGGACAGGGTATCATACGACTCTCATGCAGTAACAATTCATCTTCACTTCTTACGAAGTCAGACGGCCAATAAATTAAACATAAGGACTTAAGCAACTGTGATGTTAATATTAGAACATGAATATTTAAGCAAGGTAATTTTAACATTTAAAGTCTCATTAAGTCCGGTTACAATTTACAATTTGTTGAACACTATGAATTTCCTGTTTGGATTAAAAATATCCTCTAAGTTCAAAATGTTCAATATTGTTTGTAAACCCAAGAGACACCGCGCCGACGTCATCAATTACTAGTCTGACAAACTACTTTAACTAATTTACGCTCAGGACAGCACACACTCCCATGCACGAGGAAGGACTCAAACCTTCTACGGGAGCTACCGCGCAATCCGTGTCATGTGCCTCACACCGCGAGGTCATTCCCACACACTTGCTAAGTTCAAATGCTCAAATGTCTGTTAACTTATTGGACTAAACAGCTGTGGTCATCAGTCCCTTAACTTACAAACTACTTTAACCAACTTACATCATGAACATTACATACACACACACACACACACACACACACACACACACACACGCGCGCGCGTACATACATGCCCGAGGGAGGACCTGAACCTCCGGCGGGAACGGCAGCCCAGTCCGTCGCATGACGCCTTAGACAACGCTGGAATTCCGCGTGGCTCCGCTAAGTGATTCAATGTAATTCTAACTGAACAATACACAAGAGAGATAATCAAGATAGCGAGTTACGCTCTCCATATTTAATTTATACGTTTAATGACTCATCAAAGATAATTGAATACAAAAAAGCGAGGGGAAAAACATAATTTAGTTTTTAGCTAACTGTAAGCATATTCTTGAATAGTTTGAATATATAGCTAAGATTGAAATCGGAAACATCCGAACAGCAATTGTGGAAGAAATCTACTGTCTGCGAAACAGCATTCTGTAAGATAACATGTAAAACGTTTACTCCTAAGAATTGATAGCATGCTCAATATTAACTTGTTTGTTAGCTCTTTCTGAGAGTTGGACGAAAAATCTGACCATAAATAGTAAGCAAGAAAAGAAAGTGATACGTTTCTGAAATACCATGGCACAAATGACCAATTAAATGTAAGTAGAAATATCGTTTGCTGGAATAATTAGTTTGTAATGAATGAAGCGAGGAAACTGCGTGATCTTAAGAAAACCTGTTGTCAAGGTAGAATTGTCTTGAGAACATAACGAAGAAAACAAAATGTAGCAAGGAAGTAGAAATGAAGAAACTTATCTAAATTGGAGGAAATCCAGTGACGTCTGTTAGCTGTAACTGTGTGTGTCCTGTTGGACTCTTACACAGTTTATTTTCTAGACAGTAGTACTGGTAACTTACATGTTATCTGTCATAATAAATAGTTCGATATACGCCAACTGTTCAGGACAAATTCAATATTTTATCAGGCCGGGAAACAAGAAATTCGCCAAAATTAAAATAGCCGGCCGCGGTGGCCGAAGAGACTGAGGCGCTCCAGTCACGGTCTGCACGGCCCCTACGGTCGGGGGTTCAAATCCCCCCTCGGGCATGGATATTTGTGCCTTCCTTAGTTGTAAGTAGTTCATAAGTAGTTTGTAAGTTTAGGGACTGATGACCCCGTAGTTACGTCCCATAGACTCTACAAACATTTGAACATTTTGAAAATTAAAATACCCTCACAGTGCCGAATTCGAATCAATAATACCCAAAGAAGTATTCTTTTTCACAACACATAACAAACGAAGACGATTAGTAGAATGAACAGCATGAACGAGCTCCAATGAAATTATGTGGTACTTCTTTAAGGATAGCTATATTTCTGAGTGTTTTGTCATAATGATCCCGTACTGTCCAGTGGCTCGTTAGACAGTATATGCATATTGCTATTCTTTCAGAAACTGACAATTTTGAAAACCGTGGCTGTGGTACTATTAGATTTATAATTTATAACAGCAGCCAGCGACAAGAATAGTTTAAAAAGCTCAGTCATGATCTGTTTCTAATTTTTTACAAATAAACGTCGCCTGCAGCCGCGCGAAAGTAGCCGACCAGTCTGGAGCGCTATGTTGCGGATTGGGCGGCTTCCCGTGTCGGAGGTTCGAATCCTCCCTTGGGCATGGATGTTTGTGGTGTCTTTACTGCAAGTAGCCGGACGCAGTGGCAGTCTGCATAGCCGCTACGGTCGGAGGTTCGAATCCCCCCTCGGGCATGGATGTTTGTGTCGTCTTTAGTTTGTAAGTTTAGGGACTGATGACCCCGAAGTTTAGTCCCTTAAGATTAAAAAACATTTGAACATTTTTACTGTAAGTTAGTCCATAAGTAATTTGGAAGTTAAGGGACTGATGACACCGCAGTTAAGTCCCAAACGCTTTAGAAACATTTGAAACTTGGCTGGACTGGAATAAAAAGTATACTTTTGAGTTATTGCTAATTCAAATTATAGATATAATCGCATTTCATTTCATTTACCTCCCCTACAGGCGTACATTTGTATTGCAGTGAAAAAATCGGTACGACAATGAAGATGCCAATGGTAAGCGCTGTGCCCCTTATTTGGAAACAAACTTGTTCCATTCATCCACGCTTGCTGTGTACAGCAGTAATATATTACTGCTGCCCTCAAGGTCACATTCAGTGCAGCTTGTTTTCAAATTCACGCCGTCCACAGTACATGGGAACACTTCGCTTTGATTGTAAGCGATCGTCCCTACATACACTTGTTACTATGAGTTTACCTTAGCCTGGTAATTATCTCAGTAATTTTCACTGATGTGCGAGGTTCACAAGGTGCGTCTGAAAAGTTCGGTGAATGGTCGCAGAAAATGAAGGAAACAAAAGGCTTACAAAACAAAACAAAACAAAACAAAATACCTTCGCTGGCCGGGAAAGTAATTGTCATTATCTACAGCAATTTTTTGGCGTCAATTGTGTCAGCAATTACTCGAAGCTCTCAATGCGTTCTCGTGTGCTGGATAACCGGAAGTCTGCGAATGTTCGCGGACAAAAATACTTGTCTCCCGACCTCTCTCTCCAACGCTACCACCTCCCAATTTTCTTTCGTCTCTGCCCCAGTGATTCGTATGTTTTGCAATAATTTCACTTTGTCCAATGTTACAGTCCTCTAATCCATCTTCTTACCCCGACCATCTTCTTACGGAGTAGCATCGCCGCGGCGGAGTGCCCCAGTGTTCAGGCGCACGTTGCAATTAGTGTCATTCGAAGATTATTTGCACAGGCCTTCAGCTCACGTAGTCGTCCATTTCGATTACGGTATCTCGACGGTTACCGGCTACGCTGTTCGCTAAGAGAATAAGATTTCTTTTAAAGCAGTGTTTCCCAGAGAACACCTCCTAGCCGCGGTGGATTAACCGTGCTGCGGTGAGCGCGGCCGTTCGTCGTCGGGGTTTCGAGTCCCCCCCCCCCTCGGGCATGTGTGTTTATGTTCTACTTAGGTTAGTATAACTTAGCTTAAGTAGTTTGTAAGCTACGGACTAATAACCCAGGAATTGAGTCCGATAGCTTTACAAATATCTGAATTTTTGAACGCCTCGTATCCTGACTTCGAGATGGCTGTTGTCTGTTATCTTGCATGTGCCTTTCTATTACGCACGCTTTTGTGTTTGGGCGATAGCTTTCAGCATGCAGAGGCTATTCGTCGTACAACTGAAAAAGCAATCGAAACTTCGTGAACTTCTTGCCTCATTTAGATTACGAGTGCTATTTGCAGTAACGTTACGATTACGGTACGGTAATTCAAAAGTAATTTATAAAATAACAGGACTTTAATGGAACCAATGTTTGCTCTTATACGAGATTCGCAGCGGTACGATTATATGTTCCCAGCCATAGGTAAAGCGGGTAACAGAAAGGCAGAACAAGTGTAAACGGCCATCCGGATCGACGAGCGTGTGAAAGCGCGCGTTTCCGGGACGAGGAGTGGCTGCCGTGGGAACCCGACAGATGGATTAGCTATGAGGGCCAAGTGTAATCAGACCGCAGAGAGGTGGCAGGCGATACGAGCGTGTTGAAACACCCTAGGTGTTTGCTCAAGTGAGCTCGTACCACATACGACTAAAATGGTCACAGGTTTGTTCGACTAATGCGGTTGTATTGCGAACGTGAACTGAGTCATGGAGAAGAAAATAGAAACATAATCAGAAAGTGTCAAGCAAGAATTTTAACTGGTGAACCGATTTCGTGTCGCTCACATAGGCGAAGCGAAGATTTGACTAATTAAAACACGCACCGGTGAATTTAAGTAGTCACACTTCACGTCAGTGCAGCTCATAATTGATAGAATGGAATGTACCCTATGCCGTGCAGTTTACAGTAGTTTGCAAAACGTACAGAGCTACCCATGAGTTCGTCGACAGTTGAAAAGTCAATACTTCATGGGGTAATATAGGTGTGGAGGATTAAAGTTAACACGCACGCTTGGAATGTCATGGAGTTATAGGGTAAGGTGGTACAAATTCGATATACGTACAATTCCGACCAACATAAGTTTTCGCGCCATTTGTCAGTCTCGTAGTGACTCGTTGTGTGGCATTGTAGTGTAGCAAGTTTCTACAGCTCCTCATGTCTTTTCCAAGAATACAACACTTTGTACTAAGCAGCTATAATTTTTTTTCCTGTTAAGTGGTAAGTAAATCTACTTACTCTAACGCGCTCTTATAAATTACCTAGTTAAGGGTGACTGGATTCGCTGCCAAAAATGCAATGTTTGGTACCACGAACTATGCGTTGGTGTCTGACAGAAAAAGTTATTTTTATGTGGACGATGCCCGTAATCGAAATTGTACGAGGATTTGATCACAATTGTACCTAGTGTGGTAAGTTTTCGATAGATTTTTCTCAATTCTGTAACCTTTTTTTGTGTTTACACCAACATTAGTAATTGTCTAATATTTGTGTTACATATTCATTAAACGTCCAACAGCCGGCCGCGGTGGCCGAGGAGACTGAGGCGCTCCAGTCACGGTCTGCACGGCCACTACGGTCGGGGGTTCGAATCCCCCCTCGGGCATGGATATTTGTGCCGTCCTTAGTTGTAAGTAGTTCGTAAGTAGTTTGTAAGTTTATGGACTGATGACCCCGTAGTTAAGTCCCATAGACTCTACAAACAAAAACAAAAAACGTCCAACAACAAGTGCCATAGTTAAAATTATTTGTTTTCTCAATATATTTCCAGTTACAATAACATTTGTCCGAAATGACCGAAATTGTACCACCTTACCCTATTGCACAAACAGGCCTAGAAATAAAAGTAATACGTAGGATAACAATTTCCAGCAAAGACGATTTCTTTATGGTAAATTCTCCAAAGTCACTCATCAACAATACCTGTAGCCAAAGTAATGCACTGTACAGCATTCTCAGTAGCTACTGTGAGACATTACTTCAATAAGACTCGCGTTACCCAGCACGGTATGCTACCTAAGACTAAGGACGGCACAAATATCAATGCCCGAGGGGGGATTCGAACCCCCGACCGCCGTGGCCATGCAGACCGTGACTACCAACGTAATGATCGAATGACGGTATGTGGCGAACTCATCAGTTCTGTGAACGACGATCCGACGTTTCTCGACCGGATAATAACTGGAGACGGAAGATGGTGTTTTTTTTACGACCCTCAACTGAAACGACAATCAGCCACCTGTAATGCGGCAGCGTGCGCAACATACAGGGTCGTGTGGGTGCCTAGCCTCCAGGCGTCAAGTCTCAGAATTTATTGACTGTGCCACCTCCATCAAACGAACGAACCACTCAAACAGTGTCTCCTACAAGTATTCAATGTGAGTATCCTTCGGCACACGGGGCACATGGAGTCGGTAGCCGAGTTCGACCCAAACCTTGGTCACTGTCTCTGGAGTAATTGCTGCAATGTCAATGTTACGTCGTAGGTCGTTTAGCTGGTAGCGGAGGTACATACACCCGATACTTTACAAAACCTCCAAAGGAAAATCGCAAGGTGTCAAATCTTGTGAACGTGGAGGCCATGCGAAACAAACTCTGTCATCCAGCCCCTTGCAGCCAATCCAGCGATCGGGAACAACGTTGCTTAACCAATCATGTCGACGAGGTGGCGCACCACATTTTGTAGGACAAAATGCTTGAGTTGTTCGTTCATTTGACGTATAATTTGTAATGGTAAGGTCACCTTAATAAATTCTACCAAGCATTAAAACCCCGATATTCGTTTTGATACTCCCTCTATTCTTGAGATGATTGCGCGCTAAAGTTCACAAAACATGATTGAAAAGGCCTGTTTCAACGTAATTAGCACTAATAACGATGAAACACGCTGAAAACAGATCTTCGCAACTGAGTTGTTGTCATTACTTACTCAAATCAAAAATACTCTGCAATTTTTTATATTTTATTTTATTTTATTTTTTGCGTTTGTTTCTGTTTGTGACCAAAAGCCAACGGTACTGATAAAGAATATGGCACAGGGTTTTCGATGTAAGTAAAAATTACAACAAAAACTCAATTGTGAAGATCTGATTACAATGAGTTACACCATTAGAAGTGTTAGTTATTTTCAAATAGGTCATTTCAATCATATTTTGGTTACTGCAGGGCACCACCATTCCAAGACTATTTTTACACATGTGACTACAGTCCACAAGTAAATATTCACAAATATATTTGGACACGAACAGCCGTTTTATGATAAACTTTCAGGTTCAAAACTGATGGCGGCGGTTTTTTAGGTTTTTTTTTTTTTTTTTTTTTTTTTTTTTTTTTTTTTTTTTTGAATAAGAAGCATTGTTAATAGTGGCTGACTGCTGTTTTCTTCTTTGCAAGAGTCAACCTGTTGTTTTTATGGAGCCACGGTCTCAATATCTCAGTTTTCGACGAAATATCTTTAGGAGGTATGTCATGACTTGTTGTATAGCTGTGGGTTATTTAGCTTTTGGATACCTTACACGAACGAAAAATATAATAAACATTAAAATATAAAGAATTACCATCTTGGAAGTGTCCTTAACTCTCTCTGTTTATGCACGCTGAATTCAAAATTTGTTCATATTAGAATACTAGTTTTGTTGTTACCACAGTGATAAAAAGCAATGTTAGCAGATAAAACTTTTCTTCATTACCGTTAACGATGACGGGTCTTTCCGTAATTTCGCACTTGATTTATAATGTAACTCTCGCGACCGTGAGCAGATTCATTTTTCCCCTTTTGCATCGGACTGGAGGCTTTTATTCTTATTTGGAATAAGTAATTCGCTTCACCACAATTAGTCTTACTTATATTTTCTCCTGACACACCATACACACACAAAAAGAAAAAGCCTGAACAGTGCTTTACCTCGACCGACAGAAAAATAGTAGAACATTTCCAGGTAGACATTTGAAACATGAGAGTACAGCTGAGTTTGTAGTCTGTGAACATGATGTTCATATGTTTACATCTACATACTCTTTAAATCACAACTTCTGATTTCTCTTAGTTCATTATGATGATCATGTCTACCTATGTATTTGGTGCTAACAAAAAATGTTCGCTATCTCAATATAAAGTTGATGAAAGAAATTTGGCAAATAGATCTCCGCAACGCATGACGCCTTCGTTTTGATGATTTTTCAATCCAACTCGTGGATCATTTCTGTGACACTCTCTCCCCTAAATCGTGACAATGTAAAACGACCTGCCCTTCTCTGACCTTTCTCTATGTCCTCCGTCAACTACACTTGATGGGGATCCCACAATGCGCTGGAATATTCCAAAATAGGACGCACAGTGTAGTCTGAGCAGATTATCTAGTAGAACTGTTGCGTCTTCTAAGTGTTCTGCCAGTGAAACCTAGCCTATGCTCTGTCTTCTCTACAATATTTTCCATATGTTCAATTTACGTCGTTCATATTTGTTGTTCTTGGTATTTATTTGATAGCAGTTTGACTGCTTTATCGAGTAAATGAAGTTTAACAGATTTTATTTAGTGCTTATATGGATGAATTCACACTAACATATATTATAGTAAAATTTTCTGTGTGAATACTAAACTTCGTTCAGTACCATTAATATTGAATCTATCCACTGAATTACCATGTAGACATTTGTCACCTCAGTGAGTTTGAAGATTTAGGCGGTTGTTATATTAAAAAAAAAAAAAGAACTGCAATTTAGTTGAAACAGCCGGAAATATACAGTCACAAATAAAATTTCCCTTTCCAACACTTTATAACACGGAAACTAATTAATGTTGGGAATTGAGAAAAATTTGCAGAATCAGTTCATTTGAAACCCTTCTTACGTGCTCCTACTGTGCATCATACCATTACGTACCTGTACCACTAATGAAACGAAAGGAGCTCAATATGGCGTCCATCAGTGTCGACAGTCCGAAAGCGCAGGATTGCATTCTGCACAACAAAATAAACCATTATGCTGTGCTTCGTATCACGTGTTTGAATGTTCCCCTAGCAAACCTTGTCTTTCAGGTAGCCCCAAAACCAGAACTCACAGGGAGTTATTCGTTCTGCTGTGCAGAATGCAAAGCTTTCAGACTCTTCTGGACACTGATGGGTGCCATATTGAACCCCTATTCTGACAGTAATGGTACCGGCATGTAATGGTGTTTCAATTGACAGACTGTTACTGAGATGTGTGGTAACAGCCATAATGCATCCTGTCACCCTTACGCATTACCGCTTGTGTTACATAGCTCAAATTCTACCTGTCTGTTCCATGCACTTTTTTCTTAGACTTGATCATAACACGTTGATTTTAGATTATTTACAAACGTATCCATATACATTATTAAGCATGCTATGTTATAATACTAGGCTCAATACCATCCCTTAGTCTGCTTCTGCATATGTTGATTATAACTGTACTATTCTGTCACAGGATAACATTCTCCTATATTACCTAACATTACGTTTTTAATGCATATTTAGTTTACCTTACTTTATATTTGTTTTCACGGTCAAAACTGTTATTTACGTAATTTTTACTTAACACTCTCTGTATCAGTCGCCATGACACCTTATCAAACTTAATCCTATGATGACTGTCAAAGATATATTATTTTGACACCATGAACACTTCGATTTCTGCTAACTTTAAAACATCAAGTATGTAGTTGTTAATATTTTTGATAGAAAAGTTACTCTTTGAACTCTTAGACCCTGGTTAATTATACTGCAGCATGGCATTGTTTTATCACCAAAACATAATATCAAGTGACATTTACGTACTTTTATTATTTGACATGGATAAGGTGACAGACAATGGACCAACGCAATCAGTCTCTTTAACTTGTGATTATTTTTTGGATGAAACTACTGGGTTATGTCATACATTTTATTTTAACTTACGTATAATTCATGATTGTCATTTTTATTTAACACACTTTTCTGATGATGGTTCATGACCGAAACCGGTAAAGTTGTGAATATAATAAACGGCTGATGGTTGGCAGTATGCATTTAATTGTTTTTTTTTTCAATTGAATTGATTCTGTATAATTTATTTCTTTTCCCCATGTCCTTGACATTGTTGTTGTTGTGGTATTGAGGCCGGCCGCGGTGGCCGAGGAGACTGAGGCGCTGCAGTCATGGTCTGCACGGCCACTACGGTCGGGGTTCGAATCCCCCCTCGGGCATGGATATTTGTGCCATCCTAGTTCGTAAGTAGTTCATAAGTAATTTGTAAGTTTAGGAACTGATGACCCCGTAGTTAAGTTCCATAATCTTTACAAACATTTGAACATTTTTTTGTGTTATTCAGTCCGCAGACTGGTTTGGAGCAGCTCTCCACGCTACTCTGTCTTGTGCAGGCTCTTCATCTGAGAAAGCGAACGGCAACATTCATCCTTTTGAATCTGCTTACTGTATTCGTCCGTCGGTATCCCTCCACGATTTTTACCCCAAACACTTCCTTCTAATGCTAAGTTTACAATTCCTTGATGTCTCGGAATGTTTCCCACCAACCTATCCCTTCTCTTAGTCGGAATATGCCCAAAACTCCTTTTCTCCCCGATTCGGTTAAGCACCTCCTCATTAGTTACATGATCGAACCATCTAATCTTCATCATTCATCTGTAGCACCACATTTCAAAAGCTTCTATCATCTTTTTGTCCGAACACTAAATCGTCCATGTTTCACTGCCATACAGTTGTACCCTCCAGACAGAAGGGACTTCCTAAACTTTAATATTGGATGTCAACAATTTTAGCTTATTCAGAAACGCTTTTTTCCCATTACCATTTTGCATTTTATATCACCTTTACTTCGGCCATCAGAAGTTATCTTGCTATCTAAATAACAAAACTCATCTACTACTTTTATTGTCTCATTACCTAATCTAATTCCTTCAGGATTGCCTGATTTTCTGATAGTACATTCCATTAGCATCGCTTTAGTCTTGTTAATGTTCATCTTATACCTTCCTTTCAACACGCTGTCCATTCCGTTTAATTGCACTTCCAGGTCCTTTGGTACCTCTGACAGAATTACTATGTCGTCAGCAAACCGCGCGGTTTTATTCCCTCCTCCTGCACTTTAATTCCCTCTCCAAATTTCTCCTTGCATTCCTTTACAGCTTGCTCAATGTACAGATTGAAAAATATTGGGGAAAGGCTATAACCCTATCTTACTCCCTTCCCAATTACTGCGAACCTTTCATGTCCTTCGACTCTAATTATTGTTGTCTGGTTTTTGTACAAGTTGAATATAGCTCTTCGCTCCCTATATTTTACCTCTGCTACTTTTGCCGCGGTGGAGAAGCCGAGCGGTCTAAGGCGCCTCGCTGCGGAGCGTGCGGTTGCTCGCCGTCGGAGTTTCGAGTCCTCCCTAGGGCATGGGTGTGTGTGTGTGTTGTCCTTAGGTTAGTTTACCTTAGGTTAAGTAGTTTGTAAGCTACGGACTGATGACCACGCAGTTTGGTCCGATAGATTTACAAACATTTGCTTTTCTGCTACCTTTAGAATTTGATAGAGTGTATTCCAATCGACATTCTCAAAAGCTTTCTCCACATCGACAAATCATGAAAACGTAGATTTGCCTTTCCTTTACCTATGTTCAAGGATAAATCGTAGTGTGAGTATTGCCTCGCGTGTTCCTACATTTCTTTTAAACCCAAATTGAACTTCCCCAAGGTCAGCCGCGGTGGAGTAGCCAAGCGGTCTAAAGCACCTATCTGCGGAGTGCGCGGTCGGTCGCCGTCGAGGTTCGAGTCCTCCCTGGGGCATGTGTGTGTGTGTTTGTCCGTAGGTTAGTTTACCTAGGTTTAAGTAGTGTGTAAGCTACGGACTGATGACCACGCAGTTTGGTGTGGTGTCGCACAAGTCTGAAGTGCGCTCCACCTACTTTCGCCTCGCGCCGCCATGCACGCACGGCGCGGCGTTCTTACGATGTCAGGCACGAGCGCCCTCTGCTACAACTCCGCTCGTGGGCACCACTGAACGACATCATTCATTTGGGACTGAGATAGGAACTAGTTAACACTTCGGAATCAGCAGCAGCAGTTAAGACTTGGCTATCGGATAGGCACTAGTAATCATCAGTAGGCAGGCCTCTATCTAATCTATGTATCAGCATTCTGCAGTTAAGAACTATGTAAAAGTGAAGTATTACTAAGTCTCTATGAAATATATATCTCGTTCTAATTTACTCTAGTGTTTCTAGTTTCTGCTGTCCCACTCGCTGCTCACCTTCGTACCTGCACAAGCATGCATCCATTATTCCTGTGTTGGCCTTTCTACTCGGCCACCGACACCTACGACGGAAACGAGACACAGAAGCGGCGACGAGGATGGGATACAAAATTTGGTCCGATAGATTTACAGACATTTGAACATTTCCCCAAGGTCAGATTCCACCAGTTTTCTCATTCGTCAGTAAATTATTCGTGTTAGTAATTTGCAACCATAATCTATTAAACTTAAGGTTGTGTAATTTTCACATTTGTCTGCACTTGTTTTCTTAGGATTGGGAATCAATGTTACGAAATGTGGCACTCGTATGGCAATTAGTCTCCTTGCTATAACGTGTTGAATAGGTACAGTGCAACAAGTACTTTGGACTGGCACTGCGCTGACGTTACGGGATCAGATCTCCGGCAGCAGCCTCGGGAAGAGGCGCGTGGCAGGTCGCTGTGCTTCCTTGCCCTGCCCTTTCCCTCTGGCTTTCCCTTTCTCCCGGGCCGCCTCCCCGCCGGCGGACCCCGCCGGGGCTCAAATCCCCGAATAGCGGCCATTCTGCGCTGGGCCGGCGCCATGCCGCGCACGGCCCCCCTCGTTGCGCAAATCGCGCGCACTCCATTGGCGTCTATTCTGGGAGCCCGGCCGACGCCGCTACCACGGTCACGTGCGCTGCCCGCCCGTCCTGGCTTCGACTACCGCCACCTACACGCTCGCCGCACCTCACCTCCCGCCCAAGTACTCCATTCTCGTCCCTCCCATACCACCCAGAGTAGCACACTCCTCTCTCTTCGAGAGGATGTACTCTAACTGGGAGACCACATGGGTATCGGATTTTAGAATATATATATGGTGCACGAAGGTCAGACCTCAAATAACAATCAGCCAACTCTCAAAAATTATCGAGAAAATCGTGTTTGAAGTTTTGCTAGCACACGTAACTACCAATAATTAAATCGCAATTTGCGATCAGTTATGGCTTCACTGTATTAGGTTTATATGGAATACCAATACCAAAGTGCGGCGAATGAAAATTTGTGCCCGGCCGGAATTCGAAACAGCCGGCCGCGGTGGCCGAGGGGACTGAGGTGCGTCAGTCACGGTCTGCACGGCCACTACGGTCGGGGGTTCGAATCCCCCCTCGGGCATGGATTTTTGAGCCGTCCTTTGTATTAGGTAGTTCATAAGTAGTTTGTAACTTTAGAGACTGATGACCCCGTAGTTAAGTCCCATAATCTCTACAAACATTTGAACATTTATTTTGGGATTCGAACCCGGGATCTCCTGCTTACTAGGCAGACGCGTTGACCACTGCGCCACCGAGGACACAGTGACCAGCCCGACTGCAGAGGACTCTTCCCTGCACGTCTCCCGCCACACCCAAATCCTCATTCGCCACGCTGTCTCTTCCCTACACCACATTCATTAAACACTGTAATGTCGTATATATAAAGTTGTATACAAGCCGAGGTTGGGCTCCTGACAATTAATTGTGTCTCGTTGCCTCATGGTCTGTTCTCCCTGATGCGGGAATACAGTAGTGAGGCTGAGAGCATTACTGAACAAATAGACTGTGGTGTAGGAAAGAGACAGTGTGGCGAATGAGGATTTGGGTGTGGCGGGAGACGTGCAGGGAACAGTCCTCTGCAGTCGGGTTGGTCACTGTGTCCTCGGTGGTGGAGGGGTTAACGCGTCTACCCAGTAAGCAGGAGATCCGTGGTTCGTATCCCGGCCGGTCACAAATTTTCATTCGCCGCACTTTAGTATTCCATCTAAACCTAGTACAGTGAAGCCATAACTGATCGCAAGTTGCGATTTATTTCAATAATTCAAGCAGTTTTACCATCTGTCGGTGTAGCTCCAAAAAAGTATAGGGGCTGGTAAAAAGAGAAAAATATATAAAAAAGAAAATAAAAGAAATTTTAAAAAAAGCTACTCGGCTCAGGTTCGATCCCCGGCCGGCGCTGGAATTTTCAACTCTTTAACACTGGCCCTCACCTCTGCCTCTGGCATGGGGAGAATGCCGGCCACTCCCGTGGAGTCCACGCTTCGCATTCCACTTTGAATAAACACCACAACGCCTGATCATGCTGCTCAAAACACACACAACTGTTTTTGTAATCCCACAGCTACGTAATGTCGCGCATTCCGTTACACCAAGAAATTTCAAGGAGAGATACATTTCTTCCGATCACTGCTTTTAATCTAACTGCCAAAATAAAAATCAATTAAAAAATTAGGTGGCAGCATTCTAGCCACACGATCATAGAGATGGTGGTTCGAATCCCGTTAGGACAGAATTTTCTTTTCCATTTTAAACTAAGTTATATAAAACACTTTGGAATCTCTAATTCCACGTGTTGTGTCAGTTTTTGTTTATGCGTATGTAGACGAGCTGAAACCCTGTCTTCACCTGAAACGATGATTGAGTTGATTGACTGCTTGGAAAGCCATTAGTAGCTGTGGGGATGACTTTCCAAAAACAGCGTCGTAGCTCTTCACAAACTGAACATTCGAATACAACGGAAAGAAAAAAAATATCCGTCATGGCAGGAATCGAACCAGGAACCGCGTGGTTGTAAGGTCAAAATGGTATCACCTGCCTACACCGACAGATGCTACAACCGCTTTATTGGTACTTACCTGTACTAGCAAAACTTCAAAGTTGATTTTCTCAAGAATTTTTGAGAGTTGTGTCGAATGACTTAGGTTGATTGTTATTTCAGTTGTGAACTTCAAGTACCACAAATATAGAGAAAAAAAGAAATATTCAAATGTTTGTACAGTCTATGGGACTTAACTACGGGGTCATCAGTCCCTAAACTTACGAACTACTTATGAACTACTTACAACTAAGGACGGCACAAATATCCAAGCCCGAGGGGGGATTCGAACCCCCGACCGTAGTCGCCGTGCAGACCATGACTGGAGCGCCTCAGTCTCCTCGGCCACCGCGGCCGGCAATATAGAGAAAGTCTAAAATCCGATACCCATGTGGTCTCCTTGTAAGAAAAATCACGCAATGATGAACCAATTAAATTAGGTTAAAAATTTAAATTTTTGTAAAGCTATGTGACCAAACTGCGGTGCCACGGTGGAATGGCCGTGCGTTCTAAGTGACCTTGCTAAGGAGCGCGCGAATGCTCCCCGTCCCAGGTTAGAGTCCTCCCTCGGGTATGTTTGTGTGTGTGTGTGTGTGTTGTCCTTAGGTTAGTTTGTAAACCTAGGGACTGATAACCGCAGTAGTTAAGTCCAACAGATTTACATACATTTAATTTGAAACTGCAGTGGTCATCGGTCCCTAGACTTCCAAACTCCTTAAACTAATTTATATAAAGAAAACGCACCAGTTACTTGTTTTTAAGGCTCAGCATTACACGTTTCGAAAATTTATTCCCATCTTCAGATGCTTTTTGTTACATAATTTGTACCATAATTATTTTTATGTCTGCATTTGTAGTGTTCTGTTTCTCCAGCCATGTGGTTTTGAAATGATACTGCAATCGGAGAACAGCACATGCGGAGACATAACAATAAATACGGTGCAAATTAGGTAACGAAAAACATCTGAAGTTCGGAGTAAATTCGCGAAATGTGTAATGCTGAGCATTAGAAACAAGTAACTAGTGCATTTTCTTTATATAAATTGTAAATGACACAATTACACGCCTTCTAAAAACATCGTTATGACGAATGATATTAAATTTTTTTAACGTCTGAGAACAAGACACATACCCATGGAGGACTTAACCCTCAGACGAAGAGCGGCCGCGCACTCTGCAGCAACGAGCCTTAGAGGGCACGGCTATTCCCGCGCGAATTAGAATAGAAAATAAAGGAGTTTTGTTATTTGGGTAGAAAAATAGCTTCAGATGGCCGAAGTAAAAAAGATATAAAGTGAAGAATGTCTGTGGGAATAGAAGCATTTCTGAAAAAGAGAAATTTGTTGACATCCAGTAATGGTTTAAATGTTGAAATATTTTCTGAAAGCATTTGTCTGGAGTGCTATATTGTACAGGTGAGAAACATGGACAATAAGGAGTTCAGACATTAAAATTATACAAGCTTCTGAAATTTGCTGTTACGGACGAATGTTGAAGATCATATAGGGTAGATCGAATAGCTTGGTTGGTTGGTTGGTCGTTTGGGACAAGGAGACCAAACTGCTAAGGTCATGAGTCCCTTTGTGGAAAGCGGAAGAAGTGAGTTATAGGAAAGATGGGAAGGGAAAGCAAATGCAGTCCAGGAAAGGAAGAAGCAAGAAAGACTGCATTAGGTCGGGGCCCATGCTGACCATGCGCGTACTCACGGAAGAACCGTGAGCCATCTTGGGAGCGTGGGGGAGGGGGGAATCGAATAACTAATTATGACGTACAGAACGCATTAAATTTCCGGCATACTTCGACTAAAACAAGAGATGTATTTGTAGATGCATTCTGAGAAATGAAGGAATCTTCAGTTTATTATTGGAGCGAAGTGTGTACGTTAAAAATGGCAGAAGGAGACCAAGATAGAAATACAGCAAGCACATTCAGAAGTGCGACTACTGCTAGCGTCATAAGGCGTTCCGCGCATAGAGGCGGAGCGATAGAGGAAACGTCGAGGGGAGGAGCTACGACCGAGTGTCAACAGCTGCACCTGCTGGAGAAATATTGCGTAATTGGTGGCCAGCCACGCGGCTACGGAGTGAACATTATTGGCTGACATTGCGGTAATGGAGGGGGATGCACACAACGGCTGAAAACTGGGCTGCCTTCGTAGGTGACGCCGACTACAGTCAGCCAACAAGACTTACAGCACTGTGTTAACAAATACAACTGGTGTGGAATAATGTATCCCAACACAGTATTCGCCATCTGTATGAACGATTGGATTCCAGAATCAGCGACTGTATTGTAACCCGTAGAAGCTACACCACATACTAATATGGGTGCTTCAGCATGGACACAGACACCTGGTACCTCTGTACCACGTCAATGTTTGCCCTGTAAATGTAATTATTTCATGTACTCCGAATGCACTGTTCCAACAATACACTCTGAGTAGATTGAAAAAAAAAATTTAAGAGAGTACAAATTTTTATTTCTGGCGGTATCTACAAACAAATGACTCCATACAGGTATCGTAGCAGACGTAAAGAAAATTAAATAAAATAAACGACACGATTGGTTTAGTTAAAGATTTCAGACTCTAGAACTCGTCCAACAAAGAGAACAAAGAAATAGAATATGTAATCACTTAAATGTGAACCCACTGCATATAGAAGAAGCGACGAATGTGTGTCCAGAATGAAATTTTCACTCAGCAGCGCAGTGTGCGCTGATATGAAACTTCCTTGCAGACCGGACTTCTCAGCTACGGCCTTTGCCTTTCGCGGGCCAGCGCGAGTTTGGAAGGGGGCGACGAGGTACTGGCGGAACCATAGCCGTGAGGGCGTGCCTTGAGGCGTGCACAGATAGCTCAGTCGACAGAGTGCTTGTTTGCGAAATGCAATGGTCAGTGACGTATTGGTTCAGTTGTTTATTTGATTTAAAAAAATTATAGACAAGGGCCAGCTCTCAGAACGAACCCGCTGAGCTATCGCAGCGGCAAGACTCATGCAGGGACTTGGGTCATTCCATATCACCTGACTAAACATTCCGTTAGACACACTCCTGTCCTACAATTGCCACAGTGGCGATGTCAGTCTGAAGCGGCAACGAGGAGGAACGAACACAGCTAAATAAATAAAAATAATATATAGTTAAATATATATAAAAGTAATAATATAGTGCATAATATTTAATAAAATAGTAGTCGGGCCCGTAGGTCATGGGGTAAACCGCTCGACTGGAAACCGAAGGGACACCTCTGAATGATGTGAGGAGTCGCCAGAAAGGAAAGTGGTTCGGTTTCCATCTTAAACTGTAGGTCCCCTTTCCCCGGTTGGATAACTGGGGTAGGCTAGGGAGACGCAAGTCACCGAAGTGGCGTCCAATTGAAAGACTTGTAGCAGGTCAATGAGCTACAAGAAATTATTATACTTAATGAAGTAGTATATAATCTTTTATATATTTAATTTTATACAATTTATTATTTTAGTTCTCTTTTGGTGCGAAATATTTGTAAAAGTAAGCGGAGAAACAGGCCAGTGTAATTTTATAATTTCCTTTAGTTTCCCGACATTTTGGAAGACCTTTTTAAAGAAATGAAATTACGGTAAAAATCCATATATTTGGGGAAGCGTTTTGAAATAACGAAACAATCCCAATAATCTAAAGTCGTGATAATTAATAATGATCCATGACTCTTTATATTTTAATTCATTTATAAAAAGGTATTTTAATGCTATATACTCATCTTTAAATGAAATTTCAATCTCAAACCAGTATTTGAAACTTTATTAAATGACTTATATAAATGTTCATATGTTGGTACTCGTAAAGTACAACAGTGGTCATCTGTCCCTATACTTACAAACTACTTAAACTAATTGATGATGAGGACAACACACTCAACGTGCTCCAGGGAGGACTCAAATCTCCGAAGGGGAGCAGCGGCGCGCACCGCAGCAAGGCGTTTCAGAGCGCGACATTCCCAAGCGGCTAAATGTCGTATAGCAAACTAATATGCCAGCAGAGCCACATGAGGACTTATATCTTTAGACATGTATACAAACTTTCCGAGTCAAAATACCGAGAAATATTTTAACATAAGACTTTAATGATATAAAATTCTGAACTTCTGTTATTTAAAATGTTCTGCAATCCTACGCATAATAGCTGAGATAGGGCATAGTGACACGCTCTAGCGAAGCCGACAGAAGAAAGTTCTTGTCGCTGGCATCCAGCAAATACGTCCGTAGAATTTGCTGTAGATCGGTTGGACGACACGATTTAAAGACAGGGAATAGAGAGACACATGGAGACAGTGTCAGTTTTGTAAATATCTTTGAAACTGTGCGGGATATGAAAAAAAAAAAAAAAAAAAAAAAAAAAAAACTAAAAGAGCAAAATTATAGACAATTTTCTCCTTTGAATATCCGTTCGTTCAATTTTCGTTTCAGATGAACGGTTAAGTGTTATTTGCAATTGAATTTCGAGCTGTCAAAAGGCCATAGCAAACGGCCTACTTCTAGTGTTACTAACCATAAGGGGGCAAAAAGTGAGGTACGATTGTCGTGCAATTATTAGTCATACGCCACACATTCCTGTAGTCAGTGCTGAGAGATGATTGAAATAGTGTGAGGAGCAACAGCGACATCACTGGACAGTAGATAAGTGGAAACCAATGGTGCTGTCTGATCAACCACACTCTAACCCGTGGAAAACCGACGGAATTTTTGGGTACAGCGAATGCATGGAGAACGATGCTACCCAGTGACATGACGTTTGCACTTGGGATTTTTTTTTGGTGATTAGATTGTCGTACCCTTATTGTGCTTAAGAAGACGCTAAATTCGGAAGATATGAACACACTGTCCAGTGTAGTGTACGACATACAGCAGAGGTACAGTTCAAAAACGAAGACTTCGTCTTGGTGACAACGGACCCTACCAGTAAGCAGCGTCTCTAGCAATGGCCTCTGTAAAATAACAACCATCAGATACACTACCTGCCCAGAGAGCAGACCTGGACTCACCTGAACACTATGGATTTATCCTGCTCCAGACTCCATCGCCCAACATTACTACCATCTGTGGTTCCTTCGAGCAAGGTGGCGCAATAGATATTACAGTGGACACGCCTTCCAGAGACCTACGGTTGAAATCCCCTTCCTCCCGTTCACATTTAGGTTTGCCATGATTTTTCGAATCCGTTCCTGGTAATAGCCGGGATTGTTACTTTAAAAATAGCGTTTATTGATGAGTACGAAGTGAAAAACGACCGAAACAGTTCAACTGATACTGGAACGTACCTTCCTTCTCTCAAATAAGACCAAAACGGTCGTCGCGATCAACGTCCCGTCACCCGCCCCCCCTACACCCAAGATGGACGGATTGCAGACAGTATCAAATGCGTACACTACACGAGAAACCCAGTCAGGTTTAGGACTCAGCTCAAGGTGTTGGCTCAGTCTGATAATCAGCAACGCCAACACTGAAATACTGTCAAGTATGAGTGACGTGAATTGCTTACGCCGCGGGGGTCGGACCGTGATCTACAGATCGAGCTCCATCACTGGTTGCATTAGCGATCTCTGATGATTTTAGTTAGTTTATTGTTGTCAGACTGGAAAACGATACCACAACAACTCATGTTGGCTATTACAAGTGCAGTAACTTACAGCGAACGCAAATGAACGTATATTACAAATGTACCATTTTCAAGTAAAATAAACTCAGTGATATAGGATTATCTAAACTCTGAAGTGTTTCACATAGCAGGTATAACATTTTTTGATTAGACGAAATTCGAACATTTATCTACAATTACATGAAATATCAAGTAGCTACGGTCTCTAATGATATGAAAATAGTTTACCAATAGTCTGAGATTGCTCAAAATAAGTTTAAAAAATTAAATCGTATGGTTACTCGGCTTTATATACTCACAGATGCTGAAGTTCGTGATGACGAAAGGAACTCCAGGACACCTGCTAATCGCATAAAGGACAAATACTGTTTTACCTCTCGGAAATTACTGCAAATATTATATCACCTTGAACGGTAAGGTGAAGGCAGAGCTAAATAGCATCCAAATGTCAAAACCTGGTTGACTTAAAAAACAATAGTCAAGCTAAAAATTTATGCTGATCACTTCAAATGATCTCGCATAGGTTTAAAAATGGGAGGGGATCTAGACGTCTAGAAAGAGTAGGAGGCGAGTACATATTGGTGGATCGGATTTGATAGTGAAGAAAGTTTATACGAAGATGACTCCGATGAAATATGTAATGTTTCTAATGTAGCAGACTGTTTTGTAAACGTATATGTGTTTTCAGATAAAAGAAATAAAACAGAAGACGCTTTAATCTCTCTCTCTCTCTTTTTTAAATTTCTATAGCAAGCTAATTCAATTGAATTTCATCTTAAATATGCTTACTGGTGTTACGATTCCAGGCTAGTTTGGAAGTCAACGAGCAAATTCACAGAGATGAGACTTATATATCAGCACGATATCGTCATTGAGATTCTGACATTTTACTGTTGAGCGTGTGGGTCAAAATGAATGAAACAAGTTAAGAAAATATTCATGTATACGTTCATACGCTTCCACGGCCGGAGTCATTTTGAATTTAAAAAATTTTGGATATTAGACCAAGCCCTTTTTTTTTTTTTTTTTTTTTTTTAACTCTTAGCAAAAGAATTGCCGACGTTTCGACCACTGCACAGTGGTAGAAACGTCTGCAATTCCTGAAGAGGACCACTGCACAGTTGTCAAAACGTTGGCAATTCCTTTCCTAAGTGTTTAAAAAATGACGCGGCCTAATACCCAGCATTGTTTTATTCAAAATATTCACAGTTTACCAGCAAGAAAAATTTGTTAGTACAAAAAGGAAATGGTCCAGTGATAAACTCGTCATTGACTGCCCGTAACACCAATTATTGTGATTCAATGAAAGAAGAGTATTCATCTACCCACTGTGTGTAGCTGTTTCGTTATTTCTTTAAATCAATTAGTTGTTCGTTTCGTATTAGTAACACCATAAGTTTTTCACTTGTACAATGAAAATAAAAGTTCTGCCGAATTAGGTAGGCGCGGGAAATGTAGACAACATTAACTTGAGGGTATTTATGAAGAAGAGCTTTCGAATATGTGAACTGTCTGGTGGTGATGTGTGTGTGTGTGTGTGTGTGTGTTGTCCTTAGTATAAGTTAGTTTAAGTAGTGTGTAAGTCTAGGAACTGATAACCATTGCAGTTTTATCCTACAGGTTTACAGACATTTGAATAGGTTTATAATCATAAGAAATTTTTATTTGTGGTGGTAGGCCTCACATGAAAAATTGTTTAAAAATCTGGTGTCATATGTGAAACAATTATTTTTACTGCAACAAACTTTTCCTTGCATTTTGTAATACATAAACGTAATTCATTTATTTGACTTCAAGACCTGGGTATCACACAAATAAAAATTACATCGTGCATTAATCCCATATGAATAGTGTACATATTGCATTAGATGATAAACATTTATGTAATTATTGCTTTTGCTTCGTTGCAGTGGACATTACACGTAAGTCATATGTAAGAAAAGGTTCCGAACATTTTTTATCTTTACATTTAATATGTGAAACACATTTTTAAACAAACTGTAATTTTTAATGTAATAAAGACTTACATTATGAAATAAATATTTTTGCTAGTGAAATCATTAGTTTTTTTATTTTAGTCGCATTCTTTAATTTACTAATTTACAAACCACCAATCACGAGTCTCATTGTTTTCTCTTTACCTTTTTTTCTTATTTGTGCAAAGGCTCAGAGATAGAATGTGAATCGAAGGTGATTCACTAATTAAGTTGCTTTAAAATTGATTTACGTTACATACATTATGTATGTGGAAAATGGAGACAAGAAAATAATAAAGTACACTTTGTCTATAGTCTGAATTTGGCCCTAAGGACAGAATACAAAAGGATCAACTGTGAAGTAAAGCGAACGTTAATTTATACAAGGTACAAACCAACAGAGATAAACGCAACTATTTTTGTAGACACCACCTAAAAGTGTAAAATTATAATCATGTAGGGAAAGAGAATTTAAACTAAGAAAGGCACGTTTGGCTTGGAACTCACGGAACCGCACGAAACTGTGCTTAGAATAACAGCGTATCATTAACAATTAGTGTGTATAATTTCCACGCAAAAGGTTGCAATCTAGAACCAGTGTCATTTAAATATAGAGAAACAAAATAAAAGCATATCAGTTGCTTTGGAGGGAAATTATACGTAATTCAGTGACCTAAGTATACAACGGTATTTTAGTCAACAATGCCAAAAACCCTCTGGCTGAAGTAATTATAACAGGACAAAACACACATTTCCTAAACGCCTGGTACCACATTAGATCTCTTAAGTACTTCGATGAAGTGATACAAACAAAGCGGAAGAGAACTATGTGCACAGCTTTCTAAAGCCACTTTCTTAATATTGAAAAACACTTGGGTATTACAACAGTTCAATATTAAAAGTGACACTAATTAGAATTTCAAATGATGATGCGGGTGTGTCCATGTTGTATCCTGCTTTCCACCAAGCACAGTGCAAGATAGGCTAACAATTCCGTGCAGAAAATTGTTTGTAAATCACAGAGTGGAGTTTGAATAAAAAATAACGATCGTGTATCTCTCACACTTTGTTTTAACCACTTCACCGAACGAATATACTACTATAACAAATATCCGGTGAGTAGGCTACGCGTGTTTTGCGCTGTTACAATCGCTTAAGTAGATGGTTTTTTGCAGTGTTGGTTGAAAAAGTAATGATATACTGACGCCGTTGTAGAACTTACAGTTTTCCTGCTGTTGTATCGATACTCGTATGTTGTAACTTTGTTTCTCTTTATTAAATTGTCCATTTTGGTAGTCTCAGGTCACTATTTTTTTTCTAATCAAGTATTATTCTAAGCATGGCTTCGTGCAGTTCCGAGAGTCAGAGGCAAGGAGTGTCCCTCGTCTGCATTGTGAGAAGATAAACAGTACATTTGTTTTTCAATTGGCATCGAAATAAGAGTTTTCTGTTGTCTTCCGCTACATATTCGTCACGCACTATTTCCTATTCCCCCCCTCTTACCCCTATTCCTCCTTCCACACACGCACACACAAATGCGTAATGCTTCCGTTGATGCTGGGGGATACAGTAACTATGCATTAAAAATTCACATCCATCGCCTCGACGACCATGAAACCCCAGTCGTTTTTCTAAACGCTACTGCGATACACTGAATGTCATAAAGGAACACATCATATTCTCCGATACGGCAAAAAAGGACTGTGTTACGTCCTATGTTTTATAAGGCGATTGAAATTAATTGATTTCTCCTTCGAGGCACGATGAGCAGTTTATTTACCGTTTCTTGCATTAATTTCATTTTAGCTGGAACGAATGCGAAAAATATGTGGGTCATTACATAAATAATGCACATTAATGTTTTTAGTTACATGTTTATTTTTTAAATATCTCTTTACAGTCCTTGACTATATTTTCCCTGCTACCCTATGAATCCCAAAGTCTCGGAAGCCCTATTATTCCGTACAGGACGCCACTGCTGTTCATCTGTGTAATGCCTCGGTTAAAGGTGGAAGAAAGCTTATCTAGAGAAAGATAACAACGTACACGCATAGCTGCGATTTTTTTTCCAGCTACGGGAACAAATCGAAGTGTGGTGGACTCCTGTCCGAGCTGCAAGAAAGATGTGACAACACTCTCCGTCCGTATACGCCCAGTTTTCTGCCTACAACTATGTCCAAGCGTTTCTGCTTCTCTTCATATGTCATACAATGTGGGACCCATCTCGAAGAATTTTTTTCTTCGATCATTTGTCAGAGTACAGCTGTCAGGGGGATTCCTTGTGGCTTCAGAGAGTTCCTGACAAATCGCACAACGAACTTCTTCTATAAGAGCATCTGCCGCAAGTATCACACTTCGGTAATCTGTTGACGTTCTTGGCCTTCCACGACTTGGATTGTCGTCTATGCTCATAAGACCGGCAAGAAAACGATTACACAAGGTGAAACTGTGCTATGGCCCTCTGTAAAGTCATGACAAACTTCACTTAACGCGCTACGGATTTATGTTGCTATTTTACTACGTCGATGTTGATACACGACCTCTGGTCTTCAACAGTCATACTACCCGAGATCCCTACAGGATCCATTTCTACATCTCGCCAGTTTTAAGTTAGATTTAGGGAGACTATCCAGCATACCCCGGACATGCCTTAGTGTAGTAATTTCTTAAAGATCATCCCAGCTCGGTTATTGCTTGCCTGTTACTCCCATATATTTCTTCTGTGACCACTGTACTCCTGTGAAGTACCGTCGATAGTTAAAATTATCTAACCAACATATCTCGAAAAGGTTTCGAGTAGTAATCAACAGTATTGTTGATATTGTTTATTCCATTTGGTTCTACGGAAAGAAGTCCGTTTGGCTCAAGAGGATTTGAGGAGAAGAAAGAGAATGGCATAGGCTACATATCAAGAGCGCTCGTGAGAAGGGGAATATTCACTTGTTTCTGGGTCGATACTGGCAACCCTCGGATGTGCTCGCCTTATACCGATCAAAATCTATGGTGTAAATGTTCCTCTTACAACCTAAGAGTCAAAATGACACGAGAGCCCCAACGTTTGCAGTTTATTTCTCCTAAATATTTAATATATTTATATTGTCTATTAAAAATTAGTTTATTATTTACTAACGTGCTGAAAGTAACGCTAAGCACCAAAAGAAAGACAGGGATCTAAAGAACCGACGTTGAAGAAAATGTTGACTAAATGTTAAATACAGTCAAATATTATTTCTTTCTCAAGTGATTCAAATACTGACACTTTTTGGAGTACAGAAACATTATCTCGGTTTGGGGTGCAACTCCAAAATATGATACTGCATGACGTACGTGTAAAAATAAGGAAAAACTGTCTTTCTAAAATAAAATTTTAAATGTTTTTAATTCTATGGGACTAAACTACGTTGTTCACCAGTCCCTAGTCTTACAAACTACTTAAACCAATTTAAACTAACCTAAGGACAACACACATATCCATTCCCGAGGGAGGATTCCAACCTCCGACGCGGGAGGTCGCACGATCCGTAACGTGGCGTTCCAGACCGCTCGGATACTCCCGCACGCCTTTCTAAAATATTTATACATCCATTGTGACACATTTAGTTATGTAGACGAAATATATTGGCACGAAATTCTTCGTATACTTCTATTAAAATCATGGCCAGATGTTGCTCATGTCCGTTAAAATGTTCAAATGTTTGTAAATCTATCGGACCAAACTGCGTGGTCATCAGTCCGTAGCTTACAAACTACTTAAACCTAGGTAAACTAACGTAAGGACAACACACACAGCCATGCACCAGGGAGGACTCGAACCTCCACGGCGAGCAACCGTGCGCTCCGCAGCGACACGCTTTAGACCGCTCGGCTACTCCACCGCGGCTCTCATGTCCGTTAAAGCTGGGGTCTAATGTTGGTCGGCCTAGTTAGACAACACAGCGAAAAAACAAAAGGACTTGCAGGCTCCTCACGTTTGCAGCTACATCTGACGCAATTTTCGAAGTTGCTGCATCAAATAATGCAGAGGAGTATCATTAAGATAAATGTAAAAACAGTTTAGATTGAGAATTACAATGGGTCGTGAATTTATCTGATCCACGAGTTGTTGCTAAACTATTAGCTACTTATGCTAGAAATTATACTGCTACGTTAAAGGCGTGTTAGTGGTTATATTACAAACCTGACTTTTGGCCGGCTCATCGAGCTAAGCCCACTGGGCACGCCCCTGTCTGTAGCTACCGCTACGGTGGCTACCGCTACGTTGGCAGACTGCAGTCTCTTGAGGATGATCTTATAAAAGGTCGAAACCGATTTTCAGAGAAGGAAAAAAAAGAAAGAATTGAATGCGATGTCCCGTGGCCACTCCGAGCGCATTGAGGGGCTATGCTTCGATTTGCGAGGTTGTTTCCCGTCGGGGCTTCCAATCCTCCCTCGGGCATGGATGTTTGTGCTGTGTTTAATATAAGGTAGTTAATAAGTTTAGGGACTGATGAACCCGCAGTTAATTCCCTTTAGCTTAACAAACATTTGATTGTTCTGAATGCGTTGTAGAAGGTTTCAAACGAATTTTAATTGTTTACCAAAGATCAGAGATTCTTCAGAAAACGACTTCAAAAGTATTCAGATTAATATACGAGGCGCGTCCAGAAAGTAAGTTCCGTTTGGAAAGAAAATGAAATTGTACACAGATACAGAAGTAATTTTTATTGCACAAAATTCTACAACTCTTAAACTACTTTTCCACATAACTGCCGAAATTTTGTAGACACTTGTCATAGCGTGCCACAAGTTTTTGCATGCATCCTTCACAGAAGGTTGCCGCCTGTGTATTCAACCATGTGGTAACAGCTCTTTATCATCGTTGAAGTGTTGACCACCAAGGACAGATTTTAGGTGTAAGAAGAGATGAAAGTCACCAGGAGAGAGTTCCGGGCTGTATGGAGAATGATTGAAATTTCCGTAAGAATTGTTTGGTCACATACGGTGTGTGAGGTCAGGCATTATCTTTTGACAGTAATCCTCTTCTTACACCTAAAAATCTGTCCTTGGTGGACAACACTTTAACGATGATGACGAACTGAAAGAACATGTTACCACATGGTTGAATACACAGGCGGCAACATTCTATGAAAAAGGCAAACAAAACCTTGAGCCATGCTATGACAATTGCCTACAAAATTTCGGAAGCTATGTAGAATTGTAGTTTAACAGTTGTAGTTTTTTGTACAATCAATATTTTTTCTGTATCTGTACCCGTTAGTTTTATGTAACCAAACGGAACTTAGTTTCTGGACGCACCTCGTAAATGTGCAGACTGTTTGCGAGATGTCGCTCGCACAGCGATTCAGCCGCTGGAATGCGGAGCTCCCCTGGGACAGGGCATTGCGTGCACCCGGCCACAGCTGGCTGCGACGACAGAACAGCTGGAGGTCTTGGGCGCGAGCCGGCGCTGATAAGTTTATTCCCGCTGCCATTGAATTAGTCTGCCGCGCCGAACGGCGGAGCGGCGGCGGCGGCGGGGCCGGGGGCAGAATCCAATTTCGCAAAACACATTCGCGAACGTCGGCCCCGCTGTTGTGCAACACAATTACTAGTTTCGACTGCCATCTCGGCGGAACTATACAGATTAGGAGCGCCGAACGCACTCCCCGAACCGCGCCGATTCTCCTCGGCTGATGGGACGGCGCAGGCATCCGAGGGCCCGTCGAGGTGAGAACGGCAGCCGAGTCTCGCAGAGCGCAGGGCGCTACCTGCCGTTCGTTTTGGGCAACGATACAGTCCTTCGCGGCACAAGTCGACGGTGTCCGTGCGAGATCCGAAAATAAATTTTGTTCCGCCGAGCGGAAACATTTCGACGCTTATTAGTTCTGCGACGTCGGGAAACGGCCTATTTCTGGCGCAAGGACGAACTTTAAATTTATCTCGTTATGTTTCGGCCGCTTTGCCTACCGCTTCCTGAATGCTCGGACTCTCGCGATGGTGCGGGCCACTTTAATGCGCTATTAACAGAAATATGTGGGCCGTACCATACTATTCACTGATACTATTTTACGTTAAACGGTGCTGCGGCTATTTCCTTACACTACACCGTTTCGGTGTCGGCTTGTACGTATGTATATGTTTTACTGGTTACACCGACTCCAACTCAAAAATATTAATTACTAGCAAACACGGCAAGGCTTCGCAGTAGCCAATGTGTATGGGATATCGACCCTAATCTCTTCTCCTTGTGTCTATCCCTTCTTTCGTCCTCTATTTCGCCATCGCCTGCTCCCTCCTCCTTTTGTCCATCTCCTCCTCCTCCTCCTGTCTTCACACCACTCCCTCCTATCCCAGTCCACATCCACCTCCTCCCCCATTTCTCTGGGCCTATAGCATCCCATCTTTTTAAATCTATTTCATTCTCTCATTCTCTATCTACTCCTCCAGAGAGAGGGGGAGGAGGAGATCTTGTTTATTGTTATTGCAATCGGGACCCTGATTGGGAATAGAAATCAAAATGGATGGGTAAATCAATTGGAAACGGGTTATTAAAGGAACTTTTCGAGCTGCTCTATCTGTAAGGTTAGTAGCTTTAATGGCCGTATTTTTAATGGTTTTATTGTACGAACAAGTATGATTATAAATTTAGGCACAAAAACAATTTTCCTGTTTAGAATAGAAATCAAAATGGATGGGTAAATCAATTGGAAACAGTTTATTAAAGAAACCTTTCGAGCTGCTCTATCTGTGAGGTTAGTAGCTTTAATAGCCGTACTTTTTTGGTTTTATTGTACGAACAGGTATGATTATAAATTTAGCCGTAAAAACAATTTCCCTGTTTAATGTTAAAAATGACTGGGAAAAGGAAAACAAAAACCGCACATTTTTACAGCACGTCTTAGTATGTTTTTCTCGTAGCGAGCAGAATAGAAATGCTTTTTCTAACATGTTAATATCTTCTTGAGAGTTTGAACTGAAAATAAAATAATTCTAGCATGGTCAGACAGTCGTAACGGATCGCGCTTGAGAATTTCTTTCTCGATTTAACTACAAGCGCTGTGTACGATCTTCGTCAGTCTCATTGACTCTACGATCACGCAGTATGATTGCGTTGCGCGTACGCCGACCAATATTACAACGCCGCAATGTAGGTATTAAAAAAATTAACCACGATATGTACTCAATTTGTTTGCAACACTCAAAAATAGTAAGAACTGACATCTTTGCAACGCTCTAAAGATATGATCATCACTGATAACACCATGGAGGTAAGAATAATACGGAGGGGCTTCTAAAGAAACAACGTCTCATTTTAAGTCTGTCTGGCTCTTTTAACCTTGCGTGCATTACACTATTTCCCTTTATTGTAACCTCCTTCGCGTATTTGTTCGCTCCCTTACAACGTATTTGGTCGCTAGCCGAGTAGCGAATGAATAAGCAGATTGTTGGAGAAAGTAGAAAACTTTCAGTTTTTCTCAAATTATGATATTTTCCGGTAGATTTTCCAAAAATTTTCTTTCATACAAACCTTGTCCTGAGAATTACGAACAGAACAAAGAAAAGATGAGCCAAACCGTCGAAGCTATTCTCAAGTGATGTGCTTTCATACACGTGGCAATTCATTTTTATTAATATCGAAAATGTCATATACATATATATCGATACGAGGCGCATTCAAAAAGTAATTTTCACATTTTTTTCTTCTAATAACAAAGACAACATAGTTACATGAAAAGGTTTATTCGCAACATGTACGTCAAAGTTTGAGTTATTTTTCGACATAGTCACCAAAAGCACTGAGACACTTCTCTTATAGTGGGATCAACTATTGCGTCCCTGTGCCTCAGACGCCTGCCTCCTGTAAATGGAGCCAGCGTGTGGCAGTCGCCTGTAACTCCTGCTGTGAAACAACGCGGAAGCGGCGACGCGCCATTCTGAACAGGACGCGTGGAGTGCCTGCTGCAGGTGTTTTTCTGCTCCACGACAATGCTTCTCCCAATACGGCACGGCGAACAACATCTGTTCTGCTCAAGTTCGGCTGCGACTGTTTTGTCATCCAGCATACAGTCCTGATATTACTCCCAACGATTACATCTTTTCTCGCACCTCAAGAAACTGCTGTCCTCCCGCCAGCGTTTTGACGACGACGAAGGGCTGGAGGCGACTGCTCAAATGTTCAAATGTTTGTATAGTCTATGGGACTTAACTACGGGGTCATCAGTCCCTAAACTTACAAACTACTTACGAACTAGGACGGCACAAATATCCATGCCCGAGGGGGGATTCGAACCCCCGACCGTAGTGGCCGTGAAGATCGTGACTGGAGCGCCTCAGTCCCCTCGGCCAGCGCGGCCGGCGAGGCGACTGCCACACGGTGGTTGCCTTCACAGGCGCCGGATTTCTACGACACAGGAATACAAAATCTGAGCCCACGATATGCCAAGTGTCTCACTTCTTTTGGTGACTACGTCGAAAAATACCGCTCATATTGTTGCCAATAAAGTTGTGCCTTTGCTGTCTTGTTTTTAACACATATATATAAGACGATTGGAACTTAAATAGTGGCAACACTGCTGCTGACACCGTATGGCATCGAATCACTATTATCGTTGATAGCACACGTTGTTGACAAACAGACCTCCGAGCAAATGGACTCAACCGTCCCACATCATCGGCATGCGCACAATCGAAGGAAACTCAGTCACTTGTGAACGAGCGGTCTAACGTAACAGTGTCACTATGTTTTCGAAACAGGAACAACGAAGACCGTCAACGCACAGAATTACTGTTCGATTTGGAGCATCAACTGCGACCAGTCTTGCGAAAGAAGCGGCAACACTTTCTGTGCAGACCACCCATCATTTTGTACGACAATGCGCGGGCGCAAACAGCGCAAGCTGTGGCTGCTCTGCTCGATCGATGGGACTGGGAAGTACCGTATCATCCACCATACTTCACTGACTCAAGTCCTTGTAAATCTGATTCGATTCCGAACATGAAGCGACCACTCCGTGGTATTCGCTTCAGAACTGTTCCAGAGATTCGACAGGCAGTAGACCTCCCCATTCGCACAATTAACAGAACAGGCTCTGCTAACAGTACACTACGCCTTTCACATCGTTGGCAATGGGTTCTACACAACGCTGGTGATTACTTTGTAGGACAGTAAAGAATACAAACGTGTAACGCTTTTGTATCGGTTGTGAATAAATAGCTGCCACTATTTCAAAATGTTCAAATGTTTGTTAAGCTTATGGGACTTATCTGCGGGGTCATCAGTCCCTAAACATACAGATAACTTATACTAAAGACAGCACAAATACCCATGCTCGAGGGGGCGATTCGAACCCCCGACGGGAAACGGCCTCGCGCATCGCAGAATAGCGCCTCAATGCGCTCGGCCACTCCGCCGCGGTGCCACTATTTCAGTTCATATATGTGTATAAGAAAAATGATGTATTAGATTGTCTACCAATCAGCGTCGTGTGTGTAACATTTATTTCCATCTGTTGATCAAGACATACAATTATTTCTTCGATAACGCGCATAAAATTTTCACTTGCTGGCTTTTGATTACGCTCGGACAGAGCTACTTTTAGTTCACGGATGTGGCGTGCCTCTTGCGGCCGCATCTCACTTCTTTCACAAGAGCAAAAATAAAATAAAATAAAAAAGAAATTACCTGCCTAAATAAATATTATTGCAAGAGTCTTCAGTTGCCGTGGTTTTCTGCAAATTGCTCGCTATAATTTTCACAGTATAGTAAGACGGTACTAGTAAAATCAATGACTGCTGACAAAAGGATTCTGCAAGATTCTGTAGGTAATACATGTAAAGAAAAAACATGAATTCATTCCTTGATTGCAATATATCTCTCTCAAAAAAAAAAAAAAAAAGAAAAAAAAAAAAGAAAAAGGCTGTCATCGGTGACACCATATTGATATGACTGTTTCTGATAAACATACTTAGGTGATTTTAATTTCAACAGATAGTTTGTTTTAACCTGCATAGCAGATAAAATGGGTGGGAAGTGTTTTTGTAATAAAATCGGAAGAACATAATTATTTTACTATCGCACACGATTACTGCATACGCATTGACATTCGTGTACAGTGAATCAAGATTTATTCACAGCAGTCGACTGCAGATCGATAGCAGTTCTCAGTTAACGTTCTTATTTTCCTGGTAAAATTTTCCTCAGTGTGTCAGATTCCTAATTCACAACGTGGTCATACCTGCAGTGAACACTGTTATACTATGAATGCTCCAGCACAGGTTATTCTACTGATAGTAAACAATTTTTTATATGTTATGTCAGGTCACTTCCGAATCTACAGTAATGTCATATAAGTATTAAGTGTGTAATTCTTGCAGGAAGCGGCAATCTGTGGAGATGGGTGATAATATTTGAGAGGCTGTATGCTTCTGGGCACTCAACGGAAAGATTATTTACAGAGAATTTAAGTCGGGTTAAACTATTTGAAAAACTTTTACAGTCGAATATAATTAAGAGTGTAAGCAGGTCAGGAGCACGTTTAATACGATCCTTATTAAAAGCTCATCAAGAAAAGAAGTTTTTAAGGAAACTAGAAAATTGCGGACACACCACAGTGGAACAGGTATTCGCAAAACAATACTGATTTTATCGAAATATATTATGATGAACTCATGAAAAAATCACAATGTTTATTTCGCAAATGTCACACTGTACATCTAAACGAATGTGTCACTTTCAATGATTCCTACAGCCCACTAAAGACGTAATCAGTAATGTATCCTGTAGTAAATTACAAATGAGGAAAAATAAAACCCGAAGAAGATAAAGATAGCAGCAGTGAAAAATTTCCAAATTCAATTCCACGAACAGCTGCAAAATACTTCAATTTCATACACTCCATATTTCAGGCCAATGAACGTGGATGAAATCACAATTGTAGATAATTAGAGGCTAATGGAGAAGTGGTAGCGAGAAAGATGTTTTCTATGAAAGTAAACGCAACAGTGAGCCGAAGTTTTGTGTTTTCGCAGTACCCCTACAGAGGACGTGTTACTGGTCACAGGCAACGTTAGCTTTGCAGACAACGAATGTTCTTGCGTACTAACTTGCAGGACCTAACGACGGAAAGGAGTTGCGAGCTGCTCAATTGCTCGAGGAATGACAGTTGCCGCGGTGGACTGACTGAGCGGTCTAAGGCGCCTTGCTGTGGCGCGCGCGGTTGCTCGCCGTCGGAGGTTAGAGTTCGCCCTCGGGCATGAGTGTGTGTGTAGTTGCGTGTGTGTTATGTTTTCCTAATAGTTTAACTTAGTGTAAGTAATTTGTAAGCCTAGGGACTAATAACTAAAGTAGTTGAGTCCTATAGATTTACAAACATTTGAAAATTTTTGAATGACTGTTCGGGATCAGTATTTCGGAATATTTCCTAGAGTGATATTAAGCACTTGGGTCCTAACCTGTACCTCTATATTCCTTCACATCACTGCGGTCTCAGAAGAAAACAAATATTTATTGTCATCGCGATAAGAATTTTTAATATCAAGGGCATCGCGGATGTAAGATCCGTTAGATTTTTGTATCAGCGGTGGCCGCAACACGATCATATTCGCAAGTACGGCTGCAGTTCTTAGATTTATTATACGAATAATGTTGGTTTACATCCCTATGCATGTTTAAAAAAAATAATTTATATTTTTGTGCGCATTATATCGACATTTTATAAAGAAGTATCTGCAACGTCAGTGACTATTAATGCTATATTACACGTATAAAAAATTTCCCTGCTTGTTGTTCTTCTGATTTCAGCACCTTAGCTTGCTGAACATTATAATTTATACTTGAGTGGTATCAGAATCACGATATCTTGCCTTAAGCTGGCACGCCTACAGTCCAGATTCAAAACCCGTGAATTTTGTTAGTGTTTTATCTTGATCACCCCTACAACGGCGTCATTTCTTCAGTTACAAAATGTTTATAGTAACAAATGTTCCCTAACTGAGGAAATGAATTTTGCGCAGGGAAGTGATCTTCGCCCACCGTAGCGGTATATACCAGCCAAGTAAAATTCGATATATTAAATGATGGGCGTCTTGGAGAAGAAATCAGTGGAATCCAATGTAATATTGGAGTATTCAGCAGTGCTAAAGTTGCAATAAGATGAATTTGCCGCGTTAAATAACAATTCGAGTTAGAACTACTTGACATTTTATAGGTGCGTGCATAGTTTTTGTCCTGTGCTGAAGAGGTAGAACAGCGTTCGCAGTCCATATTTGGTGCTTAGACACACACATACATTGAATATTCTGCCTAATAAAGTGAAGCGAAATACCTGTTAGTAAGGTAGGAATTGCATTTATCCAGCAGTTCGCAAACATTAACTCAGCATCGCCATTAAAAATGTTATTGGGGAGTAACGATCGACTACTGATAAGATTTATAGATGAAGGTGAGCCTAAGATCTGCGTTAGACCTCTAATCAATTATTGTCTAAAAATGTAAAATTCTAGATTTTGAGGTAAGTATTTGAGTGTTATTAAATAAAGATGGAAACGTATGCAATATGTTGGATATAAATGCTTGCAAAATTTTCACTGTTTTTGTCAATGCCATGATTAAATTATGTTTTGCGAGCAATAATGTCGGTAAATAGCAAGAATGAACACTGTTATTTAAACTGCGCTTTTATTAGCGAGTACTTTGTGTGATGTCAATGATATACAGAATATGTTTGGAAAATTTATGTTTCGTCTACGTGCTGCCTGACATTGACACTAACTGTGTTGGAATGGTTTCAGTTTGCGAGGACGTTGTCACACTAAATATAAAAGGATGACAGTGATTGGAAATACGGCAGCTGGCGAGTCCTGTACCCCAACTTCAGTCCTTAATGAAATTAGTGAGGCGACAATAACTAAGTTTAAATATGAAAAATTTTGTAGGACGAACTGTGCGCCTTGTGAATATCAATAGAAACTGCAAACAGTCGTATTTATTAATTTTCGAACTGCGCGTATCAGAGAATTACATACTCATGTTCGCATGGATTTGTTTGAATTAATAAGACATGAATGACTTGTACATACGAATATACATGACCATCTGTGTAACTGAAGCTTAGTGGTCACCGCTTGCTTTTCACGTTGTATTTCCATTATGTTCATTTCTATACACCAAACTAAGTTAATACTGTATATGAAAGCAACTGCTTTAGTAAATAATGAAAATATCACTGGTTAATAGCCTGCGAATGATACCAGACAGTGGCTCAAGTTGTCCACAAAAGAGAAAAATAATACATACAAATTATTTTCTTAATTAGAAAACAGCGTAGGGCAGCAGTGTTTAAGGTAGTAGGTTCGGCGGCGGCATCCTCACATGACCTAACCGATTTAGGATTTCTCATGATCGCTCTAAATGACTAATGACGAATGTCAGAAAGTGCAAGGCCGATATCCTTCGCAAAGCAAACTCTGTCTTTAATAAATTCGTTGTTAATAGGGCGTCAAAACCCAGTTTATTGAATTAAATAAGTCCATCGGATTGTGGAAGTAAAATTTTCCCGAAACGCACAGAAGAAAAGTCATTCTGATTTACTGAAATTTGCATTTAGGAATGCATTACCGAAGTGGTGATTTTCGAATGACGGATATGGTAGAACACGTGGTCATGTATAGTTTAAAAATAAGTACAGATAACTATTACGTGTCCATTTGGAAGTTTCTGTTTATTTTCAACGACTCATTTAAAATTTTTTGAGACTTTTCATAGAGGTGATATGCCGAAGTTGCATCTTTATTTTCGTAGGCTGATGCTGGGTACCGGCTTGAGCAGTGCGGCTGGTTGCAGTTAATATCCACCTACCAGCTTCCATTTTATTGCCTATTGTCAACAGAATGAGTAAATTTTCACTTTTAACAGTGATAGTCATCATAAATCTACCAGTACCCACATTGAACTGTACAATTGATTATTATGGTGGAAAAGTAATATTTGCCTGACAGACAATTAAAATGCAACATGGTATGTAAACATTAACAACGACAGTGCCGGTATCAAGCGCCAGACTAGGAAAATTAATATGTGGCTCTTGCCTGCCTCATCCCGAAAAGGTTAGAAACTAGATTATGGAGGAGAACTAAAATTACTGTTCGCAATTTAATTTCACTGTCTAGATGTTTTGAAAATCTGTCATACCTAGTAATAAGCCTGTCAGCTGACATGTCCTGAGATTTACTTAGTCTTGCGGATTTATTCAAATGTTCAAATGTTTGTAAATCTATCGGACCAAACTGCGTGGTCATCAGTCCGTATGCGGATTTATTGCCCGTCTTGACTACGTCAATGTTTTAAAGTGACTAGTTTCGGTTCGACATGAAACATCGACAAATCTACAATCAAGAATAAAAGAACAATCACCAAACATCAACAACCAACATCAAAAATGTCTTCAAATCATGCCACCATTAATCATGAAAAACACTGGCATTTTATGAAGATTTGCTGATTCGTCACGTTGCTGTTGTCCACAGATAGTGCTGGAATCAGATTTTTAGACGAGTTGCGGAAAATTCAGAATTGGTATTTGTATTATTTTTATAGCAATGTCAGTAGTAACAACAGTAGTAGTAGCAGTACTGGTAAATTATTTACATAGAAGGATTCTTGTCATGCTTACTATTTCTTCATTTCACGTTTTTCGCTTTGTTTCCATTCAACCGTTTCATAAAAGGTAGCTCAATGTGCATTTTACTTGTTTTCCGAACCTCATGATTTTGTATTTCTGATAAGAATAAACAATAACACTTCCGGAACAGTTTCATATATGCCAGGGGCGACTTGTTTTCCCTTTTTGAAATCCACTTATGACTGCACATCTCTCGATATGCCACCTCGAATACTGCAGTGTTTATGTGAGAAGCTGTAATATTAATACTACTTGAATCTGAAGTCTGTTATTCGAACTGACACTGAAAACTGTCGTCACTTTCTGTAGCTTTACTCTTCCTTGTCACAACAAGTCCGACCAACAATAGGACGCTTAGTATCGGTAGAAACTGAACTCTGCACTGCAAGCTGTAATTATTACTGCTGGTGAGAACTTCTGAATTTGTGGCCGTGAATGCCGGTCCAGCTTCTGAACTTTAGAATAGTTAACTGTTTATTTTGTATGAGCGATGTGATACTTTCGTTTTACCATGTACAATTTGCATCGAAAGTGTTCCATGTCTTCTGTATTTTTGAAGATGAGCAATAGTACCTAAAGTAAAAAATAAAATAAAAAAAAATTACATCATATTGAAGGAAGGAATAATTCTTTCACGATGCTGGGAAATTATTTTAATGGGAGAACGAAATACCCCCACCCCATTTTTCATTCGTACCATGTCCACAGATCTGAGGGTACTTGATACCAGGACTTAAATGTTTCAGTTTCGTTCAAAACACGCTGGACACATTCGAGCTGAAATATTTTTTTAAGTCACTGAAAAAGTGGCTATTGAAGATTCAAAATAGCCACGTAATTTCAATTTGCCGCTCCGCTAGAACAACTGTTTGTAATAGTGGGTGACCAACGTGATTCGATAGATGGGCCATGTAGTCTTCATTGATAAATGACTGAATAATTCACATTTATAGTATCGTGTTTTCCTGGTTTGGGCATATCTGCAAGAACAAATGCCGACGATGGCGTTATGTTCAGTTTCTTCACCGTAGAAGTGCTAATGTCGTTCGATCTCGTACGGAAATCCGATATGGCGAGTGGAATATAGAGGCGGTACTTCTGTAGCGTGCAACTTAACGGTATTTGGGGTGGGCTGGAGGCGTGCCCGGGTAGCAAAGTGGCGCGCTGGGTCAGGGCATTCGGTCAGAGGGGTAGTCGCCCTCTTTAATAGAACAACTGAGCAAAGATCTCATCGATACTCATTGAACACACACATGATCCTACGTCCGCAAAACATCGATGTACCCTAAAGGAAGTGGTTAAGAAGACCGCTTGTTCGAAGCGGGAAGAGCGGACTTGAATGTCAGACCGGTACAATTTTTTACTGTCGCCGTTGCATTATTTTAATGCACTACTGCAGCCAGATATTATCCATTGAATTGCTCTTTCTTCCTTCATGGAAAACTTTATTAGTTAATAACGTACACAAGATCACGGAGAACGTTGCTGTGTGACCATCGCGGCTGGCAGCAGTCAAAAATATGACTATTAACGACTGGTGTCGATTTACTTCGTGGACAGGGGCCTAAAGTTACACTGCTGTGCGGAGAGACGGTAGTATGCCGGCCGCGGTTGCCGAGGGGACTGAGGCGCTCCAGTCACGGTCAGCAAGGCCACTACGGTCGGGGGTTCGAAGCCCCCCTCGGGCATGGATATTTGTGCCGTCCTAGTTCGTAAGTAGTTCATAAGTAGTTTGTAAGTTTAGGGACTGATGACCCCGTAGTTAAGTCCCATAAGCTTAACAAACATTTATTTATGAAGACGGTAGTATCCGTTGTTTGTTATATAGTGCGGTTTTGAGTTTAAGAATCCGTATTTCAAAATCCGCCGGCCTAGGATGTTTGTGGTCCCCAATTCGAATCCTCCCGGTGGATTAACAGCGTAGGTCGCTGTGACAGCCAATTTAAGGGTGATTCTTATGTGGTTGTCTATCTTCGTCGCTGATGCGGCCAGTCTTCTTTTCCACCTTGAGTTAACATTGTCAGTTTGTGCGATAAGCAATTTTGTCCACGTTCACACTCTGCAGTGTTTACACTGTACGCGTATGGGGGCTGCCCTGAGGGCATTAAAAAACAAACCGCGCACTAACCATCTGGTGCAGAAGGCTCAACAGTGGAGTGGGGGGAGGGGGGGGGGTTGTGGACCACTATGGGCCTTTAGGTGTGAAGACTCTATCTTTCAGATTTCCTGGTAAAACTGAATACAAAAAGTGTTTCACAATCCTTAACGTCAGAAGACAATTTTGTAATAATAGTAAAATAAATAAAAAATAAACAATTCGTCATAGTGTTTTGTTAGACGTTTAAAAATGCTTGGGGACGAGGGAGGGGAAGCGACGAGCTCTACGTTTAAAGAAGAGCGTTGCAGACCAAAAAATTTTAGAAATTAAGCACTAGTTTGTAGTAAATCTAAACTGGACAATACAATTGAGATAGTTAATCAATTTGTTTTAATTCCAGCGATAGCGGATATTCACCTATGATACTTGAATCTTTTTATTCGTTCGTTGGTAATATTCAATTAAGAAAACCACAGCCGCATGCTTATAAATTTCAGTCATTTGGTAACTAGTTTCAGCATTTCACTACTGCCATCTTCAGCCTCAATAAATGAAACGCTTCTGCTATATTAGCGCTTATGAATACACTTCCGTTTATAGTATAGTGTGGAAACCTGTCGCAAAATAAATTTATAAGCATGTGCTACGTTTTCCACAATTGAACGTACTGAAGAGTGCGTCTCCAATGAAGCAATAAAAATATTCTAGTTTCCTCTGAGATAAAAACCGCAATTGCCGGTTAATCGTATTCATTACATTAATTTTTTAAGATGACCAACTTCGAATTACTACGAACCAGTGTTTAATTTCTAAAATTTTCGAGACTGGAATGTTCTTCTTCAACCGTACAACCCCTAAACCCCACCATTCTTCCTCCCCAACGTGTTTTTAAAGTTGTGAAAAACCAATGAGAAACCGATTTTTTATGAAATTTTCCAATATCATTAAGATTTTTGAAGCACTGTGTTGCACTGAATTTGACCAGAGGCCGCGAAACACCATCGCACATATTTTTAAACTTATTTATTTATTTATTTTTACTGATTCTTCAGTCGGTTCTTGGTGGAACACCATACTGATTTAAAACTCACATTTTGAGCATGTTTCACAAGTTTGTTTTAATTCTCGAACCGATTTTCGGCTTATAATGCCATCTTCAAACTTAACTGTTTAATTCTTCGTTTGTGTGGACATTATGTGCGTTGTTGCTTTCATAATTATGAATAGCAGTGTTTGTCCGTCTTTGCAACTACAATAATTTTTTTTTGTAGTTGCAAAGACAGACAAACATTGTTATTCTCAATTAACTGTTTATTTCAAAGAAGTTACAATGTTTTGATACCAGCTTGGAAGCTATTCAACTCGTTAAACTTATACTCAAGCACATAACAATTATCATCCTTGGCTCTCTTGTAATGCTTGAGTATGAGTGTAACGAGTAGAATAGCTTTCATGCTTGTATCAAAACGTTGTAAATTCTTTGAGATAAACAGTAAAGCTTGAAGATGGCATTATAAGGAGAAAACCGGTTCACGGATTAAAATAAACTTGTGAAACCTGCTCAAAATTGTGATTTTTAATTCAGTTAAACGTAGTAATTGTCGCCAGCGCATTGATTTTTTTAATGACCAGTTCCTTTATACTACTAATCAGTGCTTCATTTCTAATCGTGTTGATTTTGATTTCCTCAGTTCAGCCAGTTCACGACCTGACGTAGTCTGACATCAGCGTCAATGATGGATCAAATACATTCTGGTCACGTTTGAAGGTTGTCAACAGTGAGGCGAAACGCTAGTTTGAGAGAGAAAAAAATGAAAAGAAAAACTTAAAGAGTATTCATTTATTTAAGTGTTTAAAGTGCTCCTCTTTCTATACATTTCATCCCATTCCATGATGGTGGTGGTGACGGCTGGTGCAGCAACAGTGTTGAATAATTAAATAATTCTCAGTCTCTGTTGCATTTTTTTTTTTAATTTTATTCTCCAATTACGCGTTGTAAGCGTGGACCTGCCGCGACAGCGACTCCTCTGCTGCTATGGGGCTCAATGACAACAGAAATTATTAAGCTACCTCCACCACAGCTGTAGATAGTTCTGTGGCTCCATCTCCGCCCAATCTGACGATGCGCTAACAGCGCAAACGCGTAATTGGAGAATAAAATTAAAAAAAAAAAATGCAACAGAGACTGAGAATTATTTAATGCTCCTCTTTCTATTTATTACAAAAGAGTGATTCATTTATAAAATTTTAGGCACTGGAATGCTTTTTTCGGCGATACAGCTTCTGGACTTCAGTGCTAGTGTAATCTCGAAAGTTAAATTTGTAAAAGTAGTGATTTTAATTTTCCACAATTCAACCAGTAGCTCTTCTTCAGCCATGAATTCCCTGGGCTATACAGGTAGTGCAACGGCGAAAATAAAATTTAGAAGTGTATTGACTTCGATTTGCACAATTCGACAAGTAGTTCCACACCCACCTCCATCACAGCTATAGATAGTTCTGTGGCTCCATTTCCGCCCAATCTGACGATGCGCTAACAACGCGAAACGCGTAATTTGAGAATAAAATTTAAAAAAAAATTGCAACAGAGACTGAGAATTATTTAATGGTCCTCTTTCTATTTATTACCAAAGAGTGCATCATTTATAAAATTTTAGGCACTGGGATGCTTTCTTTTTCGGCGATACAGCTTCTTGATTTCAGTGCTAGTGTAATGTCGAAAGTTAAATTTGTAAACATAGTGATTTTAATTTCCATAGTCCATGAGTAGCTCTTTTTCAGCCTGAATTCCCTGTGCTATACAGGTAGTGCAACGGCGAAAATAAAATTTAGAAGTGTACTGACTTCGATTTGCACAATTCGACAAGTAGTTCCACATCGACGTCAGATACACTGTGGTCATGTGTGTGGGTCGTCAGCAGTGGGGGCGGCAGCGATGAGGCTGGGAGCCGCGGCCGGGCCTAGGCGTTGCATAATAGTGCGGGGGGCGGGGGCGGGCGGCCACTCCCACCCGGCGCGCCCCCCTCCCCTCCCCGCCAATTATGCGGGCGTCGCGACGCTTACCGTGCGCAGGCGCGGCGCCCGTCACGCCGCCGTCGCCATCTCCGCCGCCGCCGTCGCCGCCGCCGCTCCGCAGAAGCACCACTCACTCGGCACCGCGCCGCCGCCAGCGCCACACATTCCCGGCACACAGGTGCACATCACCACGCGGTCCCGTTATCACAGCGCCGATAGCCGAGGGGCGCGCACACGCGGTTCCCCTCCCCTCCTCGCACACCCCTGGGCCTCCCCCCCTGGCCGGCGGAAAGTGCAACAGGTTCGCGCGCGCCGGCAGGGCGCAGCCGCCGCCGTGACGTCACTCCCCCTGTGGCCGGCGCCGGCGTCGGCGTCGCGCCGCTGGCTCCGCGCCTCGTCGCTGCAGTCGCGGCAGCCTCGCCTCGCCTCGCCTCGTCTCGCCGTGTCGCTCGCTCTCGCTCGGCCGGCAGCGGCAGGCGCACTGAAACCAGTCTCGCGGGCAAGGTTTACCTGGCCGCCGCGTGTGTGACGTAGCGGCCGCCTGCCATTGTGCGAGACGCGCTGCCCCCTCCCCGCTGCCTCTCTCTCTCCCTCTCTCTCTCGCACGCACACTTACCCCCTCCCCTCTTCCTCTGTCTCTCTTCCTCGACCACTTATTTACACTGCCGCGAGCTACCGGAGATGGATGACACCGCGATTCGCGACCGCAACCGCGCAGGTAATGGGGCGCCGATAGAGGGGGGGGGGGGACGCCGGCGCCGGAGTGGGGTGGGAGGGAGGTACCTGCCCCGGTTCGGAAACCGCTCAATGGCACAGCTGGCCGCGCGCGACGTGCACGGCGGGGGCGATGCCTCGCGCCGATCGGCACGCACTCTCGTCGCGTGACAGTCAGCCACTTGCAAATATTTTACTAACGAGAGGAAGGCAGAAGGGTGGGGAAGGAAAGCCATAACTTAAACTGCGCCAGGGCATTGCCATTAGTCAATTCCGACAAATAAAATTGTGTGCCGGGATTCGAACCCGTGTCTCCCGCTTCAGGCCAATGGTCGCCTTAATCACTGGTTACCCGCGCTCGCCTTCGAACCATCTTAAATTCGCACGCAGCGGCCGTAGCTCACCTCATCTCCCTTCATCTTCCGTGCCCTCTTGTTCTAGCCATTGCAGATTCCAGTACGAGATCAAACTTTATTGCAGTATCTACGGAGAAGTAGATAAATCATACGCCATCCTCCCGTATAAATACAGTTGTTGGGTGGTGTCTGTTCTTTCCGACAAACAGCACACCAATCTATACTACACACTGAGGCAGTGGCGTAACTAGGACTTGGCTTTTGGGGGGGGGGGGGGGGGGGGGGGAATAGATCTGCTTGACGAGCAAAATTTTAGAAGAAACTAAGCAAAATTTTAGAAGAAACTAATTCACTCCCTTCCAATCAAAACTTACGGTAAAACACCCCAAGTTTCTAATCTTTACCTTTACCAGATTGCTGTTATACGATTTTTTCCCCCTCTCTCTCTCTCTCTTTTATTTAATTTTTCTTTTCGGGTTCTGGGGGGGAGTTCTATCCCTCTCATCCCCCCCCCCTTAGTTACGCCACTGCACTGAGGCACCACTCGAACTATGTCTACGCCGGAAAACATAAATCTAGAGCACACCGACCTGAAAAAGAAAAAAAAAATATTTAGTTTATTAATTAAAATAAATAAAGTACATCGTGTGGCATTATTGGCTGGAGATCCCGCCTGGGATGGTATGGACGCCAAGTGCAAGTCTTTTCATTTGACTACACGTGGGCTGCTTTCTTGTGGATGAGGAAGAAATGATGATGGCTATAGCACTCAACACCCACTCCCCTGCCGGGAGCCGAACCCGGGCCTTCTGCATGATAGTCAACGACGCTCTAGACTAAGTTACTTTTTTTCTTTTTAAATACTTGGGGCTATGAAGGCAGCAACTCAGGAAGCACGAATGTAAGGAGCCTACTTCATGCTGGTTCAGACCTACGGAGGTGGGTTCTGTTCTACACCTATGTCCATATTCCGCGAGCCACATCATGGTTGTGGCGTAACCTACTTTGCGTAGCATTGTCACGTCGTCCATCTACGAAAAAATAAAAAAATAAATAAATAAAATAAATAAATTTGAAAAGTTGCCCATGCCATCGTGTGGAATCTAATCTCTCTAATTTCATCCGTGTGTTCGTTTCGCGAGATATACGTAGGAGCAACCAATACATTGGTTACCTTCGTTGAGTATCCTGCGGTAAACAGGACAACAAACAAATATTAACATATAACACAGTAGCGTTTCCCAACTCATTGGCCTTGATGACTGATATACGTGTAGGGGAACTGTAACCATGGAATACACCGGCTTGACCAGTACATTGTTCAGTGACCTGCGGAAAACATGACAACACATAACACCTCACACTGATGGTTCTCAGACTTTAAATATAACTTTGGTACGGGAAGGGGCAAATTGTACTACGAAAGTCTTTCGTCACTTACCAAACAACAATAAATGTCTGACATTAAAAAAAAGTAAAAGAATTTATAATGATAAATTCTGCTACTCAGTATGTGAATTTTTAGATATAAATTATTGAATTTACAAAAAAAAAAAAAAAAAAAAAAAAAAAAAAAATTAAATTAAATTAAAAATAAATAAATAAAAGGAAGCAAAAGAAGGAAAAAGTTGAATTTATTCTATCAACATAAAGATACATTTTATTAAATTGTAATGATACGCATCATTACGAAATGTCGAATTCATGATCTATGGAACAAGTACTAATCTTACCTAATGAGCTCAACATGTAACACCATACGCCAGCGAGTCTCAACCTATGAACTTTGAACACGTATACTTCCGGTGGAACTGGAACCCTGGAGCATACCGACCTGACTTTTATGCTGATCAGTGTATCAGTGTCCTTCAGAAAACAGAAAGTTGATCTGACGGATTGACTAATGCGCAATCGTGAAGCAATCAAGAACGGGTCCCACAGGGCACTATCTTGGGTCCTTTGATGTTACTAATATGTATTAATGACTGGCATTATACATTCATGAACATGAAAAGCTAACGCTTTTTGCTGACCATACAAGTACTGTAATCACACCAGCGAAACAAGAATTAACTGATGAAAATCTAAATAATGTCTTTCCGGAAATCTTTAACTGGTTTCCTACGAATGGCGTCTTGCTAAATTATGATAAAACCCACCATACACAGTTTTGTACAATAAATACCATGACACCATTGATAAAGATAGGCTTTGAACAGAAGTCTTAAGCTAAAGTACAATATTCAAAAATATTAGAGACTGAATTGGAAGAAACAAATAGATGATCTACTGAAACGTTTGAGTTCAGATACTGACGCTGTTAAGGTTATCGCTCATTTTTGTGGTAAACATCTCACTAAATTAGCTTACTATTTCACTTCTTTCATATGGAATCATATTTTGAGTATTTCATCGCTGAGCAAAAGAAGACTCCTTGCACAAAAGCGTGTAATCAGAATAAATGGTGAAGCCCACTCAAGATATCGTGCAGACATTTAAGGAGCTAGGGCGATTTACAGTAGCTTCACAATAAATATATATTCACTTATGATATTTGTTATTAATAACCCAATTCCAATCAAAGCATCGTGCAAAACTACATCACTAGGAGAAAGGATGATCTATACTATGTAAGGTTAAATCTAACTTTGGCACAGAAAGGATGAATGATACCGTTAGAAAACTCTTTGCTCACTTACCAAATAGCATCCAAAGGATGTGAGAGCAAACCACTATTTAAAAAGGAAATGATTTTTTTTTTTTTTTTTTTTTTTTTTTTTTTTTTTTTTTTTTTTAACGACAGATACTTCTGTTTTGTAGATGAAAATTTAGATATAAATTAGTAATTTTACAAAACGAAAAAAAGTTATGAAAAAAATATTGAATGCCTTTAAATATCATGTAAGGATACCTTTTATTAAACTGACACGTTCGCAATCATTACGAAATTTCGTATTCATGATCTATGGCACAAGTACTAATCTAATGTAAACTAATCACGCCGCGCGGAATGGCCGCGTGGTCTAATGCGTCATGCTACGAAATGGGCTGCCGTTCCCGCTGGAGTTTTGACGTTTTCCTCGGGGATGGGTGTGTGTGTGTTGTTCTTAGTGTAAGTTAGTTAGTAGTTTGTAAATGTGTTTGTAGAGCTTATGGGACTTAACTACGGGGTCATCAGTCCCTAAACTTACAAAATACTTACGAACTAGCTAATACTAAGGACGGCACAAATATCCATGCCCGAGGGGGGATTCGAACCGTCGACCGTAGTGGCCGTGCAGACCGTGACTGGCGCGCCGCAGTCCCTTCGGTCACCGCGGCCGGCTAAGTAGTTTGTAAGTGTAGGGACTGATGATATAACAGTTCGGTACAATAGGTTTACAAAAATCTGAACATTTAATCTAATCACGTCAACACACAAAGAGTAATACACAACGCTTACACCAGCGGTTCCCAAGCCACGGACCCTGGAAAGAAATATGCACTGGGCAACTAAAATCTTGGAACACCTTGATCTGACCTGTATGCTGCTCAGTATCGTGTGGAAAACAGTTCCACACAGAAAATTAGATAACATCTTAACGACAGCGGTTCCCAACCCGCGGGCCTTGTACGCTGGAGTCGAAGCCTAGGCAAAAGGTACCAGGAGTTCCAGAGGTCTTACTTGTCAGCCGACAAAGTCAGCAAGTGCAGAAGGAAAATGGTTGAAATTGACTATCATTGTTGTATACAAGTCAACACTGAATGGTCTTGCATGTTATATCAAAACTTGACCTGTTTTGTTATTATTACATTTTTCTGACTGAAATGGGGTACAGAATAATTTCCACTACTAGCCTCAACTAAAAGAATTTTATCTCTTCCATGACTGGTTTCGGTCTTGTGCCTATATTCTTGTTGTCATACATTCGTTTATATGTCTTTTTACATGGAAACGAAACTATGTGGAAAGTACTTACTGTCTACCTGTGAAAAAATTACATGTCGCGAAGTAACATGTGTTAAAATATTAGTACATTAATATTTTTAACACGTGTTAATTCACCACATGCGCGTGTTTCGTAGGTAAATACGAGGGTTGGAACTTAAATAGTGGCAAATATTTATTCACAACCGATACAAAAGCGTTACGTGTTTGTACCTGTTACTGCCCTTTAAAGTAGTCACCAGCGTTGTGTAGAACCCGTTGTCAGCGATGTGGAAGGCCTAGTTAGTATACCGTTAGAAGAGCCTGTTCTGTTGATGATGCGAATGGAGCGGTCTACTGCCTGACGAATCTCTGGAACAGTTCTGAAGCGAATGCCATGAAGTGGTTCCTTCATCTTCGGAATCAAATCTAAGTCACAAGGACTTAAGTCTGGGAAGTATGGTGCATGATACAGTACTTCCCAGTCTCATCGACCGAACAGAGCAGCCACAGCTTGCGCTGTACACACCTGCACATTGTCGAGCATAATGGTGGGCGTGTTACGCAGAAAGTGTTGTCGCTTCTTTCGCAAAGCTGGTCGCAGGTGACGCTTCAAAAACGAACAGTCATGTTGTGCATTGACGTTAGGATAACACTATCACAGTCGTACATAGTGACACCGTTACGCTAGACCGTCGCTCTTAAGTGACTGCGTTTGCCACGACTGTGTGGACGCCGATGACGTGGAACGGGCGAGTCCATTTGCTCGGACGTAAAGTAGATAAGTTAATAACGTGGGCTGTCAGCGACAATAGTAGACTCTATTGCATAGTGTCTCCATAGCAGTGTTGCCATTATTTCAGTTCCAATCCCCGTAGTAACTACTTACCATACAATTTATCCATGTAAACAATGCACTCCAGCATTGAGACATGTAAATGGAAGTATGAACATCTGAAGATGGGCACAAGCCCGAAACCGATCGTGGTGTAAATAAAACCTTTCCAATTGTGACTGTTGTGAAAATTATTCTATTCTCTATGAAGGACAGTCACGTATTTTTACTGCATCCACTATCGATGAAATTCACGTCGAAAGAAGAAACTAAGGCGGACAGCCAGTATTTTGTTACAATTACGAATATATTGTGCCACCCAGCAGCTAGAATTATATGCCCCTACAAACTGTGCCACGGGTGCTCATGATTAGCCACTTAACATTCCGCAATGAGATCATTCACAAAAACGAATCATCTGAATGATATCCAAACACAACAAGAGGGAAGGAAGGTTGGTGTTTTACGTCCCAAACCTACATGAAGTTATGTTGGAGTTTTGCCGCGTCGTCTGGGCCGTTACATCGCGTATTGCGCGGCCACTCCTGCAGAAGGTTTGGATCCTCCTGCTGGTATAGGTGTTGACCTTAGCATAAGTTAGTTTTTAGTTAGTTCAAGTAGTTTGCAACTCTAAGAATAAACATTTTATCTTTCAGTTTTTCTCTGACTTCTTACTACTGGATGTGAAGAAAGCAATTACATCCCTATGAAGGAACCATCCAGCGATTGAGAGATCTGGGTGATCACAGAAAACCGATAAATCGATATCTAGATAGACGACCCGATTACTGAATCCGGGTGTAACTAATCTAACTTGAGGGCCTTAGCCACTACAACACATTGCTTAGCCCTGTGCAGATAATTCCGAATTAGCATTCAGATTCTTAACATTTGACTGGTAATAGAATTTTTGTATGTATGTATGTACAATGAGACTTACAGCAAACAGAAGCAGAGAGAGAAGAGAAAATTGTTACTGAAATTTTCTGTTATTTCACTAGATAAAAGTTTAGTGCATTAAAAGTCAGTCTCTTTATTGGTTAGGAACTGTTGGAGTTGATATCTAAAACCTTTGTGTATCGTTCACTATTTTCGGCAGTTTTACGAGTTTATGCAATATTGCACCAGAGGAAGCATTAAAATCGACATTTTTTGTATGCAGACGCGGATCTGTTAACTGCAAAGATTATATACATACACTGGTCAAAACAAATTATGGCTCAGGTGAGATATCAATCAAAATGTATATATGGTAACGTATTTCATTCAGATATTAGTTACAATTGTAACTAGTGAGTGATACAGTAAGATATGTTGATGTCTCAATCCTTTACTTGAGATTTATACTTGCGGATTACTTACAGCGAGGCATCATGGCACTAACATAATAATGAAAAGGCCATTTTCATTGCCCTCTTAATATGAAGTGTGATCACCTCTAATGGACAGTACAGGTACACACCTGCAAGGCATGGACAGTATGAGGTTATCAATCAACTCGTGAAGGATATTTGAGCATTCTTGAATGAGTGCAATATCCAGCTCTGTGACCGTTGTGGAAGATGCTGGTCTGTAAAGCGTCTGCGAAGTGCATTCCAGACAAGCTCAGCGTGGTTTAAGTTAGGTTAAGAATGTGGCCACTCCATTCGTACAATCCCCTCTGCTTCAAGCATGTTGTCCACTAGTGCAGCTCTGTGGGATCGAGCGTTATCGTCCACTAGAAGGAAACTATCTCCTATGGCACCAGCGTAGGGCTCAAAAAAGGTCGAACCGTCTCATCTCAATACCTCTGAGCAGTCAGAGCCATTCTGAACGATATAGAGGTCCGTACGTCCGCCAATACTGACTCCTGCCCACAGCAATCGTCTACCGCCATGATATGGTGATGTTTCCTGCACATAAGCAGATTTGTTCCCAGTTCCACGTTATCTCCAGATAAGGAAACGACGATTGTCCGGCTTAACACGAAATCTTGACTCATTTGTGAACAGAACGCGACTCCATTCGTTACGACTCCAATCCTGATGTTCTTCCGCCCAGATTCTGCGGGCTAAACGGTGTCGTACATTTAATGGGACACACAACATAGGCTTCCGTTTTCGAGGCGATTTCGGACTGTTTGGTTTGGAATTGCATGTACTGTTGCTACCTGGTGGGTGCGTTGCAGCTGAGTTGCATTCTGCCTCTTCTCACTAAGGGCTGTTAAACGGAAATAACGATCAAAATGTTCAAATGTTCAAATGTTTGTGTAGCTTATGGGACTTAACTACGGGGTCATCAGTCCCTGAACTTACAATCTATTTATCAACTAACTAATACTAAGGACGGCACAAATATCCATGCCCGAGGGGGGATTCGAACCCCCGACCGTAGTGGCCGTGCAGACCGTGACTGAAGCGCCCCAGTCCCCTCGGCCACCGCGGCCGGCGAAATAACGATCATCTCATGTTGATTATCACCCGTGGACGATCTCGGCCTTGTCTTCTTTTGACGGTTCCCGTTATAAATAAATGAAATGCAGCAACCAGTTGCTTGTCGTTATTAATTTTGAACATCAACGACCGGGTTCGGGCGCTTGAGTGCCCTTCTTCTGGTCTCTATACAGACAAACAGGTGTATTTGTATACAATAAGGCTATAGAACGTATAAAAGTCGATTACAGAAATATGCAGCAGTTTCGAACCAAATAGAATGTAATAAAGATAAGTTCATATAATGGGATGAAATTAGCACTTACATTTTTGTACTGTTGCTTAATAGATAAACATGCTACTAGTGGAATCAACGCTAAGTGCAAAGATTATGGAATGAATAACAGTCAGCTGGTAACAAAGTATCTATGGATGAGGCTTATAGTAAAGGAGTAACGATAAAAAAGGGGGAAGAAGGCTATGGGAAAACAGTAATACTCAAAGTAGTTGAAGAAAAGCTTTGAGTATTACTGTTTTCCAATAGCCTTCTTCCCCCTTTTTTATCGTTACTCCTTTACTATAAGCTTCATCCATAGATACTTTGTTACCAGCTGACTGTTATTCATTCCATAATCTTTGCACTTAGCGTTGATTCCACTAGTAGCATGTTTATCTATTAAGCAACAGTACAAAAATGTAAGTGCTAATTTCATCCCATTATATGAACTTATCTTTATTACATTCTATTTGGTTCGAAACTGCTGCATATTTCTGTAATCGACTTTTATACGTTCTATAGCCTTATTGTATACAAATGCACCTGTTTGTCTGTATAGAGACCAGAAGAAGGGCACTCAAGCGCCCGAAACCGGTCGTTGAAGTTCAAAATAAATAACGACAAGCAACTGGTTGCCGCATTTCATTTATTTATAATCTTAACAGTTGCTGTAATGGATAAAACACTTCAAGGTTCCCGTTATCTGACATCTCGTCCAGGTCCAGGAAATTACACTTTGGGACGGAGCTGCAGCCATCTCCCTGTGTGTCTGTCCCGCTTCCAACCTGTCTATGGCTCACCCTGCCATAGATTTTAGTAACTCACATTGTTGTTGTATAGCACTACCAGCTGTCTACACCGTCGGAAACCAGCTGCTTGTGTGATTCGTTTGATAGAGTAAATACAACTCAACAGCCATCCCCTCGGAATACTAACATGTATCCAATTTCAATTGAGTCCACAGTTACAACTGTTAATATGTATCCGAAAAAACCTTAAGAAAAGGCAAATGAGAACATTTTCACTAAATCTTCTTTCGGTACTTGGTACTTGGTACATCATCAGATTGAAATTAAAACGCAGTGTTTTATATGTATAGAAGTTTACTTATAGTTAGTTATCCAGTTTACTTCTTACACTTCTTTCAACGGCATCTTCAGAGTTTGTGGTCCGTCTGTAGGGGTCCATTTGTGACTTTATATTTTAGTGAACATCTGATTTTTTTTTTTTTTTTTTTTTTTTTTTTTTTTTTTTTTTTTTTTTTTTTTTTTTTTTTTTTTTTTAGTTCTGACTCGTGGACATGGCCGCACGGTTCTAGGCTCCATGTCAGGAACTGTGCGGCTGCTCCAGGCGAAGGCTCGAGTCCTCCCTCGGGCATGTGTGTATGCGCGCGCTCGATGTCAGCCGATCACCACTCTCGTTTGGCCCCATAATATTACAAATACTTGAATATTTTGATAATACCTTTGCATAATCGATGAATACATGGTTACGTTTTATCTCTGACAAGGATTATCTCAGCTTATGACGTGGAACTTTGACTACGCCGCATTTCTACAGAGTATATGTCGTTCCAAACGTCCGACCCGTCAGTCTTCAAGACTCAGCGGAGAAGCAGCGCCTTTGAAGATATCAAGCATAGTTCCAGACAAAACGTAACAAACTCAAGGGTTTCACAGACCACTCCGTTTTACCCCGGAAGGTTTACCAACAGCGATATCAGCCATCCGTGAAACCTTTCATACCCTGATCACATACAGGATCGTGATGACTCTAAAAGGAGAACAGGTATAAGCCACAGACAATCAGCCAGTCACATTCACAGTCCCAGTCAGCACAAAAAAGGAAAAATGAAAGAATGAAAGAATGAAAGAAAAGAAAAGTTCACGGAGGGAGCTCTGTTAGCTGGGAATTGCAGGGCGACTAGTAGCAAAAAGGCGCGCATCTCTATTCACACTGTTTCCAAGTTTTGAACACGTTTTCATTCCAATAATGGAACATGGTGGCGGTTCAGTGATAATTTTGGCAGTCACATCGTGGTACTCCACTGTTTCATGTTTACTCTGTAAGGTCGTATTATGACCTTTTTCACTGATGGGATATCCCTAGCTCACCGAGCTGGGTCCGCGACTTTCGTCCGCTCTTCTTCCCGTCGTCACATTGTCTATGACTGTACTACGATGACTGTATTGCTCCCCCCCCCCCAGCCATTGACGACTGTGCTTTTCTAGCAGGGAACAGCATATAAAGGCGAGACATCAGCAATATAGCAGTGCAGAAGCACCTGAAATGATGGGCATCTGTCTCGTAGAAATATTGTCGTTTTCACAAAGCAATCCGACGTAACTTACATGAACCGTGGGAGGAACTAATACGTCCTGAAAAACTCAAACAGTAAATACAGTATAATGTTCCCTTGAAAATCATATAGGACTGTATTTATTCAACCGAGACGACCGGAAGCTGCTTTTAATGACAAAGGTTTTACTACTTCGTATTAAGCATGGTAATCTGCTAGCTATATTATGTTCTCATATATATATATATATATATATATATATATATATATATATATATATATATATATATCCACTTCCTATGTATATTTACCCTGCTGACGGCTACAAAACGAATAAATGTCGGAGGCGCGTACTGTCAACGTTATTTGCAGAAGTGTGGTAGGTACCATGACCATGGAGCCTCAACACTAGAAACACTACACTTCTGCTTACGGATGACGTCTCTGCATTTCCGCTGGCCGCGGTGGCCGAGCGTTCTGCAGCGCGCCAGTCACAGTATGCACGGCCACCACGGTCAGGGGTTCCAATCCCAACACGGGCATGGATATTTGTGCTGTCCTTAGTATTAGATAGTTCATAAGTAGTTTGCAAGTTTAGGAGCTGATGACTCCGTAGTTAAGTCCATTAAGCTCTACAAACATTTGAACATTTCTCTGCATTTCCTACGCACTGATTATCTGCTGCAACACTACTTACATATTTTAACAGCTGTTTTATTGAAAACCTTACTGTATTCAGGATTATCGAAATGTTCAATCGATACATGAAGACCATATCGTTTCCAAACTTCGGATGAAATCACAAATCACGTTGTGGGTTCACGAGATGTTGATCACTTAGTCAAAATAATACCTATGACAAAGCATATTTCCGGGACTGTAATCCCATGCACAGATTACCGATAAGTATCACAGAATACTGTTTGAGTGCCTCTTACAGTCTTTCAACAAGAACTTTTGAAGATCGATAATCTGTAGCTAACTTACCTTATCTTATAATAATCAGCACAGGATGATAGACTTTTCGAAGATATGTACAGATTCACTGATCCCGCATCTAACAGATACACGTTTTTCTTTCGCAACTAAAATCAGTGATGCAGTTGATCACAATAAACAATCTATCGATTTAAGAGCTGCACTATCACTTGTAATTCTTGACCGAAAGATTTACTCTTCACAACAGCATTTGGCGGTTTGACGATGCCATTCTTTAAATTGTAAGATAGATTTTCTTTATGCCACGAAAATTAGAACAGTATTATAATCAAAAATTTGTAACAGTGGACATTGTGGGGCCGGTAGGTGGATGCGTCAGTGTTGACTGTGTCGGACGGTAAGGGTCCTCGCCTTTTGTTCGCATGCATGACAATAGCTGTAACAATGACAGGCCCACCGCTAACTTGTTGCCTCACGGCCAACCCACAGCGGGGGAGGCGCCCTGTGTGTACAAACGTGACTCACACCACTCGGCGGCAGGGATGCCACTTTGTGACTGCGTTGGCGGGCTGCTAAACTGAAAACCGATGAGGCTTCTCTAAATGTTTCCGTGCAACAAATCTTTCCTGGAGTCGCAGAGACCCATGTCAACACCAGCTACCCCTGTTTCTGGTTGCTATGCTTATTATGTCGTTGCACAGGAGAAATCATAACTGAAATGCACGTCTGCGAGGTTGAATGATACATAGGGTAATTCCTTGAACCGTGATAAGTCTGTTCCTAAGGAACAGACATTGCTGATGGTCCGCAGCTATAAGTGTTAAATATACATTCATTACTTCGCAATTTGCGAGAATTTCCGACTTCAGCTGCTCTTCTTCAGGTAGTCTATCGTATTCTAACATATGAAAATCTGAGCTGGACCGGGACTCGAACCCGGGGCACATACATTACAAACCGTGCTGGCGAGGATGAGGTGCCGCGCATACATATAGAGGGTCATGTCAACAAGCGCCCCCTGTTTTGTAAAGCACTGCAGTGAAGCGCCAACAGAGGTAGTGTGAGAACTCGTGTCACTGCAACTTGGAGCAACGCGTTAACATCAAGTTTTGTTTCAAATTAGGTGAAACGGCGACGGAGACCCAGGAGATGTTAGTACAAGTGGTGAGTGAAAGGTTTGAGTGGTTGCGGAGATCCAACAACGTGTCACCTTAGTGGTTCGAGCGATTCCACGAGAAGCATTTGCTGACAGTTTCCAACAGCTGTACAACCGATGTCAGAAGTGTTTTGAGACGCACCTGACACACTGTACACAGGGTGTTCCAGGAAGAATAGTAAATATTTTAGGCAGTGGTAGTATAGACGAATTGCAACACTAATGGCGTATAACACGTGTCAAATTTTTATTGAGTACAGAAATATAGATGATTCATTTACGTTTCATGTGTTTTGCCCAAAAACGTAAATGCTTGTTGTCGTTGTTGTTGCCTTCAGTCCAAAGACTAGTTTGATGCAGCTCTCCACGGTACCTTGTTTTGTGTCCCAACTTCGTCGCTGCTTTTGTGTCCCAGCCTCGTCGTCGATGTCGGTGGCCGAGTGGAATGAGACCGACACAGGAACAAAAATAGCACGCTGGTGCAGGTACGGAGGGGAGCAGCCAGAAACTATAAACACTAGAGTAAATTAGAAAGAGATATATATTGCACAGAATGTAACAATACTTAACTTTTACATAGTACTGCAGAATGTTGATACATAGTTGTTAGAGGCCTGCCTAGTGCCTGTACGATAGCAAAGTCTTCAATGGTGCCTATCTGATTACGAAGGTCCTAACTGGTTGCTATCTCCGTCCGAAGTGACCGATGTCTTTCCGTGGTGGCCACGAGCGGGGTTGCAGCAGAGGGCGCTCGTGGCTGTCGTCGTGAGAACGCCGCGCCGTGCGTGCATGGCGGCGCGCGGCGAAAGTAGGTGGCGCGCACTTTGTACTTGTGCGACACCACACCCCTCCCCCCCAAACAGCCGCGCCATCGTGGCGTAGGGCTGAGGGCCACGGCGACGGCACTGGGAGGAGGGCCTGGGCGGGGGCGTTACTGGTGGGACGGGCGTCGTAGCTGAGGCCGGGATCGAGACGCCGTCCGCGCCCCGGCATCTGCCTTGAGATCCTCCAGGGAACCCGCCGAAACCTGGGGAAGGGCGCCCGCCCCCGCCCAGAGGGAGCAGGTCATCTTCTTCTGAGGTGCGTGGCCCAGGCGGCGGCGGCACGCACGGTCCCGGAGTCCCTCTCGGTGACGCTGTCATCTGCGGCGGCGACAGCGGCGGCGTCGCGTCGATCTCCATCGGGACGATCTCGTAGTCCGGGGACGCTGGACCCGTTGACGAACGATGTGGTTGTGCTCCCTGGCGGTGAACTGGGTCTGGAATCAAGAAACCGGAGACAGGATCGCGCGGCCTATGCAGACGCAATTGGTTTGCGTGGCGCCGCAGCTCCGACCCTGTGGAAGAACGTACAACATACATATTGCGACCGAGCACGCGCTGAATGGTGCCCGGCAACCATGTCTTCTTGTTGCCAGCAAACACCCTGTACAGCACCGGCGTGGAAACCTGAAAACGCGTAGCGCCATACGAACCGACTCGGTGCGTGGGAGGCTGCAGCAGGTGAAGGAGAGTGCGGTGACGGCGGCCGTGTAGCAGCTCGGCAGGAGAAGGGCCGTCACGTGGCATGCACCGATACGTAGACAGGAAAATTTGAAGAGCTTGCTGCCTGGAGTGCTGACCTTTCATCTTCTCCATGTGAGACTTGAATGTTCGAACGAAACGTTCTGCTTCACCATGGGACTGAGGGTGAAAAGGTGCAGTGGTAATATGCTGAATACCATCTAAGGTCCATTGTCACTGACGATAGTTTCAGGCAAGCCTTCGATGCAAAACACTGATGTTAAGGCACTGATTGTACTAGAAGCTGTCGTTGAGTTCATGGCAATCACAAAAGGAAACTTGCTGAAAGCGTCTACAACAATTAACCAGCGCGTATTCCAGAAAGGTCCGGCAAAGTCAATGTGTAAACGTTGCCATGGTCCGTTGGGGCGTGGCCAGTCTGAGAAACGTTGCGGAGGAGCCGCCTGATGCTCCGCACAAACAGTACACTGTGACGTCATGTTCTCTATCTGAGCGTCCATACCAACCCAGGTACAATGACGTCTGGCCAGTTGCTTTGTCCTAACAATGCCCCAATGCCCTTGATGCAGGAGGCGTAACACTTCTCGTTGCAGGGAACGAGGAACAATCACTCTTGCTTGGTCGTTGTCCGTATGCAACAACAGTACACCCTGACTGAAAGATAATGCATGACGTTGTGCAAAATAACGTCGAACCAGAGGCCGATCAATGTCTTTGGCTCTGGCAGGCCACCCTGAGCGAACAAAACGTGCTACCACACTTAAGTCTACATCCGCAGCTGTTTCCTGTGCAACCCGACGAGAGTTCAAAGGGAACCAAACATGCATCACTGATTAGTGCAGTCTTTAATTTGTCAAAGGCAACCTGACAATCTTTAGACCATACAAAAGGAACAATCTTCCTACGTAAGTGATGCAGTGGAGCTGCAATCTGAGAGGCATTGGGAATAAATCTGAAATAATAGTTCAGCTTTCCCATTACTGCTTGCAATTCGTGCACATTCTTAGGAGGAGGCAAGTCTTTGATTGCTCTAAGATGTGACTGTAAGGGATGAATTCCTTGGGCATTAATCACATGGCCCAGGTACTCTATTTCGGTTTGAAAAAACGAACACTTTGCTTTATTACAACGTAGACCTGCTGCAGTCAACACTTTGAAAAGGCACTCCAGGTTTGCTAAATGTTCTTCAACTGTACGTCCGGATACCACAATATCATCTAAATAGTTCGAACAACACGGTACAGAAACTGTCAGCTGTTCCAAAAAACGCTGAAAAATAGCGGGAGCGGAAGAACTGCCAAAGGGTAGGCGTTGAAATTGAAAAAGGCCCATGTGAGTATTAATGACGAAAAACTTTTTTGACTCGTCATCAAGTGGAATCTGTAAGTATGCCTCTGCTAAATCAATCTTGGAAAAGAAGCGAGACTGTCCTAATTTGTCCATCAGTTCCTCAGGTCTGGGCAGAGGGTAAGTGTCTACAATTGTTTGACTGTTCACTGTTGATTTGAAGTCCGCACAGAGACGAAGTTTTCCTGGCGGCTTGGGTATAATTACTATAGGCGAGGCCCACTGACTCGCAGAAACAGGAGAAATCACCCCACTATCTTGCCAACGTTTAAGTTCTTCGGCAACTGTATCACGCATTGCGATAGGCACTGGTCTAGCTTTACGAAGTTTTGGAACTGCAGATTCTTTTAAAGTTACATGTCCCACGAAGTCTTTTGCACAACCTAGTTCCGGCGAAAACAAGTCACTATATTTTTTACACAATGCATTGATTTTGTCCTGAGGCACTACTGACGAAATTTGAAGCACATTTCTTTGGATAAGCCAAACAAGTCGAATGCATCTAGTCCAAAAATATTCTGTGTAGATTTGACCTGAAGAGCAACAAAAGCAACTGTTTTTGTTACACCTTGAAAATAGGCGGGCAGGCTACATGTACCTAGCACGGGAATATTTTGACCGGTATAAGCTGTTAACACTTGTTGACACGGCGACAATTTTGGCGGACCCAGAAGTTCATAAGTTTCTTTATTAATTAATGTAACAGCGGAACCAGTATCAAGCTGAAATTGCATAGTCTTATTTTCTATGCAAAGATTGACAAAAAACTTTTGCTTGTGGCGTTCGACAGGTGCGCGAATGTGGGCAACATCTGACACCGGTTGTTTGCTGCACTTGCGCGGGCTACGTAGTGAAGGAAGCGGCGCAGGATCGGCACACAGCGGATTAACAACACTGTCACTAGATGGCACTACCGCCGGATCGGCGTCCACGCAATGCGAGGCTACTACAGATTCACTAACTACTGCACTAAACTCTTGAGTAGCTACATCAAGTCTACTGTCACTAGCTACACAGTACTGGGCACTATTACAAGGAGCAGTTGCAGAAGGCACTAATTTCACTACAGGAATGCACTGTTCATAGTCATTTTGCTTGTCCCGAACCCTTTTCTGATGCACTGTTTTACGCGCTCGTTGGCGCTTGCTACGTGGTGCACTATATAGGTTTGCCATAGGCGCAGAACTACTTTCTTGCAGTTGAGATCCAAGGAAAGCACTGTTCAATTCCACAGCCCGTATAACATTTACAGAATGAACTGTTCTCGCACTCTGTGAAGCACTGTTTCTAACGTTACTGTTCTTTGAGTTTTTAATTTGCATACACACAGACTGCAGATGTCCCGATTTGCCACATTGATAACAGGTTGCGTTGCGACTAGGGCAATGAGCACGCTTGTGGCGAGACACACACTGGGGGCAAGACTTACGAACATTTTTTCTGAAATGAGCGTTGGCGCCCGTTATGCAAATTACTGTGTCTTACACTACGGGGCGACCTTTGCGTCGCACTTTTACTCTGGCTACTGTTCACTGTCTGTTCAGCACGGCCGGTAGAAAAATAAGAATCACTAGTGCTATACTGAGAACTACGGCTAGGAAAGCGTCCGTTGCGGCGCACTGAATTTACACTGTGGCTTTGCATTTCTACATCTGCTAAGTCAAAAGTATCATGCGCTTCTATAAGCTGCAGTACACTGTCTAATGAGGGGTCAGACTGTTTCAGAATTGCTGCTCTAATTCTGGGGTCCTGAATATTCTGCGTAATCGCATCCCTCAACATCACGTCACTATACGAAAGTCCACAAGAGCAAGTAAATTTACATTGGCGGGTTAAGCCCTTCAATTCCGTAATCCACTCTTGGTGTGACTGCTGCGGTAATTTTTCAAGTCTGAAAAATCGGTACCGTGCAGCGGCTACAAGAACTTTTCTCTCATAATGAGCATTCAGTGCATCTACAATTTGTTCAAAGCCTACATCACGAGGAGATGCGAGAGGGAAAAGTTTTTGCTATAGTACGAAGGTTTGGGGGCCCACAATCGATAAGAAAAGGTTCTTCACTCTCTGACCTGTAATTTGATGAGCCGCGACGAGTTCTTGAAACTGTGCGAAATAGTCGCTCCATTCTTCCTCATGTTCGTTGTACTGGCGGAACATCGGAAGCGGTGCGGCGGCAGGTGTGGGCTGCTGATGCGACGGCTGTTGTTGAGTTGTCAACTGCGCCACCGCCTGGAGAAGTTGTGTTATTTGCGCCGTCTGTAACTGAATAATTTCCATTAAGTTTGGGTTCGGGGTAGTGGCCATGCTGACCGATTAGGCGCCGCGTATACAAGTAACTTATAACAAAACACAAATGCAATATGAAAGAAGACTCGCTCTGCAACAAAAAAGTCCACAAAATACGTAACAGAATATGTTCCCCCAAAAATCTTATAATAAGGGTGGGTGGGCGGGAGCAATTTTTGCGTGCTCCGACTGCTGCTGTCTGGCTGCTGCAAGCGGGCTGGTCCAAGGTTGTATCACTCCTCGTCGACACTTTTGTGTCCCAACTTCGTCGCCGCTTTTGTGTCCCAGCCTCGTCGTCGGTGTCGGTGGCCGAGTGGAATGAGACCGACACAGGAACAAAAATAGCACGCTGGTGCAGGTACGGAGGGGAGCAGCCAGAAACTATAAACACTAATTAGAAAGAGATATATATTGCACAGAATGTAACAATACTTAACTTTTACATAGTACTGCAGAATGTTGATACATAGTTGTTAGAGGCCTGCCTAGTGCCTGTACGATAGCAAAGTCTTCAATGGTGCCTATCTGATTACGAAGGTCCTAACTGGTTGCTATCTCCGTCCGAAGTGACCGATGTCTTTCCGTGGTGGCCACGAGCGGGGTTGCAGCAGAGGGCGCTCGTGGCTGTCGTCGTGAGAACGCCGCGCCGTGCGTGCATGGCGGCGCGCGGCGAAAGTAGGTGGCGCACACTTTGTACTTGTGCGACACCACACCTTGTTCTGTGCAAGCTTCTTCATCTCTGACTAAGAACAGCAACCTGCGTACTTTTGAACCTCCTTACTATATTCGTCTCTCGGTGTCCCTCTACAATTTTTAACCCACACACTTCCCTCCAATGCTAAATTGACGATTCCTTGGTGTCTCAGAATGTGTCACACCAATCGATCTCTTCTCTTAATCAAGATATGCCAGAAATTTCTTTTCTTCCCTGATCTGTTCAGCACCTCTTCTTTAGTTACGTGATCTACCCATATATTCTGCACCACTTGTCTGTAAACCCACAATTCAAATTCTTCTACAATTTTTCTCTCCGAACTCATCATTGTTCACGTTTCACTTCCGCCTAATGCTACGCTCAACACAAAAGCTTTCGGAAATGACTTCCTAAAATTTAAGTTAATATTGGATGCCAGTATATTCCGCTTCTTCAGAAATGCCTTTCTTCCAATAGCCATTCTGCATTTTATATCTTCTGTACTTCGGTCATCAGAAGTTACTTTGCTATCCAAATAACAAAACTCATCTACTACGATTAGTGTGTCATTACCTCATCTAATTCCTTCAACACCGCCTGATTTTCTTCCACTATAATCCATTACACTTGTTTTGCTCTTGTAACTCTTATAACATTGTTTCAAAACACTATCTATTCAGTTCAACTGTTGATGTAGGTCTTCTGCTGTCTTTGAAATAACTGCAATGTCATCGACAAACCGTGAAGTTTTTATTGCTTTTCCATGAACTTTAATTCCTTCCCCAAATTCCTCTTTGCATTCCATCGTATCTTGCTCAATGTACACATTGCTTAATATTGGGGAAGGGCTACAACCCTGTCTTAATCCATTCCCAAACACAGCGTTCATTTTCATGCTCTGACTCTCATAACTGCTGTCTGCTTTTTGGACAAGTTGTAATAACTTTTGTTTCCATGTATGTTTTAAAGAGTGTATTCCAATGATGAACATTCTTAGCAGTTTTCTATCTTCTAAGATAAGTCGTAAATGTATTACCTTGTGTATTCCTACATTTCTCCTAAATCCAAATTGATCTTCAGTTTTTCCATTTGTCTGTAAATAATTCGTGTTATTGTGCAAAAATGACTTATTAAACTTATAGTTCTGTAAATCACACACTTGTTTGCATTTGCTTCCTTTGGAATAGCAATTATTATAGTCATCTTGAAGTCTGAAGGTATTTCCCCTGCCTCATACATTTTCACATAAGATGAAACAGTTTCTTCATGATTGGCTCATCCCAACGATGTCAAAATTTACAGAATATCACCTACTTCCGGGGCCGTGTTTCGACTCAGATATTTAAGTGACCTGTCAAATCTTCTCTCAGTATAGTATCTCCAACTTCATCTTCTCTATTTCCTCTTTCCTTTTTACAATACTGCCTTCGTGTTCATTTCCCTTGGACAGGTCGTCATATTGCTTCCACCTTTCAGCTTTCTCTTCTATGCTGAGTACTGGCTTTGCATTTGAGCTATTGATATTAGTGGAGCTGCTTTCTTCTGCATGATTCTTCTTTGTTTTTGACCTCCTTCTCCACAGTTGCACTTATAACATTTGTATAGGTTAGGTGACCGTCTTTTACAACTGTAAATTAGTCTACTTGAGACAAGATGAGTTTCGTTTTATATTAAAGCATCTTCAGTGGTCAACAGTGCAGGAACTATTTTTAGTTTTACATTTTTGTTTGGTTTATACTAAATTCGATCATGAACATTTCTCATGCAATGAGGTTATTTAATATTGAATGAAATAAACTATTAAGATTTCTCACTTTTTTATGTTGCCCTCTTCATGTATGTTTTGTAGCATATTGCTACTCGGTGTGACTGTTTACAGTTTATAAAAGTTTCTGAAAACTCGTCATTTCTGTAGCATGGCGGGCTGCTTTCGTCTTTTATTATGTATTTGTTTACCGTCTGTATGTGGGTTAGTTGCTGACACGTTATTTGGTTTGCATTGTGAGATGTGTTCTTGTTTTGTTTCTGTCAAAACATGCGTCTGCTAGCAATTTTGTGTGTGGTGTTCTGACTGTATTGGGTGTGTGTTTATAAATATGATTTCAGTTCAGCTATAAAAGCTCTCTCTCTCTCTCTCTCTCTCTCTCTCTCTCTCTCTCTCTCTCTCTCTCTCTCTCTGTGTGTGTGTGTGTGTGTGTGTGTGTGTGTGTGTCTGTGTGTGTGTGTGTGTGTGTGTGTGTGTGTGTGTCTGTGTCTGTGTGTGTGTGTGTGTGTGCGTGTGTAAGGATGTGTTATATTTTGGTTTTCTACAGGTGTATGTAGGGGATTTATTGCTTTCTTATGTGGTCGTATTATGTGCTGAGTTTGAGGGTCGGGGAGGTTTGTTTTTGTCTACTTTATTAGTTAAATAGTGTTTGGTTGCTGATGTTTGCTTGGTCATTTAATAGGTATTTATTTTCTATTAATGCTTTTTGAATTCGGAAATTCTCTAGAGGGTTAGGAGATGTTTCTTACTGCTAAATCTATTTTCATGTCGGTTTCTATGGTGGTGGGATAATGGTTTTCTTGCCTAAGGTGTTCTGCAAATTTTGAATGTTTTATCTCACTGAGCGGATAAGTGGACGTTGTTGAGAGTCTATAATATTTAGTTAACATCTCGGAGTGACAGCGAGCGGTACGCTGGTGGGTGGATTTTTATAGTTATTTTACCTTGCCAAATAAAATTTGACTATGGAAAGACATCAAGTCTTGACATCAACAAGACAAATAGGAAAGTACATTTTATTTTTTATTATTTTTTTTTATGGGTCTTAACTACCGGGTCATCAGTCCCTAAACTTACAAACTATTTACGAACTACCTTATACTAAGGACGGCACAAATATCCATGCCCGAGGGGGGATTCGAACCGCCGACCGTAGTGGCTGTGCAGACCGTGACTGGAGCGCCTCAGTCCCCGCGGCCACCGCGGCCGGGCAGGAAAGTACTGAATGATAACCCTCAGTCTCAAATAGTGGGTTAATTTTTGTAGGTTTTCAGAATCGGAGAACGCAGCTTACAGCCGTCTCATCGGACAGAGTAGTGTACATTTGCCACGCATATTAGATCTTTTCAAGTTCGCGGCCCCACATCGGTAGCACAGCAACATGTCATTACTTCTTTTATTACCACGACAGCCTCTACAGTCTAGTTTCAATCATAAAATAAATTGTGGGTTTGAAATATCAGTTATCCACCAGATTCATAACAATAGATTGTTTGTGGTAAATAATTTCTGATTGATTTTTTTTTTAAACTTGATATTGTTCTTTGAATTCATTGGGGTTTTGGAGTGTCTAAGTGACACTATTGATAGACTAAGCATTATCCTTAAATATTTTAAGACGTAAGTGTAGTGTGTTCTTTTCTCATAATTTTTATTTGTAACTAGCTTTTTTTTTCAATTATTCAGTAAAAATGTCTTCTACTGAAATACCGCTGCATACCCCACTCCTGTAACCGGTGAGGTCCCTTAGCAGATCAACTATTTTGTTATTATTACTGGGCATGTAGTTTGGTTCATTCGAAGTAGCAGGTAAGAACCTCTTACTATCTTGAACTGAAATTTACTCTTTCTTCTGATGTTTTGTGTTATGTATCACAGTTGATTTTCTCACCTGCAGAGTAAATCACTTTTGGGTACAATTTAATACAGACCAATCCTTACGCGTAATCCAAGGTGAGATAAATCGGATGTTCGAAAAGGGAAACAAGACAGCGGCAGGTAAACGAGGAACTCGCTAGAGCCTATGATTTGGCACGGTGCATGGCAGAGAGCAGCTTAAACATGCTTCAACAAAGTTTGAGCGATCACCGTGGAAGTTGTCACACGTACATGTGTTTTGAACGAGAAGGTTATTAAACGTTGCCAAGCACCGCATGATGCATGACCGTTGTACCTTGCAATAAAATTCGAAACCTTTTCACCAGTCATCACGAAAATCAGTCGATATATTTAATTTTTCACAGCTCATGTTACATACTAACTCCTCTTAATGGAGGAAATAGTCCGAAACCTCAAAATACGAGTATACAAGATAATTCTGTCTATGCCTCCCTTAGTTGCATATTACGTGATAAAATAGAGTTATCGATACTAAATACTCATATAAATTACGCAGGAGCATATTTAAATCGTCAAGACACTGATATACCAGCAGTTATTGATTGGACAGGTAATAGGTTATACTAGAAGGCACAACTTGATATATCTTTGCTATATATTAACCTTCTGAGTTACGTGAGCTTGCTTCACTTGAGAGTTCTCCGACGTTTGCAGAGTTTCAACCTGCTACGTGACCACTACTAACATATGGGTGGAGTTTTGGAGATGGACGTGGGTTAAAGTAATATACTTATGGCACATATTAACTCCTTTTTTTAATGCAGGCAAGACTCCGAAACCTCAAAATATACACCAGGACACAGAGGCAGACATGGAGATAGACTGAGAGAGGAGTAAGAAGAAAGTAGACACCACGTTGACAGCGTGGTGATTTAGAGACGGAGCTCATGTTCGGATTATTTGCGTAAGGATGGGGATGGAAATCGGCCGTGCTGTTTCAATATAACTGTCCAGACATTTGCCTAGATGGATTTGGGAAAGTTACTAAACTACTTGTGTGTCCGAAGGCGAATTTCAACCACCGTTACCGTGAACGCTAGACATGAAGAGGAGATGGTTAGACAAGGGGAAGAAGATGGGTAGACAGAGAAGGGGAGGGAATGGCGTAATAGAAGGTTATTACAGTTTCAGAGTTTGCTCATAATCATTAACATTTAAGAAAGATTATGCCTTTCCGCCTTCAGTATGGAGCCCAGTTCCCCTTATAAAATTCCTCCATCAACCTATATTCAGTGCTGTTATTGGTTCCTCATCTGATGTTAAGACTGCTACTTCAGAATCATTCTTAATCGACTCAAAGTACTCTCTCTTTGCTCTACCTCGACTCCTCCTACTGTTTACTGTCGAACATATGAGTCTCTTAGGTAACCCTGCTTCTTGCATGCGTATAACACGATCACCATCTAAGTCTGTTCGCTCAAACTGCTTGGCGTTAATTACCAGTTTTTTATTTCCTCATTATGGTCACCTTACTGAATTATAAGGTAGTAATTAAGAAACACATGTTACATCACCTTGGTTCCAAAATCTCCTTAATCCTGAATCTGAATGCGTGTATTGCATTAAGAACACAGTTTCTTAGACTGTCCATACATGACACTCAATCTGCACAATGAGGTACGCAACCACGCATGAGCAGTGCCAATGCAACGAAGTGGGCAAGACAGTCAAATAGTTTCAGTCAGGGCAGCAGGAAGAAGTACACAGATTGTGTTGACGGTAGTTCTGTTATACCTAGAAGGTCAATTCCGAAGTTTGATCGTATCCGCATTGTTAGTTTGTGTCAGGATGGACTCTCGTCAAAGGAAGTTTCTGGACGTCTTGGAGTGATCCAGAGGGATGCCCTCCAACGTGGAAGAGGTACAGAGATACAGGAACAATCAGTAACTTGTCTCGCTCTGGCCGCCCAAAAGCTACCAGATTTCAGCTCTGGGATACCCGGCGAGGAACGCCACCACGCTGAATAATGATTTTAGTGAGGAAACAGAACGTCGTGTTTCGGCTCAAACTGTACGTAACAGGTTTCAAGACACGCAACTTCACTCCTAACGTCCAGGGCGAGTTCCAGTTTTGACAGACACCGTGTAACGCTGTACACATGGGCCCGACAGAGTGCTGAAGGGGCTGTTTATAATTGGCATCAAGGGCTATTCAAAGATGGGACTTGCATCAGCTTTCAACCAAACAATCGTCGGAGACGTTTTTGGAGGCAGCCTAGTTAGCCTGAACACCGTCCAGGCCTGGAACAAGATGGTGGTTCCCTGATGTTTTGGAATGGCAGTACGTGCGGCAGTATCTAACATCACTAGTGGACGTAGAAGGTAATAAAACTGTGATACAGTACAGGGATGACATCCTCCAACCTAAAGTGCAACCATTTCGACAGCATTTCAGTGATGGATTCATCTTATTGGCGATAATTCTTGCGTTCATCGTGCACGTCTGGTGAATGTGTTCCTCCATTGATAACGACAGCCAAAGATTAGAACGGTCGACATTTTCTCCAGACATGAATGCTATTGTGAATATAAGGGATATGTTGCAAAGGGTTGTTTTTGGACGAGACGAGAGTGATCTACGCCGATTTGCCACTGAGGAGTGGAAAAATCTGAACCAACAGTCACTTGATGATCTAGTGGACAGTGTAGCACAACGCATACATGCATGCATCACTATAAGAGGACGTGCTACCGGGTTTTATGGATGTTGGTGTGTGCTGCAATCTGGAACACAAATTCAGAATAGGGTAGGGTGGTACAATTTCGATAATTTCGGACAAATGTTATTATAACTGGAAATAAATTGAGAAAGGGAATAATTTGAACTATGGCACATGTTCTTGGATGTTTAATGAACATGTAACACAAATATTATACAGATAAAAATGTTGGTATACACATAAAAAAAGGTTACGGAATTGAGAAAAAATCGATCGAAAATGTACCACACTAGGTACAATTGTGATCACTTCCTCGTACAATTTTGATTACGGGCATCTTCCACATAAAAAGCACTTTTTCTGTCAAGCAACAACGCATACTTCGTGGTACCAAACATTGCATTTTTGGCAGTGAATCAAGTCACCCTTAACTAGATGATTTATAAGAGCGCGTTAGACTAAGTAGCTTCACTTACCTTTTTAAAGGGAAAAAAATTATATCTCCTTACCGAAAAGCGGTGTATTCTTGGAAAAGACAGGAGGAGCTGTAGAAACCTGCTACTCAACAACGCGACACAACGAGACACTACGAGACAGAAAAATGGCGCGAAAACTTACGTTGATCGGAATTGTACCTATATCGAAATTGTACCACCTTACCCTATCTAGGTTATTGCGATACAACTTGCCACTTTCTGTTTTCATTAGCAATAAAGAGAGCTGAATTTTGTTTTTGTAGATCTCTATTCAATATTTTATGTGAAGTGTAACGAAACTCTACATTAGTGTCCAAAAGTTACACACAATCACTAAACGAGAACATATCTCCTTATCACAATGTCAGAAGGATTGTTGAACAAACTGAAGCCTTATCAGACACCAATTGTCATACAAATAGCCGGAAAAGGCAGTGTTAGAAAGGTTCTGACAAGTACTGTGCACCTTATACGAACAACAATAAAAGTTTTAATTTTCATCCACAACAAAACAAGCTGTTAAAAGGCTGTATGATAACAGCTAACGGCCACACATGCTTCACAGTGACGTGGCATGCTCTCTAGAGTTTGTCACACTTGCGCGGTGTGACACTTGCGGGGAAAGGGAATGTGTAGACACTTGCGGGGAGACCCAGACGCTGCAGGTAGTGAACAGTGTGTTCCAGAAGTAGGGATACACCACCACTACTCCACGTCCTCCAGCCGCTACCTGTGCTGTCTTCAGGGTAAGGCCCACCGATCGAGGTGGAGCAGTAGTAACGGGACGTTTTTCAGTGTATATTTCAAATTACTACATTTAAGTTTCTTTAATTGTTAGTACTTAAATGTGGTGATGAAATAAATAAATTACGTGTATATGTGTAGTCTTATGTGGCCAAATTACTTAGGTCATCGGTCGCTAGACTTCTACACTACTTAATCTTACTTAAAAACTTAGGCAAAGTACAAACATACCCATGTCCGAGGAAGGATTCGAACCTCCGAACGGACCGGCCGCGCAATTTGCGACACAAATTACATGTTTGATAATATTAATGCATAGAAGTATGAAATCACGTCAAGACTATTTTCTGCAAAAATTTCGACAAAAAAGTTGGCACTGAATTTAGAAAAACAAAATTCTGGTATATTGGATTTTAACATTTTATCAAAACATGAATGTTACTACAAGAGATACAGCCATTCAAAGTTACGGGCACCATAATGTTTTCCCTTCCTGAGTAAATGAGCTGCTTCTTGTTGAATGTTCTGAATATAAATCTTCACACAGACTTCTTGAGGAGGAGAGTGATACGGATATCTGATTGTAAACCACTGCCTATTACCTTAGACCATTTTGTCTGTACTGAACAGGAGTTCCGCGTATTCTGTAATTTATATTTATGCAGTTAACAGGCAATGTAATTTATAACCAACTATTGGCTGCCAATTTCGCTTCATTTTTCCTGAAAGTCTTGCAACTTGATTTTCTCTGTTGGCTTATGCCAAGTTCGGAGTAAAAATGGTTCTATATGACGGTGATAGAAAATAGAATTTATCTATAGCATTTATCGGCGTGTGACATTCCCATACACATACATTTCTTAGATGTATTTGTAATTTGAATACAGCCAAATCGTTTTGGGATCTACGAATAAACGCTTCAAGTATGTAAAATACTCATTGACTTGTTGTTGTTGTTATGGTCTTCAGTCCGGAGACTGGTTTGATGCAGCTCTCCACCCTACTCTATCCTGAGCAAGCCTTTTCATCTCATCGTAAGAACGACAACCCACATCCACTTGAATCTGCTTACTATACGCGTCTCTTGGTCTCCCTCTGCGATTTTTACCCCACACACTTCCCTCCAATGCTAAATTTACGATTCCTCGATGTCTAAGATGTGTCCTATCAAGCGATCCCTTCTTTTAGTCAGGGTGTGCCAAAAATTCCTTTTCTCACCAATTCTGTTAAGTACCTCTTCATTAGTTATGCGATCTACCCACCTAATCTTCAGCATTCTTCTGTAGCACCACATTTCGAAAGCCTCTATCCTCTTCCTGTCCGCGCTGCTTATCGTCCATGTTTCACTCCCGTACAAGGCAACACTCCACACAAATGCCTTCAGAAAAGACTTCCTTACATTTAAATTAATATTCGATGTTAACAAATTTCTCTTCTTCGAAAATGCTTTTCTTCCCATTGCCATTCTGCACTTTATATCCTCTGTACTGCGAACATCGCATGTTATTTTACTACCCAAGTAACAAAACTCATCCACCACCTTCATTGTTTCGTTACCTAATCTAATTCCTTCAGCATCACCTGATTTTCTAAGCCCGCATTCCATTATTTTTGTTTTGCTCTTGTTAATGTTCATTTTATACGCTCTCTTCAACACACTGTCCATTCCATTCAACTGCTCTTCCAGGTCCTTTGCTGTCTCCGACAGAATTACAATGTCATCAGCAAAACGCAATGTTTTTATTTCTTCCCCCTGAACTTTAATCCCTATTCCAAATTTTTCCTTGCTTTCCTTCACCGCCTGCTCGACGTACAAATTGAATAGAATCGGAGAAAGGCTACAACCCTGTCTTACTCCATTCCCAATTGATGCTTCCCTTTCATGCCCTTCGAGTCTAATAACTGCGGTCTGGCCTTTGTACAAGTTGTAAATAACTCTCCTTTCCCTGTATTTTACCCCTGCTGACTTCAGAATTTGAAAGAGTGTATTCCAGTCAACATTGTCGAAAACTTTCTCTAAATCTACAAAAGCTAAAAATGTAGGTTTGCCTTTCCTTAATCTATCTTCTAAGATAAGACGTAAAGTGAGTATTGCCTCCCGGGTTCCTATGTTCCTCCTGAATCCAAACTGATCTTCCCCGAGGTCAGCTTCTACCAGCTTTTCCATTCTCCTGTAGATAATTCGTGTTAAAATTTTACAGCCATGACTTATCAAACTGATGGTACTGTAATTTTCACACCTGTCTGCGCGTAATTTCTTTGGAATGGGGATTATTACATTTTTCTTAAAGTCTGAGGGTATTTAGCCTGTCTCATACATCCTACACACAAGTTCAAATAGTTTTATCATGGCTGGCTCTCCCAGAGACTTTAGTAGCTCTGAGGGTATGTCATCTACTCTTGGGGACTTGTTCCGACCTAGGTCTTTCAGGGCTCTGTCAAATTCATCTCTCAGTATAGTATTTCCTATGTCATCTTGATCTACTTCCTCTACCTTCCTTCCTACATCATTGTCTCTTAGTTCATTTCCTTTGTAAAGCTGCTATATGTACTCTTTCCACCTTTCAGCTTTCCCTTCTTTGCTGAGAACTGGTTTTCCATCAGAGTCCTTGATATTCATAGAGCTGTTTTTCTTATCTCCAAATGTTTCTTTTATTTTCCTGTAGGCTGCATCTATTTTTCCCCTATTTATACATTCTTCTACAGATTTTCATTTGGCTTCTAGCCACTCCTGCTTAGCCATTTTGCACTTCCTGTCAATCTCATTTCTTTGTCGTCTGTACTCCATTTTGCCTGTTTCATTTACTCCATTTTTATATTTTCTCCTTTCATCAATTACATTTAGTATTTCCTGTGAGTGACACTTGCAGGGAACCCGGGGCCCTTGGGGCGGCTACTGGCTTTTCCTGGGTACAAGCACACAAAGAAGTCTAGCACTGCTGTTGTCAAGTTTCCACACTGTCAACATAATACGAAACTCAGTGAAATTGCACAACCCTTTGCAAGCTGAAGAGTAATATAGTAACTTGTTCTAACTACATATTCATTCGTTGAGGGTTCCTCCTGAAAACAAAAAGGTATTTTAATAGTAATAATGTTTGGAGAGTTATTAAGACATTCTCTGCTACTACAAGACGATGACTTTCCAGTCATACCTCCTAAAAGCACATTATTCAGAATACTAAGCATATCAAGACACCTGCACAAGCAATAAATATATTAGGCATGCTGCATAGATACGTTGATGTAATTGACCGCTATGTAGTTAACCCCACTATCACGCAACTTCCATCTCTTCAAAAATAGCTACTATGCTTTTTAATAGGAGACGCAACCTTAAACCTTCAATTAAAAAACATGAATAATAAGTCAATGAGTGACCATAGCGGTCAATTACATCAACGTATCTGTGCAGCATGCCTAATATATTTATTGCTTGTGCAGGTGTCTTGATATGCTTAGTATTCTGAATAATGTGCTTTTAGGAGATATGACTGTGGAAAGTCATCGTCTTGTAGTAGCAGAGAATGTCTTAATAACTCTCCAAACATTATCACTATTAAAATACCTTTTTGTTTTCAGGAGGAACCCTCAACGAATGAATATGTAGTTAGAACAAGTTACTATATTACTCTTCAGCTTGCAAAGGGTTGTTCAATTTCACTGAGTTTCGTGTTATGTTGACAGTGTGGAAACTTGACAACAGCAGTGCTAGACTTCTATGTGTGCCTGTACCCAGGAAAAGCCAGTAGCCACCCCAAGGGCCCCGGGTTCCCTGCAAGTGTCACTCCCTGCAAGTGTCACTCTCCGCAAGTGTTCCAACCCCTGCTCTCTACCAGGTGATTTATGAGCTTCCTTGAGAATTGATCCTTGATTCGAAAGGGCAATTCTTAGTGGAGACTGCCATGGTGAAATTCGCTTTCTGTAATGAATCCCAAACATGTTATATAGTATTCAGATCCGCAGACTTCGCTGGCCAGTTCATGCGATGAATATCTTCAAGAGATTGATCCATCAGAGCAGAGTGAAGCGAACGGATGTTTTAGCCCATGAAGAGGAAATATGGACCAAACGTACTACTTAAGAGTCGAACATGTGGTCGTTGTACTTCATCCTTGTATCTTTGAGCTATAACGGTGTTCTCCGGACCGCTAAGGAAGATGCGCAGGTTGGCATGGCCATTCGACATGATACCTCCCCATACAATGCCTACACCACTACCGTACTGGCCAGTTTCTGCTACATCCCTGTGGTCGTATCGACTACCAGATTCTTTCCAGATTAATATGTGACGGAGATCATTCTGTAAACTGAAACGGGATTCATCTGTGAAGAGCAGATTTCTCCATTCCTTCGTGGTCCAGTTTCGATGTCAGCAAATCCACAGTAAACGGGCACATATCTGTGCTAGATTGAGAGGGAGGCACATTTTGTCAGAAATGTAAGGCGCGATATCAGTCCTGCTGTGGGGGTTTATTCTTGGTCGACTTTGTACTGGCCTACGACGAACATCCCCTGTGTCTTGGAATCGTCTACAAAGCTTGGAGATGGCTCATTTAAGCTTATTCGAGGTTACTGAGACTTCAGTATATGTCTAGCCTGTTTGCCAAGGCATCCAAGTATTCTGTCCAGCAGAATAATAATAGTAATTTCGTGTGGATAATTGGCCTAATGCAAGTCTTTCAGTTGTACGCCATTTCGGCGACTTGCGCGTCCCTAGCCTACCGCAGTTATCCAACCAGGGAAAGGGGATCAGCAGCTTAACGTGGAATCCGAACCACGTGTCGTTTCTGGCGATTCCTCACACCGTTGAGAGGTGAAGGATGGGTTAAAACGCAGACTGAAAATTCCGGGGTCCGACCGTGTTTCGAACCCGCGACCATTCGGTATCCAGTCGAACGCTCTACCCCAAGACCATCTGACCCCACTCCAGCAGAATAAGGTCCCAAAGGTTTCCTTTTGTCATTATGTTGTCCCTTTCACTACTAGGCTACACTCCACTCACTGTAACACGACACACACGAGTGAAGAATTAGTGGTCTCTGACGCTGGCCTCGTTCACCCTGCAATTACACCGCTACTCAAATTCTCGAATACTGCTTTTGCTACACAGAGAGAACATTGTGGTTGGTTGCTAAATATTGAGTGTGACTATCGGCAATCGCTCACGTTACCTCCTTTCAATTACCGTTTATCCTTATTATGCATAATTTCTGGACAGTAGTGTAGAATCGTGGTGATGAAATGACACACCCAGTAGACTGCCGTAGCGGTTCGGCGCGGCGCGGCGGCGCGGTTCCTGGAAAGCGTGCAGCCGCGGTCTGAGCTACCGTTGGGTAGCTGCAGCGGCAGCGGCAGCGGCGGCGGTAGCCGGCGGCCATTGTTTAGCGTCAGATTGGCGTCCGGCGGTCGTGACGGCTGCCGCGGACGCCGGCGATCGGGCGCGCCTTTCATTAGGCGGCCTCGTTACATTACTTGCGCTCTCGCCGACAATCCGCCGTCGTTACGGCGGGCCGTCACGCGCCCCTTGTGGGAACCGGCCGGCGGTCGTGGCCGGCCACGCTGTTTGCAAATCGCTACCGCGGCCCAAGCGCCCGCCGCAGATTGCTGACCGCTGCGGCACGACCGCGCCGATCGCGCTTCTCCTTTGTGGCTCTCTATAACGTTGCTCGCGGGAAACACTTCCTGCCACGCAGACGGCGACGTAGCACAATCATCACATCCGCAGAGTAGACTTGCTGATAATAGTTCGCGATCGGGAGCGCTCACTTTAGTTCGCAGCTCTGCCGCGAAGTAGTTCGTTTTTTTAGTTAGTCCGCTCCCAGTGATGGCTGAGCGGCGTGGTCTGCGCATGCAGGTGGAGGGAGAAGTTCCCTCACTTAGTGGCTCAAGCAGCAAGCGCATGAAGCAGCTTACGATATCGCGCAAACCAAAAGAAACAGTTTCTGAAAAATTTCTCGCGTTTAAGTTTAAAGTTATCTCTATATCTTGGCATTATGGAATTTATTAGTCAGATATTGCTGAGTACAGAACACTTCAAAACAGAATTTTTTTTAGCACTGAACTATGTAATCTAGCAGGCAGACACTCACCTCGAAATGGCTCTCATCAGCAGAAAGTAAACACAAGATTTTTAATTCTGTTGCACGCTCTCTCGCTATTGCCCGTCGGTCTTCGAAAAAGAATCCAACGAACTAAGAAGCTAGATACGTTTGGCATAATAGTTCGTGAACGGTAACGCATGATTTAGTTCGCGACCGATTGCACATATTTTAGTTTCCGATCGATCTCGCATATTTTAGTTCGCGACCGGTAGCTGTCTTAGTTCGCAGCTCGGCCGCGAAGTAGGTCGCTCTTTTTAGTTCGTCCGCTGTTTTTGGCTTTCGCTACCGCTACTAAAAGAGATCTTTCTTTTGTTATGACAGCTTTTTTATATCACTATCAGTGTTGCCGAAGCGTGTGCTATTACCCGTATTTTTGGGCAATTAGACATCAAATACTTAAGCAAATAAACCAGTTATTATTTAGACACTGCTGAATACTTTAGAAAAGGAAATGTGTGGCAGTGAACAATGAATACTATAGCTGAGCTGCATCTCAAATCGAAATGACAACTAGCAGGAGGGAATCACGCGATTCTGCGCGCTCTCGCGTCCTCTCTCTGTTCCCCGTCAGTCTTCGGAAAAGGAGCGGACGAACTAAGAGGCGAGGGATCCGCGAACTAGTTCGTGAAGTTCGCCTCTGGAAGCTCTCTTCCGAACTAGCTCGTTCGCGAACTACACAAGACTACCGCAGAGTACTGTAGCCGGCCGCGGTGGCCGAGGGGACTAAGGCGCTTCAGTCACGGTCTGCACGGCCACTACGGTCGGGGGTTAGAATCCCCCCTCGGGCATGGATATTTGTGCCGTCCTTAGTTGTAGCTAGTTCATAAGTAGTTTGTAAGTTTAGGGACTGATAACCCCGTAGTTGAGTCCCATAAGCTCTACAATCATTTAGAGTGCTGTAACAAATCTGCAGCCTAAAAATAAGGCAGGTACTAGTGGCGGCGCCTCCTATGTGTTCACTGGTTCAGTGAACCCCCGGAAAAATGCTCGTCGTGAAAAAAGAAAATATAAAAAAAAAAAAAAAAAAAAAAAAAAAAAAAAAAAAAAAAAAAAAAATGGATTTAAACTACTTTTAAACAATCATTAAAAATAGATTTTAAACTACTTTTAAACTATCATTCACCGTTTCGTTCTTCTATCATATTATTTTATATGCACATTCAAAGTATTTTTATCGCATGAGAAACGTTTTACGTCGCGGAGACAGCAGGTATACGAGTCGTAGCGCGGTCACTTAAAATTGGCGGCAGTGCCAGAAGCGTTATAATGCGTATGCGCGGCTGAGGTTCAAATTTTTTTCTGAATCCCCTGGAGGCAGGAACGGGCGAGGGGAAACGCCGCTCTTAACATTGGCGTCGGAGCTGATAGAGATACCAGCTCCTGGCTTCTCTAGCTCTGGCGGTTACGCACGAATGGTCCCGACGAAAGACAATGGAGCTACTGCGCACCTCTCCTTGCGCATGCGCAAATCCTCCGTGAATAGAACGTCTGCTTTTCATGTTTGTTTTTGGCGCAGTGAAGATTCATGAAAAACAAGTCATATTTGGTAAAATATAACAATAAATTAAAGACGCATCAACTGTAAAAGCCTTTGGCAGATCCAAACATAAATAATAATGAAGTCACAACTCTCCATCTAGCAAAAATAGCCGTATGGTTAGCAGCATCGCGCTGCGCTGTCAAAGGTATTGGGTTCAAAATCGACTGCAAGCAATATTTTTAACCCAATCTTCTTTTTAACAGATACGGCAACAACAATGACTTCTTTATTGTTACTTGCACACATCTTTGGACGTTATTGCAAATGTATCGCAATTTTGAAAGTAAATGACATTTATAATCTTCGCTGTAACAAATATTTCACTAATTCAAAAGATGTGGGGAAGAGCGGCCTTTGCGGATACGTAAGGTTAGGATGGGGTGCTGTATAAAGTGTCACATGACCCGAAGGTAGCTTGTCTCTTCATCGTAACAGATTCATTTTGTTACAGTCATTTAGCAGAGTAATCAGTTACTTACTGTGTTTTAATGATTATGTTCATATTCATATGTTCTTGGCGTTTACTAACAAAGAAAAAATGAACAACGTTCAGCACTGACGTACCTATAGCTTTGACATGGGGATTGTCCAATACTGCTCTATAGAAAGGTAAACTGCTTTTCCCTGTAACTTCGTTCACTCTATAAAAATGTTCAAAAGTTTGTTAAGCTTGTGAGACTTAACTGCGGAGTTATCAGTCCCTAAACTTACAAAGTACTTATGAACTACCTTATACTAAAGACAGCACAGACATCCATGCCCGAGGGAGGATTCCAACCCCCGACGGGGACGGCCTCGCGCATTGGAGCATAGTGCCTCAATGCGCTCGCCACTCCGCCTCGGTCCGATCACGCTATAACAATGTACTACTGTTAACACCAATAAAATCAGTCAAATTGAAATTAAAAATCGTACAAACTCGTTGTATTCTGTGAAAACGCAAGTAACTCTGCAGGTAAATACTAATTAATCTAAATACATTTGCATAAAGCAAATGGAATGTTCGTTTTTCAAAATTTCCAGAAAGCTTTTTATGCTGTTCCTAACAAGAAATTTTTTATCAAATTGCATGCCTACGAATTATCATCTTATTTTTGCGGCTGTATTCATGATTTCCTATAACGATCACAAATGTTCAAATATTTGTACAGTTTATGGGACTTAACTACGGGGTCATCAGTCCCTAAACTTACAAACTACTTATGAACTACTTACGAACCAGGACGGCACAAATATCCATGCGCGAGGGGGGATTCGAACCCCGGACCGTAGTGGCCGTGCAGACCGTGACTGGAGTGCCTCAGTCTCCTCGGCCACCGCGGCCGGCATATAACGATCACAATTCACAGTAATAGACGGAAAATTATAAAGTCTTGATATCTAATGTTCCCCCAGGAAGTGTCATAAGTTATCTGCTTCTCCTAACGTATAGAAATGATCAAGGAAATAATCTGAACAACGTCTTAGGTTGTTCGCACATGATGATGATGATTTTTACAGTTTAGTTTTTTACAGAAAATCTGTACAATTTACAAAATGTTCTAGACAAGGGATCTGTAGGGTGCGAAAAGCAGCAACTGGCCAAAACATGTAACTCATTCGTTACAAATTTGCTTCAAATTTGACAATTCAACAGTTAAATAAGAACACACTCAGCTACAGGGTACAGTTATTGTTTGTTGAATCATACAGATTATTGCTATGCAAACCAAGCACATTCCATGACCACAATTTTGTGGCGTAACATTTAAGAAATCCGGTTTTGGTTACTATTCTAGTTTCTTATTTTAATTTACTTTTTGAAAATGTAAGCTAAGGGGGGCGTCCGGACCCTCTGGACCCCTCCCTTATGACGTCCCATGATGTTCAGTGTCATTTTGAAACAATTCTCTCAGCAGTAAGCTTGGAAGAAAAATTTGAAATAAAGAAGCTTTGTAGGCCGACATCTTGTCTCGAGTTTAAGCAAGTGCAAACAAGCCGAGGTAAGACATTCTGCAGATCTTTTAACGATAATATATGTAAAGGGGAGGAGGGGGTCAAACTGGGGAGCTCTTTCCCTCGGTGCCATTCGCAGAGATGCACCGCCAGATTGTCTCTTGAGGGGGGGGGGGGGCACTATCAACATCCTGCAGTGAAAGAAGATAACCCCCAGTCATCTGAAGCACCAGCAGCCACTGGCAAATACACTGCTCAAAAGAATTACAAGGTCAGATGAGATATCATACATAATGGTAACGTATTTTATTCAGATATTGGTTACAAATGTAATTTTTTATACAGTTTATATGGCGTTTACTTAGAGCGATGCATCATTGGGCTACCATAATAGTGAAGATGGCTAGTACAGTTGCACACCTGTGTGGCATGGACAGTATGAGGTTATCAATCAGCTGTTGAGGGATATTTAGCAATTCTTCCATGAGTGCAACATCCAGCTCTGCAACCGTTGTTTGAGGCGCTGGTGTGGCTGCAATGCGCCTGAAAAGTGCATGCCAGACATGCTCAGTCTGGTTAAGTCCGGTGAAAAAGCTGGCCACTGCATTCGTTAAACTGTCTCAGCTTCAAGGGTGTTGTCCACCAGCGCAGGTCTCTGGGGACGAGCGTTATACTCTATCCAGAAGAAATCCATCTCCTACGGAACAGGCATAGGGCACAACAATAGGTCGAAGGATCTCGTCTCCATATCTCTGAGCAGTCAAACCGCCATAATAGTCTTCATAGATATCCCTACACACTCCAATACTGACTCCTCCACCATAATACAGTGATATTTCCTTCACATAAACGGGATTGATATAAGTTCCACGTTATCTCCAGATGACGGAACGACTATAGTCCCGCTGAACACAAAAACTTGACTCATCCGTGAACAGAACCCTGTGCCATTCCTTATGACACCAATCCTAATATTTTTCGCCAATTTTCTGCGGGGTAAACGATGACGTGGTTTTAATGGGACACATACTAAGGCCGTTCGTACGTGTTGGTCACATTCGTGAACCTTTCGGACTGTTTGTGTTGATATTGCTCGCCCTGTTGCTGTCTGGAGGGAGCGTTGCAGCTGAGTTACATTCAGCGTCCTGCCTCGACTGGCTGTTAACTGGAGATCTCTTGCTGATGTTACCCATGACCGACCTTGGCCTTGCCTTCTTTTATCGGTTCCTGTTATCTGCAATCGCGTCCAGGTCCCGGAAATTACACTTTGGGACACTCCTTCTGTGTCCGTCTCGCTTCCGACTTTCCTATGGCTCTTCATGCCATACCTCATACCTGTAGGTAAGTCACATTTGCATTTCACCACCTGCCCACTGCACTATTTGAACCCAACTGTTTGTGTAATATATTAGTAAATAGAAGTCACCAGCAAAATCCTTTGCAGCAACTCTCTGTTATTACCACTATCTGGTTGCTAAAATGTTGTTGTGTCCGCCCCGTAGAACAGAAAGACGTCGGAGCATTTTAGTTGCCGCGGTGGAGTAGCCGAGCGGTCTAAAGCACCTCGCTGCGGAGCGCGCGGTTGCTCGCCGTGGAGGTTCGAGTCCTCCATGGGGCATGGGTGTGTGTGTTTGTCCTTCAGTTAGTTTACCTAGGTTTAAGTAGTTTGTAAGCTACGGAGTGATGACCACGCAGTTTGGTCCGATAGATTTACAGACATTTGAAAATTTATGAACATCATTTTAGTTCAATCCACCGATAACAACGCTTTAGACCTAGATATCTCAACTGATTCCGTTATTGTTTCGACTAGTCTGTGTTGCTGTTTAAAAGTCTTTGACAGAAAAATGAACAGCCAGTTACCTCCTTCCTCCTTACAAAAAATTTCGGGCTTGCCAACATTTTTGCTTTCTTTTAGTACAAACCGGACCAAATCACTGTAACGAAGGTTTCAGACACAGCACCCCCTCTCACTGCCACTGGGTACATGTATGTCTCTCCACATGTCTCCTCTGGCATTTTCTTCTCCCTACTGCCTCTCCCACTGTCTCTGTCTTCATCCCTCTCTCTCCAGCTTTCTTACCACTGACTCTTAAGCTGTCTGCGTATGTCCCATGCTCTCTCACTCCCATTGCCTCTGCCTCATTGTTTGCCACTGTCTGATGTCTCATTACTCCCCTCTACACATGTTTTTACGAATTGTGTGCTCGGTCTTGTAAATCTTAGACGGAGAAACTTTAACACGTGAATAAAGGGTTTGCCGAAAAGTGGACGAAATGTTTATTGTTGAAGTTCGCCGTTTTGGAGGATCCAAATTCCGAAAAGCTTTGTGTGGCCTCCAATCATCTCTCTTAAGTACACTGTCTTCTCTCTGTTTTGTTCCCACTGCTGTCATCTTCACACATTTAGCGTTTTTATTTGAACCAAACTGCTATGATCATGTCTCTCGACTTACAAACTACTTAAACTAAATTTACGATAAATACAGCACACATACTCAGCCCGAGGGAGGACTCGAACCTCCAGCAGGAAGGGCCACCCTGTCCGTAGCATGGCGCCTTCAACCAAACGGTCATTCGGCGCAGCTTAGATTTTTTACTGCCAATGTTTCGCTCCCACCACGACTGTGTGGTCTCCCTTTCTCTCGCACTGGCTTCTCTTCCTTCCACGTCTACTTTCTGCTATTATTTTTCAGCACAAAAAAGTGGGAATATGTTCGCATGCTCAAATTTTTGGAGGGAACGTGAAAACAGGATCGAAGCAGTTGCTTCCCCAATTCGACTGTTCTTAACAGCATAATATTCACTGGTCAAAACAATTAGATCAGTTGAGATAACTAGGTTCTGAAGTATTGTTATCAACGGAATGAATTAAAATAGTTGGACCTTTTTCTGTCCATGTAATGATTCTGTCCGTTAACGGAGTGGTGACAACAACATTACGGCAACCAAAATGGCGGTAATAACAGAAACTTACTGCAGAGGGGATTGGTGTTGACTCGTGTTTACTCTTCCAAACAAGTTACGCAAGCAGTGAAGTTTAGATAGTACAGTGAGCTGGCAGTGAAATGCAACAACAACGTGACTCACCCATAGGTATGACATGGAAAAGCATAGGAAGGTTGGAGGGGGGGGGGGCAGACACAGAGGGAGGTGGTTGCTGCTATTGCAGTGTCTCAAAGTGTAATTTACAGAACCAGGACGCGATTTCAGACAACAGGAACCGATAAAAGAAGGTAAGGCCAAGGCTGTCTATCGGTAACATCAGCAAGAGACAATTATGCACTTTACCTTTTCAAACATACTAAGTGTAGTCAGTGTCGGTAAGTATGATATGAAATGAATGGATCTCTGGAGTATGCTACATATAATTGTGCTTGAGAAAAGCAGTTGTTTTCTACTTATCCTTTACGTATTTCAATCTCTTCTTCTCCCTGTATCTGTCTCTCCCCCCTGTCTTCTCCTCCTCCTCACTCCTCCGTCCATCCCATGGCTCCTTCCACCTTTTCCTTCCGTTTCTTCTGCCTTTCATCCTATACTTGACTATCCTCTCCTCCATCCTCCCTCGCTCCAATTCTCCTTTCTCTCGTCGAAACTATTCAAAATTTGGAAATTATAGATTACGTACTTATTTGAAATTCTGTCGTAACCTTGGCAAAGGATCAGAAAGTTATTACTACACGAAAATAAACTGAATAACGAAGCAAAGAAACAACGTTGTTTACGGACTTCATTATTACGAAGTTTTAATTTTCTACTGATGCCATCATGATCTCTCTAGCAGTTGTTGTACTGTAGTTTGACGTATGCGTGTTACTGCAAGTGAAACACTTAAACATGAACGACCTTGGAACGCAATTTCATTCAAATGTTCAAATGTTTGTGAAGCTTATGGGACTTAACTACGGGGTCATCAGTCCCTAAACTTACAAACTACTTATGAACTACTTACGAACCAGGACGGCACAAATATCCATGCGCGAGGGGGGATTCGAACCCCGGACCGTAGTGGCCGTGCAGACCGTGACTGGAGTGCCTCAGTCTCCTCGGCCACCGCGGCCGGCATATAACGATCACAATTCACAGTAATAGACGGAAAATTATAAAGTCTTGATATCTAATGTTCCCCCAGGAAGTGTCATAAGTTATCTGCTTCTCCTAACGTATAGAAATGATCAAGGAAATAATCTGAACAACGTCTTAGGTTGTTCGCACATGATGATGATGATTTTTACAGTTTAGTTTTTTACAGAAAATCTGTACAATTTACAAAATGTTCTAGACAAGGGATCTGTAGGGTGCGAAAAGCAGCAACTGGCCAAAACATGTAACTCATTCGTTACAAATTTGCTTCAAATTTGACAATTCAACAGTTAAATAAGAACACACTCAGCTACAGGGTACAGTTATTGTTTGTTGAATCATACAGATTATTGCTATGCAAACCAAGCACATTCCATGACCACAATTTTGTGGCGTAACATTTAAGAAATCCGGTTTTGGTTACTATTCTAGTTTCTTATTTTAATTTACTTTTTGAAAATGTAAGCTAAGGGGGGCGTCCGGACCCTCTGGACCCCTCCCTTATGACGTCCCATGATGTTCAGTGTCATTTTGAAACAATTCTCTCAGCAGTAAGCTTGGAAGAAAAATTTGAAATAAAGAAGCTTTGTAGGCCGACATCTTGTCTCGAGTTTAAGCAAGTGCAAACAAGCCGAGGTAAGACATTCTGCAGATCTTTTAACGATAATATATGTAAAGGGGAGGAGGGGGTCAAACTGGGGAGCTCTTTCCCTCGGTGCCATTCGCAGAGATGCACCGCCAGATTGTCTCTTGAGGGGGGGGGGGGGGGGGCACTATCAACATCCTGCAGTGAAAGAAGATAACCCCCAGTCATCTGAAGCACCAGCAGCCACTGGCAAATACACTGCTCAAAAGAATTACAAGGTCAGATGAGATATCATACATAATGGTAACGTATTTTATTCAGATATTGGTTACAAATGTAATTTTTTATACAGTTTATATGGCGTTTACTTAGAGCGATGCATCATTGGGCTACCATAATAGTGAAGATGGCTAGTACAGTTGCACACCTGTGTGGCATGGACAGTATGAGGTTATCAATCAGCTGTTGAGGGATATTTAGCAATTCTTCCATGAGTGCAACATCCAGCTCTGCAACCGTTGTTTGAGGCGCTGGTGTGGCTGCAATGCGCCTGAAAAGTGCATGCCAGACATGCTCAGTCTGGTTAAGTCCGGTGAAAAAGCTGGCCACTGCATTCGTTAAACTGTCTCAGCTTCAAGGGTGTTGTCCACCAGCGCAGGTCTCTGGGGACGAGCGTTATACTCTATCCAGAAGAAATCCATCTCCTACGGAACAGGCATAGGGCACAACAATAGGTCGAAGGATCTCGTCTCCATATCTCTGAGCAGTCAAACCGCCATAATAGTCTTCATAGATATCCCTACACACTCCAATACTGACTCCTCCACCATAATACAGTGATATTTCCTTCACATAAACGGGATTGATATAAGTTCCACGTTATCTCCAGATGACGGAACGACTATAGTCCCGCTGAACACAAAAACTTGACTCATCCGTGAACAGAACCCTGTGCCATTCCTTATGACACCAATCCTAATATTTTTCGCCAATTTTCTGCGGGGTAAACGATGACGTGGTTTTAATGGGACACATACTAAGGCCGTTCGTACGTGTTGGTCACATTCGTGAACCTTTCGGACTGTTTGTGTTGATATTGCTCGCCCTGTTGCTGTCTGGAGGGAGCGTTGCAGCTGAGTTACATTCAGCGTCCTGCCTCGACTGGCTGTTAACTGGAGATCTCTTGCTGATGTTACCCATGACCGACCTTGGCCTTGCCTTCTTTTATCGGTTCCTGTTATCTGCAATCGCGTCCAGGTCCCGGAAATTACACTTTGGGACACTCCTTCTGTGTCCGTCTCGCTTCCGACTTTCCTATGGCTCTTCATGCCATACCTCATACCTGTAGGTAAGTCACATTTGCATTTCACCACCTGCCCACTGCACTATTTGAACCCAACTGTTTGTGTAATATATTAGTAAATAGAAGTCACCAGCAAAATCCTTTGCAGCAACTCTCTGTTATTACCACTATCTGGTTGCTAAAATGTTGTTGTGTCCGCCCCGTAGAACAGAAAGACGTCGGAGCATTTTAGTTGCCGCGGTGGAGTAGCCGAGCGGTCTAAAGCACCTCGCTGCGGAGCGCGCGGTTGCTCGCCGTGGAGGTTCGAGTCCTCCATGGGGCATGGGTGTGTGTGTTTGTCCTTCAGTTAGTTTACCTAGGTTTAAGTAGTTTGTAAGCTACGGAGTGATGACCACGCAGTTTGGTCCGATAGATTTACAGACATTTGAAAATTTATGAACATCATTTTAGTTCAATCCACCGATAACAACGCTTTAGACCTAGATATCTCAACTGATTCCGTTATTGTTTCGACTAGTCTGTGTTGCTGTTTAAAAGTCTTTGACAGAAAAATGAACAGCCAGTTACCTCCTTCCTCCTTACAAAAAATTTCGGGCTTGCCAACATTTTTGCTTTCTTTTAGTACAAACCGGACCAAATCACTGTAACGAAGGTTTCAGACACAGCACCCCCTCTCACTGCCACTGGGTACATGTATGTCTCTCCACATGTCTCCTCTGGCATTTTCTTCTCCCTACTGCCTCTCCCACTGTCTCTGTCTTCATCCCTCTCTCTCCAGCTTTCTTACCACTGACTCTTAAGCTGTCTGCGTATGTCCCATGCTCTCTCACTCCCATTGCCTCTGCCTCATTGTTTGCCACTGTCTGATGTCTCATTACTCCCCTCTACACATGTTTTTACGAATTGTGTGCTCGGTCTTGTAAATCTTAGACGGAGAAACTTTAACACGTGAATAAAGGGTTTGCCGAAAAGTGGACGAAATGTTTATTGTTGAAGTTCGCCGTTTTGGAGGATCCAAATTCCGAAAAGCTTTGTGTGGCCTCCAATCATCTCTCTTAAGTACACTGTCTTCTCTCTGTTTTGTTCCCACTGCTGTCATCTTCACACATTTAGCGTTTTTATTTGAACCAAACTGCTATGATCATGTCTCTCGACTTACAAACTACTTAAACTAAATTTACGATAAATACAGCACACATACTCAGCCCGAGGGAGGACTCGAACCTCCAGCAGGAAGGGCCACCCTGTCCGTAGCATGGCGCCTTCAACCAAACGGTCATTCGGCGCAGCTTAGATTTTTTACTGCCAATGTTTCGCTCCCACCACGACTGTGTGGTCTCCCTTTCTCTCGCACTGGCTTCTCTTCCTTCCACGTCTACTTTCTGCTATTATTTTTCAGCACAAAAAAGTGGGAATATGTTCGCATGCTCAAATTTTTGGAGGGAACGTGAAAACAGGATCGAAGCAGTTGCTTCCCCAATTCGACTGTTCTTAACAGCATAATATTCACTGGTCAAAACAATTAGATCAGTTGAGATAACTAGGTTCTGAAGTATTGTTATCAACGGAATGAATTAAAATAGTTGGACCTTTTTCTGTCCATGTAATGATTCTGTCCGTTAACGGAGTGGTGACAACAACATTACGGCAACCAAAATGGCGGTAATAACAGAAACTTACTGCAGAGGGGATTGGTGTTGACTCGTGTTTACTCTTCCAAACAAGTTACGCAAGCAGTGAAGTTTAGATAGTACAGTGAGCTGGCAGTGAAATGCAACAACAACGTGACTCACCCATAGGTATGACATGGAAAAGCATAGGAAGGTTGGAGGGGGGGGGGGCAGACACAGAGGGAGGTGGTTGCTGCTATTGCAGTGTCTCAAAGTGTAATTTACAGAACCAGGACGCGATTTCAGACAACAGGAACCGATAAAAGAAGGTAAGGCCAAGGCTGTCTATCGGTAACATCAGCAAGAGACAATTATGCACTTTACCTTTTCAAACATACTAAGTGTAGTCAGTGTCGGTAAGTATGATATGAAATGAATGGATCTCTGGAGTATGCTACATATAATTGTGCTTGAGAAAAGCAGTTGTTTTCTACTTATCCTTTACGTATTTCAATCTCTTCTTCTCCCTGTATCTGTCTCTCCCCCCTGTCTTCTCCTCCTCCTCACTCCTCCGTCCATCCCATGGCTCCTTCCACCTTTTCCTTCCGTTTCTTCTGCCTTTCATCCTATACTTGACTATCCTCTCCTCCATCCTCCCTCGCTCCAATTCTCCTTTCTCTCGTCGAAACTATTCAAAATTTGGAAATTATAGATTACGTACTTATTTGAAATTCTGTCGTAACCTTGGCAAAGGATCAGAAAGTTATTACTACACGAAAATAAACTGAATAACGAAGCAAAGAAACAACGTTGTTTACGGACTTCATTATTACGAAGTTTTAATTTTCTACTGATGCCATCATGATCTCTCTAGCAGTTGTTGTACTGTAGTTTGACGTATGCGTGTTACTGCAAGTGAAACACTTAAACATGAACGACCTTGGAACGCAATTTCATTCAAATGTTCAAATGTTTGTGAAGCTTATGGGACTTAACTACGGGGTCATCAGTCCCTAAACTTACAAACTACTTATGAACTACTTACGAACTAGGACGGCACAAATATCCATGCCCGAGGGGGGATTCGAACCCCCGACCGTAGTGGCCGCGATTTCATAAAACGTTGTTACTTTCGTGTGTCATTGTCATTTCCATCGTAGATCTGATTGATTTGCAGATCAGAAATTGGTACTACTTCAGTATTTGACGTTGACGTATTATGGTTGGAGATACTAATGTATGGTAGAGAAGGTAGCCACCAATGACACAGACTTGGAAAGAAAGAATATCTTTTACCATTCTTACATGGTTTTTATTTTGTGCTCATCTGTGACGAGGTGCCTTTCGATCCGCAAGTTTCGTTTATTGCCTTGCATAATTAAGTGCCCCTCCTCCGCACGTAAAAATTAATTATACTTCCCTCCAATGCTAAAGTAACGATTTCTTGATTGGTGATAATGTGTCCACAAATCGATCCTTTTTTTTTTTAGTCAAGCATCGCCATTAATGACCACGACGTGGACGGAACGGCAATCCCTAATCTTCTTTCTTTAGTCAAGATATGCTAGATGTTTCTTTACTCCCATATTCAGTTAATACCTCCTCATTACTTACACGAAATATCTATCTAGTCTTCAGTATTCTTCAGTACCACCAAATTTCAGAAGCTTATATCGTCCTCATGTCTGATCTACACTCCTGGCCATTAAAATTGCTACACCACGAAGATCACGTGCTACAGACGCGAACTTTAACCGACAGGAAGAAGATGCTGTGATATGCAAATGATTAGCTTTTCAGAGCATTCAAACTACGTTGGCGCAGGTGGTGACACCTACAACGTGCTGACGTGAGGAAAGTTTCCAACGGATTTCTCATACACAAACAGTAGTTGACCGGCATTGCCTGGTGAAACGTTGTGTTGCCTCGTGTAAGTAGGAGAAACGCCTAACATCACGTTTCCGACTTTGATAAAGGTCGGATTGTAGCCTATTGCGATTGCGGTTTATCGTATCGCGACAATGCTGCTCACGTTGGTCGCGATCCAATGACTCTTAGCAGAATATGGAATCGGTGGGTTCAGGAGGGCAATACGAAACGCCGTGCCGGATCCTAATGACCTCGTATCACTAGCAGTCGAGAGGACAAGTATCTTATCCGCATGGCTGTAACAGTTCGTGTAGCCACGTCTCGATCCCTGAGTCAACAGACGGGGACGTTTCCAAGAGAACAACCATCTGCACGAACAGTTCGACAACGTTTGCAGCAGCATGGACTATCAGCTCGGAGACCATGGCTGCGGTTATTCTTGTCGCTGCATCACAGACAGGAGCGCCTGCGATGGTGTGCGCAACGATGAACCTGGGTGCACGAACGGCAAAACGTCATTTTTTTCGGATGAATCCAGGTTCTGTTTACACCATCATGATTGGCATCCGTGATTGGCGACATCGCGGTGAACGCACATTGGAAGCGTGTATTCGTCATCGCCATACTGGCGTATCAACCGGCGTGATGGTACGGGGTGCCATTGGTTACACGTCTCGGTCACCTTTTGTTCGCACCGACAGCACTTTGAACATTAGCCATTACATTTCAAATGTTCAAATGTTTGTAAATTTATCGGACCAAACTATGTGGCCATCAGGGAGGACTCGAAGCTCCGACGGCGAGCAAACGCGCGCTCCGCAGCGAGGCGCCTTAGACCGCTCGGCTACTCCACCGCGGCCATTATATTTCAGATGTGTTACGACCCGTAGCTCCACCCTTCATTCGATCCCTACGAAACCTCACATTTCAGTAGGATAATGCACGACCGCATGTTGTAGGTTCTGTACGGGCCTTTCTGGACACGGAAAATGTTCGACTGATGCCCTGGCCAACACATTCTCCAGATCTCTCACCAATTGAAAACGTCTGGTCAATGGTGGACGAGCAACTGACTCGTCATAATGCGCCAGTCACTTCTCTTGATGAACCGTAGTATCGTGTTGAAGCTGCATGGGCATCTGCAACTGTACACTCCATCCAAGCGCTGTTTGACTCAATGCCCAGGCGTATCAAGGCCGTTATTACGGCCAGAGGTGTTTGTTCTGGGTACTGATTTCTCAGAATCTATGCACCCAAATGTAATCACATGTCGGTTCTAGTATAATATATTTGTCCAATGAATATCCGTTTATCATCTGCATTTCTTCTTGGTGTAGCAATTTTAATAGCCAGTATTGTAACAAAATGTTCTACTAACTCTACTATTTCGTTTCTCAGTGTAATTTCTTCAACATCGCCTGCTTTAATTGCACTACATTCCAATACCCTTGCTTTGCTCTTGTTAATGTCCATCTCATACCCTCCTTTCAAGTCACCGTCCATTCCGTTCAACTCATCTATCAGGTCCTTGGTTCTTCCAAGTCCTATGCTACTTCAAACAGTATTGCAGTATGATCGGCAAACTGTAAAGGTTTTATTTCTTTTCCCTGAGCTTTAATTCAGCTGCCAAATTCCTGGTTGCTTTCCTTCTCAGGTTACAAGTAGTGGTCTCCCTTTCAAGCTCATTTCTGTTTCTAATGTCTGCGTTGTCGACGGAGCGTGAGACAGTCTTCCCTTTCATGCCTTTCCCTCTTACACTTGCTACTTAATATATCTACAAGATGTAACTAAGATTTAGTTTCCTATATTTTTCCACGTTTCCTTCAGAATTTGAAAGAGTGTATGCCACGCAACATTGCCAAAAGCTTTCTCCAAAACTATAAAAGCGGTAAACGTTCTTTTGTGTCTCTTCACCTATCTTCTAAGACAAATCGTAAGCTGAGAAGGGTTCCTACATGTCTCGTAAAGACAAACTGACGTTCCCCGAAGCCAAAGCGCTGATGACCTCGCTGTTGAGCGCCATAAAACACAAACCAACCACCAACCGAAGCCAGATCCTATTACTTTCTTCATTCTTCTGCAAATATTTGACGATTTTGCAACAATAATTTGTTCTTGTAGTCTTCAATATGGCTTGATGCCGCTCTCGACCCTACTCTACCCTGAGCAAGCCTCTTCATCCCCTCATAAGAACGGCAACCCACATCCATCTGAATCTGCTTACTATATTCGTCTCTTGGTCTCCTAATGCGACATTTACCCTACACACTTCCATCCAACGCTAAATTCACGATTCCTTGATTTCTAAGAATATGTCCTATCAATCGATCCCTTCTTTTAGTCAAGGTAGTCAGAAATTCCTTTTCTCCACAATTCTGTTCAGTATCTCCTCATTAGTTACGTGATCCACCCAACTGATATTTTTGCAAATTTCAGAACAGTCTCTACTTGGTTTGTTTGGATTGGAATTTTGATACCGTTGTTACACATAGGGCCCACCAGAAGTATTATCATCCTATAGCTATGTTACAATACAGTGTCAAAATATAAATGTTACACACTTCCTGCAAGCCATACAAATCAAGCCAATCGGTTGGTTCGTGCACAGTATGTGTGGTCCACGGAGATCTTCAGGCGGCTTATAAAAGTACCCTGTATTCGTGGTTCGTTCACAGGAAAATAATAATAATAATAAAATAAATAAATAAAAAGATTTTTGGTACAAAAAAAGCAAATTGTGGGGCAGGTCACTTTTATACTTTCTAGTCATTGCATATCGTCGAAATTTTTACCATATGTTCTTAAAACTATATTATCCAAACATTTTTAAAAAATCCCGTCTTCTTTATCCCTTACTGAAATAAAAAATTTCAAAACTACCGTAGTTACTCGCAAACTTGCGAGATTAAGTTTTAAGCCGCCTTTTGCACCGTGTCACAGAAATATTTGAATAAATAACTATAGCGAATGGCTGAAATTTGGACAACATATTCCGCAATCTTTTATCTAGAAGTGAAGTTATCCGGGTTTCTAAAATATTTATACATTATCAAGATAAAAGCGAAACAACCATAATGTTCAGGTAACAAAAGTGCGAATTTCATTTAGAGACGACGTTATAGGCGCTTGGTAACTAAGGATCCGATTTCAATAAATCTACTCTGCGAAAAAAATTAATTGTATTACGTCTTACCTATCCATTTCTCTTTTCAAATTTTCTTACTTATTTACCCGATTAAGGGACAGAACATTCTGCGCTATGATCCATAGAATACCCGTTTTGTTTTTCTTGATGACAACAACCCTCTGAGTAGTCCCCGCCCGGAGATCCGAATGGAAGACTATTTTACCTTTGGAAAATTTTACCCAAGAAGTCGCCGTCATCACATACTCGTATTCACACAGCCGAGCTCTATGTTCACGGCAAAATTAACGACTGTAGTTTTCCTTTGCTTTCAGCCGTTCGCAGTAACTGCAGTGCAAAGCCACATTAGTTGATGTTACAAGGCCAGCTCAGTCCATCATCCAGACTGTTGCCCCTGCAACTTTTGAAAAGGATGCTGCCCCTCTTCAGAAACCATACGTCTGTGTGGCCTCTCCATATACCCCTCCGCTGTGGTTGGACCTACAGCAAGCCACCCCACCTTGGCAATGTCTATGGTGGTTCTATGAAGTTACCTAAAATTACCGTACCTATCACAACACGAGAGAATATAGTCCTTGAAAACAGAAAATTAACGTCGATTTACGAAATACGCGAGAATTTTGTTTACTTGACCTTCAAAACAAGAGGAAGCTTACTGCCTACTTAAAATTTTGTATAGTGCATGACGGAGGGTACTTTATTTACGGACTTTGATAAAATTCATAATTTTGCTCCGATGTTGACGGATTTTTGCACTCATGTACGTACAACTTCATGTAGAAGGTTTTCGAAAATTTCCATGTGTATATTTGTACATTTATTTATTCATTTCATAGTGCACAATGTACAGTCTATTCGATCGGAACGTTTATCAAGTTTTCGTTTTCTGTGACTGTTTTGAAAACTGATTTGAGAGATTAACGCGTGGTATATAGGGATTTACAAAAAGTAGGAGTCCATTTTTTATATAGAGTCGTAGTTTGGTTCTTAAAAATGCTATCAATTAGACTTACCAACTTACGTCGCAGAACTCGCGATGCTGCAGCTCAAAGATCTACAGGATATTCATTTTAACTGAAGACATTCAAATATCAAGGGAACTACACGCCCGACCAAGAAATTGTACGATACTATTTTTTTATATATAGATATATATCGGGGGGGAATATCGAATGATACTTCACTGCCGTCGCTGCTCCGCCGCCCCCATCCCATAACCAGCTTTCCACTTTTCTGGTCAAATGCGTGAGTGGAGGGAAAAAATTGCTGGAAATTACGGAGGCTTATTGTCCTAATTTCCGGTGCCAAACGAAAATTGAAAAACGGGAAAACGATGTAACACCTGAACTGAAACATTTCTGTAATGATTTGTCAAAATGTAAAGGTAATAGATTATAGATACATTTTACGTTTTTCTGAATATACAGTGAGCAGCAAATATCCTCTACACATTTTTAAATTCCAAGGATACAATAAAAAACTAGATGATCCGGTGAACTCCGTATCACTTACGTCTTAATATAAACCATATTACTTTAAATCATATATATTTTCTACCCAGTAGCTTTATGAAGACATCATCAGATAGACTAAGTATCGGCTCGATAGTGAGTGGAAGGAGTGGGCAAATCACGCACACATGTCCAGGATAATGTTTGTCATATTCGTGGAAGTTCAGGGAAGGTTTAAACGATGATAAAATATGGAAAAATTGCGAGTAAAATTTAGATTTAAAACATGTAAAATAATGACTTGGTTGCTGTGTTTGGTGCGTTCAGAAATATACTTTGAAAGAGTAAAGTTTGCATTACACGATCTTAGCCCGTATATGAACTGTCAAAGATAAAAATGAATTGTTGTTCGTTAGTCTCGCTAAAACTCGAGAACGGCTGAACCGATTTGGCTGTATATCATTCCATAAACCGCTGAATCTCGCTTTGAACGTCGTTTGTGCGAAATTTATCGCAATCAGATGAATGTTATTGATATTTCATAGAAAAATCCTTCTATTTTTTCTGAATTTTCCAATTTTCCTGGAGACGTTTTCAAATTTTTATTTCATAAGAACGTGTTACTCTTGCTTGCAGCGTCAAATATGCAAAATTTTATCGCAATCAGATGAATGATATTGATATTCCACTGAAAAAAGCTTTTTCAGTTTCTCACGAATTTTCAAATTTTCCGGCTAACTTTCTCAAATTTGTAGTTCATAAGAACGTTCATCTTTCGTTGAACGTCAAATGATCAAACTTTTATCACAATCGGATGAACGGTTCTCAACTTATAGTGTTGAGTACATTTAGAAACACATTCAAAAAGGAAGTTGGTTCGAATTTAGTGACTTTCCTTTTCAACGGTCCCTATTTTTTTTATTTTTTATTTTTTTTTTTACTGAAAACTTTTCCAAGACCATAATGAACAAAAGAAAAAATAATTACCCCTCTCCGTCGTGCGAATAGCCATTTCTAATGCTGAATTCAATCAAAAACACATTGAAAAACGCACTTTGTTTTTCTCAAATTTTCTAATTTTCCGGTAGATTTTCCAAAGAATTTATTTCACACAAACCCTGTCCTGTTAAGCCGTACTCAAGTGATGCTCTTATAACCATGTGGCAATTGATTTTTATTCGTAGAATAAAATCACTTCAGGTTTTTTTCTAAATTTTCCTACTTTCCAGGCGACTTTTCCAAATTTTTATTTGATGCGAACCTTCCTCTTGCTTTCAACATGAAATGTACAAAATTTTATCGCAATTGGACTAACGATATTGATAGCTCACTGGAAAAAGCTGTTTCAGTTTTTCCCGATTTTCCTCTTTTTCGGACCACTTTTCCATATTTTATCACCTTTTAAGCCTTCCCTGAACTTACACGAATATTTCAAGACTAAAACTAGCCAAATCGGTTCTGCCGTTCTCGAGTTTTAGCGAGACTAACGAATGAAATTTAAATTCTTAATAGGCACATTATTTCGATCGCTATTCGAAGGCACATAATGCACTTAATCCAATCTACATCACTCATTTTTAGACAAATACAGTCTACCGCTTCATTACCAATTTTTTTATTTTTATGGTTTTTTTTATTTTATTATTATTATTTTTTTAAAAATTATACAATGGCATTTTAGACTTAAAATCGTCTTCATAGAAAGTACTGGTGAATCTGATAATCCATCCTTATTCTTTCCAGCGTGCTAAACGAAGTTTTAGCCTCAGCCGCAGATGCTGTGCCCCATCTGTCTCTTCCCGTCAGTGAGGGCTCTGTGGGTAAGGCACCCCTCTCCCTCCCCCCCTCCCTCCCTCCCCCAGTCACCCCTTCCGTTAGTCTGGTGTCGTTGCTTCCAGGTCACGTCTGTTTGATTGAATTAATCGCCTGCCTTGCTACTCCATGACGCGTCTGTAATTCACCTCACCACAATTTGATAGCGCGTTGGTAAACTAAACTGAGAGTACCTGTGTGAGAAACATTCAGTGTTTTTCAGAAATAACAGTAAATATTTCAGGAGGTGGTAGTATAACCGAATTACGATAACAATTACCATATAACGTGTGGTCACGTTTTATTGAGTGCAGAGATACAGTTGTTGTACGGAACCTAAACAAACCTCAAGCAAAGGCAAATGAGGACGTTCAATTTTCAAAAAATTTCATCACCAGGTTCAATGCACTTTCGACTGCTCATGATAACATCAACGTTTCAACCATCCATGGAGACCTTGGAGACCAAGAGTCGTGTTCATATCTATCGATCCATCTTCCGGGTAATGTTAGGTTTAGCTGATGTGCCACCTGACAACTAGAAGGGGCAGAACCTCTTCATTCATTACGTGATATGCCCAATTGATCTTTAGCATTCTTCTGTAGCACCAAACTTCAAAATGTCATGCAATGTTATTAAGTAATGGGGCACATAAAATAAAATAGAACAATACAAATAAAAACACTTTAAAAGGTTCTATAGTCTTTTTGACTTAACCAATTATCATACAGCTTTCACTCTCTTACAGTCCTGCACTCCATACAAATTCCTCCAGAAAAGGTTTCCAAACTCGTAAATGAATATTCGATATCAACAAATTTCTCTTCTTCACAAATGATTATCTTCCCATACCCATTACGCATTTGGTCTTCTATATTTCGGATACCATAAATTACTTGACTACCCAGATACTGAAATTAAAATACAACTTTTGTCGCCACATTTCATAATCTAATTCTTTCAAACATCGCCTGATTTTCTTAGGCTACATTCGATTACCCTTGTTTTGCTCTTGCCTGAAGATAGAGGTTTGAGCCTTAGAAACTGGTAGTATTTGATTAATACACCGAGGAAAAGCTGAAATTTAACGTGAATAATAAAAAAAAAGACACCTTTTGATAACAGCCAGAATTAAAAAGGAAGGAATGAAGGAAGATTAGGGTTCCACGTCCCATCAAGGCAGTGGTGATTAGAGACGAAGGACAGGCTCGGGTAGTTTTTGTAACGTAGCGGAAAGCAGTGTGGGTCGGTAGGTGCCGGGCGCCGTGGTTCAGCGCGAAAGTCAGAGGGCTCAACGCCCTCTGTTATAAAAATTCTGAGCCAAATACTGGGCGAACAACCAAGAGCGAACGTGAATAAACGACCGCAAAGCACTGATCTACCTGAAGAGAAAGAAAAAAATGTAGCACAGTGGTACAGTGTCAAACAATGAATCCAAAGCTTGCGGGTTTGATCCCTAACATGTCCTAGGATTTTTATCTGTCACATTCCATTTCTTTCACCTCTGGCAATATTCCTGATGTGAAAAACACCGAGTAGCACCGTGGTTCGGAATCTAGGTTAAACTGTAGGTTCCCCTATAACTGGCTATCGAAAGTCAGATAAAGGCAACGGCATACCTCCTCCAAACAGGATCATGCCTAGTAAAGCACTGAGGTGTTCAAACCAATCTTCGGAATGTTGACTGTTTCCTTGTCGAAAGGACCCATCCCGGAATTTGGTTCTAATGAGTCCTAGAAATCGTAGAAAACCAATATCAGAATAACCGGACGCGGGTTTGAACTGTTGTCCTCCCCAATGCGAGTGCAGTGAGGTGTACCGGCCCGGAACTGCTCTAACTGGTCTGGGATAACCTGGTTACTGGGACTGGGACGAAATTTACTTCCGTGCTGGTAACAATCGCTTTGTTTTCTTTTTGTTGGTGGGGTGGGGGGGGGGGAGAGCGAGGAGGCAGATTTGTTGGTTACATACATGAATACCCAAACAGCACGCAGACCGTTCTCAGACACACACTGTCTGAAAAGAAAGGTGATGCTCTCAGTGAGAGTGGCCCATCTCGGTATATATTTGTGAGTAAATAACTAGACTTAAACAGCTCTGTAATGAGTAGAATGCTCACCAATTTACATACCCGGGATGTCTTGGAGATGCTTAGAGAGCCTATCGACCAACTGAATGCATTTGACAGAGGCCGCATCGTTGGACTATGTAAAGCAGGGTGGTCATATCGTGCAACTGCCAGACATGTGGGCCATTCCGATGTTACAGTGGCACGATGTTGAAACCAATTTTTGTTAAGCTTATGGGACTTAACTACGGGGTCATCAGTCCCTAAACTTACAAACTACTTATGAACTACTTACTAAGTCGGACGGCACAAATATCCATGCCCGAGGGGGATTCGAACCCCCAACCGTAGTGGCCGTGCTGACCGTGACTGGAGCGCCTCAGTCATCTCGGCCACCGTGGCCGGCCGCCTGCGTTTGGAGTGAGCTAAGTCGATGAGGCATGTGCAGAGGACGAATGGCGTCACTTCAAGGCATCAAAGGCAGAGAGCACATCCTGTAAGTATTGTAGTATGACACAAAGGCATAACACGTGGCCTCATCGAGTTGGGAGTCATAGGATTTGCGCTCAGGCACAGACAAAAATATAGACACAGGGAACCTCTGTAATGGCCCGGTCACATGAGCAGGGGTGCGGGGCGGGGGGTTTAAGCAGTTCCGTAAGATGTCCCATGATGGCGCTGAGGTCAGAAACAGCCCCTTAAAACTGGCCAGAGCAGGCTGCAGGTAGCGGCTGTCCGCATCACCACTTCCCCTCAAACGCTACACTCTGAAGTGCGAGAGGCACTCTCAGAAGCGCCTCTAGTGTGATCTACCAGTACTAAACCGGGCGGGGAACTGCCTGACATCTGCTAGCATCTTACGGAACTACGATGAGAGCGTAGGACCGTGGTTTGGGAGGGGGTGCTTCCTCAGAACTACGATGAGAGTGTAGGACAGTGGTTTGGGAGGGGGTGCTTCCTCTCTGTATAGTTACTCTGTGGCTCAGGCCAACTCTAGTCACGGTTCGGCAGGCATTGACGGACAGCGGAGTACTGGAATGCTGTGTTGCGGTGCACGTGGCGGTTCGCCGTTGGGGGTTCAAGTCCCCCTCAGGCATGTGTGTTTGAGTTGTCCTTAGGTTAGTTTACCTTAGTTTAAGTAGTTTGTAAGCCATGAACTAATGACCAAGCAGTTGAGTCTGATAGATTTACAAACATATGAACATTTTTTGACCGACAGCGATACATCATAGGCATTCAGTGTCAGCACGTCCTACACTTGGTAGTCAGCACCCTGGGACAATGTGCAAACAAGATAATGTGCACTCACGCACAACACTTGTGTCTATCAGCTGCCTACCGCCTGTTGATGTTCAGTAGCCAGGACGCCTCCATCATTGAGAACATGTGGGATAATATTGGAAGGGGCCTCCATCCCATTACCAACCTCTGAGATATTGGGGCCAAATTGCCTAAGGGCAAGGACATGCGATACGGTTAGAAGGGGTTAAAAACCTTACCAATCTGGCACCAACAGTCCACATGCAACTACCAACAGCTATCTCTCTTTCATCCCATATTATAATCAGATCAATAAATCCACACTGTCTTTCATCGTTTGTCATGTCATTTGCTTGGAACCATTCCTTCTGGGTGCATGACATGTTTTGTCAGGTAGTGTAGATGATTCATTGCCCTGTTGAAAAGTGGTAGCACAATTCCGTTGCCTCAGAGGTAGGATTCTGGGTGTCTTTGTGCTCGGTTGTGCTGTCAGAGTTCCTTCAATCTGTACTATCAACCTAACAACGACCTGAAATTATACCCCCAGGCTTCCTAAACTATGACACCGACGTCCTCTCAAAAACATTTGAAGAATGGGACATCTCTCCATGTCACCACCATATCCATCGTACTTGGTCATCCGGAGTTGTGCAGAATCGTCATTCGTCGCTGACTGGAATGCTACGCCATTTTTCAGCAGTCAGAGCGTTGTCGTTACTTCGTCAGACTAAATGCGACAGATTGTGTTGTGGTGGAGGGTATATATATATTTTTTGTCTCTGTGCAGCCAGTCCCCGGGTGACGCGGGATTTGATACAGTGTTGGAGCAACTGTGTCACTTACTGCAGGATGTCACATGCAGGTGTGAAGAGGCTACGGTGTCCTTTCAGCACAATACAGCGTCCTCCATTGTGGTGGTCAGGTGTTATTGGTGGCAACATACGTAGCTGGGGAGCCTGGCTCCACATTCCGATGCGGTCCAACACCAGACCACAGACGTGCCCTGATGGCCCACAAGTCTGTAAGGTGCACGACTCGACCAGCTGGCCGCGGTGGTGTAGCCGGGCCGAGCGGCTTAAGGTGCCTTTCCGCGGAGAGCGCAGTCACTCGCCGTCGGAGGTTTGAGTCCTCCCTCGGGCATGAGGCAGTGTGTAGTGTTATAAGTGTAAGTTAAAGTAGTTTGTAAGTCTAGGGAGTGACGACCATAGCAGTTTGGTCCAATAGGTTTGCAAATATTAGAACATTTTTATTGAGTACCTAGCGTCTCTGTGACCCCTTTAGTGATCAGTCAACGTTTTACATTCTTCATCCGCTATATATGCCCAATCAGGCCTGGTAATAACAGTAAACATGGTCAACACTGCTGCACTGTCATGGACGTCCTGACTATCACAGAGATCCATAACTCTAATCTCTTATTTACTTGCCATGCTCCGATTGAGTACGAAGTTACGTTAATGTCCAACCATACCTTCTGATTGCCACACGTTTTTGTCAGGCAGTGTAGTTTGATCAACCCAGAGAATGATATGATGTTACATACCTTACTAATACGACATCAAATTAACATTTCCAGTTTCACTGTACCAGGAGGCGGTTTCATATTTATTAGGACTTTGGTACAAGAATGTAGTGTTAGTTTGGCGCCAGTCGGTCTATATTATAAGTGTGGTTGTATTACTTAAGTCTGACACTCTTCAGGTCTATTTTACTTTGCTAAAATTTAAAAATGAACAAAGTATAAATCTGCCCAAGATCGCTTAAAATATCTTTATTTCCTGACCGGTTTTGGCAGATCTGTCATCATCAGATCTTGTATACTGTTAACTGAACATGATTCTCAGATGAACAATTCTCCTTGGATTATAACAGAAGAAAACTGGGAAAATCATAATGGTGTTACTGAATGAAACAGTATGGCTTCTCCTCAGTATTAATATTATATGACGAAAGAGTTTACAGGCGAACAGTCGAGTGTCAGCGTGGAATGTGCACTACGTCGATCAATGTCGATTGATCAGCAGTTCCCTTATACGAAACTCGATAGGTTCTCTGATGACGCAATCCCAGTAGTTAGACGTCTATATTGGAACCTCGGTCTAGTCATAAATAATTCCGTGTAGCTCCAAAATGCAATGTTCAGCGACCGCCAACTTGTTGGGCTTCTGCAGTGTAGTGTGCCGTTGATGGTATCGGCAAACGACCTTCGATCGTACGCACCATCTGACTTCTGTAAGTGATGCAACATTTGCAAGGGATCTGATAGACCCCTGATTTCAGAAATTCAAGATCGTGTTTGACATTACCTGGCAGGGACTGTACTTTAAATGGTGGGCGAATGGGTCTACACTTAATGTTTATGAAGAGTTCGATCTATCTTTCCAGACAATACGCAGCAGAATGAAGTAAAAGCTATAGCCCCATCCTGTTGAGGTTTCTCTTCTGTTTCTTCCGGATGTATAGTCGGTGTGAATCGTAGGACAATCTGTATTTGCCGTTTCTTCGGAACATCGACATCAGATGTTGAGGTCTTGGTTCACGCTCGCATTGTGCGAGCCCTATAAACCAATGTTTTGAGCACGCCGTTTCTTTGCGATGAGTTGTGGTAGCTGTTTTCATTTGTGCATAGGTCGGTGTGCGTCTTCTTAGGGTACATATAAAAACGAATTGAAAGAATTTTATTCCTTTTATCAATGATCAATGTCCCATGTTTATGCATGTCTGCCCCATTCTTACATATGTTTCCACCCGTGTGATTGAACTTGTGTCTTCATATGAATGTGGAAGGTTGCTTTTAATATTAACTGACTGCCACGCAATGGCTTACAGTAGCTGCCTCCCGCCTTAGGCCTCGTATTGCTGTAGTTAAGAATGCATGGCTTCATTTGTCATCTGCACTGGCATCTGATGGCTGGCCAGAGACAAGCTTACTTGGCAAGGTGACGAGGTGGCCGTGTTCTTAATGTCGTACCAACCTAATCTTGGACGAAAGAGGTGACAGGAGACTTCTCAGGAAGCGGTTCTAGAGGCAGTTGTCGTGGCCAGGTAGCAAGGGTTGGTAAACACTAGTCTCTGAACGCGCTCTGCGTCGCTTTTAGCGCGCTCTACATCCGGTGTGTGGCAGGGGGAGGTTTTTCCGTGGCCTTAGATCTTCACTCTTCACTATTCATCCTGGCTCCAACGACTCAGGAAGTAAGTACGCCGACGAATCATGCTGAGGGGAATGCATGCTGTTAGGACTTTGATTTATTTGTGATCGGGCAGTCTTAGTTTTTCAGTGGCAGTTCTCTTGTGTAATTCTTTCTCTATGAGAGGCGAAGTGTTTCTTAATTTACAGAACTCGAGTAAATTCAGTGTAAATTTATTATTTGAATTTTCATTCCAGTGATGATTGTGTGTCCAGTTTTGCTCAAGTAAGAATACACGTATGTGGCCTTCAGCCTTTGTGTAAACTTAGTTGTCTTTTTTTTTTGTTTGTTTTAATTTCCTTGCTGTTTTTAACTGACTTTCGCATAGTTATTGTATCTGTTAGTATGCTAAAACTTTTCTCGGGATTTCTGATTTGATTCTCTCTTTCCTTTCTTGTATGACCGATGCTTTTGTAACGATCGTTACTTTGGCCTTCAGCGATACTTTTGTTAATACTAGCTTTCTTCTATACGAATTCATGCATGTGCTTTACTCGCTTGTTCTAAATTAATTTCTGTTTGTAAATGCTATGAAATTTGGTATGGTTGCACACCACATGGTACTTAAGAATAATGAGCCGCTGCCTCCCTGAACATGAGTTCGTTTAGTGCACAGTGTGATAAAGACACCTGCCATCTTGTCAAGATGCCGCCAACGCCTTGTTCACAGCTGCTTTCAAGTGTTTCTGGAGAGTAATGTACCGCTAAGCATTATGCGTGTGTCTGTAAACGTGCTTTCAGCTACTCATATAAATTTCCATTGCACATGTACTGTGGCCACTCATAAAGTAATTCAGAGCAGCAGTGAGCATTTTAACTAACATTCTCAGATCTCAACTGCCCATGATCTTGCTTATTTTAATAACAGGCTACTTTCAACAATTTACGCTAATGACAACACACATACCCATGACCGATGAAGGACTCGAACCTCTGACAGGAATTACCCACCCTATCAGTATCAAGGCGCCTTAGATCGCACGGCCATTCCACGGTAGCAGGGACAAACTTGTTTCTACCACGTGGCTTTATGATGAAAGTGTAGCCAACATATTGACGAATTTCAAAAATATTTATATGTTATTTTGACATAGGCTTGTTGATGTCCTTTGCATCCTCCTATTATAATCAAAGGGCAATGGTTGGCATGACAATCATCTCAGGTTAACAAAATACAAGATCTGATTGTGGCAGCTTAGAACTGCCCTAACCGGTCAAAAACTGAAGATATTTTAAAGCGATCTTGGGCAGCCTATGCTTTTTTGCAATTTTTAGAAAGGAAGACATATCACCCCAAAAGACAAAAATGTCAGAAATTTATTTATTTCGCTAAGTTCTCCGTAAATAGAATCTATTTTCTATAGACAAAGCCTACAGTTGCAGATGACAAACTGTACCAAAATGTTGTCTATAAGGCAAGTGACATACTGCTACATATGCCTATGGGACATTTTTTGTTAAAATATTATAATGACCATAGTTAAAAAGCTGTATGTATTACCTTTATACTTTTACCTGTTATTCGGCAGGGAAGAATGAACCTCGCTGATAGTTAAACTTCATTAAACTTTATGAGTGTAAAATCAAATATGTGTGAAGCTATGGGACATAACTGCAGTGGTCATAGGTCCCTAAACTTAGAAATCACTTAAACCAACAACAATGAACAACACTCAGACACACACTCCCAGTTCCGAGGCAGGACTCGAAACTCCGGCGGCGAACGGCCGCGCACTCCGCAGCAAGGCGCCCTAGAGTGCACGGCGATTCCTGCGCGGTTGAGCTTCAAAGACAACAAACCTTTTACGAACATATTTGTTTGAAAGCAAAGAGGGGTACAAAATATCAGCTTCAGCCCTAAAATTGAATTAGGCTGAGACATTGAAGATTTCAGTACAATATCAAATTAGTCATCAGATTGTTACCAGCTGTAGCACTTACGATGAGTACTGTTTTGGTACTTTTTTACATGTGCGACTGAAGACTAATCCGTGTAAACTTTATCTGATTGTAATAATAGTGTGAAGTAGTCTATCGTCTATTGTCTCCAAAAACAATAATTTAATGCATGCAGATGACAGTTGATAAGACTTCAGGCGGACGCACCGAAAGTAAAAGGCAAATACACATTGCTATGTGATAGCGTGTACTGTCTAGTGTTAGGACTGTACTACAGTATTGTGGTTTAGCATGTACAATTATCCGCTGAAGTATAAGAGTCCTTAAAAATTGAAATGTGGACGACCAAGAAATTGCTATGTGATATCATAAAGACGAATTTCAGGCAACTACAGTACACTGATTTTCAATAAAGTCATAAAATGTATAAGTTAGTTGAATCTTTTTGTAAAATCCTCCTGTCTTAAGCTTACAGAAATAACGTGATTATAAAACAAGATGTTCAAGTTGATGCCTCTTAAATAACGATGTATAGATGATGATTAGCCTGTGTGAATTATTGATAATGGTTACTACACGTCCTATTTCACTCGTAATATCTGAAAATAAAATCATATTGTCGATAGCATATCGCAGAAAATGAACTTCCAAAACGCATAAAACAGGCACGAGGCACCTTTTCTATCTTACTTTACCTTGCATTGGTTTGAATTGGCTTCCAAACACTCAGTGATTTTATTAAAAGTATTCTTTAATACTGTAAAAAACTTAAAGAGATTTGTTGTGTAAGAATTTATAAACATCAAGATTTAAAAAAGATAGTGGCACGTTTTAACTTTGAAGTAGTAACTAAGCAATTTTATGAGATAATCTTACATTATAGTCCAAACATAATTCTACAACACATGATGATAATGTTATATATGATAGTAATCCCAACACAGAAATATTATAGAAATGTGTGTTCGTGAGAACGTATTATAAAAATTTGTGCGTGCGCGCGCGCGTTGTGTGTGTATGTGTTTTACACATTTCCCCCAAGCAAACTTTGTACAAACATTCCTTACTACAATGCAACAAGAATAAAGTATCAACGACACATAGTTCTGGAGATATGAAGTCATAAACAATGAAATGTGCGAAACACTTCCGCACGATACGGCAATGTTCGAAGTCTCCCCCTAAATGACGGGGCGATTTGAATGAAATTTAATACAAAGATTCTTTATCATCAAGAAACAGTCACTGGGAGGTCAATACCACCTACGACACATATTACAGGAGATATGTCATAATAAGAGTCGCAACGAAGTGTCATACAAAGCGATGTGCAAATCACTAGACTTCATCCAATTTGTGAACACGAGAACACTTAGTGACTTGGAAAGAACTTTACACTTATATTTCTAACTTCTATGGTGGTTTTTCTCACGCTGATAACCATAACAATATGATGAAAGGGAATAAGTTTATCGCTTACTACTTTTACGCTATTCATGCAGCAAAACTACACTATATACGGCATGTCGTTAGAATGTATTTACTTCTGCACTATTGATTATATTCGCGACAGATATTACACATAGTAAGCACATATACCACTGACTATAGTTGAGAAATTATGTCGCAATAAGAGCCACGGCGCAGTGATCGAGCGTTCGATGGCGCTTTGTTGCGGATCGAGCGGTTGCTCAAATATCAAATGTATGTAAATCTATGGGATTTAACTACTCTGGATATCAGTCCTTTTGCTTACAAACTACTTACACTAACATACGATAAGGACAGCAAATACACCCATGCCCGAGGGAGGACTTGAACCTCTGACGTGGAGCAACGTCGCTATCAGCAGCTAGGCGCCTTAGAACGCTCGGCTACCCCACCGTGGCACATGACTGCTCGCCGTAGGAGGTTCGAGTTCTCTTTGGGGCATGGGTGTTTGTGTATGTGTTGTTCTTAGTATAAGTTACTTTAAGTTAGTTTAGGTAGTTTGTAAGCATAGAAACTGATGACCAACGTAGTTAAGTCCCTTAGATTTATAAACATTTTAACATTTGAATCGTAATAAGAGACATATTCAATGAGATATAACATCTGAAACAATGTAATGTATGAAAAAGCCTCCCCCCCCCCCATCGCTCATGAAGTTGTGATTTCTTACATCTGTCATACCAACGCTACTCGAAGCACAATGTAACGACAGTTTCTTAAAATTAGACTCTTAAGAGCATGCAAAATTACACCAGCTTGAAAATGCTCGTATAGAAACACGAAAAGGCAAATATGTTTCCGTTGAAATAACTCTGACATGTAAGTGGGGAACCATCTGATTCATTCTTCATTCCGTCAAAAATTCGCGCTCTTTCAACACAAACTAGGCTGAATCCTTTTATCCAGTCTCTTACCGTAATGTTTACAAACACAACAACCTCATTTCACTGCCACATTTGTATCTCTCCCACTGTCTCCAATTTCTCACATTGACACTTTCTCCTGTCTTCTTCTCCCTCGATCAATCTCTCCGCCACACTCTCTATATCTTCCTTAACACTGTCTGTACCGCTCTCAAGGTCGTATTTTTTACTCTCACAATCTTTCTTTCTCACAGTATGCAGTATGTCTCTTCAATCACCACTGTCACCTCTCTACACATGTCTTTGCGGATGGATTGGCCGGGCTTGTAAACCCTAGACTGAGAAACTTTCACACGTGGGTTTAGGGGGTGGAGGAAAGCGGACAAAGGATCTCGTGTTAAAGTTCACTTGCCGCAGCCTCCAGACCTACAGAGCTTACGTACGGTCTCCAATCATCTCTGTTCCTCATTCTAATATCTCCTCTCTTTTAGTCTCACTGCTACTACCACCATCCATAATTATTAACGCCTCTGTCTCTCTCCCACCAGAAATGTCTCTCCTTTTCCCTCACACTGATACTGTCTACTCTCTGTTCCACCGTCACTTTATGCAATTTCATTTTAGCTAAAAAAAGTTTGGATATGTTCGCATACCCAAATATTTGGTGAGAAAAGCGGCCGCGGCGGAGTAGCCGAGCGCATTGAGGTGGTATGCTCCGATGCGCGAAGCTGTTCCCCGTAGGAGGTTCGAATCCTCCCTCGGGCATGTTTGTGTTGTCTTTAGTATAAGTTAGTTTATAAGTAGATTGTAATTTTAGGGACTGATGACCCCGCAGTTAAGTCCCATAAACTTAACAAATATTTGAAAATTTGAGAAACTGAGACTGAGGCGGCTGCTTCCTCACTATTCTGTCAGTCTTTTAAACAGGTACCTAGCTATCTTTTTTATGCGTTAATAGCTGCATGTCCTGTCTGCAGTAGGGTATGCTGCTTATAAAAGAACAATTCTATATATCTGTGAAGAACGAAAGGAAGATTAGAATTTACGTCTCGTTAACAACGTGATCATTAAGAGGCGGAGCACAAGCTTATATTGTTTTGATAAAAATGGAGAACGAAATCGATGGGCCCTTTGAAAGGAACAACCTCAGAATTTTCCTCGTACGATTTACGGAAATCTGGAGAAATCTAAATCTAGACGGCCAGAGGCGAATTTGAAGCGCAGTGCTCCCGATTGCGAGCCCATTGTAGATGCATAAAGACTTGATTGCGTATTTGCTTCGACATATTTATATACAAGGTATGGCGGGTAACAAAAATAAAATCGGTCATTTATAGAGAGAAGATATAAGCCCAAACGTTTACAAGAATGATAAGTATATCCGAAAAGCTGCAACGTCCGCTTGGACGGAAGTGAGCAAAACGTGCGGATTTGCCCGACGGATATGAGACCAATTTTAAATTAAATTTTGGTATCTCTTCCGGATTTCATACGCTGCTATGTATGACCGAAAATCAACCATACGCAAACTCTACACAATGTATTTTTACCTGCACAATATAAAATATGTTGTAGTACTTACGCAGTTTAAAGCTATATGACAAGCGTAACAAATAAACTGAACTCCGACCCACACAAGCCTCGATGGCCCAATGGGCACCGACCGGCCGCCGTGTCATCCTCCGCCCGAAGGCGTCACCGGGTACGCTATGGAAGGGGGTGTGGTCAGCGCCCCGCACTCCCGGCCGTTGTCTGTTTTCCAGACCGGAGCCGCTTCTTCTCTATTAAATAGCTTCTCAATAAGCCTACATGTAACCCATATTGAACATATAACAACCCAACTGGAAGGTACGAAAAAATCACTTTTTTCTCCAAGTAGATTTCAAGCAACCGGTACATTTGGTACCCAAACGACATGACAAGGGGTTTACCTTTGTAACAAATATTTTCGAAAACAGAAAAATGTCGTTTCTAGACAAATGTCTACAAAATATACTGTTAACATTACAGCTATTTGGTATGGTTACTTATTTAGATATTTGTGTTCCACGTTGCAAAAACATAAAATACAATAAAATGAAATGAAAACATAAAAAAGAAAGACTAAAAACAGATTTTTGTATTTTGTGCCTTAGTACAGTAACAATGAACCTTTGGATCTCGGTAACAGATAACGATATTAAAAAATTTAAAAATAACTTTCAGAAAATAATCATAAGATCATACGGTTAAAATTTGGACGATTTGCAATCAACAAAAGTAAAGAAGTGGTGTACCGTGAAGGTTTGGAATTATATGTAAGGTTTTGTTGCTAGTCGCTATCTTCTCTCGTTCTTAAATATTGAAGGAATAAAGTTATGTCGCATCCTACGGCAGATTCTTGTAACTGTTTCTGGCGTCATATCTACTGAGTTGTATGTGTTACGAGGTTCCCCCCCCCCCCCCCCCAAAGCGATGTACCAAATCTGTTTGAAATCGGTCCGACGGCGGAGCGTGGCCGCGCGGCGTAAGATAGCGTGTCATGGATTGCGCGGCCGTTCCCGTCGGAAGTTCGAGTCCTTTCTCGGGCACAAGGGTGTGTTACTTTAAGTAGTTTGTATCTCCCTTAGGTTTAGAAACATTTGAAATTGATCCGTAAGTTCAGAGGGACATGTGGAACATTGCATAGACAGTATTTCGCAAATTTCATTGTTTACGATGTTATATTTTCGAAATTATCAGTCGTAGGTGGTACTTACCTCATACTGTTGTGTGACACTAAGAAATATGTGTAGCAACTTTGAAATTGATTCTGCAGTGTAGGAGAATACGTGGAACACCTTCCCCCCCCCCCCAAAACCTCCCCCCCCCTCCCCCCAGACACACACACTTACAACCACGCGCGCGCGCGCGCGCGTGCGCGCGCACATACCACATACACGCGGGCGCACTTATCCATACGTATATAGACCACTGTTATATGTTTAAATTAACAGAAAACTTAACTCACAGTAATACATAACACCGATTAAAAAAAATCCATTTCTCTGAGTGCACTTAAATGTTATTTGCAGAGTAATTATGTAGCTGTAGATAATGTTTCCACTTCAGACTTAGAAATTACTTCGAATGAAAAATTAAAAGAAAAGAGGAAAGGAATATTTCTTACTTACCCTAGCTGTAGGATATAGTTGCACAGCGTTGCCGAGAGACGAGGCGAGATGCAAAAGGTATGCACCGTAGAGACAGGAATTTATTGCTCCGTCGAAATGCTTACTATCGCTGCTGTACTGACAAGTTCAAGGATATGATCGCTCCATGATCACTCTTTCACACTGCCGGAAAACATTTCGAGCGAGGAGTCATTGAGCCGTTCACCAATTTAGCAACCGAATGCACGAAGTGAAAAGGTGCTTTGTTATTTTGAGCACGTTGCGCTCCACGGCAGATACGTCCGTAGGTAAAGTCAGCTTTGTTGACACACGTGCTGCACACGGCCACTGCACGACTGGTTTGTAATTTAGGAAATCATTGAAAACAGGAAAACACTGTAAGCGAGAGAGGATACTTGCTCTAGTGTTTCAGTTGCGAAAAGGGAAAAACAACACTGCGCCACTTGTCACTTCTGCAAACAAACGCTCCGCATTGCGCAGAAGCCTGGCCAGCAGCTGCCTCGTGCCGGTTGTCAGCCCGCCGCGCAGACGAGCTGCAGCTGGTGCGGTGCGGCTGACGCTCCACTTGTTGGAACGGCGACCGACAAGTGCCAACGGGGTGTCCGCCAGAATAACAGCGGATCCGCACCGTGCGCTTCGCGGCGAGTGCGCGAGGGCGGCGAGGCGTGTCGGGGCGAGGGCGCGCGCAGACTAGAGCCGCAACCCTCTTCCCAGCTGGCAGGCGCTCCCTGCGCCCTCGCCACCCTCCCGTAATGAACAATGATACAGGCCGAAGGAGGGGCCGGGCGGCGGACGGAGGAGAAAGATAACTGCATTGTAGTGCCGCCGCCGCCGCCGCCGGAGAAAGTGGCCCCCGCTCCATTAGCGCGTGCAGGATGCTTGACCGCCCCGATAATTAGATAGCGCGCCGCGTCCTCTCATTACGCTATTGATTGCTCCATTGTCTCCGGCGACTTCCGCGCCGGCCGAACGGCCTGCGCCCGGAGGAGTGTCTCGCACGCTGCCACGGCAACATCCCCTCTCCCCCTTAGGGCTGGTCAGGGGTTCGGTTCTGAGGGGAGACGCGGGCGGGGAGGCACAAATTGTTCACACCTTCCCTCCTCCAATCCAGCACTCGAGCCGACGCACAGTGGTCTGAGAGGCACGAAAATCTGCCCAAAGAGCCGATAAATTAAAATCATAATTATGGGTTTAGTCCCATACAATCACGTTTAGAGGTCGTAGGTCAACACAGTTTTTTATGTCACAGGGAGGGGAAGCTACCTTTGATACCTAAGAAAGTAGTTCAAAGTTACGATTGGAGGAGTAACATACGCGACGCAGAACCGCTTCGGAGTACGTGCTGTGGTTAAACTGCGAATAACTTTTGTTGTATAGTATAGTATTAAATTTTGTTTGATGTAGGATGTTAAAGAAGGTAGGGGAAAGGTTTGTACCTTGGGACAATTTTTACATTTTAATATTTTTATACTATATTTTTTACAAGAAATTTGAAAATGTACCCCATCACAGGCACCAATTTCAGGTAATGTTGAACGAACAGCAGTTTAGGCTAGTTCCAATATTTACACAATTACTCACCAATGAAGAGCATTGTGGCACTTGTCCCAACGTACAACCAATGGTTTCACCTTGGGACAGTGGTGCTTTTACCTTGGGACACGGTGATGTATTTCAATATCTTAGTTTTATGAATCGTTTTGGAATCAGGTAGTAAATGTGTTAGTCGAAATACAAAAATTATTTTACCTTAAAACAAGAGATGTTGGGAATAAAATATTAAATGAATGAAACCCACGACACACCACTGGAGCTGGTAGTTCTTTCACTATATTACTGTGATTAACAGTGCTGATGTTTTCAAAATTATGGAATACAAAATGGTCCCTTGCTTCCTTTAGAATTTCACAGTTATATCTTGTTCTGTGTTTTCTAAAACTACTCCAGCATAGTACACATGAGATCTGCCACTGATGTCAACTTTTACCAAGACCCAACTACCTTGAGAGCAAGAAAGTGTTACTTTTCTAGATGGTAGGAAGGATGGCAAATCCTCGTCTTCAGGTGACAAATCAAATATGCTACCTCCTGAGCCACTGCCAAGATGGGGAATTTCTTCATCAAAAGAACTGGAAGGTGAAAACTCCTTTGTCCATTTAGTGGCTTCTTTCTTTGGAAAAAGACTTCTTTTCTTTCCTCTTCAATTCTTTATTTTTCTGGTGTATCAGGTGTCCCAAGGTGCAACCAGAGAAGTGTCCCAAGGTAAAAGTCACGTCAAAATATAACCTCATAATGTCTTCCACTCATACGATCATCTACCTTAAATGATCGAATAAGTTATGATCGCTGGAGATCCTGCGATTTACGATAATGTAGTATGTAGCGAAGGATATATTGTGTCGAACTGTACAGGAACTGCCTGCGACATGTTGCGATTCTCGTTGTACTGCACATGTTTACTGAGACCGTGCGTGGCGAGCCAGCTAGCACAGGGTGCAAAGGGTCCACTAACCGTATTCTATATCCAGCAGGCACTTTGAGAGTGAATACAAGACAGTGTTCGAATGTCACTCTCCGTTTATATTCCTTTTGCGGTGTTCATTAAATAATGGATTTGACAAAATAAGACAATATTGAGTCATGTATTCTTTTTGACAAGTTACATATGTTCAAATAATTTAAATCTGCTTCCATATACTGTTACATTGCATTAATTTACATACCAGAGTCGGATGACAACCAATTACTATGCACTCGAAAGGAAATCTACATATGATAAAAAATGACGGGGAATCGGATTTGAACATGCAGCTCTCGGTTTTGGAGTATAAATTGGCTGAAATTGCCAAGGTGTATATCAAAATACTAATCATCTGAAGCCTTAGAACTTTTATTGCCGCCGATGAGTCTGCAAATTAGTGCATTGTTGCTTTGTCTGACAATTATCAATCAGACTCAGACAACAATACAGATTAATTTGGTAATGACAACATTTTGCACTGTTTGAAAATGAACGCTGTTGTTTTCTTATTGCAAAAAAACCTGTTTTCAATGTAATTAATATTCCTTTTATATCAGCGATCCCAAAGCTCCTTATTTTACAAATTTACATTAAAATCTTACATGTTTTTATTAAATAACTCGGATGTATTCAATACGCCCTCAAAATCGGATTCAGCGAACCAAAAAACATTTATATACAAATTTCCAATCATATACGAATATCGTTTGACTTTTGGCCAGCTTTTCGGCCGTTTCAGACCACTGTACGTCGGTACCAACCTACGAGGGGCATCTGAGAAATCCGCGCAAAAATAAAAGCTACTAACGTGTTTGGGGAAAACCATTTTTATTTTTCGACATTGGTTCCTTTTAGACTTACCCACTTCGTCTAACGCTTTTCTAATTTGTTGATCCCTTCCGAATAATATGAACCGTCCAAGCCTGCAAAATATCTATTATTTTGTGCAATCACCTCCTCGGTTGATGAAATCTTCGTCCCGCCAACCATTTCTTCAAATTGGTAAACAAATAGTAGGTTGAGTGAGCCAAGTATGTAGAATAGGGGGGATGTGAAACGAGTTGGAATCCTATTTCCAATAATTTTGCGACCACGACAGCTGAGGTGTGTGCTGGTGCATTGTCATGATAGAAAAGGACTTTTTGTTGGCCAATCGCGTGTTTTTCTTGCAGCTCGGTTTTCAAATGGTCCACAAGCGATGAATAATATGCAACTGAAACTGTTTTACCTTGTTCTAGATAGTCGATGAGGATTACCCTTGCGAATCCCAAAAGACCGTCGCCATAAGCTTTCCAGCCCAAGGACTAGTTTTCGCCTTTTTTGGTGGAGATTCTCCCTTGGTAACCCATTGCTTAGATTGTTATTTGGTCTCAGCAGTATAGTAATGTATCCGTGTTTCATCCACAGTGACGAAACGGCGCTTAAAGTCCTGCGGATTCATCCTGAACGGCTGCAAACTTCCTTGCGACACTTCATATGATTCCGTTTTTGCTCAAGCGTGAGCAATCGCGGCACCCATTTTGTGGATAGCTTTCACAAGTCCAAAAATTGATGCACAATGTTATGTATCCGTTCATTCGAGATGTCCACAGCACTTGCAATCTAACGCACCTTAACTCTCTTGTCATCCATCACCAAGTTATGGATTCTATCAATGATTTCTGGAGGCCTACCCTCCACAAAGTGTCCAGAACGTTCAGCGTCACTTGTGCCCATACGGCCATCCGAAAATTTTGAAACCACTTATAAATTGTACTAATCGACGGTACAGAGTCACCATATTGTTTATCAAGCATCTCTTTAGTGTCCTGAGGCATTTTTCCTTTCGTAAAGTGATGTTTAATTACCACGCGAAATTCTTATTCGTCTATTCTTTGACAATCGCTCGACTTCCTTGATTTACACGAATGTCACACACAAAGAAATTGACCAATATGGCTGAAACTTGGTGTGCGTTCTTTCCAAAGATGCTACTAACTAAACATGACCTCGATACGCGCCGGTGGTGCCATCTCTCGGACTTTGTACGGACTGTTCAAACGCCCCTCGTATTCTTCGTCAATTCAGTTCTTACGAGCAAAATATGTCCAGTGTTGAAAAACAGAAAAACCCCAGTTAACAGGACTCGGATCACCCGAACCACGTGTTAACCGAAACACGTAAATAAATATGTAGATCAAAATATTTATAGCAAGGCGAGGGGATGTTGTTTGCTGATCTTGACGAAAGTTGTTTAAGGATGTTAATAAAAGTGCTCTTTTTCATGATGAAAACAAATAATCTATTTATCTACTAATTTTTGTTTATTTACGAACTATTTTTCGGCTTGTTAGGCCATCTTCAAGTAATCTTTTGACAGGAATCGACAAGAAACGCTAGTGCTTCTGTTGCAAACATGTTAAATAAAGATATAACACAGAATACTCTTGTTCTTTGCATATGACATTAGTTGAAATTTTCTTACTCATCTCTCGCCATGTAGGATTATGCTGTGTGTTAAATACCTTCTGATTTAGACTTGTACACAGTGAATCACGTTAAATAATTCATATTATTTCCTTTTAAGCTACGGTACATTCACTGGAGACGTGACATGTGTTGAGATTGACATTCTTGGTATGCTTTAAACACGTTTTACACCGTGTTTACAACTGCTTCTATGTCGTCCAAGAAGCAATTGTACACACAGTGTAAAACGTATTTAAAGCATACCAAGAGTGTCGATCTCAACATCTCACATCTTCATTATATCACCAGAAACGTGATCATTACTCATGTGAGAAACAAAATACTAGTGGTGTGTGACAGTTAAGTTCTATCATTCAATCTATTTCTACTGTACTCATGAATTAATGTACACTGACTCAATTGTTGCGGTTGATGTCCACCAAAATTACTCAGAAATTTCACATGATTTATGTACTGCACGAAGAACCTTACTTTCAACCCAGAGCGAATTAGTTTTGGTTTACACTTTTTTCAGTAGCTATTAATTACCTTCAAATGACTGCACAAGGTCGTTATAAGTGATTTTTTTATCAATCAAGCCATTAGTTTTGCCATACTGCTCGTTTTTCTGGTAGGTCGTCAAAATGAATGTTTGAGAATTTTAATCTCATGAATGATTATTATTAAAATATTATTTAAAATGAAGTATGTACGTATAAATGTTTCAAAAAATGAAGAATGTTCAAGAAATATAAATCCAACTATGAGGAAATTTTCAATATCTTCTGCATGAACCACAACTTCGAAGCCGTATCCAACCACTTTGCAATCAACAATACAAGCTAAAATTGATCTGAAATGAGAGCAGGCTACTGAGAGATATATAATACGAAATTGTGCACGAATTCTTAAATAAAATAATGAAAAAGTAAGTTGCCATTCTCGTCCTCCTGGAAGAGCGTCAGCGCTATCTGGGTATAACTATTATCAACGATATACTGATTCTTTGTAAATATTTTCACACAATGGTTAACCTTAGTACCATTTTTATTGTACTAGTATTCTTATTTAAAACTGAGGACTCAAATTTTTTACTATGTTCAGCAAAGCGTTCATATTACAACTGTACTTGATTATCTGATTAGATTCGGTTTTACATTCAGAACTAATTTGTTACTTAAATTAATGTTCTTAAAGACAACTGTATATACACGCCAGATTTTTTTGTAGTAAGATAGATTTTATATCATATTTTCTTTTGATGATGAATTTTTCACTTAGCTGATGCTACCACGTCATCATCACATACCCTGCAGAATTCATATTCCGTAGGTGATGGGTGATTAAGGAGTACATATATTCTGCATTGGACACATATTTATTAGAAATTTACCTGTAATTCTAACGCACCATTTTTATGAAATATTCTGACTTCAGTTTGTGGATCTATATTATAATGTGACTTCAATTTCTCAATATATAAGTTATACCATAGACTGGAGCATAAGCTATAGAGTATGCATTATCTCTGATGCGAGTGTTGCTCTGCTGGTAGTAGTGAACAGATAGTTTGTGTGAGTAGTCTGAGAGGAGCAGACGCATTCTGCCTGTTAGTGTGTAGTAGAGCTTGCTTCGTAGCTTCGGCAGTCACACTGCACGTTTCATATCGGTGTGATTAGTTTTGGCTAGACGGAACCTGCCCAGTCATGGAGGAAATTGTATCTCTTCATCAGGAAACATTTGTATTTGTTCGACTGAAATGTAATGTAAGGTAAATCCATGTTGTATTCATTATTCTGTAATTATAGCATTTTATAATCATTGTTGTAGTAGGTGCTTGGTGTTTTGTTATTACTGCAGTTAATTATCTGGGTAGTTTCAAATGATGATTTAACCTTAAGCTATTTACCAGTTCTCGTTTCCTTTCATTGTTTTGAAGATAAATTTTGACTGAAGTTAAGTTCTGTGTGTTATCTGTAAATGCCTTTGTCAATGTAAGTTACTCATTTGAAGATTGAAATGACTAGTTATGAAGGTGTAATTTTGACTAGATCATTCTATACAACTAACGAGAGTCATGCCCCAGTGCAGTGGGATCTGTTGCATTGATGAGAGTTCATAATTACTGGCAGAGCCATTTGTCTTGTAAGAGAGACATTGCTTACATTTAGCTCTGTCCTTTTAAAGCTAAAGTGATTAAAAGTACGTAAGTACAAATTAGACAATGTAGCGATTGTTGTGCAACGCATGTTATCAGTTTCAGTGACATTTATGGTTGGTCCATTTTGAACATTTAAGTGAAGTATTATTTCGAGTAAACTGATAAAAATATTCCAGTAACGGAAAGTCACTTTAGAAGACGCTACAAATCAAACATACAGGAGTAGTATTAAATCAGATATGAGTTTAATTACAGATTTGTCATTAAGAGCATAGTTTGCATTCACTATATGATGCGTTATCCTGGACCTCATAAAAGATAATACACTTCACTCGGTAAGTTTTTGGTGAGACCTATTTGATGATTAAGTAGGTATACTGAAAGCCTCGTTGTGACATATCCATGGTTCGCGTATTCTGTACCCCAGCTTCCATCTGCCATGACTGATGTGCTTTACAAATCCAGGTCTAGCTCTCTCTTTCACTCCATGGCGTTACAGACAGTTGGAGATAGCCAGTGTTGCAGTAAGATATCCTTAGTGAATTAATAGGGTTTCATAAGTTCATAAATTGGCGGGATGGCGTCGTTTTTCTCACGAACATGGTTTTGACTTTTCTACTTCTTTAAAATCGACAAAGCTAAGCCTTTACCAAACGTGCTGCTTATGTTATGACTCCTACCACTATGAACAGGATTTTTCCCGCCGACAGGTACTTGTTCATCAGATCCTTCCGTAATTCTTCTATTCTGTCGGTCGTCTTTACGATATTCACTGTATATTGTATCTGGACCTGTAGCTTTCTCGTTTCTTCCTCGTTTTATTGCTTGTCTGACTTCCACGGTTGATATTAACCCAAAATTGTATGTATTCTTCGTTTCTTCCATTTCATATGCCTTATCTATTTTCCGCTTGTTCCGATAAATATGTTTCCCATATGCTCACGTAGATGTCTTACTTAGCAAAATATGTCCGTCGTCTGTGTTTTTGTTATGTACAGTGGTTGTTGGGTTTCTTCACTTTCCCTGTAGCATTTCTAGAATTGTAGTTCATTCTTCCTCAGAAGAGGACAGTAATGTACACTGGCTTATTCTTAAATTCCTCTCAAAGGCCCTATATTGGATTCAGATTGGGACTCTGAACACAACTCATTTTAGGAATGCCATAGTTTGTTCATAAGAGTACCGAGTTTTTAGTTTGTATGCACAAGGAGGGCCGGCCATGGTGGCCGAGGAGACTGAGGCACGGTCTGCACGGCCACTATCGGGGGTTCGAATCCCTCCTCTGGGGTGACACTTAAATAATTCGAAAATTGCTTTACCGTAGATATGCACAAAACAAATATCATTTGTGTACTTAGCCGTTAAGAATGGTAAAAGGAAGTTGGTATTTCCATATGTAAAAATTTGATTCACCTTTCCTACCGCGCTTTAAAGTATCCAATTATCAAGACATTAATAAGATAATTTCTGCTCTACGTACTGACGAAGTGATATGATACAAACACACAGATACACTCTCTCTCTCTCACACACACACACTCACACACTTGTAAAAGCGCTTGTTTAAATCGCATTCAAGGGACGCTCATGTTCATGTTCATTGGCAGTAACACATAGATTGTGACCAGCCATAACTGCAAGTTCGATAATGATGCCGGCCGTGAAAATAAAAATATCACGGCAGCGAAGTCCTAAAGTAACTCAGTTTGGCGTCTTTATTTCTCTCGCTTTTCTGTAAGAGGAATCTTTTGGTCATCTTTCGGCGTTACCACAAAAATCAAATAAATTACTAATCTTTATTTATTTCGAATAGTTACGACGAGCTAAATAGGATGGAAAAAATTCAGTCCAAGCACTGGGTTTCAAATAAACGGGTGTAGCTAGTTATGCAAAATACATCATGAATACTAATGATGCAGATAGATCATGTAATGAAAAACATAGTTACAGAAACATTGAAACTCAAAATGTGAGAGAACTGGAGCAATCTAACCGGTGGTCATCGTCGTATATTGTAATGAAAACTGCAAGGGAGCCGTGACAAACTCTCTGCGAATGCGGGAACAAGTCCGGGGGTAACGCAATTCTGTATCACCGTTAAGCCATTTAAGCCATTGAATATATAACAGATCTGAAAATAGTTAACTGAATATGTCTATTGCGTTACTAACAAACTAATAGCGAGCTACGCTGAGTAAGCTATGCATGTGTACGATGCAAAAACTGATGCTAAAGCTTACACAAGGTTGCACGGAGGTTACTCAAATGCGGCCGATTACACAAGTGAGTAGGAAGCAATTATACTACTTAGAAAAAAGACAATAAAGTTGCTCATACAATATGACCATGAGCAATGAATTAAAACCATCACAAAAAACTCGTGCTGTCCTTGCACAGTTAAAATAATACACAAGATTAATGATTCGTATACTGAGAATACCTAGCCATGTTACTCATGGCACTATTACGTACCAAAACAGATTAAATTATCAGTGGTTACACCAAGCTATAAATAATTGTTATGTCAACAGATGCTTAAATCTCCGTTTATCTCGCACGGCCTCCTGCGTCGGAGGTTCGAATCCTCCATCGGACATGGATTGTTGTGTCGTCTTTAGTATAAGTTAGTTCATAAGTAGTTAGTAAGTTTAGGGACTGATGACCCCGCAGTTGAGTCTCACAAGCTTTACAAACATTTGAATAAAATTAAAAAAAAAACAGTGGGGGCCCTATAACATTTCCCTGGGGAACGCCAGATATCACTTCTGTTCTACTCGATGACTTTTTGTCAGTTACAACGTACTGTGTCCTTTCTGACAGAAAATCACTAATCCAGTTGCACAAGTGAGGCGATATTCGATGATCATGCAATTTTATTAGAAGACGCTTGTGAGATACAGTGTCAAAAGCCTTCCGGAAATCTAGAAATACGGAATCTATTTGACAGCCCTTATCGATAGCACTCAACACATCATGTTAGTAAAGAGCTAGGTGTGTTTCACAAGAACGTAACAATATATACAATATATTGGAAATATACTTCTCTAGCACTTCCAAGGTACTAAGCTGCCGCTCGTGCTATTACCTGCAACTGCCAGTCTGTTAGTCAGCAGTCAGCTGGAGAGTTGATGTGTGCGTTACTGCCTTCTAGTGGATCGGTTATGCCTGCTTACCAAAGATGGGGCCAGTGCCCGCGGGACACTTCGCGAATGTGCATTGTCAGGGTTGAGGGCAGTGGTCGATAGGGACGCAAGGAATACAAATTCGCATCCTCGGGCCGTCTGTAATTGTTTATGGAACAGAAGGCACACGACCATGTGCTTGTGAAGGCTTGTCAAACGATCCTCTAACCTCACACTATTGTTTGCCTGGTCGTTCCAGACCCAATACGACGCAGGTGGGTGCCCTCTCGTGCCCAGTGTCGTAACATCGTCTGACGGAGCACTCAGACCGACTAACCTGGTGAGCAACAGGGCGGGCCGAGCAGCCTACGGCTTTCAGGCCGACATTTGGGCCCCTCTCACCTTCGCCTGTGAGAAACGACGTTTACTGCGCCTACTAACATCTTGCTGTAGTCGGGATATGATCGTTACGATTATATTTCCTCCATTATAGGTCCTCTGCATGATGATAGAGCCACTGCAAGATCTCAGGGTGCTCACTGACTCCAAACTTTGATCATTTGATTCCACTAACACTGGCAGAAATAAAAATTAGTATACTCTCTCACAGTTTTCCTACTCACTCTAGATTTATTGTTCAAGCAGTGCATATGGATTACACGAAGTGATTCTATTTACATATCAACACTTCAAACGCTGCTGAGGTACCAGACGTCGATCCGTGATGAAACATCCGTACCAGTACTTGGTGCAGTCACCACAGGCAGTAAGGTAGGTGCTGATTCGGCATCCATTGGATCATACTGATAGCGAATTCTGTCTTGGAATACTTTATTCCACGTCTGCTTGAACTGTTAAAGTACTTTTGGGTTGTCGAGTTGTCATCTCATCATATACCTCACGTGCTCTGTTGGAGGGAATTGCGGATATTGTGCTGGCCAGGTAAACAGCTGCATTTCAAGAAGAGCACGTTCAGTTTTACGATTAATGTGTCTGTGAGGATTATCCCGTTGCAACAGCACTTAATTTTCCTGTTGTAAGAATGTACATACCCGAAGTAGCTGCGGATAGATTGCGGCAGTTTAGAGACAGTCCTGGCAAGTGTTATAAGGCTTATTGCTTCTCAATATACATGGTGTCAGGGATTGCCGAGGTTAGTTCTGGTCACGCATCTGCTGTGTCACTGCGGACGGTGGTATGCTGTTGTGCTTCTGTTGTGCTTCTCGCTGAACTGTTGTGCTTCTGTTGTGCTATTATGCAAGCCGTCTTCAAAGGCCGATGGCGCAGCCACGTCACCTGCCCACTCGTTGATCGCCGGCCGCTCCCCTGCAGACGTCTCGCTGCCGGATGATCGGTGACGAGGCCCCTTTGATGCTTCTGCTGTGCTCAGGGAGAATGGTTCGACCCCTGGTGCTGTCCTCCGGTCAGCAACTTGTCACCATCTCGTCGCGTCGATGTTGCTGCCAGTGGCTGGCGAAATGGCTAGCCCCTCAGTGCGACATGACCTAATGCCGACCTCTCGAGTTGCCCGTTGTCCGGACTCGGGAGATGAACCGCCAACCGCTGACGATGACCACTGAGCTACAGGTACTAATTGCTTGCTCTCTGCCGCATTGGTCTTTTCCGAGCTGAGCTGCGGGCTGAGAACTCTGAACTCGAACTCCAGCAGACGGACAAAAATAAACTTCTTTCAGTGATGGATTTCTGCACATAATTTATGCTTTTTACTTTCAAGTATATTACATTTAAGTTTCACAGATATTACATTCCCGTAAACAGAGATTCTATTTGTATTATCACCTTCAAGTGATAACTTGTGAATAAAATAGTCTTTCCTTTTACCCTTTACCGACGATCTCTTATTTAAATAATTTCTTTGATTTCAAAATTCCTATCTTCACAGATCGGCAATATTTAGTGTCTTCTATTTCTAAAAGCAGTTATTACTAATATTTATCTCTCTCTACCAAAGATATTATTTCTTTAGGGACCAAATTGATCAATCCCTACAGATCGATATTTTATTTAATTTTCTACCACTTTGAATGATTTGGTATCTACTGAAATAAAAAATAATAATCCAATTTATTTTATTTTCTGCCTCCAGACTTGGTATTTTGTTTTATTGGAAATTTTTTATTTCAGTTAAGATCTTAGCATTCGAGGGACTCCTATAGACTAATCCCCTCTAACTATTTTTTAAAGGTGAGGAAACAAAGAAAAAATTATATTTCAATACATCTTGAAGACAACTTGGAGGCTTCTTCAGGTGTTGACTTACACTCGACTCTACGAAATTAAACTTGGTTTACCCACCAAACCTGCGAGATCTACAAATGGAGTTATTGATTCCAAACGCTATTTATGTGCTTTATCCGTCATAGTAACAGTTTTGCTTCGTTATCTGAGAATAAACTGGTTTATTCGTCCTAAGGTAACTCTCGGAACACTTTTACCAACAACTTTACATCAGAGCCAGTCAGAATACAGCAAAAGGATTCACGTCTTATACGTGACCCAAAAGAACTCCCACAGGATTCATTTCAACACAAATAAACTGCACTGGGCAAATTGTAACGTCAACTCTGCTCGGGACGGACACACACCATAAACCAAAAAAACACGTTCCTTACCTGATTTACCCTTTGCTGTTACACAGCAAATATTACGAATATCCTTTCAGAAACCCAAAATACACTTTCAAAGTACCTGCGCTACTACATCTGACAAATCTTTGCAAACTTACGCAATTACTAGTATTACCAACATAGCTTCTATAAGCTTTAACCCTGACTGCGTAATAAAATTTCACTCTCAACAGCTACACTTCATGACAAGAAAGAACTGCATTTAAGTCACTTCAAAAATATTCCTAATATTTTCTATGATAACTGTTTGACGGATATTAATTCGCACAATCACCATTGAGTGATGATCTGCCTATTCAAGCTTACAGATCGAACTCTCACAAGCAACTAATTTTGAATACTCTTAGGAACCAAAAACACATTTGGAGATCTTTATCTTTCATCTTACAATAGTCTTTAATTTTCTTTTCTGAACTTTAATAATCTTCAAACTCCTTTGCTTTCAAATGTGATCTCTGACGTCTTGTCCGGAGTTTCATACAAATCACCTGTTGATTCAATGCAGAAAAATCTAAAAGATATAGCAAAAAAATACATTGTAATTTTACAAATATCACATACATTTATATTTTAATGGAAATTTCACAAATAATCATTAATATAACCTATTTTCGTAAGAAGTTGAAACCTATCGAGAACACCGTACCGAATGAGAAAAATATTTTGTCCCGTTACAAGTGGGAAGCAAGAAGGTGCTTAAAACATCAATGTCCTGTGCTGTGATAGTGCCACACAAAACAACAAGAGGTCAAGCCCCTCCATGAAAAAACGACAACATCATAAGAGCAAAATCACCTACGTCAAATGAAGAACAGTACTACCATCCATGCGCCTCCGAACCTCCATCCCTCTCCCGGAATGTTATTTCATAGTCTTCGCAGAGAAGAACACAAGAAAAGAATAAATAAACGTGCATAGGATGTAACTTTGTTGTGGACTCAATATCTTAACATAAGCTGGCAGATGACGTTCACCGGGCATTCGCCATTCCCATACCCTGCCATCGGATCGCCACATTGTGTACCGAGATTCGTCTCTCCATACAACGTTATCCCATCATTCAATTGTCCAATGTTTACGCAGCTTCCTTAATAGAAGCCGTCGTTTGACAATTATCTGAGTGATGTGTGGCTTATGGACAGCCGCTCGAGCATGAAATAGAATTTTTCTCACCCCCCCGCTTGTCGAAGTACGTTGAGTGGATCTTGATGCAGATTGGAATTCGAGTATGACGGCCTGGATAGATGCCGGCCTATTACACTGTACGGCCTTCTATTGTCGGTGTCTGTCATTTAACAGACGTGGTCGGCCTGTACGCTTTCATGCTGAGCGTGTCACTTTATGTTTGCACTTCACTATCACATTAGTAACTGTGGACCTAGGGTTGTCCAAGAGTGTGAAAATCTCGCGAATATACTTTTGACACAAGTGACACCCTGAACATGTACGAAGTCCTTGAGCTATGTGGGGCGTCCCATTCTGTTCTCTCACGATGTGTAATGACTACCGAGGTGACTGATGCGGAGTATCAGGCAGTAGGATGCAGCACATTGCACCTAATATGAAAAACTTATGTTTTTGGAGGTGTTCTGATGCTTTTATCACATAGTGTACGTCAATACATTATCTTTTGGCAGACCACGTTGTAAGAATTACCAGTACAATTACTATCCCCCATATGGCATTTGCCGTCATCGGATCGAAATATACGACGTCTTACAGATTTACAATTATTTTCCGATTGTGTATTTTCGAAGTTTCACTATACAGGGTGTCCCAGCTATGTTGTCCACCCAAAATATCTCTGGAACAATAACACCTATTGGAAAACGACTTTCACTGGTATCAAAGTACGCTGGAGCCCATGAAGGTACATATTTGGAAACATTCTAAAACGAAAGCAAATGTGTTTTTTAACACAAACTTATTTTTTTAGTGGACATCCTATATTTTTTCTTCAGCAATCCATAGCATGACAAATCACAAACAATGGCGTTGATTAAATCGCAATATTCCAATTACATCCCGAGATATTGCGACGCAAAGTTGACGCTTGAAATACGCGAAACGCGCGGCTAGCGCACGTCCTGAGACTCAGGCGAGAGCCCCATGCTGCTCAGGACGTGCGCTACCCACGCGGTCCGCGTATTTTAAGCGTCAACTTCGCGTCGCAATATCTCGGGATGTAATTGGAATATTGCGATTTAATCAAAGCCATTGTTTGTGTGATTTGTCATGCTATGGATTGCTGGAGAAAAAATATAGGGTGTCTATTTAGAAAAAAAAGTTCGTGTTAAAAAAACACATTTGCTTTTGTTTGAGAATGTTTCCTAATATGTACATTTATGGGCCCCATACGTACATTGATACCGGTGAAAGTCGTTTTCCAATAGCTGTTACTGTTCCAGAGATATTTTGGGTGCACAAGATAGCTGGGACACCCTGTATATCAGCACGTTTCTGGGTTTTGTGTTTTCAGTGTTCCTGCGAGTGTGTACGTAGATGTAAATGAGTCCCGCTTCGCGAAGAAGTGTAACCGCTCGAGTCACGCTTGGCCCCTGTATCGGACGCGACGAGGGCAGTTTGGGGCGGTGCCACGGCACGCGCGGAGTGCCACTTGACGGAAGTGGGTGTCGGGTTTCTGGCGGCTGACTGATGGAGCCGTCGCCGGCGCGGCAGGTGCGGCCCGCGCCGGCTAAATGCAGACCGCGGCTGGCCTCGCCTCCGCCTCCACCCGCGCCGTTGTCCGGCGGCTTCCGGCCGGCCTGCGTGGGCGGCGCCTCCTGCCGCCCCACTTATGCCCCCACCCCCCACCTAACCTTCCCCCACCACGCCCACCCGCTGTCGCTGCCGATCTGTGCTACGCGAACTCGCTCCCACGTCAGACCACTTGTTACAGCTGATAGTGGCTACAAATAGGATAGCATATCGGAATGGAGAAAAAACAATCTGTCTTTGATTTCCGCAACTACGAGACTGAACATCTCACTAATATCGGAGCCTCAGTGAGGCCTAAAATAATATTTCACAACCACCCAAAATAGCTAGACACACCAAGCAGGCACCAAAAAATTTCCACTTGGGAGTTCACACGCAGTTCTTGCAGGAGAGCCAAGTCTGTCGTTGCTTCCACTCGGTGGCGAACCCGGGAGAAGGGAGGCTATGGGGCTGGAATCCCCCACCTCCAAATGTTCAAATGTTTGTAAATCTATCGGACCAAACTGCGTGGTCATCAATCCGTAACTTACAAATTAGGTAACCTAAGGTAAACTAACCAAAGGACAACACACCCATGCCCCAGAGAGGACTCGAACCTCGGACGGCAAGCAACCGCGCGGTCAGCAGCTAGGCGCCTTAGGCCACTCGGCTGCTCCACCGCGACCCCTACACCAGATCATGAGGAAAACTGCCCAATATGCACAATATTAATATGACTTTGACATCATTTGGTGGTACGATGCCAAAAAATTTCTATTTGCTCAGCCGCCTCCCCCCAGACCAAAATGCTGGATTCGGCACTGTTTATCTGCTGTTTTCCTTAATGTCGTGTCGGCCTCGCTTGGCCAATGTTTGTTTCCTTGTGTCCAGTATTCACTCACGTGGCTGGAGGGATAGAGTTTTAATATGCAATCCTTCTCTAAAACTAAAAAGAAAGAAAGAAAAAGGAAAAAGCCTGCGGCATCAGGGTTGAAATAAGCTACCAGCCTGTCACTGAAAACTAACTAGGTGAAATTGATATAACAAGTCCTCCTATAGCATGGTTTAAAGGAAACCGGTCCTGAGATGTGAGAGGAAGGAACGCTGGTTGACAAACGTGGTATGTTAGAAGCCTTTATCAGGCAGGAGAAATAAATCAGTTATTTCAGAAACAACATAGCTAACATTTTTCTCATTCTGAGGAAAATAAAAAGTAATTTCAATGCTTGATATTGTTTTATAAAAAAACTGTAAATGATATATGTTTTAAATGACATATTTTATCAATGTACTGACATGCTATTTTTAACTCCAAATACATTATTTATTTTAAAACATAAAAATCACCTTTGTTTTTTTGTGCAAGAAATGACTTTTACGAACGTAAATAATATTTATTTCCATGGAGTTCTCAATAAAGAAAATGCACTTCACATGTAAGAAACCAGCTGTTTTTCAACTCAAATTTATAGCAATATATTAAATAAGTCTTAAAAAAAGAAATAATAAAACTCATATATTACAAATTGTACATGTAACCAACCATTCCGCCGCGGCGGAGCGGCCGAGCGCTTTGCGGCGCTATACTACGATGCGCGAGGTCGTTCCTCGTCGGGGGTTCGAATCCCCCCTCGGGCATGGATGTTTGTGCTGTCTTTAGCGTAAGTTAGTTCATAAGAAGTAATTTGTAAGTTTAGGGACTGATGACCCCGCAGTTAAGTTCCATAAGCTTACCAAACATTTTTTTAACCAATCATTCCGAGATATCACAATGTTTCGTTAATGGACCTAGCCCTTATTTCTGCATCTCAAGTAAGAATATCACTGTGTTGCCGGTTGCTGGTTGCCCGATCGAAAAGTTGCTTGTAGAAGGAGTCCTAGCTTTGAGTGTACACATCTAGTTTTTTTCAAGTCACGTACCTTCTTTATGTTAATGGCGACTATTCCATCTGGTTAAGCTTTGTTGTTCGGAAGAGAAGAAGATTTTAACGTCTTTGCAAACCTGAATGAATTTGCAACTAATCCTTTGATGAATGAGCTGTTAAGTATTCGCCCCATCATCGCATGCCTGTAACGAAACTCCTTGTATGCGCATATCTGGAAAGTTTCCCAGTTACTCTTAGGGATTCCTCGAACATAACTTTCATCAGAGGTTCTCTTCTTGCAGAATGGTTGGCACCAATCTCTGAATGAAAAATGTTACTAGTGCCCATCTCCTGAATGGTGAATCTATCTTGAACACTGGCACAAGTGTTTCACATACGTTGTTTCGGCACTACGAAGAAATTTCTTAGCTCTTCTTCAGGAGTTCAGATGTGATGCACATAAATGATTTCTGTGCTAAACGATGTGTCTTGGTATGCTCTCTAAGAATCCGCATGGAACTCAAAATGCTAATAATGCAACACGTGTGATTTCTGAAGTAACATTCAAATACAGAGCCACGCGGAATGGCTGCGTAGTCTAATGCGTCATACTACATGCTGGGCTGCCGTTTGCACCGGACGTTCGAGTCCTCCCTCCGGCATGTGTGTGTGTGTGTTGTCCTTAGTGTAAGGTAGCTTAAGTAGTAGATAAGTCTAGGGACTGATAAGCATAGCAGTTTGGCCCAGTAGATTTACAAATATTTGAACATAAAAAAAAAACCAATAGTTACACAACTAAAGAGATTGTAACAGAGGAAATCCAGAATTAAATTCTAATAATAATGAAATTACACACTATACGTTCTTCAGGATCTGCACACGAATTACATGAAACCACCATCACTGAATGTTTCTTTTTGCACACAAATCGTCCACATTTGTGACAGGACAAGAACGTCCTATTGTCTTTCTTACTTCCACATAAATAGCAAATACCTATTTCCTTGTTAGGAGCACCTTCCGGTCGATCCGATGCAGTATATTCTTTGTACGGAACACTGTATGTCTAGTGAAAGGGAAGTTATAGTGACTTTGTACTTCAAATTTTCCTCCGTGAGTGACATGGCAAAGTGGAACAAATACGTCCTTATAAGAATCGTAATATTTCGATTATTGGCCCTGAAAATTACACTGACTTCAGCCACATCAAGTAAGCGATAAAACACCACCATTGGACACCGTCGAGAAGTCCTGGAAGTTGAGGCCCTCGAACACATGGGATCAACTGTTGTGACGTCGTCGCCTTTTTGTTGTTTACTCGTCCCGATCTGGTTGTCAAAATGTTCAAATGTTTGTAATTCTATCGGACCAAACTGCGTGGTCATCAGTCCGTAGCTTACAAACTACTTAAACTAAGGTAAAATAAGGTAAACTAACCAAAGAACGACACACACACCCATGCCCCAGGGAGGACTCTAACCTCCACGGCGAGCAACCGCGCGCTCCGCAGCGAGACGCTTTAGACCGCTCGGCTACTCCACCGCGGCGGCCTGGTTGTCAATAAAGGTATTGGTGTAGGATCCTTTAACATCTAAAACATTGATATAGTTAGTATTACAAGACATTGATTGACGGAAATGTACAATACTCATCATTAGAACATATTCTGTTTCTTTTCTCTTCTCTTGGCGTTGTCCGTGTGATACTAGCTTCGCTGTGACCTATTTACTGATAAGTTCGTAGCCGCGTTCTGACTTAGTACTGTCCTAGTTCTGTCGTCGTAGCTGCCAAGTAACTGATTGAGTTCTGACTAGTAACTGACAGGCTGTCCAGGCGTATGTCGGCCTAGATGGCGCGCGTCTTCGTCTACTCCCTCCAGGATGCGCGGCGCCTGCTTGCTGCTGGCTTTCAGTCGATCGCTGCCTTCTCCACGATCGTTTTACGTTTGGAGTGTGGCGCTGACTTTACGCCACAACACTCCCCCCCCCCCCCCCCGAAGTGCCGAACCGTTGTCGTGTATGGAGCTCGACAACGGGGGAGGAGGCAGGCTCGTGTACGTACTGATGGACCGGAGTCTGTAGCTTCAGAGGACGCCAGACTACCGGCCGGGCCCCGACATCCGGCCTGAGCTGGCGAGGGAACGTCCTCTGGGGAAACCTCCGAAGAGCCAACGCCCACGACCTGTGGCGCAGGTGATGTAGACGGTGACGACCGTGGCGACGTAGACGTCGGATGCTACGTGGCGTGCTGCACGATTTCCTTGGGAATGTCCAGGTGTGGCGGAGGCTGCGAGGGCTCCGTCTCCATGACGCCGGGCCGCGGTGCCGCGAAGATCTACGGCGGGGACGACCATAGAGGTCGCGTGGGCGGCGAAGGCCGCGCGGTCTGCGAGTGGCGTGAATCTGCCGAGGGAAACGCAGAGGTATCACAGGGTACATGGCAAGGGTGAATTTGGTTGCGGTGCCTGCGAGTGATGCCATCGGGACCTGAAATTTCAAACATTTGAGCACCGCAACGTCGGATGATCTCGCTCCGCTCCCACCGTCTGCGACCGCCAAAAACTCTGAAAAAGACTGGGTTACGCGGAGCGAAGCGATACTTGTGCGTCGGCGGCTGCTGCTGCTTCGGACGGCGCAGTGGGTGGAGCAGATGGAGCAGGGTGCGGTGGCGGCGGCCGTGCAGAAGCTCGGCCGGTGACGATCCTTCTCGTGTATGCGAGCGATAGGAGGCGAGGAACAGTTGCAACGCTGCCTCCCGTGAGTGCTCCGTACGAAGTGTGGACATATGCTGCTTAAATGTCCGGACGAAGGGTTCCGCAGCGCCGTTTGACTGCGGGTGAAACGGTGCACTGGTTAGATACTTAATTCCATTGCGTTCACAAAAGGAGCGAAAAAAAATTGAAGACAACACCCTAATCGTGCTACTAGAAGTAGTAGAAGACATTGACACTGCAAACGAGTAACTACTAAAAGCATCAACCACAATAAGCCACTTAGTGTTCCAGAAGAGACCAGCATAGTCAATACGTACTCGTTTCCATGGTGAATCTGCTTTTGGCCACGCAAAAAATTCCTGAGTTGGGGCTGTCTGATTGGTAGCGCACACTGAACACTGTAACGTCATCTTTTCTATTTGGGCGTCCATACCCTGTCAAGTACAGTGTCGTCGCGCCAATTGCTTAGTGCGAACCATTTCCCAATGTTCTTGACGAAGTAAGTTCAATACTTCTCTCTGCAAACGTCGCGGAATCAACACACACGATTGTCCACTGTCATTGGAAACTAGAATGACACCTCTATGCACTGAAAGTTTTCCTCCTAGCAAAATAGGGACGCACCAGTGAATTTCGAATGTCACGTTGTGAACGAGGCCATTCTGTGCGAATGTAACACAGCAAAATTTGTAAATCAGAATCTGTTTCTATGGCCCGAGCGATTTTCCTATAGTCCAATGGGAATGATTGCAACAAACTATCTTCCTGTGCATCGATCTGACAACACGACATCTCAGAAGCATCAAAGTCTTTGTTATGGCCAACTGGAAAACGGGAAAGTGCATCGACATTTCCATGGCGAGATGTGGGTCTGTACACAATATCGTACTTATATTGCGATAAGAACAATGCCCAGCGTTGCAATTTGTGTCCCGTGCGCGTAGGAATTGGCTTGGCAGGATGAAACAATGACTGAAAAGGCTTGTGGTCAATTACGAAATAAAATTTTCTCCCATACAAGTAGTGATGGAATTTTGTGACACCACACACTATCGCTAAAGCTTCCTTCTCAATTTGAGAGTAACGGCACTGTGTGTCTGTCAAAAGTTTTGACTCAAACGCTATCGGACGGCCCATATCCCTATATCTATGTGATCGTACTGCTCCTAGACCAAACGATGACACGTTCACTTGCAAAAGAATTGGTTTTTCTGGATCGAAGTGCACCAAACATCGATCACTGAGCAAAGCATCTTTTAACAGCTGAAATACGCGTTGTCATTCGTCTGTACAAACAAAACGAACATTTTTACGGCGTAGCCAATGCAAAGGGGCTGCAATTTGCGCTGCGTTTGGGATAAACCTAATATAGTACATCAACTTTCCCAAGACTGACTAATTCTTTCACATCTTTTGGTGCCGGCAGATCGCGAATGGCAAGTAAATGTGATTGCATTGGTGCACACCTTCACTATTTATCACGTGTCCTAGATACTACAGTTCCGGTTTGAAAAAATCACACTTATCTAAGCGACACTTGAGACCTGCATCTGACAAAACTTGAAAAAATTTCCTCAAATTTGCAATATGTTCTTCTGGGGTACGGCCTGACACAATTATGTCGTCCAAGTCGTTTGAACAACAAGGCAACTGAGCTGTAAGCTGTTCCAAATATCTTTGAAAAATTTCGAGCGCAGAAGCACTGCCAAACGTAAACGCAAATATTTAAACAAGCCAAGATGAGTATTTTCTGTGATTCTTCATCGAGTGGCAGTTGAAGGTAGGCATTGCTCAATTCTATTTTAGAGAAATATTTTCCTGCACCTAATCTATCCATTAAATTTTCTGGTCTCGGCAAAGGATAACTGTGGACAACTGTTTGTGGATTCACCGTAGCCTGAAAAATCAACGCAAATGCTGATGCTACCTGACAGCTTCGGCAAAATGACAAGCGGACTCGCACACTGGCTAGCTTGTATTGGTTCAATTGCACCATTTTCTTGTATGTGTTTAGTTCCTGTGCTACTTGTCGCGTAAAGCGAGTGGTACAGCACGAGCTTTACAAAATTTTGGTTTGGCATTTTCCTCCAGAGTAATGTGTGCAGCAATATCTTTAGCTTTTCCTAGTCCTGCAGAAAATTAATCTGGAATTCAATTCAGCAACTTGTCTACACTGTCTTTAGCATCAAAATGGTTCAAATCTAAAACATTGTCTTGCACAGTAAAAGCAAAAAGATCTAAAAAATCTAAACCAAAAATATTCTCTCCTTCGTAAGACCGAAGCACTTGAAATGTCACTGTGCGCATTTGCGATTGGTACACTGCAGGTAGTGAACACTGTTCTAGTACAGTAATTTCATTGCCATTGTACGCTGTGAACTTTGTTTTAACGCGAAAAAGGCGCGGCGATCCTAACTGTTCATAAGTTTTGCGATTGAGCATTGCGACTGATGCACCTGTATCTAGTTGAAATTTTACAGAAATGTCATTCACACACAAATGGACGTACATTTTTCTGGCCTAACTTAGAATTTGTGCTACATCAGAGTCCTTGATGTTACGAGAGGCAGCCAATGCTTTGGAAAATACCGCTTTTATTGAATAACTACTGTAGTGTCGCTATTTGGGCCGGGAGGAAAAATTTCTTTTCTTTTGCTGCAAGCAAACTCTTTGTATATGACCTTTCCTTCTGCATACATAGCATTTTGCTGACCGGGAAGGACATTCTGTCTTTTGTGCCGCGAGAAACATAGCGGACAAGATTTCACTTCCTTATTTGGCAAGGTTCTGCGTCTATTTACTTGTTTACACTTAGCGCGGGCAGCAGGAAGTACACGGCGTTCTACCTCGCGCTCGCCGGCGCGTGACGTACCTATACTTCATAGTGGAATTGAATTAAAGTTTTCCGCTGCTGCGGCACTTGTATCGTACTGTTCCAAAATCTGTTGTACTTGATGGAACGACGGATCTGACATTTTCAGAATCTGTTCCCTAAGTCTACCGTCAGGAATATTATAGACATTTGCGTCACGCAACATGACATCTGAGTACAAAGCTCCACGCGAACATTTAAATTTACACCTACTAGTGAGAGCTTGAAGATCTGTTATCCACTGCCTGTATGTTTGGTTCTGATTTTTCCTACATCTGAAGAACTGATACCTCGCAGCCATTACATTGATTAGCTGTTCATAATATGCCGTGAGGGCTCCTATACGGAATCTTAAGAAAGTTCTGAAGGTTCCGCAGTGGGAAAGACGGGAAAGTGGGAAAGACGGAATGAAGGGCGGCCTACACACGATATCAGAAAATGAAGTTTGACAGTACCTTGTATGTTGGCTCTGAAACTGAAACATTTGCATTAGATGCTGGGCATCGAGCGCAGGAAGCTTTGGCGCAGTGGCAGGGTTAGTAGGATTAGACATGGTGCAAAATTAATTAGAAGCAGCAGAACTAAAATATAGAAATTGACACTATGCCCTGCAATAGAAGTCACAAGATTATTTACTGGATCCGCCGAGACCTGTAATAAAGCAAAATTAATAGCTCAGCTTACTGTCAGACATAAATATTTCGGCGCAATCTGGTTCTTCGTTGTCCTCGTCGCCATTTGTTGTGACCTCCTTGCTTTTTTGTTGTTTACTCGTCCCAGTCTGGTTGTCAATAAATGTATTGGTTAGTATTACAAGATATTTATCGAATAAAATGTACAATACTCATCTTTAGAAAATATGTCTGTTTCTTCTCTCTTCTCGCTTCTCGTGGCATCGTCCGTATGATACTAGCTGCGCGTGACCTAGTTCCTGCTAAATTCGTTGCCGCATTCTGACTTAGTACTGTCCTAGTTCTGTCGTCGTAGCTGGCTAATAACTGTCCGAGTTCTCACTAGTAACTGCCGGCTTCTCAGTAGTAAATGCCGGGCTGTCCAGACGTATGTCGGCCTAGATATAGCCCATTGTAGAGGGCGCGCATTTTCGGTTACTCCCTCCAGGATGCGCGGCGCCTGCTTGCTATTGGCTTTCGATAGATCGCTGCTTTCTCCACGATGGTACTCTTACGTGTGGTGTGTGGCGCTGACATTACGCCACAACATCGACAGTGTCTACTCCACCTTTTGTGCCATTGTAGTCAAGTACCTGGTATGGCTTTCCTGTATCTCCATCAGCTGTTTACTTTCAAGCATAGTGGATAAAACAAGCACAGCGTAATGTGTCTTAGTCACCATAGAGACTAAAATGACGTCAGGTTGTGCGTCAAACTTGTAACTTCCCGGTACCAAAATAGAATTATCCACAACGAATTGCGGAGGTACTCTTATTTTTTTTCTTTTTTTTGCGTACTTAAAGACGTCAAAAATGTTCAAATGTTTGTATAGCTTATGGGACTTAACTATGGGGTCATCAATCCCTAAACTTACAAACTGCTTATGAACTACTTACGAACTAGGACGGCACAAATATCCATGCCCGAGGGGGGATTCGAACCCCCGACCGTACTGGCCGTGCAGACCGTGACTGGAGCGCCTTAGTCCCCTCGGCCACTTAGAGACGTCAGTCCATTCTTCAACAATTCTACAGCTAAAGAGTAGCCATTAAAGAAGTTATCAGTACTAATGTTTCTATTAGTTTTTATGACTGGGCTCGTCAATCTGGTGACGATGTCATAAGGCTTACTCTTAGAAACGTAGGGCCCAGTCACCTGCTTTCCACAGTAGATTTCTAGATAGTATGTATAAAATGTTCGAGTGTCGCATAAGTCATATATTTTGATGCCATGCTTGGCTGGTTTTTACCCATGTACTGGACGTAGCTGCAGCGCCCCTTGAAAGCAACGAGCATTTTCATCAACGGTCAGAAACTCTCCTGAAGAATAGGACTGTTGGCAATTTCTAATGATTTTATTCAAAATTTCTCGAATTGGAGCCAGCTTGCCCAAGTTTATTCGTTGTGGTCTTGTATTTACACCGTCAAACCGTATGCACCTGATCAGTAATCGGAAACGTCTTTCAATAAAGTTAGTTCGTAGAATCGTAAAACCAATCCCATTAGTAGTAAAATGTTGTTATAGATTTGTACAGTTACCCCTCTTCAAAAATAAGGACCCCCACCCACACCTGCACCCCAACTCGCAAAAAAAAAAAAAAAAAAAAAAAAATACATTTTCGTCAGTACACCTAAAATCTCTCTCTCTCTCTCTGCTAACCGGGGTAGAATTTTTTTCTTCTGGATGTATTAGTGTGCTGAACAACGAATTTAACAATATCAGGGTTTTTTATAGCGGAGAAACAGTCAGTTTCTCTGGAACGCTGTCGAGCAGTCCCCTTTAGGTCCCGGGAAAATCTTCACAATATTTTTGGCTTTAGTTCTGGTAACACCTGCAATGGGTTCACTTGCCCACAAAATTTCACCATCGTTTTCAATAAAAAATCGAAAATTCCCGCCAGCATCCATGATCTCTTCTTGTTCAGGAGGCAATTCCTCCTCACCACCTCCATCCAATTTAATTTCTGATTCGCTGTCATGCTCGTCCCTCTCACAAGGGAAGGCCGCCAATTGTGAAAATCATATTCGATTCATACTGCGCATAATAAAAGCTCATGGGCAGAGATCTAATTTGGCAAAGCACGAAGGTGCACTTCTCAGCCGCTGTCCAGAAAATCGACAATTAAAAGAAAACAGTTGCGGTGAAATACACTCTACGATTAATAATTTTCTACAGCGTCGGGGCGTAGCGGTAAGAGCTGGGGTTCGTAATCCGAAGGTCGCCGGATCAAATCTCGCGGCATGCAGCTTTATTTATTATTTGTTTTTTGTAATTATATATAATTCCCGGCAATCAGTTTCAACAATTATGCATATAATAAATTGTTTGAAAGTCTTTTGCCGTAGAAAAACTGGCGACTTCGAACATCATTATGTTTTCCGCAAACAAATTTGTATTTCACAAGTGTTATTAATTGTCTTCATAATATTTACCACGTATAGTTAACGGAAGAAGTATAAACGATATTCCGAAACGAATACGTATAGTGTAAGTTCGAATTAGAATAGAAACTCCCCGAACACAAATTTGCTATGGCAGGTGTAAAATATAAACTCCGTTATTCGCTCGTTACACTTGAAGGACAGATGTTGAATGGGCCGAAATAACCCGCCGCATAACAGCGTAGTTGCCTGGTAACTTCGAAAGAAGGTAGATGCGGTCCCTAGCGTAACTTATAACATCGTCGAAAATCAGTGCATACGTGAGAGTTTTGTTACACACACGCACAAAAAAAAAAAAATAAAATAAAATAAAATAAAAAAAAAAATAAAGCATACTGCGAGATTCAATTCGGCGACCTTCGAATTACGAACCCGAGATCTTACTACTGACCCATGGCGCTGTAGAAAATTATTAATCGTAGAGAGTATTTCACCGTAACGGTTTTTTTAAATTGTCGATTTTCTCGACAACGGCTGAGAAGTGCGTCTTGGTGCTTTGCCACATTACACTTCTGGCCATGAGCTTTTATTATGCGCAGCATGAATCGAATCTGAATTTCACAATTGGCGGCCTCCCCTTGTCAGTTATCTCGGGCTCGTAATCTGGATCGTCCGAATCCTCAACATACTCTACTCCCCTCGTGCCTTCTCCTCCTCCAGTTCTCGGAAAACTAGAAGAACTCTTCTGGCTTGCAATAACGTTCCCTGTGTGACATATAAAGTTGTCGTTATACTTTTTTATTTGACTTTGACCATAAAAAAGAGATTGATCAAAACCCGCGAGTTATTACCGTAATAATTGAGTGTACCGCAATAAACTTGAACACAACACGACCTCCACGAAGTTAACAAAGCTTTATAATTTTTCACAGGTGGTGGAGGCAATGGACAGAGGAGGTGGAGGAAGAGTTCGACAGCAAGATAAGAAGGTGACTGGGAGAGAAAGTAGAAGAAGGAGATGGACGGAGAAAGCTGGGAGGAGGAGATGAGCAGAGGGAGTGGAGATGCGGAGACAGAGAGAGGGGAGATGAGTAGACGAACAAGGAGGGAAGGAGAGAGAGGGGGGAGGGTGGGGGGAGGAGAGACGGATAAAGGGAGAATGAAAGCGAAGGTTGACAGCGACAGAAAAGAGAAAGTGAGATGGGCTCACTGAAGACTGGAATAAATTATTACAGGCCTCGCCGGGTTTTCAGCTAGTGTGTGGATAAAAGACCGATGTAGATTTTACAAGGGTCAGCTAAACGTATGACCGAAGTATACCACATGAGTACAAACATATTTTGCACTTTGTCCAAATAAACGAAGAAAGAATTTAGAGTATTAATATTCGAAGTAATACATATGAGGGGGAGTTAGGGAATAGGTTTTCTCTGTCGACTGTTGTCATAGTTGCGTATTAAAGGGGAAAAAATAGAACGAGACTTTAAAGATAAGATATATGTTTACTTTTCTATATAATTTCCAAGTACATTGAGATATTTGTCATACCGCTTTATGAGCTTCAAAAAGCCGCCCAGGAAAATATCAGGGCTTTTCATACGGAAGAAGCGTTGAACGGTTTGATTGACGTCAGCATTGCTTCAAAGCGCCTTCCGCCGAGAGTCTTCTTCAAAGCTGGAAACAGATGGAAGTCACTTGGAGCGAGATCAGGACTGTATGGCGGATGGCGTAGTCGCTCCTAACCAAGAGTAACAATGTGGTTTCTCGTTGCCGTCGTCGAGTGTAGTCTCGCATTGTCATCCAACAGCAGAACGCCAGATCTGAGAAGGCCAGGACGCTTTTTCCGAATCACCTCTTTCAGTTTCGACAGAGTGGCGCCGGCCGCGGTGGCCGAGGGGACTGAGGCACTCCAGTCACGGTCTGCACGGCCACTACGGTCGGGGGTTCGAATCCCCCTCGGGCATGGATATTTATGCCGTCCTTAGGATTAGCTAGTTCATAAGTAGTTTGTAAGTTTAGGAACTGTTGACCCCGTAGTTAAGTCCCATAAGCTATAGAAACATTTGAACATTTGACAGAGTGGCACAGTACTGCGTTGCATCCTCCAAAAATGTCCAACAACAAAAATCCTTGGGCGCCCCAGAAAACGTTTAGTAGCACTTTACTTGAAAAAGGAGTGCGTTTAAACTTCTTTTGGACAGGTGATGACGGATGTTTCAACTCCATAGCCGTTCAACGCTTCTTCCGTATGGAACGCCCTGATTTTTTCTTAGACGGCCTTTTGAAGCTTTAAAGCGGTTTGACAAATGTGTCGGAAGAAAATGGTTTTCATTACATATCCAGTTGCTGATCCTGTCCCATCTTCACGATGAATTTTCATATGAAAAATAAAGATAAGTTTTATCTTTTATGTCTCACTCTACTTTTTCCTTTCATACGCAACTCTGCCCACAGTCGACAGATAAAACATATTTTCCAACTCCCCAAAAACATGTTCAAATGTTTGTAAATCTATCGGACTCATCTGCGTTGTCATTAGTCCGTAGCTTACAAACTACTGAAACTAAGGTAAACTAACTTAAGGACGACACAAACACCCATGCCCGAGGGGGAATCGATCCCCCGACAGCGACATACCGCGGGAACCCCAGCACGGCGAACGGCCACGCGCATCGTAGTACGGGGCCTCAGTCCGCACGGCTAATGCGTAGCGGCTCCAACTCCCCCTCGAGAAGCATCAGATAATGTACGAGAGTAAGTCAATTATTATCCGCAAAGTAGTTATAAAATTTTATTGTAATAAAATACGAAACTTATAAGAACATCATGTTTCGAGATAGGCTCCTTGCTTTTCAATGTACTTCGTCCATCGTTCTATAAGCCTCCTTATGCCCTCATAAAAGAAGGTTTTCGGTTGACCTGGGAGCCAGGAATGCACCGCTTCCTTCACTGCTCCATCCGAGTCAAATCGACGGCCCCTTAATGCCTGTTTGAGTGGACCAAACAAGTGTTAGTCAGAAGGGGCAAGATCGGGAATATATGGAGGATGATCCAGTACTTCGAATTTGAGTTTCTGGAGCGTTTCAGAAATGTGGACAGCAGTATGCGGACGGGCATTGTCGTGCTACAACACAACACCTTCTGACAGCAATCCTCGGCGTTTACTTCGAAGTGCAGGCCTTAGCCTGTCAGTAAGCATCTCACTGTAACGTACACTGTTTACTGTTTTGCCCCTTTCACCCAAATGTTCCAGTATAGGACCTCGTGCATCCCAAAAAACCGCAAGCATCAGTTTTCCTGCGGACGGTTGGGTCTTGAACATCTTCTTGCACTGCGAATTTGGATGTTTCCATTCCATACCCTGCCGTTTACTCTCCGGCTCGTAATGATTTTTTTTTTTTTTTTTTTTTTTTTTTTTTTCAGATGTTGAGACGCGTTTGCTTATGCAACTGTGTGAGTTGATTTGGAACCCATCTTGCACAAACTTTACGAAACCCAAGTCTGTTAAGTCTGTTATGAATAATGACTAATTTGAAGACGATGAGCCACTTCATCAATAGTTATCGTCTGTCTAAAGGAATCATTTCACGTGATCGCTCAATGGTTTCTTCATTTGTGGCGGTAAACAGTCGTTCGGCTCCTTTGTCGTGCCTAACACTCGTGCGACCATTTCGGAATTTTTCAGTCCACTCGTACACACTTCGTTGTGGCAAAACACTGCTCCCGTACTGTACTGAAAGTCTTCTATGATTTTCGGCCCCTGATACTCCTTCCGCCCACAAAAAACGTAACACTGAATGTTGCTCTTCTTTGGTGCAAATAGACAGAGGAGCAGCCATGATTAACAGCACGGCAGCGACACGAAACTAACGCAGCAACTTGATAATTGCAAAGGTATGACAACAATTAAATAAAGCATGCGTCACCAAAGTAAAGCGACAGTACTACCAACACGAACAAAAATATAACTAAATTGCGGATAATAATTGACTTACCCTCGTACATACGATAACAGACCATATAATTATACAAAATGAAATAAAGAAGAAACATACGGAAGCCAAGTGAAGGTTATCGCGACCATGCATTAGGCCGCGAAGAGATAAACGCTAACGAAATCTGGAGCGGAATGTGCTGGCGAGGGATTAATGGTGAAGGGACAACTGGCTGTTGACCTTGTCTAACTGCAGAGGAACGAAGCGAAACGCAAATGCTGACAGGGAAAGGAACGGCGCGACAATAAAAGAGGAAGAGGACGAGTGCGATCGGAAGCCGGCGTCGCCCTGGAAACGACAATGCGCCAGGTGGCCGCCCCGCGAACAATGCGCTCGCGCCGCGGCAGCGTGGATTTGCATTTTACACGGTCACCTCCGGAGATCGCCGGCGCTGCACCGCCGCCGTATGAATATTATTACGTCCTTCATATTATTCAAGGCGCGTCCGTCGCCGGCCAACCGGTCCTCGAGTTGTTATTTCACACACACACGCACGCGCACAAAAAACACAGAAAAAGCGCGCCAGGCAGGGGGATTACTAAAGTTTTTATATATATCTCAACACGGACAATCTGTTGAGGCTAAGATATGGACAATGAGCCGGCAGGTACAGGGGATTATTTCTCTCCTTCGCCATTTTTGTTCCCGCCGGCCGCGGCGGCGAGCAGGTCCTAACTGCACAATAGCTGTCGGGCCGGTCTTGATTAATTAACCCGCCCGCTCCCCCCCCCTGCCCCCCCCTACGACCTCGCCACCACGGCGATTAGCTTGCCCGGCCACAGCTCGTCCGCCGGACTTCACACAAATCCGCACGGAACTTAACGTCCGCGTTTCCGTGAGTAACCAACATATATGCTGTTGGTGACGTCATGGGCGGCATCACCACCGCAGGGCCTTCTGCTGCGAACAATGGACGTCGAGTCGGATTTACCGACGGAGGTTCGTGTGCGTCCAGTGCGCAAACCGGCCCCAGGATTTTTACTCCTTATTTTTTTTTTCTTTTTTTTTTCTGGAAATTATTCTTACTTCACGTCGGTAAAACTTCATATGCCCAAAAGATACCGAGGCGTGTAATACTTCGGACATCATATTAAACTGCAAATTGGTGCATAACATACTTTTTGACTTGATTACCGCCGTGTCCCAAATTTAACGTACGATCCTCACATTCTTGAAAACGATGCGCTTGGAGTAAAAGTATTTTAAGAAACATCCAACGATGAATAACTAACCTTGTTATTAGTGACGTTCCTTAGTTTTCAGTACATTACTTCCAGTCCATTTGTTTCAGTTTCACAGTTGTTGTATTTGTTGTATATTCATCCTCTAAAGTTTTAAATCGCCTGAGCCGGCCGCGGTGGCCGAGAGGACTGAGGCGCTTCAGTCACGGTCTGCACGGCCACTACGGTCGGGGGTTTGAATCCCCCCTCGGGCATGGATATTTGTGCCGTCTGTAGTCTTAGCTAGTTCATAAGTAGTTTGTAAGTTTAGGGACTGATGGCCCCGTATTCGAGTTCCATAAGCTCTACAAACATTTGAACATTTTTTGAGCTACAGTTACGGTCTGCACGGCCACTACGGTCGGGCATGGATATTTGTGCCGTCCTTAGTCTTAGTTAGTTCATAAGTAGTTTGTAAGTTTAGGGACCGATGACCCCGTAGTTAAGTCCCATAAACTATACAAACAAACAAGTATTAAATCGCCTGTGAATGCCATTAACACATTCCTCCTAGACCTACGCTGACATTATAGCAGTAGTAAACAAATTTAATGTGGTAGAGTGTGAGTTGTAATGTGCTGTGTGTTATTATCTAACTAGCTAAGTGACTGAAACTCGTGTACTACGTATGCCTATTTCAGGTGAGAAGGTCACGGTACAACTTCGAGCTATTCTCGCCTGAGGTAGTGTATGTAAGTTTAGTTGTAGTCTTATTTTTACGCGATGAATGTGTTACCCAGTTTGTGACACAACACTACATTATATTCAGAAGCTGTCCGTTTATCTAATTACTGGTGGTCGCGGTGTATTCTGTATAATAACTTACATATATACTACTTTGTCTTAGAAAAATTAACTGCTGATTTAGGATTTGATACACGTAATACATCAATTTTATCTTGTAGCGCAGTCTGATATGAAATAATTGACGGTAAGTACAGTAATTCTTGCGCACATAGATACCGAGAGAATACATCAATATGCCACAGCCTGCGTTCGAGGGGCACCGTTGTTGTGCATCAGTCGTGGCAATCGAACGGGTATCTATTATGTCTGGCGTGTCACACGTGGTCTAATGGAAAGGTCACCCTAGGGATTGGTAGGCAGCGAAAGACTTCCGGGGGGACTGATTGATAAACCTCCCCGGTTTGTCTGGGTGGAGTCATCCCAGATGTGGAACGGGTCCTTCTAGATGCAATGAAGAGTTAGGTAGCGTCAACTGCAGTGTGTCGCTTTGGATAGGAAGGGATTCTCTCTCTAGTTTTGAGTAGCTATCTGAAGCGGTAAAGACGCCATTCGTGCTTGCAAGATGGAGACGGAGTTCACCAACTGCAGGATAGTTGACTGGACCGACAGCGGACCTCTAGTACACAGCTTAGTGGGGGTCTGAACCAGAGGCCCAGACGGTTCTGTGACCACGTAGGATGCAGATTCCGCGACTTACGCCATCGGGTGGTGGGATTCCGGGTTCCGCTGAATAGGTCAGGTATCCACTACAGTCAAGAAGCGGCGACACTGTAGCGGGGGCTGTGTGGAGTAGAGAAAGCGTTTTTTTTCACATTGTCTCGGGAACACACAAAAAGAGTTTCAATCTCAAAGCGTACTGGTGACAGACAGCTCAAACACAGACCTAAAACCCATAGGTCTAACGGATGTGAATTGCCGTAACTGTGTGGGGAAAGTACCAGAGTTCAAAGCGCTAATAGAAAGTACTGATGCTAAAATCATTATAGGTAGCGAAAGCTGGCTGAAGCCGAAGATAAAGTGTCTTGCTGCGAAGCGCGCGGTTGCTCGCTGTTGGAGCTTCGAGTCCTCCCTCGAGCATGGGTGTGTGTGCTGTCCTTAGCATAAGTTAGTTTAAATAGTTTGTAAGTCTAGGGACTGATAACCACAAAAGTTAAATTCCTTAGACTTACAAACATTTGAATATTCTTAACTTCAGCTGAAATTTTCAAATGTTCAACTGTTTGTAGAGTCTATGGGGCTTAACTACGGGGTCATTAGTCCCTAAATTTACAAACTACTTATGAACTACTTACAACTAAGGACGGCACAAATATCCATACCCGAGGAGGGATTCGAACCCCCGACCGTAGTGGCCATGCAGACCGTGACTGGAGCGCCTCAGTCCCCTCAGCCACCGCGGCCGGCGATGAAATTTTTACAAATGGTGTTCTGAAACGATAGATTGAATGAAGTAGGTGGTGGCATATTTATTGCTGTCACGAACGGTTATCTCGTAACGAAACTGAAGAAGATAAACCATGTTAGTAGGTATGGGTAGAGATTATACCTGACAACCCGAATAAATTAATAATTGGTTCTTTTTACCGACCGCCAGTCTCAGACGATTCGATTGCAGAAATGTTCAATGAATGCTTTGAACAAATTTCAAAAACGTACCCAAAGCATACAGTGTTAATTAGTGGTGACTTTATATTATCCTCGATATATTCGTAAATATATTTGTTTGAAACCGTAGGCAAGCATAAAACATCTTCCGAAATTGTATTGGACGCATTCTCCGAAAAATATTTCGCGCACTTCGTTCATGAACCTAGTAGAACAAAAGTGGTTGTCAAAACATACTTGACGTCCTAGGAACAAATAATCCAGAGCTAATAAAAAGCTTTAAAACAGAGATTAGTGAACGAAGAGATGTCATAACGACTGAATGTCGAAATTCTCACATGCACAAAATTAACGAAAAAGTTTTATTTTATTTTATTTTTTTAAGCAGATTAAACATGGATTAACACTTTCCTGCGTGGGAATCTCCAGCTTTTCCAAACTAACAATGTGAGTGTATATCAGAAGTGACTTTCATTCAAAGAAATAATATCAGCAGCGACTGAGAAAATTATATCAAACAAACAACCGATGCGCCGTGGTACATAAAACACTTTAGAACACTGTTGAAAAAACAATGATAACAGCATGCCAAATTTAAATAGACAGAAATTCCCCAAGACTCGCTGTATCTACTCGAAATTTAACTTGAATTTCAATGCGAGAAGCTCATAATAGTTTCATAACGTAACCCTGTAATGTCATTTGGAAGAAAATCCGAAGAAAACTCAGTCAATACCTTCACCACGCGATAGAAAAGATGTGCGCTGAGCAAGGTATGAAGGAGAGCATGGAGAAATTTGGAGGAGGAATTAAAGTTCAGGAAGAAAAAAAAAAAAAAAAAAAAAGAAAACTTGACATCGTAGTTGCATCAGAAATATCAAAGGATCTGGAAGAGCAAATGAATCGATTTGGCAGTCTATTGAAAGAAATGTATAAGAAGAAACATTAACAAGATCAAAAGAAGGGTGATGGAATGTAGTCTAAGAAAATCATGCAATGCTGAAAGAATAAAATTAGATAACGAGACATTGAAAGCCGTAGATGGGTGTAGTTATTGGCGTTGCAAAATAACGTACGATGGCCGAAGTAGAGAAGATATAAAATAGGGAATGACAATGGAAACAGAAGCCTTTTTAAGATAAATTTGTATACATATAATGTTCATCCAAGTGTTAAGAAGTTAATTGTGATCGCATTTATCTGGAGTAGTCTTGTAAGTGGAACGTAACGGGCTAGCCTGCCTGCTCATTTCACCAATTGAAACGAAACGTGCCGATGCCTTGCTCGCTTCACTACAAAGTTCTGTTTGACGTTATCTTGTTATCTCGGGGTATCGTGTAACTTCTGGTAACTTAGCATCTGCATTAACAATACTGCAGCAACATCTAGATTACGTTGATTGCGAGCAGCTGAACTCATTTATTGTGTACACTACTGGACTGAAATTACGAAGAGCAACACCAGGTAAGTTTGAATCAGAAATTTAATTGCACACTTCTAACAATTAAATATCAATGTCCTGACGGGCATAGTGACTGCCTCGAAATTTGAATCAGAACTGCGCTCCTACGTCATCTGCGGGCTGCCCTTATATACCATTCCCAACAATGCCCAGCAGTGTGCGAATGGTTAAAAATGCAAATATTAAATTAAAAATCTCTTATCTGAATAATAATAACATTTCATATTCTGCAAATCAAGCTGAAATAGACTTCATCTTTTAATAACATTTAAACCCTCGTAACTATTTCTAATAACTGAAAATACGAGTATACCTAAATATGAAAAGTAACAATGACTATCACATTTATCGTAATAACATGGAAAATATTAATAAGAAACTGTTCCTAAAATTTACGTTTATATTACTCGCAAGTATGATTAATTCTACAACAATATTGACTGCAAAGAATGGTGTATTTGCAAAGTTTATCTACACAGTGGATTTGCCTGTTATGACTTATTTTGTTATTCTATCAAAAGTTAATCTAAAAATGGATATAAATAAAAGTTTACATGCTGACATAATTGTATTCTTCTTTATTTTACATTAAATTAAATTGATATTCAAGCTAAAATACATGACGTCTTTTTAGTCAACCATGTGCTCATCTATATTTGAAGATTTACATCAAACTATTACACAGTTTACGTTCCTACCAATGGACAGGATATTTTATATTAGTAATTAACTTTTGATAATACTTAGATGATCCACTGTGTACTTTGATAAATTATGTTGCCATTTGTTTACTATTTCCTCTAGTGTGACAAAACATTAGTTTGACAAGAAAATGTGGTGGTAACTGTCTTTAAATATTACTATGGTCTTGCCTGTTAGATATAAGGGAGTGAAACGTGGACGGTAAAGCCGTTCAGAGAGATAGTTTTCGAAATTTGATGCTACAGAGGGATTCTAAAGATTAGAGGGGTAGATCACGCGACACATGAGAAAGTATGCCACGATAAATGAGTGACGATGGGGAAAGTCACTATGTTAGCAGTGTTTGGATAAGTTGAGAATTTGCGTCTGACGAGAGGCATGCTGGGGTAGACGGCGCAGCCTCGGTGAGCACTGTTGTCTCAAGTAGCGTAGTGAGAAACGCGTGCAACTGCCAAGCAAGCAAGAAGAATTTTCAACGCTCACTGGCTGTTAACGTCGCAAATCATTTTGTGTGTTGACGTTTATGATCGTCTGCTGGCGTAGAAATCGCACCTGCTAAGTCGGCATACGGGTTACATTGTGTGATGTCGCGAATGTTTGGACACCCTATATTGTGATACGTATGTTTCATTAGGTATGAATCTGATACCAATAGTACACGTCTACAATGTTTTTATCATCCTACCCGTCAATAAACCGACCTTGTCTTGGAGGGCTTTGCTATTATTTCCCTGTGGTACGTTTGCAGAATTTAGATGGCATTTCTCCTACCTAACTTGTGCAGAAGTGCCGATAAAGCAATCATTTACACTTCCAAGCACGCAACGCAACCCGCGTCTTTTCATGTCTGTTGCATAAACCTTGCACAACGGTGCCTTTTTTAATGCCAAGCATTGTAACTTAATGTCGAACGATATTTATGACGATGCACCCAAGAGGAACGGCCAAACTGCTCTAGTTTGTATCTTGAACTGCTGCAGATGCTAGAAAATAGGGGGCTAGTTAAGGGAACATTGGTAGCTTAAATAGCAATGACGGGAACGTGAATGGGCTTTTCTATCGAGAGCTGGCGTGGGAAGTGTCACTAGCGAGCTTTCACAGGGCGCTCACACACTGCGCGTAGGCAGAGGACGGTGAGTAATGGTGCAGCAGCGCATGCAACTAAAGTGAAGGCCCGAACGGAGCGGGCCGGCGCACTTTCTACCGTCTTACTCCGCGGAGCTGTGCGGCGAAGGCGCTGGCAGTAGCGAATAGCGAGCTCTCCGTGTTGAGAAATCTCCAACATGTTAGTACCAGTACTTATTTATAATGAAGCACCACATGAAATGTAGAGACAGGAATTCTGAAAAATGTAATGTCATTTGTGCAGTGTCCTTAAAAGTGTACCCAAATAATAAAAGAAATGGAACTCTTTAATGGATTCACTAAAGTCGTGTGTTATGCCACATATATTTCTACTCATTAAGTTTCGAATCCTAAACAATTAATTAATACAGGTAACACATTTCAGTATTAAAATAACTTCAATATTGAAACACGCCCACTGGATGTGTGATCGTGATACATTTTAAGTTATTCATTACTCTTAAGTGTTTGTCCGCCATTAATATTGTCTATTTGTATGTCAATTACTTTATTCTTTTATTAATGATAATGCCCTATGTTTATATATGTTTCCACCGGTGTGATTGAACATGTTTGTTCATGTGAATGTGGAAGGTTGCTTTTAATATTGACTGACTGTCGCACAATGACTTACGTCGCCCCATCGCGCTTTAGACCTCGTTTACTTCAGTTAAGAACGCATGGCTTCAATGGTCGTCTGCATTGGCGTCTGCTGGATGGCCAGAGACAAGCTTACTTGGCAAGGTGGCGAGGTGGCCTGTTCTTAGTGTAGTACTAACATAGTCCTGGTCGAAAGAGGTGACAAAAGAGACCTCTCTGAAGCTCTAGAAGAGGGTATTATGTTCTTCAGGTAGCAAGGGGTTGGTAGGCACTATGCTCTGAACGCGCTCTGTACGGCTTTTAGCTCGCTTTACATCCAGTGTGTGGTGGGGAAGGCTTTTGGCATGGCCTTTGGTTCCACTCTTGTTGCGACCATCAAAGTAAGTATGTCATGGAATCATGCTGAGGGGATGGCATGCTGTTAGAACTTTGCTTTCTTTGTGATTAGGCAGTCTTGATTTATCAGTGATAGTTTTCTTGAGTAATTCTTTCGCTATGCGAGGTGAACTCGAGTAATTCAGTTTAGATTTAGTATTTGCATTCTCATTCCGGTGATAATTACGTGTTCGGTTTTCTCAAGCTAGAATACACGTGTGTGGCCTTCAGCTTTTGTGTAAACTAAGTATGTTTGAATTTCCTTTCTATCTTTTTTCTTTTTTTCAACTAAGGTTTCCATGTCATGTCTGTATCTGCGAGTATGCTAAATATTTCTCAGATTTGCACCAAGTGCTTTTGTAATGATCTTTACTTCTGTCTACAGCCATTCTTTTACGAATACTAGCTTTCTTCTATTTGAATTCTCGTGCATGCTTTACTTGCTTATTCTAAATTAATTTATTTTTGTAAATCCTATGTAATTCACGGTGGTCGCACATTACATGGTACTTACGGATAGTATGCCGCTGCCTCCCTGCACATGAGTTCGTTTGGTGTATAGTGTTATTTTAATTTCTGCTTCAAGATACCCGCCATCTCATCAAAACGCCACCAACTCTTCGTTTTGCTGCTGCTATCAAGTGTTGCCACATGAATAATGTTTCACATGCATTATGCATTTGTCTGTGAGTGAATGAATGTGCTTTCCTTTATCCACTGTGTATTTGCAAATTTCCTCCCATGTTACCTCTATATTCAAAGAAGGGCAGAAACAATTTTATTATGGGCAGTAACTTTATGATTTCTTCACTTTTGTACAATGCGTTATTTATTGTGCTTAACATGGTCTCGCCATATTTATTTGCTTGTTAAATTTATTGAATAGATAATGATTTAAAGTATCAAACCTCTGTTTTATAATTTCATGCTACCCGTCCCATGTTTGATTATCTATTCCTTTTTTAACATTAATTTTGTGTTTGTTAAAACGTTGGCTGCTCCCTGAAGGAGTGAGCAGTTAGATAAATTTCCGTTGAGCCAGTACTGTGGCCACTAATAAAGTAATTTAGAGGAGCAGTGAGCGTTTTAACTTGCATTTGCAGATCTCTACTGCCCGAGATCTCACTTAGAAAACTTAACAAGCTACTTTCAATAAATTCACCTCTGGTTACACCAAAGATTGTATTCACTTCTTGCCGCACATTCTACATGTTTTGTGTGATTGAATCAGTTTGTTGGTTGGTTGGTTGTTTGGGATAGGGGCACCAAACTGCTAAGATGGGGAGGGGAAGGAGTGAGGATAGGAAAGGAGGTGAAGGAAAAGGAAATGCAGAAATGCAGTCCAGGGAGGAAGGAAAGAAGAAAGACTGCATTCGCTCAGAGCCCCAGGCTCGCCATACACGTACTTACAAAAGAACCGTGAGCCCCGTGGAGGGCACGGTTGCGTCTGTGACATCTCTGATGTGTTGATGCAAAGGCTCAGTATCAGCGATCACTGTTTTGTACAGAGTGTCTTTCACAAAACCCCAGAGAAAGGAAACAACATCATTGGCCAGGTGGGAATGGCTGCGTGGTCATGCTACAGACATGACGGCCACAGCCACAGGAGGTTCGAGACCACCCTCAGCAAGAGTGTGTGTGTTGTCCGCAGAGTAAGTCAGTTTAAGTAGATCGTGAGCCAAGGGACTGATGCCCATAGCAGTTTGATCCACTAGGCTTACAAACATTTGAACATTCCAAAATCATCGTCATCATCACTGTCTGTTTGTTTGTTAAGCTTAAGGGACTTAACTGTGGGGTCCCTAAACGTACAAGCTACTTATGAACTACCTTATACTAAAGACGACATAAACATCCATGTCCGAGGGGTGATTCGAACCCCCGAAGGGGAATAGTCTCGCGCATCGGAGCATAGCGACTCAATGTGCTTGGCCACTTCGCCACGGCGTCGTCATCATTCCTCCATTCGAGCCAAGTGTGGGAACAAACAAACCTCTATCGTAAACTTTTCTTGCCACCACTCTTCCTTAAGTATCTTCTACCAGTCTGTTTTTCTCTTGACCATGTCCTTTTCTATTTGTCTTAGTCGGCTATCCCTCGGTCTCTTACTAACAAATCCCATTGTAATTAGGTGTCCTTAGAGGCTCCATTCTCATGACATGAGCAAACCATTGCAGTCATGATTTATTCAGTGAATCAAGTACACCCCGTTGGTTTTCCAGATGAAGTTGGATAGTTTTATTTCTGATTTATTCCTCCTGGTTTTATGGATACTAGATCGAAGGAATGGCATATCTCTGGCTAGTATACTGCTGGTAGCTCGTCTTATTAGCGTTGATGCTTCTAGTCCTTATGTGAAGAGGGGAAGAAAATAGATTTTATACAGCGATAGTTTTGGTGCCTGGGGGAAGCTTTTATATCGCAGTAGGTGAGGTACCCAACTACTGAAGTCTGTCGCCACCTTGCCTCTGCTGTTAACATGCTGCGTTACTCTGTTGTCAGCTGGAAGTATGCTGCCAAGGTATTAAAATGTTGCACAGGTATTACGTCCTGATATCCCAATTTCAAGCTGACTGTATCATTACTCCTACACTGTTTTTGAAACGCTTACTTTGAGTTCAAGCTTTGGAACGCTTTCTTCTAACAGTTCAATCACTCCTGTACTTCAACCTCTTAAAGAAAGGAATATAAGGACATTGTATTGGTTACTCTCAGGAACCACTGAATTTGATCGAGTTTATCAGTTCTCCCGCTAGGGATCGTTTTATTGAGAAAATCGTGAACTTCTAGAGCCCAGTGAGTTGGAGCACCAGCTTGCTGAAAGATGACAGTGTCTGTAGCCGGAGAACGGCGTAATGTCCAGGTTCCATATGTCTGCATAGTCTCCTCCGAAACGGACGATCTGCCACTGCTTGTCCTTTTCCGAACCGACGCCATTGCTAAAAATGTTCCCATCCATGTTCAGATTCACTTCACTTCACCTACCACCTTTCCGTTATGAGATACAGACTCCGTTGATCTGTAATAGGTCATTTGGTTTCTGCTAGACCCAAAATACACTGAGCTTTCTTAGTTTGCATAGTGTTCATGAAGCGCTCCTTGTGGCTACAATGTTAAATGAGAGGCAGCGTATTAGAGCGATAACATTATAAAAAGGGAAACAAAAGAAGGAAAACATACAAGCGTTTTCTTGAGCAGGTACTTACACTTGTGTAATCCACATTGCGATCTACAGGTATGACAGGTAGCATATCTTATCTCCTGAGAAGCGAGTAGTCAAACATATTTTGTGGAAGAATGTGACTAATTGAAACTTACAAGTAAGTATCATAAGAAAATATTTTTTGATAAATCAGTGCATTAGAGTGTTGAGATGGCACATTTGCACAAGTAGCTTCGACTGTAAAAGTCTCAGTCAGTCTCAAATTCGTCAGTGATACTGCATACTCTTAACAACATATTTGCATAGCCTTCCAACGATCAAGATACGATTAGTGAGATGTCAATCAGGAGGGACGTAAGTGGATAGTAAACACAAATGCAAGCAGAGCAGCGAGGTGCAACAGGAATTACTGCAGTCTTTTACAGAAACACAGACATGTATCTTGAAACTGATCTGGAAAACTGCCAAGACATTAGCATTTTATGTCACGAAAATCTGCTTTTTTACATCCTTGTAAAATATTTTTCAGCATCCACGGTCCTGTGGCTGAACTATTTTACTAGTAAACAAATGTTGGAGATGTCTTCCACTTGGTAATTTACTTCTCTGGTGTTATTATATCTTTCTTAAATTCCTGGTTGTTACATACTCATTGCACTTGTTAAGAAAGATCTCTACAATAAATCAAAAAGGTCCTCGAGAAAGTCAGGTTTTCCGCCCGCCACTTTCGCAGCAAGTAAATTGCTCCCGGAGCAATAAATTTTAGGTCTGACGTACACGGAATATGCACCTCTTCCCAGCCAGGAGCGAGTTACGACTGCCTCTGACAAGATGCATATAGTTGCCTGCTGTAAGTTTCATGACTGAAACCTGTTACTATCTCACGGGCAAATAATCAGCAAGTAGCCTTCTTAAGATATCTTATTTATATCCACCATGTTCGGCAGGAACCAGTTGAGGAGCAAGGCTCCGTGGTCACATGAGGAGTTAGTACATGAAATTGGACAGAAGTGAAGCAGTAGATAAAATATAGTCTACAATTATTGCTATAGTGACTATACTTTCGGACATATCCGAAAGAAGAGACACAATATCAATAATTGTAAAATATGCAACCAACAGGCAGTTGCCAATTTCACTGCGGACGCATTCGAACGCTCGATCCCTTGCGGGTATCCAGTATAGGCTGCAATCAAGAGGAATCAATGGGCAGGAGGCTACAAGTTGAGAATTTGGGATGAAAGGTAAGCGTGCCAGGATAGCCTAATTAAGGCTAATTCAGGTTAAGGCGACCGCTTGTCCGAAGCGGGAAATCCGGACTCGAATCCTGGTCCAGCACCAATTTTCAATTTCGCCGTAGAATTTATTTCAACGCCCCGAAAATGTTTGTTAAGCTTAAGGGACTTAACTACGGGGTCATCAGTCCCTAAACTTACAAACTACTTATGAACTACCTACAACTAAGGACGGCACAAATATCCATTCGAACCCCCGACCGTAGTGGCCGTGCAGACCGTGACTGGAGCGCCTTAGTTCCCTCGGCCACCGCGGCCGACTCAATGCCCCGAGATGCTCGAAATGTTTCAATAGTTCGAAATTGTAGAATTTAGTCTCACTGAACCATTTTATAATCTGAGAACAAGAGATTTCGCTGTCCTTCTGCCGAGGGAACAACAGTGAACATTAAAGAATTAGTGACGTTATCGACTGATAATTAGCCGTTCACTTATTACAGCTCTTCACGGTCAAATTCTTTATAAAACACGAACAGTAGAAGGTAAAGTTGTTCTTAAGATAAAGGTTCCCCAAAAAAGTGCTTTACCGAATTGGAGCTGGTGTACTCTTGCATAAGATTCACTCTCGATTTAAATCTAGACTTTACAGTAAATAGTCTGAGATTCCCACCGAGTTACGCGTGGCCGGCCGCGGTGGCCGAGGTGACTGAGGCGCTCCAGTCACGATCAGCACGGCCACTACGGTCGGGGGTTCGAATCCCCCCTCGGGCATGGATATTTGTGCCGTCCTAGTTCGTAAGTAGTTGATAAGTAGTTTGTAAGTTTAGGGACTGATGACCCCGTAGTTAAGTCCCATAAGCTTAACAAACATTTGAACATTTGAGTTACGCGTGGATGGACGAAGATAAAATACGCAACAACCTATCTTAATCTAGGTTCTGATTTCGTGAGCTGCTTAAAATATTATTTTCATCGATAAATTATGTTGATAAACTTGTTGTTGAGTGCTCCAATCACGCACAAATTCAAGAATTAGCACACAATTTACTGTTACAGCCAGTAAACAATGGAAAATCATATTTTTCTTTTTTAAAGAAATCAGTTACCAGAGACTGAGATATCATTGTCGTCGGTACTCGTGTTAGTAGCTAGTAACCTGTTCAAGAAATATAATGATACGTCTCATCTTTTGGTCTTGTGCGCTCTACAGTGAATTTCAAAGCGCATATACTAAAACTGTCCTTGCTTTCCATGCACGCCAAAGTACATCGATGTTATAAAATTGGTATCATATTTCAGTGTAATAACGTGTATAATTCTGAAATTAATAAATTTACTCATTTACACTTTGTGTGACCCTGGTCTCGTAACTGCTCCGGTATTTTTTCTCTTTCTGCTGCAGCCTACCACACATTAAGCCTGTCGACCTCTTGTAGACCTGTCTCTTGTTCAAATGCTGTGCCTTGCTCTCTCCTACCTATCTTCCCCCGTCCTTCGGGTTTATAAGGACATTTATGGACTCTCCTTTTCTTCCTGTTGTTAATATGTTCTTTCCACTTTCGTTTAGGCAATTTATTGCACATATGTTCAGTTACTGTCTAATGTTTTCGTTAGGAATCGTGACCGACTTAGTGCAACATTCCAATGCTCTGAATAGTTTAATTTCACACCCATGAATATGGCTAAAATTTGTCACTTTTTACAGCCAGAATTCACTTCCATACAGCAGAATAGACATAGGTACGAACTAATAGAAGGCAAACACATATATATATATCTAAACACTCAGAGGACGGAGCTGCGGTACGCGAAGCCTATATAAGTTAAAAGGTATCTGACGCAGATATGTGTTTTTTTTTTGTTTTTTTTTTGTTTTTTTTTTGTTTTTTTTTTTTTTTTGTACTTATTCGTTGTTTGATCATGATCTTATTTGTTCATTACATAGTTAGTGATTTACTTATTTTCAAATCAATTTCAGTCATACTTTTAAAATATCAATGTGAATAGGGTGGTTGGGAGAGGGTTTCATATGATGTTCCTTTTGAGGAAATTTGCGTAATGTTTATGGTAATTGTTCATCTGGAGTAATGTTGGACATAGGTCTAAAAGTCACCTTCACTTATCTCCTTATTTGGTAATATGTAAAACACCGTGTGCCCCTTTAACCAGTTCAATGATGTCGTCCACTGCTTGTAGGTTTTGCTGGTGTGCAGTGCCTGTGCCTTGTTATATACGTGTGTAAGATTTAAGCAACCGTTGTCGGTTGGTAATGTCAATGGTTCATATTTTATTTTAAATATATAACCACGGTTGGCAAAGTGACCAAAGGCAGCCAAAATTCTGTTGGCGACATCTCGTGGCATTGGCAGGACCTGTGCTACGTAATTTATTTTAGATGTTAAATAAATATTGACCAGTGCCACTCTCTGTAGTTCATCTAGTTTCCTGAGATTGTGTTATTGTATGCTGGCACGAACAGTGTTAAGTATCCTCCTGTAATTTATTGCAATTGTGTGCCGAATGTTTCGCGTGTATTCTATTCCAAGTCATTTTATAATGCTCGTCTCCTTAATTTGTCCTTGGATGGGAGCTCCTAATCCGCGTCCGATGTTCATTACTGCAGACTTTTTCTGTTCAGTTTTGCCCCGGGTGCGAGTTCGTATTTTTGTATTATTTCTAGTGCCTTTATGATCTCATTGTTATCTTTTACCAGAATCATGACGTCATCAGCATATGCCCTAATGACAACTTTCTGACCATTCGTTATTATGCCTTGCAGATTTTGGCGTAAACTTAAAATTAACGGTTCAATGGCTATCGCAAACAGTGACATAGAGAGAGGACATCCTTGTCTCCCTGATCTGTTTATTATAATTGGTCTGCTGGATTGGCCAATAACCACGATTCTCGATGTAGAGTGGTTTAAGTAGTTCTTAATAATAGCGATATAATGCTACAGAAAATTAATGGCGCACGTAACAAATGTTTGTATAGCTTATGGGACTTAACTACGGGGTCATCAGTCCCTAAAATTACAAACTACTTACGAACTAGCTAACACTAAGAACGGCAAAAATATCCAAGCCCGAGGGGGGATAAGAACCCCCGCCCGTAGAGGCCGTGCAGACCGTGACTGGCGCGCCTCAGTCCCCTCGGCCACCGCACGTAACGTGGAAGAGGTAATCATGGCTAACTCTATCAAATGCTTTCTCGAAATCTAAGGAGACCAACGAACATTTAATTTTACAGACTTCAGCAATTGAAATAATGTCTCTATAGTCGGTAACTGTGTGGTGAATGGATAGCTCTTTTCCAACGCTCGATTGATAAGCGCCAGTGACAGTGTTCAGGACTGATTTTAACATCTCATTGATGATGCGTGAAAATATTTTATAATCGCAATTCAGTAAAGTGAGAGGTCTAAAATTTGATCCTCATCCTCTTCCTCTGTTCGTTCTGTTAACAATGTGGCTGCTTCTTCCTGGTCGGGCTTCCGGGTGAGTCCTGTTGTTAGTTGATTCTGCGATGTTACATCCGTTGTTGCATTGCCAAATAGAGCGTGTACTACTGCTACAATGGTAGATTGTCACACTTTAACTGACTTTGAACGTGGTGTTATTGTCGGCGCACGAGAGACGGGACATAGCATCTGCGAGGAAACGATGATGTGGGGATTTTCCCGTACGACCATTTCACGACTGCACTGCGAATATCGGAAATTGAGTATAACATCAAATCTCTGACATCGCAGCGGCCTGAAAAAAAATCCTGCAAGAACTGGAGCAATGACGACTGAAGACAATTATTTAACGTAACAGTAGCCCAGCCATTCCGCAAGTTTCTGTCGATTTCAATCCTGGCCATCGAGAAGTATCAGCGTACTGTCGTCGATATGGGCTTCCGGAGCCGAAGGACCATTCTCGTAACCCTGCTGACTACACGTCACAAAGTTTTACGCCTCGCCTGTGGCCGTCAACACCGACATTGGACCCTGCATGACTGGGAATATCATTCTCAAACCTTTTTGTTAATGAATCCGTTATTTTATGTAATAATTCTTATTTATTTGCAAACTACAGCCTATGCATAGTGATTTTAACTACAGGACCACAGGTAAAGATAATATCTGCAACTAAGATAATTTTGTGGCATGAAAGCAGACATGTATTATTCGAACCTAAAATATCGAGCCAAACTTGTAAATCTGAACCGTAAATACCATAATACGTAGGTTCTTACAGCGTTCTTAGCTGTGATGATAAATACGGTGAAGGAAACTGCGAAAGTCACAGATGCCACGAGCTTGTAAGTCATTTTCAGCCAGGTGTGCAGACACTTTTCATCCATGACTTAAGTCTTAACAGCCGGGAAGTCTTTCAGGTAGAAAGATGAATGTACAACAAAGTGATCCTAATGAAGAGTCAGTTTTTACCATTTGAGACACGGAATTACAAAGAGTATTTCTATTGAAATAACGATCGATGAGGCATTGAAAAACACTTTCACGTAAGTTAAAGTTTCGACCACAGCCTTCATCAGAAAATGATACACATACATTCACACAATCACTCAGACATAACTCTTTTTTGGAAGAGGGAGGAAATGTGTGCAGTGGGAATGACTGAGAAGGTAATAATTGAAACCTGCATCAATAATCCGGGCCGTAACATAGCTTAGTGTTGTGAGCTGACGGGAACGTTTGTCGTGATTCAGATATGCGAGCGAGTGCAGTTTTAAAGGCGATGAGGAATGTACAGCGAAAGATAAAAACATTTAACCGAGTAAAGACAAGTTAGAGAACAGCAACAAAGGAAGAAACACCGAGTTTGGAATAGAACAAAGACCGTTCGGTAATATCTGATAATGGAAAGTCCAGGTTGGAATGTCAATAATAAAGGAGACGTAAAGACAATTGCAGAGCCGCAGACGGGCATGTAGAATAGACAGTCACATTCCCACGTCTTTAAATTATGGGCCCCAGAGTTGTGTCCGAGTTATTGTGTGAATGTATGCGCATCTTTTTCTGATGAAGGCTGTAGCCGAAAATTTAAAGATGAGTGAATCTGACTGTTCCACGTGCCTGTCTGTAGCTCAGCAATTTTCTATGCATTGCAGTGGCACAACCATGGGGGAGGGGGGGGGGGGGTTAATGGGGCTGAAGCCCCCCAGCACCTTCCAAAGATTTTTCAGTTTCATTATTTTTTATTGTTTTCATTTTTTATTTTCTTGAGCTAGTCGGCATCGGAAATTTTAAATAACACACATGTAATAAATCACAACGTAACTATAATTTGCAAGCACAAGTGAACGTGATAATGGGTCGCCAACGTGATGCCACCACTGAGAACGTGTGCTGCTGTTACTGTGAGTGGTTTTAATGCCGCTGCGACCAGCTTTGTTGCTGCCGCTATTGTTACTGCTATGCTGAAGTTACGAGCCGATTGTTCATATGCGGCGACCCGCAGCTTAGCAGGTCAGCGGCGCCACCGAGTGGAATCTTATTAACAACAATAGTGTTATTTTAGTTCAATTTTTACACATAGAGTCTCATGTTAATTAAACTGCAAAGACCTTTCTCTTTGACTAGTAACATAGAAGCTGAATAATTATTTTACGAGCTGATTGTATACTCTGCAATTCCATCATGTTGCTCCCCTTCCTCTTTCAAATTAATGCAAGCCTACTCATTTTATTTCTTGTGCATTTTTCTTTCAAAGTGTAATTGGTTCAATTATAAAAAGTGTAAAAGTAAGTCATAGATTAATAAATTCAATAGGCTTAATTTTTTAAAAAATGAGCCCCCCATCCCACCCCCCCCCCCCCCCCCGAGAACCAAATCCTAGCTGCGCCACAGATACGGCGAGTTGCTACCTATCCTCTATTACTGACATCACATCATGGTCTTTCCACGTTCAACTGCAATAAATTATATGAGGTAGAAAGTAAGAACAAATCTCATAAAAACAAGACAATTACTGAAATGAATAATATCGCAGACACCCTCCAAAATTTAAACATGTGATGGAGAACATATAAACATACACAGTGTTGGTTTACAGATACAGACTGTCAGGGCCGTCTTAAGCCATGCAGGGGCCTCTGGACACTCAGTGTTTTGGGGCCCTTAAAAAAACGAAATGAATGAATCAGAATGGTGTACATTTATTCAGTGACTTAACTGGTTAAAATTTATAAACCAAATACTAATTATTAGTTCCACAAATTAGTCTGTCATTAAAATTAATGATTTCTTTAAAGATTTCCAGAATACAAAATATACAGTTGGTGAAGTATGTGTCTTTCTTTGCAGGTGACTGATTAGGGGGCCCTACAACAAAACAGAAATTTCCTTTGAATGAACTCATCAGAACGATGTACATTTGTTTTTCAATTTATTGGTTATTATGGTTAGAAATACACAAATAAAATACTCGTGATAAACGTTTTGCAAATTGGACTTGCTGTTAAAGCTCTTTCGGGATTTCCGAAATGCAAAATCTTCTATTATGTCTTCAAAGTCCAACTGTTGAAGGACGTCACTTTCTATGCACATTATTGACAAATTAGTAAGTCGTTCTGTAGCACAGTCGTTCGTAATTCATTTTTGATTCTCATTAATTGGGAAAATGAACACTCTCCACTGCAAGTTGTTACCATTAGACAAATAAATGTCCGCGTAGCAACTTCTACATTCGGAAAGGTTTCTTCTACTGTATGTGAGAATGATATAATTAGCCCTGGGGATTCATTTGGAATGTTTTTCAAATATTGTGTTAAATGAAAACATTCTGATATGAGCTCATCAGCATTAAAGTCTGCATGATAAAATTCTGCAAAATCTTTGCACATGTTTCTCAACTGTTCAGAATCGATTTGCTTTAATTGAGGAAGGAAAATAAACTGTTTCTCGTATGCTTCTGAAAGTCGCTTCAAACTAGAATCCAATGTATCGATTATACGCAGAAAAACGTCTACACCAAATTTTTCTTTGGCACTCAGCTGGACAGTCTATGTCGAATCTTCGGAAAAAGTGATGTGCCTACTGCAAAGTCTCGTCCATTTGGAATCACTCTTACAGTTAGCACCTGGATTTTTCTCTTTGACTGAAGATTTATACTTCTTGCAACATAATTCATCAATGATTCCCTGTGCTGTAAAAAGTTCTCGTTCTCCTTTAATAAGTTGTTTATATGCTTACAATCTTTGTACCCCTTGTAAGAACTCAAATTATTGCCGACAGTGTTATTGAGTAGACGGCAACAATAACAGTACACAGATTTCATGGATGGTGAATACAGAAGCCACTTTCTTTCCACACACTCACCATTCGTCAATTTGTGAGTCAAAACAGTCCTAGTTAATTTTCTGGTTTTTGTTTTATCACTTATATCAGCAAAATGTGTAGTGGTTTCTGAGAAGTAGCTATTTATGTTGTGAAAAAAGTCTGGGCCCTTGTGAATCCAAATATCACGTACTTCTTCCGTTAAAATTTCATCGCGGTACTTACCAGGTCGTGAGATATGTTTTCTAACATACTTCTGTCTGGTGAATTCAAGTGGCTGGAGAAGGAAAAAGCATGCTGTGATGTGTTATCCTCTATGTTAAACATGGGCACCGTTTCTAAGCTTTGAGATTTAGAGATATGTTGAGATGATGAGATAGATGAATCACTCTGCCTGTTAGTTTCTTTAACAGTGAAAATGAAGTAAGTTTAGGTAGTCTGTTGATGGTTTCTTTTTCAATTGCAAATGTTTTTTTCTTTTTTCTGAGCCACTTAAGTATGTTCTTTTTGACATTGTTGAAAGACACTACAAAAATATCAAGACGACACTGCCAAGTAAACAGAGTGAATCGCGTAAATCGCGTAAAATCAAATGGCGCTTCGAAGCACCCCGATAAAGAACTATCGCTTCGTAAGGTAGAAACTCCAACAAAGCCGAATTCATCGGGACTGGATGCACTGGCCGATGCGCTGTGCCGTCCTTAGCACCGAGCGAGTCTAATACTTCGTTCTAAGGGGAGGCCACAAAAGTCTGCTTCAGACGCTTCTAGTTATCGAAGTTCATGTTTAGCTGCTTCCATATGTTAAAGATCTGTATCTGATTAAATGGGCTCTGCCTGAAGCCTGTTATGAAGCCTGCACCAGTTGGTGCAGAAAGGGGTCTACATAACCAGATGCAAGATATTGTGTGTAACGTAATTAAGTTTGTATCGGAAGAACGTAAAAGACAGGATAAAATCGCATAAAAGAGTTCCCTTGGTAACATTCAAGCTACTACTGGGGTTTCTCTTGAGACTATAAGAAACGTAATGAAAGTGGGAGAACAAGTAGGTGCCGGTAGCTGTTTCTTCCTTACTCCAGGAAACAAGCGGACTAAATAGAAGATTTCTTACATTTGTGGAGAGACTGACACGCAACTACCACATGACAAGCAGTGTCCCACAATAAAGCCACTTCCCCCGGAATAAGAGAAAATTCGTCTTTTAAGTGGAGTACCTTCTCCACAAGTTAGACTTCAGGTATGTCAGATCATTTTTTAATGCCCATCTATTGTTTACACGTTGGAATCTTATTATAACTCGTCAGTTATTTATCAGATATTCTCAGAGCAACAAAAAACGGTACCGTGCTTGTGAAACGTTTACATGTATGTAGTAAACGCATTGACTAAGTAAAATAAAAATATACTGTGAACAGGGTAGATATATGTCAGTGACACATATTTTGGCAGTTCACATACTACACCCTGTGAGTGTAGTACAACGTCTAATTAGAGCACATGCAGGTAACAAAACATTTTATAAATGTGTTAATAATATTTGATGGGAATTACTGCACTTTATTAAGGTAGTAGTTCTTGTGCTAAATAAATTTTTAATTTTCAAATTTGGAGCTAAAAGGGAAGATTACAATGAAAAGACGAATGCTGCCAATTTTTCAAGTCAGTTGTTTTATCTTTTACTACCGGGTTGAGGTACACTCAGATAACTGTTACACATCGACGTATTTATTTATTTATTTATCAGGTGCCCAGAACATAAACTGACACCAAACTTGCCGTGAGACTCCGCTGTTGTTGTGGACGTTCGATGAGAAAAACCAACAATGATACATAGGGGGGGAGATGAAATGCCAGATTGGCTAAATGCTCATAATTTGCAATGTGGCCAGGAAATCACAATGATATGCAGTGAAACCTCGTTTATACGTTTTTGTAGGGGGATGCTAAAATAAACGTACAAGTGAAATTGATGCTAAAATGGAACTTTCAGTTCTACGTTCGAAATACGTTTGTTAGCTGCATGCTTTTGTCGAAAGCAAGTCTGTAGGAATTATTCCACATCTGAAATCCATCCTTTCTCACCGTTTGGCCCGGTTTTCAAAGCATTGGATCTTATGTGTGTTTCATTGGCAAGGCTCACTAGGATTTCTTTTGCACTTCCTCAGTTACGTTGCATGGAAAGACATCTTTCATTTTTTAATGAAATGTTCATTTTCGCGTGTTTGAATACTGGAAACTACTGAATTAACTCGTTACAAAAAGACTCCTAGTTCCAATAACTGGCTCTACCATCAAATGTCACTGCTCTGTACACTGTAGAGATGGGTCATTCAACAGGTCCAAAGGAACGGTTCACAAGAGTGAACGGAAGGACCGAGGAACTGTTTACAAGGAACGTTCACTTCGGTGGTCCCGGTTGCGTGACCGTTCCCGTTCCAGTTCCAGGGTGACAGCGCGGCCATTCCCTTCTCAGTCTGACGTTTCAGTTCCAACCCCAGTATCGAGCTGTCAATTTTTTACCATAGTGAAGCAGCGTGCTCATTGTTATTGAAGGAACAGCGACTACAGGGATTACCTTTTGTGAAATGTGCAAAACGGAATTGGTGAGTACAGAGCCAATGCTACTTGTTTGCTTTTCCGACTGTTATGAAAACCGTAGACATTGCCAACTGGATGAAAAAGGAACGGTGAACTAGTGGAAAGGAACGGTTACAAAAAAGAAACGATCAGTGAACTAGGTTCCAAAAACGAACGGATTTGCCCGTCTCTAATGTACAGCACTGTGTCGTTGCTGGACTTCCCCTCCATTAGATTCTGCGGCGCTCATGTATTCCCACGGCGAGGCGCCACATGCTGCTAATGAGAACGGTGCAGATACTATATTGTTGTGGGCAACTTGGATGCCGCGGTGGAGTAGACGAGCGGTCTAAAGCGTCTCACTGCGGAGCGCGCGGTTGCTCGCCGTGGAGGTTCGAGTCCTCCCTGGGGCATGGGTGTGTGTGTTTGTCCTTAGGTTAGTTTACCTAGGCTCAAGTAGTTTGTAAGCTACGGACTGATGACCACGCAGTTTGGTCCGATAGATTTACAAACATTTGAACATTTGCAATTTGGATGCCGCCGCTATTTGGGCTGTCTGCGCTGACGTCTCGTGACGTAAGCGCCTATCCTAGAACTCCTGAAAACACAGGCTGGCGCATCCGCCATTTTCATTCCTGCGGATGCTAAACACAGCACATAGCTTATACGAACAGTGTTGTTTTATTTAAGTTTAATGAAATATTTTACAAGTGCCCGGCATAGAGCCTTAGATCGTGTTACTTTGAGCTTGCATTCCGCTCATGTTTACATCGATATGTGGATTAGACACAAAAGTCTCGCGTTTCCTTTACTTATTGCTGATTCTGTCCAAATACAGAAAAAAAGAGCAAGAAACATTTCTGTGATAAAATTCGCGTACTACGTTTAATGCTGCCGAAACTGGTAATCTAGATAAAAATGTTTAAGCTATCTTGGCTATATTTTGCGACTGCTTATTCCCTACAGGCTGCTTCTCTGTTAAGAGGTAGTACTCTCAGAAGACCGAAACAAACACCGAAGATCAAATATCACAGACGATTTTTACTATTAAATATTGCTTCAAGTCATAATAATAGCTATGTACCTAAAGAATACATAACTGTGGGCTCGGTCCGGGTTCCCAATTTTTTGCGCCGACATTTAATGATCCATTTTTTCTTCTTGGAATCTCTCGGGAAACTAAACGTTCTGTAGCCACCTCTGGAAAGATTGAGCAGTTTATGGCAACACAACCACCCGTAATGTCGTGTTAAAGTGCCGTGACGTAAACCCTATAGCACCGCAGTGTGTTTAACGTACGAGCCACGAGAATGAAAATGCCGGATGCGTCAGCTCGTACTTATAGGAACCTTACCCTATCCGCTGCTTGGCCGGTCAACAGCAGCCCCGTGTGGCGTCGTGTGAAGGCCGCTGTTGGATACAATTTTCCGCCAAGTTATATCAGAAACAGATTGTCACAAGGTCTTCTACAAGTGTCGCCCTGTGTTCTGTAGTTAACACCCCCAACAATAACTACGATTTTGCATGCAGACAACAAACCAAGTCACTTGCCACTCCACACATGACTCGTTTCGAGACAATTTCTGGGTCTTTATAATGAATAAGTGCGACAAAAATTCACTTAAAAAAAGTCATTGCCTAGGAGAAAGGAACGAGTTACTCGGGGCCCCCAACAGGCTGGAGGCCCTAGGCCTATGCCCCTTGTGCCCCTATGGTAGAGACGGTAGTGCAGACTGATGAAACATGTAAAGAAGAAGTGCTTTGATGGAGGGGGCTGGCAGTATTAAAATGCATCGGTAGAGGTAGCGAATCAGCCTGTATTTCCCTTTTCGAATTTTAATTACTTCTAAAATTATAATAATTTTCAGTCAAGTTTTAAACATGAATTTACTTTTGTAGTTCATTTTCAGAATTTGCTACTAATACTTCGACACTTCATCTGATTAAACTACCTACAAATCATAATTAGAATATATTTCTATATTTTACTGGCGACACAAATCCATTCGCACAAACAACGCCATTTTTTATCAATCTGTACGTCTCCTATCAACAGAAATCAAAATTGTATGATACTTAAATGAGTTACCTGAACAAGGCTAATACGAACTACTGCCGGCCGCGGTGGCCGAGGTGACTGAGGCGCTCCAGTCACGGTCAGCCCGGCCACTACGGTCGGGGGTTCGAATCCCCCCTGGGGCATGGATATTTGTGCCGTCCTAGTTCGTAAGTAGTTCATAAGTAGTTTGTAAGTTTAGGGACTGATAACCCCGTAGTTAAGTCCCATAAGCTTTACAAACATTTGAACGAACTACTGGTATGCTACAGATTAAGCGTAATGATTAGTGATCTGCATTCACTTTCAAAACTCTAAACAGTGGATGGGGAGAAAGTAAAAATCAGCGTACATGACTAAAACGCTGTGCGTATATACCAATGGTCTCGCAGTTATGGGTCTCTTATTTTCTACACGTGTTTTTATATCTCCGTTAGCAAGAAAGTATCTTTACCAAACAGCCTGGAGGTGGTATTGAGCAGTGAATACCTAAATACTTGTCTTGAATCCATTTTTCGGCACAGTAACTTGAATCGCTATTATTTCAGATACTCTAGACTCACTAGAAGTATACTAACACTAAACAAAGAGAGAAGTTACATCTTAATGAACAGTACAAACGCAAGTGTAAGCGATACGTAACGAAAAGTTTTACAAAATATCTACTATCTTAAGCATAGACAACTCCGTAAACATGGTTCAGTTATGTAACTAAGAGAACATACATTTTGTAGATATCTGCGCTAGAGGTGGCTAGGCAGCAAATAGTTGTCAATACATTATAAACATTGTGTTCGACATACATAATGTGAACAATAACAAGGAGAATCATAGGATTGCAAACCATGTTACCAACATAATCCAACGTACAAAAAACGAATACAGTGTAACTTATAATACGTAACAGAACAGGAACACAGTCCCAACAGTCTCGTTAAATGTGGTGTTACTGCGTAACATGTGATTGTACATAACATTGCTAACGATTGCTTTACCGTCTAGTAATTTAAAATTGGATGTTACTTCCGAATATTTCGCGTTGAGAAGGCCACAGTGGAGCCTTCCATCTGTATAAAACTTTCGTTAATTTTTATTCCTATTAAACACTATATCGCTGTAGCTTGTCGATGTTCATGTTTTTACCCTTTGTTAATTGCGTATGAATGTTGCAATATAAAATAAAAGACGTTAAATATTGCCCGGTACTAGTATATATATATATATATATATATATATATATATATAACTCTAAATTGGTTATCATCAGATAAAATGGCATGACTAAATACCAGCAATTGATTAACAATTAAAATCAAATAGCAGGAAAAAGAAGTTACGAAGAGATAAGATCCAGAGTTAGCAATATGATCAAAACTGTAAAACTAGAACTCGTCAATTGTTATCCTGATTTCGACTTTCGCAGACGGGAGCAAACAGGAAAGTGTTATGTATTTTTCTTCCTTTATATTTGAAACTTGGACGCTTAAAGGACTAGTCAATGAACAGGTTAAAATCTGAAACGCTGACAACAAAGCTCTATTTTTTTTCTAGAAAGTGCCTGAATATTGTACTGAAAGGAAAAAAGCTGAAAAAGTTTATTAAACTTCTGAGCGAGAAGTACGACATCATGAAAGTTGTAATTAGAATATATATAAAAAGTGAAAATAGACGTAGTTGGAGAAGACAATCATTTCACAATTTCAAGATGGGAGAAACTAAGAGAATGACAGTTTAATTTTTGTCAATTTTTCCTAGTTACTGGAAAGAAGTCATTGAAACGTTCTTGTTGTATATTTCCTTTGCACTATGAACTGAGGTCAGATGACCGAGAAATTGTTGCTGGGCACTCGGAAAATCAAAGCTAATCATTGTCGCGTCAGTTTGAAAGTGGCAACTGCCCTTATTGTCAGTTACCTGTCAGTGTGTGACGTTTCTGCCTGGTTGCTTGATCTTCTTTACCAAACATAACTGCGGCAGTTTAAAAGCGGCAAGTGCCTTACTTGTAAACGATATGTCAAAGTGTGATGTTTCTCCGAACCTGATCAACTTACTTCCTTGTTAAAAGAAAGTAGGAAGACAGGGTTCGGCCTCCCGTCAGTGACTATGTTTTAGAGACGGAACACAAGTTCAGATGGGAGAAGGGCGAATAAGGAAATGTGCTTCAAAAGATAATCCCAAACACTCTTTAATCGGTTTAGAGGAACCGCTTAGAATCAAGAATCGATATGACAAGGAATTAAACTATGATCCATAAAATGCCAGTACTATTCCCTTCTCGGAGTGTTCTATTTACATCACTCTATTGTAAATCAGTCTAAATATTTGTAGTACGATTCCTTCGACCATAGATACTTGTGGACTGGACATGGCATGGTTTATATGGCACCAACATCTCTGCAGCTAAGCCATTGCTTTGCAAACAGTCACGTGGTAGTGTACAGCTGTGGTACAGCTTTGCCTAGGGTTAAACAGAGCTTTTTGTAAAGGTAGGTAATATTAAATTTCAAGTGAAAGTATTATTACTTTAAAATGATGGCATTTCTTGAAAACTATTGTGTTGTTTATTATATTCGGCTAATGTCTGCCAACAGTCACGTGGTTCTATGTTTGTACCACGCCATGTATATAGCCGCTCTGCTGTTTGTCCTGTTCGTTAGTATCTATGCTCGAAGTACGATTCCCAAGACAAGCACTGAACCGTTGTATCCCACGTACAGATGTGGAGGCTCTGAGCCCAGAAGCTGAGTGCCCTTATGCTCGTGGTCCCGCTAGTTATTGCCTTTGTTTTGGAATAAACAGAGACACCTCGCAGTAGCTGGAGACCACTTAGTACGAGTCTCTAGTGGGCAGTCGCTGTGTTCCTCATTTCGCCCCCCCCCCCCCTACCACGGACTGAGTCCGGCAGACAGGAGGTGGAGGCGGTTGGCAGCTGAGTTAGGTAACGGCAGCCGCCAGGCGCCGGACGGAGGCTGCTATCTGGCGGAGATCGCGCCGCGACTCCACCGATGGTGTCCCAGGTATGTCCGGCTGCGGAAACTCCGTATTAGCCGCCTGTCCAAATAAAATATGTAGGCAGTATCGTCCATTGTCAAGTGCTACGTTGGCTTTCACAACCGCTATTAACTCCTCCGTGATTGTAGACGTGTTTGTATTGGACTGTGGTGCAGGTTTCTTTGCGTAACCGTTCTACTTTTAGTGCTGAAGACAGCTTTAGGGGCTTCAAAAACATCGTTAGCTGAACTCAAGCAGCCAAACTGTGACGACCGGACCGAAAGCTGTTAAATCGGCTGAGAAAGTCTTTGCCTTCATGAAACGAAGCCTTATGCTCATAAAAACTCATTACACCATGAACCAATAGCCAAATAAAACACATTTTTACCAGTGTATGGGGACATGCACATTAAATACCCTAATCTTTTCCAGGCTATTGTGGTTTCGGGGGTTCTCTGAATAACCCCGAAGTTTTGCTCCAACCTCCTTTGGATATTTTCAGTGGAACAAGAGGTGAACGAGAGGAGTTAGTTACCATATTAGATTTCTGAAAAATCACAATGCTATGTGGTCATTATCAGTTGTCACTGGCCGGCCGCGGTGGCCGAGGGGACTGAGACGCTTCAGTCACGGTCTGCACGGTCACTACGGTCGGGGGTTCGAATCCCCCCCTCAGGCATGGATATTTGTGCCGTCCTTAGTCTTAGCTAGTTCATAAGTAGTTTGTAAGTTTAGGGACTGATGACCCCGTAGTTAAGTCCCATAAGCTTAACAAACATTTGAACATTTGAAGTTTTCACTCACGCCATAGTGCAAATATCCGAGACAAGATATCTTTACGCCTTACACTGTGAGTAAAATTGTGAAAAGCTTTACACTATTAGTAAAATTGTGAATATTTTCATCAACCTTTATCGCCTTTCACTAAAAACTGTCACAATACCCACCCGTGATTAACTGCACCCAAATCACATCAAATAGTTTCTTGTAGGCCTGGTTACAATGCGAATTTTGCTATAGTCGTTTTATCCGTTTCTTCCTTATGACGGTTGCCTGTATTACCTTTTATTCATATCTAAACCCAAATATTTGCTTCATTCCATGCACAGATGTTCAAAGCTACATGGCACTCAATGCAGTCATGCTTTTTTTCTACCAGTCGCTGATTTATGGACTTGCACAACAGTGGTAATGTATTTTTAAGAGGTTTCATAAACAATTGATAGAATATGTTATGGAGAGTGACTAAATCTGTTATTTCGCTGCTGGACGTATAACATTGGTGGTAGCTTACCTCACATCGTATTCTTCTCTGAACTGGACGAATTTACAGAATTGTACCGGCCGCTGATGATTTTGACCGACATGTTTCAAGTATGTAAGCCATGTTTCAAGTATGGAAGCCATCTTGAACTCTAATGTAAGGTTTCGTGCAGTTGATTTCTCCGAAGGCATAATCTATTCTGTCTTCTCCTATTACACTGACAAATTACAAAAACGGGAGCATGGAGAGCACTGTTGAAATATCAAAGTTACGACCCTCAATTTGACGTTTTCAGCAGACTCAAATAAAACGAAAAATGTATCTATTCAGAAAATCAGTTAAGAATTCGCTTAACGCTTTCCTGTGTGAGACTCTCCGGACTTTCGAAACTAACAATACGAGTGCAGATCAGATCTCGCTTACATTTAAAGGAGTAACATAGACAGCATTTCAGATATTCATATAAATAAACTGACAAAAAAGTAGCTGACACCTGCATTACAAAAAGCAGATTAGATCATTATTATGCAAAATTCAAATAGACAAAAATTCCCAAGACTGGCAATCTTTTAAAGAAACTCTAAATTAAGCGCGGGCTTGAATGTGATAATTATAATATTTCCCACAAAGAAACTATGTTTCGTAATTTGGTAGAAAATCCAAACAAATTCTGATTATATGAAAAATATACTTTCAGAGCGTGCTGACGTAGTAGCTTCATATCTAGCTGTCATACAGAATCGCCCACTCAGCGGCAAATCCGTACCCAAAGATTGAAAACTTGCACAGGTCACTTCAATTATCAAACAAGAATGATTCGCAAAATTACAGGCCTATATCATGGACGTCGGGTTTTCGATCGTTGTGAACTACCTCGAAAAGAAAGACATTGACCCAGCGAACTCGGAATCATAAAGTATCATTCTTATGAAACACAACTAGCTCTTTACTCACATGTAATAATGACTGCTGTCGAGAAAGGATCTCAGATCGATTCCGAATTTCTAGTTTTCAGAAGGCTATTGACACTGTACCTCACAAGAGCCTCTGATCAAACTGCGTGCTTATGGAATGTCGTCTAAGTAGCCCGATGAGAAAATCGGGAGTAACATCTGTCGTCCCTAAGGGAAATGTTTTTAGGGTCCCTACTGTTCAGAAATGTTCAAATGGGATTTAACTGCGGGGTCATCAGTCCCTACGCTTACAAACTACTTATGAACTACCTTATACTGAAGACAGCACAAACATCCATGCCCGAGGGGGCTTCGAGCCTCCGACGGGGAACGGCCTCGCGCATCGTAGCATAATGCCTCAATGCGCTCGGCCGCTCCGCCCTACTGTTCCTTGTATTTGTAAATAATTTATGAGGAGGTAATCTGAGCAGCTCTCTAAGGGTGTTTGTGTATGATGCTGGCGTTAATCGGTTATTAAAGTCACCAGAAGATCAGAAACAACAGCAAAACTACTTAAACGAGATATGTGTACGGTGCAGAAATTGGCAATTGACCCTAAATAACAGAAAATGAGAAGTCATCCGTATGAGCCCTAAAAGAAATGCATTCAACTTCTTGCGCAGGATAAGTCAGCAGTCAAATCTACAGGCCATAAAATCAACCAAATACCTAGGAATTATGATTAAGAACAACTTAAAATGGAAAGAACATATAGAAAGTATCGATGAAAGAGGAACCAGACTTTACGTTTCACTAGCGGAACAATTAGATTCGACTGTTAAAAGTAGACCACTGTACGTAATAAAAGCTTAATTGTGGTAGAAGGTACCCAGATAAGATTTTACTGTTATAAAAAAGCTTAATTTTAGCAGTAAATTAGCAAAAGGTCCGTGTGAACTACCGGCTACTCCCTGCTGAAAAACCTTGTTCCCTGGCCCAAATTGAGAACTGACTTGGTTCAAATTACTCTAATAACAGGAAGTTAACGACACTGTGGCCAATATACGTAGCAGCTCACACGAAATTACAGACATTAATAAACAAACCACCACAATTAAAGTTATTTCATAAAGGCGGCTAAGAAAACATTTATGGCGCAACGGAACTTAAACATAAAAAATTGCATCTTAGCTTGTTCTCAGCATTGGTGAAAAACAATATTTAATAAAAAAGGGGGAAGGTGCTCGAAAACTACTATTTATAGGCAAGTCAAAATTATACTGAACTTAACTTGTTTATTCAGGTCGAACGCAAGCAAAATGGGGAACCAATTTTGTTAATACAATAAAAATGCATCTCCTTTACAGTATCTAATACTGACGATGCCCAGCATTGAATTTAACATAAATTACACAAAACTTAACGCTACTGGGGGAGGATTTACAAACAATACTCACTCGCTCACACACACGCAATGCAACAGCGAAACTCACCAAAATCAGCGTGCTGAAGCGAGGCAGAAGCAGCCGCCGCTATCGTAGGCGAAATTTAGCAAAGCCGGAGGTACCACACAACACAATATACAATAAAACTGCAAAGATGGCTCTGGTCTGTCGTGCCTGATTTGAGATGGTGCGTGAGTATAGCAAAGTTAAGTTGCATTTAGATTAGACCGCCAGCAAACACGCTAACGGCGACAGACGGTTACGTTACATGATCCCACTCCACTGAAGGTTAAATGGTTAAAAATTGGATTCATTACACAAAATCACGGCGGACTCTTAAGTTGCAATCTGAGAGTAAACTAACTAGGCACTGGTTTTATGAGAAGTGGCGTGAATTCAGGTGACTAGCTGCAAACCCCTGAAGTCAGAGTTCACACTCACGTGGTTCAGAAAGCCGATAAAAATGAATAAATTCAATTTCCGAAAAATAAAGAAAATTAACTACGGTGTGCAATCCATACAAATGTTTAGAATTTCACAAGGAAGCTACTGGAATGCAGCAACATGCGTTTGGGAGCGATTACAGAGACGGATGAAGCCCAGTCTCGAAAAACAGAAAATTGAAATAATTACAAGGACGGAAAAGTGAGAATAAAAACAACGGCATGCAACCATTAGAAATACATAGAATTTCATAAGCAAGCTATTGAAGGAGGTTGTACAAGGCTAGAAGAGAATTACTGACAAAGACTGAATGCATACTACATGTTCGGAGAAGAAACAGCAAAATTAAAATAGGCGGGGAGAGAAGAACGTGAAATGTTATTGGAAATCAGAAGGATACATGCATAGTTACTTGCCTGATGGGCATGGAACAAACAATAGTGGACACTGAAGGCTTTGTTCTAAGAACCAACTACGTGGAACACATATCACTCACGAAAGGAAACGAAAAGAAATATTTTACATGCACTGTACAAAAATAAACATATCATCAGTGAGAAATCTGGTCCCACAGAGCTAGAAGGAATTTACACAGAGTTCGTACACCACCACATAATCACAAAGGGTTTGAATATACCACGCCATTATCAAACTGCAACTAGTAACACATACACTGCATTTATCTGTTGGAAATCACTGGATTGAAAAACTAGGACACATTTCCGCGCACGATCAAAAAAGGAGAAAAAAAAAATCCGAAAAATGAATCTAAGTTCAAGAGTCCAAGTTAAACATGCCAGATAACGAGTCGCTACCAACTCCGCAGACAAAAGAGCAGAACCAACCTTACCTCACCGTGGTCCAAGCACAAAGTGAAGATCGAGCGGCCAGGAGGCAGGAAAGCTATGTGAAACTGTCAAAACCCAAGACACATCGGTGGTGGGGCCGTGAGACTCGCGCTGGAGAGGGCTCATCAACTAGCTTGTAACCAAAGGGTATAGAAACCTCTTTGGTCGCATCAGCAGCAGTGGTTGGTAACGACTAACTATCGACTCTGCAGCCAGAGAGAACCATGCAAAGCGAGCTATCAGTACCCACATTCAGACAGTCATTAGATCCTCGCACATCCACTTAAAAGTAAAACCTGTACACATTCTCAGAGGGACAGTAGCGTAGCGTACATTCATAACCACAATAATGAATTATTAAAATAACAAAATCCTATCAATATTAACTAACTTTTCAGAAACTAATATTTTAAAACATGAAATAAAAATGCTATTCCTCATGCCACTTCCTCAATGTTGTCAAGCTGTGGTCGGTGAAATCTGGGCAGTCACTACATTATGATATGTACGTTTTCACAGTGGAGGCAGGTCAAGGTAGCAATACGATGCGGTGCGCAACGAACAAGGCTTGATGTTGTGGGTCACGTGCGGTCGCGCATTCACTGCTCCGATCATTCTGCCATTTTTCTTCGTAGTTACGTGTATTTTTACTTTCGATAAAATTTCTGATTGTTTCGTCATCGCTAGGAACTTTTTTAGCAAGTGACAGTATCGTGCTTTTCGTAAATATTTTCATAAAATATTTTAAACTTTTGTAAATTTCATAATTAATTAATGATGCGCTAATGTGAAATCATGAATACTGCTGCTGTAGTTATGGAATGGAACAAAGCTGCTGTTACAGTTTTAATATAATCGTATAGGGAAGAGTCAGGCCCTTTTTGATATTGGGAATAGCCGGCACCATAATAAGGTATGTATTTTTTCGCTCATAGTCAGAGAAACTCGTAAATATTCTTTATTAAATCTTGAAGTTATAGCAGCGTCAGGTTTCTTTAAGTTATTGTAGTATGCCAGAAAGGAAAAATGAGATATAATTCCGGAATTCATTTGGATCCTCCGCCATTAATTCTCCAGTTGCCATGCTGTACGCGTCGCGGTTTTGTTCTTCTCTTCTCTGAAGCCACGGTCGTATCCAGCACCTATTCCTTCTTCGGCGTTGTATACGCCTTATACCAACCAAAGCCAATGCAAACGCAGTCGTCGCTATGACTAACTTTATCGGTATTGAACTCATTTTCAGAAAATGCACAGCTGGTGTACAACCTTGCAAAACAACAACGAACGAGACTTGCGACTCATTTGCTAGCAGCGTTTTACTCTCCGTTTACGGTGTAATCACGTAGCCGCAAGATCTTTCATGAGTTTATAATTCGGGACTAGTACGCAAGGAGCTCTTCAGTAGACTATTATCTATCTTGTCCACTTTCGTTCATCGTTTACAAAGCGATTAAGAGATGTATGACTGGCTAGCCAGTGTACAGGCAATCGTATTAGGTGGTGCGGAAGTCGAGTCCAAAACCACTCGAACGATACTACCGGGTGAAGCAGCAGTATTGCTACACATAAGGCTAAAGTCACAAGAGTCTCTCATCTCGGTGTCTGCAGAATGAGGTGGTTCAGGCAGAATCGGGATTCAGGCCGCATTTTATCCCGGTATGGTTCGTAGCATGTAAGAGCGATTTATTACTGCCGTCTGCACAGTATTCTTGTCAACACGTGAATCGTCGCGCCGGATTAGCCGCGTGGTCTAAGGCATCATGCTACGAGCTGGACGGTCGCTCCCGATGGATTTTCCCGTCTTTCCTAGCATATGTGTGTGCGTAGTAGGTAGTGTAAGTTAGTTTAAGCAGTTTGTAAGTCTAGCACTGATGACATAGCAATTTGGTCCAGTAGGTTCACAAATATTTGAACACTAGCTGAAAACCCGGCGTTGCCCGGGTATGTATTTATTTATTTATTCCTGCCATTTTTCAAGTATATATTCATTTGTATAAGGTCCGTATGTCTGTAAAATCTCTTTGGAATACAATTAGTAGTAAATAAGTAATAAGCGCTGTCTTCAGAATTTGGAAGTGTGTATTCCAATCGACATTGTCAAAAGCTTTCTCCAAATCGACAAACGCTAAAAAAGTAGGTTTCCCTTTCCTTAGCCTATCTTCTAAGATAAGTCGTATTGTGAGTATTGCCTCCCGTGTTCCTACATTTCTCCTAAATGCAAACTGATCTTGCCCGAGGTCGGATTTCAAAAGCCTTTCCATTCGTCTGTAAATAATTCGTGTTAGTATTTTGCAACCATGAATTATTAAACTGATAGTTCTGTAATTTTCACACTAGTCTGCACTTGCTTTCTTTGGAATTGGAATTATGATATTCTTCTTGAAGTCGGAGGGCATTTCCCCTGTCTCATACATCTTGCATACCAAGTGATACAATTTTTTCACGACTGGCTCTCCTATCAGCAGTTTAGACGGAATATCATCTACTCCAGGGGCCTTGTTTCGAATCAAGTCCTTTAGCGCTCTGTCAAATTCTTCTCGCAGTATCATATCTCCTATCTCATCTTCCTCCACTTCGTCTTCCGTTTCTAGAATACTGCCTTCAAGTTTATTTCCTTTGTATAGGCCCGCTATATATTCCTTCCACAGATCAGCTTTTCCCTCTTTGCTTAGTACTGGTTTTCCGACTGAGTTCTTGATATTCATACAGCTCCTTTTCTTGTCTCCAAATATCTCTAGGCAATATTTGTAAGCAATTTTGCAAAATGGGAATGGCAAAGGTACATCAATGTTAGTGAATGTTAGGCGACGTCACAGCCATCAGAGAACCTTTCACAATTTTGTGGGTTTTCGAATTATTTGAATCACATATGAGTTTCTTAAGAAAAAAATTGTAACCACGAGGGAGAAAAGACATTGTGAGCATAAGAGGACATTATTTATTGTTTATGCCAATTTCCAGGTAACAGTCATTCACATATATAAATGAATGTTTCTCTTTATGTCCTCTATGTGTTCATAAACCATTCTCTGGATTGCAATGAAACTTTGGTGAACTGTTCACCGTACGCCCATGAAGGTTTCTGACCCAAAAACAGAAGAGCACGACACATAGCTCAGGACATGACGTCGTAAATAATGAGAGGCCACCGCGTGAAAATACCTATATTTATGCGTGAATTATTGGAAAATGGGAGTAATTAAGGACCTGTAACAAAGTTTGCATGTAATTTCCTACGTTTATGAAGCGTTTTGCGACCCCCTCCTGACCACCCCCCCACCCCCACAAAATGATGAAACGAAAATAAATATACCGCTCACAACAGTTTCGCTGTAGATGCCGTAAACCTGTCGCGTCAGGCATCACCTTGTATCAAATAAATTTGGCATTACAGATTTGCATGATACTGTTTATTTTTATCTGCAAGTCATCCTAAATTCTCTGGCATCTAAAATTAAACAACCTGTTTTCTTAATCTCGAAAAAAAAAAAAAAAAAAAAAAAAAGAAGCGAAGGGACACTCACTCACTGACTAAAAACGAAATCTCGAAAACTACTTCACATATGAAACTGACATTTGGCAGGAATGTAGAAAACGTCAACTAAGAAAGTATTTTGTGATATGTGCACGGAGGAATGTACTTCTCCTCGCGAAATCTATAATTCTGATCTTCACCAAATTTCACACGCTTGACCTTCGAAACAAGATGAGAGTGCATGGTAGAGGGTACTTTGCAACATAAAAATGGACCCCTGAATACCTTGGACGCGCCATAACTTGAGAACGGCTCGACCATTTTCTCAGATCCTTTTTTTTTTTTTTTTTTTTTTTTTGTCTTCGCTATTCTCAGAACAAGGGTTGTATGAGATAAAACTGGAATATTTGAGAACAACAAAGTGCGTTTCTCAATGTGACCCTGCGTTTCTATTGCATAGAAGGCTATAGTTTTGAAATATTGTACACTCTACCTTAAAAAACAAGAGGAATGTCTCTGTCTGTATAAAATTTCGTTCAGTGCATGTTGGAGGGTACTTAATTTACGGAATTTTACAAAATGCATAGTTTTGCTCCAATCTATATGAATATTTGCACCAGAGGATGATCAATGGGTACATAAATGTTTGTATGGTACATGACAGAGGGTACCTTGCAGAAAACGTTGCCGAGATATGGAAAGGTGGAAACGAACAGAGAGATGGGAGAGAAATATGTGGCTGTAGAGAGAGGGATGAAGGAGATGTGGGCTACGAGAATGTAGGATAAATAAACACCCGGTAACGCTGGGTTTACAGCTAGTTCTCCATAGTTTGCCTGTCAGTATTAGTCGCGTCAAGCATTTATTAAGAAGGTAAAACTAAACTGAATTCTTAAACGTAATTGCAGAAGTTATGGAGCAAATATACACAATGTAGGCTCATTTTTATTTGAAAGACAGAAAACGCCTATGAAAAGAAGCTGTGACTGAGTGTAGAGAACGAGAATCTGAATGACAGGGGTTTGAGCTTGATTTATAGGACGTGAGACGTAAGTCTTTCAAGAGGGATCAGCTTGATTTACTGTATATTTTCAGCTGTATACTTACTGTATACTTACTGTATATTTGCCAACATTTTGCCAGTTAAAGTTCATAGCAGTATAGAAAATAACTAATTAATGCAGAAGTCACATATTGAAATCAGAAATACTATGTTCAATGTTTGTTGGAATTCGCAGAGGTAAGATTGCTTAATTCTATCACAGACGTTAGCTTATTTGCTGTACTACCCCATACTTATTTCACAACAGCGGCGTGTATTAGTTCTTTGGTGCAATACAGCTCCTCTATCGCTTGTTTGCTGTACTATGCCATCCATACTTCAAGCATAGCCTACATCTAAATATTTTTCCGTGATTTCACTTTTTTAATAGATGAACAGATAGTTACTGAATACACTTAAGATTACGATTTTTTTTCCGTGGTCTGATTTTGAGAAATCATGCCTATATTTTGCTGCAATCTTAGTTCAAGTTTCCTGTGAAAACCGCATGAAAATGTGTCAGTAGTATTTTTGTAATATGTTTGCGAAACGTGTTACAAATAGGCATATCTTCATGAATATGATGTAGCTTACATCATACATCAGTGATATTCGCCATTTCAAACATTTATTTCATGATCATTCATATCTCTTAACAATGTACTGAGACATGGAAAGCTGAAATATAAAAAGTAATAAGTATTTCATTAATGAAGTAGAAACATAACTGAAAACAATTCGATTTTGAGTACCAATTATTACTCAGCCAGACGAGTTGCGGATGCATCTATAAGATCTGGAGATGATCCAAATGATCGAAACATGTGATACAAACAAATATATTGCAACTGTTGCCGCAGATAAACACATTTGAAATTATTCTTACGGTTGGCTCTCTTTCCGCTAGATGCACTATTGTCGCCCCAAGCGTGAGACTTAAACTTCCATAGCAGTGGTACGTATACGTTAGACTGTGAGATCAGTATGTAATTGTATCAGTTTTATATTCATTGCGTTGAATCCTAGCTAATAGTTTTCTGGTGCACTACGAAATTATTAGTGCGTCTATTGGTTCTTTGCTGCATCGCGCCGTTCTTTCCTAGAATGAAATACTCCTAACACTTCAAATTACGATAACTTTTATTCTCCTGATTTGAATTTGATGAAATGAAGCCTATATGCTGCTCCAGGCTATTATCAATCTGTCTGTGATACCCCATGAATGTTCGTATAGTACTTTTAGATCTTTGCCGTACTACACCATGCTTATAAGCATAGTGTGCACATAAAACTTCATCGTACGATATCTTTTCTTTCCCTAATTCAATTTTGATGAAAATAAGCCTACGTTATGCTTGAAACTATTCTAAAATTACGAATGTTCGGGTAATACTTTTGGAAATTACAAATAGACACATGCGATTGCTTTCAGAAAAATGTTTGAATTGTGATATCTTTCTTTTTCTGATCCGATTTTGTGAAATGAAGCGTTTATGTAACCGCACGACCCCTCACGTTACCTGTGAAAAACTTCAGAAATTTAGACTATTAGTTTTGGAGATTAACGAGATGACAGAGAAAGACAGACATGACGGTTGTAGTTAAAAAACGTTAAATTGTGATATTATTTTTTATAGTGATCCGATTTTTATGACACTAAGTAGGCTGAGGTTGCCTGTGAAAACCCCATGCGAATTCGTGAAGTAGTTTTGGAGATAAGTGGTTTCTAACAGATGAAAAGACAGACACGGTGGTCACTGGAAAAACTTAAAAGTACGATATCTCTTTTTTTCGTGATTCTATTTTGATGAAATCATGGCTAGATAATGAACCAATCTTCGCATATGTTTCCTGTGAAAACCGCATGAAATTCGTGCAGTGATTGAAGCGAACAGCGAAAGGCTACATTTTTAGATTTGTTATTCGTACAGATGTGTTGAACAATTGTATAATTTTGCAGGAATATATTGATTTGTGTAAGTGCTGTATGTCGGTAAAAGCTGTTGCGAATACGGTTAGTAGTAAAGAAGTAATGGATTAAAACGTGATGTTTGATGGGGCGTTTTTCCATGAACGTTGTTCTTTACGTCCTCATATCTCATGAACTATGTGTTGCACTGTGATACAATTTCGAACGTACATTCACCTTTAAATGTGTATACCGTCTGCAAAATTTTCTGCGAGTTCATTTTGCATTGTAGCAATTATAAATTGTAACGTCATATCCAATGCCATAGTTTTGCTCCATGGACAGCGGAAAAGTACTAAGCGAGAAACTTTTTTCCTTTCATCATTTTGCTATGGTTGTCAGCGAGAAAATGTTTAATAAAGTTTGAAATTATGTTTAAAGTTTGTTGCAAGTCGCGAAGTACTCTCATTCTCATATAGTGTATTTACAAAGTCTCGTCGCATTACGTGGCAGTTTATTGCAACTCGTATTGTTTATGATGTTAAATCTCCTGAACCATATGTAGTATGTCGTTCGTACTCCTACAGCAATTGGTATCTCACATAAGGAATATGTGTACCAAATTTGATTGAAATCGGTCCTTTAGTTTAGGAGCAGATGTAAAATATTATCGCATAATGAGGCCGTTTGTCACGACAGTCATTGTTTATTACGTCATATCTCCTTACGTTTGTGTCGTAGGTGGTTCTAACCCCGACAGCGATAGTTACCTGATAGTAAGGATCATGTGTACCAAGTTTGGTTGAAATCGGTCTAGTAGTTTAGGAGGAGATATGGAACACACACACACACACACACACAGACACTTGATGTCCATTCATTTTCTACTTGGGATGTTGAGGCCGCAGCGGAGTGGCCGAGCGTATTGATGCGCTATGATCCGATGCGCGAGGCCGTTCCCCGTCGGGGGTTCGAATCCCCCATCGGCCATAGATGTTTGTGCTGTCTTTAGTATAAGTTAGTTCGTAAGTAGTTTGTAAGTTTAGGAACTGATAACCCCGCAGATAAGTCCCATAAGCTTGACAAACATTTGAACACTTTTTGTGATGGGAACAATTACTTATCGGCTCTTTCTAACAAAACACGCTCCTAGCCTTATTGATTGGTTTATGAACTTTGGTCACCATCGACGCTATCATGATCGCTAATATCGTTAATAAGGTCGGTCCTGTTCGTAGCTATAAGGTCTCAAATATTTTTGTGTGTGGGCTGCCGATTTAACTGCTCAAGATAGTTTTCGGAAAACGTGCCCAATAGTAATTTCCAAGACTGCTTGCTGTACCGCCTGAAATGAAACTAGAGAGGTCCCAATGTATACTCTTAAGGCTGAAGTCTCCCCCAACTAATATTGCATGGCCCGGATACCTACACTCTGGCGTAGACTTTCTTTGGATGACTCTAAAACAGCTACACCAGCACTGGGGGGCTGGTAAAAACACCAAACTACTAACTTTACTTCTCCTAGACCTGTTATACGTGTCCTGATAACTTCACAGTTTCTCTCAATTTCGATCGGTACGTTAGTTTATGTAGTTTCTAAGTCTAGGAACTAAAGCCGATTGCAGTGTGGTCCAATAGATTTACAAACACTCAAACATTTGAACTTATTTGAACAAGATGTATCGACCAGTTCTGTTCTTGAAGTTACGCAGGTACAGGGCTTTTCGCATATACCTTGAGTTTTGCTAAAAACGGCAGTATTAGGAGGAGCAATACTCACAGGCGTTACTGTCGGCTGTTTCTCATTTAAATTGGCTTTCCTAGGATACCGCGCTTCCGGGTGCGGTTCCTTTAGGGAATCGCTTGTCCACTATTCGTCGAGCTGATCTCTACGAGGTTGCAATAGTAACTCGGGCGTCCGATCTTGGATTGATGAGAGTGCACTTGCGCTCCCCCGTTAATCCATTTTTACTCTGGGGAGCGTCCCAGAGATAAATTAAATTGGACCAAATCCCCCGTTTCCGACCAAGGTTTTCTGGAGGCTTTCCTTGGTTGTAAGGCGTATGCCGGAACTGGTAAGCCCCTCCCACTTATTCCCAATTGGGATCTCCCTTTGCCCCACTATCAGCTTGTCTGATTATTGGCTGAACAGAACCGCGACTTTATATGGGCCGCTTGAAGTGGAGAATGAAAGGAATTTTTTTACTTTATTTTTATTTATTTTTTTATTTTTAGGAATCTGGTACGACTGCTAGAAACCACGGCAAATATGTGTAATCAGTCTGCAGATGGTGAGGGTAGGACCGAGCAAAGGCTTGTGAAATAGACACCAACAAATAAACTCAAAATATGACGCAATACTGAAAAGCCGTTGAGAACATAAAATGTGAGTTGGATCATGTACTACGACTGCCTACATGTAAACGGTCCCTGTAACATTAAGTTGCATGATAACTTGAGAAATTAGCTGAGCTTCATTTATCAGCTTCTAAATGCCCTTTCAAAACCAGGTTGGTTCCAGGTGAGAGCACCATGTTGCGGCGGGCGAATCTAAGCACTACGTAGACACCCGACACCTTACAATGACAACACAACAGGACTCTGGAAGCCGCTGTGGCTACGCAGACAACAGGATGTGTGAAGCTGTGATGGCTGTGCGGACACCGGGACAGTGGTGTCATGTTGTGCGGAGAAGAAACCCGAGGACAGAGGGCGCAACAGGCAGCTGCAGCCAGACAAAGCGGACAATGGCCATTGTCGCGGTCGGCCCGCCGCATCTCGCGAACAATTACGCCAGGTCGCACCCCACTGGAATCCCACACAACAATGAGAGCTACCAGCTGCTCCCGGCAGCTTCCTTAGCAGTTTGATCCGGGATTTGCGAAAATAGTGCCACTCTTTTGTCTCCCGTGTGCGTACTGATGTGCAATCTCATAACGATCACTGGAAGCATTACTGACACGAAATATCGAAGTGTTCTTAAGGCTTGGAAAAAAGTAACAGGTCAATCTCGTTTTTAAGAAGAATCGTCTAATAGATACGCAAAACCATATTTTTCTCTGACTTGTCTATTGTGGAGTTCTGGAACAAGTTTTGTGTTCGACTATTATGACAAATCTGGAAACCAGAAATTTCCTCTGTAAGATCGGGTGAAATTCAGCTCTCTCTATTCCTGCAGGAGGTCGGAAATGGATCGCAAGTAGATGCCGTGTTCCTCGAGTTTCGGAAGGCGCGCTGTCGTCTAGCGAGCAAAAGTCGAGAGGTAGAGTATCATACCATCATAGTGTCTAGACTAAAGAGTTTGATTTTATCGATTATTACTTTCCTGATAAATTCTGAGAGAGTATTATGAACCGAAACAGGAAAAAACCAAAAGCATTGATTCTGAGAAGCATAGCTTTATTTATTTATCTTTTGCCTTCAAGACTTTGTCATTATGTTGCACCCTGAGTAAATCAGTAAATTGAGTGTTATATACATTCAGTAAAAAGGGACAATAAAATGAATATCAACATAAGATCTTAATGAACATTACAACCAGTAACAAAACGAACATTAAACAAGTAATACACTAACAATGTAATGGACAAGAAATCCATACTAAAAAGCCAACTGTGGATTAAGAATAATGTACAGAAACCACAATCCTAAAATCTTTATAAAATTTTTGTATAGCACACAAATCTGCAGTTTTGTTCCAGTCGTGATTAAATTTTGTACACACATCCTTCAAACCAAGAGTGTGGTCACCTTGGGAGTAAGGATCACGAACAACACGTAATGTGACGTGACGTAACAAACTACAAGATGCGTGAAAAGCTGTTACAACACGCAACAATGTTACACAACACCTCCTAAACCACGGAACCGATTTCAACCAAATTTGGTGCACATACTCTTTACCATGAGGTAACAATTTCTGTAGAGGTAAGAACCGGGTACGTCGCATTTATCGGAGGATATGACGCGTATGGTGTGTAACGGAGGGACTTTACGTACGGATCTCGATCTTAATGTAGTTTTGCACAGTTAACCTACAGAGCAGGACACAGGGTACTGTCTCTATAAAATTTCCACTACCACATGGCGGAGGGTACTTTGCTTAAGGACTTCGACAAAATCCACAGTTTAGATTAGATTAGATTAATACTTGTTCCTTAGATCATGTATACGACATTTCGTAATGATGTGGAACGTATCAGTTTAGTAAATTTTGTCTATACTTGACAATCTATATTTTAAGGAATTTTTGTCGTTGTTTTTTTTTTTTTTTTTTTTTAATTTTTATCTAAAAATTCATCTACATTGTAGAAGGAGTTGCCATTCAGAAATTCCTTTAATTTCTTTTTAAATACTAGTTGGCTATCTGTCAGACTTTTGATGCTACTTGGTAAGTGACCAAACACTTTTGTGGCAGCATAATTCACCCCTTTTTGAGCCAAAGTTAGATTTAACCTTGAATAGTGAATATCATCCTTTCTCCTAGTGTTGTAGCTATGCACACTGCTATTACTTTTGAATTGGGTCGGATTGTTAATAGCAAATTTCATGAGTGAATATATATATATATATATTGTGAAGCTACAGTGAGTATCCCTAGATCCCTAAATAAATGTCTGCAGGATGCTCTTGGGTGGCCTCCAGCAATTATTCTGATTACACGCTTTCGTGCAATTAATACTTTTTTACTCAATGTTGAATTACCCCAGAATATGATACCTTATGAAAGCAGTGAATGAAAATAGGCGTAGTAAGCTAATTTACTGAGATTTATATCACCAAATTTTGCAATGACTCTGATAGCATAAGTAGCTGAACTCAGACGTTTCAGGAGATCTTCAATATGTTTCTTCCAATTCAGTCCCTCGTCAATGCAAACACCTAAAAATTTTGAATATTCTACCTTAGCTACAGATTTATGTTCAAAGTCTAAATTTATTAATGCTGTCATGCCATTTACTGTATGAAACTGTATATACTGGGTTTTATCAAAGTTTAATGAGAGTCCATTTGTAGAAAACCACTTAATGACTTTCTGGAAGACATCATTTACAATTTCATCAGTTAATTCCTGTTTGTCAGGTGTGATAGCTATACTTGTATCATCAGCAAAAACTACTAGCTTAGCATCTTCGTGTATGTAGAATGGCAAGTCATTAATATATATTAAGAACAGCAAAGGACCCAAGACCGAACCTTGTGGGACCCCATTTTTGATAACTCCCCAGTTAGAAGAATTAATTGTCTCATCTACATCATGTGAACTGCTTATTTCAACTTGCTCCCATTGTGATGGCATTTTTGCACATTTGACATACAAACCAACAGGACGGTCACTTTGGGTGCAAGGATCACCTGTGCATGAGATGTGACGTCATAAATAATTGAATGCGCGAAAAACTGCTGCATCACGCGACAATGTTGTAATATCCTACTAAACCACCTGAACGATTTCAATCAAATTTGGTGCACATATTCCTTACCTTGAGTTAATAATCGCTGAGTGAGTAAGCACCACCTATGGCACATTGTTCAAGTGAGGTGACGTCATAAACAATGAGAGGTATGATAAAATGCCCACTCTCGAAAAAGGTTTTAATTTGCAACGCCTTCACTACTAACTCTCTTCGCAACATATTTCAGTTGCAGATACCTAATATTCCACTCTGCACCCGTGGAAACTTACATTCCGTTCGTCGCCGGACGTTCGAGTCCTCCCCCGGGCATCGATGTGTGTGTTGTTCTTAGGATAAGTTAGTTTAAGTAGTTTGTAAATTTCGGGATCGATGACAACTGTAGTTAAGTCCCATAACTTTACGAACATTTGAACCTTTTGAAACTGTGTGTCACAGTGTTCAGGAGAAATGACGCCGTAACGATTGAGCTACATGAAAACGAAACTACAGGCATAAATTCACTGCAGATACAGGTAAGGTGGACAGTCAGACAGGTGGCGATGAACAGAAGCGTTAGAAGGAGATTAACTAACAGAAGAATGGAACAAATACATATTAGGACAACGCCAGGTTTTCAGCTAGTACATGTAAGCCGTGATGACAGAAAATTTCAGCGGTCTTCAGTTCAAGTACAGCAGCTTGTGATCCTGGGTACACTCCACCGTTGCTGTGCATCGCAATGTCTCCACATGTCTGGCGCAGAGCACCACAGCCGTAATGACGTCTTGACGCTTTGCCCCATTCGTATAGAAGGTCCTGGCATATTCGGTGTCATGTTTGGATCCTGTTAAGAGCATTCCTCTGGTGGCGGACAAGTGAGAATCCATTAGGTCTTTGTGCGTGGGCTTGCAAATACGCCAAGGGATCGTCGGATTACTGACACATCTTTAGTAAAAAACAACTTTAGAGCGAGGTCGCATGTTAAGCCTCTAGTTAGTGTCGTTTTATGGTATTAACAATTATGATGGGGAAAATATTCAATGTTCAAATGTTTGTTAAGCTTAAGGGACTTAACTGCAGGGTCACCAGTCCCTAAACTTACAAACTACTTATGAACTACCTTATACTAAAGACGACACAAACATCCATGCCCGAGGGGGGATTCGAACCCCCGACCGTAGCAGCCGTACAGACTGTGACTGGCGCGTCGCAGACCGCTCGGCCGCTGCGGCCGGCTGGTATGGATACCCCGTGTTTGTTTGCAAAGGAGAGGTCGCTCGTTGGGATAAACCTCGGTTGAGCCCCCATAGCAGGTGGTCAAGCTAAGAAAGACTTTTAAGAAGACGATGGAGAGAATCCGCGTGGCTGCTGCGTGTGTGGTCACAAGTGACTCTGCTACGAAGAGACGCTTTTTCTTGTGGTGACTGCCGTTGGCAAGACAGTAGCAGTTGATATGCCGATTTTGGTGTAGTACTAAGGACAACACACACAGAAAACCTTGGCGACGGTGGAATCCAACCTCCAGTTGGAGGACTTCAAGCCTATAGATTTTTGATTATGGGCTAAATTGAAGGCAATAATCTACGCCATCCCCGTACCAATGTCCAGACGCTGTAGGACCCCGTCCTTAATGCAAGCCATAATTTACTACAAGAACCGGGTGTATTTCAAAGAGTGCATTATCAGTTACGCCGAAGGAAACAGGGATGCACTGCCATGGATAGATGTCACATTGAGTTCCTGGTATGAATGGACGCCAAGTTTATCATATGCTAAGAACAAGCGTACATAACTCAGGGTTGAAACTTAAATTATGACAACACTGCTGAGGAAACACTATGCATTGGAATCTACTATTGTTGCTGGTAGCACAACACATTGTTGATATATATACTTACCTCCGAGCAAATGGACTCGCCTGTCCCCCGTCACCAGTGTGCACACAATTGAGGGAAACACCGTCGCCGCAGCGGAGTGGCCGAGCGCACTGAGGCGCTACGCTACGCTGCGCGAGACCGTTCCCCGCCGGGGGTTCGAATCCCCTCTCGGGTATTGATTTTTGTGCTGTCTTTAGTATGAGTTAGTTTATAAGTAGATTGTAAGTGTAGGGACTGATGACCCCGCAGTTAAGTCCCATAAGCTTAACAAACATTTCAACATTGAGACACCATCACTTGTGAGCGAGCGGACTAACGTAACGGTGTCAATATGCTTTCGAAACAGAAACAACGCAGTTGGATCAATATTGAATGTGCACGGTATTACTGTTTGTTTTTGGAGAATCACCTGCGACGAGCATCGCGAAAGTAGCGACAACACTTTCTGCGCAATCCACCATCATTTTGCATGACAATGCTCAGGTGCATACAGCGAAAGCTGTGACTGGTCTGTTCGGTTGATGGGACTGGGAAATACTGTACCATCCACCATACTCCCTGGACTTAAGTCCTCGTGACTTTGATTTGATTCCGAAGGTGAAGAAACCACTTCGTGACAATCGATTTAGAACTGTTCCAGAGATTCGACAGGCAGTAGACCGCTCCATTTGTACCATCAACAGAACAGGCTCTGCTAACGGTATATTACTTCTTTCATATCCTTGCCAATGGGTTCTACAAAACAGTGGTGACTACTTTTAAGGATAGTAACAGGTACAAACATGTAACCCTTTTGTATCGGCTATGAATAAATAGTTGCCACTATTTAAGTTCCAACCCTCATATATTAGATTATACCCCTTTAGGAGAGAAATCACAGCTTCACTTCCTTATCAGCCTTTCTTTCCCTCCCAAAACATCTCATTTCACTATGTTTTTCTCTCCTTTCGTACGTCTTCTTTTTCTTCCCTGTTGTTTCTTTCGTTGGAACTTGTTCAATTTTATTGTTTCTGATTTTACAACCGATCATTTTTTCTTCTGAATATTTTAGTCCTTCCCCATCTACTTGTGTTTCTCTCATTCAGCTGCTCATAGATTTGCTTGCATTAATGAAATAAAAAATTCTCCTAGTGAGACTGTTTCTATCCATACTACATAGGAGTCAATAGAACTGTAGGCGTCTTTTCCTAAATTTATGTGTATGGTCTCTGTTGGCCTAAAAGTTTCCAGAATGGTGTGTTGTACGACTGAAATTTACGACGAACAAAGGAGCGGGAGAACGTCAATTTCTGAGGAGACAGTGTTGAAGGTTGAACAAAGCATGCGTGAAGATCGACGGATCACCCTGGATGGTCTCTGCACGTTGTTTTCCTGTTTGCCGAAGTACCGCTCACAGGGTTTTTAACGAAAACATCGAACTACCGGAAGGTGAGCGCAAGTTGGGTGCCACGCATGCTGAGTGAAGACAACAATCGGATACGAACTTTTCTTCACCGCCTTGCAGCTGAACAGGACAACTTTCTGGACTCAATTGTCACGTGAGACTAAACCTGGGCATACCACTTTACACCTGAGAACAAGCAACAATCACGCCAGTGGCGGCATCCTTCTTCGCCAAAGCCGCGGAATGTGAAACACAATCTTGCCGGTAAAGTCATGAAAACCGTGTTTTTGGATCGGAAAGGGGTATTGTCGGTCGACTTTATGCCCTCTGGGACCACAATTAACGCTGACATGTACTGTGAGACTCTGAAAAAACTCAAACGGGCAATTCAGAATCGGAGAAGAGGAATGTTGAGCAAATGCGTACACATTGTCCTTGATAACGACGCCCACAGGTCGCTCGGCAAACCGGTGCTCTCCTGCAATAGTTTTAGTGGAACATCATCACCCCCCCCCCTACCCTATAGACCCGACTTGGCGCCCAGTGACTATCACCTGTTCCGTAAGTTACATAGCGACTTTTACCGTCGCCAAAAATGGTCATATCGTTGTGCTCTGCCAGCGTTCTCTTCTCTTTGCAATCTATGGCTGTAGTCTATTGCATTCAATTTTTTTATTGTTTCAAAAGAGGAGAGCGTAAGGCTTAGGCTTTCGGTCACTCTTTTTATGTCCTGAAAAATGATCGGACGTCTCGCTACTGACCGCTGCTTATGATCTGTGAGTGTAAGTAGAGTGAAATATTTTTTTAATAAAACTAAAAAGAAGTCGAATGGACTTAAACTCGTTTTCTTTCAGTAGAGTAGTATATTTCGTTCAGTAAATCTAAAATAGTGATGCTAATACATATACAATAGTTTTTTTATGAGTATGTATAGTTGGAAGTCATCTTTTAAAATTATTCAGAATTTTGTCTTCAATATGGACGTAAAGCTACTCAATCGGCACAGGAGAAACTGATAGGCTCATAATGTACTGTAATGTATATACCCTATAAAATTCCGTTTGTTTGGATAAATGCAAAGTACGATACCACATTTGATTGTAGTATTGTACCCTAATATTCCATATTTATATTATAAAAGGATTTTATAACAGCACTACCTGGTCACATTGATTTAATCACTTTCATTACTTGGGTCTTCTAATAAACTAAATTAATTAATTAATTATTGAAAGTCGTGATGTTGGACAATAATGTGTTTATTAATGAAATTAATAACTTACATTATCTGAGGTCTTCTGTAATATATTGAACTTAATGTAATACTTTACTGACTGTAAAACTGCGTAATTATCTTAATTTAACCATTTTAAAAATATAAACAAACCTGCCAACTGCTCTAATTGTAAATTACTTACGACCTTAATATCAATTTTGTTTTGATACGACAATCATATCATTACATTTGTCATAATTTTATTTATCCTTTCTTGATGAACGATTTATTTATGTTTCATGAACAGACTATTTAATACGATACATTGTAACTTCCGTGTTGTAGAATGTTCTCGGAAATCAGATTGTATTAATACGCGCGAATTGGCGCGAACATAGTCAGTAGTTATTAGTCAGTCTTAAAGCATTAGTTATGGAGTCTTAAATATGTACAGAACACAGTTAGTCTTATTTTGGCATTCAGTCAGTCAACTCTTTGTATACATCATGTAAAGAACAATCTACAGTCATTGATTACTTTATTAAAAATGTCAGTATTTGTTTGTGTGCATCTTCAACAGAAGTGAATATATATGTAATGAAACGTGACATGTTTAATTCCAAAAGACTGTGAAGAACCTGTCGTCTTCATGCTTTCAGAATAATTTGCAGGCGAGCTATTAAAACTACTGGATCTACCACTGAACGACCGAGTTAATAAGGTGATGTATAACTTTTATTTATGAAACACATGTTAGAAATGTGATTCAAACGGTGTGTAACACCGTTTGAGTACGTATGTATGATTGCAATACAGTTTCAACGACAAATTATACATTTTGCTAGAAATTATTAATCTGAATTTGATCATTTCATACAGTGGGTACAATTTTAGCCGATTATAGTGTTACTTGCCACAGAATTTAGTTATTTTCGGAAGTGGAAAATCTGACTTTGAATCTGGTGCTTTTTCCGTACCAAGAATTTACAGTCATCTTAAAACCAATTGTTTTACTTCTCAGTCTAAACAGTTATTTATAAGCAAAAGATCTATTTTGGAGATTATGACGAAAACAGCTGAAAGTTTAATCTGTAAACTGATGTAAACCATTGTAGAAATAATCAGGTCTATGTACTTATATATATAAAAAAAGGAGACATTATTTTGGGATTGCCGGCCGCGGTGGCCGAGAGGATTGAGGCACTCCAGTCACGATCTGCACGGCCACTACGGTCGGGGGTTCGAATCCCCCCTCGGGCATGGATATTTGTGCCGTCCTAGTTCGTAAGTAGTTCATAAGTAGTTTGTAAGTTTAGGGACTGATGACCCTGTAGTTTAGTCCCATAAGCTTAACAAACATTTGAAAATTTTTTTATTTTGGGATTACCCTCGTAGATGGACTTCATCAGGACATAGGTCACGTGAGACGTAAGAAGTAGACTTGCATACTAGTTCGCTGTCGGGAGCGCTCACTTTAGTTCGCGGCTGTGCCGCGAAATAGTTCGTTCTTTTAGTTCGTCCGCTCCCAGTGACGGCTGAGAGGCGTGGTCTGCGCATGCAGATGGAGGGAGAAGTTCCCCCATCTAGCTGCTTCATGCGCTTGCTGCTTGAGCCGCAAACGATATGACGCAAACCAAAAGAAACAGATTGTGGATAATTTCTATCGTTTAAGTTTAGAGTTATCTTTATATCTTGGCTGTATGGAATTTATTAGTCATTATTGCAGAGGGCAGAATATTTCAAAACAGAAATTTTGTAGTACTGAACCATGTAATCTAGCAGGCATACGCTTACCTCGAAATGGCTCTCATCAGAAGAAGGCAAACATGTGATTTTTAATTCTGCTGCGCGCCCTCTCGCTATTGCCAGTCGGTCTTCGGAAAAGAATCCAACGAACTAAAAAGGACATACGTTTTGCATAATACGTCGCGACCGATAACGCATGTTTTAGTTCGCGACCGATTGCACATATTTTGGTATGCGACCGATCGCACATATTTTAGTTCGCGACCGATCGCGCATACTTTAGTTCGCGACCGTTCGCGCATTTTTTAGTTCGCGACCGGTAGCTCTCCTTTTAGTTCGCAGCTCGGCCGCGAATTAGGTCGTTCTTTTTAGTTCGTCCGCTCTTTTTGGCTTTCGCTACCGCTACTAAAAGAGCACTTTCTTTTGCTATGACAACTTTTTTTATATAATGGTCAGTGTTGCCCAAGCATGTGCTATTACCCTAATTTTTGGCAATGCCTATAAAACTACAGCTGAGCTGCATCTCAGCTGGAAATGACGGTGACTGGAAGAAGGGAATTACGCGATTCTGCGCGCTCTCGCGTCCCCTAGCTGTTCCCCGTCAGTCTTCGGAAAAAGAGCGGACGAACTAAGAGGCGAGGGATCTGCGAACTAGTTCGTGTAGTTCGCCTGTGGGAGCGCTCTCCTGAACTAGTTCGTTCGCGAACTACACAAGACTAGTAAGAAGCAGGCAACAGAAGCGCGCTGCTCGTTCGCCCTCGCCACGCATCCCGAGCGGCACCTTACGTTACAATTAATACGGCGCGCGTAAGCCGAGAGCTGCCGCGGCGCTATTCCCGTCTGCCGGCCCCCTCCTTGAGCGCTTAATGCCTGCCAACTGTTATGATAGCCATCGGGGAGCGGAAAAAAGCACCTCCATACGGCGCGGTCGCGGCTACCTGGCAGCCTGGCAGCATTTCTGCGCCGCAAGAAAACCACTTACCGCAGCTGCCCGCCGACAGTATAATCGGGTGACACGACGCCGCCGCGGCCCGATACCATCGGATCCTTGAATATTAAGCAGCATCCGCGGAGCATCGCGGTTTTTGCTAAGACTCTAACTTTGCTCACGCTGATTTACAGACATCAGAGTGCGTTTGCTCGCAGCACTAGTTTGCAACCGTGGTGCGTTGTCCGCAGTTAACGTTTTTCTTACAGTTAGACTCCACAAGCGCCTACCCGAGGATGGGAAGATTGTTCCACATTCCTTACTAGTAATAACCGTTTTGTCCATATGAAGCAAATCGCAGAAAATAACGTCTCATAACTGTGAATCGGAACTTCACAGTTCTTTTGTACTTCGCTCCTTCATATCTTTGAACTTTATTCATTTAGCGAGGTAGAAAAAAAATTCCAGCAGCACTGATGTGTATCGATAGAGCCTGCAACGCATTAATAGAAAAAAGACTCTCTCTTTCCAGGCATTATCTTGACTTACAGGGTCTGTTGCTTTGCTATATCCCCTGCATTTCTTTCTGTACGGTCGGGGATTCGAATCCCCCCTCGGGCATGGATATTTGTGCCGTCCTTAGTATAAGTTAGTTCGTAAGTAGTTTGTAAGTTTAGGGACTGATGACCCTGTAGTTAAGTCCCATAAGCTTAACAAACTTTTTTTTTTTCTTTCTGTCGTTGACATCTGCTGGTCTTAAGCTAACAACTTGAATATCTGCCTTGATGTTATCAGTCCATCTCTTTGCCGGTCTTCCTTGTGGTCTTGTTCTTCCTGGATTGATGTGGAGTGTTGTTCTTATAACCGAGTTCTCCTGCTCACTCAAGACGTGGCCGTACCAGCGGAGACGGGCTTCCCTCAGTTTATCTGTGATAGGCGCGACACTAAACCTTTGCCGCACTTCACATCGGGTCAGCCCCATGAACGAACGAACCATCTTTATCTCCATGGTATGTAGCATTTGCTCCTGCTTTTTCGTCATAGGGCGAGACCAAGTCCCATAGATTGCTTTTGGGCGTACCATCGTTTTATAAACTTTTGCCTTTAGACGTTGAGGCATCTTTTTATCGCAGAGGACTCCAGTCACCTGTCTGCACTTGAGACGCTGCAATCACTCTCGTCCGAGTATCGAGAGTTGTGTCACAGTCTCAGATGACAACCGATCTCAGGAATTTAAAATACATGGTCTTCTGTAGGTCTTCTTCTCCGATACTTACGGTTCCTCTGGTTTGGAAGACAAAACATCTTATTTTGCAAAGAATTTGGTTTTATGTTCTTTACGGATTCTGTATTCCAGAAACGTCAAAAATTAGATTTTTAACTGGGGTTTTGAGGTTCACCTGCTAGTAGGTGTTGCAGTCATATAACACGGACGTACGGAAATTTTAACCGCAGCTAAAATCTAAATTTGGAACAGCTTGCAGCATTACAATGCGACGTCCGAAAGTACACAGGCAGCAATTCTTAACTGAAAAATTACGTTACATGACTTCACCGAATGTTCAGCAGTGATATCATTAATTTTTATGCAAATAATTTATTAGGAGACGTCCAAATCATAAGAGTATTTGTAATTAGAATCTACAGTTGTGTATAAAATGGAAACTGTGAAAATAAGATGGCCTCGTGATCGTTAACACTGACAACGGTTTGAGACTGATACTGTCTTTTAACAGGATAAAGCTTCAAGGTCAACATTGCAAATTTGTTTAATGATGACTACTTTCTGCTCTTTAACGAACCATCTTCGGATCGTAAACGTGTTTGAAATACATGACTGTGTGAGGGGGGGGGGGGATATTTGTAGCCATTTTCTTGCTCTTCCATATTTTATTCTGTGAAATACCTTTTTAGTATGTTGGGAAGAGCATTACATAATATGTGGTCTTAGTGAAACACATAGCATATGGTCCGGGAAACGCCACAGTGGAGTGGCCGAGCGCTCTAAGGCGCTTCGCTGCGGCACCGTCGGAGGTTCGAGTCCTCCCTGGATCATGGGTGTATGTGTTGTCCTTAGGTTAGTTTACCTTAGCTTAAGTAGTCTGTAACGCTGATTGGCTCTTACTTGTAGTTTCATTCCACCAAATCCCTCCAGTAATTTTATTAATATTTAATGCACCACAATTTATTTTAATTTTTCTGTCGTGTCTTAAGTTATGTTTCTGTGGTTTAAAAAGTTATTTAATTGTTAGTTTAATTGAAAGATGAAAGGCCTAATGCTCTAGATAGTGCCGTTTGTGCCAAAATTTAGCCATTGGCCCCGAGTGTTACTCTTCCCGCCGCAGTCAGTCGAGGAGAGAGAGTCGAGCTAGTGAGCTCGGACAGAACTCACCTACCTCTACGGGGTGCGAGTACCGTGGAAAGTGTATCATAAAATTGTTAAATAGTTGTGAATTTCTATTATACAGTTGTGGCTTTCTGTACAGGAACAATGATTTATAAATAACAGAAGAAAAGACATGACATCGAAAAATTTCGTGTGACAAAAGTAATTGTAGAATAGTGAAACTTAGCCACATTAAGCTATAATTTCAACCCCACGCATGGAAACAACGGATGTACGACCTGCGTATTGCTTCTGCGCAGGGGACATCAACAGCGAAAGAAGATATCCGGCTAGTGGAAAGAAATCTACGTGTTCATACTCTGACGAGGTGAGAAGCAATATGGCCCTTCACGTGCAGTGCTTTATTCCATCACAAAGAGGTATTTCACGCACTTAAACGTGGCCCCTGACAGGAGAATGTTGGGAGCGAAGCTTGCTTTCAGTTCGTAACAAATTGGCTGTTAGAGCAAGCCCCGCCTCTTTCTCCCAGTGCCGCCAGCTTACGGTCTATAGGTTACAGGCTTTAAAAGAAACAACATGTAGGGGGTTTAAGCACCACAGATGGAACACAAACTTACCACTTTAATGTTTCAGTAATAGAAAACTGGAACGTATATCTACGAATTATTAATATTTTTAAGGGACTTATTAAGCGGGTGTAGCAATGCTTTCTGCCTATTTTTATTGTCGTAAATGAATAACAATCGGAACTGAGATTCCTCACACCACTTTAAAGAAAAAAAAAAAAAAAAAAAAAACATTCCTTTTTCTAAAAGAAGTCGTCGAGGTAGGTGGACTTATTTTAGCAAATAACAAAGTGGAAGGCAATAATCAGTACCAAGCACAAATCAACAATACATTGACGGTGTCTACGGTGTACAATGCTGTTACGAGGTAAGGTTGGTAGTGAGCATAAACATTCCGTAGACGCACGAACACAGCCGACTTCAGCCGATCACAGAGGGGCCATGAAAAGGTGCGTGCCCTGTACATTGGCAGAAAGTCTCTTGATAACAGCTCCAAGGGTGTAAAGAAGGAGAGAAAATATAGGAAAATCTCAGGTGTTTTCAAATAATTATCTTTCTCGAACTATAAAAAGACATTGTTTCCTTTTTTCTCCGTTAAATCCCTCCGTAACTGTTATCATAATAGAAAAGCCAATTATACTGTTATAACAATACAGCTAATACGTTGTAAAATCATGTTTATATCTATCGTTGATGTAAGATGAATTATTATAGCGCATGCCACGTCATGTAACATAAAACATCATTAAGAAATAAATCTGTCTTACTGCAACACATTTTAAATTAATAAGTCAGGTTTACTCCCTAAAGATATTTTATGTTACATGACATGATCCGCATAATGGACATGTATTCATATACCATTCATGGATACGAAAAGTGATTTTATGATGTGATGGATACATTGTTACGATTGTTCTTTTTTTAATATGATATCGCTCACGTATTCAAAACACATTTCAGCTCGTTAAAGAGCTGAAACTATTCACAAATAAAATAAATTAGTGATTAGTGATCTTGACCTTGAAGATTTATCCCGTTGCGTTAAAGGCGCAGTATTAGACCCATCTCTGACATTCCGTACTTTTACAATATTGACTAGCGTAAACGACAATGCTTCACATTTGGTAATATACGTGGACACTGGATATACATCCAATTCTCCTTCTTCTTCCCTCGTTTCACCACTTTCCTCCTCCTCCTCCTCATCTCCTCATCCCCCCCCCCCCCTCAGCTGCGGTGAAGTGGCTGAGCGTTCTAAGGCGTCTTGCTACGGAGCGCGCGGTTTCCTTAGGTTAGTTGAACTTAGTTTAAGTAGTTTGTAAGACTGAGGATAACACACACCCGCATGTCTGAGGGAGCACTCGAATCTCTGGCTGGAGCGGCCGCCCAATCAGTAGAACGATGCCTTAGACCACGCGGCTACTCCCACACGCCTCATTAACCAGAAAGTAGTGATGTTACTTTAGTGATGTTTTCGTATTGGTATCAGGAAATTCACCATCACGTTTGGTGTCATGGAAATATGAAAGTAACAACACTAAAAATTGGAACTGCGCAGACACTCCGTTTACACGGATTCCCAAAGCCGAATTTCGTAAACCGAATTCCCAATTCCGCTTTCGATTGTTTATGTAAACACTTCAAAATCGGTTCTGTAAATACGTTTCCGAAAAGCGGTTTCCCACTTCAACAATCGATTTTCATGCCCATGTAAACCGAACCGTTAATGAAACCTTCTTGGCTCGTCAGATTGCGTCCTCATGTTAAGAATTTTAGGGTCTTACGGATAGAGTAACTTTTTCTGCAGTGAAAGAGAGGTATAAACGTTAGATTGACAATTAATCTGTCTGTTTAAGTAAAGAGAAACAGCGATTATGATGACTAAATGAGGAACTGAAACGGTTGCTTTTTAGACGTCATATTTGACTGGACTATCAAATTCGATTTTGGCCTTAAGATGTAAACACGAGAGAGAAAAACGGTTTACGAATTTCGGTTTTCGTCTTCCGAATGATGTGTCGCATGTAAATGTAATGAGTTTGTATCAGGCCAGTCTTGTGTTGTTAACTACTGCTTCAGCTGCAGTTTTTTTCCTCTATAGATAGACATCTGCACGGATAAGAAAAGTGTTACCCGCATCCGCACCACATCCGCAAGACCCATATCCGCAACCGCATCCGTGGCATTTCATCCGCATCCGCAACTTCGTTATCCGCATCCGCAGATATTAAGGTTTTGAATGGGTAATAGTAATAGATAGCAGCATTTAAAACCATGGTATGTAATAATGTAATTATTGTTATAGTGTCATTTCTGCGACAAATTAACTACTTTTGACTTCTCGAATCACGGTAACGGTTCTATACCTACTCCAAAACAGGCTATTCCAAACAGACACACATTGGCGCTGCGGGCGCACACAGTACCGTTTTGGAGACCGTGTGGTCGCAGCACTACGTCAGCTATTTAATACAGGCATCTTCTCAAATTACGGTGGTTAAACTGATCGTCCTAGAGGAGATTTAACTGTGTTTACATTCAAAAAAGAAAAAGAAAAATAAGAAAGAAACGTTTCTTTCCGTGTCTTACAAAAGGGACACTATTTTTCCCATATTGACGCACAAGGGGTTATGTGACACAAAGTGAAGCAAGTCATTTCAAGTGTTAAAATTGCTGTCTACTTTTAATTGGTAACTGTCAGCAAAAAGAGACAATACCGGCTGCAGCTACAGCCAGCCTATACAGTCTAACATTGTGTACCTTCGTAAATACGTTACTTTCAATGTACGCCGTATCTGATCATGAAAGTTGCTATAAAATGCTATTTTCAATCTTTATTATTTCCCTCACCATTTGTCTAATACATAAAAAACGAACGTTTGTTAGTATATTTGTTCGAATTTTAAGCGCGGCTGTACCGTTCATTTGGTTGCGATGAAACTTTGCCAACATATTGCTTGCACTTTCGCCACGGTTATTGACAGAATTGGTTGTTATGACACATAGTTCAGGAGACATGACGTCATTAACAATTGTATGGTTAAAATACTGCGGCATCATGACACATGTGAATAAGGATACTTTACTCACCCACAAGTAGCGCTTTTTAGTGAGTGACTGACTGACAACTTCAATCGTAGTGAATACAGTGACAGTTGTTCCTTAAAATGAACACACCAATGGATACTTTATCATGTAAAGTGAAAAGAGGTGATTTGACAGTAGTGAAGGAAAACAAATTGAAATCGTCAATTTGATGGCAAGGAAAAGATCAACGATATAACAGCCTGTTTTTCGTGTAAAAAATGTATTCTTACCCTGGACACAAAAGTGGAACTTCAAATTTGCTGCAACATTTGTGTGAGACAGGACAAAGTAGCATAATTATTTATTTAAATACCAACTTCCTGAAGTTCCGCCAGAATTTGAAGACAACCGCGATCGAAAAGCTTATCAGTCTTGTTAGCAATGACATTTTACCGTTCGAAGTTGTGTATGGATCTGGGGTTCTCGAGACGACCCAGATTCTTACTGATATGGCGGGAAAGTACGGTGCAGTGAATGCTAAGGAACTGCTACCTCATCCAACCACCATATCCAAAAATTTGAAGGAAACCGCCGAGTGTCTGCGTGAGACTGTCACCGAAGAAGTGAAAAATGTATTCAGAGATGTAGGTGGAGCACAAACTGACGATTTATGGACTGATTCGTACCGTAAAATGAACTATATGGGAACAGCGTGAATTTGGCATGGCATCTCTGGTGGGCAGTGGGCCGGTTTACCATCCAGAAAGCACTTGACAGACCGCGGATAAGACACGGTCTCGTAAAGGGATTAGGCGCAGATCTCTCTGGCACACTACGACCGCTGTGGTACAGTCTGTGGCTGTGGCCAGGGGATGAGGAAAACAGAATTCCGCTCTACCTGGGCTCTACAAGGATTCCAAGAATGTCCACAGGCTTGACGTTTTCAGCTAACAGACGTACTGGGCAGATACCTCGGTCTTTATCAGCATATAACACGCGGATATCCGCGTCGCTCACAATTTTATCCGTAAAGTATGAAATATGCGGAAAGCCACGGATATATCCGCGCAGACCTCTACCAATAGAGTTACGCGACTGTCTGTGTTAGACTGTGCTGAAATGCTAATCACGTGCACGTCTCGCAGCGTTTTCGGAAGCTGCAAATTTCATTGGATTCTCTCTTGTAGTCCCAGGTCAGTAGTATAGTAGATTCCTCGAGGTACAGGTTTCACTCTGTTGAGCCAAACAAGAATGAAGGAAGATTGGGTTTTATTCAGAAGTCAGCCAGGTATGGCAACCGACGTCGGCCAATATTTCGGCGAGAGACCACCCTGACATTCTCAAGGCAACACTGCAGCCAGGGAACCACGTGCAGCGACATGTGAAGCCTCGGTGTTCAGTGACAATAGGGAAGACAGCGCCATCACACGACCAGAATGAAAACCAACAGAACGTCGATAATAAACATCAGTTAACACGTTCGCTGCGGTCACCAGTAAGGGCCCCTAACGCTCTAGGCGGACGCCTGTAAGCGCACGTGCGCCGAGGACTGAAATCAGACTCCTGCGAAACTTGTAATACTGAAAGCGAATATAACGTCTGCACAAGAGGTGGTGCTAAGCTGCATGCCGATTATGTGATAAATGCTACAAGCTCTCTGACTTATAAGCGTCATATGAGTCTGTTGCAAACAATTCTAAAAACGCCTCTGATTTATTGATTTTATTGAAAACTGGGAAGAAAATAAATTCAAATAAGCAGTAAATCCGCTTAATTGAGAAAGAATTATTCTGAGAACCCCAGTAGGTTTATCAAAGGGAGAAAAAGAAACACGTCTCATCTGCAATGTGGAGCTATGGAAATCTAATACCATATAACAAATTTGCAAGGTATAAAGGCGATGTTTTTTTTATAGCAAACCACTAAAGACGAAAACACACAACTGCAGACAGGAAAATATTACGTGATGTTTTTTGGTGGCCTGTACTAACACGAGTGCACAGCCAAACTAACTTAACAGGGTACTCAGCAAGCGCTAGCGCGCTCGGCAGCTCTAGCGTGTTGATCGCAGAAACGCTTGTAAGCATCAGCCGCAGCGAACGTGTTAAAACAAATGGTTAGGTGGCATTCATTTTGACAAGTAAGAGAGAAGGCTACCATGCATAATTTAAGCTAAAGCTCAATCCCTGTTGGTTACTGTCTAACGTCCTGTCGACTTTATGGGCACAGAACTCGTGCTTGGCTAGTTTTGTCAGGGTTGGGGAAGGAAATCGGTTCTGCCACGCCCTTTGAAAGGAGTAGCTCGGCATCACCCTTGACGTCTCCCTATCTTCGAACCCCCACCTCCAGTCAGTCTATCAGAAAGCTCTCTCCCGCCTCGTCCTTCTCAAGCTCCTCTTCGGTTGGACATGGGGCCTCAAACCCTCCAACACCCCCCCCCCCCCCCCCCCCGTTTACCGATCCTTAATGTGTCCTGTGCTCTGTAGCGTACTCCGCCTCGGTCTCCGCCTCCCCCACCTGGTACAACTCCCTCAAGATCCTAGACAACTTAGCGCTCCACCTCACTTACCACATGTACCTTACCACATCCGCCTCCTCTCCCGCAGGCGAGTTCTCTACGATCTCATACAATTTCCCCACCTTCTGAAGTTCCCGGAGCGTATCAGCATCCTATACGACACCCATAAAATAGACTGCCATTCCCCACGTTTCATAACCTGTCCAGGTGACTTTCGCCATCTCCCGGATGACGTGGTCCAGATATCTATCCGTCCTGCCAACGCTAATCCTCTCCTCACTCCCCCTATTTGCAGCACCGTCTCTCACCTCCTCCCATCCTCAACCCTCTCCTCGCTAGGTTTCCCCCTCTCTTCTAATGTTTGTATAGCTTATGGGACTTAACTACGCGGTCATCAGTCCCTAAACTTACAAACTACTTACGAACTCGCTAACACTAAGGACGGCACAAATATCCATACCCGAGGAGGGATTCAAACCCCCGACCGTAGTGACCGTGCAGACCGTGACTGGAGCGCCACAGTCCCCTCGGCCACCGCGGCCGGCCACCCTACCTTCCCCTTTCCCTATTCCTTACAATCCATTTCCAACACCCCCTTCCTTTTCTCCTCTCTCCGCTGCTCCTCACACCTCCTCGTCCCTATGGGGTCTCTGTGAAGTGAATTCTGACAGTGTTCCGTCAGTGTAACAGTGTCGCGCTTCGATTTTAAAACTAGTGCAACCGCCGCTACCTGCAAAACATAAGTGTCTCCGTCTGCGTCGCCGTTCAATTTTAATGTGCAACCAAGTAAATTTTAACCACTGTGGCCGCTTTTTAATCTGAATTATTGTACTTTTAAATTGTTCAAAAATGTTAAAATGTTTGTTAAGCTTATGGAACTTAACTACGGGGTCATCATCCCTAAACTTACAAACTACTTATGAACTACTTACGAACTAGGACAGCACAAATATCCATGCCCAAGGGGGGATTCGAACCCCCGACCGTAGTGGCCGTGCAGACCTTGACTGGAGGCCTGTCCCCGCGGCCACTGCGGCCGGCTTTTAAATTGTCCATGCCATTTCATACATCGCCAATTTTAACTCCATGTCCAATGTTTTAAAGTCATCGTTTTTGACACCATGTCCGTGTTTCAACTCATCTCCATGTCATTGGTCTCCGTGTCTTTGAACGGAAACATCGCTGAATTTGCCTTGGCTGATTTAGGAATATCACGGAAATCCTAAATCAGGATGGCCGGAGTCCATCGTGGTACCACTGCGCCACCTCGCTCGGTCTGTTCAGCCGCTATCGCGTGTCTGGCACCAGTGGTACCCGAAGCCCCGAATGCTTCGTTACACATCGGGAGGCGCTGTTTGCCGGGATGAATGGTCCCGGCGGCGGCGCGTGTGTAAACCGCGGCGGCGGCGGCCCGCGGCCCGCGACCGCTAAGCCGGCGCGCCACTTTGTCCTCGTCGGCTGTCCTTAAAACGCGCCAGAATGGGCCTGTCCGGCCGCGTGATAGATGCGGCCAATTCATCGCGCCGCGCGCACAATCGCCGTGTCCTCGCCGCATTACTCAGACGGCATGCCGCCGCCCCGGCCCGCCCCGGCCTGCCTTTTATTTCCTTCCCTCGTGTAAATTTCATCCATCTTCCTCACCGAGCCTTATTTTTGAGGGACTCCCTTTTCCTTTTCTTCTCGTCTGTCTCTCTCTCTCTCCCACTCTAGTGCACTCTCTTCGCTCTCACTCACTCTCTCCTTCGCCTGTGCTATACTCGGCCGTCTTCTTCTCTCATTGTGTGGCTCTCTTTGCCGCCGTGGCTTTCAGGCTCCCTCGGTCGTTATATACCGTACGCCAGCTGCCGGCAGTTACAAAGTGACTCTACCAGACTCGAAACCGACTTTTTCCTACTTTGGTCTCTGCGTCTGATATAGTCTGCTATCTTGTGAAACGTAGCCATTTAATCAGTGTAGATTTCACTATAAAAGATGATTAACGAACATACCCAAATATTGTAATATGTTATTTTACAAGTAAAACTAAAGCCGCAAATGTTCAGTTACGGCTAATAAAAGATTTTGCACAAAATTTAACCTCGTTAATATTAAGACATCGCAAAACAGTACGAGGTCAAAATAATGAACAATTTCCATTTATTTTGTTATTATGTCCCAGACGTGTATCTGCAGTAGTTTTCCAGAAATTAGAGAGAAGTAAGAAATAATTTGGGAAAATTAATTACTTGGCCCTTTTTTTCTAATTCCAGACAATTGCACAAAGTTTTCAACATAAGTAGTAGATAATTTTATGTTCTCAAATGATAGTAATAAAGATAACTGAAACTGTATGTGTGTGTCAGATAATCTGATTTTGTTAATACCATAGCACACGTGAATTCATATTAAACAAGAAAAAGAAGTTGAATGTTAAGGAAATTGGACAGTGGGCATAAAATTTCACAATAAATGTTGAAAAAAGTCTCCACTGAGTTCAATGCCTTTAGCACGTGTATGAATATATTCTGTTGCTCGTTTCAGTTTCATACGGTTGTTCTTAATTTCGTCTATTGCATTCATAATGCGAGCAAATAATGCCTACGTGTATTGACTCGTTTCAAGGTTAGAAGACGACTGAAAACACTCAATAACGGTTGCCATCAACCTTAATGGAAAGTAAGCGAATTTACTTGTATAATCTCTGGAATTTCTGGAAAACTACTCCATATACACGCCTGTGACATGTTTTATTAGGTTCGGCAGATCAATAACAACAAAGTAACTAATCATTTGCGGACCTATGTTTATATCAATTTCTTCTTTACTTTCACTTGTAGAATAACAAATTAAAATATTTTAATATCTTCGTAAATCACCCTGTACCATTAAGCAAACTTCCGCATACATATCCCCTACTGTTAACTACTTTCATTGTTGTTTCTTCTAGACTACACCGTATGGAAAGTTGATTTACACATTATTATTCGTATTCATCCTTATAGTCGCATTGTTGTTGAGGAACAATATGCTTGTAGAACGACATTTTTACGTTTGGTGGGGGCTTGTAACAAATTCAGAGGCATTCCACTCCAACTTGGAGATGCTGTTGATCTGACAGCGCTAACAATCAACAAAAAATGTTCAAATGTTTGTTAAGCTGGACACAAGTAGCCCCCTCGGGCATGGATATTTGTGCCGTCCTAGTTTGTAAGTAGTTCATAAGTAGTTTGTAAGTTTAGGGACTGATGACCCCGTAGTTAAGTCCCATAAGCTGTACAAACATTTGAACATTTTGGACACAAGTAAACAAATCACACTGGTTCTTGTATACTGAAACAGGCACTTAGCAGAAAGTCTGATAATAGCAGCGGCGTTACAATCAGTGACGAAGTTCACAAACCCCAAAAAGGCAAACAGAACTTCCCATAGCGCAGCGAAGAGTTCAATCTGGTAATGAAGACTTCAGTCAGTATCAGCTTTCCTCTGGAAGAGTCCAAGTACGGTCCTTAGTATCCTTGATCGGAGACAGAGTCGTAGACACTTTCCAGGCGGGACGAGAACTGCTGGAAGTGTTTTTTTTTTAAGTTTTTTATTTTTTTATTTTTATACTATTACACCAGTAGGCTGGCAGGAGCTCCATAGGCTGCTCTTCAGCCGAGAGAATAAAATACATAGACGAGATGAAAATTAAAATACATGACAGGCGATAAAACAACGGAGAAAACAATGACATAGACAAGGTGACAATTCGAAGTACAAACAGTTGACAGATGATTAAAATGACATTTAGTCAGTTAAAAATGGGGAGCCGGTGACATAAAAACCATATAGTACGACAAGAACACAGGACGGCCGGTACAAGAAGACACTAATTAAAACAATCGGTGCGACACTTGTTTGTTAGCGGTGGATGCAGATAAAAAACACACATTTCTCCGGAGCACTGCACACAACACTGATCGTAGCACTGTTAAAACTGTCGGTCCAGGACCTCACGGGGTGGGGGAAGGTGGGAAGTGCGAGGGAGGAGGAGAAGTTGGGGAAGGAGGCGGTGGGGAGGACCCTTAGGGACTCCAGGGTTGGGAGGAGGTTAGCCAAGCGGGGGAGGGGAATGGGAGGGGGCGGAAGAGGGGGCTCTACATCTATGGGGAGGGATCAGGATTGGTAGGACGGGTATATTTCAGGACGGAGACGTCATCAAGGAAGGGGAGGCGGCGGAAGTTACCCTGGGAAAGGACATGGTGTGGAGATTAAAGGAGGGGGGTATACAGTGGTAGAGGCGTGGCAGAGGCCCAGGGTCAGTGAGGATGGGGTGGACCAGGGGGTGGCGGGAGTCTATTTTGTGGTTGGTGTAGTGAACACGGATATGTTTTAGGTATTCAAGGAGATGCGGAAATGGGATAAGGTCATACAGGATCTGCATGGGGGAAGGGAGCCGGATGCGGTAGGCGAGGCAGAGGGCACGACACTCAAGGACTTGGAGGGTTTTATAATAGGAAGGGGGGCGGAAATCCAGGCGGGATGGAAACTGCAAAGGATAGGACGCACGAGGGAGTGGGATGGGTGATGGCCTAAGGCCCCATGTCCAGCCGGTAAGGAGTTTCAGGAGATTAAGGTGGGAGAGGGCTTTCTGTCGGATGGTGCGGAGGTGTGGGGTCCAGGAAAGGTTATGGTCGAGGGTATTTCAGGATGGGGCTGGGGCTGTGGAGGGTAAGGTAGAAATCATGGAGACGGAAGGAGGGGGTGGTGTGACCTATGATGATTGCCTTGCAGTTGTCAGGATTGATGGAGAGGAGCCACCGGTTACACCATGAGGCGAACTCGGTGAGGTGGGACTAGAGCAAAAACTGGGAATGGGCAAGGGAGGGGGCGAGGGCTAGGAAGGCGGTGTCGTCAGCATATTGAAGGAGATAGACGGGAGGCTCGGACTGGAGCCTGTCGGCGGAGTAGATAAGATAACGGAGAGGAGAGGGGACGGAGCCTTGGGGCACCCCAGCGGAGGGGTAAAACAAATGGGAATCGGAGTTGAAGACAGTGGCATAGGAGGGGCGGCAGGTGAGGAAGGAACAATGAGGCGGATGTAATTAATAGGAAGAGCTTAGAACTGGAGCTTGGAAAGGAGACCGGAATGCCATACACGGTCATAGGGTTTTTGGATATCAAGGGAGACAAAAATGGCGGAGCAACGGGAGTTGACCTGGACGGATAGGAGGTGAGTTAGGCAAAGGAGCTGGTCGTCGACAGAGAAGGAGGGTCGGAAGCCACATTGGGAAAGGGGGAGGAACTGGTGGCGTTGGAGGTGCCGATGGATATGATGGGAGAGGATGGTTTATAGGACCTTGCTGAGCACGGAGGTTAGACTGATGGGACGGTAGGAAGAGGTCTGGGATTGGGGCTTGTTAGGTTTAAGGAACATGAGAATATGGGAGATCTTCCACAGGTCAGGGTAAAAGCCGGTGGAAAGGATGACATTGTATAGGGAGGCAAGAACTTCATGGAAGGAGGGGGGAGGCTCGGAGGTGGTGGAAGGTCAGCAGGTTGTGACCGTGGGCGGTGTTGTGTTTAGTGCGAAGAGTTTCGATTATGTCATGGGCGGTGATAGGCGTGTTCAACTCTGGGGGGGGGGGGATTTGGTCTAAGTACTGGAAGCCAGGAACGAGAGAAGGAGAGGAAGTATTGGTTCGCTCATGGATATCAGGGAAGAGAGAGTAGTCAAAGGTAGTATTGTCAGGAATGGAAAAGACTTCGGAGAGGTAGGAGGTAAAGTCTGGCGCCAATCCCGGCGTTTTTTCGCGGAAAAAAGGTTTCTGATGTGTCTTTGGAGTTGCCGGTGGCATTGGAGTGTATCCCGGTCACGGGTCCGGAGAAAGGAGCAGTACAGACGGCGGGATTCGTGGAGGAGAAGAACGGCCTGTGGAGGTAGGGTAGGATGGTGAGGATAAATCACCCAGGTGGAGATGTGGGCATGGACCGCGTCAGCAATTGTCTGCTGGAGGAAGGAGGAGGCATGGTCAATATCTGTGGGAAATGTTCAAATGTTTGTTAAGCTTATGGGACTTAACTACGGGGTTACAAACTACTTATCAACTACCTAATACTAAGGACGGCACAAATATCCATGCCCGAGGGGGGATTCGAACCCCCGACCGCAGTGGCCGTGCAGACCGTGACAGGAGCGCCTCAGTCTCCTCGGCCACCGGGGCCGGCTATCTGCGGTATTGTGGAGGGGTAGTGGGTGGCTAGCGACCGCGGTGTCAATGGAGCGACGGTAGGCATCCCAGTCGGCACGGGAATAGTCATGGAAAAGGTTAGGAGGGGGCATAGGACAGGGAGTGTGGGCAGGGTGGGGGCGGTGGTCAAGGATAAGTAGGACAGGGGCGTGGTCAATGACATCCGCCATAATGCGCACAACGAGGTTGAGAGACGCCAGAACGACATCGGGTATGGTGTTGCTTTCAGGGTGGATTGGGTGGGGAAGGGGAAGGACGTCACCTCGGAGCGAGTTGGTGACGGACTGACGCCACCACCGGAATTCAGCGGGCGGACGGGAAGAAACGTTAAGGTCGGCGGCAATCACATAGGTCATGAAGGAGCAGTCTATATGGGAGAGGAAGGCATACGGGAGGGGAGCAGTGCTACGGGTATAAATGGTGGCAAGGGTGACAGGGACGGGAGGAAGAGGCTGAGGCTGAGGATCAGGTGTTTGGTGGGATCATTAAGGAGAGGTTGGAGCCAGACGGGGTGGTGGCGGAGGTGGCCGATCGCTACTCCGCCTGGAAGTGGCTCTGTGGCCCGCTTATGTTGACACATTCGGCCAATCGTCGCGTTTGTTGACAGCAATGCTCACTCTGGTGGCGAAGGATGCGCCGTCTACATTCTCGTATCGACTGTGGTGTGTATACGCTGCCACCAGCGCAGCAGACGACGCATTCACTCGCGGCCATAGTGGATTTCCTAGTGCGGCGTCACACGGATGATGCCTTGAAACAGAAGAGGTGAATAATCGTACGGATGAAATAAATAAATTTCAGCATGAAAATAGCATTTCAGTTTCCAAAAGCGTATAATTCGAAGATGGCCACACAAATATGCTTGTCAAGTACCCATGTTTAGATACATGAAATGTACATATTATTTGTGTCTTATTATATTATCGAAAAAATAAAACTTAGGAATATTTTCTCCTGGCGTATTGAAACATCTGATGTTACTGTTTCAAACAATTTTCATGAACATCATTAGTTGTTTGGTGTCCTCCTATTTGCTTATATTAATGTGGACATATTTGTTATTTTAGATCCGTCTGTGCAACTGGAAAAGAAATGTCTTTCTTGCCCTACACTTTCGCCTGTCATTATTCACAAGGCATTTTCAGTTCACGCTTAATACTCTTTTTTACATTTCTAGCAGTGTAGGATACAAACAACTATTTATTCCATTGAATCTGGTTAGCAGTTTTCATTATGTCACTGAAGTATTTTTTTTTTCTTCACAGCACTAGGTACACAAAAATGTTTATTTTTTCTGATGTTACTGTCAACTGCCCATTTTTATTACCAACTGTTGAATTCGTGTTTGCGATTTATTTGCTCCATGTCACTATCTGTCTGACCCTGTGTGTGCGCGCGCTCGTATGCACCGGTGTGTTTTCGTTTTAAGTGTGTAATTGCTACACCACCAAATTCCTTTCATTTCTCTCTCCTTCTTTGTGTGTGTGTGTACGTGTGTGTGATAAAGACATGTAAGATGGGGATGGCGTTTTTGTATCTGCCCTGATAATGTGTTTATTACAAAAAATCTTTTTTCATTGTTTTATCTGTGTGTCAAGACTTTCCTTTCTAATTACTTTCTCGTTTGTTTAATTAAGTTTAGCAGTGAGTTTCTGAAGTATTGTCATCGGCAGAATGAACTAAAATTCTTAGACGTCTTTCTGTCGGTTCTATGGAGTGGAGACGACAACATTACGACAAGCGAGATAGTGGAGATATCAGAATGGTGCTGCAGTTTAGACTGGTGTTGACTTGTATTTACTTCACCAAACGAATTACACAAGTCTTTTGGGTTCAGACAGTGTAGTCAGCAGGTAGTGCAATGGAACAACAACGGGACTTACCCGAAGCTATGGAGAGCCCTAGGGAAGCTGGAAGCGAGACAGACACAGCTGGAGGTGGCTGCAGCTATTGGAGTGTCCCAAAGCACAATTTTCTGGATCTGGAAGTGATTTCAGACATCAGAAATAAACGGCCAAGGTCGCCCACATCGCCATCATCATATATTCATACAGTAACAACTGTAGTTTCCCTTTGCTTCCACCGTTCGCAGTAGCTAATTTGCAAAGCCACGTTAGCTGATTTTACAAAGGCAGCTCAGTCAATCATCCAGACTGTTGCCCATGTTGCCACTGAAAACCACTGAAAAGGCTGCTGCCTCTCTTCAGAAGCCACAAGTTTGTCTGGCCTCTTCATAGATACCCCTCCGCTCTGGTTGCGCTCACGGCATGCCTATCTGTTTCGTTGAGGCACGCAAACCATCCCATCTCAGCAAGGTCTGTTGTTCATTGTGAGAGAAAATCCTATGTTACAGATGTATATCAAGAATGAACGCATGGTTTGAAATTTATGTCAATATGTGACGTAATAGGCAGATATGGGAACGGAATCTAAGCGAATTTTCTTTTCAGTTTCTTGTAGTACTTCATAGTATCCACGTTGTTATTTGGCAAGTAACATAATATTAACATCTACATCAAATAGATAAAGTTCATCATTCAGGTAGCATGAAGATCAATGCACAAACATGTCTGGTTTATGAAAGGTGTATCATAGTTCTCAGCCTTTTTCATCGATAACAGAATAATTCAAATACTATTTATGTTTCAAATCGGCGTGTTCATTATTCGCTGCATATTTTTCTAAGGATTTTAACATACAAATATTACGTCATGGTGCATAAAAGTTTAGTAGTAAAATCCAGACGTAAAATGAGAACTACACGAATAATTTATCGATATATATTCTAAACAGCGAACCCCCCCTCCCGATTAGCCGCATGGTTTAAAGTGCTAATTTTCGTCAGGGAGAATAATACCAGCAACGCGGCTTATAAACGAAGCGGTCCTGGATGTAGCTGTTAGGCGTTGGCAGTTTTCGCATGAATAACACTATACGTAGATACTCTGTATTTAATTATTTCTTCCCGATGGTGGAGATAGGGGGAGGAGCTCAATGGGGTGGGGACAGGAAGGGCATTCGGTCACCCCTTAAAAGTAACGACTTAAAGTCCGAATCAACCATGCCGACCCTACACATGCAGGACAAAGACGCAAGAGACGAGATGTTTATGTCATTGACACTACACTTTGCATATATGTCAGGACAACGTATATGTCGTGCAGATCTTTCACTATATTTTCTGGATCCATACGTCGATAACTCCAGGATTCCCCAAAGAAACATAGTAAAATTTTGGGTACATTAAAAGGAAAAAATAAGGCTCTAAACGCACGTGTGAAGAGCTAAGAGTACTTCGTCATCTTCTATTCTCGAAAATACGTCTTTTGTTTTACGTATTTTAGGTGGCGGCAGTATAGACCAAAACAAGAAAAAATCTGCAGCAAACATTTTCATTATTTTCTTTTGCATCATCCTCTGTAGCCAAAGGGCTAAAAATCGCTTTTAATATACAATTAACAAAACTCAGAAGCGTGCATAACAGCATGAAGGTTTGACCGTCCACACTAAAATATGCAAGATGGAACATGCTGCTTAATTCGTTTCAAAAACTCCTTCTTGCTGATTTCGACAGAAATAGGTTGCCAGCACAGATCTTGTATATTAATAACACATCACGACTCACTTAATCAACTGGTATTGCGTCATGATAGCGGATTCTGGAAACATCAGTATGTCAAGAGTCAAAACAACACCAAAATACAAATTTGTATTATTAAGTGAAATAGTGAATGGGGACATAAGAAAGCCGTTTTATATTTCATTTTGGCGTTTTCATTTTTGACAGCCTGATGTTCCCATCATCCTGCTGTTATGACGCAATGACAATGGTTGACATGTGAGTGACGATGTTAGTAACATACCAGATCTGAACAGATCGGACTAGATCTGCAGAAATCTGTACTAAAGAATTTTTGAAGTCAAGTTATGCTACCTGTGATTTCTTCAGTTTCGAAAACCTAAAAATATTTTTTTTTTTTTTTTTTTTTACATGATAACTTGAATACTGTGATGTTACCAATGGTCCCAAGAGATGTGGCAGTACTGAGTTCAATTTCAAACTGTACGAAACATCAAATAGAAAAGGCAAATATATCCATGGATTAATTAAAATTACATGGTAGTTCCTGCAACCAAAAATGCAATAATCATGGTATGTTTGTTCTTAAGGGGATTTATAAGATGGTCCTCAGCTATGCAAGGCCTTCTCTTAGATTTTTATGATTGAATTAGTAAACTCGTTAAGTTAGAAATTATCACAATTCTTTGTGGGTAGGATTAGGGATACACCTTTAAAATGGAATTAGGTGAACAAAGGTCACCAGTGTCACCAACATGCCTGCATAGTTATTTCATAGCTTTCTGCTGAAAACCCAGTTAGGCTGTAAATGCCTCTCTAGTCAGTCATCTTTTACCTCTATGGAGAGTCTTTTGAAGGAAGGGCAAGGAAGGGCAGACTTCCTCACTCTGTAACTAAACAGCGCACACTTCCTTGGTTGGTTGGTGTAATCCACGTGTGAGCAACCGATCAGAAGCCGCAACTCACTTCGTCTGTTTTCCCAACACGACACGCTGGCAGATTATGCCTCAAAACCTGTGTGAGTACATTTATTTTATGCCATTCCCATCTCATATGTTTACACTGTGTCCAATCTATGAATCTAATATTTTTGATAATGTTTTGCTTGTGTGGATGCCAATTTCAATACAGGGCAGTCTATGAGAATATTGGTTGGCGACCACTCAAAAGGGTTCTTTTGAAGAATGCGTATGGTACGCGGGAGGAACGAGTGCCGGAAGGCTACGTGTGGACTTAATGACTCATATATTATCCTCGTGGTCTACTCGCGAAATATACGTAGGAGGAAGGAAACTTTGACTGTAGGTCCACCGATGATGAAGATCATCACAGAGAAGCTTTCACGCTTGATAAATAAACTGGTAACGAAGCGTCTTCTTCTCTGGATCTTGTCCAACCCCTTAATCACTCCCAACTAGTACGGATCACAAAAGACGAGCAATATCGAAATATTGGTCGAACTTTTTTTTGTAAGGTACTTCCTCTGTTGACGGAATACACTTTTCAAGGATTCTTAGAGTCTCGCATGTGCACTACCTACGACAACTTTTATGCGCTCGTTATCAGAGCGCTGGCCGCGGTGGCCGAGGGGACTGAGGCGCTCCAGTCACGGCCTGCACGGCCACTACGGTCGGGTGTTCGACTCTCCCCTCGGGCATGGATATTTGTACCGTCCTTAGGATTATCTATTTCATACGTAGTTTGTAAGTTTAGGGACTGATGACCCCGTAGTTGAGCCCATAAGCTATACAAACATTTCGTTATCAGAGCCTCTCCGGAATATCATGGAGTTGCCTTAGTACATTTAAATTTTGCGAGCACATTCTGAAACATTCTTATTTTGTTGTATGTATTCCTTCGGCGCCTCATGTCAGATTAGCTACCATTGGTTTTGTTGTTGACCACGCCAGTGACACGTGTGTTTGATCACCTAAACTGTTGCTTCCTACAGCATGTCAATGCAGATTACTTGCACTATACTCTTTACGCCCACAATAGCCCAGTATTCAATTTCTTACTACTTGGCGGATTTGGGAAGGCTGGTTGAATTTCAGAGGCGAGGGAAACTAAGGTTATTTCATGACAACTTCGTATGTAACAGTCTGACATTCTGCATTCAATGTGAGCAGCATGATGCTTACGATATTCTGATTAAGTCATTGGTTTATTAACTGTGTGTTTCTTATATAGAGATCAACACAGCAACTGTGCACAGCTCTTATTACTTTCTCCCTACGTGAGTTCATGTCACCATTACAAGACATATTTCATGTTTTGGTCCACACTACTTCTTGTTCCCAGAATATGGAATTATAGAGTCTGCGGTAGAAGGGATTTCTTTGTGAGTGTCATAGCTACCGAAGTGCATATAGCGTCACTTATTGACATTTCAGGACTTTTTATCAAAATATATCAAGAGAAAGAGAATGAGCAAGATACCAAGTGGAAAGCCGATAGATAGGTCGAGGGAAGGAAGGAGTGCAGAAAACAGCGGAAGAAAAGGACAGAGTGCGGAGGAAAGCCGGTGGGAGGTCAGGGAGTGGTGCAGAGGCTGCAGGCGCAGCCAGGGGCTGCAGACTGAAGACGATAATGAGGGTTATTGTGCTGATGGCAGAAGAAGACTTCTCGAAGGTTTCCGGCCAGTGCTTCAACTAAAACGGATGTGACATCTGGTGTTCTCCTGGGTGGTATTATTCGTCCTTTGCTGTTGCTATTCTACATCAACGATCTGGCATAAAATATGCAGGTGACACTGTCATTTATCGTCTAGTAGAGTAATCTGAAGATTAAAACCAACGGCAGAACAATTGACATAAGATATGTGTATGGTGGGAAAATTGGCAAGCGATGGAAGGTGTCAAGTATTATCGAATACGTTACATCCCACTTTTCAGATTTTTAGCACGAAGTACGCCTCAGACTGATTGATTTGAAAACTCAGACGTGATATCTATGATGGTAATTAACAATAGTAGTTATTGTATTTGCAGAAATAATAGCGTTTCATATTCGACTTACATTAGAGGCCTCGTGTCGCACGTACAATTCTGGGGTACAAACCTGTAGATCAAACCTTGCATGTAACTTAAAAGGTGAGAAAAAACGCCTGTTTGGTAAGAGGAACAGACAGGCAGTATGTAACATTAAACTTGCTATAAAGACCGTAAATAATAGGAAAATATTAAATCATTCATATGACTACTAAAACAAAAGGGTTAAACTTCGTTTATATAACTCAACCAAATCAGAAGGTAGTGAATTCAGCTAAGAACCTAGGCATTACTATTATGACAGACGTAAACTGAAAACAACACCTAGATAATATCGTGGGGAAGGGGACCAAAAACTGCGTTTTATTAGCAGAACACTTAGAAAGGGGAAAACTGTTGAAGAGTACACTTGTCCGTACGTTTTTTGAGTACTGCTGCATAGCGTGGGATCTATATCAGGTAGGATTGTCCGAAGACGCGGAAAGAGTACAAAGAAGAGCTGCTCGATCTGTATTACTACGATAACCATTGAAAGAGTGTCACGAAAATGATCAGGAGTTGGAAGGGGAATCATTACAACAACGGCATTTATTGTTGCAGCTCTACAGGGTGTTACAAAAAGGTACGGCCAAACTTTCAGGAAACATTCCTGATACACAAAGAAAGAAAGTATTTTGACATGTGTCCGGAAACGCTTAATTTCCATGTTAGAACTCATTTTATTACTTCTCTTCAAAACACATCGATCATGGAATGGAAACACCAGCAACAGAACGTACCAGCGGGACTTCAAACACTTTGTTACAGGAAATGTTCAAAATATCCTCCTTTAGCGATGATACATGCATCGACCCTCCGTCCCATGGAATCCCTGATGCGCTGATGCAGTCCTGGAGAATGGCGTATTGTATCACAGCCGTCCACAATACGAGCACGAAGAGTCTCTACATTTGATACAGGGGTTGCGTAGACAAGAGCTTTCAAATGCCCCCATAACTGAAAGTCGAGAGGGTTGAGGTCAGGAGAGCGTGGAGGCCATGGAATTGGTCCGCCTCTACCAATCCATCTGTCACCGAATCTGTTGTCGAGACGCGTACGAACACGTCGACTGAAATGTGCAGAAGCTCCATCGTGCATGAACCACATGTTGTAAAGGCACATGTTCTAGCAGCACAGGTAGAGTATCCTGTGTGAAATCATGATAACGTACTCCAGTGAGCTTAGGGGAAAGAACATGAAATTCAAATGTTCAAATGTTTGTTAAGCTTATGGGACTTAACTACGGGGTCATCAGTCCCTAAACTTACAAACTACTTATGAACTACTTACGAACTAGGACGGCACAAACATCCATGCCCGAGGGGGGATTCGAACCCCCGACCGTAGTGGCCGTGCTGACCGTGACTGGAGCGCCTCAGTCACCTCGGCCACCGCGGCCGGCCCGGAAAGAACATGAGGCCCAATCAAGACATCACCAACAATTCCTGCCAAACGTTCACAGAAAATCTGTGTTGATGACGTGAATAGAGGAAGTACAGTACATACTAACGAAACAATTGGGTATTTTGACAATTGTCAGCACGAATTATTTCAATTTACATTTAAAGAGAAATACTAAAATGAGCTCTAACATGGAAATTAAGCGTTTCCGGACACATGTCCACATAACATTTTTTTTCTCTATGTGTGAGGAATGTTTCCTGAAAGTTTGGAAGTACCTTTTTTTGTAGTACCCTGTATATCTACTTGCGAAATTTTGATTGCCGACTTTCTCCTATGAACGCGAAAATATATCGTTCACTCACACCTACATCAAAATAATATACGAAAAATAAGAGCTACAACTGAGAGATTCAGGTGTTGTTTCCTCCAACTTGCTATTCGAGAACAGAATGGTACGTAAATAATATAAAGATGCTTCGACGCTAGTGATGGCGCTGAAATCGACGTTGGATAGACAGCACAAATATGATCTGCGGAGGTAGATGGTGCCACCTCTGTTGGAGTCATCTACAGAATATCATCATGAAGTGATCCAGCTTGATTCTCTGCCTGTGAAAGTGGAAGCGTCGCCTGTTTTACGACCATGACCCAACCACCATACATATGCACCCTTTTTATTTACTTTGTATGTGTTACAACCTATTGTCTCCTCAATGATGATTCTCCTCCCTATGTATTCATACCCATGATATGTTACTTTGTGTTATGTCAATATTTTATTATCATATGCATCCCTACCTATCATTCCTAGATAGGTCTCATCCGTTAGTGTTAGCAGCCTAGATATTTATTCTTAATAATGCATGGCCATATTGGTCTAAACAGATTTTACAGTTGCTTGACCTGTATAATTAGCCAATTACTTATATGATCAGATGTATATACATTTGTATCGTCATACATTCCTACTGCTATTTTATGATCCTTATCTATTCATATGCAACCCTATGGCTAATTACATACTACCTTAATAAATCTTCCTATGTACCTCTGTTCTGTTAGAGATGTGCCAATAGCCTATATAATTGTCATATACACTTAATCGTGTGTACTACATGCGTAAGGTCAACATGCCAAATTAATGCACTTATTTTTTGACAGAATTGTATTACATTTTTATGTGACTGGTTGCTATATCCATATTTAATGTAATCGCATACACCCTGAACTATGTAATTGTGACACCCTGTCGCTTTTATGCTTTACCTAATATGTTACGTAGCCTAAGATGTACATGTTTACTTCATTTAATGTTAATTTGTTGTTGTTCATAATATGTCAGATCTTGTTCATTGAAAGATTTATCCATACGTATTATAATGTTGACATATTGTGTTATCCACTATGCTCATTAGTAGCCTCTGGCGTACCTCTACATAAACTATTTACAATTTTACGATCCTGTTATTGGGTTAGGTTTGCTTTATTTCCTAACATTAGGTCTTTGATGTATACTTTGTTCACTTACTTTTATACTTTTACTTGTACACCCCCATGAACCACAGACATTGCCGAGGTGGGGTGGCTTGCGTGCCTCAACGATGCAGATAGCCGTACCGTAGGTGCAACCACAGCTGAGGGGTATCTGTGGAGAGGCCAGACAAACGTGTAGTTCCTGAAGAGGGGCAGCAGCCTTTTCAGTTGTTACAGGGGCAACAGTCTGGATGATTGACTGAGCTGGCCTTGTAACATCAGCTAATGTGGCTTTGCCACACAGCTACTGCGAACGGCTGAAAGCAAGGGGAAACTACAGCCGTTACCTCTCCCGAGGACATGCAGCTCTACTGTATGGAAATATGATGATGGCATCCTCTCGGGTAAAATATTCCGGAGGTAAAATAGTCCCCCATTCGGATCTCCGAGCGGGGACTACTCAGGAGGATGTGATCATCAGGAAAGACTATACTGGCATTCTACGGGTCGGAGCGTGGAATGTTAGATCCCTTAATCGAGTAGGAAAAATAGAAAATTTAAAAATGGAAATGGATAGGTTGAAGTTAAATATAATGGGGATTAGTGAAGTTCGGTGGCAGGATGAACAGGATTTCTGGTCAGGTGAGTACAGGATTATAAATACAAAATCAATTGGGGGTTTCACAGGTGTAGGACTGATAATGAATAAGAAAATAGGAATGCGGGTAAACTACTATGAGCAGCACAGTGATCGCATTATCATTGTCAAGATAGATACGAAGCCAACACCGACAACAATAGTAAAGGTTTATATGCCAACTAGCTCTGCCGATGATGAGGATATCGAAGAAATATATGAGGAGCTAAAGGAAATTATTCAGACAGTTAAGGGAGAGGAAAACTTAATTGTGATGGGAGACTGGAATTCGGTAGTAGGAAAAGGAAGAGAAGGAAAATTAGTAGGTGAATATGGACTGGGCAGGAGGAATGAAAGAGGAAGTCGCCTGGTAGAATTTTGCACGGAACATGATTTAATCGTAACAAACACATGGTTTAAGAATCACAAAAGAAGGTTGTATACGTGAAAGAGACCAGGAGACACAGGAAGGTATCAGATAGATTTTATAATGGTAAGACATAGATTCCGGAACCAGGTTATAAACTGTAAGGCATACCCAGGGGCAGATATAGACTCTGACCATAACTTGTTAGTCATGAACTGTAGGCTGAAACTGAAAAAACTGCAGAAAGGTAGGAAAATAAGGAGATGGGACTTAGATAAATAGAAGGAAAGTGAGGTTCTGGAGAATTTCAGAGGGAGATTTAGGCAACAATTGACGGAAACAGGGGGAAATAAAACAGTAGAAGAGGAATGGGTAGCATTGAGAGATGAAATAGTGAAGGCAGCAGAGGACAAAATAGGTAGAAAGGCAAGATCTACAAAAAATCCTTGGATATCACAGGAAATAATAAATATAATTGATGAAAGGAGAAATTATAAAAATGCAGTAAGTGAAACAGGCAAAATGGAGTACAGACGACTAAAAAATGAGATTGACAGGAAGTGCAAAATGGCTAAGCAGGAGTGGCTAGAAGCCAAATGGAAATCTGTAGAAGAATGTATAAGAAGGGGAAAAGTAGATATCGCCTACAGGAAAATAAAAGAGATATTTGGGGACAAGAAATGCAACTCTATGAATATCAAGAACTCAGATGGGAAGTCAGTTCTCAGCAAAGAAGGGAAAGCTGAAAGGTGGAAAGAGTACATAGAGCAGCTCTACAAAGGAAATGAACTTAGAGACGATGTTATAGGAAGAGAAGAAGAAGTGAATCAAGATGAAATAGGAGATACTATACTGAGAGATGAATTTGACAGAGCCCTGAAAGACCTAGTTCGGAACAAGACCCCAGGAGTAGATGACATACCCTCAGAGCTACTAATGTCTCTGGGAGAGCCAGCCATGACAAGACTATTTGAACTGGTGTGTAGGATGTATGAGACAGGCGAAATACCCTCAGACTTTTAGAAAAATGTAATAATCCCCATACCAAAGAAAGCAGGCGCAGACAGGTGTGAAAACTACAGAACCATCAGTTTAATAAGTCATGGTTGCAAAATTTTAACACGAATTATCTACAGGAGAATGGAAAAGCTGGTAGAAGCTGACCTCGGGGAAGATCAGTTTGGATTCAGGAGGAACATAGGAACCCGGGAGGCAATACTCACTTTACGTCTTATCTTAGAAGATAGATTAAGAAAAGGCAAACCTACATTTCTAGCTTTTGTAGATTTGGAGAAAGCATTCGACAATGTTGACTGGAATATACTCTTTCAAATTCTGAAGTCAACAGGGGTAAAATATAGGGAAAGGAGAGTTATTTACAACTTGTACAAAAGCCAGACCGCAGTTATTAGACTCGAAGTGCATGAAAGGGAATCATCAGTTGGGAAGGGAGTAAGACAGGGTTGTAGCCTTTCATCGATGTTGTTCAATTTGTACATTGAGCAGGCGGTGAAGGAAAGCAAGGAAAAATTTGGAATAGGGATTGAAGTTCAGGGGGAAGAAATAAAAACGTTGCGTTTTGCTGAGGACATTGCAATTCTGTCAGAGACAGCAAAGGACCTGGGAGAGCAGTTGAATGGAATGGACAGTGTGTTGAAGAGATCGTATAAAATGAACATTAACAAGAGCAAAACAAAATAATGGAATGCGGTCTTAGAAAATCGGGTGATGCTGAAGGAATTAGATTAGGTAACGAAACAATGAAGGTGGTAGATGAGTTTTGTTACTTGGGTAGTAAAATAACATGCGATGGTCGCGGTACAGAGGATATAAAATGCAGAATGGCAATGGAAAGAAAAGCATTTTTGAAAAAGAGAAATTTGCTAACATCGAATATTGATTTAAGTGTAGGGAAATCTTTTCTGAAGGCCTTTGTGTGGAGTGTTGCCTTGTACGGGAGTGAAATATGGACGATAAGCAGTGTGGACAGGAAGAGAATAGAGGCTTTTGAAATGTGGTGTTACAGAAGAATGCTGAAGATTAGGTGGGTAGATCGCATAACTAATGAAGAGGTCTGATCAGAATTGGTGAGAAAAGAAATTTTTGGCATATCCTGACTAAAAGAAGGGATCGCTTGGTAGGACACATTCTTAGACATCGGGGAATCGTAAAATTAGCATTGGAGGGAAGTGTGTGGGGTAAAAATCGCAGAGGGAGACCAAGAGACGCGTATAGTAAACAGATTCAAGTGGATGTGGGTTGTCGTTATTATGAGGAGATGAAAAGGCTTGCTCAGGATAGAGTAGGGTGGAGAGCTGCATCAAACCAGTCTCCGGACTGAATACCATAACAACAACTACAGAAAAATTGTTGTTATTACACATTTTTATTGTTTTCATAAGCCATCCTGTTATTTTCGTAATGATTACATACTGCTTTCTGTAACATGTCGCCATGACACTTCATCAAAAATTTAACCTGTGATGGTTGCCTAAGATTATCATTTTCACACCATGTGTACTTTGATCATCGCTAATTTTATCTCATTGATTGATGTGTTCAATAGTTGTGTTAGGTTCTCTTGTAATAGCCCTCGGTTCACCTTCACACAGCCTGGCATTGCTTTTATGTTTTTAATCAAGACTTGATGCCTAGTGACGTCTTATTTAATTTTATTGTGTGACATGCATGCCAGTAAGCATAAGGAGGCATATAATGCACCTGTTTAATCAGTATGTCTAGTTCAAATGTTCAAATGTTTGTATAGCTTATGGGACTTAACTACGGGGTTATCAGTCCCTAAACTTACAAACTACTTATGAACTAGCTAACACTAAGGACGGCACAAATATCCATGCCCGAGGGGGGGATTCGAACCCCCGACCGTAGTGGCCGTGCAGACCGTGACTTGCGCGCCTCAGTATCCTCGGCCACCGAGGGCGGCTATGTCTTGTTCGTAAGTACTTACTATATGAAACTACTGGGTTATATTATGTATTTTACTTCAGCTTGTGTACAATTCTGTTTCTGAATTTTATTTAATAGTTTTCCGTGAAGGTGGTTTATAACCGAAACCGGTAGAAGTTTGAAAACTAATAAACAGCTGATGGTTTACAGTATGCATTTCCTCAAATATCTTACGGCTGTTGAACCACATCTGAATAAAAATTTGAACAACCACCAGAAGTTCGGAATTTTATTGTAATTTGACGCGGCAAATAAACCGATAATTTTTGGTGCTATAATTGACGTTTGGCATAAGTGCAAATCCAAGATAATGAGAAAAAAAAAGGAATTCGTCAGTCAATGCGACAGACAAGCATTTGTTTCTTGGGGAAAAAAGTATTTGGTGTCTTAGTCTATAGGAAAATTACTGATCTGCGCGCGATCCAGATGCACAGAGAGCTACAGAGTGTACATTACAAGGTAACAAGCAATATCGGATTTTTTTTCGTACATTTTCATTCATTTCACAATTGCATTGTCGACGTGAAAGCACCGAGCGGTGCGAGCATTAATCAGAGTTGCAGGGCGGCGGAGCTCTCCTTGCGTTATTCATCCGCCGGGCAGCATAATAAGAGCGAGGGTATCCTTTCTTTCAGCGCAGGATAATGGAAGTTGGCAACAAAAATCCGCGATCATTAGGCGGGCCGGCTGAATGGCGAGCGACGCGGCGCGGCGGTCTGGCGCCGGCACTGTGCTGTGCTGTGCGGCGAGGCCCCCAGCCCAGCCGCCGCGCCACGGTTATTGGGAGGCTTTTTATTTATCTTCGGTTGGCGCTCTCTCTCTCCTCGATATACTTTTTGTGTTTTCTCGCCGGAGCAAGAAGACAAATGTATTGACGGAGTGCATTTGGCGGCCCGGAGTGCCGGGGTGAGGAGGCGGTTTTTTTCCTGTTCCCACGGAAGAATAATGGCAATATCTGCGGCGAGGTGAGGGCAATGAAAGCGCCGATTCCGCCGATGCCGAGCACAATACGGCTCCGAGCTCTCGAGTGCAGTTATTCAGACCGCGTCGCCCCTGCGTTTCTTTGGCGCAGCAGAATGCAACGTTCGCTGAATTATACTCTCCCATTAGTTAACTTTCGACTTTCAGGTGTTCGAGGACGGATGCTAGTTGCTGAGCTCGTTACTGAAGTCAAAAGAGAATCATGTCGGATGATATTTCGTATTAAATGCTACAGTATATCACGTATTTTGTTATGCTTAATTGTACAGGGTGTCCAGAAAAGGACTCCCTGATTTAAAAATTAAATATCTCGAAAACAAAGATCGATAGAGGAATGCAGTAAATGGTATGTTTATTGTGAATGCTGTAAGAAGTTTATACAGCAGTTTGAAATAATAGTTACAAAAGCTACTAACAGATAGCGCTGTACTCTGTACAGCTCATATCAGCATACATAAGTGAAATAATCGTATGAAACCACTCTTTGCAAACAATCACATCACAATGTTTTCAAAATGTTCACTATTGGCATTACAGAGATGGCGTAAACGAAGAATGAAATTCCCCATCACATTTCGAAGCGTCTCAACCGAAATGGATTGACATGCCACAGAGATCGCCGATTCAAGCTCGTCCAGCGTGGCGGTATGCTTCGGGTAGGCCATGGCTTTCACTGTGCCCCCCCCCCCCCCCCAAAAAAAAAAAGTCACAGGGAGTCAAATCCGGCTAATATGGAGGCCAATCCATGCCTGCACCAGTAAATTTGGGATATTCCAAAGCAATGACTCGATTCCTGAAGTATTCCTCAAGAAAGCGAAACACTTCTTCGGTCCGATGTGGTCGGGCTCCATCTCGCATAAACCATTCAGTACCTGGTCTATCATCTAACGCTCGCTCTGTGGCGACAAATTGTTCCAAAATTGCAACATAACGTGCACCAGTAACCGTTTCTCGAATGAAAAAAGGGCCAATAATGCCTCTGCTGCATCCTGCATCCCACACAATAACTTAAGGAGAATACAGTGGTTTCGCTTCACACCAATATGGCTTTTCGGAACCCCATAATCGCCACTTCTGCTTATTCACGTATCCATTCACGTGGAAGTGTGCTTCATTTGTAAACCAGATGCATCCAACATCAAATCCTTCACTATCAATCATTGTGAGCATCTGATTAGCAAAGGCAACCCTTTGTTGCACAGCTCGTACGCGTATGGCCTGGTGCGTTTGAATTTTGAATGGAAACATGTGTAGGCTCTTTCTCAGTATTTTCTGCGTGCTGGAACGCTTCAAACCAGTCTCAGATGCAATTCTACGGATGGATGACAGTGGATTTCGCTGAATAATTCCAGAAACTGGCTATATTTTCAGGCGTAACTGCGGTTTGCTTGCGGCCAACAGGCCCCACTAGATCATCAGTTACGCTGCCTGTTCGTTGAAATTTGGCGAAGAGTGGACAAATGGTTTTCGCATCGGGACCTTTTGGAACATTAAATCGTGCTTGAAAACTTCGCCTTGTTGCCGTAGGACTCTCTTCTAACCTGTGGTACTCTAGCAACAGAAAAACGCGTTGTTCAATGGAGTACATGGTTTTAATCTCTTACTTCGGTACGCTAACCTCCTTTCACGTTTCAGTGGTGGAACTGATCGCTCTGGGCTTCAGATCACTAGGCATTACGTATGGCGATTACAGCGCCATCTGTTAGCAGCTTTTGTAACTATTATTTCGAACTGCTTTATATACTTTTTATAGCTTTCACAATAAACATACCGTTTACTGCATTCCTCTATCGATCTTTGTTTTCGAGATATTTAATTTTGAAATCAGGGAGTCCTTTTACTGGACACCCTGTATTCATTCCCCATATTTAGGCTATACTATTTCAGCACTTTCTTACGTATTCTGGCCACACAACCCTCAGCCGGTCCTTGGCCTCACTCAGTCCAGCCTTCCTCACTTTCGTGTCATTTGCATCTTCATCCGCCAGACCCACTATCTGCATGTCTCCCATGGTGTTATCCTTCCATCTCATACTCAGCCGTCCCAGAGGTCTCTTTCCTTCAGCTTCTCCATCCACTATAGCCTTCATTATATTTTTAGTATCATAAGTACCAACAGAGATAGAGATTATATAAATTGAAAAATATACATATTCATACGTATAAGTCCAAGCACATACAATAAAATGCGTACACAGGTAGAAGTATTTACATAAGATACATTGTTTAAACCGGCTGTGATCAGTATTTGGCTGCAATGACTGCGTTGCTGTGATCCAGGGCTAGATACAGCTCTGTACAGGAATCTGGACAGAGACGACGCTTCAGTAAATGGTCTCTGGTTTGTGTCTTCTCCTTGTTCAGTGCCCAATTTCTTCAGGTTGTCCTTCGATTTTGCGACGTCGGAGATCAGTCTGTTGAAGGACTTCCATGTGCACCATCCTTCTCTGTGACCAGGTGGAAGAGTTTCTTCTGAGTCGTCTCGAACGGACAAGATTTTTTTTTCCACAACTCAAACCTGGCTATGCTGGGATCTATGCCATTCGGAGAAAACGACTTTACAAGGCTCCTCCTGGACTTCAGTCGGGATGGTGGATACTGATGTTCGTGCAGGGGTGGTCTAATATATTGGAGGCATTTTGTCTCTCGTTGTTAGCAGTAATTTCGTGTCTGAAGTCGGGTAGGGCTACACCTACGAGTGTATACAGTTTCTGTATGGGCGTTGCCTTCAGGGACCCTGTAATCAGTCTGAGGTTTCATTCAGGGATGTGTGAACTTTTTTTTGCGTTTGCCGACTTGTACTACACTGGAGCAGCATATTCGGCTGTGGCGTAGCCGGCTGTGGCGTAGCAGAATGCCAGAGCGGTTGTTCCTATTGTCTGTGGGTGGACACCCCATTCAGAGCCAGTCACTTTGCGCAGTAGGCAATTTCGTGACGAAACCTTAGCTTTGAGTTTGGTGCAGTGTGTCTACAAGGTCAGGGAGCGGTCGAAGGTAACACCAAGGTAGACTGGAGTGCTGCAGGGTTCTAGCTCCTGTCCATTCCAGTTCAGACGTAGCTTTCATGAAGCTTCTGTTCTTTAGATGAAAAGAACAGGTTTTACTTTTAGATGGGTTTGGTTTGAGATGATTTTCCTCATAGTATTTTGAGAGTGTCTTCAGCCTTTATTTACGAGTTCTTCATTCTCCTCATCAGATGTCCATACCATATAGTTTCCTTAATTTTCACACTCGCTACGATGTCAGTCAGTGTGTATAATTGTCTGAGTTGTCTGATTTTTCCTTGTTCGCCATTGTTCATTTTCTTTCACTGGTCCATATATTTTTCTCATTACTCTGTTTTCAAACATAGTTTTTTCTCTGTTATATTTGTTAGGTTCCTTGTCTCACTTGTATAGCACACTATCGGCTTGATGATGGTCTCTTATATTCTTAATTTTGCTTGCCTAGATAGTAAATTTGAACATATTATGTTGTGCATAGCTCCTAGGCATCTACCCCCAGCTTCAATTCTTGTCACTATCTCTTGCTCTATAAGGTTTTGTTTTTTGATGTTGACACCGATATACGGGAAAGTGTCTGTCTTCTGTATTGTTAGATTTCCGATTTTTATATTTGTTTGGTCCTAAATGTACTCTTCTTCCACTACCATGAAAATTGTGTTACTTTCATTTATACTTAGAGCTACTTTCTGTTGTGGCGTAAAATCAGTGCCACACGCCAGACGTAAAAGAACGATCGAAGGCAAGCAGGCGCCGCTCATCCTGGAGGGAGTAACCAAAGATGCGCGCCCTGTACAAGCGGCTATATCGAGGCCGACATACGCCTGAACAACCATCAATTACTAGACAGAACTCAGGAAGTTACTAGGTCAGAACTCAGCTACAAACGAAGCAGTAACTAAGTCTCAGCACAGCTAGCATCATACGGAAGACGCCGCGAGAAACAAGAAGAGGAAGAAACAGACACATTTTCTAAAGTTGAGTATCATTGTAATTTTCAGCTAATAAAACTTGTAATACTAATCTCTATAGGAATGTTTTAGCTGGCCATCGATTCCTGCACGCCGGCCGCGGTGGCCGAGGGGACTGAGGCGCTCCAGTCAAGGTCTGGACGGCCACTACGGTCGGGGGTTCGAATCCCCCCTCGGGCATGGATATTTTAGGATGAGCTAGTTGATAAGTAGTTTGTAAGTTTAGGGACTGATGACCCCATAGTTAAGCCCCATAAGCTTTATAAACATTTGAACATTTGATTCCTGCACCAGTACCTTTCTGACAACTAGACCGGGATAAGTATGATACAACAAATGGCAACGAGGTCACAACAAATGGCGACAAGGACTACAACCGCCCACATTGCGACGTGTTGTTAAATTTCTGACTGCTGTGCTACTAATTTTGCTTTCTTCCAGGTCTCGGCAGATCCAGTAAATAATAGTGTGACTTGTATTGCAAGGCAAAGTGTCAGTTTCTATATTTTTGTACTGCTTCTTATAATTGTATTTGCACCATGGCTAATGCTACTAACACTCCCACTTCTACTGCGACGCAGCTTCCTGCGCTCAATGCACAGCAGCTAAAGCAAATGTTTTAGTTTCAGAGCCAACAAATCGCATCGCTGCTGTCCACTGTGCAACAACTTCTGGCCGCACCTGTGTCTCAAACGACGCAAGTACCGCTGCAGCAGCCACCAGCTCCAGTAATTTCGCCATTCCGACAGTATGACGAAAAAGAAGAGTACTGGTCAGACTGGCTACAACAGTTTGAAGCCTACGCCACAGTGCACCGGATGTAAGGTACTGTCAAACTTCATTTTCTGTTATCACATGTAGGCACCCCCCCCCCCTCCCCCAACATTCCAACTTTAGAAAACACTGTTTCCCACCGCGGAGCCTTCTGAACTTTCTTACGATTCAGTGACAGGAGCCCTTATGGCATATTATGAACAGCAAATCAATGTCGTGGCTGCAAGGTATCAGTTCTTCAGACGTAGGAAAAATCCGAACCAAACATACAGGCAGTGTATAACAGATCTTCAAGGTCTCACTAGGAAGTGTAAATTTCAATGTTTGTGTGGAGCTTCGTATTCAGATGTCATGTTACGTGATGCTCTTGTCTATAATATTACTGACGGTAGACTTAGGGAACAGATTCTAAAAATGTGAGATCCTTCTTTCCATCAAGTAGAACAGATTTTGGAACAGTACTATACTGGTGCCACAGCAGTGGAAAACTTTGATTCAATTCCACTGTGTAGTGTCATGTCACACATCGGCGAGCGCTGGGTCAAACGCTGTGTACTTTCGCCTGACCGCTCAAAGCGTAAACACGTTGCTAGACACGAAACTTTGCCTTATAAGGAAGTGAAGTCTTGCCCCCAATGTTTCTCGTGGCACAAACAGCGGAAATGTCCATCCTGGTCAGAAAAATGCAATGCATGTGGCAAAGAAGGTCACATACAAACAGTCTGCTTACAGCAAAAGAAAAGAAATTTGCTCTCCCGGCCCAAACAGTGACAAGACAATAATTATTCAATAAATGCAGTATTTTCCAAACCAGTGGCTGCCCCTCGTAAAATCAAGGACACTGATGTAGCACAAGTTGTACATCAGGCCACAAAAAAGTATGTCAGTTTGCGTGTGAATGACATTCCTGTAAAGTTTCAGCTAGACTCAGATGCATCAGTCTCATTGCTCAATGACAAAACTTATGAACAGTTAGGATCGCCGCACCTTTCTCGCGCTAAAACAAAATTGACAGCATACAATGGCGATTAAATTCCTGTACTAGGACAGTGTTCACTACCTGCAGTATACCGAGCGCAAATGCGCACAGGGACATTTCAAGTGCTTCAGTCTTATGAAGGAGAGAATATTTTTGGTTTAGATTCTTTTGATTCAAATAAAATGTTCAAATTTTTGTTAAGCTTAAGGGACTTAACTGCGGGGTCATCAATCCCTAAACTTACAAACTACTTATGAAGTACCTTATGCTAAAGACGACACAAACATGCATGCCCGAGAGGGGATTCGAACTCCCGACCGTAGTGGCCGTTTCTTCTGATCTTTTTGGTTTTACTGTGCAAGACAATGTTTTAGTTGTAAACAATTTTGATGCTAAAGACGGTGTAGACAAGTGTGCTTAGATAAGTGTGATTTTTTCAAACTGGAACTGCAGTATCTAGGACATGTGATAAACAGTCAAAGTGTGCACCCCTTGCAATCACATTTGCTTACCATCCGCGACCTGCCAGCACCAAATGATGTGAATGAATTGCAGTCAGTCTTGGGAAAGTTGACATACTATATTAGGTTTATTTCAAACGCAGCATAAATTACAGCACCTTTGCATTTGTTTTGTTTGGACAGACAAATGCCAACGCGCATTTCAGCAGTTAAAAGATGCTTTGCTCAGTGATCGATGTTTGGTGCACTTCGATCCAGAAAAACCAGTTCTTTTGCAAGTGGACGCGTCATCATTTGGTATGGAAGCAGAACTGTCACATATACATGGGGATACGGACCGTCCGATAGCGTTTGCGTCAAAACTATTGACAGGGACACAGTGCCATTGTTCTCAGATTGAGAAGGTAGCTTTAGCAATAATATATGGTGTCACAAAATTCCAGCACTACTTGTATGGGAGAAAATTTTATTTAGTAACTGACCACAAGCCTTTGCAGTCATTGTTTCATCCAGCTAAGTCGCACACACGCACGGCACACAAATTGCAACGTTGGGAACTGCTCTTATCACAGTATCAGTACGAGATTGTGTACCGACCTACAAATCGCCATGGAAATGCCGACGCACTTTCCTGTCTTCCGGTTGGCCATGACAAAGACTTTGATGCTTCTGAAATGTCGTGTTGTAGATAGATGCACAGGAAGATAGTTTGCTGCAGTCCTTCCTGTTGGACTATAGGAAAATTGCTCGGGCCACAGGAACAGATTCTTATTTACAAATTTTGCTGCGCTACATTCGCCCACAATGGCCGCGTTCTCAACGTGACATTCAAGATTCACTGGTGCGTCGCTATTTTGCTAGACGGAATGAACTTTCAGTGCAAAGAGGTGTGATTCTAGTTTCAAATGACAATGGACAATCGTGTGTGTTGATCCGCGACGTTTGCTGAAAGAAGTATTGAACTTATTTCACCAAGAACATTGGGGAATGGTTCGCACTAAGCAATTGGCACGACGACACTGTCCTTGGCAGGGTATGGGCGCCCAAATAGAAAAGATGACGTCACAGTGTTCGGTGTGTGCTCCCAATCAGTCAGCACCACCTCAGAAATTTCTTGCGTGGCCAAAAGCAGAATCACAAATTGGCACGACGACACTGTCCTTGGCAGGGTATGGGCGCCCAAATAGAAAAGATGACGTCACAGTGTTCGGTGTGTGCTCCCAATCAGTCAGCACCACCTCAGAAATTTCTTGCGTGGCCAAAAGCAGAATCACCATAACAACGAGTGTTCAAAAATGTTCAAATGTTTGTTAAGTTTAAGGTACGTAACTACGGGGTCATCAGTCCCTAAACTTACAAACTACTTATGAAATACCTACAACTAAGGACGGCACAAATATCCATGCCCGAGGGGGGATTCGAACCCACGACCGTAGTGGCCGTGCAGACCGTGACTGAAGCGCCTCAGTCCCCTCGGCCACCGCGGCCGGCGACAACGATTGCATATTGACTATGCTGGTCTGTTCTGGAACACTAAGTGGCTTATTGTGGTTGATGCTTTTAGTGGTTACCCGTTTGCAGCGCAAATGTCTTCTACGACTTCTAGTAGCACGGTTAGAGCATTGTCTTCAATTTTTTTGTCTGGGAGGTCTCCCTGAACTGATATTCTCTGACAACGGCTCTCAGTTCACATCGCAAGAATTTCGCTCCTTTTCTGAACGCAATAGCATTAAGCATCTAACCCATGCAACGTTTCAACCGGAGTCAAAGGACGCTGCAGAACGCTTCGTCCAGACATTTAAGGGTCATCGCTGACCGAACTTTTGCCCCACTCTGTGCTTTTAAAATGTTTGTTCAGGTTATAGGACTTAACTACGGGGTCATCAGTCCCTAAACTTACAAACTACTTATGAGCTACTTACGAACTAGGACGTCACAAATATCCATGCCCGAGGGGGGATTCGAACCCCCGACCGTAGTGGCCGTGCTGACCGTGACTGGAGCGCCTCAGTCACCTCGGCCACCGCGGCCGGCTCTGTGCTTTTGCACGGCCGCCGCCACCGCACCCTGCTCCAGCTGCTCCACCCAGGTCCCAGGTCCCGATGGCATAATTCGCAGGCACCGCAACCAAATTCGCCCTTTTCATGTATCCTATGACCCTTCTGCGTTTCTCTCGGCAGATTCACGCCATACGCCGAGCGCGCGGCCTTCGCCACCCGCGCGACCTCGGCAGCCACCCTAGTAGCAGATCTCCACGGCATCGCGGCCCGACGTCATAGAGACAGAGCCCTCGCCTCGCCGCCTAGACATCGAGCAAGGCGCCACGCAGCCTCTGATGCCGACGTTGCCACTGACGTCACTGCCTACCTCATCACCTGGGCCACAGGTCGTGGACGTGGGCTCTTCAGAGGTTTTCCCAGAGGACGTTCCCTCGCAAGCTCAGGCCGGATGGCGGAGCCCGGCCGGTAGTCTGGCGTCCTCTGAAGCTACAGACTCTAGTCGATCAGTACGTACACGAGCCTGTCTCCTCCCCATTGTCGAGCTCCCTACACGACAACGGTTTGGCGCTTCAGCGGGGGGGGGGGGGGGGGACAGGGATGTTGTGGCATAAAGTCAGTGCCACACGCCAGACGTAAGAGAACGATCGTGGAGAAGGCAGAGATCGAATTAAAGCCGGTCGCAAGCACGCGCCACACATCCTGGAGGGAGTAAGTGGCTATATGTAAGTCGACATACGTCTGGACGCCCGTAAATTACTAGTTAGACAGTTACTAGGTCAGAACTCGGCTACGAACAAAGCAGTAACTAGGTCTTAGAGCAGCTAGTATCATATGAAACAAGCCGTGAGAAGCAAGAAGAGAGAAGAAACAGACGCATGTTCTAAAATTGAGTATCATTGTAATTTTGAGTCAATAAAACTTGTAATACTAATCTCTATAGAAACGTTTCAGCTGACCACCGATTCCTACACCAGGACCTTTCCTGACAACTAGACCGGGACGAGTATGATACAACATTAGTGTTTGTAAATCTATCGGACCAAACTACGTGGTCATCTGTCCGTAGGTTACAAACTACTTATACTAAGGTAAACTAACCTAAGGACAACACACACACACACCCATGCCCCAGGGAGGACTCGAACCTCCACGGCGAGCAACCGCGCGCTCCGCAGCGAGACGCTTTAGACCGCTCGGCTACTACACCGCGGTGTGATACAACAAATGGCAACGGGGTCACAACACTTTCTTAGCATCTTCCATTAGCATAATCCCCATTTTCTCCAGGTCTTCTATGTTCCTTTCCTATCATCACAATATCATCCGCAAAAGCCAGGACATTTATCTTTTTTCCTACCATGACTCTTGCACTTTCACATGTTACTCTCCTCAGAGTGTCGTTCAGGGCCAAATTCAACAGGGTTGGTGATATAATGTCTCCCTGTCTCACTCCTGCTTTTATATCAAATGCTCCTGAGAACTGCCCCTGTACTTTCAATCGACACTTCGATTTCATCACACACTTTTTAGCTAAGTTTATCAGCTTTTCATCTACACCATACTCTGCCAATATTCTTCACAGTTTCGTACTATGCTACCATATGCTTTGTTGAAATCTATAAACAGGCAAAAGGTATCATGATCATGAATAAATCAATGATTTAGACAAAATCATATCTGGCTAACTGCATACGATGAAAATTCTATAATTATGGCAGACTGTGGGTTCTTTCATTGCGAGACCTTTAGTATTCTGCTGAAAATCTGGAGCGCTTTTTCCGACTACATCGGCACTGTTGTTCTGATTCGTGAAAATTTGAAAATTTTGAATTTGAAGCATCTTTTCGACTGCATCAGCACGACAGTTTTCGTAATTATTACATTTTATTTCTCAATGTAGGGTGACCCGAAATTCGCACACACGGACTTCACGACTCGATTCTCCATATGCCAGCAATAAAAAAATTCTGTCAAATTTCGTCTTGCGCATATCTCCGGCAGTACATTGACGTCGAAGACTGAGATGGGTGTGTCTTCCATATGTTAATGTGTTTCAGAATTACACCAACAAACTTTTATGGGGTGTGGAAGGCGTCTTGAGGAACAAAATGAGTACAGAAACCCCTGCCCGTAAACGCCATTCAACGACGCTACGGGTAGTCATGTTACAGGCACCTGGGCCTGCTGGTAGATATCCCCTTCAGCAACTTCGATTCTCTGTAGCGTCGATGAATGACGTTTCCGGACATGAGTTTCTACATGCTTAGTGTTAAAAGTTCGGTGTATGGTTTCGGTGGATGGTTTCTTCGTGTGGAATCACTCGAAGCACTGACACCATGCGTTGCCGGAGCTCCGCACTGGTTTCACTGTCTGTACTGATCTTCAACTCGTCTACTGTCAACACAGCCGCCGATCATCCGCATGCATGTGTCGTACTCGTTCTATGTGGTCTGGGACTGTGATTGTGGATGGTCGACCGAAAGGTGGATAATCCTCAATATTTTCCTTTCCTTCTCTAAAGCGTTTAATCCACCCCAACACACACATTTTACTCACTGCTTTAATGCCATACACTTGCACTGATATCCCAAGGGCTTTGCCGCCGTTTTTCCTAATTTTGCGTTCCATGTTGGAATGACACGAGTTCTCACACTGACCATCTTAGCTGGGTCACGACGTCTACCACCGCTTCACTGAAATGCTTTGCATGATAGGGAGCGCTTTTTGACTCGTTCCTCTATGTGTATACGTGGTTGGATAAAATATGGGTCCATTCACCGAACTTTTCAGACGCACCTTGTAACTTCGCTTATTATTTCACTTTTTGGTCGTTTTATAACCACTTTACGAAGCACACGAACAGTGGATCACAGAGTCAGCAGTTAAAGCATTTACGACTCTAAGGTGAAGAAGCACTGCTACGTTGCTCCCTGCAGCCCGTCAGCCAGACCAGGTACTTGAAGTGAACAACTATGCCCATGAGCGACTTCGCAAGTAACAAAAGGTTTGGCCCACAGAAGAGGCTACAAACTTCACACCCCCTTCTGAGAGATAAAATACTGACAGCTGAGAGCTATTTATAGGAAAGGACGATTTGTACAGTCCCTGCGCTGAGAGTCAGACGCGACTGCCGTTTTTACTTGTCCTGCTGTCATTGGTGCCAGAAATAATTAATAACCCCAATTTACTACACTGCACACGTTACAGAACCGTATCATCGCTCATTGAAACTTAACCCTTCCAAAACGACTGACACATTATCAATTTTAAATCCCTGAATTTACATAAATACATATCACAAAAATTAATCATTTACCCACAAAAACAATAAAACTAGCTTCTTATACGGAGCCCCACCTCCACGTACAAAGAATTTGTTATTCAAAACATATGACAATTCGTGCGCTACCTCGCGCACCAAAAAATTAATTCTCCAGAGTAATTATTCTCTGAACTACTTACAAGTTTCCGCCACCTCCGTGCACCAAGAATTAATCTATCAGATTAATTATCACAATAAAACACTCCCCTCAATTATCAAATTACAATAAAACACAAATACAACCCGCCAAAATATTAAATTACTTGCACTCATACAAGTAGTCACAAAGACCTTCCTACTACTTGTCGACTTACTTTTTAACATGTTACCTCATCGCAGTAACATTTCAAAGACCTAAGCTCTTCTCAGAGCTGGGTAAGCCAGATGATATGAATTTGGGTGCTCACATTAAGTAACTACAAATGGCCCATAGTACAATTTGAACAGTTTTTTATTTTTTTATTTCGTTGTTCAGATCTCTTGGCCCTTTCTTTTGCATTAATACCATGTCACATTGATTGTAACGTACTACTTTGTAACATCCATCATGTCTCCTCTGCCTTTATTTTGCACTTTCCTCCATGGTTTCCTAAACCTTTTCGTCTACTTCTTGTACCGAGATTTGTTCACCTGGAGGGTAATTTACCAATTCTGCCAACAGATTTGTCGGTTTTTCTCGCAAAATAACTACAATCGTTGCGAAACCTGTGGCACAATTGTAAAGTTCATTACGTCTTCGAACGGTGGTATAGGCCCACTTTGTGTTCTTATCTCTGCAATAAGTCATAGCTAGTCTGCCGAGTTCTCTCATGTAACCTTCCTCTGGGCTTTCCGCAGGATATCCTACCGATAGTAGTACGTGTTTCACACCTGTGGTACTCATGAAATTATCCCAAAGTTTCAACACAAATTGTGATCCATTGTCCGACAAAATGGCTTTAGGTGTTCCTAGCTTCGCAGATAAATCTTTTTCCAGTTTACTTTTTATTACAGTGCTTCGTGGCGTACAGTTTGACGTACTTTGAAAACACGTCAACTACAATCAACACATATTTAGCCCCGCCACGACCCGTCGTCAGAGGCCCGAATATGTCAATTGCTAGGAGATCTGGAATGATGCTCTGTATCGTCCTTTGATTTGCTACAGCGCCATATCTTACGCGTTGACATAGAGCTGGTTCCTAACTTTCCTCGCCATATTAATAAGAAGCACACATTTCTCAAGTACCTCTAAGGATTTCTGCAGCCCTTAGTGTCCATATATTTCCTGTGGCTCATTAGCCTGGTGAAAGTCTTTCAATTAGATGCCACTTCAGCGGACTGGGGAAAGGGGTCCTATAGTTTAACGTGGAATTCGTACCACGTGTAATTTCTGGCGACTCCGCACATCGTTGAGAGGTGACGGTTGGGTTAAAACGCAGGCTAAAAATATCCGAGGTCCGACCGGGTTTCGAAACGGCGACCTTTTGCTTTCCAATTATGCACTTTACCCCAAGAGCACCTGGTCGGCAACTATGAGTTAAACGCATGTATGTATTAGCTCTTCCACCTGCTCTTCTGAAAAACAAAGTTGACATTCTTCCTTGCTCTCGTCTTTTCTTCGGATTATCACCCCTTTGTGAATTTTATAAAAGCAGTGTAGCTTCTCATTACCTTTAGTTCCAAACAGTGACTTTACTAGTTTTAGCGCTGGGTCCGCATTTTGCATTCTTCGCACATCCTTGCAGATATATTTAATTTCACTCTCGCCCTTGTCTCCTTTTATGTACATTACTGATTACTCCTATGTCCCGTCTTCTCTCATTCCATCATTTCCTTCTTCTACTGGAAACCTTGACAAAGCGGAGCAATTACATGGTCGGTGCCTTTGATGTACCCCACCGAATACTGAAATTGTTGGAGAAACATCGCCCATCGTGTCAGCCTTTCATTAAGCAGCTTGCATTCCTGCGGGAAGCTAAGTACTTTATGGTCAGTTAACACACAAGTTTCACGCCCCTCCAGATAAATAAGGCATTTTTAAAATCCGCAGGCGATACTCAGTAATTTTTTCTCCGTGATTCCATAATTTCGCTCAACCTTAGATAACAAACGGCTGGAAAACGAAATCGTTCTGTCTTCTGTGACCCCATTTACTTCTACCCTCTGTAACAATGCCGCTCCAACACCGTAGTTCGAGCTGTCAGTGACTAAACGGAGTGGTAACGTCATGTCTAGATAGTGCCAAATAATACTGTTGCACAAACAATCTTTTATTGACTTGAAGTCAACGACACACTCTTTGCTCCATACGAAATCACGTTATTCTTCAATAACCTAGACAAATTTGGCGAGTTCAAACACTGATTACTCGCAAATTTTTTGTAGTACGAGCACATTCCATTGAACGATTTTAATTGCTTGCGGTTTCGAGGAATGGCACATATCTAGATTGCTGTAGATTGTCGGCTTTAGGAAAAATGCCCTCCGCTGAAAGTCGATGGCCAAGGAAATCAAGTTCAGCTTTGACAAACTCGCATTTCTTGAGTTTTAAAGTAATTGCTTTTCTTAGCAAAGCTGTGAGAACGTCAACGTCTTCTAGTCCACCGCAGTGTCCTTGCCAAGTGGATGTTGTAACTAAAATGTCGTCTACATACACTGTGATCTGACTCATTAATGCTTCGCCCAGAACACGATTCATGGTCCGAACAAACATCGCTACAGAAGTGCTCAGACCAAATGGCACTACCTAATATTGATACGAGCAATCCTCAAACAAATACGCAGTGTACTTACGACACTACTCCACCAGTCCCAACTGCCAAAATCCAGCTGTTAGGTCCATACTGCTCATTAGCCTCACATTTCTGAAATTCTGAATCAGCTCATCCATATTACCAGGGTGATCTGTTTCCTTCACGATAATCTGTTAATTCTCCTAGCGTCTAGTACAATCAAGACTGTATTGTCCCCCTTTTAACCACAAAAAATGGATTTCAGTATTCACTTCGGCTAGGCTCGATTACTCCCTAGTCGAACAGCCATAGGAACAGGGTACGGGCGTACCTTAATCGGATCATGTACCTTTACCTGTATATGACATACAAAGTCTATAATTTTCCCAGATCTGTTCGAGAATATATCCTGATATTCACACAGTAAATCAAACATTTCTCAGTAAGCCCTTAAGTATTATCTACCTTCTTCCTTATACTATGAATTATTTCTAGCTCTATTATTTCATTATCCATGTTTACACTGGCAACTATTCCTTCTCTAGCTAGGTGACCATTAAATACAACGCGTTTTCTGTATGCCCCGTTGTTTAAGTCTAGATACTTGTCACTGCAATTCAGATTTACTGCATACTTTGTCAGGAAGTCTGAATCCACTAGAATGTGTGCACAAGTTATCAACAATAAAAAACCCAGTGTAGATACATTATGCTATCAATGCCTAATTCAAAAATTACTTCGTTTCTTATAGGTTTACTATGACTTCCAGTTGCTGCTTTTATCTTAACATTACTAACTGGAAATACGATAGTATCATCATTTACCACATGTTCATAAAAGATAGAGAAACACAATATACATCGCTCCAGGAATCAACAAGACAATCCACATTTGTACCAGTAATTTCAACTTTAATTAATGGTTGCACTTTCTCGACTGGCTCCTTCCTAAGCTCAGTCTCGTCCAATAAATCTCTTTCTATTTCTTTAAGGCTGTCTACGCACAATGTACCAATTACTGTTTCACTTGGTGATTCAAGCTCTAAATCATCTTTAAAAATTTCATTAAATACCTTATAAAACTCAGGTCGACTCTCACTTAACACTTGTAGTTTTCTACCAACGTCGAACTTTTCACTTGCCCATTCTTGTGGAAACAATTGAATCATAAATTTCGCTTTCGAGATGTAGTCACTAGCCATAAACTGACTTTCCTCTTTGCTGAGCCATTCAGTATTTATATCGTCAACGGCAACTTGCTGTTCGTCATCAATAATGATCAATTCCCTGACCTCGCTACAGTCACCAGTAACATCTACTGATTCGCTGCAGCTGTTCACGCCTGACACCAGAGTGACCGCCGTCGCGTCCGCCGTAACGTTCCTTCCAGCCTCCTGCTGCAAGGTAAATAAACACTCCGTGCACCCGACTCCCTCTTCGTGATTAGGCATATCAGCTGCGTCATGTTCCATTACCTGAACGCCAGCCTCCCTAACATTGACGCATTCGCAATTTACACCTTCCTGACTGTCCAGATTAAGTGCGCCAAACCTATGCTTTCGTCCGCACAAGAATTCTTACTACTTATTATACCTGAGTCCTTTTCAGAAGTTTCGAATATTCTCTTACGTTGTCTTTCCTTTAATAAATCATGTTCCCGCCACCCATTCCATAGTTCGTCGCTCCCTAAAATTGCCTCAACACTGAACACACCTAAATCTCCCTTACTTTCTTTACCACTTAAATCGTGGTTTATGTTCTTTACCTTAATCCAGGCCCTGTTTCGTCTTCTTCGTTCGCCTCATTCACGGAGCGTCTTTTGTTTCCCTGCCGCTGGTCGTTAGTATTACGATTATTTTGTCCGCCGTTATTTTCTGTGTTACGCCATTGTTTTTGTCCTTTCTCGTTATTCTGAAAGTTACCGCCAGAATTTTTTTATCCTCTAGTACGATGGTGCGAAGTCCATTTATTCCACGTAATCGAGAAAACTCTCGACGCAGTCTGCAGGACTGAGTTTCAGATCCCACTGTAACCAGTCTGGCATACGTCTCTACGTAGACATCACAATTAGCGCACTTAACGGCATGTCCAGGTGCACAATTTTTTTTTCAATTGCCACTCGTAAAACTTCCGCAGCTGTCCCCAGTTCTTACGGTAGTAATCTCCGTATAAAAATTCGTTTTGCAGACGTGTCTGTTTCTTTTGATCCCACTATTGGTTTAATACAAGCGTCTTAAACATGGCAATCTCTGTAACATCAGCAGCGTTCTGATTTGCCCACGTCTGTTGCAGTTCCATCAAGCTGCCGCTTCACAAATTTAACTTTTGCCTCATCAGACATGCCTGCTACGAAATAATTTTTACATGGGCTAAGAAATCTACTATGTGATATTTTTCAGTCCCATTAAAACTTTTGATGTTAGGGCTTGCAATTACCTGTGAAGGCCCTAACGGTTTCGTAATGATATTATCAAAAGAATTTTTAATGCCTTCCACTTCTTTGCTAACAATTTTCACTTCACATCTGTTTTTAATTCTTCAGCCTGGCACAGGGCTACGTTATCTATACTTTTTTGTACTGTTTCTAGCTTCAATGCCATCTCTTTCATCTCCCTCTTGCACCCCGACTGCACAGCATCTATCCTCCCACCCAAATCACTCTCAACTCCAGTAATCGAATCTGTTAATTTATGATCAGTTTCCTTAACTTGGATTTCGGACGCATTTATCCTATCACTGAAATTTTCATTTTGAAATACTATTTTTTCTTTAATCTCGTTAATTTCACCCATCACAACACTTCCTTGCATTTTAATTTCATCATTGAATTCACGAACTTTATTAGCCATATTAATAATTTTATTACTTATTTGACTACTCATTTCTCCAATTTTACTATCCATTATTTGACTACTTATTTCCCAAATTCGACTCTTTAATTCACTTTTCAAACTATTATTCATTTCCTGTATCAGTAACATAATTTCTTCTAACTGATTCGGTGATAGTAAATTGACCCCATATTCGCCAATTGGATTACTCTCAGCCCCCTCTGACCTTGTAGGACTACCTGCATCGCAGCCTGTGCGCTCTGACCCACATTCACTGGGCGATATTTTAATTTGATCAGCCACGTCTGATAAAATGTTCAAATGTTTGTAAAGCTTATAGGAATTAACTGCGGGGTCATCAGTCCCTAAACTTACAAACTGCTTATGAACTAATTTAGACTTAAGACAACACGAACATCCAAACCCAAGGGAGGATTCGAACTTCCGACGTGGGAGGCCGTGCGATCCGCTACGTGGCGCTGCAGACCACTCGGCTACTCCCGCGCGGCCATGGTTAATAAACTGTAGAAAACAATAGAAGAATATTGCAAATGCTGTCCCACATAACTTTACTGCATCCTGATTGCTGCCGTTAGTGTGAAGTGATGTACGCGTTGGCCGGCGTGAAGTCGTTGGTGGCTGCTATTCCTGACCCACACTGCTTGGCGCAATAGCTGCGTAGTGTGCGATGGTATGTTGTGTGTTGGTCCTTGCGTTCGACGGTGGCATTCCTCACTTGTTATAGCTCACTCCTAGTTTCCCTGACCTTCTGGCCTAGCTGCGTAGCAGTCTAGAAATCCCAAACACTAGCCCCCAATTGTAACTGTACGGACCCCTAACTAACTTCGTTTTAGGGGTGACTTATTACTGCTTCTTTTGGCTCGTTGCTGTCCATACACGTATACATTTATGAATGCTATTAAAGTTTGTTGTTATAACGAGGTTCATTGTCTGTCCCAGTAGTGTACAAAACTTTGTAAATAATGATTGAAATGTTGATATGACGGAATCGTTAGATGCGCGCTAAGATTCTAATGCAAATACCCTACTTTAATTTGTAACACTAATTATACCTCCAAAATCTTAAGTTTAAACAATTTCCAGAATGACCGATAAATAAGTCGCACAAGGAATATTTAAGTAATCATTTAGGTAAAGTGTTTTTCAGGTAAATTTTCCAGTCCTCTTTTCCAATTCACTGTTCAGGATTACTGTGCTCATAAATGTAAACAAGTTACGGGCGATAAACAAAATAATTTAGTTTACACAAAGACAATATATTAAAACAAACAAAAATAATGTATTCTAAACAGGTCACAATGTGTGTTTACGACACCTGCAACTTATCACTGCCTCGCTGTTTGTCTATCTGTCTTGTATTAATTGTTACTAACACATCACTATTGTTCCTCCTTAAAAGTACATTATTATGCGCAATATATATATGTTACAGCTAATATGGTTATACCAAACTTTGCGTCTTGATGAGACCTTTCAAATCAGCTCTCGCTCGTTACTGTAGTTCAATTAGTTTAGCCTCTGTATTTTTCCAAGTGAATAAATATTAAAATTTTAAACATAACAGCTATTGTCAGCGACCGTTGCAACGTCAATGGATAAACAAGCAGCCCTCGGTCGCAAATTAAAAATTATTTTACCAGGTTTCGGCTTTGACTAAGATTGCCTTCATCAGAAAATATATAACAAAACAAGTCACATAATAAAAATATACTATTCAGCTGCATATCTTACTTCACAAAGTATTTTATTAATTTATTTTTTTTTTATTTTCAATTTTTTAAGGTAGCCAATATGGGCTGCACACATTGGCGATTCTAAAAAAAAAAAAAAAAAAAAAAAAAAAAAAAAAAAAAAAAAAAAAAAAAAAAAAAAAAATCTTTTATACTTTGTGACGTAAGCTACACACCTGAATAGTATATTTTATTATGTGACTTGTTTTGTTTTATATTTTCTGATGAAGGCAATCTTAGTCATTGCCGAAACCGGATAAAATAATTTCTAATTTGCGACCAAGGACTACTTGTTTATCCATTGAATAAATATTAGTTTTCTGATTAACTTTTGATATAAAATTAATACAAATGATATCAACACATCATCTCAATAGTGTTGTTCTCTTCTTTCAACCGAGCGAGGTGGCGCAGTGGTAAGACACTGGACTCGCATTCGGAAGGATGGTGCATCAAATCCACCTCCGACCATCCAGATTTAGGTTTTCCGTGGTTTCCCTAAATCACTTCAATTAAATGCCGGGATGGTTCATTTCAAAGGGCACGGCCGATTTCCTCCCACATCCTTCCCCGAAACTCCGAGCGTGAGCTCCGTCTCTAATGACCACGCTGTCGATGGGACGTTAAACCCTAAGCTTCCTTCCTTCCTCCTCCTTCCTTCTTCTTTCATTTGCTACAACGTGCTCATCTGTAACTCTAATAGTGTCATCGTATTATCTAAAATTAAAAACAATGCAGTTTTTCGGCGGGAAAAATGGCAGTTGGACTTGACGTCACGTCCGCCAGTGTGCTTTCCATTTGCACGCGACCCGCCAATACGCTGTGCACGTGCTCTCGGCCTGCCGAAAAAAAGCTGGGCGATGTCTCACCTCCTCCAGCGGCCGATTGCCTGTTCTCTCGTCGCTCTCCGCTGTCAAAGCAGCGCGCTTTGCGCTCCAGATGGGTGTTGTACGTTGTTGTAACGTCACACTATGGCAAGATAGGATAAATGTTGCAGTAATCGGCACTGTCCGGGTAATCGGCATTTTAATCGTACATTTAAAATATGCATTTAATCGCTAAGTAGATCCGTCATAGCCGGCCGCGGTGGCCGAGGGGACTGAGGCGCTCCAGTCACGGTCTGCACGGCCACTACGGTCGGGGGTTCGAATCCCCCCTCGGGCATAGATATTTGTGCCGTCCTTAGTCATAGCTAGTTCATAAGTAGTTTGTAAGTTTAGGGACTGATGACCCCGTAGTTAAGTCCCATAAGTTCTACAAACATTTGAACATTTTTGAGATCCGTCATATGTAAATAAAGATTTACGCCTCATTGGTGATAAATAGTACCGCTGATAGACGATAACAAGGTCCCAACATATTTTGCACTGCCGATCACTGGTACGAAAGGTGCATCTTGTTTAATTGTTTTAAATTGAATTGATGTTATTACGAGGACTTGAGTTTCTTCTCCAAAACAACAAAAGATGTTCGATGGATTTTGTTGCTTGGGGGGGGGGGGGGCGTAAAATATCATGAGCTCAGTACAGAATATATAATATTCAGAATGGCAATGGGAAGAACAGCGTTATTGAAAAAGAGAAATGTGCTAAGATCGAATGTTAATGTAAGGGTAAGGAAGACTTTCCTGAAGGCATTGTGTGGAGTGTTGTCTTGTATGGGAGTGAAACATGGACGACATGTAGTTCAGACAGAAAGAAGATATAGGAGTTTGAAATGTGGTGCTACAGAACAAAGCTGAACACTGGATGAGTAGATCGTGTAACTAATAAGGAGGTACTAAGGATAAATGGGGAGAAAAGGATTTTGTGGAATACCTTGACTAAAAGTAGGAATCGATTGGTGGGACATAGGGACAGGTTTTTAGACATCGAGAAATCTTGAATTTAGTGATGGAGGTGTGAGGTAAAAATCGCAGAGGGAGACCAAGATACCAAATCAGCTGACAGATTCAGATGGATGTGGGTTGCCTTTCTTATGACGAGATGATGAGTATAGCTCAGGATAGAGTAGGCTGGAGAGCTGTTAGAAATCAGTCTTCATACCAAAGACCACAACAACAGTGACTTTGGCAACTGTGGTGTCGCACAAGTCTGAAGTGCGCACCATGTACTTCCGCCGCGTGCCGCCATGCAAGCACGGCGCAGCGTTCTTAAGACGTCAGCCTCGAGCGCCCTCTGCTGCAACCCCGCTGGTGGCCACCACTGAACTATATCGGTCACTTGGCAATAGGACAGGCACTAGAACAGACTCTCATCAGTAGGCAGGCCTCTATCTAGTTAAAGTGTGTATCAGCATTTCACTTGTCTGCAGTCATCAAACTTGTAAAAGTTAAGTATTATAATGTTTCTACGAAATACATATCTTGTACTAATCTAGCTTAGTGTTTCTAGTTTCTGCTGTCCCACTGGCTGGTAACCTCAGACTCTGTACCTGCACACGAGTGCATCCTACATTCCTGTGTCGGTCTCTCTCTACTCGGCCACCAGCACCTAGGACAACAGGCGGTAACAAGACACAAAAGTGGCGACGAGGAGCGATAGAAGAACCTTGGACCATCCCGCTTGCAGCAGCCAGACAGCAGCATTCGGAGCACGCAGAAATTGCTCCCGCCCACCCAACCCTTATTATAAAATTTTTGGGGGCCGATTTTCTTTTACGTGTTTTGTGGACTTTTTTGTTGCAGAGAGACATCTTTCGCATTGCTTTTGTGTTTTGTTCTAATTTTCTTGTATGTGGGGCGCCAATTCGGTCAGCATGGTCACTATCCCGAACCCAAACTTAATTTTAATTATTCAGTTACAGACGGCGCAAATCACGCAACTACTCCGAGTGATGTTCCAGTCGACGGCGCAGGCAGCTCAGAAACAACAGCCGTCACATCAGCCGCCCACACCTGCCGCCGCACCGCTCCTTACGTTTCGCCAATACGACGAACGTGAGGATGAATGGAGTGATTACTTGGCCCAATTTCAAGAACTTGTCGCGGCTCATCAACTTACAGAGCCGGCCGCGGAGCCCGAGGGGTCACGGTCTCCAGTCACGGTCTGCACGGCCACGACGGTCGGGGGTTCGAATCCCCCCTCGGGTTTGGATATTTGTGCCGTCCATAGTGTTAGGTAGTTCATAAGTAGTTTGTAAGATTAGGGACTGATGACCCCGTAGTTAAGTCCCATAAGCTCTACAAACATTTGAACAACTTACAGGTCAGACAGTCAAGCACCTTTTATTATCAGTGGTGGGCACCAAGACCTATGTGTAACTGCAGAAACTTTTTCCCCACACATCTCCTCGCGATTCAGACTTTGATCAATTAGTAGATGCACTGAATGCTCATTACGAGAGAAAAGTTCTCGTAGCCGCGACACAGTACCGATAGTTTGTGCGACAACGCAGCAACCTATGCTTATTGCAATTTTTGATTAACAAGGTAGATCACCCCTGTAACAAAAGCGCCGGAAACATATGAATTACGTGTCTTTCATCCTCAAGAAAATATGAGATCGAGTTGTCGAAATTCTCTTGTGAGACGCTCTCAGAAAAATAAGTTTGTATTTTCCTCACTGAAGTCGGAGCCCAGAATTCTAGCAGTAGCCGTTATCACTACTGTGCGGCTGATGCTACAGGAGTGTGGCGAGTGAGAGAGAGTGTTCTGGAAAATTAGGTCCGGCTCGTGCAAGTGCGGCAGCGGAGAGATAAGACAGCGGCGGAGCTGGCGTGTGCGCGCCGCCGACAATGCGGCTCGCTGTGTGTGTCTGCGCCGAGTGGGGGCGGCGGGGGCGGTGGGGGCGGCGGCGGCGGCGCTGCCGGCTTATCTGATGCGCGCCCAGACACCGCCGACTTGTGCGCCGGCGCCGCCGCCTCAATGAGACACAGCCCGGCGTTTGTTTGCCGCCGCTCCTCTTGGCAAGTTTGTGTTTCCTCGGCAGCGGCGGCGGCTTACTTTGCAAACTCGGCCCGCCTGAATGGCCCCTAGTTCAATAGCCCTTCCCTCGCTCCGCCTCGCCGCGGTGCACCCGTCCCGAAACCGACCAACTCCCCCCCCCTGCCTCCCCCCCACTGCCTCTCTCGCCACGCGCGCGCTCCGCTGGGGGATTCATTACCCTATATACAAGTTGATTGGGTGGGAGCATCTCTGTCCGTCTCCTTCCCCGGCGCTGGGTCGGCCCTCCTCAGAGATAGTGCATCTATTCAGAGGGGCCGCGTGTTTGAGCGAGACCATTAACAGCGATTATTCTGCCGCAGAGTTAGGCCCTCTGGGCCCTCGGCCGCTATCGATACCAGCGCCGCAGTCGAACGCTGCGGCCGCGTGCCGACCCGTCCGCGCGCGACGACTGCCTCTACCTGGAGCATCCTTCCGCTCCGTCTTTTCTCCGTCTCATTTCTTACCCTCCTGCCCCCTCCCATTTCCCCTCCGAGAAAAATAAGCCTTCCGGTCGAAAGGCAAACCGCACACTTTTCATTTCCGTTCACCGACTGGCCGGAAAAGATCTCAGGGAGTTTGCAACGAGCAAAACGTGCTGGGTAGTTGCCTCAGTACCAGGTGAGTTCGATACGTGCTCACTTCAGCTCCTAGACAGAAGATCCTTAAAGGCGTGCAACCGGGGAGATTTTCGAGTTTTGTGACGTTGCAGCGTGAAACGGAGTCAGGCATTTGGCCTGTGGGGAGGAAAGTGACCAATCAGATGCAGCACGAATCTTCGTCTAACGAGGCGCTTAAGGACGCCATGATTGTTTTACTCATAAGTAGTTAACATTTGTTCTTATTTGTATCATCATCATCAACAACAACATTGTCCGCCTCCGTAGCTCAGCGGTAGCGTCGCTGACTACCACGCAGGAGGCCCGGGTTCGATTCCCGGGAGAGGACTGGGTGTTGTGTGTTCTCCTAATCATCATATCATCATCAATGGCACGTAAGTCACCCACGCGGCGTCAAATAGAAATACTTACACTAAGGCGGCCGAACAATCCCGCAAGGGATCTCCTGGCCAAGAAAGCCATACGCTCATTTCCATTTTATCATCATCATTAGAGACTGCCTATGCCTTTGAGCATTCAGTCTGGAGCATAGGCTCTTCCCCCCTCCCCGCCCCCTAATAAAATTCCTCATGATCCCCTGTTCATTGATAACACTGATGCCACGTCTGATGTTGAGCCTGCCTACAAAATCGTTCTTGACAGAATACAAGTACTTTCTTATTGGTCTACCTAGACCTCTCTTACCCTCTATTGCCGAAGTTATGAATTTCTTAGGCTACCTTCCTCTTCCCATACGTGTAATATGACCCTACAACCTCAGCCTGTTTATCTAACTCCTACATCTGTGGTGTTCATTCCCAGTTTTTCCTTGATTTCCTCATTATGGACACCCTCGAGTCATTTTTCCCATCATTACTACCTGCAATCATCCTTGGTTAGCTGAAACCTCAACCTTATTAATAAGGTGACTTGTATCCAATCAGTTTTCGCTCCCACACGACAAAGTTCGTCGAAAGATAGAGCGGTGCTCTATTAGTCTCATTTGTTCCATCACGCCACTTAGTTAAAACGCGATTGCTGCCTTATATTCTATGTAAAGACCTTTAAATGCCTGCTGACGTTTGCCTCCCATTAATATATTTTCAGAAATTTTCAAAATTCATAGAAAAATCGTGTTAAAATGCTTTAAAATTGTTTTGTAAAGTACATGAAAATTCATGCGTGCCGCATTATCTATATTCTGAACCTCCACACAGTTCACATTAGCATGTCATGGTGCCACAACAGTAATGGCCATAGTATCTATGCAGGACGTTATTGTAGTAACTGGTGTGAGAAGTTAAGTTTGGGTGAGTATTTTAACCACTAGGCTTGTTACATTTTACGAAAATTTATAAAAAAATCTAACACAATTTTTGTATAATTTTTTTTTTATTTTTGAAAAAAAAAAAGTTTTGTATTTTACCTTACCTACTATGAATACAGGGCGTTAGGAAATTCCCGATACCAATTTGGAGGACTTCAGAGAGAAGTGAATACGTAATACATCGATAAGGATCCAATTGCCAGAAGTATCATCCCTTAACGTTAAGGAGGGACGTAAGAGGTCGGAGAAAATGGATATGATTACATAATCTAACACAGTTTTCGGTGTTTGAAAGATAATAGAACCAAACTTTGCACTCGAGTTAATTACCATATGGGTTACGTTTTGGAATTCTTCAGTTTTTTTTCCTCAAAAAATTTGATCTTGGAAATTTTCGCAACACATGCTATAACACAAGGAAGATTTCCTCAAAAAATACTTTTCTCACTACTTTCATATTGCGGTAGGTAATTCTTAGTAATCAGATAAGCAAACTTGTAGAACAGTATTTTTAATATCACTTTTAGAGCTCTTACAATTTATTTTTAAAAATTATGTGTACGAAACAAATCAATTTTAATTTCAAAAATAATGTAAATAATTTAGACAGAAATACACATACAAAATTTGAACCACAGGATGTTGTGTTATACTATGAAAAAAGTCTGCAGAAAATTTCACTTGTCTCCAGTGGTTCAGGAAAAAAAAATTTCTTACACACCGAAAATTGAAAGTTACGGGAAATGCACATAAAAGATTTTATAAAGATTTACATCATAAAATAGTACCTTAATGTTGATCATAACCATACATTTGGTCACCTTGCTCTTCACAAACATATATCCTTTGTAACTGATATTTCTGGCATGCCCTTTTGGCTATATTCTTCGCAGACATTTCAGATCTTGCAACATGCGCATTATCTATATTCTTCAGTAGCGTCTCGGCGAAGCAACCAGTAAGAAATCCTAGTCTACTAAGGATCCTTATTTTTCCAGTGTTAACATCAGTAAACACCAGACATGCATCATCTGTGGCAATTTTAACAACAGTTACATTTTGGAATTCTTCAGTTTTTTTTTCTCAAAAAATTTGATCATGGAAATTTTCGCAACACATGCTATAACACAAGGAAGATTTTCTCAAAAATTAATTTTCTCACTACTTTCATATTGCGGTAGGTAATTCTTAATAAACAGATAAGCAAACGTGTAGAACAGTTTCTTTAATATCACTTTTAGAGCTCTTACAATTTATTTTTAAAAGTTATGTGTATGAATCAAATCAATTTTAATTTCAAAAATAATGTAAATAATTTAGACAGAAATACACGTACAAAATTTGAACCACAGGATGTTGTGTTATACTATGAAAAAAGTCTGCAGAAAATTTCACTTATCTGTCTCCAGTGGTTCAGGAAAAAAATCTTACACACCGAAAATTGAAAGTTACGGGAAATGCACATAAAAGATTTTATAAAGATTTACACCATAAAATAGTACCTTAATGTTGACCATAACCATACAATGGTCACCTTGCTCTTCTCAAACATATTTCCTTTGTAACTGATGTTTCTGGCATGCCCTTTTGGCTATATTCTTCGCAGACATTTCAAATCTTGCAACATGTGCATTATCTATATTCTTCAGTAGCGTCTCGGCGAAGCAACCAGTAAGAAATCCTAGTCTACTGAGGGTCCTTATTCTTCCAGTGTTAACATCATTAAACTCCAGACATGCATCATCTGTGGCAATTTTAACAACTGTAGATGAGAGAGTAAATGTTGTTTTGGGGACTCTCTTCCAAATGAGACTGTTGAAGCTCTCATTCGGGTTTTGTGATCCACCATTTCTGCACCATAGACAATAACAGCTTCCATAGATACTTAGCAAAAGGCGAAGATAACACCACATAAATGGGTCTATAGCCTTCTATACTCTTCCGATGCTTTTATGACAGCAGGAAGTAATAAAACAAAGCAAACAAGGAGAGTATCGACTAGAAAAGTGGGAGTGGCGCTGCGTAGTGATTGAAACAAGACAGTTTTTTTTATCATGCATAGTTCGAATTAATCTGTGAAATTTGGAGACAGTAATTCTAACAGGCTACAGAATAATATGGAGGCATTTTTTTGTCATTTTTGAGTAACTTTGCCTACGACCGCCCTTCAGATCACTTCTTTGTCACTGTGAAACAAATCTCTTCTACTTTGCCTTCCATATTTTGGAAGACCTTAGGATGGAAGGAAAGAAAAAGTAAAACCTGGAGTCTTAAAAAGTACACCTTAAGAGCTATGAGCACTCGATCAGTAGAAGAGTCGTGTCCTCAGTATCGATGACTAAGACGTGCTCATAGCTCTTAAGATGCGCATTTTAATGTCTATGTTTTTGTCCATCAAAAATCAGGAAACCAAACAACTAACTCTGAAGGTATTTCTGTCACAGTGTTAAAGAAGTGTTCATAATGTCAGTGAATAACATTTCCGGACATGAGTTCCTTATCAGAATTTATGCACTCTATAATCTCTATAACTTTTACAAGATTGTGAGGAGATTCGCAATTATCTCACCGATACAAAATGTTCATATGTTTGTAAAGCTATGGGACCACACTGAGGTGGTGATAAGTCCCCAGACTTAAAAGTTATTTAAAGCAACTTATACTAAGGACAACACACACGCACCCATGTCCGATGGAGGCTTCCTTTTGTAGTTAGAGGGTTTGTTCTTCTGCTTCTTCCCATGTCTCAGCTAGTAGGGTCATATCATCTGCAAAAGTTATGCAAATTACTTTGATGCCTTTGATTTTTGTTCCCATTCGGTTTACACTATTCATGTTCCATTATCTGACCACTTTTTCTAGGACGCAGTTAACAGTAGTAGAGAGAGTTCATGTCCTTGCTACAACCAGTTTTTATCTCAAAAGGTTTCTGAGATTTAAAAATTGTTCTGGGTAGGATCTTCCTTTCCTGAAACTATTTTCATATTCTCCAAGTTGATCTAATCGGGGTTCTGCTCAGTTTAGCAAGACTGTAGATAATATCTCGCACGTTACGTCTGAAAGTGAGATGCCTCTGTAGTTGTTGGGGTCAGTATCGCCATTTTTTTATAGTGATATTGGCTGAGAGTCTTTTCCGTTCATCTCAGATTCTTTCATTTAGCCTTATTTCTTCAAAGATATTTTGGAGAGAGCCTAGGGAATTGTTGAAATTACTTCCAAAGTACGACTGTGATTTGGTCATCTCCTGAAGCATTATAGGTTTTTAGATTTTAAATTACGGACGGTAGTTCCTTGATAGTGGATGGGTAAGAATTAGGGTTCCCTGTTGTTGCAGTGATAAAGTCCATTTTATGAGTACTTCACAGTTGACAACATTTCTGAATTATGCCACCAATATTTTGCAATTATCCCTATTGTTGTGGGCAATCTTCCCGTTTTTGTCTTGGAATTGTAAGATCGGTGGGCTGTATTTAGTTATTTTGAGTTTAAATGTCTTATAAATGTTCGTTGTGTTGTTTCTGCTGAATTCTTGGTTGATCTGAAAAAGGAATTAGTCTTATAGGTCTTTTTTAATTCTTTTTAAATTTTTTCTTACTATTTTCCTATGGTTAAGTAGTTTTGCCTATTATGTTCACTTTTCGGTGACTGCCATTGTTACCTTGCTTTTCTTCTTTTTTCAGTGAGATTGTCACATTATTCCATCCACCAGGCAAGTTTCTTTCTCTTTTGTTACGGTACCTTATTGATCGGCTTTAGTTATTAATCTCTTTTATTTTATCCCAGTTTCAGTTTTGCATGCCTTCCGTTGTGAGGAGAAACTTGTAAGGGTTGATTATCTTTCCTGGATCGCACTTTTTGCTTTTCGGGTTCTAGATTCGGTTTTTCTTTTGGGAAATAATTTTAAATTTTATTTTAGAAAGGTACTGATCAGAGTGTAGAATGGCTCATCTGAGGACTTTGGTATTTTTTTTATTTCTTTATGAAAATTCAGTTTGATTGTCACGTGATAAAGCTGGAATTTACCTACGTTTGGGTAAGGAGAGATTCATATTTTCCGTTACCTAGGTAGATTTTTAAAGGATCATGTTGTCAACTTGAGATAGTTCTATAATGTTGATGCCAATTTGGTTAGTTCTCTTATGTGCTGGATAGTTTCCAACAATATTTGTGAGTTTCTTCTCCTTCCCCACGTGGGAATTGAAATCTGCTATAAGTAGGGTGTTGTGTTTTTCTGGAATTTTTTGCTTAACGTCATATAGCTGGAACCGAAAATATTCCACAATTTCTTCATACTTTCTATTGTCTTCATTTATAGGGGCATGTACATTCTCGATTGAGTACTCTCTGTTAACAGATTTGAATGTAAGTGTGGAGAGTTTTTCAGAGTGTGATTCAAAGTTGACAGTGAAGTCCAAGATTGATTTTTGTATTGTGAAGCGAACTCCAAGTTGCGGTGTGTTTTTCATAATATTTTTGCCTACTTTTCCATTGTATATTCTGAAACCTAGAGAATTAAAATTTTTTTCCTCCATGAATCTCATTTCTTGTAGGACCGTTATCAGAATTTAGTGGGTTTTTAGGGTATCTGTAAGATGTTTTAATTTCCAGTTTTAAGATGAGAATTTACGTTGAAAAGAAGCTACGCAACTTCGTCTTCAATACTTTGGTTCCAAGACGCTCCAACTCGCATCTGTGTAATGTTGCAAACTACCATGAAACCGAATGTCTGTTTGCGCACTTGGTGCGGTGGATCGCCCACCTGGGGTATTCTGCTTCACATGACTCCACTCTTCCATGATTATGTGTGGGGTGATTCTATTGACAGAGCCACTGGTTTACAACCACCTTTGTTAGCCCGGGGGGGGGGGGTTCGCAGACGCCCCTAGCCAGGGGAACAAACGGTGACCAAAAGCCGCCAAATCTTGGGACAACTGCCAAAATTTTATGCCCCACCTACTTTGCATATCTGCAGAGCCTTCCCCTATCCGCCACCTGGGGATACGGCCGGTAGGGTACAGAAACCGTCGGGAATGATAATAATAATAATAACAATTCTTATTATTTACTTATTCAATTTAGCTGTGCCTTTTATGATTGATGTTTGTAGGTCTTTGTGTTGGAGTTTGTTAAACAGAAATGCAACCGACAATAAGCACACTGGAGAAATGATGCAGCTCTGCAGTTGGGTATTGAGCAACTTGACTCTTCGGTATTCCAAATATCACATAAAAAAAAAAAAAAAAAAAAAAAAAAAAAACAGTTGCATACGATACGTATGCGATACTTGGAATAAGGATGTTTCAAGTTGCTGCAGAAATGCATCATGACTGCACACGTTTTTCTGTGTATTTCTATTTAACAGATTTCTATATCAAGACCCACAAAAACAGTTCATAATAGTTACATGCAGCTAAATGTAATAAGTAAATAAATAATAATAATCAAGATGACATTCTGGTGCATGTAATTCCTCTCCTTTTCATAATTACTGCACTATCTATAAGGTTGACCAACATGTATAATTACCGCTATGGACAGCTGAAATTGGTGTAGTAGTTGTTGATTACGCTTTAAGTTTGCATTGTAATTAATATTATTTCACGATCAGTGAAACAGTTTGCGAATGTACCCTGTAAGACGCATCGGTTTTGGTAGGATTTCTAATGCGCATAGGGTAAACTACACATCGGAAGTCAATGTCTTCTCGCATTTGATGCTTTCCGTATTATAACTTGTTTTCTAATGAAAGAGATCCATTTCAGTATTACAGCACATAAATGATGTAAGAAATTTGCGTTGTCTTAGACATAATTTGATACTGTTAAAGAACAAAGGGGAACGTAGGATTTAACGTCACGTTTACAGCGTGGTCATCAGGGGCGATGCTCACGCACGGAATTTTGGGTAAGGCTGGTAAAGGAAATAGCCCATCCATAGATATTTCTCGGAATTAGTCTGGAGTAATTTAGGGAAATCACGGAAAACTTAAATATGGATGGCCGGAGGTGGATTTGAACCACTGTCCTCCCGAATGCAAGTCCGGTATGTCACCACTGCGTCTCCCCGCTTGGTTGTTACATGTAAGTATCAAGTAGTGACACTTTCAGTTATACCCTTCTTGAATTTGTACATATTGCTTACAGTAACATAATTAATACTATGGAAATTTTAGCGTAAGAGTTAAGAGTTCTGGGTTACGGAAACAAACCTATTGGCTGTGTCTGGCGCCCAGATAGAATCGTTACCCGCGCAGCCAGCAACCAGGCAACGCGTGTAATCGCTCGTGTATTCTAAAAGATCCTGGAACTTCATTATTATTATGAACAACAATACTCTGTCTATTCAAGCCTACCGTCTATATCATTGATTTCTTTTGCAGTTCAGTACATATTATACAACAAAAAGGACAACATGGCTAGCTTTTGGTCACTGGAATAAATAAAAGTTTTAATAGACCCAACTAATGGAAAGCAATACTTTTATTACATCAGATACAATAGAGCCGAGGCGCTGTGCCGCCTGCTTGGCAAAGTGAAATGCATCGGGCCGAATCTAACTACTTCATGAAAACGCCCAAAACTATTTAACATGCGGAAAATGATCAAAGTGGAAAGCACAAAAAAAAGAGAGAAAACCTCAGAACTGTAACTAGGTTATAAGACAAAGTTTTTTACTAATAATAACGTCTGTTATTGTACTTTTTTCATAAGTTCGTTATTTATTTCCATTGCAAGAATTTTTAGTGTTCATCTCCCAGTAATTGCTTTTTTAAGGCATCAGCTGATGTGGTCTTCAGTCCGAAGACCGGTCTGAGGCAGCTCTCCATCTTACTCCTGAGCAAGCCTCTTCATTTCCTCATAACTGAGGCAACCCAAATCCATTCGAATCTGTTTACTATGTTCCTCTCTTAGTCTCCCTCTGCATTTTTTCTCCCGCGCACTTCCCTCCAATTCTAAATTCACCATTCTTTGATATATAAGAATGTGTCCTACCAGTCGATCCTTTCTATTACTCAAGGTATGCCAAAAATTCTTTTTTTTCCCCCTAATACTGTTCAGTACTTCCTCATTAGTTACGCGATCGACCCACCTAATATTCACCATTCTTCTGTAGACCGCATTTCAAAAGTCTCTATTCTCTTCCTGTCTGAACTATTTATCGTCCATATTTCACTCCCATACATGGTAACGCTCCACAAAATGCCTTCAGAAAAGACTTCATTATGCCTAAATTAATATTTGATCTTAAGAAATTTACCTCTTTTAAGAACGCTTTTCTTCCCATTGCCTCTCTGTATTTTATAATATTTTACTTTACTGCTCAAGTAACTAAACTCATCAACCACCTTTATTATTTCGTTACCTAATCTAATTCCTTCAGCATCGCCTGATTATCTTAGACTGTATTACCCTTGTTTTGTTCTTGTTAATGTTCGTCTTATACGCTCCTTTCAACACACTTTCCATTCCGTTCAACTGCTTTTTCAGGTACAGAATTACAATGTAATCGGCTGTGAACTTCAATACCTCCGCCAAATTTCTCCCTGCTTCCTTCACAACTTGCTAAATGAACGAATTGAATAACATTGGAGAAAACTACAACCCTGTCTTATTACCTTCCCAACCAGTACATCCCTTTCATACCCGTCGACTCTAATAACTGCTGTCTCGATTCTGTTCAAGTTGTATATCTCTCTTCGTCCCTATAATTTACCCCTTCTGACTTCAGAATTTGAAAGATTGTATTCCAAGCAACATTTTCAACATCTTTCTCCAAGTCTACAAAAGCTAGAATTGTAATTTTGCCTTTCCTTATTCTAAGATAAGTGGTAAAATGAGTATTGCTCGCGGGTTTGTACATTTCTGCTGAACCCAAACTGATATTCCCAGCTTCTATCACCTTTTCCATCCTTCTGTAAATAATTAGTGTCAAAATTCTGCAACCATGACTAATTAAACTGATGGTTCTGTAATTTTCACAACTCTCTGCGCCTTCTTTCTTTGCAATGGGGATTATTTCGTTTCTCTTAAAGTCTGTGGTATTTCGCCTGTGTCATAGGCCTACATTTTACGTACCAGGTGAATTAGTTTTGGCATGGCTGCTTCTCCCATAGACGTCAGCAGATCTGAGGGTATATCATCTACTCCAGGGGTCTTGTTCCGGCTTCGGTCTTTCAGTGCTCTGTCAAATTCTTTACTCAGTATATTATCTTCATCTACCTCCTTTTCCCTTCCTACAATACTGTCTCGAAGTTCATTTTCTTTGTAGAGCCTCTCTATATTCTCTTTCCACGTTCTAGATTTTCCTTCTTTGATGAGAATTGTTTTCCATTTTATTTCTTGATATTCATACAACTGTGTTTCTTATCTCCTAAAGTCTAATTTATTTTCCTGTAGGCAGTATCTATTTTTCCCCTAGTGATACATTCTTCTACAGATGTGCATTTGCCTTAGAACCATCTTGCTTAGCCATTTTGCACTTCCTGTCAGTCTAATTTCTTTAGTCGTCTGTACTCCATTTTGCCTGCTTCATTTACGTCATTTTTAAATCTTCTTCTTTCATCAATTAAATTTAGTTCTTCGTGTGATATCCATGAACCTTTTGTAGATCTTACCTTCCTACTTAATTGGTCCTCTGATGTCTTCACTATTTCATCGTTCAAAGGTACGCAATCTGTTTTATTATCACCCGTTTCTGTCAATTGTTGCCTAAAGCTCCATCTGAATTTCTCAAGAACTTCAGGTCCTTTCTTTTTATTTTCCTAACTTTCCTTAGTTTTTTTCAGTTTCGGCCTACAATTCATGACCAATAGGATTTGGTCAGAGTCTATATCGACCCAAGGATATATCTTATAGTGTAAAACCTGGTTCCGAAATTTGTGTCTTACCATTATAAAATACGTATGGTACCTTCTGGTGACTCCTGACTTCTTCCACGTATACAACCGTATTCCATATGTCTTAGTCCAAGTGTTTATTATGATTAAATTACGTTCCTTCCAAAATTATACCAGGTGGCTTTCTTTTTCATTCCTTTCCCTCAGTCCATATTCACCTATCATTTTTCCTCCTCTTCCCTTTCGTACTACGGAATTCCAGTCCACCATCACAATTAAGTTTTCGTCTCTCTTAACTGTATATTCTTTTATTACTTATCTATCCTGACGACGATAATGCTATCACTGCGCTGCTCACAATAGTTTACCCGCATTCCTATTTTCTTATTCATTATCAGACCTACTCCTGGAACATCCCCAACTGATTTTGTATTCATAATCCTGTACTCGCCTGACCAGAAATCTTGTTCCTCCCTCCACCGAACTTCACTAATCCCTATTATATCTGACTCAAACACGTCCATTTCCTTTTTAAATTCTCCAACCATCCTACCCGATTAAGGGATCTAACATTCCACGCTCCGATCCGTAGAATGCCAGTATTGTCTTTCCTGATGACGATATCCTCCTGCGTAGTCCCCATCCTGAGATCCGAATGGGGGACTATTTTACCTCCGGAATATTTTACCCGCGAGGATGCCATCGTCATATATTCATACAATAGAACTGCATGTCCTCGGGAATATTAACGACTGTAGTTTCCCCTTGCTTTCAGCCGTTCGCAGTAACTGCATGCAAAAGCCATGTTAGCTGATGTCACAAAGCCAACTCAGTGAATCAACCGCTGGAACTACTGAAAAGGCTGCTGCCCCTCTTCAGGAACCACACGTTGTCAAGCCTCTCCATAGATAACCCTTCGCTTTGGTTGCACTTACAGTACGGCTATCTTTGAGGTATGCAAGCCTCTCCACTTCGACAATATCTGTGGCTCTTGCGGGTAGCCATCAACGAGTTCAAAATGTTCTTCGCGATTGTTAACAAATGCCTTCGGGGCTGTTTACAGACGATGCTGTTATTTATAGTCTAATGAAGTCATCAGAAGAGCAACAGCACAACGATGTATATGTAGGTATGATGCGAAAATTGAAAATTGACCCTAAATAGTGATGAGCGTGAAGTCATTCTTGTGAGAGCTAAAAGCAATCTGCTAAACGTCGTCTATTCGATAAATCAATCAAATCTGAAGAGATTCAACTAATTACCAAGGAATTACAATTACGACCGAAAGTATAAATGATGAATGGATACACAAACTGCGTTTTATTGACAGAATACCTAGAAGATGCAACAGAACCACTCTCCTCTTGAGAGTTACTGCATGGCGTGGGATCCTTATCAGGTAAGATTGGTGGGGAACATAAAAAGTACAAATACGGGCAACTCGATTTTTTTTTTTTTTTTTTTTTTTTTTTTTTTTTTTTTTTTTTTTTTTTTTTTTTGCACCTTCGTGTTTTCGTGGCGCAATAACTGTTCAAAAAGGAAAAAGGTTTCGGGCAAGCAGCCGCATAATGTTGACTTCTTCTAATATTTTGGCTGAGAACCATCCAGCCATCTTCAGAGAGAGTCGAAGACCGATACTAAAGCACGTGCTTATGAACGCGCGCACGCGCTAGAGCACATGCGGTCACAGATACAACAAAGTAGTCAGAAGAAGTCAACTTTATGCGGCTGCACGCCCGATATCTTTTTGAACTTATTTTTTGTTTTCAGAATATAGGGCAGACAGTGTTATGCAAATAACGCACGAGTTGGGGTGGGAATCAACAGAGTTTTCAAATGCGGGAAGATCTAATAACGAAATTTCGATCGCCGACTTTCTTTTTCGAATAAGAAAATATATTGTTGTTCCTACCTACGCAGGGAGAAATAAGAGAATTCCCGCGCTCTTTGCGAGAATGGAATGGGAGATAAATAAACAGAAAGTGATTCGAAGAACCCTATGCAAGGCATTTATCTACTAACATCTATGTATGTAGATGTAAATGTAGGTGAACATTGTTTTTTTTTTTTCTTGTCCATGAAGCGTAACTTTGTGCACAAAACATCACGTCAAAGAAATATTTTTTTCTCTTACTGTCTTTCTCATTATTATCTGTGGGGTGTAAACTGACAAATGCAACGTTTCATTTGTTAAGAGGAAGAGAATATTATTATCGGGATTTCTTTGTTCAGCTTAGTTTGAAGCAGACCCGCCGCTGCAAGCTCTGAGAACTACGATGAGTATAACAATGCGAGTTCGCATTACTGTTTTAATCCAATCTATTCAAATACGTCTAAACATTTCTCAGATTTATGAACCATTATTTTCACTGTAGGTTTCAGTAATTCCTGTATTTAAAGACTTATAGTTGTGGTGTGGACGAGCTTGTTCTGAGCCTGTATTAGTGCCACTGTTGTTTTCAAAAGGTTAATTCTTTTCATTAAACATCATTGCTTTTTCAATGTAATTCAGAACCTGCAACTTCATTTGTCAATTTAAGGCCAAACCGCATTGGGCGTCTTGAAATAACGCGATCGGACTGATAATTATTGATACATGGCATTAAGTACTATATTAGTTGCTATTCTATTCTAGCCTGCGAATCACCGACTGCGGTGGGATACTGTATCTAATTCGGACGTTGTGGGAAACTAAACGAGCTACTTCAACACTAGTCTGCAATCTAGGTCTTTTTTTCAGTTTCACGAAGTACAGTCTCTCCGCCTTATTGTGTTTCATGCCTTGCTTTCGGTTCCACTAATCAATAATCACAGAATCACTTGTTTGACCTCAGAGTGTTAAAATTGTAATTTTTTCTCAATTCCAGTCTCCGAATTATCACGCAAAAGCTTTTAATCCTGATTACTTCACCAAGGTTTATTATTATTATTTTTATTATAAATCAGGTCAATGATTTTATGACTCTTCTGAAAACGGCATACCAACATACCAATCATGGAACGGAACGTCAGGTAACCTTTTTTATTGCCATCAGGTTGAGGTACAATAATACAAAATTTCTATAAGCTCAGCCCCTCTGCTGATCTCCCCCCCCCTCCCCCCCACGGCCCCATGATCCAAGCCCTCCCACCTGCACTCTGCTCCCAGATACCGAAATCATGGATGCACTACTGAATTAAGCGTATTAAAGGCAAGTAACGCTATATACAGAAGTTATAAGGTTTGCACCGTCTTTTGGATCATTAAGTAATAATATAATTTTGATGACGTTACAGCGTTCAATGAATGAAATAAATCGCAATTTGCGATCTTCAATGAATGAAATAAATCGCAATTTTCGATCTTCAATGAATGAAATAAATCGCAATTTATTGAACGCTGTAACGTCATCAAAAGTATATAATTATATACAAGCCGAGGCTGGGCTCTCGATACCTTATGATCTGTTCTCCCTGATGCAGGAATATAGGTTTCAGGCTGCGACCATTACAGAACAAATAGGCTTTGGTAATAGGAAAGAGACAGCGTGGAGAATGGAGATTTGGGTGTGGCGGGAGACGTGCAGGGAACAGTCCTGCAGTCGGGTTGTTCACTGTGTCCTCGGTGGTGGAGTGGTCAAGGCGTCTGCCTAGTAAGCAGGAGATCCCGCGTTCGAATCCCGGCCGCCCACAAATTTTCATTCGTCGCACTTTGGTATTCCATCTAAACCTAGTACAGCGAAGCCATAACTGATCGCAAATTGCAATTTATTTCATTAAATAATTTGTTACACTTAGAAACTTTTGAGCAGATGTTGCCCAGAGGTTGAGTACGAGAAAATATTAACACACAGAATTCCCAAATATGTTAGGCAAATAAAGTTTGCTGACGTACCGCCGCCTTACGTTGTTGCTCCGTGGTGACTCGGCGGCGTTCCCCCTGCAGAAACGAACCTCTTGGGCGGCTGCGAAGCCAGTCGCAATAGCCGCGGCCCAAGGAGCGCCCTCCTCCGCGGCGGTCTTTGATCAATTAGTTCATTATGGCCTGCTCGGCGCATCTGCAAACAAACGCACTTAATTAGCCGAGCGCCAATCGCAAAGGGGCCGACAGGGAAGAGCGCACAATGCAGTAATCACAATGCGCGCGCCCTGTTTGCGCAAGGTGGCGCGCGGCCCGCGGACGCGGCAATCACGGCGCTATTGTGTACTTAGAGATCTGTGAACTGGAGCACTCGCCGGCGGCCGCGCTCTGCAATCGGGAAAACAGTGGCCGCCTGCGCAGATGAAAGGCCCGCTTTGTAATAACGGCAATTTTATTTTTATCCGGCTGCTTACGCCGAGGAGGAGCGCAACACTCAATGGGGAGCGGGTAGCAAACGCCTCCTGACATAGCGTATACTGAATGACGGACATTATGAGTAATGGTTAGTTTTTGAGAAGTCGCCATTCAGATTATACTGTATACGAAAATATACCTTCATTAGTCACCACTTCTCTCTTTACTTGTTACCTGTCGAACGAAATTGCCGGAAATGACGATTGTTAGCTTCTTACTCAGTTATAGGAAGGAGGATCGGGATATAACGCACAATAATTTCCTTTTCTCCTCTGTAGCGTCTCCTGGAGAAGTGATATTCAGTGACGGCGACTGAATTCTAATCAAAATATAGACTCAGTGATGCAGGGCCGGCGCAAGGCACGTGCGAAACGTGCGGCCGCACGGGGCGGCACTTTCCGGGGCGGGGGGGGGGGGGGCGGGAAATCCGCCGCCCCCCCTCCTTTTATTCTTTATTCCTTTTATTTCCTTCTTCTTTAGGACAAATTCAAAATTCCTGCCGAAGATGGGATTCGAAACCAAACCTCGGAGTGAGCGGCTTCGGCAACTGTAGCATGTTTGCGCCGGAGGAACAGAAAGGGGGAAGGAGTCTGGCCTACACGAGTGGAGCGCTGCCTGCCTGTTAACGCAGCGTGCGTTTACTCAAATGTTTGTAATTCTATCGGACCATACTGCGTGGTCATCAGTCCGTAGCTTACAAACTACTTAAACTAAGGTAAACTAACCTACGGACAAACACACACACCCATGCCCCAGGGAGGACTCGAACCTCCACGGCGAGCAACCGCGCGCTCCGCAGCGAGACGCTTTAGACCGCTCGGCTACTCCACCGCGGCGTGCGTTTACTCACAACTAATTTTGCAGAAGACGAAATCTAATTTTGAAATTCGAATGCAATGTTAGATACTGCGGTTACATGTTAAGCCTGAAGCAATTTTGCTAAGCCCTTCAATGACTTTATTCTTCCCGCAATATAGGAAAAACATGGTTGAACAATACTACAGTCAAAGATGTCCCACGACTACAATGACTAGAAGTATTCATAATGGGTAAATACGCTGCGAGTAATTAAAAGGGATAAATACATTGGTAGTAAACCTGGAATAAGTTGGTTTTCGACGTATTTTTGAAACTTTTTGCTGTCCGTTTCTGAGTGAAAGTGGGACGTTTTGGTTTTCGGGACATGAAACACCCGTCTCTGTCTGCATGAAGAAAAATTAAACTCTGACCGGAACTTTTATTTGAGAATAATACTCGCACACTATTACCTTGCATTTATTTACTGTTTAACGCGGTGTGAATCCATGTTTCATCTAAGTAAACTACTGGTTCCTTTGATTCTGATGAAAACCTGAGAAAGTATAGTCTTTTAGCAACAATGCCCTCTTGTACGCACGAAACAAAACGTTAATTTTGACACCTTCTAAAACGAAAATCCGTTGCTTCTTAGGGTTTCTTTGCTAGCTTTGAAGGTCATTACTGTTTGACAAAAGTTGTGCAGTTTACGCAAAGTTCGTATTTATTTCTTTTGTTCGTAATGCCATAGAAATAGCTGCCTGATAATACATTTATCTATATAATCGGTCACATACTAATTTCTTCGGTCGGGGGTTCGAATCCCCCCTTGGGCATGGATATTTGTGCCGTCCTAGTTCGTAAGTAGTTCATAAGTAGTTTGTAAGTTTAGGGACTGATGACCCCGTAGTTAAGTCCCATTGACTATACAAACATTTTTTTTAAACTGATTTCTTCAATCAGGTTTGACTCCAATTTTGAGCTGGTACTCAGAGACTTCTTTTGTACAAATCTGTAGGAAATGTTACCAATCAGTCGCAATTTTTGTTTTTATTTTCCAGATCTACATAGATTTCGGGCACACTGTGGCTATTCTCAATGCTTTGACTTATGTTTACATCTCTACAGTCATGCTGAACGTAACTGTCAACATGACGGTTTCATACTTGCCACTCAGCGGCCGAAACCTAGGTAGATCTGAAAAGCAAAAACAAAAATTGCTATTGATTACTAACATATCGTGCAGATTTTTTAAAATAAAGTTCCACAAACGTTTTGTAAAATAAATAAATAAAAAGGAAAAAATGGGGGGTTGGGGGCAGCAATTTAGCAGCTCACACGGGGCGACACTTGTGCTTGCGCCGGCCCTGCAGTTCTGTCAAAGATAATGTGTTACTCAAGGACGTGAATGCTAAATTTTTACAACAAAGACATTTTAATATTGTCACAAACGTTATCTTAGCTCTTTGTTCGTGCACTGTTGTTGTGGTCTTCAGTTTGATGCAGCTTTCCACAGTACCCTATCCTGAGCAAGCCTCTTAAACTCCACACAAGAAAGGCAAGCTATATCTGTCTGAATCTGCTTACTGTATTCATCTCTTGGTTTTCCTCTGCAGTTTTTACCCCACACACTTCCCTTCAACGCTAAATTCACAATTCCTTGATGTCTAAGAATGTGTCCTACACATCGATCCCTTCTTTTAGTCAAGGTATGCCAGAAATTCCTTTCCTCCCCAATTCTGTTCAGTACTACCTCATTAGTTACGCCATCCGCCCACCTAAATCTTCAGCATTCTTCTGTAGCACCACATTTCAAAAGCCTCTATCCTCTTCCTGTCCGCACTGTTTATCGTCCATGTTTCACTCCCATACAAGGCAACACTCCACACAAATGTCTTCAGAAAGGACTTCCTTAGGCTTAAATCAATATTCGATGTCAGCTCTCTTTTTAAGAACGCTTTTCTACCCATTGCCAATCTGCATTTTATATCCTCTGTACATCAATTGTCATTTTACTGCCCAAGTAACACAACTCATCTACCTCCTTTATTGTTTCGTTACCTAATCTAATTCCTTCAGCATCACCTGAGTTTCTTAGACTGCACTCCATTACCCTTGTTTTGCTCTTGTTAATGTCCATCTTATATGCACCTTTCAGCACACGTCCATTCCGTTCAACTGCTCTTCCAGGTCCTTTGCTGTCTCTGAGAGAATTACAATGTCGCAGCAAAACGCAATGTTTTTAATTCTTCAACCTGAACTTTAATACCTTCTCCAAATTTCTCCTTGCTTTCCTTTATAGCCTACTCAGTGTACAAATTGAATAACATTGGAAAAAGGCTACAAACCTATCTTACTCCCTTCCCAACCATTGCAACTCTTTTATGCTCTTCAACTCTGGCACTATAAACAGAATTCAGTAGTCTGTAATCTTACTTGTTTGTCTTGTTCTCGTTATTGTCATGTTGTGTCATGGAAGAGCGATACGACCACAATCTTGCGCGAGATTGTTTTTCTCACGAATACTGATCAAGGTCTGTTAAACAATTGCAAAATGTCAGATATAATCTTAAACAGAAATGATAAACAGTATTTCGTCTTCTTCGTGGTAACATAACCCAAACAGACATTTTAAGCAATTTTAGCTCCAGCTGCATCCGGTTGCCATGCAGTGGCTAATTGAAAAAAATAATTATTCATGTTTCAGGGACGGGAGTTTAAACAAAATAGGACTTTTAACAATTATTTTTCAACATTAATTGAATTTTCCGTCGTTTGCTTGACATAACATGATAATATTATCAAAAATAATTAAATTATTTTCCAGCTTGGACTGCTATCCTGGTCGGAGTTGAAATAAAGTTTCATGACTCACATTGTAATAAAATTTACGTAACTAGGTCTACGGCCCAAACTGAAGGAAAGTGAAATAATGTGAGACTAAAAACTTGCTATATAAGGAACTCAATATTCGTTGAGGCGATCTGGAATTGTTTATTAACAGGTTTGTAGCCAAGATCGCTTTCTTCATTTATTTCGATTACCGGTTTCGGTGTGCGAGACGCCATCTTCAGACCTAATACACAAAGTTTTTTACAAAATGAACTGCAATACATAATAGTAATAAAAGTTGTCAATCTACAAATATACGGTTACATACCTGTAGTTATCTTACATGGAATACTTGCTATTATGATAATTGTTTACATAGTAAAACAGTGTACATCCACATTGATGTGTCATCAACATAAAATTTACAAGTCAACAATAAAACGTTAGAACCCATCTTTCTTATGGTCTTAACGATAGACACTTCAGAAGCCAAGTTCAATACCGACTGAAGCCAAGTTCAATACTGACTGTTAGGTGGGAAGACATAGACAAAGATGTTAAATGTACAGTATAGTGGGAAGACATTCACAAAGACGTTAAATGTACAGTATAATATATTACATTATGGTCTTTGCCCTGCGAGGCACGTTTGGACCACTTAACGCGCATGCCATTGAAGTGATATCCTTCCGAAATAAGTCGGCACTGGTGATAAGTTGTCGGCGTAGCACTTTTCGCCTGAAACCAAGCAGATCTATATGGAGTACATATTTTCTGTTCCCCTGTATGACTGAATCTGATAGGCAAGTTTTCCTGACAGTGTACTGGTATACGCATGGTGTGTCATTGGTGGACTTTGATGAACACGGGACAACCGTAAATGCTACATTAAAACTTTGGTTAAGTTGCGCCCTGACCTTCGTAAGGAACGCAAAAAGATATTAACGCTGACGTAGTCAAAGTTATTCATACCAGTTTGTGAGAAAAATCGCCAACTTTAGGCGGGAGGTGCCCCTTCATCCACTTTACCGTCCGCGTCCTGATCTGTTGGAAATATATCTGTTTGGTCCTATGAAGAAAGTACTGGCAGCCCAATGGCATGCGGAAGGGAAATCAGTGTCTGCTGCTGCCTTCACTCCCGCATTACTTATTTGTGTCACCCTTCACCTGTTTTCTTTGTTGGCCAACTCTTGATTTTTAGACCACAACGATATTAGTCTTCGAGTCCCGAAGATGTATTTCAGTTTCCCACTCCTGGGATAAGGAGATCATTTTTATGAAGTATCGACGACTTTCCAGGGGGCGGATGAGCGGCTAGAAAGAAGGGCACTCAATTGCCATTAGGGTGGCAGACAGCTCCTGAAAGTGGACGTGCAACAAGATGCCCAATGCAACGGGGAATACAACGGAAAACCACGCCATTAAAGACTCCAACGGGTATCCAAGTATCTACATCTCATGATGGAAAGCTCTTTGGTTGAATGCTCTGAAGGTAAAATAGTCCCCCATTCGGATCTCCGGGCAGGAAAAGATAGTGAGATATGCAAAGCCAAAAGAAGAATAGCTACGTGGAACGTTAACTCACTTTTTAAATGCGGTAAACTGGAATATATGAAATACGAATGAAACGAATGAATATTGATGTACTTTGAGTCATAGAAATGAAATGTTGAAACCGTGGTAATTTTTGGTCAGCGCACACTGCGGTACAGCGCAAGAGAATCCTGCGATTGTAGGAGCTGGAATTATTCTGAACAAACAAATGGAATTAAGACTAAAATTACATATTCAAAATTGTGTGATGATTGTAAATCTAAGCGACTTAACAACTTATTTGTAAATCTAAGGGTCTTAACTACTTAAACTAACATAAAGTAACTTATGCTTAGGACAACACAGCACACTTTTCCTTCTACTCGTTACGCAAATGCTGATAACCAAATAAACGTGTCTATATTTTCTTTCATATTATCTTATTTAAAGTACATGTTGAATTGTGATTTATTTATCTATGTTTCTTTGTTTTATTGCTCTTGATACTGGAATAATAAACATACTAGAGGACCTGTGTGAATACTTCACACCGTTAGCGAAATGAATAAAAAAAAAAAAAGTTCGGGACAAATGGAAGTAAAGTCGAATGTTCACGCATAGCTTTCCTCAGAATCAATGAATGAAACTTTTTAAAAGCGCAAATGAAAGCGCTTGATCCGCCGAGTGTTGTTATTTCAAAAAGAACTGCGTACCTTAATTAGAACCGAAATTACGTAAAACAAACCGCTTAAAATATTCAATGTAAGGGCGGAAGGATGCCGCTTATGAATGAAATTATAGGATGGAGAGACGTAAGTTAATCCTGATGACTTGATGACAAATCTGCGAATTAATACCTTTCTTATAAAGCAAAAATGAAGGAAATCAGTCGGATAGAAAGGCCTGACCGACTGACTTTAGTTTACAGCAAGGACATCCCCATAACAAATATACAGAAGGAAATCGCTTTTGAGAATAGAAAAAGGAAGACGAGAGTTATGTAAATTCTGATACTTGATCACAAATGGGTGAATGAATACCTTTCACTTCAAAACAAAAATGAAGTAAAAAGGGCTGGGTAGTTTGGTCTGGCCCATGGACTTCAGTTTTCGTAGATTTTTTAATATATAATATGGGGTATCCATTTAAAAAAAATCGTAAGTTTGTGTTGAAAATAATATTAGCTTACTTTTCATAGTGCTTACTTTTCACAACCGCGAAAGTCGTTTTCCAATATCCATCGCAGTTCAAGAGATATTATCGGTGAAAAAACTTAAGTGGGTCACTCTATACATGACACAATTTTTGGAGACCTCTTGCCAACTGTCCTGTTTCTTCTGTTACCATTCACACAAATTATGTTGACATGCTTGCCCGAGTGTTTGTGTGTAACCAAACAGGATAGTGCGTATCTGAGTTATCTCTGACGTTAGTGATATCAAAGCCATCAGTGTGTGTCCTGCGGCATCTAGTGTAAACTGGCTTCTCAGTGATGTTAGGACTCTCTGGCTCATCTCGGCATAACGTTACGACCTCTACCGCCCTGAGGAAATGAAAGAAGGAGAAGGACGAGAAAGATTGTGGCTTGCGCTCGGTCGTCGCGTCGGTTTTGATGTCCCACGTAAACACGTCTCGCGTACGTCACAGGGGGAGCTGGAGCTGGCGGCGGCTTGTTTATTAGAGTGGCCTGCATTTTGATCTTCATTTGTCCACCTCGCAGCCGGCGGCAATTAGGCGGCCAGAGACGCGGGCAGGCAGCTTTAGCGCACACACACGCCGGCCGGGGCGCCACAGTCGCGTGCGTGCTCTGCGGATGAAGAAGTCGCCCGCTTTGCGTCCTTTGAGGACCGGGATGACCACGTCTCCAAACAGCGAGGCCTCTCTTCCCTCTCGCTCTCTTTGCTACCCTTGCCCGTCCACTGCTGGCGTCCAAGAAACCGCGACCGGTAAACAACGATATTGCTGCCGACTTTGACTTCCACGTAACGGGCGTAGCAGGTGACACAGCCCTCGCCTCCGCAAACATGTGTCCAAATATCCGTATCTGTTTTGTTTACCTCATCGCGGACTCGAATATACGATTAAATATCGTCTTGCATTTTTAACGTACATTTCAATCCCATTAAAATCATAAGTTGCAAAAATAATTCATAAAAATAAAAAATACGAACATACTACGAAATACCGTAAAAAGTTGAGAGATCTAATATAACATCAAGTTTTAGTAAGTACCCATGAAAGCAAGTACTTGTCTTACAAAGATGTATAGTGATCTATCAATATTAGATAGCTTATTTTAGCCTCTACTCTAACTTCCATGTTACTCACATAAAAATTCGCCATAGAATCATTATTTTCTAAAATATTATTCTTTATTTTATCTAAATATTATCTTAATAACAATTGATGTTTATTCTTATTTTTCAATACATAACAACAGTATTTTATACGACAAATTTGAATATATCAAATCTAAATTTATATAATATCGGTATGTAATTACAAATTATGTAAAACTATAAAAATATTTCACATGTTAATTATAAATTGCAAATAATTTTGTGTATATACTTAATTGGCTGTGTGTGTATCTTATTGACAGATCACCATATATGATGGGCTACACCCCAAACAAGTTGTGAACTGAAAATAAATAATCTACTGATAACATCTTTTGATTATTCAAGCAATCTCCAGCAATTTTAAAATCATTATTAGAACATTAGATAGCTTCATTTTTACACTTAGTAATTAATAATCGGTATAATAACTTCCATTAAAATGCATTGGTACTATAGTCGACGAAATCGATTTGCGAAAGTGAGCAACTGCACTAATATTGGAAACAATATATTATCTTAAGGCCATTTTGCATCATCATCTTTTTGTGAATGCGGTCCGTCTCGTTTATGTTGCCACGCAACATAGAAATAGAAACGGGTTGCAGACGCAGCTACAAGATCCTAAAGATTATCCAGAAGGTCTGAAACACGTAAATGTAATAAATAAATAAATAAATAAATCGCAACTATTGGCTGATAATTGCAACAAAAAAATACAGTAGAGGAAAGGTTAAAATAGGGATAGTACACAGTATCACTAAAATCCTCTATAATAAAAAGTGCCTATCCAGCAATTCAAAACTAAAGAATTAGAACACTGTAGTGAAGTCGGTATGTCTATATGGAAGTGAATGACTGGAATTAAACTATAATTTGTAGAAATCATAAATGTGAGAATGGCGAATCATAAGGAAAATATTAGATCCACAGAACACAGCAGAAGGTTGGTAATTATGAAATAATACTGAAATATACAAAAATGTAGAAAATATTTTAAACGTAATGAGGAAAAAAGACTCATGTTTTTGCACATTTATTTCTAATGCAAGACAGTTCATTAACCAATAAAATTTTTAAATACGTATGAGGTAAATAATGCACAACAGCCTTTATCAATAATGTAAAACAAAAATTTACAAAGAAATAACATAAAACTCGAAGACACGTAAGACAGGAAAGTCTGTCTGGAAAAAATAGAAAATGGAAGGTTTCCAAGCAAGGGTGGCTAAAAAGACTGGTGCAAAATGGCCTAATAGCAGCAAAAACAAATAAGTAAAATAGTAAAAAATGAAAAAATAAAATAAATAAATAAAATGCAATACAAAACTTGGCAATCGCATGGTAACAGAGGTAATATTGAAGCAGTCATCTATCCAAAGACTGATCTCAACACCATGCTGTTTTGTCTATGTATGGTCTTTGAATTGACTTGTCCTTTGTGATATAGATGGACCTACACTGTAACGTGGATTCCGAACTACTGTCTGACTAAGTGTTGGTAACATCAACAAATTTCCAAAGATGTGTTTAGTAAGAGTGTAATGAGTATGAATGCACTAACAGTCTAAACAAGCATAGGATATCTGAATCTTTACCATCTGAAGAAAACTTTGTTCCTTTTTCGAAACTATGTCGTCTCACTCACACATGTAAGGACATGCTTAACTCTTGTATCGTTGCAATCCTGATCCTATTGCAAGGAACATATTTTTCAGTATTTGCTAGCTTATCACCTCCAATTAACCACGACAAAAGCTGCTTGTCATGCATTCGCCGTAAATAACTTCCATGACCTAACGATTAAAAACTCTCAGAAGCCTAATACGTCAATCACTACATTGTGGAAGTATGAGAACGACGATCCAATAATTATATAACAACGATTGAGTAGTTCCACTGTTTTGTGACGGTGCCCGTAGACAGTGCCCGCAGACCGTGCATGATGTGCACACCGTTTGTTCCGAACATACAGCGCGTCAGTACCCTCACAACGGTTGCACTCTTAACACAATGTTCAAAAACTACAAAAACTTCACTCTGATCGTCAGCATCTCTTTCTGATGCCCACAGAAGACCTACTACTTCCAGTTGCACTGTAGACGTGATTAGCGAATGCCATGGATCCTGTCAATAGTTGTTACACGAAATATAGCGTTACAGCAACCTTCTGTTTCTGGCTCTAGCATTTACAGGGTGTTCTTTCTAACTGAAAACATTGAAATATCACGGAAACTATACGTCGGATATACAAAGGCGCAATATCAGTTTGTTTGTTTCGGAGAGGAGACATCCAAAGATTTTACATTCGTCCCAACACTAAACCTCGCGCGTGGATGGCGGGGGCAATTGTGGAATATTCAGTGGGAACCACCGGTTTTTATTGCAGACTATGATTGTACAGCAAAAACTACATACGATTCGCTTTAAATATTTTTCCGTTTCGCTACAGATGGGGCTGCATTCAGCGGTATCGAAATGAGACACGGTTGGCCGAACATGCATACTACCAGAATAGAACACACCAGTAATTCACAACTCTGACTTGGAAACCCAATACGGAACGTTGTATCCCTTTGACATATCGAACATGGAACTATTCGATGCGCCGTGTAACGAACTCTGATGTAACAAAACAAGCAGTACACTGAGACCGGATGTCATGTATCTAGCAGACGTAGAATAGAAGGCAACTCTTAGCATTACTTATGCAGTGTTTACTTACTGCACACCTACCTATCCTTCATAGACAAGACTTACGAACAGATGATGCGCGCTGCAACCACGAAAGAAAAGAAACGGAAATGATCCTGATTTACGGCGAATGTAAGAGAAATGTTGACACCCCTGTTGTCATCGATTCCGAGCGTTTTCCAGAGAATGTTCAATGTCGTTCCTACTACTACAAGGTTCGGAACGCCTTTGTCTGGTGGCAGTGTGCAGATGCCAAGAGGAAACGAAGATAACCAGTTGCGACGGAAGCCAATGAAACAGCAGTACTGGCATCAGTACACCAGAATCCACAGGTAAGTGTACGGCACCTACACCGAGATACCGATAAACTCTAGTCTCCGATACCGCTTTGACCAATGACGTCACATATGACGTCATACATAATCGTGAGATACTACGAACACATGTTTACCACAACACGGTATCGGTAGTTAGATTTCACCTAAATAGGCCAAATCTACTTAATGATACCACATCTTCAAAATACATTTAATAATTAGGTAATTTTAAAGAAAGCTTGCACTCGATGTTGTACGGCCTGAAACAAAAACCTTGTTTAACCTACACCGAACTTTCTTAGGGCTACGCTACAGATAACTTTTTTTAAAGTGAAAGTTAAGGTGCCTTCAAAAGTATCAGACATGTAAACAGTGTGTACCGGTATTGAAAGCACGCGCGCGACGGAATGTAAAACATGACGTCGTTGGTCAAAGCGGTATCGGAGACTAGATTTGACCCCCGAGATTCTGGTATGTCCATCGGTAGTTTCTGCTACATATTGGATCGTCATAGCTACCATGCATACCACGTGTCACCGCATCAAGCACTGCCTGAGGACGATTTCTAAACAGGAAAGTTTGTGAATGGGCACTTCAACAAATGCGAATAAACCCCACGTTCTTTGCTCAGGTACTGTTTTCCTATGAGTCTGCCTTCACAAATCATGGTAGCGTTAACCCGCATAAGAAGCATTTCTGGAGTGTCTACAATCCTCACTGGTTCTGGCAACTCGACCGTCAACGTCCTTGGTCGGTTAACGTACGGTATGACATGGGAAACAAACACATTGGTCCATATTTTATTCATGGCACATTGGGTGAACGCATATATGGAATGTTTTTGGAACAGTAACATTCGATACTACTCCATGATGCTGCGCTGGAATTTCTTCTTCCATGTATGTAGTTTCACCATGACGGGTGCACAGTGTTTGATGCAAGAAGCACGCGAAGTATTAGACCAACATTAAATGGAAATTCAGCTGCATGTTGTAATATACAGTTGTGGACTCATTTCGATTCCGCTTATTACAGCGCCATCTGCGGCAAACGGGAAAATGTTTAAAACGAAACGTATGTAGTTATTGCAGTACACTCGTTATCTGCGATAAAAACTGGAAGTTTCCACTGAGGATTTCAAAGTTGGCCTCCTGGCAACCATGCACGGGATTGGGTAGGTAAGGGGCGAGTGCAGTATGTCCCCACCAATACAAACAAATTAGTATTGTACATTTTTTTCATCCGAGGTGTAAGTCCCGTGATATTTGAATGTCTTCAGTTAAATGAACACGCTGTATACATGGTAAACACTCGAGTTGGTTACGCATCCAATTTTGCGTGCAGTGTTCGACCTAAAGCAACTTTTCAAACCACCCGTGTAATAAGGTACGTTACTTGTCACCAGAAAATAAAACAAAAATTGATACAGTTGCGGCTATCACAACTCTCAGAAACATATTAGAAACCGTAATGGATATAATTTACAACGGTATTCGCTCGTCATGTTCACACGACGTATGTCTGATGCGATAACTTGAATTTCCAGTACCTCCGGTTTGCGTGAAAAACAGACTTGGCGAGCGCAGTTCCGCAACGAAATAGCATCCGGATTAGACTGCCTTTAAGAAAAACCAGTCCACAGTAGTTGTGATTTAATTGTAAGTTTTGGTGAATGATTTCTTTCAAAGAAATAAAAAAATATATTTTGAAAAGAAAAATACTTTTAATAGTATTATAGAAAGGACAGTTTACAACTCACCGCAAAGACGTGGCGACGAGCTGCGACAGGAACATACAAAAGACACATACATGTCATGGTTGTATGACTGTGTTGTGTGCCTGTGTGATTGCGTGAGTGTTCTATTTTCTGAAGAAGGCCACGACCGATAGCTAAAAGTGTTTTATGTGTGTGTCTTTTGTATGTGCCTGTCGCAGCTCGTCGCCACGTCTTTGCGGTGAGTTGTAAACTGTCCTTACTATATTATTAATTCCAACCTGGACTTTCCATTATTATACTTTTAATAGTAATTGATAACAGCGAAGCACTAGTCATTATCGATAGTTCTATATTGTGTATTGCAGCTTTTTTTTAATATTTTCTCCCTTAGGGACTAAATAGCTGAGTTGATCAGTCCCTAGACTCAGACACTACTGAGACTAACCTACACTAAAAACAACTCACACTCTCACACACCCATACCCGAAACAGAGCTCGAACGTTCGGCGGGACTGGCCACTTAATAAGTGACATACCACTTTTATCTGATTTTAGTCACCTTTACACGTTTTGAGAGCCATTTTTGTAGTCTGCACATTGCCTGACTTGAAGATCTTTCGCTAATTACTGATCATGTAACACGTCGCGAAGACTCAAGTGGGTGGCAGTATTCGATCCTCACTCTGTGAAGCAGACATCTCCGCACTTCAGAAGCGACTGAAGGGCGGCCACATTCATCTGAGCAGTCCATTACCCTGCGCTTTGGAGGACCACAAATGTATACGAGCGATGCCAGTTATCTTTTAAGCGGCTTCAGCAGTCTGTTGATGATGAACAGGTTCATCCTGAAAGGTACATTTTTTATTTTTATTTTTATTTATTATTTTTTTATGATACACTTGATACTTTCAGCGTATGCGAACACGTGAAACAGTCGACGCTGGAGCACTGAAAGTCGTCATAGAACGCCAAGAACCTCGTTGTGGTGTGAAGGCAGGAATGTGATCTGTCATCAGTGCACTTCGATTTACTGGTGCAAGCTTCTGTCAAATATGTGGAAAACTACTAAATTTCTTTACGGTGACATGTTATAGAAAAATTACCAAAAATTAAAGATACATACATATATTTTTCTCTAGAAAAACGAACATTTAATGACGGTTTCAAAAACGTACAATTTATGGGCATTTACATTATCCGTTCATTCTGAAAGACGACTGTCTATCGTATTCCATTTATTTTTATATATTTCTGTAAAGTTATAATTTATTTAATGTCGCTAGATTATCATTTTGTAAAAACTTGAACCCCACTCTTTTCAAGGCTTGAGGAATAGCATTTTTATACCATGTGTTAAAATATTAGTTAATATTACTAGGTTTTTCCTATTTTGTTGTGTTAATAATTTATTATTATATTAATTAATGTAGCATTAGTACGGCTTCTTCGCTACGCCACTGTCCCTGTGAGAAAGTGCAGTTGTTTTAGTTTTAAGTGGGTGTGAGAATCTATTGCTGTCTGAATATGGATAGGAATAGCTCGCTTTGCATCGTTCTCTCTGGCTTAGTATCGATAGCTGCTCATGCTACCACAGAGTTTTCCACACCCTTTGGTTGCGAGCTGGTCGGTGAACCTTCCCTCAGCGTAAGTCTACTCTCTCTCTCTGCCGCCACCACGGCTGTTTCTGGGGGTTTCCAGGTTACGGTAGCTTTCCGCGCCCCCGTGGCCGCTCGGCTGCGAGGTTGGTTCTGCTCTTGTGTTTAGAGATGGTAGCGTTTCATTTTCTAGCACGTTTAACTTAGACTCGAGAACTGAGAATCATTTTTTTCAAATCAAATGTTTGTAGAGCTTATGGGACTTAACTATGGGGTTATCAGTCCCTAAACTTACAAACTGCTTATGAACTAACTACTGCTAAGGACGGCACAAATAGCCATGCACGAGGGGGAATTCGAACCCCCGACCGTAGGGGCCGTTAGACTGACGCACCGCAGAACGCTCGGCCACCGCGACCGGCAATCATTTTTTGGAATATATTCTCCGATCGTGTGCGGAAATGTGTTCTCGTTTTTCAATTCAGTGATTTCCAATAGATAAACGCGGTGTGTGTGATTCTAGTTGCAGTTTGATAACGGCCTGGTATATTTAAACCTTTTGTGATCATGTGGCGATGTATGAACTCTGTGTAAATACTTTCTAGCTTTGTGGGGCCCGATTTCTAATAGGTGATATGTTCATTTTTGTACAGTGCATGTAAAAGTCTTCTCATCGTTTCTTTCCACGTGGTTGATTCATAGAACAAAACCTACAGCTTCCACTCTTGTTTGTTCCATGCTCATCAGCAAGTAACTATGCGGATATCCCTCTGATTTCCACTAATATTTCGCTATCTTCCCTCCCCGCCTATTTTAATTTTACCGTTTCTTCTCCGACTTGTAGTACGCACTCTGTCTTTGTCAGTAACTCTCTCTGAGCCTTGTACAACCTCCTTCAACATCTTCCTTATGTAATTCAAAACATTTCTATGGGTTGCATGCGGTAATTCTTAATTCTATTTTTTCGTCTTTGTAATTATTTCATTTTGTGGTTTTTCTGAGACAGGACCTCATCCGTCTCTGTACTCGCTCCCTATCGCGTGTAGCTGTATTTCATTCGATTCCTTATATAATTCTAAGCATTTCTATGGGTTGCATGCTGTAGTTAATTTTCTTTATTTTCTGGAAACTGAATTCATTCAATTTTATCTGTTTTGGGAACCACGTGGGTCCGAGTTTCGACTTCCGGTGTTTGCAGCTAGTCGCCTGAATTCACGCCACTTCTTATGTAAATCCAGTACCTAGATCGATTTCTAACAGACTGCAACTTAAGAATACACCGTGATTTTGTATAATGAATCCGATTTTCAACCACTTCACGTTCAGTGGGGTGCGTTCATTTAACATAGCCGAGTGTCGCCGTTAGCGTGTTTTCTCGCGGTCCAATTCAGATGTAATTTAACCTGGCTACACACGCACCATCTCGAAACAGGCACGACAGACCAGAGCCAGCTTCAAAGTATTTTGTATATTAAGTTTTGTGCTACCTCCGACTTGCCGAATTTCGCCTACGATAGCGGCGCCTGCTTCCGCCTCTTCTCAGCACGCTGAATTTGGTGAGTTTCGCTGTGGCATTGCGTATGAGCGAATGAGTGTTGTTTCTGAATCTCTTCCCCCAGTAGCGTTAAATCATGTATAATATAGGCTGGGCACCGTCCGCATTAATCCATGTAAGAGATGCATTTTTATTGTATTAACGAATTTTGTTCCCCATTTTGCTTGTTTTCTATCTGAATAAATGCGTTTTAGTTCAGCATAATCCTTAAATTGCCTATAAATTGTAGTTTTAGAGCACCTTCCCTCCTTTATTTAATATTGTTCTTCACAAGTGCTGAGAACAAGCTCAGATGAAATTTTTCTTATGTTTAAATTCTGTTGCGTCATTAATGTTTTCTTAGCCACATTTCTACGATAACTTTAATTGCGGTGCCTTGCTTATTAATGTCTGTGTGTAATAACGTGTGAGCTGCTATGTATATTGACTACTGTAGTATTAACTTCCTGTTATTGAAGTAATTTGAAACGAGTCAGTTCTCAGTTTGGGCCAGGAAACAAGGCTTTGTAGCAGGGAGTTCCCGGTAGGTCACACGGACCTCATTTGCAAATTTTAGTGACAAAACAAAGCTCTTGTTACGTACGGTGGTCGACGTTTAATGCTTAAATTCAGTTTGAGTGCAATGTTGTATCGGTGTCACGCCCATATATCAGAAGTACCTCCCAATACCTGATGTATTCTTTTTTTTATTATTCCGTTTAATTATTTGGAGATGTCTGGACGACAGAAATTATTGAGGATACAAAATTAAAGCTTCGACAGGTGCACATAGAAGCAAATACCCAAGACTGTATTTGTTGGTCTGACAATGCAATAATAATGTTGATGAAGCAATTTCTATGATTCATGTTATGAAAAAAATTGGAGAGACGAACTGGAAGAAATGTGGTTTCAGTCCGCTGTTCACAGGCGGCGCGCAACCCAAGCAGAGGCAGCTGCAGAAGCTGCTACAACTATGGTCAGTCCAAAGAAGAGAACGATGGGAAAGGGTATGGAACGAGAGAAAACATACGCCCTCCTGGAATATGTAGCTGGAATGTTCTACTCCTACAAAGTCGTAAGTGAATAAGTAAGGGAATCTTCTTTTGCGATTGACCAGAAATCATTCAGTTACAATTTGCTCCTAAATGACTAAACTTATACTTCCAAAGAGTATAATTAGAATAACCTCATGTATCTCCATTACTTACTATTTCTTGAAAATCTAATGTTTCACACGCATTTCTTGTATTAAAGTAAATTACGTATTTCAGAAAGTGCTTGCTATGACCACCAGCTGATTATTTTACTTAGAACTTCGAACGGTCTTGTTTCTAAAGCGTCATGACGGACTGTAAGCCAAACAAACTGATTAAGTGGCTACATCATCTACCATCTTATCCATGCTTACAGGCAAGAGAATCAATAAAATTCGTTAGATATCGCTTGACATTTAGTCTTATTGATTCACTTTCCTGTAAGTAGATGGTACATGATGTATCCACTTAAATCAATTTGTTTAGCTTACAGTCCGTCATGATAGCTTAGAACCGAAACCGGTGGAATTTATAAATAAAATAAACAGCTATTGTTTCAAAACATGCACTTTCTAAAGTATATCACAGCTGTTTTCAGTCATTTCAATAAAAATTCGTAATTTACTTATATTTTTCACAGAGTAGTATCAGAGATAGAAACTGGGAGAACAAAATACCTTCACGAATGTTGTCTGTAGACTTACATATTTGACAAGGCGTACTGTCGTTTCTAAAGGAGTAAATAAATACATAAAATAAATAAAAAACGACCTTAGTGAAAGATTGTTCTGTCATTTGTACTATTATTCATATTTTTACCACGGGAAACGCTGTGACTAATACTTGCAAATTTTGAAATGTTCAAATGTTTGTAAATCTATCGGACCAAACTGCGTGGTCATCAGTCCGTACCTCACAAACTACTTAAACTAAGATAAACTAACCTAAGGACAACACACAGACACACACACACACACACACACACACACACACACACACACACACACACACACCCATGCCCCAAGGAGGACTCGAAACTCCGACGGCGAGTAATCGCGGGCCTTAGACCGCTAGGCTACAGATTTTGAGTTACCTCCCGTTTTCACGTCAGTAATACTATGAAGGAGAAAATGATGCTGAGTACGAATTTTGTTCAAGGCGTGTTCCCTTAAAGAAGTAACAACTAAAAAATATACGTAAAGCTATTTCATGAACAACAAGGCAAGAGCACAAACCAACATACGTCTGTGACAGTGTCACGGGGTTACCCTGATGACATGTGGCTCTTATATTGAAAATTGTCACTGAAACAGCAATCTGAAGTATTAAATGGCCAAGCTACACATTATGTGAGAAATCTAGTACATGTAATACCTTTGCTTCACTCGCTTATTTTTAATAACACTTACGCTACCTGTTTCAAACGATTCCACCAACACTCTGAACACGCAGTGTGTCCGTGTTGTCGTAGAGTAGTTTTGACCGTCATAGAAAGGCAAACAGGACGGAAATGTGAAACCTTCACCAAATGTAATAAACTCTCTCCGAGTTTGAGTAAATGTTCAGTTCAGCTCAACGTGGAGTCAATTTATCGCTTTACACACAACTAAACGATATTCTAGTTCGTTCCACACACGTTGTAAGAGTCAATAGCAATGGATAGTGTTGAAGAGAGCGTATAAAATGAACATTAACAAGAGCAAAACAAAAATAATGGAATGCGGTCTTAGAAAATCAGGCCATGCTGAAGGAATTAGATTAGGTAACGAAACAATGAAGGTGGTAGATGAGTTTTGTTACTTGGGTAGTAAAATAACATGCGATGGTCGCAGTACAGAGGATATAAAATGCAGAATGGCAATGGGAAGAAAACCATTTTTGAAAAAGAGAAATTTGCTAACATCGAATATTAATTCAAGTGTAAGGAAGTCTTTTCTGAAGGCATTTGTGTGGAGTGTTGCCTTGTACGGGAGTGAAACATGGACGATAAGCAGTGCGGACAGGAAGAGAATAGAGGCTTTTGAAATGTGGTGCTACAGAAGAATGTAAAGATTAGGTGGGTAGATCGCATAACTAATGAAGAGGTACTTAACAGAATTGGTGAGAAAAGGAATTTTTGGCATACCCTGACCAAAAGAAGGAATCGCTTGGTAGGACACATTCTTAGACATCGAGGAATCGTAAATTTAGCATTGGAGGAAAGTGTGTGGGGTAAAAATCGCTGAGGGAGACCAAGAGATTCGTATAGTAAGCAGATTCAAGTGGATGTGGGTTGCCGTTCTTATGAGGAGATGAAAAGGCTTGCTCAGGATAGAGTAGGGTGGAGAGCTGCATCAAACCAGTCTCCGGACTGAAGACCATAACAACAACAACAATAACGTTCATATGAACACCATATGCACGTTGCTTCACGTAACCCCCCAAAAGATAGTTCAGGAGCGTCAAGTCCGGGGATCGTGGTGGCTACACCTTACATCCTTCAGTTTTTATCCTTCGCAGAGCCTGCTCTTATTGAACGACGACAGCTCCACCTTCATCTTGAATTTTGAGCACTGCATCCAACTTCAGAGTGTCACAGTTTGCTTACTAAAGACATGCGTTTCCATAATTTTATCATGAACTAGCTCTGGTACCCGGCGCGTTGCTGCCGCGGAAGAAATAATTGTGCAAATAACGTTTGAATTTTGGAAGTGTTAGCTTGTTTAATTACACATGCTACGTGAATGGCCCTTCAAATATATTTGCCGGTAGGACACGCAGGCCACCTACTGTATCTGTACTATTTCTATGACCTTTGTGTAAGAGCTAGAAGTTAGCTGACTAAGTTTTTAATCGCAATCAGATGAACGTTATGGCGGCGCATAAAACACGAAGAAGCGAACGTTTATATATTTGGTTTCCAATCATCCATTACTTCATCTCCTCCTCTGTTCACCTGTTCCTCCCCGTCTCCTCCCGTCCCTTTCTGCCAATTTACTCCTCCTCCACCCTCTGTTCTTGTCCGTTCACTGTCAGTCACCATCTCTCCTCTCTCACCCTCCTGATCTACGCTCTCACTGTGAAACGGTGTCAAAGCCATAAGGTACCCTCCACCATGCTATATTCACTGGCTTGTGGGTTATACAATCTCCGTCATGAAAACATGCCTTTATGTGATGACTTTCATGGTGATCAGTCAAACAATTTGGATGTTTGTTGTAACGTACTTTCCGCCTTGTTCCTTCCGGATGCTTACGAAAGGTAGCCCGTGTATTAATGCGGGGTAGAATCTTCCTACATTCCACATTTCATTCGATTCCGTCCAGCTGTTTCAGCGTGAAGAGTAACAAACGTTTTAAGAGACTGTAAGGTACCCTCCGCCATGCACCGTACGGTAGCTCATGCGTTAATATATGTTATAAGTTATTTGCATTACAAAATTCATTCAAATCAGTCCAGCAGTTTCAGCGTGAAGGGAAACAAACGTATTAAGCCATTATAAGGTACCCTCGGCCACGCATCGTAAGGTGGCTTACGAATGGTAACCCTTGTATTAATACAGGGTATAAGCCATATCCATTCCAAATTTCATTAAAATCCGTCCACCCCTTTCAGCATCAAAGTGTAGCAAACAAATTAACCTTGCAAGGTACTCTCCGCTACGCACCATAGGATAGCTTACGAAAGGTGGCCCATGTATTAATCAGGGTATAAGCCACCTCTGTTCCAAATTTGATTCATATCCGTCCAGCCATTTCAGCATGAAGACGTAAGAAACGAATTAACTAATTTTAAAGCACCCTCCACCATGCACCATACGAAGTTAATTTTAGTATGCCTACAACCTTCGCGCGAGTGCGAGCAATAAGCTGACAATGGTTTACCGCAATCGGATGTACGGTAGGGCCGTGCATAAAATAAAAACAGAAAGACAAACAGACATTAATTTCGATATATATCAGATTTATGTATTTATTTTCAAATTCGCATTAAAACCATACGTAGGTAACAACAAATTTCTTCTGCTGGTGGTTTTCATCCCAATGATTCAGTACGCTTGGTATACATTAAATCTGACAGCCAAAAAACCGTCGTTCAAAAATTTGAATGAAGTATGCTTTCCACTGAAGAATACATTAAAAAAATCTTACTTTAAATTGCTTACATAAAATTCACAAGGTGTGAACAATATTTATGTTTTAAATGTTTCTTTGATGATTATCACCCTGAAAAATTTAATTTAACTTCCAGAGAGAGCTGCTAGGATTTTGAGAAATTTTATTTTATTCGAAGCTTCAGCGAAATCTGAAAATTAACTCTTTAGTCACTTTAATTAATTGAAATAACTGTAGGTAAACTGAATATATTAATTCTGGAATGATAAACTGAAATGTTCAATCACATTTAAAAATTTCATCAGAATCGGAATACAACTGTAGGATCTGACGAAGTCCATATGTACAGTATACTCCGTCATGAACCATCCAAAATTTTATGTGACAGTGACCTTCCTCTTGTTTTGAAAGTGAAGTGTCCAAAATGTCATGAAGATTTTAGGACGAATAAAGTGTCCTTATTCGCATGTCGCATGATGCCACAGGTTTTCAATCATATCATTGTTTATGACGTCATATCTCCAGAAGTATGTGTCGTAAGCAGTTCTTACTCCTACGTCAATTGCTACCTCATGGAGGAAGCAGATGTCGCGTAATGCAGCGCTTTTCCGCGCATTTAATTGCTTATTGACGGCCGCGGTGGCCTAGCGGTCTACGGCGCGCCAGTCACGTTCTGCACGGCCACTACGGTCGGGGGTTCGAATCCCCCCTCTGGCATGGATATTTGTGCCGTCCTTAGTGTTAGCTAGTTCATAAGTAGTTTGTAAGTTTAGGGACTGATGACCCCGTATTTAAGTCCCATGAGTTCTACAACCATTTGAATATTTGAACATTACTTATTATGTCATATCTCATGAACTACTTTTCGTATAGTCATTTAATGGTGCATATGACCATTGCGAAAATGCAAACAATATGTTCACAAAGTTTCATCACAATCAGTTAAATGGCACGGCCGCGCATAAAATACGAACATACAAACATTCATTTTTATATTTTAGATATGGACACATCAGACGTTCACCTAGGGGGGTTACGTTGGTACCCGTGTCGGCAAGAGAGTTTTCGGCAACCCATATTCTGACTTTATAGCGATGAACATGAACATACGCACATATGCACATACAATCTGGCATCATCAGTAAACACTATCCTCATTTTGAATTGTTTTTTGTTATCAAATACTTGAAGCATTTGTAAAGAAAATCGTTTGTCCCTATCATTTGAGTTGATACCGTGTACAGATTGTAACCCATGAAAGGGGTACATTTCTTTAAAACTTGATGGACTGTAGTCTTCTTTAAGTGTAGTTTACGATCACATTAAAGCACTGATTTCGCTTCATTTGTAGGTGTTCCGCACAGCTTCTACAGTTTTGTCTCTAACCGAAGGCCTACCACAAAGTTTTCGGTCAGACAAACTGCCAATTTTCTTTAACTGCTGATACCAATGGCATACGGAAGGCCTTCGTAGCGTTGCCACAGTCTAACATACCAGTCGTGACGCTCACTGGTGCACCGTCCGACAACTGGGACGACACCAGCGCTCCAAGCGGTGAGCAAGGGAGCCGCCTGTTGACGTCATGTACATCGTACGAATAATATATTTTACTTTTCGAACCATTTTCTACCTAATTTAATTGTAGACTCGAGGGATCTCAGTCTTATATCATACATTACGAATGATGCTAAAATAAATAGCAGTAGAGCTAAAACAGATGAATGAAATGATGAAAGCTAGAATCTATGTGCTGATCCGAATATTTTTGCACCTTTCCTCGTTGAAACCACCGAGACCTTATCCTTACTCTCCAGGAGCGTCCTATCCCTCAAAGCACACCTCTTAAATACCAATGGCCATATCTTCGACCGCCACCATTCCTGGAAACCTCATCTGCAAACAGACCGTCAGAAAGCCCTCTCCCACCCTAACATCCTCAAGCTCCTTTCCGCCCGGACACGGGGGCTCAACCCTTCCACCATCCTATACACCTACCGGTCCTTACTGCGTCCCATCTTGTGTAGTATCCACCCCGCTTGGGTTTCCACCTCCCCTGCCCGCAACCAGTCCCTTCAGATCCTTGAGTGCCACGCCCTCCGCCTCGCTTACTGCATCCGCCTCCCCCCACGCGGATCCTATATGGCCACCTTCCTTTCCCACATCCGCATACTCTTCGTTTCCCGTAAGACTGAATCCCATCACTCTCTGGTTTCCCACCACCTACTGAATCCCGGGCCTCTTCCACGTCACTACCAAGTCACCCCTCCCTTCCTCCACCTCCACAGTCTCGATATACTTTCCTAGGGTAACTTCCGTCAGCTTCCTCTCCCGGATGACGCCCTCCGTCCCGACGTCTATCCTTCCTACCAGCCTTAATGCATCCCCTATATGAGTGCCCCCTCTCTTCCCGTCCCTCGCTTGGCTCTCCCTTCCCTTTCCCGTCCCTTGCAGTCATTACACCCATCCGTGTCCTGTAACACCACATCGCGACCATAGCATTAGAATCACCATATTCCAACATTTTTCATCGTTACGTAATTTTAATTATTTGTTTACAGGCATAAATTTCTCATTTTTCATAATTTTAGTAAATTCAAATTAGATCAGAATAATAGTAATTCAGAATAATAGTATCCAGGGAATACGTAGGTCAAAACACCTCGTATATCAAAGATCATTTGTGAAGTTGCTATTATAAATAGTTCCCGTAGTTGAATTACTCTCTCTCTCTCTGTATTATTTGCTCTACATCTGGAAGTGTTTCTACCTGTGTAATAGCTGTCCGTCATTAATTTCAATATAGGAACCCAAGTAAAATATTTCTTTATTTATTAATGTAAACTTTCGTATTATGATCATACGCGAATGCGTACATTGTCTTTGGACTTTGATCGGGATAATTGTCAAGTTTAATGAAATAACTTAAAAGAAACGTATCTGGAGGAGTTGAAGTTCGTAAGCAATGTAACAGGATCCAGAGACTTTAATATAAATGAGACTTTGACGAAAATAATCACGCATTGAGATAAAGTGCTTTTGCTCTAAATATTAAATTCAAAATAAAGAATCTGTGATACTTAAACAGATCTTAAACAATTATTCAAGTATTTAGTTCTCTGATATTGTTCAAGAAGATTTTAAAAGTTAACATATATCTGTGAAATTCGCTATAAATCAGTTAATATGCGAAAGAAAATATCTAACAGTTTTGATTAGAAGAAACTTCTAATGAATTTTTTTTTTTTTTTTTTTTTTTTTTTTTTTTTTTTTTGAATAATTCGATAGAAAGAAATCAGGTACAAATAATATCTTTTGTGACGGGCTTCAAACTGTCTGAACTACCGGGACTCAATGATTCAATTTTTTCGATTTATTAATTATCAGCCCCTAAGAAACGGAATTTCATGCTCAACCATTATAAAAGTCTTTAATTTTAATTGATACGCAGAACCAGTATGTACAGTATGAAAAATTCAACAAAGATATAAATTTTATTAATTACGTAGAAGTACCAGGTCTACCAACTCAAATTTAATACTGAGATGACAAATAAAATTTTGAACCCATCCATCCACTACAACTGTGAAAGTCAAGCCGAATCTACAGCTTCCAAGTCACAAGCTAAAACCAAAGTACTAGACAACCAACGTGAAGCCCCTCTACGAGTCACACTCCCCATCTCTCCTCCTCCTCTCCCTTTACCGCGCCTTCCTCCCCTCCCCCATCCCCTGCGGAGTTCCAGTGCTTGTGATTTTAATTGCGCGCCGATTATTAAGTGTTGTGTCCAGCGTCATGTTGCTTCTGTGGTTTAGAAACTTTAATAGCCGCCGAACAGGCAGAACTGTGTGTTGCCATATATTATATCAGTGTCTCCGTCATCGTCGCCGTGTTCTGTCTCACATCAGTCTTTTAGCCAACGTGGCAATTTTATATCTGAATGTGTACGTTTTTACAGTCGCCATTTTATTATATTTTATTTCCCATTTCATCACCTTTACTACGTTTTAATTCTGCATTTATCCTCTCCTGTTTAAAAAAAAAAAAAAAAAAAAAAAAAAAAAAAAAAAAAAAAAAAAAAAAAAAAAAAAAAAAAAAAAAAACAGTTTCACGCGTAAGAAGCGTCGCCGTAGCTCCAAAGTAAACGGGTACGACACATAATGTCCCTTTCGTTTCGTTCTGTGTTTTTGTTTTTAGGTCACCTGTTAGCAAAACTACGACTTCAAAATGTTCGTTAACCTTATGGAACTTAACTGCGGGGTCATCAGTCCCTAAAATTACAAACTACTTAGGAATTAAATTATACTAAAGTCAAGACCAACATTCAAGCCCGACTGGGAAAGGCCATGTGCATCGGAGCACAGCGCCTAAATACGCTCAGCCACTTCGCCGCTGTAAACTACGACTTAACGTCTATATTATTGTTCTGTGTCGGATGAGGTACTTCCAACAAACAGTAGAAGTACGTTGAAACTTACAGTTGAAAGTTTACCTACTGTTTTCGTTGCCATCATTGCAATTTGAAAATTTTCTCTCGTGACGTTTATCAGCATATTTCCGGAAAAAAAAGAACGAGCATGACCGCTGATGCCACGACTGATCTTGGTGTTTATACTTTGTTCACGGTTAGGGTATTTGCCTGTCTCACTCCTCACAATGTTCAGTCGCTGTGTGGCCGATGTCGAGTGAGCACCGTTCTACAGAGCACACCGATACTTGTAAGAGTAACCGGCTTCTTAGCAGAAGCGACGTATTTTGAGTGTTCTGTGACGTTATTGCTTGAGTTTATTTAATTTAACTTGTGCTCGCATGTATATTAGATCCAGTTGCACGTTAAGCATCTCGTTAGTGTATTTTTCCGACGTCTGAATACCGACAGTAGTCTGTTTTGTTTTCGTTGGATTAGTACCATCTCTAGCTGCCTTCGTTTACTGTACTTACCCTCTGTCGAGTCTACGCCGCGTCTTTTTAGTCGTTAGTTTTTCTGGGTATTGTAATCATAACCAGGGACTGTGACTGCTGTGTGCGGATGCAATCAGACCGTCTGTAGTATTCCATATATTTTGTTTGTATATTTCTGTAAAGTTATAATTTATTAAATGTCGCTAGATTATCATTTTGTTAAAACTTGAACCCCACCCTTTTCAAAGCTTGAGGAATAGCATTTTTATTTCATGTGTTAATATGTTAGTTAATATTGCTAGGATTTTCTCATTTTGTTATGTTAATAATTTATTGTTATATTGATTAATGTGGCATAAGTACGGCTTCTCCGCTACGCCACTGTCCCTGGGAGAATGTGCAGTTGTTTTACTTTTAAGTAGGTGCGAGAATCTATGGCTGTCTGAATGTGGGGAGTGATAGCTCGCTTTGCATCGTTCTCTCTGGGTCAGAGTCGATAGCTGCTCATGCTACCACATAGGTTTCCACATCCTTTGGTTGCGGGCTAGTCAGTGAGCCTTCCCTCAGTATGAGTCTACTCTCTCTCCGCCCCCACCACCGCTTTTTCTTGGGGTTTCCAACTACCGGTAGCAGTTTCCCGCCTCATGACCGCTGAATCTCCATTCTAATCTGAGCGTCTGGCGAGGTAAGTTTGGTTCTGCTCTTGTATCCACGAGATGGTAGCGTTTCATTGTCTAGCACGTTTAACTTAGACTTGAGAACTAAAAAAAATGTTCAAATGTTTGTTAAGCTTATGGGACTTAACTACGGGGTCATCAGTCCCTAAACTTACAAACTACTTATGAACTAACTGAGACTAAGGACGTCACAAATATCCATGCCCGAGGGGGGATTCGAACCCCCGACCGTAGTGGCCGTGCAGACCGCGACTGAAGCATCTCAGTCCCCTCGGCCACCGCGGCCGGCTCTCGAGAACTCAGAATCATTTTTTGGAATATTTTCTCCGATCGTGTGCGGAAATGTGTTCACGTTTTTCAATTCAGTGATTTCCAATAGATAAACACGGTGTGTGTAATTCTAGTTGCAGTTTGATAACGGCCTGGTATGTTAAAACCTTTTGTGATCGTGTGGCGGTGTATGAACTCTGTGTAAATACTTTCTAGCTTTGTGGGGCCGATTTCCAATAGGTGAAATGTTCATTTTTGTACAGTGTATGTAAAAATCATCTCATCGTTTCCTTCCGTGAGTGATATGTTTTCCACGTGGTTGGTTCATAGAACAAAATCTTCAGCTTCCACTCTTGTTTGTTCCATGCCCATAAGCAAGTAACTATGGGGATATCCTTCTGATTTCCACTAATATTTTGCTATCTTACCTCCCCGCCTATTTTAATTTTGCCGTTTCTTCTCCGACTTGTAGTACGCACTCTGTCTTTGTCAGTAATTCTCTCTGAGCCTTGTACAACCTCCTTCAATAGCTACCTTATGTAAGTCTATACATTTCTATGGGTTGCATACTGTAATTCTTAATTTTATTTTTTCGACTTTGTATTTACTTCACTTATACGAGTTTTTTGAGACTAGACTTCATCCGTCTCTGTAAGCGCTCCCTATTGCGTGTAGCTGCTTTTCTTTCGCTTCTTCATGTAATTCTAAGCTTTCTAGTGGTTGCATGGCGTAATTCTTATTTTTATTCATTTTTGTGGTTTTTCTGAGACAGAAACTCATCCGTATCTGTAATCGCCGCCTATCGCGTGTAACTGTATTTCATTCGATTCCTTATATAATTCTAAGCATTTCTGTGGGTTGCATGCTGTAGTTAATTTTCTTTATTTTTCGGAAACTGAATATATTCAATTATATCGGTTTTCGGAAGCACGTGGGTCCGAGTTCCGACTTCATAGGTTTGCATCTAGTCGCCTTAATTCACGCCACTTTTCATATAAAACCAGTACCTAGATCGATTTCTAACAGACTGCAACTTAAGAATTCACCGTGATTTTGTATAATGAATCCGATTTTCAACCACTTCACCATCAGTGTAGTGTGTTCATGTAACGTAGTCGTGTGTCGCCGTTAGCGTGTTTGCTCGCGGTCGACTTTTAATGGCTGTCAATTGTAACTTGCGTCTGAGAGCTGTAATAGTTTAAAAAAAAGTCTAAACTAGGAGATATTTTCTTTCATTTGTTGAAGATTTCACATTTATGTATCGTCCTTTTGCATTTCTGTATCTGGTTTGAGCTGCACCATGACTTTATGCATACCCTGAACGTTGCACCAGTCTGATGGCAGCCCACGCTAGAGTTGTTACCGAATATTGAGCAGTGTAGCGACTTTATCTGAAGACATTTCTACGTCTTCCATTTTACATTTATTGATGTTCCATCACGTAGCTAAGTAAAGGGAACGTTTTATGACTTTTTTTACGATTTGGACACCAACATCCGCAAACACAGTAATGCTGCTGACATAGCAGTTCACCCAGAACTGCCGATCAAAGTCCATGCGACACAGAGTTGCACACGCTCAAATCATGTGCGGCGACTCGCAAAGGCGCCCCAGGCGTGTCTCACACGCAGCATCCCAGGGTGCCCCTGATAGGTACAACACCAAGAATTCCTTCTCGGCTTTTGAGAAGATCAATATGTAGGGATTTTTTCTTCAAGTTCACACTTTATTTATGACAATAAAATGTACAATCTCCATTAAACTTTACATTTTTACATGTGCTTTAACGCAAATATTTACACTCTCAACCTCATCAATCCTTTACCTACTATCAGTCGATACAATAAAAGGGATATTACAATAATAATAATATTTTCCAATATGTTTGGTAAGAGCTTCACCAATATTAAACGTCGTATAAGTAATAATGTTCAAAAATCAAATGTTTCTAAATCTATGGGACTTAACTAACGTGGTCATCAGTCCCTAGGCTTTCAAACTACTTCATCTAACTTGTGCTGAGGACAACAAATAGACCCCTGCCTGAGAGCGTACTGGAGCCTCCAACTGCGAACAGCGGTGCGCTCCGCAACTATGCGCCTAGGAACGCTGGCCATTCCACCGCGGGAAGTAATAATGCCATGACCATTATAACTCTTGTCCTGCAATGTTATTCAGAGAATCAATATGAACGACTGCTACAGTAAGCCATCCACTACTTGCTTGAGGAGTATTATTCTTCTCTATATCAAAATTCAAAGTAGCTCCAACAACAACAACAACAGAAGGACCGTCAAGTACAACCTCCGATTCTTTTCCTTTATTCTTGACAGTAATCTTCTTAGTACAGTTACTCGTATTGTAACTGACATTTTCAGTCGCCTTATACAGAGTAGCACGGGAGCGCCTAGTACAGCGTAGCATCTCTTCTTCAGGGTTTAAGCCACAATCGCTTCTGCCGCATTGTGCTACTCGAGGTCGAAGAAAGCGACGAGCTTTAAAATAACATTTGCAAAAATGCGACAACATTCTGCCGCATAAACAAACAATACAGGTTGAAAAGATAACCTTTGTAGTTTCGACGGGGCGTGACAATATGCCGCTTTCCGTGACAGCTTCTGAATCTCATTACCGATCTGTACTCCTTAGTTCGCATATTCTTGTCAAATGCAGACTGTGTATGTTTGCATTTGAAGATCCGAAGAATAATTTTGTTTTGAAAAAGGTAAGGGATTTAATTAATTCTGCCAAATCAATGAATTTAAATCATCTGTTACTGGAAGTTTAAGGAGGCATTGGCCACTAGATCCAACAGAATAAATTTCAAGGAGATGGTACAGTTCATTTATGGTAATAACTTGAGTGAACAATTCAATATTACGGATTTAATTTTAAAATACGCCTCCAGTATTCCTCTGCACACAGATGACTGCGAGCGATGGTTTAATTGCACGAACAAAATAAAAACCGAAATCAGAAATCTTTTTCTGTGGAAAAGTTACTAAACTTCTAATGATTAATATTGAAGGCTCACCTCGCGATGACTTTAATTTTGAAAAGACGATCAATTTGTGGATTACGCATAACTGTCAAGGTACTGTAATCTTATATAATACTAACTTAATTCCCGCTGCTTCGCACGAGAGACTGGTTGGTCTTGCATTGGTTGTTTCTACATCTAAATATAATTTTTCGTGGATTTAGTTTGAAAAATGCTTTCAAGTATTTTCATATATCTTGTCACCCCCTACTGCACCAATGAGGAAAGAATTCAAAAAATAAATAAATAAAAAGTAAAGAAATAAAAATAAAAATCCCAAAAAACATTTTTTTAAATTCTAACCATGGTTTCAAATCAAAGCTTTCGCATTTCTAGCATCAAAATAGTCTTAAGAGCACCCTTAAAAGTTTTTCGTTTATTTCACCCGTTTAATGGTTGAATTTCCAAAAATATGGAAATACGTGTTATTAAAATTCCAATCAAAAATCTAAATCCGAAGTTTTATATTTCTTCCTTCAAAATTGCCTAAATAGCAACGTATTTTCAAAAAACTATTCATCGCTGATGCTTACAGTGTAAGATAAACAACGTCTAGGTCTACAAACATCAAGTTTCTGTCGTCTATAGATTCACTTTTCAGCGCCGTTTTCTGTCCTTTAGAACCGGATCGAGAACGCGAAATTTCTTTCTTACGCTTTGACATCTTTCTTGGTAGTTTTACTTTTCAAACTGCAATATGCACTTATTTTTCTTTATTCGTAAACGTTTTAGCAGAGAAACAACTGAAGAATGTGCATCACGTTTTGCTGTATATAACCTCTTTGCTATTATAGTGTCAAAAGTCATCGCTGGTCTTCAGTCCGAATCATTAATATACTTATATAAAAATGGAACGTGGGACGTGTCTCCGTATATTTCACTTGGTAGCCAAAATTATTCACTGCAGACCAATGGTGCTTATGCATGAGAGTAGTCTTCATGGATAGGAAAAAGTGATTCTTTCAACGGGTATCATTTGAATTTGAAACATAACGACGTTCCTTCGCGTCTATGGATGTTTTCATTTAATAAGAATTCTTTGCAAGGAAAATTTATGTATAGTAGTTTCCTTTTTCAATAACTTTCAGTCACAGACATACATTAATGTATGCCTACAGTCTGTGTATTGCAGTGAGCTCAAAGATAATATGGAGATGGTACTATGTATTATGAAACCGTGACGCTCGACGTATAGGCTATTTGTCTCTCTAATCTAGTTTTCAGTATTTTGATCCTAAGCATTACAGTTGTCTTTCCCGTGTTTATATTGAGATCATTGGTGTATTGCTAGTGTAGTTAATGCTCAGTTAATGTATGTCTGTGATTCCCAGTGTTTTATCTTTGAGTCTTTTTATCTTTGAGCATCTGTTGATCGTCGTATTGCTCCACATTTTACGGATTTTTGTTCGCCACACTCACCCACCGCCACACACCGCGACCAAAACACCATAGTCCACATCACGAACCTAAAGGCTTCTCTCATGCACAACCGCCGTTGGTCTGCAGTGAATAATTTTGGCTGCCAAATGAAATATACGGACACACGTCCCACGTTCCATTTATATATATATATATATATATATATATATATATATATATATATATATATATATATATATATATATGTTGGTAATGCAATGCAAAATACGTAAGTCTGTACAAGCACTTTAGTGTAGTGCAATGTTGATAAGACATGGAAGATGCGAAGCTTCACGCATATAATAATAATTAAGAAAAACAATTATAATAAAGTGTAATTTAACAGATTACTGTTATCGTCTGTTCAGTATAAACATATTTCACTTTTGAAACCCTGATTAACTGCGCAATTTATAAAAGTTTCTACTAACAGAATATTGCACAAACGTTCCATATAATGCACAAATATGAATTTAGATTAGTGTATTTTTGTGACATTATTTTATTTTCTAGCTTAAACACTGCCCTTCAGCCTACAGAGAAAACGTGGGGCGCGACGCAGCGCGGCGTAGTGTGGAACGGAACGGTCTCTGGAAATCGCAGACGTGACGTAAAGTGTTCCATGAGATATGCGCCCGTTACTATGAATTTCAAATATTAATCAGAGTCGTGAAGGACATTGTTCTTAAAATATGCAGGCAACGGGTGGTGGTGCGACAAAATTATTATTGACGCTTTTCGAAATAGTATCATCTTCACAATCCAGGCCTGGGGTAAAAGTCGACAACTTTAATGTAAGACGAGAGGTCGCAGTCCATTGTGTTATTCTGTTTTGTCTTATGAATGCCGCAATTATTAATGTAGGTAAGCTGTTCAGTGTTTTAATTACATGAGCTAAAATTTTTTCGGTATGATGGTGAGAACGCGTCTCCCGAAAACAATTATTCATTTGTGTTTAGGACAGAAATACTGCTCAATGTTACCAGTTATTGCTGTAACAACAACGTAATCGTTACCTCAATCATTGCTAGAAACGTAACCACCGTTATCTCACGTTCATGTATAGTTTTATTTATTTATGATATAAACAAATAAATACAAATTGAAAAATTCTGAAATCAGAAATTGTGAGGATAAAAAGAAAGACAACTAGGTAGAATGGAAAACATCCCACTAACATCGAACCAGTCGCCATAGTGTGCTTCACTGATCCTTGACCATAGTGACTGTCGAGCAACTGGGAAGCAATTCCAAATTAATGTAGAGTGATTTAACTATATTTTCTACGATATTCTGTTCTAGTTGCTATTCTATTCTAATAAGTCTAAAAATGTTCACATGTTTGTAAATCTATGGGACTCAACTGCTTGGTTATTAGTCTCTAACTTACAAACTACTTAATCTAAGGTAAACTAAGCTAAGGACAACACAAACACCCATGCCCAAGGGGAGAATCGAACCCCCGACGGCGAACGGCCGTGTGCATGTAATAAGTCCTTGTGGGGTACTATGTATATGAATGCGGTACTTCATTTGTGATCTAATGGTACTGCTCCTGCAACAGATATGCAGGACAGATCCTGGCAGAGTTATAGCAAGTTGTACTCTATACATGTTAACCTTGCTGACTCCTGAATTGGGAGACGCGTTTGGTGGACGTGTAGCCAGCCGACTTGTGCCAGTGGCAATAAGTCGCGTTTACTTAATTATTACGCAATGATCTCAATCAATCAATTTCTAGCTCCTCCATCTACAATATGTTGCTCTATAATATATAGTACAGTGTTTCTTAGTCAACACTTTTGTCGTGCAACGTTACTTACTAGTGTAAAAATGAAACTTAAAACAAGCCACATTTGGAACTATTTCGTTTAGGTTAGTGATTCGAGTAATAAAAACAGAATCTGTGAGGTAGTAAATTTGAGAAGTGTGCGCACGATCACCGCAGTGACAAGTCGAAAAATTTGCAGAGTTAGAAAAGTTATCAAACTTTCAGTGGAACCGAAAAATCGAGAGGTTAGTCAGTACTTATTAAATAATGTAGTAGGTTCTAATAATATATTTCCACTATTATAGGCCGAGCTAAATCTTACAGTCTTCAGAAAGTTGAAATGTTCACAGTCCAATTAGAAAAATAGGTTACGAACATTAGAATTCGTCTTGAATAAGAACATCAGGAAGACCCTCCCACGAGTAACGAAAACGGCATTATGCTTTTGTGGCTACAATTGACCTACTATAGTACCAAAAGGAAAAAAAAATCCTGTAGAAGATGATCACCTAATGTGGTGGAAATCAAATTGAGACAAGTCCACTCCGTATTAGCTGTAGCTCGCCAGTGTTTGTCAGCTCTTCCGAATAGCAAAGCCATTGGAGCTGGGCTCATTTACGAATAAAAACCAAATAGATTGCAGGGTGAAAAACCTGCTAAATAATTTTTTGTTAAATGTCATCTGCTATTACATCTTTTTGGATATTAATGCAATATAAATTGTCAAAGACGTTTCAGTAATTAAATTGGTGTATGTTGATTTGTAATTCAACTTTTGTCATTATTTAATTGAAGTTGGCATTATATCAATATCCTGTACATAAGTTAAAACTTTCATCAATGTGAGAGACGACCAAGAAAATAAACACGAAAAAATAAACACGAAATCTTTGGTTTGTTTAGAATTTGTAAAAGAGGTGAAGGTTACTGTATGTGGAAAGGTCTGCCCAGGTTAGTACCATTTGCAGAATGTTTTCCAAAGAGATAAATACGGTGGATATACCTGTAATGAATCTCCTAACTTTAAGTAACAGGTTATTTTGTAAATATTCTGTATAACGTACCACATTTAGTGCTTACTTGCCCTCGTTTTTTGTCTTGCTACAAAACCATAGCAACCCTTAGAAAGTCTCAACTAAAATGCACTGAATATGTTGTGTGTACCATCTGATGATGAGCTGCTAGGAAGTTAGAAACCGGTTACGATTTAATGAATACCTCTATCATAAAACGACGACTTATTACAGTTTAATTACTGAAACCTCTTTTATGTTATAGTCGCACTTTCCACATCCATAATAGATAAAACCTTCAATAAAATTGTGCCTGATAAAGAATATTTACTTTTTCCTTTCAATTTAAAAATTTTAATTATTATTTTATAAAAATTGTGTTTGGTAAAGAATTTTTACCCTTTTATCTTCAACTATACACTTCCGCATCCACTTTCTTTTCCGCTTCCGTCAAAATTGACTTTTGACATATGTTTCCACTTCTGCTTCTGTTATCAGATTTCCATCGTATCAGTAGCACCAGTAAGGTTTTCAGCTTCTTGTTGGCCGTTGGTGCGATATACGAGCTACAATTCATCTTCCCAACGCATTCGACGTGCGCTTTATGGAATTTAAGTCGGAGGAAGGACTAGTCCATCTGACGAATATCCTCCCGATCCACCTTCGCCGTACGATGAAATTAGTCCTGAAAAGATGCATGTGGGAAAGGAATACAGTGTTTTAATGTCACTGCCTGACTGTTTAAATTGGTGATTAAAATGGCAAAGGGGAAAAATTTGAAGTTGGAAGCCATGCCCAAATTGCTGTGAAAAAAATCGGAAAAAATTTGGATAAAATCTTTAAGTAATAGATAACTGGTTAGGAGACTATTAACGGTGGGAGGTAATACAGGCAATGTATTAAAAATAATTCGATGAATAGTTACCTTTACAGCTCAGAACCAATGTTTTTCTTGGTAGGCTGAAAGTTAAAGTTTTGATAAAAGTAACTACTCGCCGACAGTGTGTAGCTAACCGTGTAAAATATTTATTGCATTTTAAAAGAAAGATGGGCACTGAAATATTGTAACACTCGTAAATCGGATCACGAAAAAACTTCGGAAAAATGATTGCAGGTTCTACTGGCTATTGAATAACACAGATCTGAAATGTGAAACTTGAAGTGTAACTTGTAATTTGCGGCTGTTTGCTGATGATGCTGTGGGGAATGGGAGGGTGTCGTCTTTAATTGACTGTAATAGCATACAGGATGACTTAGACAAAATTTGTAGTTGGTGCCAATAATGGCAGCTAGTTCTTAATGTAGAAGAATGTAAGGTGATGCGCATGAGTAGGAAAAACAATCCCAAAATGTTCGAATACAGCATTAGTAGTGAGCTTCTTGAAGCAGTCGCTTGGTTCAAATGTTTAGGTGTAAAATTGTAGAGCGATATGAAATGGAACGAACATGTAAGGACAGTTGTGAGTAAGGCGGACAGCCGACTTCGGTTAATTGGGAGAATTTTGGAAAGATGTACTTCGTCTGTAAAGGAGACCGAGTATAATAGGTTTTACGACCACGTCTTGGGTATTGCTCAGGTGTTTGGGACCCGTTGCAGATTAGTTTCAAGGAAGACATGGAAGCAGTTCAGAGATGAGCAGCTAGGTTCGTTACTGGTAGGTTCGACCAATGCGCGAGTGTCACGGACATGCTCTGTGAACTCAATTGGGGATCGTTGGGGAAAGACGACGTTCTTTTCGTGAATTTCAGTTGCGGAAAATTAGAGGGCCGGAAGCTAAAGCTTAGTACGAGCTTCCCAGCGCCTACTTACATTTCGCGTAGTGGTCGCAAAGAGAATTTAGGGCTCCTACGGAGCCATATAGGCAGTCTTTTTTTCCTCGTTCTATTTGGGAGTGGAATAGGAAAGGAAATGCCTTGTAGTGGTACAGTGTACCCTCCGCGATGCACATTACGATGGAGTGCTGAGTATCTATGTAGATGTAGAATCTGTTCTCATCGCAGAGAGAGCACGCTCTTGGCATACGTGAAGATCGCTACCGATATACGAGAGACAACGGAACAAAAGCAAAGGGAACGTCCTCCATGTCGGCCGCGGTGGCCGAGGGGACTGAGGCGCTCCTGTCACGGTCTGCACGGCCACTACGGTCGGGGATTCGAATCCCCCCTGGGGCATGGATATTTGTGCCGTATTAGCTAGTTCATAAGTCGTTTGTAAGTCCCGAGGGGGGATTCGAATCCCCGACCGTAGTGGCCGTGCAGACCGTGACAGGAGCGCTTCAGTCCCCTCGGCCACCGCGGCCGGCAAGAGAGTTATTGTCTTGTAACCACTCCACCACAAATCGTGCAGTTTGAATAGGTGTTCGATCGTTTTGAAAAATGAAATCGTCTTCTGCGATAGCTCTTCAACAGTGGGAAGCAAGAAGGCGCTTAAAACATCAATGTAGGCCTGTGCTGTGATAAGGTTAGCCAAAACAACAGGGGTGCAGTCCCCCTCCATGAAAAACACGACCTTAACGTAACACCACCGTCTCCGAATTTTACTGTTGGCTCTACACACGCTGGCAGATGACGATCACCAGAAATTTGCCGTACCAACTCCCTGCTGTCACAATGGCACATTGTGTACCGGGATTCGTAATTCCATACAAAGTTTTTACATTGTACAATCGTCCAAAGTTTAAGCTCCTTACACCATGCGAGACGGAGCTATTATTTTTTTTAATTTATATTTTTATTTATTATTAACTTCTGCGTAATGTGTGGCTTATAGATAGCCGCTCAACCATGAAATTAAAATTATCTCATCTCCCACCTAACTGTCATAGTACTTGGATACTGATGCAGTATTGATTTCCTGTGTGGTGGTCTGATTAAATGCTTACCTATTACACTGAACGACCCTCCTTCAACTGTCAGTCAACAGACAATGTCGGCCTGTACGTTTTCATGCTTTACGTGCCCCTTGACGTTTCCACTTCACTGTCACATCTGGTAGGGTAGACCTAGGGATGTTTAGGAATGTAGCAACTCGCGTACACAGTGGCACAACTTACACCCAATACACCTGTCCACGTTCCACCTCCGCGAGTTCTGCGGAGCGCCCCATCTGCTCTCTCACGAAGTCTAATGACTACCGATTAAATTACATTAGATTAGATTAATAATTGTTGCGTAGATCATAAATACGACATATCGCTATGATGTGGAACGTGTCAGTTTAATAAAATCTGTCTGCACATGACGCTCAATATTTTAAGGATTTATTATTTTTAGTTTTATTAATTTATTCACTATCGACATTATTAAGTTTTATCTAAAAATTCATCTAATGTGTAGATGGAGTTACCATTCAGAAATTATTTTCATTTATTTTTAAATACTAGTTGGCTATCTGTCAGACTTTTGATGCTGCTTAGTAAATGAGCAAAGACTTTTGTGTCTGCATCCTTCACCCCTTTCAGACCCGAAGTTTGATTTAACATTAAATAGTGAAGACCAACCATTTTCTTAGTGTTGTACTTATGCGCTCTGCTATTATCTTTAAACTGAGTCAGATTGTTAATGACAAATTTCATAAGTGAATACATATATTTTGAAGTTACTGTTAAGATCCCTATATTCTTAAATAAATGTCTGCATGATGGTCTTGGGTCTTTGATATAGAGTACCTGGCAGTAGGTGGCAGCACAATGTATCTCACATGGAAAACGTATGTTTTTGGAAATGTCCGGATACTTCTGATCACTTAGTGTACTTCGCGAAGGAATTCTGGTACCGCATGCCAGTACCTCCGTTTACTTGCGACGTCACATTCGAATAACATAGCAAGCTTTTGATGAAAACCCCGTGATCATCGCCAAGTCCTCTCTCGTCACAGAAAGAATGGAAATGATTATGCATATTATAAAACATGCATGGTCAGTCTCATAAACTGACTAAGAAGAATGCGTGGGTGTGTGTATTTGTTAAAGATTCACACAGGCGAGATAATTGAGCCGGCCGCAGTGGCCGAGTGGTCTGCGTCGCGCCAGTCACAGTCTGCACGGCCGCTACGATCGGGGGTTCCAATCCCCCCTCGGGCATGGATGTTTGTGTCGTCTTTAGTATAAGGTAGTTCATAAGTAGTTTGTAAGTGTAGAGATTAATGACTCCGCAGTTAAGTCCCTTAAGCTTGACAAACATTTGAACATTTTTTTGAGATAATTGGTGGCATTTAAGGCTAAAACTAAAGCGTTGAGTAGAATGGAGACAGTGACAAAGAAAAGAATTAGTTGGAGAGAGGGGTGGAGGTCATGGAAGGCGACAACTGGGTTAGTGCGTTGTAAGTGATCTGCGATAACTGATGAGACGTGATGGGGGTTAGGTATGGGGAGAAAACGAAACAAGCTATTGATTCTTCTTTCTTTTCTTTGCCGCCTTCTCCGCAGTTGCAGTTATACAGTTTGTTTAGGTTAGATTACCATCTTCTGCAACTGTAAAAATTAGTGTAATTCAGATCAGACGCGTTTACCTTTATTTCAAAGAATCTTCAGTGGCCTACTGTACAGGAAATATGTTTCGTTTCACAAAGTCAAAAATCTCCAAATATTTCTAAAGCTTATGGGACCAAACTACGTTGGTCATCAGTCCCTAGACTTACAAACTACTTAAACTAAGTTAAACTAGCCTAAGGACAACACACACATCCATACTACGGGGAAGATTCGAACGTCCGAGTGCTCTATCCAAAGTTTATGTAGCGCCATCCCATGAAAACTGCCGTTTACTACGAGAAGTTCGAAAAGTCATCCTGTGTACCTGTTCCAGTGCGTGCTTCCGTGTAATTTCCGTTATTTGCCTGGCGTCAGAAACGCAATAGTCTGCAGCGCGAGCAAATATTCTCGTTTCCCAAACAGAATAATATGCTTATTTAACAAGGTGTGTTCAGCCACAGCAGATATTTCCGAATAGCTGTATTGCAGGGGATAGGTCCTACCAGTGCTAGACGCGGCTTTGTATAAAATTCTTAAATGATGGCCTCTATAATTTTTGCAGAACTTGCAGGGAATGTTTTAAGTTTTCGGCACTCTCTGGACGAAATCATCTTTAAAGGGGACAACATCTCTTTACTCTTGTGTGACCGAAAGAAATTCCTTGCCCTTTTAGAACTCTATTTCGAAATACACTGCTCAAACCAATTTGGAGATATCATAAACAATATACATAGAGTAACCTATTTTATTAAGATATTGGTTACATTTGTAAGACTTTGTGTGTCAATCAATACGATATTTTTCTGTCACAAATCTTTACTTCAAGTTCACGTGGCGTTTACTTAGAGGGAGGCAACATGAGGCTACCATCATAGTGAAAAAGTCATTCTTGTTGCCATCTAGTATGCCGTGTGATCCCCTTCGGACGGCTAGTACAATTGCACACTTGCGTGAGATGGTCAGTATAAGGCTATCAATCAGCTCTTGAGGAATATTTGGCCATTCTTCCATGAGTGCCATAGCTAGCTCTGCAACCGTTCTGGGAGATGCTGGTCTGGCTACTTTGCGTCTGCCAAGTGCATCCCATGGATGCTCAATCGGGTTTAAGTTCGGTCGACAAGCTGGCCAGTCCATTCGCACAATTCCGTTAGCTTCAAGCATGCTGTCCACCTGTGCACCTCCTGGGAACGATCGTTATCGTCCACCAGCGTAGGACACAACACAAGGTCAAAGGATATCGTCTCTATACATCTTAGCAGTCAAAGCGCCATTCTAAAAGACATAGACGTCCGCACGACTGGCAATACTGATTCGTGACGACATCATTCGTCCAACTCCATGATATGGTAATGTTTTCTACATATAAGCACGATTTTTCCGAGTTCCACGTTCTTTACAGATGAGGAAACTACGATTATCCTGCTGGAAACAAAATCTTGACTCATCTGTGAACTGAACCCGGCACAATTCGCTACGACTCCAATCCTGATGTCCTTGCCCCCAGTTTCTGCAGGCTAAACGGTGTCGAAGTTTTAGTGGGACGCACACAATAGGCCTCCGTATGTAGAGCCCTCATTACCGAAGGCGATTTCGAACTGTTTGTGTTGATATTTGTCCTTTTGGTGCCCGCAGGTTGCGTTGCAGAGCTGAGTTGCATTCAGCCTCCTGTCTCTATCGGCTGTTAACCGGAGATAACGGTCATCTCTTGCTGGTGTTAACCGTGGACGAGAATGGCCTTGCCTTCTTTTAACGATTCCTGTTGCCTGAAATCGCGTTCATGTCCTGGAAATTACACTTTGGGACACTCTAATAGCTGCAGCTACCTCCCTCTGGGTCTGTTCCGGTTTCAACGTTCCTATGTCTCTCCATGGCATAGCTTCGGGTAAGTCACGTCGTTGTTGCATTGCACTAGGTGCTCACTACACTGTCTGAATCCTATTGCTAGTGTAATTCGTTTGGTAGACTAAATACAAGTCTAAACCAACCTCATCTGCAGCAACATTATCGGTTGCCGCATTGCTGTTGTCTTTACCGCTTAGAACCGACAGAAAGAACCATTTTGTTCATTCTGCTGATGACAGTAGTTCGGAACGTAGATATATTGACTTGACCAATATATTTGAAAATGTTTAAAGATATGATTGCACAGCTGTGGCAACTATGCAAATAACATTTCAACATAAAAACGTCCTACTGTTTCTATAATATGTGGTTCGAACGATAACAACCGTCTCATCTCCTGGTGTGTTTTCGACCTTTCGACTGCTGATGGACAAGTAAAAAAAAAAAAAAAAAAAAAAAAAAAAAAAGTTCTGCTTATTATACATTAAGAGCATTTGTGAAGCGCCAGCGCAGCTGTGTATCAACTATCCCCAAGAGGTAAATGGCAACGCATGCACCAACACGACCAACATCAACTATCAAGTGTATTTAATTAGACCAGAGACGTTAAGTTCTGCGCTGTAGTGTACTTAAAATTTCTTGCTTTCTCTATGTTTTCTTTTTGATACAATTTTGGACAAAATATTGGTTTCCCTAAAATATGTTTTGGGCTTAAGGAGCTGTTTTTCCCTGAGAGAGAAGACATAGGTATAGAGGGACCACGTAAGAAAATGAACTGGCTCTCACGAAATCCGTACGGCGAATGAATGGCGTGTAATCGGCCCGGAGATGATGGAGGCCCACACGCTCGGCTCTTTGGGAGACAAGGCTGGGGCCCGTATTAAGAGATTAGCCGGCAGGGGGCGTGGCCGCCGCCGCCGCCCACGCTGATCACGGACCCTCGTAATCTGCGGCGGCTTTAAAAATGCCATCAGACATAATGTGGACTGCGGCTCCCCCTTCATAAGACGTAACAGGCTCCGGCGGGAGGCCGGCTCGACTTTCTGAGGAACGCCAGCCAGGACGGCCGGCCGCGGGAAAAAAGTGTACGGAAGATGTAATTAGTCACAGTTTTGTGGAGGCCCGTATAAAGGCGCAGCGGGCCTCTTTGTACAGTAGCTTTTTCCGCTATCCGCAGGAGAGAATTACGGCAAAAGGGCTGGCCATCGGCCATCTTCCGGAGCGCCGGCCACGTCGAGAGACGGGCAGCGGAGAAAAGGCCCCGCAAAAGAACGGCGAATAAAAGGCGCATAAAAGAGATAAACATTAAGTTTTTCCCCGCGCGGGGGAAGGCGAGCGCGGAAAGGGATGCGTCTTTCACGTAATTACCGGCACAAAATGGCGGCGGATGCAAAACGGGGCGGCGGCGGCGCCGGCGCCGGGCCCGGCGGCTATTCATCGGAATTATTGTAGCATGTGTGTATGCCCGGTACTCCTATTAAGGATGCGGTTAGGCGGCGACCAAAGATGAGGAGCGGCCGCTGCGGGCTGATTACAGAGAGGGGGGAGGGGGCGGGGGAGGAGGCCGCGCCGCGGAAAGGAGCCGGCGGCCATTAAGAGATGAAAGTGCGCGAATTCGGCCGGCTTCTTTTGGCCGGCGGCGAATCATAATGGCCGGCCTCTGCCGCCGCCTGGAGGGCGTCCCGGCGCCCGAGACGCCTCCGGTCTCACGTGACTCCACGCGCGACCCGCTCCAGTCTGAGGCCTGAGGCACAGTAGCTCTAAGGTTAACAATACGAGGTGCATTGAAGTTCTGAGGCCTCCGATTTTTTTTTCTAATTAACTACTCACCCGAAATCGATGAAACTGGCGTTACTTCTCGACGTAATCGCCCTGCAGACGTACAAATTTTCCAAACGCTGATGCAATAATTCCATGACAGCGGCGAAGGTTTCTTTAGGAGTCTGTTTTGACCACTGGAAAATCGCCGAGGCAATAGCAGCACGGCTGGTGAATGTGCGGCCACGGAGAGTGACTTTCATTGATGGATAAAGCCAAAAGTCACTAGGAGCCAGGTCAGGTGAGTAGGGAGCATGAGGAATCACTTCAAAGTTGTTATCACGAAGAAACAGTTGCAGCCTTCTGGTCGTCCGTCAGCATTCGTGGCACCCACCTGAGTGACACTTTTCGCATTTTCAGGTCGTCATGCAGTATTGTGTGCACAGAACTCATAGAAATTCCAACTCTGGAGGCGATCTGTTCGACAGTCATTCGGCTATCCTCCAAAACGATTCTCTCCACTTTCTCGATCGTGTCGTCAGACCGGCTTGTGCGAGCCCGAGATTGTTTTGGTTTGTTGTCACACGATTTTCTGCCTTCATTAAACTGTCGCACCCACGAACGCACTTTCGACACATCCATAACTCCATCACCACATGTCTCCTTCAACTGTCGATGAATTTCAATTGGTGTCACACCACGCATTTTCAGAAAACGAATGATTGCACGCTGTTCAAGTAAGTTAAACGTCGCTATTTTAAATATCTAAAACAGTTCTTATTCTCGCCGCTGTCGGTAAAATTCCATCTGCCGTACGGTGCTGCCATCTCTGGGACATATTGACAATGAACACGGCCTCATTTTAAAACAATGCGCATGTTTCTATCTCTCTCCAGTCCGGAGAAAAAAAAAATCGGAGGCCTTAGAACTTGAATGCACCTCGTAGCAATAGCCGTGCATTGGCGTACGGAAGGGAGGCGTTCCACTATGACTGCAAACCTACAAATGCAAAAGAACTGTACTAACCACAGACAAGTGAATATGAACAAAACTATCCTGACACCCTCCAAAACATAAACCTTCGTATTAGGTTCATTTTGCTGCCACCTACTAACTGGTATTCCATATATGCGACCTCAGTGGTCATTAGATATCTTGAGAGAACATCATATTAAGTTCGAAGTATTGCTTCAGTGCAGCCGGTTAGGACCAGTAGGCGACAGATGGTAAAAGCTGGGTTGAACCACGACAGGCGGTATAATAGGTCGGGTTCTCATGGCAAAGAGCACTGGCAAATCTCCCAGAATTGTAGGGAAGTCCCCGAGCGGCAGGCACTGGACGCCGATTGGCTGTAGCACTGGCGGTCACGCGCCAAAACGCATTCTTATTTTTATTAATATTTAATAAACTAATTATACTCAATTTAGAAATACCCCTCAAAGCCAACATATGCCCTGAGTAGGGAAAACATATTAACAATTGTTAAAAACATAAACAAAACAGTCAATATAAGGCGGACGATGCACGGCAGCCATGTTTGCCATGGACAGAAGGCAGCCTTGCATCGAGCCGCCACAGTTCAGTTCAGAACAGGCGCTCGGTATAGTAACATGTGACTTCAGTACGCGCGCTCGGTGGAGTAACATGCATACGTAGGCGGTCATAAAACATTGTTTAAACATCTTAAGTCAAGGGAAATGACTATATTTAATTTCATTTAAGACAAGGTGTGTCAAGTTGATGTCATTATGCAGTTTGCTGGTCTTCTGCAGTCTTTAAATAAACTAGATGGCATCCCACAAGACAGTATTATTTCGTAATTAAATCAGTTCCTGTCAATAATATAATAATTTCAGCCTCAATCAAGAACTCCGATCTGCGTGCTATCATCTGCGTTGGGACTTCTATAGAAGACGTCATGTTGGTGAACTTTCAGAGTTTCACAGTGCAGTGGGGAGTTACTACAACCCTCGCGTACACTGTCATTGCGGTACAAACGCAAACTGTTGTGCGTCATTCACGGCAACATGGAGGAGGAAAGGAAATGTTACAGGACCGATTATCACAACCCCTTGCAGACATTTTTTCCCGTTGTAACTTCCGAAAATGGTCATGTGATTGGGTGTCCTCTGTGTCAGAAGGTTGTACGCGAGATTTTCACACTCGTAAACATCCCTAGGTCCACTGTTTCTGATGTGATAAGTGGAAACCTGGAGGGGCATGTACAGCACCAAAGCGTGCAGGCCGTACTCCTCTTTTGACTGATAGAGACGGCCGATAGGTGAAGATGGATGTGCGACTTAATAGGAAGGCATCTATTCAAACCATCACACAGGAATTCCATACTGCATTAGGATCCACACCAGGTGCTATGAAAGTTAGGTGCGAGGTGAGATGTTGTTGTTGTTATGGCCTTCAGTCCGGAGACTGGTTTGATGCAGCTCTCCACCCTACTCTATCCTGAGCAAGCCTTTTCATCTCCTCATAAGAACAGCAACCCACATCCACTTGAATCTGCTTACTATACGCGTCTCTTGGTCTCCCTCTGCGATTTTTACCCCACAAACTTCCCTCCAATGCTAAATGTACGATTTCCCGATGTCTAAGAATGTCTCCTACCAAGCGATCCCTTCTTTTAGTCAGGGTATGCCAAAAATTCCTTTTCTCACCAATTCTGTTCAGTACCTCATCATTAGTTATGCGATCTACCCATCTAATCTTCAGCATTCTTCAGTAGCACCACATTTCAAAAGCCTCTATTCTCTTCCTGTCCGCATTGCTTATCGTCCATGTTTCACTCCCGTACAAGGCAACACTCCACACAAATGCCTTCAGAAAAGACTTCCTTACCCTTAAATTAATATTCGATGTTAGCAAATTTCTCTTTTTCAAAAATGCTTTTCTTCCCATTGCCATTCTGCATTTTATATCCTCTGTACTGCGACCATCGCATGTTATTTTACTACCCAAGTAACAAAACTCATCTACCACCTTCATTGTTTCGTTACCTAATATAATTCCTTCATCATCGCCCGACTTTCTAAGACCGCAGTCCATTATTTTTGTTTTGCTCTTGTTAATGTTCATTTTATATGCTCTCTTCAACACACTGTCCATTCCATTCAACTGCTCTTCCAGGTCCTTTGCTGTCTCTGACAGAATTACAATGTCATCAGCAAAACGCAATGTTTTTATTTCTTCCCCCTGAACTTTAATCCCTATTTTCCTTGCTTTCCTTCACCGCCTGCTCGTTGTACAAATTGAATAATATTGGAGAAAGACTACAACCCTGTCTTACTCCCTTCCCAACTGATGCTTCCCTTTCATGCCCTTCGAGTCTAATAACTGCGGTCTGGCTTTTGTACAAGTTGTAAATAACTCTTCTATCCCTGTATTTTACCCCTGCTGACTTCAGAATTTGAAAGAGTGTATTCCAGTCAACATTGTCAAATGCTTTCTCCAAGTCTACAAATGCTAAAAAAGTACGTTTGCCTTTCCTTAATCTATCTTCTAAGATAAGACGTAAAGTGAGTATTGCCTCCCGGGTTCCTATGTTCCTCCTGAATCCAAACTGATCTTCACCGAGGTCATCTTCTAACAGCTTTTCCATTCTCCTGTACATAATTCGTGTTAAAATTTTGCAACCATGACTTATCAAACTGATGGTTCTGTAATTTTCACACCTGTCTGCGCCTGATTTCTTTGGAATGGGGATTATTACATTTTTCTTAAAGTCTGATGGCATTTCGCCTGTCTCATACATCCTACACACCAGTTCAAATAGTCTTGTCATGGCTGGCTCTCTCAGAGACTTTAGTAGCTCTGAAGGTATGTCATCTACTCCTGGGGCCTTGTTCCGACCTAGGTCTTTCAAGGCGCTGTCAAATTCATCTATCAGTATAGTATCTCCTATTTCTCTTCCCTTCCTGCAACATCGTGTCTAAGTTCATTTCCTTTGTAGAGCTGCTCTATGTACTCTTTCCACCTTCCAGCTTTCCCTTCTTTGCTGAGAACTGGTTTTCCATCTGAGTTCTTGATATTCATAGAGTTGCTTTTCTTGTCCCCAAATGTCTCTTTTATTTTCCTGTATGCGGTATCTACTTTTCCCCTTGTTATACATACTTGTACAGATTTGCATTTGGCTTCTAGCCACTCCTGCTTAGCCATTTTGCACTTCCTGTCAATTTCATTTTTTAGTCGTCTGTACTCCATTTTGCCTGTTTCATTTACTGCATTTTTATATTTTCTCCTTTCATCAATTAAATTTAGTATATCCTGTGATATCCAAGCATTTTTTGTAGGTCTTGCCTTTCTACCTATTTTGCCCTCTGCTGCTTTCACTATTTCATCTCTCAATGCTACCCATTCCTCTTCTACTGTTTTGTTTCCCCCTGTTTCTGTCAATTGTTGCTTAAATCTCCCTCTGAAATTCTCCAGAACTTCACTTTCCTTCAATTTATCTAAGTCCCATCTCCTTATTTTCCTACCTTTCTGCAGTTTTTCAGCTTCAGCCTACAGTTCATAACTAACAAGTTATGGTCAGAGTCTATATCTGCCCCTGGGTATGTCCTGCAGTTTATCACCTGGTTCCGGAATCTATGTCTTACCATTATAAAATCTATCTGATACCTTCCGGTGTCTCCTGGTCTCTTCCACGTATACAACCTTCTTTTGTGATTCTTAAACCACGTGTTTGTTGGTCGAATGGCTACCCATAACCCACACTTCAAGCAGGTAAATACCAAATAACGCCTCACCTGGTACTAGGAGCGTAATTGAACAGTGCAACAATGTAGTGTGGACTGCCGAATCACTGTAAACAATGTGGCTATTCGAAGTTAGGCAGAGGGTATGGAGAACGTCCGACGAACGTCATCTGCCAGCATGTGTAGCGCCAACAGTAAAGTTCGAAGGCGGCGCTCATGTTTGTCATGAAGGGGGCTTGCACCACTTATTGCTTTGCGTGGCACGTTCACAGGCCTAAATTGATGTTTTGAGCACTTTGTTGCTTCCCACTGTTGAAGAGCAATTCGAGGATGGCGATTGTATCTCTTAACACGATCGAGCACCTGTTCATGATGAACAGCCTGTGGCGGAGTGGTTACACGACAGTAAGATCCCTGTAACGGACTGGCGTGCATGGAGTCCTAACTTGTATGCTACAGAACCCTGAATTCGTGCCACGCTTTACTGACCTTCATCGATACTTCTCCTAAGTGAAGCAATAAATTTTCCAGCACCTGACTGAACGTATGCCCGTGAGAGTGGAAACTGTCATCAAGGTTGGGCTAACACCATATTGAATATAAGGAACTCATAGTTCGATGGGGCGATCTATAATGATTTTGCAGCCAAGATCGCATTTTTCATTTATTATGTTACCGGTTTCGGCGTGTTCGACGCCATCTTCAGACCTGTCGTAATTTACATAACTTCACGACATTTTTTATATACTAAAAGAGTACATCCAGGTTGAGTCATCATCAAATATGAAATTGCTAGTCACAAATAAAATATATCCATCCGTCTTCTAATGGTTCTGAAGCGAGGTACTTCAAAGTCTCTTGAATTCCAGCATTTCAGATGGAGGATGCCGGACCTTGTAAATCATCAACCAGGTGTTTGCACACTTTTGATCACATAGTGGACTGTGGACGAGTAGAAAAATTGCAAGTAATTAACAGAGGCGGAGCTGCAATTCGTTATGCGGTTACATACCGAAAGTGGTAACTGGCGTTGTTGTCAATGGAGTGTAGAAATAGCTTACACAAGTACGCATTGCAATGCCTACGTAGGCAACACCTCCTGAAAAGAATGCCAGAGCTGTCGTGACACGTCACAGAGAGTAGGCCGCGATCGCGTATCTGACTGGCTGGCCACTACGAGATAGTGGGCTGTGCTCTAGCTGCCTACCAACGCGTTCGCTGCTTATTCCGAGGCCAACGAGAAAGACAGGCCTTGGCGCATACGATATGTCGTCAGAGAAGGCTTGAGACAACGTGATCTGCAGCTCACTGGCTGGCCACCGGGGCACAGCCCACTGTCTCATGGTGGCCAGCCAGTTAGCTAGCAATCGCGTTGTCTCAAGCCTTATCTGATAACATTTCGTGACGTATGTGCCACGGCCTGTATTTCTCGTTGGTCTCTGGCCTATTCCTTGTGAGGTCACACGAAAGCACTCAGGCCTTCTGTACACGCTCTGTTGGCGTAAGTTGGTGGCGTTAGGGTGCCTAAGGGGCATAGAACGCGCGTGATCGGAAGCCATAGCAGAGGTAACCAGATGCCGTGAAAACAGAGATAAATAGTTGTCTTCAGATTTAGTAGTGTTTCGACGAGCCATGCCACGTTGAGTCGGATTTTCGACATTGGGTCGTGACCATGAGGCTATAAATATTTTATGTACGTCAGCCCAGCAATCCAGAAAACGAATAAGCAGCATCTGCTGCCCTAGTCAGGACGCCGATTCTGGTGTCACCCGACCCAGTCACTGGTGCAGTGCTGGCTGGATGACCACCACGCATCGGAAGAAACCTTTAGAAAGGATTAATAAAGGCGATCACGAGAACCACTCTGTTACTGGCGCTCGTAGGCGCATACATTCGACATCCAGCATCCCGACACTACCAGACCACTACGTTCTAGACTGATGTACGTGGTCTACTACATTTGAGTTTTTGCTATGGACTTTAGTCCTAAGATTACTTTGATGCGGCTCGAAGTCTCTTCATTTCTGAGTAACTAGTCAAATCCCCGATTCCGTAAAGACTCGCATTCAGTAGGAGAGTGGTTCAGACCCGCCTCCGGCTCTCCGTAATTTCCCTAGATCACTCCAGACAAATACCGCGGAGCTCTCCTTTCAAAGGAGACGGCCGATTTCCTTCCAAAAAATTCACAAAACCATCCATGTGCATCCGTATCTAATGACGACAGTGTCTACAGGACATTAAATACTAAACTTCTTTTTGATTGTGTAAAGAATCGAAATCTCATGTATAGATCTACTTCAGACGACTGATCACCTTATAAAAGAGTATGCTAAACATCTGAGTAGATACACGTAATTAGATTTCAAAATGGGAATCTCAGTTTAAAGGACGTGCCAAGTTCTCTCAGCACTGGGTGAATACAGCGTATTTTGCGCTCCACTTTAGAAAAAAGCTAGTTTTTCATACATTTCAAAGTTGATAACATCATATCTCCTCAACTATGTTGCGAACCACGATATAATTTTGTATCTAGAATCAGCAATGTCTGAAAATGTAAAATAAGTAAATAGATAAATAAAATAACAAATTAAAACGTTACACCTCAAGCTGAACCACTGCACACCAGCGTGAGCAGATTGTAGTTCGTGACATGTCTATCTCATGAACTGTGTATCTTACTTTGATACAGATGAATTGAACGATATATGTAGTAAATATTGTCTGTAAAGTGTGTTTTGATGAGAGTTAAACTTTCTTCCTTTCATAATTTTGTATAGCGCTTCAGATATAACAAGTTTTTAAATCGTTTCAAATTACAATTGAAATTTTGTTGGAAGTATTTAAATGTTGTAATTATTGAGTAATGGAGGAACGTAATTATATGGAAATTTTGAGTGCTGCCAGCTTCAAGTGAAATGTAAAACTCGCGTTTTTGTGTTTGCATAAATTACACCTATTAATAAGTAGAATGTTATATCTGTTTGTCATGTTCATAGTAATACCATAGTTTTAAGTGGTAACGTTATGTTCTTTGGTGTGTTTCTATCTGTGGTCAGTTCTTTGTGTGTGTGCAAGCATGTAGCGGCAAAAATAAATGTGTGTAATTTTATATGTGTTTCACTGTGCCATCCGGTACAAAACCTAACAACTGGCGACGAGAAAAGTAAATAAGAACTCCGCGTGCGCCGCTGTGTGAGTAAATTTTCGACGAATTAGTGCGTGAAGAAACTTTAACAATTATCCGAAGTAACTGTTGTCTGCACCATGTCCAAATGTTCAAATGTTTGTTAAGCTTATGGGATTTAACTACGGGGTCATCAGTCCCTAAACTTACAAACTACTTACGAACTACCTTATACTAAGGACGGCACAAATATCCATGCCCGAGGGCGGATTCAAACCCCTGACCTTAGTGGCCGTGCAGACCGTGACTGGAGCGCCTCAGTCCCCGCGGCCACCGCGGCCGGCGCACCATGTCCGACTCCGATGGTCATCACGAGGAAAGGGAAGTAAAAAAGAAGATTCACGTGTCTGTGGATAATCATGGTGCCATTGTAATGCTCGTGTTCGCAAAACAAGTACAGTGGAGTGTTTATATCAGCATAATGAAAAATAAGTTTATTGTGCACAAAATTCCAGAAAGCCTGCAACCGAACTATTAAGTCTCGTTGGATTTGATATGCAACTCTCATAACAGACCTTGCATACCCGCAGAAGCCAGAGGATATGACTTTTGATGAATTGGTGAACTGGTGAAAGACCATATAGAGCCTACACCTTCAGTAATTCGGGAGCGCTATAAGTTTCACACAAGATATCAGCTGCCGGAAGAATCTATTCCACAGTACATTTCGCAGTTGAAATCATTAGCACAGCACTGTAAATTTAAAGATAATCTGCAGGAAGCATTACGAGACAGATTAGTATGTGGTCTACGAGGCGAAACAATTCGAAAAAAGCTGTTTGGCCAGCGGAACCTGACCTTCAATAAATGTCAAGAAATTGCAATGTCTATGGAAATTGCTGCAACGGACGCTGCAATGGTTGGCCATGGAGATAATGGGGCTTCTTCAAGCAGTGTTTTCCAAGTGAATCTTCATTCTGAAAACTCGCACTGTTACTGCTGTTGCAAACAAGGACACATGAAACCGCAGTGCTCACTAAAAGGTTCCACTTATCAAATTTGTGGAATACAAGGACATATTCCAAAAATGTGTCGCAGAAAAGGGAAACAGCAACCTGTTAACAAGTCTGGATCAAAAGGAAATCAATTGGAGAAGAAGAAAGACAGCAGACCAGGGAGCAAGAAGACATCCAGGAAGGTGTACAAACTTGTGTTAGAGGACTCTGACACTGATCCAGAGGAATCAAACACAAACAGTGGGGAGGAAGCAGAGCAAGTGGTATTAAAAACATCATGCTTAGAAAACTGTGCATTGATTCAAGTGTGTACCATAAAAGTGAAGTAGGCCTAAATGAAGAAAATATCTGTGTTAGCAAGGAAACTTGCAGTGTTGGTGTATGTGATGAATGAAATGTGTACCAAAAAAGTTATCCAAATGAAGAAAATGCCTATGTGTGTGAGGAAGCTTGCAGTGTTAGTGTTTGCTCAACTGTGGAAAATCATGTTCCAGCGTATAAAATTGGTGTCATTAAACAAGTGGATAATGATGCCTGGGTTGTAGACCTGGTTGTGGAGGGAAAAAAATCCTTTCGAGTTGGATACAGGTGCACATGCCACTTGTATGACATATAAGGAATGGTGCAAACACTTCCCCAAAGATAAGTTGTGTAAAGCTAATACAAAAATTGTTCAATATGATAACACACACATGTGAAGGGTTCTGTATATTTGATTAATGTTGCTGTTGAAGTTGATGGAGATCGTTACTCATTGCCTCTATATGTTGCTGACTCATCAGCCAGTTCAACAGTACTGGGGAGAAATTGGCTTAGATCTATTCCACTCAACTGGGACAATATTGTAAAAATACATCAGATAAAGCAATTAGAGGTTTTCCACCCAGAAATTGATTCAGTAGACAAACTTGTCAAGGCCTATCCAGAGGTTTTCACAAAAAAGCCTGGGACATTAAAAGGAGCCAAAGGTACATTGGTGCTAAAAGAAGGGGCACAACCCATTGCTCTTCGTGCCAGGTCAATTCCCCTAGCTCACCAACCTCTTGTAGAAAATAAAATACAGAATATGGTTGAGAAAAAAACCCTTGTGAAATTGTCAGACGAGGAATTAGCCAAGGCCAGATGGGCTACACCTATTGTGCCTATCATCCAGCAGGCTAAAAGTCAAACTCCCAAGGTAAGAATTTGTGGCGATTTAAACCAACCTGGTTATCCCACAATATCCCTTGTCAAAGAAAGATGAGATTTTTGCTAAGCTAGGAGGGGGAGAGAAATTCACTAAGCTTGACTTAAATAGTGCTTACTTACAACTAGAAATGGATGAGCCTTCCCAGGAGCTGCAAACTGTTGTGACCCCTTGGGGTTTGTACAAGTTTATTAGACTTGCCTTTGGAATTGCTTCTGCCCCAGCCATATGGCAAGCAAAAATGGATAATATCCATGTTGGTCTCAAGAAAACCTATTGCTATCTTGATGATACTATCATTACAGGATCCTCCCCGGCAGAGCATTGGGTCCACTTAGTTGTGTTAACTGAAAGGTACGAAAATGCAGGACTAACTGTGAATATTGAGAAAAGTAAGTTTTTTTTTCAAAATGAGGTGGAATATTGTGGCCATATAATTGACAAAACAGGGCTGAGCACTAGTAGTAAAAAGGTAGAAGCAGTACAGAAAGCCCCAAAGCCAACAACCCATACTGAGATCTTGTCCTTTTGTGGCATGATGAATTATGATGGAAAATTTTTGAATAACTTGTCTAGAATTTTAAGTCCCCTGTATTCATGTGCCAACAAACCCAAGTTTGAGTGGAATGAAAGATGTGAAAAAGCTTTCAAAGAAGCAAAATGTCTGTTGTTGTCTCCCAAAGTTTTGTGTCATTATGATCCATCATTGCCACTAGTTTTAGCTAGTGATGCTGCAGAGTCAGGTATGGGTGCATACCTTTCTCATGTCTTCCCTGATGGAACTGAACGACCCCTAATGTTTGCTAGTTCCACCTGGAGTAAGGCAGAGAAAAATTATTGCATCTTAGATAAGGAGGCTAGAGCCATTATATGGAGTGTAAAAAAGTATGATCTGTACCTAAGAGGACGTCACTTCACAGAGATAACAGATCACAAGCCACTAATCTACAACTTCAGTCCAAAGGCTTCATTGTCTTCTATTTGTGATAGGAGACGTTAGAGGTGGGCTGAATTTTTATCGCAATATGATTATGACATTAAATACAGGAAAACAGATGAAAATTGTAATGCCGACTGTCTGTCGAGATTGCCTTTGCCTGCACAGGTGGAACCAGATGATAGTGCTATACCTGTAAATTTCCTCATGCTTGATAGTGCCCCTGTGACAGCTAAAGAAATATCCAAAGAAACTCTGAAAGATAGTGTTTTATCTGTTCTGTTGAAATGTGTGAAACATAATCAGTGGCCAAATAAGGTACTTGACATTCTGAAACAGTATTCCAGGCATTCCATTGACTACTCCATTGATCATAACTGTATTGTTAGAGGGGAGCGGGTTGTAATCCCAAGTAGTCTAAGACCACAAACTTTGAAAGAATTACACTCTGGCCATTTGGGAACCACCAAGATGGAATCTCTAGCTCGAAGCTTTGTGTGGTGGCCTGGGTTGAATAAAGAAATAGAGCAAATTACAGCTGTTTGTGATGGATGTTCTAGAATCAGTAGGGCTCCATCCAAGGCCCCTTACCACCTTTGGGAGTGGCCTAGGGAGCCATGGGAGAGGCTTCACATAGATTTTGCTGAGTTTTTAAAAGTCAATTATCTAATTGTAGTGGTCGCTCACAGCAAATGGCCAGAAGTGATCAGGATGCATTGTACCAACACTTCTGCCCTAGTGGATGCATTAATCCCTTTGTTTGCACAGTTTTGTCTCCCTAAAGTCATTGTGTCAGATAATGGGCCACAATTAATTAGTAAAGACTTTGCATCATTTTGTGTGAAAATTGGAATTAAACATCTAACCATTTCACCTTACCGTCCCAATTCAAATGGCCAAGCTGAGCGCGATGTGCAGAGTTTTAAGCATGAGCTGAAAGCCAGTATGTTCGATCAATACATCCAACCTGGATAAATTACTTGCATATCGCAATGCTGAACATGCATCCACAGGCCAAAGCCAGTCCATGCTCAGGTTTGGGAGGTTGCTAAGGACCCGATTAAGTTTAACTAAATCACTGAACATTCAACCAAAGATCAGACTGAAGTTAATACCTACATTCAGTCTGGGAAACTTCGTACGTTTGAGGAATGGCATCAATACTGATGCATGGGACAGGGGTGTAATCTTGAAAAGAGAAGGTAATGTCATGTACACAGTAAAAGATCTCAATGGTACAATTCATAGGAAACACATAGACCAACTTTTGTCATCCATTTCTTGTGATAAGAATACTACATCCGAAACTAATGCAGCACACACAATTGATGATGTAACCGATTACAACTCTGATTCTGAAACTGATATGCATGAAACCGAACAATCACCCATCTCTATTACAAGTGAGCCACCTGTAAGCACCCAGAACAATGAAACTATGTCAGCACCAAATGCCCAGCTGGTAGTTCGGGACATCCCGATACTGCGCCGTAGTTCCAGGGTCATTAAAAAACCTGAGAGGCTTAATCTTAGGTTATCCCTGTCTTAGATGGGGGAGCTGTTATATCTGTTTGTCATGTTGGTAGTAATACCATAGTTTTAAGTGGTAACGTTATGTTCTTTGATGTGTTGCTATCTGTGGTCAGTTCTTTGTGTGTGTGCAAGCATGTAACGGCAAAAATAAATATGTGTAATTTTATATCTGTGTTTCACTGTGCCATCCGGTACAAAACCTAACATAGAATACTTAGATAATTTTTTTTTAAAAGTAGGTTGATAATTATCCAAATTATAGAAAAAAAGTTTCTTTCTCTGGGAAGAATGTGTCCCAATAAACAAACCTTTCTTTTACTCAAATTATGTCACAATCCTCTTTTCTCTCCAATTCTTTTCAACACCGTCATTGATTACATGGTCTACCATGTATTATTCAGCAGTATTCTGTCGCACTACCTTCCAAAAACTCATCTACATCAATACTCTGCAAGACACATTAAAGTGTACGGCAGAGGGTTCATCAAATCGCTATTATGATATTTCTCTTCAGTTCCATTCTCTAAAAGTTCGCATGGAAAAGGTGCACCCAAATCCTTCTGTTTTCGAACTGATTTATTTTATGTTGATGATCATGTCTTCCTTTGTAAGTGGGTGCTACGAAAATATGTTCGGATTTGAAAGAGAAAGTTGGTGAAATAAATTTCGCAAATAGATCACGTCACAACGAATAACGCTTTTCTTTTAATGATTTCCTCTCGAACTCATGCATCATTTCCGTGACACCCTCCCCCCATACATCGCGATAATACTTTCAGTCCCTGCACGCACAGTTGTGAATTTCTGGTTTTGATCGCTTTATTTCTTTGTGATTCACGCTAGGGAGTTCGGGCCTTCATTACACAATGGTGGATGGACTGTGGTGATGTGTGCAATGTGTTTTAGTTCCATGTTTCTACATTGTCTGGCACCAGTACTCGGCGAACTTCCAGTACACTTACAATGGCGGCAAGAAAGACTTATTGGCAAGATGTTGATATCCTTGTTTAGACATGTGAAGCTGTCATATCTGACAGCCAGTTGATTTTTTATGATTCTGTGATGTCATTATGTCATTTCTTTCAAAGTCATGTTACTGTAAGTTGGTACAGATCATAAAATTTTGTAGTGAAGGGCCTACACAGACAATTGTGTGAGTACAAAATTTTTGAAAATAAATTTCTTTTCTTTTTTACAATGAATTACTGTATGTATTTTGTTTCTGAAGCGAACGTCTATATATTAATGTCACATCACCTACAACTTTAGGTCTGAAAGGCATTATGCAAAATAAGCTCGATTTCCTCTAAATCGTCCGTCAGTCCCACCTGGAGCGGATCCCACAATGCGCATCAATATTCGAAAATAGGTTGCACAAGTGTAGTGTAGACAGTTTCTTTAGTAGAGTTGTTGCATCTTCTAAGCGTTCTGCCAACGAAACGTAGCATTTGATCTGCCTCCAGTTATCTTCTTGCCTGAAATACGTATCATCCATGAAGCATGGTTTATATGTACTTGTATTTATATAAGTTATTCGAAAATTTCCTTTAAAAATGAGAAAGGTCTTGTAGACAGTAGTGAGTACATAATAATTTGAGTAGAAACAGTGTAAAGAGTGAAGTTTTTCGCACTGTCATTTCCTGCATTTTCCAACCTCAAAATCACATTCTAATTGTCAAGACGAATCTTTTGAATGTAAACTCGATGGGGTACAAAACATTTTTAATGATAATAATGACAATTTGATATACAAATTTTACAAGATCATGGCGCAAGTGCAACAAGATAATAAAGGCTGATGGTTACTAGTGAACACACACACACTTGTTTTTGTAAATCAAGGCGAGGCGGCTGTGTAGTAGCGATGCTGGCAATAGCAGGCGGGTGAAAACCTCGCTACCCCCAACTCCCTTGCCACTGGAGGTATTCGGGCAGAAAGCCAGTGTCTTCTCGGGGAAATCCGGTCGCTTTAAATCCTTTTGAAAGCCACACATTGCCAAGCTCACCAAATCGTGGAATGCAAATTACAACTGGTGCCACCCGAGTCTGGGAGGAAATTCCTAAATGAGACGTTAGCTGCCTCACTATTGGCCGGAGAGCCATATGGCGTTTTAAGACACACTATCTGATTAGTAGACGAACCACAGGTAGGGAAGTGCCAGCGTCCTCTAAAGATATACCCAAGCGGATCGAAAAAATTAAGAGACTCGCTCTCTCGCCCGTGCTGGCTTGTGAGTGTCATCACACGCAAGTTTGCGGTGCGACAGTCTCGCAATGATTTATTGTTCAGAGAGGCGACACAGACTCCTATACAGTACTACACTGTTAGGAGAACCTCTGTTGCTGAATAGATCTGAGTGAATCACCAGTGGGGAGTACTGAAGATTGTGCGTTGTTCGTAGTGCTGGCTGAGATATTTCATATCTGGTGTGAACATAGAGTGAATTAGTTAACGCTTGCGAGCGCATTTTTGGGTGGCAATGTGGTGGGTTAAACTGACATAACACACCAATTTATAGGGAGACTAGCATTTATAGGTCGTTCTTGAGTTTATCAATACGCAAGGAAAGTACGATCGGCAGTAGTCGATCAAGAAAGTCAATATTTATTTTCGATATCAGTGAAGACGCAGATAGCAGCCGTGGGCGTAGGTAACAGTATTTTATGCAAATGCTTTAAGTGAACACCACCCATTCCCAAACAGCAATAACAAATACATTTTTTTACCATTGCATAATATTTCTGACATTTCAACTGCCTTTAATGTAAACTGACGAGATTGAATTAATTTTAAAGTCAAGTAGGTGTGGTTCTTCAGCCATTCTACCAACTTTATATTATTTTGAAATTTTTTATACGTTTCATCTACCCTGTCAACCTATCCAGAACTTGGAAATTAAAAAAAATAATTTGTTTCTTTATTTGCCTGTGAGGACTCGTGTGTGAGCATTTTGCTCATAGTAATTTTAAAACATCGGAATTTTACCTATTTTAAATACTCAAATATTTGTGTTTTCTTATAGACGCAACTAGGAATAAGTATTTACACATATTAAGCACATTAAAAACTTTTCTTTGTCAGAAAAATGCGTAACTTTTAAAGGTACGAGTTCTCGTGGGTTGAGTTTTTGTAAAAGTAAATAAAGACAGAATTTTCAATCAGTTTTTTTATTTCAGTAACTAGTAACATCACTTTAGGACCCGAACTGATCCTCACTAGTTATACTTTGTTAATTTTAAGATTATTTCTTACAGGAGGTGTAATCTATGTCTATCTTTACATAAGTGGCAAAATTTCACCTATTGTAGGTAGTCAAGGAGCATCTTTCTGACTTCTACGTGACATTTTGTTGATGTCTTCCTTGCAGGAGCCTCGGATACAATTAGGGTAAGGATGCCTTATTCCGTGATACCCCTAACACTGTGATACTTGGTTCATCAACGTGCCATGGTGTTAGGAAAGATGTGCCATGCTTTCTGAAGCATCCAACAGGTAGCAAAGATTGTACGCTTCCCAGTTCCATGCACCCTTCCGACCACTGCTACACAATACTGATTTCACTGGTAAATATCTATGACAAAAAGTTGAAAAGGCTTTGTAACATATATGAACATACAGGGAATAGACGCATGTCAGTATTATTATGATCTAGTACTTAAACAGTCCTGGAACACGTTTTCCCTTTTCATGTCTTATTTCGACTTTTTCTGCAACATGTCGCCTTACTTAAACAGGACTATCGTCAGAATTATAGATTAAATATAGTACAGATCATGAAACGGATGATATGCTTACATATATTTTCACTAAATTTTATGTTGCTATAGTGATGGAAAAATTTTCAAGTCAACAGTAAAAGCGTTTGTCTATTTATTTTCTGTGGCTACTAAGCCAAAAATAATATGGAGTAATTTCGATGTTTTTACTTGTAATAATGGGAAAACTCAACGAAAAGATAAAACGCGGAAAGCATTCCTTCAAATCATATGATCGAAGGATGTTTGAACTGGTTGTAAAGAAAGTTTTACAGAAGACTGCTTAGTTCACAAAGGATCAAAGTTTTTTCAGTCCATTGGACCACTTTAAAAGAAAATGCCATAAAATCTACTGAACAGTTTGACTGAAACACAAACATTTAGGCCTTTTTCATAACGCCAATATATTGCAATATTAGAACACTTTAAAGGAACACAGTGAAATGTTTGCAAGTAATAGTTTTGCATATCTTTTTCTTTTATCGGACTTACGGATTTAGAATACCACTATCACGGGGTTAGGAATCCTGTCATGCGTTTAGGAGTCTCTGTCACTTAATTTATTTCTATACTTTTTGTTGTATGTGTAAAATTTAACAATAGGTTGCAAAATTAAAAAAAAATGTTATAGAACATTGGAACTGTTTCAGTTCAAGTGAGTAACACGTTGACGGTAGTGTTAAACATGGATAGGGTAAGAAGGTCCAATTGCGTGGCAGACGTATTTAACTCTATCGAACTACTCCTTGTGGTGTCGTATGCGAGGTTTACTCCTGTCAAGACAAAGAAAGGTCTGATGGTACGCGTTCGGAAGGCTGCACCAGGAACTGAAGAGAAACCAGTTGGCACTGATGGAATGGGCCAGAACATACTTAGTAGGCATAATGTCTCTGACAACGTTGGTCGTCGACACATTGCGCCACTCTTGTAATGAATCAGACTTGCTTTTGCGTTTGAATAACGTAAACAAGTAAAATTTGTAAGTTTTTGTATAGACAAATGTGCTTAAGTGATATATCAATGTTTCTTTCTTTTTCTTTTACAGTTGTTACCTAATAATAGTAGTGTGTCACGCCTAATTCTATACGCCAGGCAGAAGTTAATGAGCTTAATAACTGAATTAAAATCGTAATAGGACGGAAATTGTACGTTTCGGGAAACGGGTTCCTAATCATAATAGCATAATGGAGGGTAAGATAATGACAGTAAACTTTATAACTTTTTATGCCCTTATTTTGGACATGACGCTTTCATTCATACTTCAGAGCATGTGTTTCGTCTCCAACTACAGATTTTGTAATTTTCCTGAATGTGACATTTCTGACGATTACTTTGGCTTTTTCCAAATGAAGTCAGATTCGTCATCAAATGTAGGTGGGTATATTTGTCTAACATAATTGGATAAACATAAAAATATCATTTTACTTGAAGCATAGAAGTGACATACATTTGCTTTTTGCTTCGTATCCACCGAAGTGAATTCGGTACAAGCAGCATGGGCTCTTTCATGACAGCAAGACCAAGCAGACAAAGTCCCTAATTTACCAAAGTCGTTGCTACTTCTGTCCCAAAGTTGATTCCTAACTAAATCATGATCGTCGTCATATTCAGTGTAGTTGACTAATCTCAAAGACTCCTTTAAAAAAAAAAAAAAAAAAAAAAAAAAAAAAAAAAAAAAAAAAAAAAAAAAAAAAAAAGCAATGACCTCGTCACATTTGTTATTCCTTCTCCACTTAGCCTCCTATATGTCATTCAGTTTTTTTATATTTTATTGAATGTTTTCTCTTCTTCAGTTTGGCTTCTGTTTGTGACGTGCAATGAGGGCAGCTCTTTCCTCTAATTCCGTCGGTGCCCGGTGGTTGACGGGCGCCGTGGCTCAGCGCGCCCGGTCAGAGGGGTCAACGCCCTCTGTAACAAAAAAAAGCTGAGCCAACAGTAAACCGAACAGAAACAAAAAAAAAAAAATAATCAGCGTCCGCAACGAAGAGAAATACCATCGAAAAAAAAAAAAAAAAAAATACAATAAAATTAAAAAATTAAAATTTTTTTTAAAAAAAAGGTGGTCTTGGGGTAAGAGCTCAAGTGGAAACCGAAGGGTCGCGGGTTCGAAACTCGGTCGGTCCTCTGATTTTTTCAGTCTGCACTTTAATCCAACCTTCACCTCTCAACGATGTGAGAAGTCGCCAGAAACGACACGTGGTCCGGATTATACGTTAAGCTGTAGGTCCGTTTCCCAAGGCTAGGGACAAGCAAGTCGTCGAAGTGGCGTCCATTTGAAAGACTTGCACCACGCCAATGAGCCACAGGAAATTATTATTATTATTATAACATTTCCATTGCGAAGTTGTATACACCACTGCACTAGTCTGTACCTGCTACACAGCAATAGTCATCGATTCCTGTGGCCATTGCAGCCTTTTGGTCCTTCCTTAATACTTGTTACACACGTTTAATACTGCTAGTTAGCACGAAAAGCTCGTTAAAGATTTACGAACTGTTTGGGTAAAAGGACGTGTTTTCGTGTTGTCCACCCAGTAAATTTGTCAACTTAATCGAAACGACCACACATAATCTTAACAAAAAAACAACATTTTATTAAACTCTGTTTAGAGTTTACTTTATACATTAAAGAAACAGCATGCTTCATAGTTTACGAAAGACCTGAAACCAGGCTGGAAGGATTTACCACACGTATTCCAGATCATATTTCACTGCAGTGAAATACTACAACTAACATGTAATTAAACATAAATGATAGCGTATCAGTGCTAAATGATGGCGGTTGTCTTTAGTGGATATTGTAGCACACGTAGAGTGCTACTCGCTAGAAAGGCAAGATCTTCATTTGCTGCTCTGTCTCGACATTCTCCTTAAATTAATGATTCGTCATTGTAGACTCCTAGTCATCCTACCTTCACCTTGAAAGATGGCTGTCTGCCGTCTTCCGTAGGTTTTTAACTTTGTAATTTATCTAGCTTTTTGCTAACCTTTGTGAGACTAGCTGGCAGTGTAAAAACTCTGTTTAATTTCTTTCTAGCTTTGTGGGACGCGACTAATATGAGGGAATATTTTTTATTCTGTGTAGTGTATGTGAAATATTCCTTTCCGTTTCCTTCTTCTGTGAATAATATGTACTTCACGTGGTGTGTTCTCAGAACAAAGCCTTCAGCTTCCCCTGTGTTTCTATGCCCATCAGGGCGGAAATTATGCATGTATCTTTCTGATTTTCATTAGTACATCGCGATCTGCTCTCCATCTATTTTAAATTATTGCATTCGGACTCCTTCAGTAAATTCTCTTCTAGCCTAGTACGACCCCCTTCATTAGCTTGCTTATGAAATACTACGTATTTCTAGGGGCTGCATGCCGCATTTCTTAGTATCCATGTGAAACCTTCCAATCGCGTCTAACTGTATTTCTTTAGCTTCCTTATGATATCCTACGGATTTCTAAGGGTTGCATGCCATAGTTAATTTTCTTTATTTTTCGGAATTGAATTTTTGTATTTTTACTGGTTTTCGGAACCACGTGGTTCCGAACTCCGACTTCAAGAGTTTATAGCTAGTCACTTGAGTTCTCGCCACTGCTCACATACCAATGCCTTACTATTGTGTATTCTTGCTTCGTAATCTACGACTCCGTTGATTTTTGTTGAAATGAATACGATCTTTAAGCACTTCGCCTTGACTGTGGTGCGAATATGTAATGTATCAGACACGTGCCGTGTGTCTCAGTACGTTTGCATGCTCACGGTTTGATTTAAATGCAAATTAATCTCGCTATTATCGCGTACCATCTCAAGTAAAGACAGAGCAGAGACACCTACGAAGTTTTTTTTCCTTGTGTGGTACATCCTGGTTCGCTGAATTTCGCCTACGATGGCGGCGCCTGCTTCTGCTTCGTATCAGCACGTTGAGTTGGGTGAGTTTCGCTTTGCTTTGCGCGTGTGAGTGGCTGAGTGCTTGTTGATTGTAAATCCCTTCCACGACGATGTTCAGTTCAGATTACCTCAAGTTTAGTTGAAATTGGATGCATTTTTATTGTTTAACAAAATTGGTTCCCACATTTTCTCATGTTTGAAGTGAATAAATAATTTATTGTCAGTGAATTTATTCTATTTGTGAATATTAGTTAATGAATACTTTCCCTTTTATTTAATGTTGTTTTCCACCAATGGTGGAAACAAATTCAGAGGCAAATTATCTTATTTTAATTCCGTTGCACCATAATGTGCTCTCAGCCACCTCCATGAAATGGATTAGTTCGTCGTGGCTTGTACAATAATGATTATGTGTAATTCTCGTGATCTACGACGTGTGTCGGTCACCGTCTCTTTGTCTTCCTGCTGCTAAAGTAAATATTGAGTCAGTTCTAAATTTTGGGCCTGGGAACAAGATTCTGTTGCAGGAAGTAGTCCGTAGCTCACACGAATCCTTTAACAGGTTTTTACGGCCAGCATTGTGCGTTTAAAGTAAGCTTTTAACTGGCTCCTTTCAGCTAGAATTAATTTTACAAACAACGGTGGTCTTACAACCTACTCTAGAACTGCTACCAGTATGTAACTGGACATTCCAAAAGCTCTGTATTTTTATTATTATTAATACCTATTTCTTCAGCAAAGAATTTTTTCCTATCCCATAACAGTCACTTAGATATCTTAAAATATACTGTCTGATGGAAAGCTTCCGAACGTCTGTATGTAATTTAGGAGAGCCGTGAACCCATCAGATGAGCTCCACTATGAACGTGGCCTAGTTCGTGATTGCCACGCGACTAACAAATCCAACTTCAACCCTTCTAAAGGTCAGAAAAATGCGTAACTTTTAAAGGTACGAGTTCTCGTGGGTTGAGTTTTTGTAAAAGTAAATAAAGACAGAATTTTCAATCAGTTTTTTTATTTCAGTAACTAGTAACATCACTTTAGGACCCGAACTGATCCTCACTAGTTATACTGAGATTGTAAAGTGAAAATGGGTCAATTTACCATTATGAAGCGTTAGCAGAGATTAGCTAATAAATTAACATGTCGTAACACAAAAATTCAAATTCAAATACTGATGTTACAATTTTGAATTTTTGTGTTACGACATATTAATCTATTAGCTAATCTCTGCTAACGCTTGATAATGGTAAATTGACCGAAACCGGTAGAATTGAGAAAAAATAAGCAGCTATGGTCAATATGTCGTTTTGCAAAGAGCTGAAAGTGTTGAGCGGGACAGAGGATTGCTGGGCATGGAACGGTTTCCCCACGTACGCCGCGGTAGTATTACTGCATTTAAGAAGTCACGGCATGTGGACGGGCGAACACGTCTGACAAACCGAGTGCTGCGTACAGCAGAGGTACAGGCACGAGACGTGTGGAAGAGCGCTCTTTTTGAAAGCAGAATCTTTGAGACAATGCCGATAACAGCTTGAGCAGCTCTACCATATACGTCTTGATTTCGATATTTTGATTTCTCTCATTCTCCAACAAGTATTCTCATTATCACTTGTACATTTAGTGTGTGACACAGTACGATATGTTGATGTCTCAATTCTTTACTTGAGGTTTACAAGGCGTTTACTTAGAGCGAGGCACCATGGAGCTACCATAGTAGTGAAAACGTCATACTCGTTGCCCTTTAATATGGTGTCTGATCACCTAGGACCGCCAGTACAGTTGCACACTTGGTGGCATAGAGGGTATGAGGTTATGAATCAGCTCTTGAGGGATATTTCGCCATTCTTCCATGAGTGCAATATCCAACTCTGCAGCCGTTGTGGGAAGTACTGGTCTGGCTGCAATGCGTTTGCTAAGTGCATCCCAGACATAATCAACCGGTTTAAGCCCACCAGGAGGAGCCGCACACTTTGTGGCTCTAAAGTATGCCATTATGCGGCTCTGAATGCTGTCAAGAAGCCTGTGGATCCTTTCCTGAGACAATTTTGTCCACAGTTGTTGTAAATGATCCTGCGAGCTCGTAGTGGAATGACGCCTCTACCACTATCATTCTGTACTGATATTTGTTGCCACAGAAGGGGCTCATCGTGATGTAGACTGTCCACATCGCATGTACGGCCTGCGGGGCGTGTACTATCTTGTTGGAACGCTGTCCCAGCGTGCGGTGTTGTCTGTGGCACGACGAGCAGCTGTACAATGTCTCATGAATGTCTGCCACTGAACGGCTAGAGGTGGTCTGAACGCATAACCTAATACTCCCCTAACCTAATACAATGCCAGGTGTTATTCCTGTCTGTGTCTCCACATTACTGACAGGATGTGCCATATGTCCTCGACGCCGCGAAACAGGAACACAATGGTCATCACAGGTTATATAGAAGCTGGAATCATCATATGTGACGCCATTCGTCTTCTGTCTTTGCCTCCCGGGCTCGGCACCACCCAAGATTCCAGCGTTGGTGTTCTCTATCTGCATAAATACTCTGCAACTCACGTTGAAGCGCATGCCCATTACTAATACATTTCAAAATCGAGTTCCAGATATACGCCTTGCAAGAATGACATTGTCAACAAGGAATATAATTTTGAGTTGTTGGTTGCAACCGATATTTGGTCTTACGAAATGATCAGCATATTTTTTGTCTAATTAATGATATATATTAACGACCTATTGTCATAAAACCAAGTCAAAATGTTCATAGGAGCATTGCACCTAGTATAGAACTTTTGAAATGATAAATATCCCGGTGATTATGAGTCAATAACTGCAAGTGCTTTTTTTAATTTTTTATTTTATTTATGTTTTTAAATGAAATAACACTCCGATAGAGTGATCCTAAATCAGCCGTTTCATCGATATGTATTATGACGGATGTTAAAACACGGAGAATGGCCAGTAGTTTAACAGCACCCACCTGGTCTGCTGACGTTGTACATCAACACTGATCAGTAGCTTCTGCAGTGCTGGCTACTTTGCGTCTTGCAACGTCCATGTTAACACATATCGATGAAAACAATATCGCACGAGATTTATTTTGGTCTCCTTTATCGAAAGTGCATGTAAACCTCTGAATTAAGGAAGCAGTAAAAATTTGACTAGCGATTAACGTTATAATAATATTTATATATAAAGAACAGTTTACAGTGCAATAATTTATTTTATTCAGCTAGTTTTGGTCTTCTTTTACACCATCTTCAAAAATTTTAACTCCATCGATGTTGTGGAGCTGGCAGATAACTGGGAGCCTTCCAGTGCATCACTGATAGTTGAATAAAATAAATTAATGCACTCTAGACTGTTCTTTATACATAAATTTAAATAAGAGTGCTGTTGTCCAAAAAAAGTGAAACGAAAATCTTTCCAAAAATATGTGTTATAATAATAGACATGGCAGTTTTTGCTTAAATTTTACGTGGAATCCTACTCTCTCTCATTAAAAAAGGTGGAAAAGAAAAGAAAGGAATAGGTACAAATATAGTGTCGCCTCATCAGCTGACAACTGATATTTACCAACGATAAATTTGTCGTTTGTCGTCTTTTGTTGTATGACACTGCTGTTGCTTACCTGTTCTATGTTTGTTATCTTACCCGTTATCATTGAAAATCGATGTATTAATTGTTTATGCGTAGTGCTTCCTCTCTGCCACTGCCTTGAAAATGATAGGGAAGTCGTCAAACCTTTCACTTGTCTGCAAACCCGAATCATTCGCGACTGTTCTCCTGCTATATGTGTAACACAGTTTCTTTAAATGTATCATATCCTATCATATTTGGCGTTTTTAAGATAAATAATGGTGCCATACCTTAACCACCAAAAATCTCGACCTTCGTGACTGATCGTTCACACTTCACATAATTTTACTAACGTTCTGCAGGCACTAGTCAGGTTAAAATACTTCCATCAGATATTGTAATGCGATCGACCACCGCAAATTATTGGTTTCTCCTTATCCACTGTCATCATTATTGCTGTTCACGCCATCTAAAGTGTCACTTACCGTTGACAAAGAATGCCGCTTATGAGAAGCTGATAGATCAGTATTCCTCATTCTTTTAAATTCTCTACGCGCGGATGTTGTGGTAACTGGGCCGGTGGTCACGCTTGGAACGCACGTTAGTTTCCTCCCCCTGATTTCATGCTGTTGTATACAACCAGTCTTCGCAATGTTCGATTGCCTCTTACCATTTCCAGGTGAAGCCTACTTGGGCCTGGTTTAGCTGTCATTGATCCTTCGCATGACATCACCATCAGTCCACCCGCGATCCAGGCATCTATAGCAGCGAGAAATGTGTGGTGTCGCACAAGTACAAAGTGCGCGCCACCTACTTTCGCCGCGCGCCGCCATGCACTAACGCCGCGGCGTTCTCACGACAGCCACGAGCGCCCTCTGCTGCAACCCCGCTCGTGGCCACCACGGAAAGACATCTGGACTTGGGACTGAGATAGCAACCAGTTAGGACCTTCGTAATCAGATAGGCACCAGTGAAGACTTTGCTATCGTACAGGCACTAGGCAGGCCTCTAACAACTATGTATCAACATTCTGCAGTACTATGTAAAAGTTAAGTATTGTTACATTCTGTGCAATATATATCTCTTTCTAATTTACTCTAGTGTTTATAGTTTCTGGCTGCTCCCCTCCGTACCTGCACCAGCGTGCTATTTTTGTTCCTGTGTCGGGCTCATTCCACTCGGCCACCGACACCTACGACGAGGCTGGGACACAAAAACGGCGACGAAGTTGGGACACAAAAGTGGCGACGAGGAGTGATAGAACCTTGGACCAGCACGCTTGCAGCAGCCAGACAGCAGCAGTCGGAGCACGCAGAAATTGCTCCCGCCCACCCACCCTTATTATAAGATTTTTGGGGGAATATATTCAGTTACGTGTTTTGTGGACTTTTTGTTGTTGCAGAGTGTCCTCTTTCATACTGCATTTGTGTTTTGTTATACTTTACTTGTATGCGCGGCGCCTAATCGGTCAGCATGGCCACTACCTCGAACCCAAACTTAATGGAAATTATTCAGTTACAGACGGCGCAAATCACTCAACTACTGCAGGCCGTGTCGCAGTTGACGGCACAGGCTGCTCACCAACAACAACAGCCGTCACATCAGCAGCCCACACCTGCCGCCGCACCGCTTCCTACATTTCGCCAGTACAACGAACGTGAGGAAGAATGGAGCGACTATTTCGCACAGTTTCAAGAACTCGTCGCGGCTCATCAAGTTACAGGTCAGAGAGTGAAGAACCTTTTCTTATCGATTGTGGGCCCCCAGACCTTCGTACTATTGCAAAAACTTTTCCCTCTCGCATCTCCTCGTGATGTAGACTTTGAACAAATTGTAGATGCACTGAATGCTCATTATGAGAGAAAAGTTCTTGTAGCCATGGCACGATACCGATTTTTCAGACTTAAAATATTACCGCAGCAGTCACACCAAGAGTGGATTACGGAATTGAAGGGCTTAACCCGCCAATGTAAATTTACTTGCTCTTGTGGACTTTCGTATAGTGACGTGATGTTAAGAGATGCGATTACGCAGAACATTCAGGACCCCAGAATTAGAGCAGCAATTCTGAAACAGTCTGACCCTTCATTAGACAGTGTACTGCAGCTTATTGAAGCACATGACACTTTTGACTTAGCAGATGTAGAAATGCAAAGCCACAGTGTAAATTCAGTGCGCCGTAACGGACGCTTTCCTAGCCGTAGTTCTCAGTGTAGCACTAGTGATTCTTACAATAGTACAGGCCGTGCTGAACAGACAGTGAACAGTAGCCAGTGTAAAAGTGCGACACAAAGGTCGCCCCGTCGTGTTAGAATTAGTGATTTGAATAACGGGCGCCAACGCTCATTTCAGAAAAATGTACGTAAATCTTGCCCCCAGTGTGTGTCTCGCCACAAGCGTGCTCATTGCCCTAGTCGCAACGCAACCTGTTATCAATGTGGCAAATCAGGACATGTACAGTCTGTGTGTATGCAAATTAAAGACTCAAAGAACGGTACCGTTAGAAACAGTGCTTCGCGAGAACAGTTCATTCTGTAAATGTTATACGGGCTGTGAACTTGGACAGTGCTTTCCTTGGATCTCAATTGCAAGAAAGTAGTTCTGTGCCTATGGCAAAACTATATAGTGCACCACGTAGCAAGCGCCGACGAGCGCGTAATTCTGTGCAACGGAAAAGGGTTCGGGACAAGCAAAGTGATTATGTACAGTGCAATCCTGTAGTGAACCGAGTGCCTTCTACAACTTCTCCTTGTGATAGTGCCCAGTACTGTGTAGATAGAGACAGTAGACTTGTTGTAGCTACTCAAAAGTTTAGTGCAGTAGTTAGTAAATCTGTAGTAGCTTCGCAAGCTTGCGAGGACGCCGATCCGGCGGTAGTGCCATCTAGTGGCAGTGTTGTTAATCCGCCGCGTGCCGAGTCTGAGCCGCTTCCTTCACTACGCGGCCCGCGCAAGTGCAGCAAACAAACCGTAGCAAACGTTGCCCACATTCGCGCACCTGTCGTGCGCCAGAAGCACAAACTTTTTGTAAATCTCTCCATAGAAAATAAGACGGTGCAATTTCAGCTTGATACTGGTTCCGCTGTCACAATAATAAATAAAGATACTTATGAACTTCTGGGTTCGCCAAAACTGTCGCCGTCACAGCAAGTGTTAACAGCTTATACAGGTCAAAATATTCCCGTGCTAGGAACGTGTAGCCTGCCTGCCTCTTTTCAAAGTGTTACAAAAACAGTTGCTTTTGTAGTTCTTCAGGCCAAATCGACACAGAACATTTTTGGACTAGATGCTTTTGACTTGTTTGGTTTATCAATTCAAAGAGATGTGCTTCAAATTTCGTCAATAGTGCCTCAGGATAAAATCAATGCATTGTGTGACAAATATAGTGACTTGTTTTCGCCGGAACTAGGTTGTACAAAAGACTTCGTGGCACATGTAACTTTAAAAGAATCTGCAGTTCCAAAATTTCGTAAAGCTAGACCAGTGCCTATCGCCTTGCGTGATACAGTTGCCGAAGAACTTAAACGTTGGCAAGATAGTGGGGTGATTTCTCCTGTTTCTGCGAGTCAGTGGGCCTCGCCTATAGTAATTATACCCAAGCCGTCAGGAAAACTTCGTCTCTGTGCGGACTTCAAATCAACTGTCAACAGTCAAACAATTGTAGACACTTACCCCCTGCCCAGACCTGACGAACTGATGGACAAATTAGGACAGTCTCGCTTCTTTTCCAAGATTGATTTAGCAGAGGCATACTTACAAATTCCGCTTGATGACGAGTCAAAAACATTTTTCGTCATTAATACTCACATGGGCCTTTTTCAATTTCAACGCCTACCCTTTGGCAGTTCTTCCGCTCCCGCTATTTTTCAGCGTTTTTTGGAACAGCTGACAGTTTCTGTACCGTGTTGTTCGAACTATTTAGATGATATTGTGGTATCCGGACGTACAGTTGAAGAACATTTAGCAAACCTGGAGTGCCTTTTCAAAGTTTTGACTGCAGCAGGTCTACGTTGCAATAAAGCAAAGTGTTCGTTTTTTCAGACTAAAATAGAGTACCTAGGCCATGTGATTAATGCCCAAGGAATCCATCCCTTACAGTCACATCTTCGAGCAATCAAAGACTTGCCTCCTCCTAAGAATGTGCATGAATTGCAAGCAGTGATGGGAAAGCTTAACTATTATTTCAGATTTATTCCCAATGCCTCTCAGATTGCAGCTCCACTGCATCACTTACGTAGGAAGAATGTTCCTTTTGTATGGTCTAAAGATTGTCAGGTTGCCTTTGACAAACTAAAGTCTGCACTACTCAGTGATGCGTGTTTGATTCCCTTTGACCCACAGAAGCCTGTAGTGTTAGCAGTTGACGCCTCGTCGTACGGTCTGGGTGCAGTTCTATCGCATCGTATTGGATGTCACGATCGACCTATTGCCTTTGCGTCCAAGCTTCTGACGCCAACGCAACAGAATTACAGTCAGATAGAAAAGGAGGCCTTATCAATCATTTACGGCGTCACAAAGTTTCATCATTATCTCTATGGCAGAAAATTCTATTTGTTGACTGACCACAAGCCTCTCACGTCGTTGTTCTCACCCACAAAGCCAATTCCGCCACGAACGGCACAAAAGCTTCAGAGATGGTCCTTGATATTGTCAAATTATCAGTATAAGATTTTGTACCGACCTACCACTAAACATGCCAACGCGGACACACTTTCCCGACTTCCGGTTGGCCAGGATGTGTCATTTGATTCTTCGGAAATGGCATGTTGTCAGATAGACTCCAGAGATGCTTCCGCTGTCGCAGATTTCCCTTTGAACTCTCGTCGGGTTGCACAGGAAACAGCTGCGGATGCAGACCTAAGTGTGGTAGCACGTTTTGTTCGCTCAGGGTGGCCTGCCAGAGCCAAAGACATTGATCGGCCTCTGGTTCGACGTTATTTTGCACAACGTCATGCATTATCTTTAAGTCAGGGTGTACTGTTGTTGCATACCGACAACGACCGAGCAAGAGTGATTGTTCCTCGTTCCCTGCAACGAGAAGTGTTACGCCTCCTGCATCAAGGACATTGGGGTATTGTTAGGACAAAGCAATTGGCCAGACGTCATTGTACCTGGGTTGGTATGGACGCTCAGAAAGAGGACATGACGTCACAGTGTACTGTTTGTGCGGAGCATCAGGCGGCTCCTCCGCAACGTTTCTCAGACTGGCCACGCCCCAAGGGACCATGGCAACGCTTACACATTGACTTTGCCGGACCTTTCTGGAATACGCGCTGGTTAATTGTTGTAGACGCTTTCAGCAAGTTTCCTTTTGTGATTGCCATGAACTCAACGACAGCTTCTAGTACAATCAGTGCCTTAACATCAGTGTTTTGCATCGAAGGCTTGCCTGAAACTATGGTCAGTGACAATGGACCTCAGTTTGTTAGTGCGGAATTTCAACAGTTTTGTCGTGTGAATGGCATTCAGCATATCACCACCGCACCTTTTCACCCTCAGTCCAATGGTGAAGCAGAACGTTTCGTTCGAACATTCAAGTCTCACATGGAGAAGATGAAAGGTCAGCACTCCAGGCAGCAAGCTCTTCAAATTTTCCTGTCTACGTATCGGTGCATGCCACGTGACGGCCCGTCTCCTGCCGAGCTGCTACACGGCCGCCGTCACCGCACTCTCCTTCACCTGCTGCAGCCTCCCACGCACCGAGTCGGTTCGTATGGCGCTACGCGTTTTCAGGTTTCCACGCCGGTACTGAACAGGGTGTTTGCTGGAAACAAGAAGAAACTATGGATGCCTGGCATCATTCAGCGCGTGCTCGGTCGCAATATGTATGTTGTACGTTCTTCCACAGGGTCGGAGCTGCGGCGCCACGCCAACCAATTGCGCTTGCACAGGCCGCGCGATCCTGTCTCCGGTTTCTTGATTCCAGACCCAGTTCACCGCCAGGGAGCACAAACACATCGTTCGTCAACGGGTCCAGCGTCCCCGGACTACGAGATCGTCCCGATGGAGATCGACGCGACGCCGCCGCTGTCGCCGCCGCAGTTGACAGCGTCACCGAGAGGGACTCCGGGACCGTGCGTGCCGCCGCCGCCTGGGCCACGCACCTCAGAAGAAGATTACCTGCTCCCTCTGGGCGGGGGCGGGCGCCCTTCCGCTGGTTTTCGCGGGTTTTCCAGCGGATCGCAAGGTGTATACCGGGGCGCGAACGGCGTCTCGATCCCAGCCTCAGCTACGACGCCCGTCCCACCAGTAAAGCCCCCGCCCAGGCCCTCCTCCCAGTGCCGTCGCCGTGGCCCTCAGCCCTACGCCACGACGGCGCGGCGGTTTGGGGGGGAGGGGTGTGGTGTCGCACAAGTACAAAGTGCGCGCCACCTACTTTCGCCGCGCGCCGCCATGCACTAACGCCGCGGCGTTCTCACGACAGCCACGAGCGCCCTCTGCTGCAACCCCGCTCGTGGCCACCACGGAAAGACATCTGGACTTGGGACTGAGATAGCAACCAGTTAGGACCTTCGTAATCAGATAGGCACCAGTGAAGACTTTGCTATCGTACAGGCACTAGGCAGGCCTCTAACAACTATGTATCAACATTCTGCAGTACTATGTAAAAGTTAAGTATTGTTACATTCTGTGCAATATATATCTCTTTCTAATTTACTCTAGTGTTTATAGTTTCTGGCTGCTCCCCTCCGTACCTGCACCAGCGTGCTATTTTTGTTCCTGTGTCGGGCTCATTCCACTCGGCCACCGACACCTACGACGAGGCTGGGACACAAAAACGGCGACGAAGTTGGGACACAAAAAAATGTCCCTGACGGATCTGTGTGCCGGTAACATCTAATAATGGGACTATTTTCGACTCCAGTGAGCTCAACCCACCGAGCCATTCTGCGTTCGCGGCCAACAGAATTTACTCCACCTCTTGTCAGTTAGAGCTTACTTCACGTCTACATGGGTATGTCCGGACACTTGATCAAATAGTGCTTTACTCTTTAAGCTGTTTAATAATGTAGTTTGTTGTGTACGGGTTTTCTACTGATATGCAACTGAATAAAAGTTTCTATACGATTCCATGATCTATGCTAAAAGCGATAATGATGCAATAGAGCCGTATTTATGAAATGATCAATTTTTATCTCGTGGAAGGTACAGTATACAAGTAACTATTGCCACAAAGCCAGTTCAGAACAAATAACATATTTTACAGTTGTTAACTGCCTGTATCCAATAATATATAATGTTTTCTGTCAGTGTCATCTGTTATTATGCTCCGTTGTCACGTCCTATGAGATGAAGAGTTCGCCAACGGAGTGCATCCATAAAAACATTCCAGAGATTCACGGCCACTTCCCACCTCAAAAGTAGCAACCCCTATGTCTTTTGTAATATTAATATTAATTATCAATTTTATTAAACGTTTCTTTTTTGCTGTTGACAAAGAGTGGGCAGTTTAGCAGGGTCGGTAAAAGAAAATTCCTGGCAGGAGACAGCGCTGTTGCCAGCTTTCAACTAGTTGCATATAAAACAATGCTACTTTTTAGAGCTGCGACAACTATGAGGCGTTGCTGTAGATACGTACTAGCATTACGTGATTGGTTGAGGTTGTCAGCCACACTGAAGTTGTCAAAGTCTTTTTTTTTTTCGTTTAGTGTCTACTATAGTTGTGCTAGCGCAGTACATAATATAGTAAAATGAGATCTTAAAACAGAAACATTCGGCTTTCAGACAGGTTGTTAACATTCGAGTGGAGTGAAAAGCACGCATGTATTGAATGTACATGTCAGGATTTGTACGTACAAAACAGCATTTGTGGGAAGTGTTACTCTTCTGTCTTCGTCTTGAGAAATCTGCTGCAATAAGTTACCGTCTGCTAATGGAAGTGAATGTAGAAGATACTCTGCCCTCAGAGATTCATAGACAACGGTTTTGAGGTGAGTGACTAAACGCTTGGTCGTTGGAGTGGTGAAATATTAGCAGCTGCGTTAATTTCCAAGAACCCTGGAGAATCGAAGCGGGAGCGATGTACATCTTTCTCACTGCGAACGATACACGTCCAACGAGTGACTGTGCGGCATGGAAAATGTGAATGTTTTCCACGAACTACGAACGCTCTTCAAATCCTATTTGCCTACATTCAGAATCGAAGTTGAAGAATTTGTACTATCGGTCTGTCTCTTACCTTATTCATCAGTGACAACCAAGGATATCTCAACGGTGAACAATCTTGGAAATTTATTAATGCCACTGAAGATTACTAGACGTCGACATTCCAGTGCCATCACTCCTGTCGCGTAACACGGATATCTCTGTTATCTTAATGAACACTGGACATAATGAAGCACTCCTACACACACTCCCGTAACTACTAACAAAGAAATTTGACATCCCCTTTTTCACGAGAAAAACAATATCCAATAGAGATTGGTGTATTACCTTGTCACTACGCAAACCCATATCCAAAATCGGTACACAACAGCCACTCATTTGATATGCAGGCCTCTCGGTCGCAGTGATAGCGACACGTATCCCAAGGGTTCTTGAAAGTTACCGCAACTGCATCCCGGTATAACGGTGAATGATTAATAATGCGAAATAAAATTACTGAACATGATGATGTTCATTATAATCAAATGTTCAAATGTTTGTTAAGCTTAAGGGACTTAACTGCGGGGTCATCAGTCCCTAAACTTTCAGACTACTTATGAACTACCTTATACTAATGACGACACAAACATCTATGCCCAAGGGTGGATTCAAACCTCCGACCATAGCGGCCGTGCAGACTGTGACTGGCGCGCAGCAGACCGCTCGGCCACTGCGGCCGGCTCACTATCATCATTTGATTATCCCTCGTAGAGTACAGTCTGGATAATAGTACACCTTATAAACTTCATCCACGACCCTCTTTTCAATGCTAAAATTGATGCTTCCCCTAATGTTGAGCTTGTGCCTTCAAAATCATTCTTGACCGAAACCAACTGCTTTCTCTCTCTCGAATCTTCCTACCCTCTACTGCCGAGCCCATGAGTCTTTCAGGAAATCTTGCTTCTCCCATGCTTGTACTATGACCTCACCATCTAAGCCTGTTTGCTCTTACTGCTTCATCTATGGTGTTCCTTTCTAGTTTTACTTTGATTTCCTCATTATAGAATACATCGTTTCCACCTATTAGTACCTGTAGTCATCCTTACTACTGTCATATCTGTAACTTCAACAATATTAGTGAGGTAACCTGTATCCAACCAGCATTCGCTCCCATAGAAAAATGTTGGTCGAAAGATTGAACGGTGTACTGATAACTTAGTCTTGGTGCTGACTTCCTTCCTGCAGAAGGGAGTATGTCATATCAGAAACCTCAGTGCACTAGCTTTGCTGCATCTTAATTCCAGTTCTTCCACTATCCCGCGAGAAAATACATTGTAAGTGCTTGAAACTCTCCATCTGTTCTAACTTCGTTCCTCCTATTTCGCAATCCACCTGTTTAAATATCTATCCTACAGTCATTTCTTTGGAGGTGCTGGTCTTTTTAACATAATCCTTACATCTTTGATCCAGCTCTGAAATATTAGACTGCAACTTTTCAATCGAATCTGCCATCGCCATCAAGTCATCTTTTATAATCTCACCTTGTCAGACTATCGTTACCAACATTTGATCCATAAATAATATGGACAACAGTGGTGACAGGTTACGGCCTTATCTTACCTCTGAAAATACCCTGAACGGCGAACTCAGTTTACCGCCAACTCTAATTGCTGCGTGACGATCTACGTAAAGATCCTTAATTGACTGTAGAAGTTTACCTCCTATTCCATATCATAAATCTGATTAATCAATAAATCATATTTGGTATGATCAGTGTACACAAAAGACGAACGCCTACGATATATCGTGAGTGTTAAACTGAAGTTTACGCGTCGTTGGCCGTTACTTGACGTGTATATGTCTGCAACGGCGCGATGAATCACGCGATGTGAAGGCAACCAATTAGGAATGGCATTCAGACAGCCAATAAGAATGCGTTTTTACGTTTTTCGTGTTGCAAACAATTTGGTGTTTTGTACATAATTAATTTTTACGAGTGATATATTGCGAAATCGTGACTCATTTGCAGAAAATAATTGTGATGTTTCGACGAGCTACAATGCAGCATTTTTTGAAAGAAGAGTTTCGTGTCGAATGCAAGGCTCCTTAACGGTGTATTTATACAGCAAAGTACAGAGAGGGCGAATGGCCAACATTTTGAAATGCATACTTTATATAGAAATTAAAAAAAATAATGATTGCATTTTTATCGGGGAAGAAATCATTGGAGAAGATAATTATAAAAACAGGAGTAAGTTATATCGAGATCCAATTACTACATGACAATGTGCATGGGGTTAACAGTTTTCTTTATTCCGTAGCTTTGTGTTGAAGCGGTCTTTAATTGATAACCTCTAAAAGAGATTCCTGAATGAATGCGCTCCATTATCTTCTCAGAAAAAAAAATCAAACCTGTTACTTCAGTGTAGTGAATGGCTCTCGAAATACATTTTCAAGTCACGATCTCGTAGCAATTTTTCATTATATTAGTCATAAAAATTTTGCTACCTTCACCTGCCGGCATTCATGCACCGCTACCAGCATCTACAGATGAAGCAGCGGCTGGCGACATGTAAACTGCAATTTAATCTACTCAGAGACAAGGCAAAGTCATTCTACGTCTTATCCTTGCCTAACCGTATGTTGCAAAGCCAGTGAAGGAATCCTTGAAGGGACTTTAATTGGGTGTCTTCCCACATCCACAACATTCATGAACATTGCCCGTTCCGATTACAATTATTTTCGGACAATGCAGCGTGGCCTTTCTGAACAATACTTCTCATCTTTTAACGACCTCTCAAACAGACTCCAGGAGTTGTATGTCTCAAAAGAACCCTCTTTTATTGTTTGTTATGTGAAGCGTAGAGAAACGTTATAGTTCCGAAAGAACAGAACTTTTCATAAATTATGTTGTGTCATTGTTCTAAAACAAGAATGTTTTCTCTGCCCAAGAAACCAATATATAATTCATGTATCCAGTGATTAACACGTGTCAACTCCGATTTCATCCATTTGCTTTGGCTCATAACGTCCTATTTGTCTGCATGGTTACATGTTGCGAAATATATTGACATCATAGTAAATATTATTTGCGTTTATCATCTGAACAAAGTGAACAAGATATGTGATTAGTTATAAATATGTCGTTATATATCAGAATGTTTTAAATTGTGTGGTTGATTTGTTATAAATATGTCGTTATATATAAGAATGTTATAAATCGTGTGGTTTTAGGTATTTTCATTCAATTTTAGTGGGTCTGTTTTAGTTTACAGGGTGCCCAGAAAAGGGCTCCCAGATTTCAGAATTAAATATCTCGAAAACAAAGATCGATAGAGGAATGCAGTAAACGGTATGTTTATTGTGAAAGCTGTAAGAAGTTTATACAACAGTTTGAAATAATAGTTACAAAAGCTGCTAACAGATGGCGCTGTACGCTGTACAGCTCATATCAGCATACATAAGTGAAATATTCGTATGAAAACACTCTTTGCAAACAATCACATCACAATGTTTTCAAATTATTCACCATTGGCAAACGAAGAATGAAATTCGCCATCATATTGTCTCAACAGAAATGGTTTCACATGCCACAGATATGGCCGATTCAAGCTCGTCCAGCGTGGCGGGATGCTTCGGGTAGACGACGTCTTTCACTGTGCCGCACAAAAAAAAAAAGTCACAGGGAGACAAATCCGCCAAATATGGAGGCCAATCCATGCCTGCACCAGTAAATTTGGGATATTCCAAAGCAATGACTCGACTGCCGAAGTATTCCTCAAGAAAGCGAAACATTTGTTCGGTCCGTTGTGGTCGGGCTCCATCTTGCATAAACCATTCAGTACCTGGTCGATCCTCTAACGCTTGCTGTGTGGCGACAAATTGTTCCAAAATTGCAACTTAACGTGCACCAGTGACGGTTTCTCGAATAAAAATGGGCCAATAATACCTCTGCTGCATACTGCAGCCGACACAGTAACTTTAGGAGAATACAGGGGTTTCGCTTCACACCAATATGACTTTTCGTAACCCCAAAATCGCCAGTTCTGCTTATTCACGTATCCATTCAGGTGGAAGTGTGCTTCATCTATAAACCAGATGCAGCCAACATCCAATCCTTCACTATCAATCATTATGAGCATCTGATTAGCAAAGGCAACCATTTGTTGCACAGCTCGTACGGGTATGGCCTGGTGCGTTTGAATTTTGAATGGAAACATGTGTAGGCTCTTTCTCAGTATTTTTTGCGAGCTGGAACGCTTCAAACCAGTCTCAGATGCAATTCTACGGACGGATGACATTGAAATTCCAGAAGCTGTGGCGATTTTTTCAGGCGTAACTGCGGTTTGCTTGTGGCCAACATGCCCCACTAGACCATCAGTTACGCTGTCTGTTCGTTGAAATTATACGAAGAGCGTAGGAATGGTTTTCGCATCGGGTCCTTTTGGAACATTAAATCGTGGTTGAAAACTTCGCCTTGTTGCCGTAGGACTCTCTTCTAATCTGTGGTACTCTAGCATCAGAAAAACGCGTTGTTCAATGGAGTACATGGTTTTAATCTCTTCTTTCGGTACGCTAACCTCCTTTCACGTTTCAGTAGTGGAACTGATCTCTCTGGGCTTCGGATCACTATTTATACTAGGTATTACGTATTGCGATTACAGCGCCATCTTGTTAGCAGCTTTTGTAACTATTATTTCAATCTGATGTATAAACTTCTTACAGCTTTCACAATAAAAATACCATTTACTGCATTCCTCTATCAATCTTTGTTTTCGAGATATTTAATTTTGAAATCAGGGAGTCCTTTTCTGGACACCCTGTAAGGAGAATATATTCTAATTGTTTGTAGTTCATTTCCATACTGATTCGGGATTCTGAATTTAATACCTGCAGAAAGATTAACGTTACGTGGTTCTCGTTGGTTGTTCAGTAAGCGTTATGAAGGGAGTAGAATTAGCAATAAGTAATTTTGATGGGAATTGGCAGTAGAGAGCTGGACAGCGAGCGTACAGCAAGAACTCGCTGTGGCGACATTAGGTCACACTGAAAGTAAACAGCCGTATGAGCCAGCAGAGTTAGCAACTAGAGCAGTGCTGAAAGAGCATGTGGGAAATCGCCAAGCAGAACACACGCATTGCAATATTTGCTTCAGACTGAAGCAAGGGACTTGGGACACGGTCAAACGAACCACTGAGCACGCAGGAAAATCGACCGCGGTGCAGTTGACATTAAGCACAACGCGTCACAAGCGGGGCAAGAGTCAGTATAAATAGTGGATGCGAAGTGACATTACTGTACTGCGCTAGTCTGGTCTTGTCCGAGTACGGCCAGGCGATGATATGTGCAGCTTCGACGCCAAGACGATTAACACTGCCGCTTGGTGACAGTGGGTCACCGCCATCAGCACGACTACGCGGAGCGGTCCATGCCTGGTCCAGATGACACCACTGAAGATCCGACGGCAGGTTTTTTTAATTATTATTTTTTAAATCTATCGGACCAAACTACGTGGTCATCAGTCCGTAGCTTACAAACTACTTTAACCTAGGTAAACTAACCTAAGGACAACACACACACCCATGCCCCAGGGAGGACTCGAACCTCCATGGCGAGCAACCGCGCACTCCGCAGCGAGGCGCTTTAGACTGCACAGCTACTCCACCGCGGCAACGGCAGGTCTATCCTGTGCAGGCCTCCACTGAGGTCGCCTGCAATTCGTCCGCACGAGACAGGAATGAGACGCCGAGGAGCTTCCTGTTCGAGACAGCAATAGCGTACCGTTCAGACCGGCCGATGTGCGTGAGTTCTTCCCACCACGAGACGGGAGAGTGTCTTTCAAATGTTCAAATGTTTGTTAAGCTTATGGGACTTAACTACGGGGTTATCAGTCCCTAAACTTACAAACTACTTATGAACTACCTACGAACTAGGACGGCACAATTATCCATGCCCGAGGGGGGATTCGAACCGCCGACCGTAGTAGCCGTGCAGACCGTGACTTGAGCGCCTCAGTCGCCGCGGCCACCGCGGCCGGCAGAGTGTCTTTCGTCAACCTCCTTCCGCCACCAGGCTGACTTCCGTAGGCACCGAGCGCGCAACTACTTAAATCCTTTTTAAACGATGAACGAAAGTGAACAAGATAGACAATAGTCTACTGAAGCGCTCCTAGCCCTGAACTACACACTCATGCAAGATCTTGTGGCAGCGTGTTTAGACGATAAACGTAATCAGACAGTAATATCTGATGTTGAAAGAGAGGTTATGATTGCCGATCTCTTACGTAGGAAGTCATAGTTTAATACTGGAATTGAGGAAACTACGCTAAATATTATTGACGGCCAAAGAAAACTTTGCAATGTATGTTTTTGGTCAACTTAGTATGGTAAAGTGCTGGGAACTGAAACAACATTTCAAAACATTGACATCTATTTTCAAGCGAAAAAAATAAACATATGAACACATCAAACAATATTTATAAGAGCGTAAATACACCTTGTTTACTTTATCTACTACGATATGCCTACTGACATTGTTAATAACGCCATGCATAACTGAATTTTTGTCCTTCATTTGGACTGATTCTTTCATTTAACATGCTATTTAATGAAAATCGCGTCATCAAATTACAACCTTATTCAAATAAACAATTGGCTTCAGTCTTTTTTGTTACAATATTTCAAAACATAATCCATTATTCGGTTTCAGATATACGACCTCGCTTTTAGGTGAACACTCAATTGAGATTAATATTGAAGTCGTCATGAAACACTTGCAATTTACCGATAAACCAAAGTATAATAATAAAATTAACATTAGTAACACAAATTTTCGTGCATACCGTGTAATCGTCGACTGTTGTTGTCTTCAGTCCGCAGACTGGTTTGATGCAGCTCTCCATACTTCCCTGTCCTGTGCAAGTCTCTTTATCTGAGAATACGTTCGGCAACCTACATCCTTTTGAATCTGCTTACTATATTCGTCCCTCGGTCTCCCTCTAAGATTTCCACCCCACACGCTTCCTTCTAATGCTAAGTTGACATTCCTTGATGTCTCAGAATGTGTCCAACCAATCTATCCTTTCTCTTAGTCAGGATATGGCAAAAACTCCTTTTCGCCCCGATTCGGTTAAGCACCTCCTCATTAGTTGCGTGATCTTCCCATATAATTTTGATCATTCGTCTGTAGCACCACATTTCAAAAGCTTCAATCATCTTTTTATCTGAACTTATCGTCCACGTTTCACTCCCATACAATACTACACTCCACATAAATGCTTCAGCACATTTATATTAACATTGGATGTTAACAAGTTTCGCTTCTTTAGAAACGCTTTTCTTCCCATAGCCATTCTGCATTTTATATCTTCTTTATTTCGACCATCAGAAGTTATCTTGCTACCCAAATAACAAAATTCATCTACTACTTTTATTGTCTCATTACCTAATCTAATTCCTTCAGCATCGCATGATTTTGAAAATCGCGTAACGAAAATAGGTTAACTGCCGATGTCAGCAGACGACCGTTCAGTCAAAACAATCTTCTCGAGAAAGCTTAACGTGACGTTGACATGAGGTGACGGATCGGTGACGGACAGTGTGAATGCCGCCATTAGAAAAACATTGTGGAAAATATTCTGATCATAAACTTCGACAAAACGCAAAATATACGTAAATATGAAGGAAAAGGGCGTGAACCCACCCGTTCCTGCCCCTATGAATGTGTCATCTGCTGGTCATCCTGACAACTTTCTAGCTACGGTCTCAACCACCCAATTGGGGCCATAGCAGCGTGTTTCGATTTGCTACTTAATTGTTCCCCACTGAAATGTTATTTGATCCAAAAATTTCCGTTTCTAGTTAATTTCTTTTTAATCTGAGGCATTATGTAGTTGTTTGCTTTTATTTTACATAGGAATAGTGACTGTTACGATTTGTCATTTTAAGTCATATCTTTCTTTCTTTCTTTCTCCCCTTTTCCTGCACATGCAGGTTCGGATTTGTTATTGCAGATTTGGCATGTTAGTATTGACGGGGTGGCCATATGCCCTTCCTACCGCCACCCCTGCCCCCCAGGTGGAAATGTGTACCCCAAATGTCTTTGTATAGTGTTATATGTGTGAAAGTGTAAAGTGTTAGGAAATGTTTGCGAATCGTGTAACTGAGGCGGGACTTGGGGACCAGCCCGGTATTCACCTAGGGGGATGTAGTAAACCGCCTAAAAACCATATCCAGGCTGGCCGGCACTCCGACCCCCCTTCGTTAATCTGCCGGGCGGATTCGAACAGGGGACGGTACGCCTTCCCGTCTCGGAAAGCGGTGAGTTAGACCACACGGCTAACCGAGCGGGTCGTTTTAAGTTTGTATATGAGGTACATTAATTCCACTGTGTTTTCATTAACCATACTTTTGCGCATCGTCAACTGATTGTCTGATGATCACGGAATTGTTTTATTTTCAGTGTAGTATGTTTAGTGCATCCGTTGTAAAACAACCCCCCCCCCTCTCCCCGCAGTTTCTACGTTTGTCCCTTACGTTCATTTCTTAACGTGATAGTAATAGTTTATTTTAATATTTGTGCACCAATGGAATAATCTGTTTTATAATCAAAATATCCACGGGTGTACTGCCGGTCTATAGTTTCAATAGTGTCCGTTGGACAGTATAGACCGGCAGTACACCCGTGGATATTTTGATTATCAAATACGCCGGGAGAAACTGAAGAATCATAATCTGTTTTATTACCGCCATCTTGCAGAAACTAATTCGCATGCAGTGTACGGATCGCAGATAACCATTAACAAGACTGGCAAAGACACAGCTATTGTTGAAGCCTTACTTCCCATCTTACCGATCCAAACGTCGAGAACTTGTTCTACGGCATCTACATGACGTTATGAAGTTAAATGACGTTAAGTATTTGACTTGGTTCAAACGTATTCTGCAGTTGTGCTAATGACGCGTACTAGGTGTATGTTACACACAAACTGTTACGAGACGAACATCAAGTCACTTATGGAGAGTTTTAAAGCAGACGGCAGTTTTTGTAAGGACACTCAAATGAATGAGAAAACTTCTCTCGTTGGTTTCGTTACCTCGTACGTCGAAGCGCAGCAAAAGCCGGCAAAATTAGGAGCACGGTTTATCCCCGTCGGAGTTTCGAGTCGTCCCTCGGGGATGGGTATATGTGTTGTCCTTCTGTCACTTTAAAAAGTTTGTAAGCCTGGGGACTGATAACAATGAAAGTTAAGTCCCATAGATTCACAAACATTTTAACAGCTGTAGCAGCAACCTCTCCAGAGAAACCGCTAACATTGGTTCCGGCCTGTGACGTTTGGCTTCACGAATTCTTTGGTTTCTGTCCTGCAGAGGAGGGAAACGGCGAAAGTTAGGACAGTCAAGTGGTGTCTCTCAGCAGTGAAGAATCCCTAGTCGCCGGCCGCGGTGGCCGAGGGGACTGAGGCGCTCCAGTCACAGTCTGCACGGCCACTACGGTCGGGGGTTCGAATCCCCACTCGGGCATGGATATTTGTGCCGTCCTTAGGATTAGCTAGTTCATAAGTAGTTTGTAAGTTTAGGGATTGATGACCCCGTAGTTAAGTCCCATAAACTATACAAACATTTTGAATCCCTAGTCAAGCGTTGAAAATAATGGTTGGGACAGCCCTTGTAGGCCTTGCGAATTTATGATAGTAATTAATTTGGGAATTAAAAAAAAATACTCGGATTCCGCGAGATGACGCTACTCTGGTTAGGGAAACATCCTGCAACAATAGATTGCCGGTCAAAATTATTTTTTTGTTATCTAATTGCCGAAGTATTTTAATCGGACCGTACCTTGTGAGATATTAGTGGAGTCGTACTTTTGTGTACTGTTTGAATCCATAATCAGAAAGTTAATAACTATTTAAGTAATGCACACTCTCTTTGTCATAAGGACTAGAGAAGGTGGCAGATTTGCGTTCACAATTATTGATATGCTGTCTCTTTTTTCCGGACATGCCCAAAGAAACAGACACCACATTAATAATTCTAAATATGTCCGCAATAAGCAATGACAATTTCAATGCGGACGCATTCAAACGCTCGATACCTTGAGGGAATCCAGCATAGGCTGCAAGCAAGTGGAATCACTGGCCAGGGGGTTGAGACTTTTGGTTGGAAGGGAAGCTTGACTGGATAACCTAAGTGTTTAAAGCGACAGCTGGCCAGAAGCGGGAAATCCGGGTTCGAATTCCGCTCCAGCAGAAATTTTCAACTTCGTCGTTTAATTTATTTCGATCAACCCCCCCCCCCTGCCCCACCCGAAACGGATGAAACCTTTGTGTTAGGCTGAGAAAAATCTCACCTCTACACAGGTGCGACTGCTGCATAACAACACAAGAGCACGTGAACACACTGCTATTTCTGACAAATTGTGCATTTATTTATTATTTTTGTCTGAATGCTGTTAAACGTAACATAGATGCGGTGATCCAAAATATACAGTATTTAAATTTACCGCGCTGGGTTATTTCGCTATTCTACATCTACATGGGATACTCTGCAAATCACATTCAAGTGCCTGGCAGAGGGTTCATCTAACCACCGTTATACTATTGTATCTCCCATTCCATTCTGGAATAGCGGGCGGGAAGAATGAACACCTGAATCTTTCCGTTCGGGCTCTGATTTCTCGTATTTTATTCTGATGATCATTTCTACCTATGTAAGTGTGAGTCAACAATATATTTTCGCATTCGGAGGAGAATGTTTGCGATTGTAGTTTCGTAAGTAGCCCACGCTGGGATTCCGCGAAATTTTGCATCAGGGACAAGAGCACAGTCTGTATGTGCTCCTTTTAGTTATTTTGGAACCAGCAATGATTTTAATATTCTTTATTTTCATATATATTTCGCCCATATATTTTGGCCATACTGTCTTGACTCCAACCAAGTGTGACTGGAACTTCTTAAAGATGGAATCATGAAGGTCGAGTAATTTTAAAAAAAAAAAAAAAATACAGACATCGTAAAGTTTGCTTGTCAAATATATGGTGTATATGGAGTGGCAGGACATTTCGTTAGAAAAACAGACGTAGTGAGCGATAATACTTTGGTAATCGAGAATGAATCTTTCACTCTGCAGCGGAGTGTGCGCCGATATGAAACTTCAGGGCAGATTAAAATTGTGTTTGGGGTCCGGGATTCGAATCTGGGACCTTTTGCCGTTTGCGGGCAAGCGCTATACGGACTGAGCTATCCCGACATGCTGCACGGTCCGTTCAAATGTTTGTATAGTCTATGGGACTTAACTACGGGTCATCAGTCCCTAAACTTACAAACTACTTACGAACTAGGACGGCACAAATATCCATACCCGAGGGGGGATTCGAACCCCCGACCGTAGTGGCACGGTCCGTCCTCACAACTTAACAACTTACTACTTTCGGAACATCACAGTTCTCCTACGAAACTTGGAGGACTAGCACTCCTGGAAGAAAGTGTATGGTGGACACATGGCTTGCCAAAGGGATGTTTTCAGTACGAAACTTTCACTCTGAAACGGAGTGTGCGCTGATATGAAACTTCCTGGCAGATTAAAATTGTGTGCCGGAACCGGAATTTGAACCTGGGACATTTGCCTTTTGCAGGCACGTCTCCACCATATTTTTTCTTCCAGGAGTGCTAGTCCTACTAGGTTGGCAGGTGAACTTCTGTGAAGTTTGGAAAGTAGGAGGCGAGGTATTGGCAGAAGTAAAGTTGTGAGGACGGACTGTGAAGCGTGCCGGGATAGCTCAGTCGGTAGAGCGATTGCCCGCAACAGGACCCAGGTTCGCATCCCGGTTCCGACACACAGTTTTACCTGCCAGGAAATTTCATACTTCGGTAATGTTAGTATATAGCTTACGAAATAGGGACTATCGAAAGGTTACTCTTTACAGTTTTTCTCTCTTCTCTTAAAGTGTACATAGTTATCTATAAAACAAAATTCTACAAAACAATTGTTCGTTAAGAAAGCTGTGCATATTATTATTATTATTAGTAGTAGTAGTAGTCATGGTAGTGACCACAGTTATGTAAATATAAAAGCAGCTTGAAATGTTTCTTGTCATCGTGGATCTGCAGTCGTGTACTATTTCACGATGTACAGATTGAAATGTTCTGTCCGCTGTTTAAAATATCTTCTTTGAACGGCAAGAACAAACATTTCATATTAAAAGTGTCTCACAGCCGGGTTAAGCACATAACTTTAACGTAGCTGTGAAAAGTTTAGTTAAGAGATCCAGCATCATCTGTGCCTCTGTCATTACAACAACTTCTTCTTGGTGCTCGTTGTTTAATTTAAGATGTCCACAATAAATAAGAATTTAAAGAAGAACTCAGTTTTTCTTGAGAAACTTCTTAAATCAATTTATTCGCCTTATGGACGAATACATTGGACATCAGTCAAACCATGAATGAACAATAATACAATAGTTCCATGGAGATAGATATAAATCAAGAATAACAATTCTTCAATTGTTTTTTTTTTCTGTGTTATTCCTAAATCATGGAGAAACTTCTTCGTATTATGTCCTATGTCATCTGTGATTACTGTGGGCTGCCTTCGCCCCCAGAATCTGCAACAAACATTGATTCTGGAGGTAGTTTCTGGTCCAGCCTAATAACAACTTAATTAATATGTAGATATCTCAAGTCGACGTAAAAGAAGATAGTAGTGTTCAATGTAACACTACAAGCTGTTATTTCACCTGGCTACCTGAATTTAAAATTTTTGAACCCCCAAAATATATTCTCACGAGCTCTACATTATGTAGATGCAGACTGATCGGTAACGATAATGTTGGGCGCTCAATAAATACAGCTTTTGAGAGTCACACTGAGAAGAGATAACTGCAAATACGAACCGATGCATATCACATCTGAGAAAGACAAAAGACCCCCGTCGCATTTGCTGCTAATGGCCGCGATTGCCTTTCGGCTGCAGGTATCGCCCCGATAAACAGTCCGCCGCCGAATTACAGCCCTGGCAGGCAGCTGCTGCTGTGATATTATCGATGGCGAGTGCCGTCGCGACAGCCAGCAATAATTAAAACGGCAGCAGAGGCCGCCGCGCCGGCGCCATTTTCACAGAGGCGCTGCCAGCGCCCCTAGTGGACGCGCCCGGCAACAAGATTACACCGACGCCCTAAGTGGGCCGCGCGGGTTTAATCAGGCGGGCCGCGAACGTTTTAATTATTATTGGCGAATAAATCGGAGCTGTGATTGCTACCGCAGGAGCGAGGAGGAAAGGGAGAGGGGAGGCGCGGTTTTTGCGAGCCTCTGCCATTATCCGGCGCTCATCTGCATCGGTAATGGCGACGCCGAATAATTGCCGGTAATTTGGTGGACAGGCGCGCGACTGCCGGCCGCTGTCCTCCCTGGAGATACAGCGCGCCCTCTAATGGCCGGCCGACTGCCCGATCAAATGAATCGCCAATGTTGGCGCTCACTTCGACAGGGAGAGCGCAAAGTGCTGGAGAGACGAATCTCTGCCGCGTAATGCCCTCGTTTAAGCTGTCAAGCTCAAGAACAATTCTAGAATACATTTGTGAAATAATTTATACTCCACCTGTCTCTCTTTAATCACAGTTATTATCTCGCCGAGTTTCGGCAACATGTGTATTAGACTCTCTCTCTCTCTCTCTCTCTCTCTCTCTCTCTCTCTCTCTCTCTCTCTCTCTCTCTCCCGTCGTTATTGGAATCACATTTTCCGTGATCCCATGGACTAAATCACTCAGATTTTTGCGTTCTCTTCCATCTCCAGAAAACTTTCCACTACTTCTGTGGTACCATCGGTCCATTCCGTACTTTACAGTCCTGATGTTTTCATAATTACTTAGAGGCAGTCGAGCTACTAAATCTACGAGATCTCTGAACGACCGAGACAACAAGGCGTAGTGCAACATGCGCCACAAATTGTAATGTATATACCCTATATATACCCTAATGTATATACCCTATAAAATCCCATTTGTTTGTATAATTGCAGTGTTCGTTACCTACTTTAACTAAACCTATTCTTTCGTGTATAATTAGAAAATTATTCATAAAACATAATACGATAAAAGAGTGTGCAAGGTATTTTACGAAAATTTTAGTGAAATGTTTGATTATGAAGATCGTAATACTAATATTACGTGAATATGCAATTTTAAAACAAATTTCGTCTTTAACAGTTACAGACACTTACTGAATTGTACTAAGCATTATGCCATAATCTGCTTAACTTGATTTTAATCTTTTATTGTAAATTCGGAAATATAAAAATCATAAACAAACCTTTGTACTGCTGTAATCATAAAATACTTATGTGCACATTATTGATTTTGCTTTGTCATGAAAATGCTTTTAATATAATTGTGATGATTTTATATTTAACAATTTCACATAATATTATCTTCTACTAGATTTACACATTTCATAAAACTGTATTTAACTATTTCCTGCTTCTAGAATGTTCCAGAACTATCAGAAAGTATATATAACGCGAATTGGCGCGAACGCAGTCAGTAATAAGGCAGTCATTGTTCCGTGTTTATACAGTGCCAGTCATTTGTTTTAATAAATATCTTTGTACATAAAAATGGACACATTGTTTTAGTCATACAGCTTAGAGCCCGAAGTCCTGATGTTTACATAATTATTTAAAGCCAAGCGAGCTACTAAAACTACGAGATCTCTGTACGACCGAGACAACGAGGTGATGTAGACATAATGTGGCTCTAGTGTAGAGCACAATGCGCCACAATTGTAATGCATATACCCTATATATACCCTATACCCTAATGTATATACCCTATAAAATCCCATTTGTTTGGATAATTGCAGGGTTCGTTACCTATTTTAACTAAACCTTTTCTTTCATGTATAATTTTCCACTCTTTTCTTCATCCTTTGTCACACTCTTCTTCTTGTACCTTTCATCTTCCAGAGCATTGTCTTTTCAAATGAAACGTGTTTTGACGTGCACTGAGCATAGTAGGTCTTTCTGAAACAGACCTTCCAATAAGAATCCAATTTTATTTCTGGTAATAACGAGGCATTTCTTTCCTTCGTTGTCCAGAAGTAAATAAGGAATTCCCCCTACATTTTAATGTAGTGTACGAAATGCAGCTTTTTAAAATAAAATTCCACGCACAGCTCAATTTTGGCCGAAACGCACCGGAAGGAATCCTCAAATGTGTTTTTGTTTAAATACATATTTTTCGAACTCACTGTTTGTCATCTTCGGAGATCTAAAATTGTACATGTTTTAACATCACTATGAATTACCGCTCCACCAGCAGTAATGCACGTGACAATTGATGGTGATCAGAGGTGTAGGATAAGTGCTCTATCTGAGTGTGAGTTAATGTGTGCGTGTTAGGCCGCCTGCTGTATACCAAGATACTTTTTGTTCAGAATTTGTGATCGGTACACATCAGTAACCTTCAGGTAGACTGTCTTTTGTTTATGGCTGTCAGCAACCTCAGAGATGTAACTTTACAACTTATCTTTGGTAACATAGCGACTTATCATGTTACGTATGTCAGCCATAAATAAATGAAGTAAGGAGTCAGAATAATTTTAAATTTCCTGGCGGATTAAAAAAGTGTGCGGGGCCGTGATTCGATTTCTGCTTCTGGCCACACAGTTTTATTCTGCTAGAAAGTTTCATATCAGTGCACACTTCGCTGAAGAGTGAAAATATCACTCTGGAAATATCAACTAGGCTATTGCCAAGCCATGTCTCCACCATATACTTAATTCCAGGAGCAGTTAGTCCTGCAAAGTTCGGAGAAGAACTTCCGTGAAGATTGGAAAGTAGAAGGCGAGATATTGGCAGGAGTAAAGCTCTGAGGCGATTTTCATTGCGGTTACATTTATTTATGGAATTAAAATCATTAGATCTCTCTTTCTAATGCGTAAAATTTTTTTTAGCCCCACCTATAATCTGAGCTAGATCGGAACGATATAGGTATTCGTTTCTCCCACACCCCATTTAAGAGTGGAGCGGCAGAGAAAAAATGTGAAAGTGGTTCTCTGAACCCTCTTGGAAACGCTAAAGAGTGAATTGTAGACTAGTCATTTATGTATAAGTGAGAAGCGTACTTGACTAAGTTCCGTTCTCTTTATAGTAAACAGTAGCCCGGCTTTTCTTCTTCCACCTTCATTAAAAGGATCATTAACTCATCATCACTTTCTGCCAACAAGATGTTATCATCTACATACCTAAAATTATTTATGTTTCCTAGTTATTTTAATTGCTATTTCTTATTCATAAACCTGGCATTCGCTGTAATGAATTCTGCATACAGATTAAGTAAGGAAGATGACAATATAGTGCCTTGTCGTACTCCATTCTGAATCTTGATCTATTTACTTCCTTCACCGTGACTTATTAGAGAAGACTGGTTTGATGAAGCTCTCCACCCTACTCTAGTCTGAGCAAGCCTCTTAATCTACTCATAAAAACGGCAATCTACATACGTTTGAATCTGCTTACTGTATTCATCTCTTGGTCTCCCTCTGCGGTTTTTACCCCAAACACTTCCCTCCAATGCTAAATTCACTTCACGATTCCTTTATGTCAACGAATGTGACCTACCAATCGATTCCTTCTTTTACTCAAGGTATGCCAGAGATTCCTTTTCTTCCCAATTCTGTTTATTACCTCCTCATTAGTTACACTAGCAACAAACCTGATCTTCAGCATTCTTCTGTAACACCACATTTCAAAAGCCTCTATCCTCTTCCTGTCCGGACTTTTTATCGTCCAAGTTTCACTCCCATACAAGGCAACACTCCACACAGATGCCTTCAGAAGGGACTTCCTTACAGGTAAATTAATATTCGATGTTAACAAATTGCATTTTTAAAAACGCTTTTCTTCCCATTTTATATCCTCTCTACTGCGACCATCGTGTGTTTTTTTAGGTACTGCCCAAGTAACAAAACTCACGTACTCCTTTTATTGTTTCGTTACCTACTCCATTTCCTTCAGCACCGCCTGATTTTCTTATGCTGCACTCCATTACCCTTGTTTTGCTCTTGTTAATTTTCGTCTTATACGCACCTTTCGACATACTGTCCATTCCGCTTAACTTATCTTCCAGGTCCTTTGCTGTCTCTGACAGAATTACAATGTCATTGGCAAGACTCATTATTTTTATTTCTTCGCCCCGAACTTTTAATTCCTTCTCCAAATTTCTCCTTGCTTTCCTTTATAGCTTGCTCAATGTGCAAATTAAATAATATCGAAGAAAGGCTACAATTCTGGCCTCCTGCCTTCCCAACCACTGCATCCCTTTCATGCCCTTCAAGTCTTAACAACCGCCGTCTGGTTTTTGTATAAGTTGTAAATAACCTTCTGTTTCTTATATTTTACTCATGATTGCTTCAGAATTTGAAAGAGTGTATTCCAATCAACATCGTAGAAAGTTTTCTCCAAATCTACTAAAGCTAGGAATCATGATTTGCCTTTCCTTAATCTATCTTCCAAGATAAGTCGTAAAGTGAGTATTGCCTCCCGTGTTACTACATTTCTCCTGAATCCAAACTTATCTTCCCAGAGGTCAGATTCTACCAGCTCGTCCATCCTTCTGTAAATAATTCGCGTTAAAATTTCGTAACCATGACTTATCAAACTGATGGTTCTGTAATCTTCACACCTGTCGGGCGCCTGCTTTCTTTGGAATGGGGATTAATATATTTTTCTGATAGTGTGAGGGTATTTCGCGTGTCTCATACGTCTTACACACCAGGTGAAATAGTTTTGTCATAGCTGGCTCTCCCAGAGACTTCAGTAGTTCGGAGGGAATGTCGTCCACTCCAGGGACCTTGTTTCGACTTAGGTCTTTCAGTGCTCTGTCAAATTCATCTCTCAGTATACTATCTCCTATTTCATATTCGTCTGTTTCTTCTACCCTTCTTACCATATTGTCTCAAAGTTTATTTCCTTTATAGAACCCCTCTATATATTCTTTCCACCTTTCAGCTTTCGACTGGTTTTTCATCTCAGTTCTTGATACTTATAGAACTGTTTTTCTTGTCTCGAAATGTTTTTTTTTTTAATTTTTTTGTATTTTTATTTTTTTATTTTTCTGTAGGCGGTATCTATTTCTCCTCTATTTATACATTCTTCCGCAGCCTTGTATTTGCGTTCTAGCCACTTCTGCTCAGCCTTTTTGCACTTCCTTTCAGTATCATTTCTTAGTCTGTACTCCTTTTTGCCTGTTACATTTACTCCATTTTTATATTTTCTCCTTTAATCGATTAAGTTTAGTATTTCCTGTGAACCCAAGAATTTTTTGTAGGTCTTGCCTTCCTACCTATTTTGTCCTCAGCTGCCTTCACTATTTCATCTCTCAGTGCCACCCAGTCCTTTTCTATAGTTTTATTTCTCCCCTTTTCCGTCAATTGCGGCCTAAAGCTCCATCTGAAATTCTCTAGAACTTCAGGTTCCTTCAATTTATCTAGATCCCATCTCATTTTCTCAGTTTTTTTTTTTTTTTCAGTTTCAGCCAACTATCCATGACCAATAAGATATGATCAGAGTCAATATCTACCCCTGGGCATGTGTTACAGTTTAAAACCTGGTTCCGAAACCTATGTCTTATATTATAAAATTTATCTGGTACCTCCCAGTGTCTCCTCGTCTCTTCAACGTATACAACCATCTTTTGTGATTCTTAAACCAGATGTCCGTTATAACTAAATTATGTACCGTTCAAAATTCTACCAGGTGTCTTCCTGTTTCATTCCTTTTGCCCTGTCCATATTAACCAACTATCTTACCTTCCCCTACTTTCCCAACTACCGAATTCCAGTACCCCATAACAATTACGTTTCCCTCTCCATTATTGCCAGAATACTTTCCTTTACCTCCTTATACATTTCTTCGATCTCCTCATCATGTCAGAGTTAGAAGGAGTATAATCCTGTACTACTGTGCTCAACGTTGGCTTCGTATCTATCTTGACTACGATAATGCGATCACTGCGCTACTCATAGCAGTTTACCCGCATTCCTATTCTCTTATTCATTATCACTCCTACTCCTGTAATACCCCCAAATGATTTTGTATTTGTAATCCAGTATTCACTTGACCAGAAATACTGTTCCACTTTCCACCGAACTTCACTAATCCGCACTATGTCTAACTTCAACCTATCCATTTCTCTTTTTAAATTTTCCAATCTTCCTAACCGATTAAGGGATGTAACATTCCACGATCCGATCCGTAGACTGTCAGTGTTTTCTTTCCTAATGACGACATCCTACTGAGTATTCCCCGCCAGCAGATCAGAATGGTGGACTATTTTACCTCCGAAATATTTTACCCGAGAGGATGACGTCACCATATATTCAAACAGTAGAGATGCATGTCCTTGGGAAAAGTATCGGCTATAGTTTCAGTCTTTCGCAGTGACTATGTGGCAAAGCCACATTAGCTGATGTTACAGTGCCAGCTCAGTCAATCATCCAGACCGTAGCCCCTGTTACTACTGAAAAGGCTGCTGCCCCTCTTCAGGAACCATACGTTTGTCTGGACTCTCCACAGATACTCCTCCACTGTGCCTGCACCTACGGTACGGCTATCTGTATCGTTAAGGCACGCAAGCCACCCCACCTCGCCAATGTCTGTGGTTCATGGGGGTGGAAATGAACTTAAAGGCAGTATTCTAGAAATGGAGGAGGAAGTAGAGGAAGATGAGACAGGAGATATGATACTGCCAGAAGGATGTGATAGACCACTTAAAGATTTGAGTGTAAACAAGGTTCTGAGTAGATGATATTCTGTTTGAACTTCTTATATTGTTACGAGAGCCAAACACGAAGAAATTGTTTCACTTTGTATACAAGATGTATGAGACAGGGTAACTATCCTCCAAATTTAAGAAGAATATAGTAATTCCTAAGAAAGGAAGTGCAGACGAATGTGAAAATTGCAGAACTAACAGTTTAATAAGTCATTGTTGTAAAATAATTATTTAAAGAGAAATGGAGAAACTGGTGCAATCCGACCTTGGAGAAGATCAGTTTGGATTTAGGACATATATTTGAACACGGGAGGCAATACTAACTTTAACGAGTTAGGAAAGGCAAACCTACGTATTTACCATTCGTAGATCTACAGAAAGCTTTTGACAATGTTGACCGAAATACACTTTTTTAAATTCTGAAGGTGGCATGGGTGAAATATAGGCAGCGAAAAGTTATATTCAATTTGTACATAAACCAGACAGCAATTATTGGACCACGGTGGTTGGGAAGGGAGAAAGACAGGTTTGTAGCCTTTCTCCAATGTTGTTCAACCTGCACGATGAGCAAGCTGTGAAAGAATACAAGTTGACATTTGGAGAAGGAATTAAAGTTCCAGGAGAAGAAATTAAAACTTTGCGGTTTGCCGATGAATAGTAATTTTGAGAGAGACAGCAAAGGACCTGAAAGAGCAACTGAACGGAATGGACAGTATCTTGAAAGGAGGATATTAGTTGAATATTAACAACAGTAAAAGAAGGTTAATGGAATGTAGTGTCAGAAAATCAAGCGATGCTGCAGGAATTAGATTAGAAAAGGAGACAATAATAATTGTATATAAGTTTTGTTATTAGGGTAGCAAAATAACTTGTGATGGCTGAAGTAAAGAAGTATAAAATACAGAATGGCTATGGGAAGAACAGCGTTTCTGAAGAAGTGAAATTTATTGACATTCAATATTAATTTAAATGTTGGCATGTCTTTTCTCAAAGCATTTGCTTTGAGTATAGAACATTGTGGGAGTGAAACGTGGACGATAAGGAGTTAAGACAAAAAGCGATAGAAGCTTTTGAAATGTGGTGCTACAGCCGAATAATGAAGATTATACAGGTAGAACACGTAACTAATGAGGTAGTGCTCAACATAATTGGGGAGAAATTGCGTTTATGGCATACCTTGAAGAAGAGAAGCGGTAGCTTGCTGGGAAACATTCTGAGACAGCAAGGAATCGTCAGCTTAGCATTGGAAAGAACTTTGTGGCGTAAAAATCGTAGTGGAAGACTGCGGTGAGGTACAAATACAGTAAGCAGATACAAAAGCTTGTACATTGTCGTTGTTATGGTCAGATGAAGAGGCTTTCTCTGGACCGGATGGGACGGGGGGGGGGGGGGGGGGTAGCACGGAGAGCTGCATAAAACCAGTCTTTGGACTGGAAGCCACAACAACAACTTACTGACATAATCAGAGCTTTTACCGTAAGCAAGAAGTCAGAGACATGCATCCTTCACTAATTCTCTTGCTTAGTTCATTTTCGGTCTGATGTTTGCACTTTGGTTACTCAGTCTGCCTTTAGGAAACCTTAAGAGCAATATAAATTAGGAGGGCGCTTTGTTATGGCAGTTACTGAGTGCTACGCCACCCCTCCAGCTGAGAGATTAACATGAGTGCAACATTCAGTATATCACCAACTAGTGCTTCTATAATTCGCCGATAGTATTCTACTCATTCACGCAGTCTTTCAAGAACTGCTGTGTATACATCCTCAACATTAGAAAATCTACCCAGATATTATTTAACTCAGCTTGAAAATTGAAACCGCATGGCGTAAGATCTGCACTTCCCGTTCGGTCTGTCTCACGTCTCTGTGGCTGTTGTCCAATCTTTATGCAGCATTGCACAATGGCTGGACGTGACACCGAATTTTGTCCATAATCCACTCCATAAGACAAGTGCAGGCACATTCTAAATTTAACTGGGGATTTTAATTCAGGATTTGGCAATCAAGATAGATGCCTGAACACATATCCATCCACTACAGGTTTAGTAATATCAATGGAAACGTGTTATTACTATGATTCGAACCGACTGCTTTCAAGTGCACTCCACTAATGAACTTAAGATAGGAATCTGCTTTTCCATCCTTTTTTGTTAAGCGATATAGAAGTTGCTCGTCTTTTGCAATTTATAAGGCCATGTTTTGAGCAGATGTATTTGGGTTTCTTACATGCAACTGCTGTGATCATTCTTTTCTTTTCTTTCGATTTGTTAATTTTCCGTATCTATTGATATATACACCTAGCCGTTAAAATTGCTACACCACGAAGACGCGAAATTTAACCGACAGGAAGAAGATGTTGTTATATGCAAATGATCAGTTTTTCACAGCTTTCACAAAAGGTTGGCACCTGTGGCGACACCTACAACATGCTGACATGAGGAAAGTTTCCAACCAATTTCTGATACAAAAACTGTAGTTGACGGGCGTTGCTTGGTGAAACGTTGTTGTGATGTATCGTGGAAGGAGGAGAAATGAGTATCATCACGTTCCCGACTTTGATAGAGGTCTGTTTGTAGCCTATCGCGATTGCGGTTTATCGTATCGCGACATTGCTGCTCGCGTTGGTCGCGATCCAATGACTGTTAGCAGAATATGGAATCCGTGGGCTCAGGAGGGCAAATGCATAACCCCTGCTGGATCCCAACGGCCTCGTGTCACTAGCAGTCGAGATGACAGCCATCTTATCCGCATGGCTGTAACGGATCGTGCAGCCACGTCTCGATCCCTGAGTCAACAGATGGGGACATTCGAAAGACAACAATCATCTGCGCGAACAGTTTGACGACGTTTGCAGCAGGATGGACTTATCAGCTCGGTGACCATGGCTGTGATTACCCTTGACGTTGCATCACAGACAGGAGCGCCTGCGATGGTGTACGCAACGACGAACTTGGGTGCACGAATGGCAAAACGTCATTTTTGCGATGAATCCAGGTTCTGTTTACAGCATCATGATGGTCGCATCCGTGTTTGGCGACATCGCGGTGCACGCACATTGGAAGCGTGTATTCGTCATCGCCATACTGACGTATCACCTGGCGTGATGGTATGGGCTGCCACGTCCTCTTGCACTTTGAACAGTGGCCGTTATAATTCATATGTGTTACCACCCGCGGCTCTAAGCTTCATTCAATCTCTGCATTTCAGCAGGATAATGCACGATCTCATGTTACAGGTCCTGTACGGGCCATTCTGGATACGGAAAATGTTCGACTGCTGCCCTGGCCAGTACATTCTCCAGATCTCTCACCAACTGAAAACGTCTGGTCAATGGTGGCCGAGCAACTGGTTCGTCGCAATACGCCAGTCACTACTCTTGATGAACTGTGGTATCGTGTTGAAGCTGAATGGGGATCTGTACCTGTACACGCCATCTAAGCTCCATTTCACTCAATGCCCAGGCGTATCAAGGTCGTTATTACGGCCAGAGGTGGTTGTTCTGGGTACTGATTTCTCAGGATCTATCCACGCAAATTGCGTGAAAATGTAATCACATGTCAGTTCTAGTATAATGTATCTGTCCAATGAATAGCCACTTATCATCTGCATGTTATCAACACAATGCTAAACTTAAAGATTCAAATAAGACGAAATTTACAATTTACTCTGCTCTGATAGTAGTCAAAAGTCAACGCAACATTCATTATGTCCATTAACTTACTTGTTCGTCGGTATTGACTATAGCTGATAAAAGAATTAACATATGTAACTGTTCCTGCTTTGTATCACGAATTGTCTCCAACGGTTCCTCAGTTTCCACAGGAGATTCTATTTCGTTACTGAATGACGAGTGTTCTTCGTCAGTCACTCACCATGCTTGTATTTCTTTGAGGATTTTAGTGGGAACTTTGTGTAGCATGTAGTTTGTTCATCACATCATTTTTCCTTCGGTTTAGCAAAATACGTCTCTCTATTCCTTCAAGGACAATTTCATAATTTCAAAGTCCTTTCCAACGACTCATTAACTGCTTTCTTGTAAAGTTGCTTCGGTAAATGTTCTCAATCTCAATTTGAAATGATCACGACTCTACAAGCCTGATTTTACAGCTGTTTCTGTCAAATCACTCATAAATTTATGTAGTTGAAACACCTGACTGACAAATGTACGCCGTGAGCAGCCATCAGTTACACCCCAACTCAGCCTGTGCAAAATACTTAGAATGACAGTATAAGATTACCTTTAAGTGTTAACAGTTAATGTGATGCAAGTGATTTGTTTTATACAGAAACAAAAGATGTTATTTTCTCTTTCAAGACCTCACCAGTCCACTCCTTTGATGAAATACTGCGTATTAACGCATGTTTCCGAAATTCACTATCAGTACCGGCGGAAGGGTCGGGCGAGCCGGGCGACCGCCCGGGGCGCCAAATTTTAGGGGAGTTTGGGGAGCACCGAAATCCTCGCTAAATTTACATTACTGTAAACAGTGAACTAAAAATTAACTTTTTCTTAAATTGTGTAGCAACATTGGTTACTACCTCATGCCATAGGCCTCACTCTTTATAATAACCCCGGTTTCTTCTTGAATTTCCTATAAAGGAAATCCCTTCACCTTTTTTATCTATAAAAATTCTCTGCTGACAAAGCTAAAGGCTATTGTTGAGAGTTGGGAGTTTTGAGCAACAATAACACGCTCTGACAATTACAACCGCTGCGGTGCCAACAATTGCACTCCTTGCGACAAAGTTATGTCGGCCGCTCTAACAATACGTTGTTGTTGTTATGGTCTTCAGTCCGGAGACTGGTTTGATGCAGCTCTCCACCCTACCCTATCCTGAGCAAGCCTTTTCATCTCCTCATAAGAACGGCAACCCACATCCACTTGAATCTGCTTACTATTCGCGTCTCTTGGTCTCCCTCTGCGATTTTTACCCCACACACTTCCCTCCAATGCTAAATTTACGATTCCCCGATGTCTAAGATTGTGTCCTACCAAGCGATCCCTTCTTTTAGTCAGGGCATGCCAAAAATTCCTTTTCTCACCAATTCTGTTCAGTACCTCTTCATTAGTTATGCGATCTACCCACCTAATCTTCAGCATTCTTCTGTAGCACCACATTTCAGAAGCCTCTATTCTCTTCCTGTCCGCACTGCTTATCGTCCATGTTTCACTCCCGTACAAGGCAACACTCCACACAAATGCCTTCAGAAAAGACTTCCTTACCCTTAAATTAATATTCGATGTTAGCAAATTTCTCTTTTTCAAAAATGCTTTTCTTCCCATTGCCATTCTGCATTTTATATCCTCTGTACTGCGACCATCGCATGTTATTTTACTACCCAAGTAACAAAACTCATCTACCACCTTCATTGTTTCGTTACCTAATCTAATTCCTTCAGCATCGCCTGAATTTCTAAGACCGCATTCCATTATTTTTGTTTTGCTCTTGTTAATGTTCATTTTATACGCTCTCTTCAACACACTGTCCATTCCATTCATCTGCTCTTCCAGGTCCTTTGCTGTCTCTGACAGAATTACAGTGTCGTCAGCAAAACGCAATATTTTTATTTCTTCCCCCTGAACTTTAATCCCTATTCCAAATTTTTCCTTGCTTTGCTTCACCACCTGCTCGATGTACAAATTGAATAACATCGGAGAAAGGCTACAACCCTGTCTTACTCCCTTCCCAACTGATGCTTCCCTTCCGTGCCCTTCTAGTCTAATAACTGCGGTCTGGCTTTTGTACAAGTTGTAAATAACCCTCCTTTCCCTGTATTTTACCCCTGCTGACTTCAGAATTTGAAACAGTGTATTCCAGTCAACATTGTCAAATGCTTTCTCCAAATCTACAAAAGCTAAAAATGTAGGTTTGCCTTTCCTTAATCTATCTTCTAAGATAAGACTTAGTCAGTATTGCCTTCCGGGTTCCTATGTTCCTTCTGAATCCAAAATGATCTTCCCCGATGTCAGCTTCTACCAGCTTTTAAATTCTCCTGTAGATAATTCGTGTTAAAATTTTGCAACCATGACTTATCAAACTGATGGTTCTGTAATTTTCACACCTGTCTGCGCCCGATTTCTTTGGAATGGGGATTATTACATTTTTCTTAAAGTCTGAGGGCATTTCGCCTGTCTCATACATCCTACACACCAGTTCAAATAGTCTTGTCATTGCTGGCTCTCCCAGAGACTTTAGTAGCTCTGAGGGTATGTCATCTACTCCTGGGGCCTTGGTCCGACCTAGGTCTTTCAAGGCTCTCTCAAATTCATCTCTCAGTATAGTATCTCCTATTTCATCTTGATCTACTTCCTCTTCCTTTCCTACAACATCGTCTCTAACTTCATTTCCTTTGTAGAGCTGCTCTATGTACTCTTTCCACCTTTCAGCTTTCCCTTCTTTGCTGAGAACTGGTTTCCCATCTGAGTTCTTGATATTCGTAGATCTGCTTTTCTTGTTCCCAAGTGTCTCTCTTATCTTCCTGTAGGCGGTATCTACTTTTCCCCTTGTTATACATTCTTCTACAGATTTGCATTTGGCTTCTAGCCACTCCTTCTTAGCCATCTTGCACTTCCTGTCAATCTCATTTTTTAGTCGTCTGTACTCCATTTTGCCTGTTTCATTTACTGCATTTTTATAATTTCTCCTTTCATCAATTAAATTTATTATTTCCTGTGATATCCAAGGATTTTTGTAGGTCTTGGCTTTCTACCTATTTTGTCCTCTGCTGCCTTCACTATTTCATCTCTCAATGCAATCCATTCCTCTTCTACTGCTTTATTTCCCCCTGTTTCTGTCAATTGTTGCCTAAATCTCCCTCTGAAATTCTCCAGAACTTCACTTTCCTTCAATTTATCTAAGTCCCATCTCCTTATTTTCCTACCTTTCTGTAGTTTTTTCAGCTTCAGCCTACAGTTCATGACTAACAGGTTATGGTCAGAGTCTATATCTGCCCCTGGGTATGTCTTGCAGTTTATAACCTGGCTCCGGAATCTATGTTTTACCATTATAAAATATATCTGATACCTTCCGGTGTCTCCTGGTCTCTTCCATGTATACAACCTTCTTTTGTGATTCTTAAACCACGTGTTTGTTACGATTAAATCATGTTCCGTGCAAAATTCTACCTGGCGACTTCCTCTTTCATTCCTCCTGCCCAGTCCATATTCACCTACTATTTTTTATTCTCTTCCTTATCCTACTACCGAATTCCAGTCTCCCATCACAATTACGTTTTCCTCTCCCTTAACTGTCTGAATAATTTCCTTTAGCTCCTCATATATTTCTTCCATCTCCTCATCATCGGCAGAGCTAGTTGGCATATAAACCTCTACTACTGTTGTCGGTGTTGGCTTCGTATCTGTCTTGACAATAATAATGCGATCACTGTGCTGCTCATAGTAGTTTACCCGCATTCCTATTTTCTTATTCATTATCAGTCCTACTCCTGTGATACCCCCAACTGATTTTTTATTTATAATCCTGTACTCACCTGACCAGAAATACTGTTCGTTCTTCCACCGAATTTCACTAATCCCCACTATATCTAACTTCAGCCTATCCATTTCCCTTTTTAAATTTTCTTATTTTCCTACCCGATTAAGTGATCTAACATTTTACGCTCCGATCCGTAGAATGCCAGTATTGTCGTTCCTGATGACAACATCCTCCTGAGTAGTCCCCGCCCGGTGCTCCGAATGGGGGACTATTTTAACCTCTGGAATATTTTACCCGAGAGGATTCCATCATCATATTTCCATACAGTAGAGCTGCATGTCCTCGGGAAAAGTAGCGGCTGTAGTTTCCCCTTGCTTTCAGCCGTTCGTAGTAGCTGTGTGGCAAAGCCACATTAGCTGATGTTACAAGGCCAGCTCAGTCAATCATCCAGACTGTTGCCCCTGTAACTACTGAAAAGGCTGCTGCCCCTCTTCAGGAACCACACGTTTGTCTGGCCTCTCCACAGATACCCCTCCGCTGTGGTTTCACCTGCGTCGTTGAGGCACGCAAGCCACCCCACCTCGGCAATGTCTGTGGTTCATGGGGGTGGCTAATACACACAAACAATATTGAGTTACCGGCAACCGAAATGAAATTAGTCCTGTTTGTACTGTCAAATGTCTCATGAAAGAAAATTATAAATAAGTCATGAACATGTAGTGCAGGCTTCATGGTGTGCGTGTTCTTCTTGTCTCTTGAATTTCGACTCTTAGTAGAAGAATCGTTGCGTTAATGTGTTCTTTATCGACATGTCGGTAAAAAAGAAGCCTTCTGGAAATGTATACTGAAAAAGAAGACCACAATTAGCGGCTGAAAATGAGAAACAGGCGGTAGCATTCAAGAAATTCTTTCGTACTCCTGAAAGAGACAATAATGGAAATGAAAACGTAGAACCAGAGAATGAGGAAACCAGCAAGAAATCAAAAAATATTACAGAAGATAACAACACAGTACAGGGAAGTAGGCCTACGTTACGTAACGTATTTTCGCTTTATTACGTTTAATAGAGAAGAGGTGTTTACACATGTAGCGTTTTAGCAGGCTGGCGTGGGTAGGGTGGCGGCCTCTCAGATAGGTGGCGAACTTCAGGCTCAAAGAAAGTTATTTCCCCATTGATATAAGTAGCAATAGTTACATTCTATACCAACACTGATGCTTGATACATGTACCAATGCGATAAGACTTTTACTCGTTAGATGTGTATTAACCAACTTTAATTACAGACTTTGCAGAGAAAAAGGCACGAAAAGTTAACTTTACCTAGCACTGTAAACAACTCAAAGGATAATTTGCATTAAAACTGTATAAAGATATAAAATTATATTACTGGTTGTGTTATTTGTATTACGAAATCTTTGTACAATGCTGTTACAAAATATACTTGTATATTCTTTTGCTCATATATGTGTCCCTTTTAGCAGTTAACAAGGTTGTTTATGAATTTATGTGTAAATAAGTGCTGTATCCAATTGATCAATCTTAATTTTATATAAATCGTTGTTTCTTGAATCGTTCTGAAAAATTTCTAATCAGTGATGTAGAATATTCTGCTTGCTCATGTGTAAATAATTGTTTCATATATCGTTAACCAAAACTTACTCTGTGTATTTAATTGACAAAAGTTAAGATCTTACTCAGTTTGATAATTGATTTTTATAGTTATAGTTTTAGAGTTCAAGTAGTTATCCTTTAAAAGTAGCTCTCTGTGAGGTAGAATTGCAATTTTAAAGTCAGTAATACCAATGGGTTGTAGGGGGCGCCATATGGATTCTTTGCCCGGGTGATATTTTCCCCTTCTGCCGGTCCTGAATCACTATGACCACAAAACCTGCCGAAGAAGCTCATTCCGAGGTCGTGACACAATCAGATCTCTCCACGGACTTCCAGCATTCCTCCCACTTCGCCCTGCCTCCAGATACACGAAAGGAAAGCTAACTGCTTGTGCCTAGAATGGTAACTCTTTCAATCTGTATACCCTACACAATAATTCAACTAAAGAAAGTGAGAAACTATCGAATACGTTTGCATGTTCCGCGTGTCTTGCGGATTTACTGTCTGCTCTTCACGAAAGTACTCTGTTAATTCCTAGACTACTCAAATCGAAACTGATTCCAGAAACTATTAAAAAAAAGGCCTTTCAGCCGATAGATTTTTCAGTTTCTGTTTGGTCTAAAAAATTGATTACCTACGAATATACCGTTTATTAAGAAGAATGTCCTGAATATCGAATGTTTCCACCCATGAGACAAACTAGTAACATGTTTTGACTGTACAAATATTGTAGAATAGTACCTAAGCAGAGTGCGCTTATGTCTTACAATGTGTTTTAATGGACATAGCGAAAGGAAATTGAATTTATGTCAATCCAAGTAACCGTTTAAAACTTGTCACCTAGCACGAAAGAGTGTAATGCAACGTAGCTGATGCCCCAAGTGGGACCACTCACTTATAACAGATACTGGTGTACGGCTTGGAGTAAACACACCTTTAACACAAAAAATAGCTGCAACTATGCTCACTGCGTCAGCATCGGATTTTATTTTTCCAAAAACTCTCGAACTAGTTCTGAAGCATAGTAGTTCAGTTCAAGTTACACCACTTCCATATTCTTTTTTTACGCTAACTAAGTGAAACTTCTGGTTCTTCTCCACTTAATCTCCTTTCTGTTGTAAACTTTGAACTATCACGGCTGCCTGACACTGATTTGAATAACTTTCAACATAAGCAGTGTGATAGTTACTTTTGTAGATGCTTAGTAACTCACCAATTAATGAAATCCAAGCTGACAGTTCTTCTTTATGAAGAGTGAAATTAAACTAGTAAATCGTCCTTTCAGGTTCAAACTAGGAGTCTTGAAACAATGAGGTCCAGCAATAGCTGTTCCTCTAAGTGCTTTTAGTCAATTATTAATTACCAAATGAATTTGTCATTTTTCACTCATCTATGTACTTTATAGACTAAACCACTCTTTTATACATTTAACTCCATATTTATTTATATTCAAGGTGTTATTCTTTCAATTAGTACATAGGAATATGACACAAATATCTTGACAGACATCAAACACAGTATATAAATCAAAATCCACCACTTTTTCTTCTTAGCAACCATCTAAGCATACTCTTTCTCCAAGCTTTCTCCAAGAAACTCCAATATATATCTTTAACTGAGCAGACATAATATCTGAGGACACTTGTTGCTGCCACCACCTCCAAAATCTGAAACAAACAGATTCTGGCGGTAGCTGATGTTCCTATCATGCCTAATCAATTCACTAAAATAAATTTATAACTATTTGGGTATCCCAAGGTATTGGAGAAGTGGGGGGAAGTGGCTTGTACCACTACAACTTTTATCAGAACAACGTCGCCGTGGTTTCATAGGCCCTGTGGACTGTTCTTGGGAGGATTGCCTTGACGTCTGAAAAATCGCTGATGCAAAGGCAGCGCGGCTAGTGTATGTGCGAACACAAACAGCGCCTTCACCTTGTAAAAATCCAGAAGACGCCAGAAGCGACGCCAGGGCATAGCTTTATATACATTTGATTTACATTTCTACCAGTTGGATGAATTAATAGTAAAAAGATTCTCTCCTGTTAATCCATGTGCCAGGCCTGTCATTGCCCGACAACATGGCATAATCGCTCAACCGGCAGCATTCGCAGCACTAACCTGGAGGGCACTTCTCACATTCTTATGTTCTCGTACAGGATTGTGTACACAGATCTCATGGAAATGACAACTTTGGAACAATCTTCTTTCTCCAGTCGCTCGATCATATCGTCAGGACGGCTGGCGCCAGCCACTCATTGTCTCGCCGTGTTGAGGCACGGCGTTCTGATTTCACTCAACTCTCGCACCCACGAACGCCCATGGACACACCCATACACCGTCAGCACCTGTCTCACTCAACTAGCGATTAATTTCAATCGGTGAGACACCACGAAAGTGAAGAAAACGAATGACTACACGCTGTTCTCGCGCATTTTAAAACATTCGACATGTTTTAATCAGTAGCCACTTCTGAGAAAAATATCTAAGGTGTTACAACTTCGTACTATCCACAGTAATCAATGCTACTTTTTGTATTAATTACAGTAGAAAATGTATAGAATTTGGCAACTTGTTGAAGGCAAGTAATGCGTTTCACATCGAGATTTATGACGTACAAAACGGCTTCTCTGCAGTAACTAATACGCGAAAATACTGAATACTGACAGCGGAACATTAAAATTTGAAAGCAGCAAAGGTAATAGCCAACTTCAAACAGTCGCGGTGTGTTAATAATGAGCTTCTGTTTGAGAAACTGGAATACTCTAAGCTGTATAGGCGTTACCTAATTGCATATGTATGACTTACCGCTGACTCCTTGCACAAGCTCATCTGAGAAGGAAGGTGGTTGGCAGCTTAAAATTGATCTGAATGAATACTTGGATCTAAATTCATATAACTGTCTTCAGAAAAAATAGTTAAAACACAATAGCACATCTAATATTAGCGGTCACAAAACACGTAGCACATAGGTTCTATCATGCTGTAAAATCAATGGAAGCAACAACAAGAGAAGGAAAAAATACTGACAAATGTTAACTGACAGCGAGTGTGACGAATCAACACTTCTGCCATTTAGACCGCGCGGTAATGGCCGTGCTCTCTAAGGCACCTTGCTGCGGAGTGCGCGGCTGCTCCCCGTGTGAGTATGTAGTCTTTAGCATAAGTTAGTTCAAGTTCTTTGTAACTCTAGGGACAGATGATCACTGCAGTTTAGTCGCATAGCTTTACAAATATTTCATTTGATTTTCTACCATTTAGATGAACTAACAGTAAACATGACATAATGACGTAATGTCTAAATGAAAGTAATATAAAGTGTAGTAACAACCAGCTCACACCAGTTACCCAGATGAAGGCCACTGTAACGTTGGCCGAAACGTTGGTTATTTAAGTAATAGCCTTACATCATGACGCGGTACCATACCCAGAAAACTTTTATGTCATCTGACTCTGGCCGCGGAAGCCTACGTAATTATATTAACAGTAAACAGATTGATTTGATTTGATTCTTTCAGGGAAGCCAAAACAGTCTTGGTCTAACCCGCCACTGCCCGCACCGAAACTAAGTTTATTGTGCGGTATCGCTCCCTGTATGTCTAGTAAAGCCAACCAATGCCCTTGAACAGTGCAAGGAGTCCCTTTACCAGTTCTTTATTAGACACAATTTCTTCGGGTCTGGTTGTGCCAAATATGCTGTGCCTTTTATTCTCCAATGCAATGCATTCGAATATTAGATGTGATGCAGTTTCATCACCGTCATCACAGATCCTACATTTAGGGTCCTCTTCTGTTATTCCCATTGTATGTAGGTGTTTTTTGAAATTCCCATGGCCTGTCAGCAATCCAACCATGAGTCTAATCTCTCTCCTGTTCAGACCCAAGATTGCAGAGCTTTTTTTAAAACAAGGCTTTGGCATCATTACCTTGCCATGTTTTTGTTGATTTACTTTGGTCCAATATTCTACGTGCTGTCTTCTGAGCCAGTTACGTAGCTCCAATTTAATCATTGCCTTGGTGATTGTCAGGACAGGTTCCGGTCCAATAAATGGAGCCTCTGCCTCCATCCTGGCTAATCTGTCGGCATGTTCGTTGCCACTGATCCCCGAGTGGCCAGGGACCCACAATAGGTTTACTCTATTGCTTTCCACTAGCTCCACCAGAACTCTGTGACATTCTGCAACAATTTTAGATCTTGTTGTAGGAGCTGCCAGTGATCTCAGTGCTGCCTGGCTGTCTGAATAGATATAGATGCTACGATCTTTGTAGCACCTACGCAAATTCTCCTCCAGACATGCCCTGATGGCAGTGATTTCGGCCTGGAATACTGAGGCCAGTTTCCCTAGAGAGATGACGCCCTCCAGTCTTGGCTGCACCCCGTATACCCCGGCCCCAACGCCTTGGTCTGATTTCGACCCGTCAGTGAACCAGACAATATCCCACTGCTCCCTACTTCCAATTGTTATACTGAAAGGCTTGTTGAAACAGTATGGGGTTATAATATAGTCGGTTGGCATTTCCCCAACCTTTCCTATATTTACCTCACTCACTATTTTAGTGTGTGATTCTGGATGTCCCAAAGAGTTTCAGTTGTTGACAGATTTGAGTCTGTAGGCACCAGCTGCCGCCTCCATCTTCACCCAAAGGTGTAATGGGGGCATATCCAGCATGGTTTCCATCCCAGCAGTTGGTGTGCTGCTAATTCCGCCTGTTATGGCTAAGCAGGCTACTCTCTGCACCTTACCAAGCTCCTTAGCAGCAACCTGCTGTTCTACCTTCTTCCACCACACGAGCGCCCCATAGGTGATCCTGGGTCTAATCACTGTGGTGTATATCCAGTGCATACCCTTGCCCCATTTTTTGCCACAAGCTCTCCTGGTACTTACTAACGTACCGTTTGCCGTGGAGCAAATATTCCTAATGTGAGGGGTCCATGTCAGTTTCTCATCTAGGGTAACCCCTAGATATTTCACTGTCCCATTCACAGGTAGCACTTCATTGAAAAGCTTTAGATTCCAATTTGAGTGTTGGATATGTTTCCTTGTGAATGGTACAACAACAGTCTTCTTAGGACTAACCCCCAGATCCTGTTTTCTGCACCAGTCTTGCACAATGTCCAAGGCACCTTGTGCCATATTCTTTACTGTGTCAGCAAATTTGCCAAATATTACTATGACAAGATCATCTGCGTATCCTTGGCAAAAGTTCTGCCTAGAGTTTAATTCGCCAATGAGATCATTCACCACTAGATTCCACAATAAAGGGGAAAGAACTCCTCCTTGCGGGCAACCCCTAGTGGTGTTGATTACCATTTTTTCATTCATCATGGAAGCCTCTACCTTTCTTCCACTGAGCATGGCCCTAGTCCACCTACATATAGTGGTCCCTAGGTCATGCACCTCTGCTGCCCTAACCATGCAATCGAAGGTCGTGTTGCTAAAAGCCCCCTCAATGTCCAGGAAGATACAGAGGGCTATTTATTGAAAGTGTAGTGCTTTCTCCACCTTCCCAACAAGTTGGTGGAGAGCTGTCTCACATGATTTACCTGGTTGATATGCATGTTGGTTTGAATGTTAAGGAACCCTACTTAACCTCCTTTCTCCAACATGCACGTTAACCAGCTTTTCCAATGTCTTAAGAATGAAGGAGGACAGGCTGATTGGTCTCATATCCTTGGCCTTGGTATGATCAATTCTCCCTGGCTTTGTAACGAAGACAACCTTCACTGCCCTCCAGGCATTGGAAATGATTCCTGCTGCTAGGCTAACCCTGAATAACCTGCATAGGAATCTAATAAGATTTTCTCCCGCTTGTTGCAGGAGAGCTGGAAAGATTCCATCGGGGTCAGATGACTTGAACGGTTGAAATGTTCTCACCGCCCATCAGACCTTACTGAAATCGACACACTCCTTGGCCAGATCCCAGTCCTCTTTGCGAATGCCTGAGAACCGTTGTCTCTCAGGAATCACATTCTGGTCTGAGTCATCCCCCAGAGTATATTGAGGAAAGTGAGTCTTTAGGAGCAGTTCCAGCGTTTCATGTGCTGTCTTTGTATACTCCCCATCCTCCTTCCTCAATGTTCCTCCTGGATTAGTTGGTACTCTAGTGAGGATTTTATGAAGTTTCACTTGAGCAGCCCTGCCCTCCACTTCCTCACAGAATACCTTCCAGGATGCCTCCTTTGCCCGTCTGATGGCAAGGTTGTAATTGACAAGGGCCTCACGATAATTTGCCCATTGTCCTTTGCGCCTCGCAAGGTTAAACAGTGTTCGTACCTGTTTCCTTTGCATTTTCAGGTTATTATTCCACCAAGGCACACCCCTATTTGTGCACTTCTTAGTGATTGAGCAGTTGTCCTGGTATGAGGTCACTATAGCAGAGGTTACGGCCTCTGCTACTTCCTCAAACTCTGCTGGATTCCTTATCGAAGTTTTAATTTCCGATAGGCTGAAGTCAAGGTCTCTCCTATATGTCTCCCAGTCCGTTTTCCTGGGATTCCTATAGGCCATGGTCTGTCTGGTTCCCATTTCAACCTTGAATTTAATATACATGTGATCTGATGAGGATGGCTCCAGGACCACATGCCACTGTTTGACGTAACTTCCCATCATCATGGAACCAAAAGTTATGTCAATTACTTCTTCCTTTCTACTATTCCTGAAAGTAGGTTCATCACCCCTATTCAGGATCTCCAAGTTGTTAGATAGGAGAAATTCAAGAAGGTGCTCACCTCTACTGTTGGTGTCCTTGCTGCCCCACGATAGATTGTGGGCATTGGCATCACATCCCACCAACAGTTCGTCACCTTGCCGGTGGCAGGCTTCCCTCAGTCTCCTCACTTCCAAAGGAGGAGGAGAGCTGTCTTCATAAGGAAGGTATGCTGAGGCCAAAACAATTTCCCTCTTGATGCCTTCCTCACGTTGCTGCATCCTGATGGTCACCAAGTCCCTGGAACAAAAATCCATCATTGGTATGAAAGGTATTCCATTTCTAACATAAATGCATGTTCTTGAGTTTTTTAGATTTCTAGCTTAAATCAGCTTACCTCCAGTACCACCGAGGCCCGATACACCCTCTTTGTACAAATAGGGTTCTTGTATCAGGGCCACGTCCACCTCCTGTCTCCCCAGGCGACGGCTCAGGGCAGCAGTGGGCCCTTTACTGTGCTGCAGGTTTATCTGCAGCACTTCCAGTCCCCATATTGCTGCCATTATTGCCTTTAAGGTCTTTGATTACTCTGACGGCGACCTGCGAGAACCCTATAAACAGTTTCAGGCCTTGTTCTCGCATTATATTCAGGGACTTCTCTCCGACCTCCACCACCAGGGTTCGTCCTTCTGGAACGACCTTTTGGTTAATTACCCTCCAATCCTCTGTCGAGACTTTTGGGTTGTGGACCCTTATTTTCTCGAACTGAGTCTTTGGAGGGATATCCATAAGGATCTTTGGTACCCATATTGATACCTTTGCGGTCTTCAGGAGTTCGGTTGCTGTCTTGACCAGCAGCTTCGCATCCTCCCACGGGGATATCATGGGCACCTTTTCCTTAAGCCATTCTGCTGAGTGCTCCCCCTCGCAGACAAAAATGAGGGCACCGCGATCTAGATAGACCCTCCTGAATTTGGGTCCTGGACCAGCGTCTCTCCCAATCTCTTCAAAGAGGGCCATCTGCACGAGTTGCTCCTGCTGCGAAGTGATGCTCCCCAGTGGGTATCCTTCTTGGAAAACCGCCATTCTAAAGACCGAGACTGCAGTACTATAGGTCTGTTTTCCTATTTCCTGCCTCAGCCTTTTAGAATCACGTTTGTCCAGAGAGGAGGGAGTCTTAGATTCCTCCCTTACCCTCTTGCCACCTGTCTTTGACGTCGAGGGGGTCTGTGTATCCCCTTCGACCTGAGGCAGTTTCTTTTTGGAGGTCTTGGGCTCAAGCCCTTTTGATTCCCTCCACTTATGCTTAGGAAGCCATTCTTTTCCTTCCTTTTGCTTCTGTTCCTTGAGAAGTTTCCTCCTCTGAGCTCCAGACAAGGCCTTAATCCTAATCTGGTCCAACTTCTCTGTTACGGTTCCCACTTCTTGCTCAGGTCTAGACCCTGATTCAGAAGTAGGCGTGCACTCCATCGGTCCTGATCCCGATGTCTAAGTATCTGAGGTCTCAGATTGCCCCTCAGATTCTTTTAAAATACTTTATTTCTCCGTGTTCATCTTAGTCCCACGAGATTTGGAGATTTATATGGTCCACACCACGATAACACCGCGTGGTGCAAGGCTACTTACTCAGGGAGGTCGCCCGGTATCCCTGAGGCTCCGTTCGAGACACATCCACCCATGTGCCACGCACCCCTCGGCACGGATCGCATCACACCTTGGGTTGGGAAAGGAACTGGGAAAGGACTGGGAGAGGATAAGGAAGACGGGACGTTGTGGGACACTCTTAGTCTGATCCATCAGCTGAGGCCTTTCCGGCAGTAGGTTCTCTACCTTCGGTATAGCCCTCTGCTTCACGCGGATACGCAAGCCTCTCCACCCGCACGGACAGTGCTTTGGCAAGGTGGTGTCCCCCGGAGAGGACAATAAACAGATACTCTACAGATAATCCCTCAGCCAGACACTTAAATATGAATTACAGAGTAAATATGTAGATGTATCCTCGAAATATACATCTCAAAATCATAACAAATGAGAAAATTAGAACACGCGTTCAAATCATTTAAGTGTCAGTAACTTCGTATTGCAAAATGAGACAGCAATTACACATGAGTAATAATCTCTCTGCGAATGAGTGATAAAATCGTGTTGAGAGTTTGCTTTTCGCGCACACATCCAAACCCCACCAAACCACATCAGACGCCAGAAGAAGTGTTAGTCTTCTTCAAGCAACTCAGGGCGAAAACAGCTTATACAGTCCCGCGATCCAGATTTCCCAGGCGAGCGTGATCTTATAGATGGGCTTAGCAAGAACTCAAAGAATAGGTGAGTTGTTTGCAGTAGATAAACTATAGCAAATATGCTGTAAATCTATAGTAACTTATACGTGGTAAAAGTCGAACACTGTACGCAACAAGAGCCTTGTTTTCCACTAAAGATCCGTGTGAACTACTGATTACTCCCTGCTAGAAAGCCTTGTTCCCTGGCCCAAACTGAGAACTGTCTCGTTCAAATTACTTCAGTAAGAGGAAGTTAATACTACAGTGGTCAATATACAAAGGAGCTCACACGTTATTACACACAGACATTAATAAGCAAGCCACCACAATAAAGTTATCTTAAGGTGGCTCCGAAAACATTTATGGCCCAACGGAATTTAGACATAAGAAAAATTGCATCTGAGCTTGTTCTCAGCACGCGTGAGGTACAATATTAAATAAAAGAGGGAAGGTGCTCTAAAACTACAATTTATAGGCAACTTACGGATTACGCTGAACTTAAACTTGTTTTATTCAGATAGAAAACAAGCAAAATGGGGAACCAATTTTGTTAATACAATAAAAAAGCAATTCTTACGTAGATTAATGCGGACGGTATCCAGCCTAAATTATACATGATTTAACGCTACTGGGGGGAAGGATTCACAAACAAAACTCATTCGCTCACACACACGCAATGCCACAGCGAAACTTACCAAAATCAGCGTGTTGAGGCGCCGCTATCGTAGGCGAAATTCGCAAATCGGAGGTAGCACAAAACACAATATACAAAAACACTTTGAAGCTGGCTCTGTTCTGTCATGCCTTGAGATGGTGCGCGTGTATAGCAAGTTAAATTACATCTGAACAGAAAACGCGAGCAAACACGCTAACGGCGACACACGGCTACGTTACATGAACACACTCCACTAAAGGTGGAGTGGTTGAAAGTCGGATTCATTATACAATTCACGGTGGATACTTAAGGTGCAGTCTGTTAGAATTCGATGTAGATAGATCTGGTTTTATATGAGAAGTGACATGAATTCAGGCGGAAGGCTTTTGACACTGTACCCCACAAGCGGCTTCTTATGAAATTGCATGCCTGTGGAAAATCTCCCCAATTGTGCGATTGGATTCACGATTTCCTACCAGAAAGGACACAGTTCGTTGTAATTGACGGTAAGTCATCGAGTAAAACAGAAGTGTCATCTGGCGTTCCACAGGGAAGCCTTATAGATCCTCTACTCTTCCTCGTGTTTATAAACGATTTAGGAGGCAATCTGAATAGCTCCCTTAGACTGTTCGCATATGATGCTGTCGTTTATCGGATAGTGAAGTCAACAGAGGATCAAAAGCAACTGCAAAGCGATTTAGACAAAATTTCTACATGGTGCGAAAATTGACAATTAATAAATAAACAAAGAAATAATAAATAAAGAAAAGTGTGAAGTAATCCACATGAGCACTAAAAGAAATCCGCTGAACTTCAATTACGCGATAAATCAGTCAAATCTTAAGGTCTTAAATTCTACCAAATACTAGGAGTTACAATTACAAACAACTTAGACTGCAGAGAACATATAAAATATTGTGGGGAAGGCGAACCAAAGGTTACGTTTCATTGGCAGAACTCTTCGAAGATGCACCAGCTCCACCAAAGAGACTGCCTACATCACACTTGTACGCCCTCTCCTGGAGTGCTGTTGCCCCTTGTGGGACCCTCACCAGGTGGGACTGACGGAAGACATTGAGGAGGTTCAGAGAAGGGCAGCTCGCTTTGTTTTATCGCGTTACCGGGGGAAAGCGTCACGGAAATGTTGCACGAATTGGGGTGGAAATCATTAAAAGAAAGACGTTATTCATTGCGGCGTGATCTGTTTGCGAAGTTTCAATCACCGACTTTTACTTCTGAATGTGACAATATTTTGCTAGCACCCACCTACTTAGGGAGACATGACCATCCCCATAAAATAAGAGAAATCAGATCGAAAACGCAACGATTTAGGTGTTCTTTCTTCCCGCGCGCTATTAGAGAATGGAACGTTAGAGAAAAGTTATGAAAGTGATTAATGAACCCTCTGCCAGGCACTTAAATGTGATTTGAAGAGTATCTATGTAGATGTAGATCTATGGAGTATCTATTGGAGCATCAATTCTCGTGCGGGCAAAGCGGCGTAATTTGGGAAACGTAAAAAAAAAAAAAAAGAAAAAAAAAATTGTTGGCACTGATCAATAGGAGAGACCCACGAGCCATCTCGATCACGGCACTTACCGTCCCTGAGGCTTGGACCTTCCCGAGGTCAAAACGAATAGAAACTATGTGGCTAATAGCAATGACAGCCGTCAGGTCATCACCGAAAAATAGAAGGACTAACTAAAATTCTTAACAGACCTGTGGGAAGAAAACAAAAAGGCCAAACAGCGCAGAAAGTACCGTGAAACATTCCAGAAGTACCTGCACAGCGCCGGCCGCGGTGGCCGAGGGGACTGAGGCGCTTCAGTCACGGTCTGCACGGCCACTACGGTCGGGGGTTCGAATCCCCCCTCGGGCATGGATATTTGTGTCGTCCTTAGAATAAGATAGTTGATAAGTAGTTTGTAAGTTTAGGGACTGATGACCCCGTAGTTAAGTCCCATAAGCTTAACAAACATTTGAACATTTTGAGCCTGCACAGCTGGCTGAAGGCAGCCTTTGAGGAGGCTCCCCGCAAGCCGCGAGCGACGCCGATGCCTCCCACGCAGTCGTGACCGCTGCCGACGACGCCCACCACAACACGACGCCGCCAACACCCTCCCAGTCCCCCCACAGCCCACAAGGAAGAACGCCCAATGGAAGTGTCTTTTGTGTCAAAATGTCAGGCAAAGAGTAAAGCAAGTGAGTGTAGTGCGCGTGCCTACAAAACGTGTGAATAAAAAGTGTGAGCCGCGGTGGAGTAGCCGAGCGGTCTAAAGCGTCTCGCTGCGGAGCGCGCGGTTGCTCGCCGTGGAGGTTCGAGTCCTCCCTGGGGCATGGGTGTGTGTTTTGTCCTTAGGTTGGTTTACCTAGGTTTAAGTAGATTGTAAGCTACGGACTGATGACCACGCAGTTTGGTCCGATAGATTTACAAACATTTAAAAAGTGTGACAAAATATAAAAAAACTAAATGTTCTTCATTAAGAGTAAAGCAACAGATTTTTATTTTTCTATGTAAATGTATTTCATATTATGTTTTAATGTTACGTTTTATAATGACCACTATCTCTCCCCATTGACCCCCCCCCCCCCTCTCTCTCTTTCTATTTATCGGTCTCTCACTGTATATCTCACTTTCCAGTGTTATTAAGGAATTGATGAATCTATGTATTTATTTAGAAAAGAATGGTTCATATCCCGATTAATCCATAATTATTTTGTGTACACCCAGTATTTCATTACTCGCACGCAAAGTTAAACAGTGTACTCCCAATGATTGCTTGTGCAGAGAAAATAAATGTAAAGAAAGGGCTGGTTTCATTGCCCATGCATGTATATTGTATAGTATTAATTTTTTTCACTGCGTATTCCTTCTTAGGATTATGTGTTTCACTTTTATTGCCCATTGTTTTTTCATAGCCCAGACATTTTCATTATATCTATCTTTTTGTAATTTTCTTCCCTATGTATTTCTTGTTATTATTATGTCTTCCTGTAATTTGTCTATGTTTTCTTTTGTGCATTATCTTATATTTAAGAGAGCCTAATTATGTTGATGTCATTTCCATTTTTGTCGTGATCCTCATTCTATTTACTGCATTTTTCAGTGCAAATCAACGTAGATGGAAGCTACACTAAAGTGTCAAACGATTTAACCCATTACACAAAATTTCGTTTTTGTTTTTTTTTTGTTATTTTGCCATAAATCTCTACAAAGTTGCAAAATCACATATAAATAATGTCACTATAAAATCACCAGAATTACAGAATTCAATAATGGAAATTAATGGAATGCTTTTTATATGATAAAACTCACCATAGCAACAGAGGAGTCGACAGCGACTCCTCTGCTGCTATGGTGAGTTTTATCATATAAAAAGCATTCCATTAATTTCCATACCATACCCCTTTAGTCCCTAGTTATTCTAGTTCAAATAACCCTTACGTACTTTGTACGTTTACCTCTTTGCAGGAGACCAATGACAACACAAATTGTTAAGCTACCTCCACCACAGCTATAGATAGTTCTATGGCTCCATATCCGCCCAAGTAAGTCTGTCTTTTCAAAGTTTACTCACCTTAGCCACATTAGATTCGCTGCCCGTCGGGTACACGGACTGTAACAATACATTTGTCTATTTTCAGTCTGACGATGCGCTAACAGAGCGAAACGCGTAATTGGAAAATAAAAATATTGCAACAGACACTGAGAATTATTTCATTATTGAACACTGTTGCTGCACCAGCCGCCACCACCACCATCATGGAATGGAATGAAATGCGATTTATTTCATTAAAATTAACGCTGTAACGTCGTCAAAAATATATAATTATTAAATTATTTATAAAAATATTAACTAATCCTGCTAGACAGCTACTCATAGGAAAAAACCTCTTTTTGAATGTAAACTTCCCTTTTTAAACATGAAGTATTTATTTGCTATGATTGAATCTAAAAGTTCTATAATTTCTGATTTTACAGCTGGGAAAATGTTTTTAAACGTAATCAAAGAATTTCTTCAAAATGTTCAAATGTTCGTATAGTCTATGGGACTTAACTACAGAGTCATCAGTCCCTAAACTTACAAACTACTTATGAACTACCTAAGACTAAGGACGGCACAAATATCCATGCCCGAGGGGGGATTCGAACCACCGACCGTAGTGGCCGTGCAGACCGTGACTGAAGCGCCTCAGTCCCCTCGGCCACCGCGGCCGGCGAATTTCTTATTAGTCCAATAGTTTCACTTAGTGGGATAGTATAATTGCAAGTGCCTTATTATATTTCTACCACAATAATATCTCAGGATTGATGTCTTAAAAATATCTTAGTATTGCTGCGAAAATGACACGTGCCTGAGCTCTGACTGCAATATAGATGATGGACTAATGCGCCATAGAATAAATTAACTTTTTATGCATTTTTTTCTGTTCGTTGCACCGTACTTAAAATTCCACTATCTGATGCTGTTGGTAGCTCTTCTTGTGGCAGTAGAGCCGGTCATTTCAGCTTTCAGGCTCGCTCGTAGCTGGTCCCCGCCTTGCGCCAGACTCGTAGCCACGGGGGGCGATGGGGCCCTGCGAGTCAGCCACGGCCAAGTCTGCTACCAGCTGAGCTTCCATTGCGCTCGTGAGACGCGTAGACCCGTAACGCTCGTAGAAACTCGAGCGCTCGTGAGACCCGCAGACTCGTAACGCCCATAGGAACTCGCAGCGCCGTTTCTTACAATGACGACAAAAAAGTACGTTCTGCGAGTGTCAGCATATGGGAAGAACGTTCTGCTGGGCAGGCCCGGAACAAGCCGCGGTAGTTCCTGCTGGAAAAATTAATTAAACTAGAAATTTGTGTCATTTCATGTTAGATAAAAGCGGTGCCCACGTTAATATATCCGATTCATTTTGAAGTTTATATTTATAGCCATTTTAAAAAAGAATGCTGAAGATTTATTTTCTTATTAGTTACCTTATAAATAGTTACAAATTAAACTTGCGGTAATTATGATATTTAAGCATTCAGTTTGTTTGAGAATGTTGTTACAGATGCGACGTTGCGTGTTCGTAACGAATATTCTTTACAAGTAAGAGATTCTAAACAGAAATATTGAGTTAAACATTTTGCAGTCTTTGGAATAAATTTCTTCCACGCGCTCATCTATATCTACATCCACGTATGTACATAATCCACAATCCACCGTAAGCTGCGTGGTGGAGGGTACCTCGTCCCACTACAAGTCACTGCCTTATATATCCCACTCCCAAGTAGAACAAGGAAAAAAAACGAATGCCCGTGTGTCTTTCTGTGAGCCCAACACACACAGACACACACACACACACACAAACACACACACCGGACATCATACATAATTGTTCCTATTGTAGTTCTAAATGATTTTGCAGTCCTTCTTGCGACGTTTAGATTTTATAAAAGGCCAACAATGAACTATTGTCCTTTGGATGTTAGCGGTTCTTGTGGTCCTATTTAAGTAAAAATGTGTTGGTGGAATTCAGCGACAGTTGATTAAAAATATATACTAACGTCGCTAATCTCGCCAGTTAATTATGCAATCAGGCTAATATGCGGTAAAGGGCACTATTATGTATTATAATAGAATATTTACCGCATATTATGTATTATAATAGTATATCGTTTATCACATATTAGCCTGATAGCATTATTTGTTGGTGAGATTAGCTAAATATATTTCCTTGTAAAACTGGCAGAATAGCAGACAACCAGACAAAAGATTGCCATTTTCTGTTATCTAGTTTACCAATATTGTTCGTCCTTTTATCTCTACCGTCGTTCATGAAAGTTCAGTAACTGTCTCTTGTAACATTTATTACCGCCATATTTTTACACAGAAGGAATATTTTCTCTTGAGTTTTTTTCACAACACACAGTACAGCTGTTAACAGTCCGTAATATTTATTATTATTATTTTCGTATGCCACATTGTAAGAGACGGTACACTACACTTGGCCGGTTTCCCTTCCGCTACGAGTCTGACCGAGTCGCCTCGCTCGCTCCCGCCTGTGCTGGAGCCACGAGCTGCTCGCTGCGCCACTCTCGAGCAGCGGCCGCGCTTATGAGTAACCAGCGAGATTCTGGCGCCTCCTGGCCGGCTCTATGCGGCAGCTGTTTTGGTTTTAGTGAGGAGGAACCACAGTAATCTTAAAATGGAGGAGGGGCTAATTATTATCATGGTCAAGGAAGAATTCGTGTGACACAGTGTGGCCTACTGCTGTTATGTAATCCTGGGCTACGAGTGTGACCGCCACGGCTCCTCTTTGCTCGCCTGCCGCGTTGCTGGCGGCGTTCCGCCGGTGTGTGGCTGGAGGTTGCGCAACTTCCTGGAGATGGTTGACTGCTGCCAAGTGGGGCGCCATCACCCGCCGCGCGGGCCTTCCGCTGGCCACCGCCTGCTGCTCCTCTCTGAGTGGTCACACGAAACCACGGTACCCACTGCACCGCAGTCTCACTGTACAAGACGTAAACTGCAGCACTCGCACTTTTTCCATTACGTACTCCTCTGTTCTGTTTGCTTGTAAGGCGGTACGGAGCAACTCCTTAACATACGAAACAGAGAAGTGGGCCAAATTTAGACAGCACGGATGCGCGGCGTATTAACCCCGGTTGCTCTGGTACACTGGCCAGTCTAACAAGGGGAACACCAAGTATGGTACCAACGGATTTTGGTGGGTCGCTGGTAGGTTGTGAGGGGAATTCCTCCAGACCATCAACCTAAAACGATTTATTCTAATGGGCCTTGATTTCTAAGAAAATCTAGATCAAATTCGCATGAAATTACCACGAGTAACGTGTCTACTTATACATGGCGGTTACCGCTCAGCGAGACAGCGTGGCAAGGTGCTAGGCTCCCGTGCAGGAGACCCGGGTTGTATACCTAGCGGCAGAACTATTTTAAAAATTGTAATTGCTCCTTTTTATATTAAAAAAAATTAAGCAAAGAAAAAGATATAAAGAAAGAAAAACTAAAATAATGAAAAGTCAAACGATTAAAAAATACCCAAGGAAAAAAAAATTAAATCTTTCCCTTCGGGCATTTATTTTTCACTTTTCTTCACATTTCACATCTATTTCCGAAGAGGTTTCGTGTGATGGGCCTTCTTCTATCATAGCGCATTTGTTCTCCACGTTGCACTACTTGCCGCATGCATTGAACGACACGCTACGAATAACTAACCGACTGGCCGTAGCATAATAGTCCACTTGGACGCATCACGTGGGTACACACGTCATAGGAGGAGATAAAACCAGCACGATCAGGAACTGTAAACATAGGTATTGAATGTTGCCCAAATAGGATAGGTATTAACAAAAGACTGTTTACTGATTTCGAAATATGCTTCAATCGCCTTTAAAGTGTTCTTCGAGAAAACAAAATGTATAAAATAATCGTCGCGCAATACTTAACATAACATATTGAGCGAATGTTACATGTTTTTATCCTGACCATTTACTGCAAACGTTTACATATGAATGGTTATAAAGATACATAATTACGCACAATCATCGGACAGGTGTGAAAAGTAATTCACTCATGTCGGACTCGAACCCAGGTCTTCTGCATGGGAGTGTCGCATCTTGCCGATTACACCACGCTGTCTCGCTGCGCCGTAACTGCCATGTATAAGTAGACACGTTACGCGTAGTAAATTGCTGCGAATTTGATTTTGATTTTTTTTTTTTTTTAGAAATCAAGGCCCATTCGAACAAATCCTTTTAGCTTGATGTCTGGAGAATTCCCTCACAACATACCTACGACCCATCAAATTCCGTTGGTGCCATACTTGGTGTTCTCCTTGTAAGTGTCAAAACTAGTAAAATCCTTGATTACAGACAGAATCAAATTCCCATGGATACAACTGCTTAAAACGTCTGAATATCATGCAAATGACTCAAAGTGCTAAATAAACACGTCCAAAAAATTTGTTTGGTAGTGTTGCCATCTTCCGCAGAGGCTGTTAAAATTAACTATAAGAGCTACTTAGTCTTTTGCTGACTGCAGTTGTTGTGGTCTTCAGTTTGGAGATTGATTTGATGCAGCTATCCACCCTACTCTATCCCGAATAAGTCTTCATCTCCTTATAAGAATGGCAACCCACATCCATTTGAATCTGTTTAATGTATTCGTCTCTAGGTCTCCCTCTGCGATTTTTACCACACACACTTCCCTCTAATGCTAAATTAACGATTGCTTTACGTCTAACAATATGTCCTATCAATCGGATCCTTCTTTTAGTCAAAGTATGCCAAAAATACCTTTTCTCCGCAGTCCTGTTCAGTACCTCCTCATTAGGTATGCCATCTCTACACCTAATCTTCAGCATTCTTCTGTAGCACCACATTTCAAAAGCTTCTATACTCCTGCTGTCTGTATCGTTCATCTTCACTCCCGTACAAGGCAACACTCCTCACAGATGCCTTCAGAAGCGACTTTCTTAAACTTAAATTAATATTCAATGTTAACAAATTTCTCTTTTTCAAAAACTCTTTTTTCTCATTGTCGTTCTGCATTTCATATCCGCTGTACTGCGACCATTGTATGTTATTTTACTGACCAAGTAACTAACCTCATCTGCCACCACTATTCTTACGTTGCCTAATCTAATTCCTTCAGCGTCTCCTGAATTTCTTAGACTGCATTCCATTACCCTTGTTTTTCTCTTGTTAATGGTCATCTTGTACGCTCCCTTCAACACACTGTCCATTCCTTTCAACTGTCTCTGACAGAATTACAAAGTCATCAGGAAAACGTAGTGTTTTTATTTCTCCACCCTTCTCCAACTTTTTCCTAGCTCACCATCGTAGCTTGCTGGACGAACACATTGAACAACTTTGGAGGAAGACTACAACCCTATCTTACTCCAGTCCCAACAATTGCTTACCTTTTATTCCCTCCGAATCTTATAACTGCGGTGTTTTTGTGAAAGTTGTATATAACACTCCTTTCCCTGTATTTTACCCCTGCAGACTTCTGAATTTGAAGAGTGTATTCCAATCAACATTGACAAAAGGTTCCTACAAATCTACAAAAGCTAGAAATGTAGGTTTCCCTTTCCTGAACCTATTGTAAAGTCAATATTGCCTCCCGTGTTTTCCTACATTTCTCCTGAATCCAAACTGACTTTCTCTGACGTCAGCTTCTATTAGATTATCCATCCTTCTATAAATGATCCGTGGTAAAAGTTTGCAACCATTACTTATCAAACTGATGGTTCTGTAATTTTCACACCTGTCTGCTTTCGCCTGTCTCATACATCTTACGCACCAGGTGAAATAGTTTTGTTATGGCTGGCTCTCTCAGAGACTTCAATTGCACTGAGGGAATGTCATCCACTCCAGGGGCCTTGTTCCGACTTAGGTCTTTCAGTGATTTGTCAGATTCATCGCTCAGTATAGTATCTCCTATTTTATCTTCCCCATATCTTCCTACAAAACTGCCTTTAAGTTCATTTCCTTAATGTAGTCCCTCTTTGTACTCATTCCAACTTTCATCTTTCCCTTCTTTGCTGAGAACTGGTATTTCATCTTAGTTCTTGGTATTCATAGAGCTGTTTTTACTTGTCTTCTGATGTCTCTTTTGTTTTCCTGTAGGCGGTATCTATTTTTCCCTAAATACACATTTTTCTACAGACTTGCATTTGCCTTTTAACCACTGCTGAAAATCGATTTTGCACTTCCTCTCAATCTCAGTTCTTAGTCGTCTGTACTCCATTTCGCCTACTTCATTTACTGCATTTTTATATTTTTTTCCTTTCATCAATCAAATTTAATATTTCATAATAATGGAAAGTCCAGGTTGGAATAAATAATATAGTGAGGACAGTTTACAACTCACCGCAAAGACGTGGCGACGAGCTGCGACAGGCACATACAAAAGACACACACATACAACACATTCAGCTATCGGCCATGGCCTTCTTCAGAAAATAGAGCACTCACGCAATCACACAGGCACACAACACAGTCATACAACCATCACCTCCGACTGCCACACTTCGAATCACGCTCTGCAGCGAATCGGGGACGGGAGGGGAGGGGAGGGGGAGGGGATAGAAAGGTTACGTCACGGTGGTGGGGATGGGTTAGATGGGAATAACGAGATGCAGCTTAGGAATGGAGTGGGGAGGCGGGTTAGCGGAGAAAATAAAATAAAATAAAATAAAATAAAATATATATATAATGCATGCACTCTGCAAGTACACAAGACCGCATACACACACACACACACACACACACAAACACACGATCACACATTCACACACCACTCAAAATAGGTGAGGTTTGGGATAGAGAGGTAGGAACTGTAAGGTATGGAAAAATATATATATATAGGGAAGTTATCGTAGGTTGAGGCCTGGTTGATTTCGGGATCGGAGAATGTATTGTAGGGATAACTCCCATCTGTGCAGTTCAGAAAAGCTGGTGGTGGATGGGAGGATCCAGATGGCCCGGGTTGTGAAGCAGCCATTGAAATCAAGCATGTGCTCCGCTGCATGCTGTGCCACAGGGTGGTCCACCTTGTTCCTGGCCACAGTTTGGCGGTGGCCATTCATCCTAATGGACAGCTGGTTGGTGGTCATGCCAATATAGAAAGCTGTACAGTGCTTGCAGCACAGTTGGTAAATTACGTGGCTGCTTTCACAAGTGGCCCGGCCTCTGATAGGGTAGGATAAGCCTGTGACAGGACTGGAATAGGAAGTGCTGGGTGGGTGGATTGGACAGGTCTTGCAGCGGGGTCTTCCACAAGGATATGATCCCTGTGGCAGTGAGCTGGGTTTCGGGGTGGCATAAGGATGAACTAGGATGTTGTGAAGGTTGGGAGGGCGACGGAACACCACTTTAGGAGGGGTGGGAAGGATCTTTGGCAGGATGTCTCTCATTTCAGGGCACGAGGATAGAAACTCAAAACCTTGGCGAAGGATGGAATTTAGTTGTTCGAGACCAGGGTAGTACTGGGTGACAAGGGGAGCGCTCTTTTGTGGATGGTTACTGGTGTTAGGAAGAGGATTTTAACACCAGTAACCATCCACAGAAGAGCGCTCCCCTTGTCACCCAGTACTACCCTGGTCTCGAACAACTAAATTCCATCCTTCGCCAAGGTTTTGAGTTTCTATCCTCGTGCCCTGAAATGAGAGACATCCTGCCAAAGATCCTTCCCACCCCTCCTAAAGTGGTGTTCCGTCGCCCTCCCAACCTTCACAACATCCTAGTTCATCCTTATGCCACCCCGAAACCCAGCTCACTGCCACAGGGATCATATCCTTGTGGAAGACCCCGCTGCAAGACCTGTCCAATCCACCCACCCAGCACTTCCTATTCCAGTCCTGTCACAGGCTTATCCTACCCTATCAGAGGCCGGGCCACTTGTGAAAGCAGCCACGTAATTTACCAACTGTGCTGCAAGCACTGTACAGCTTTCTATATTGGCATGACCACCAACCAGCTGTCCATTAGGATGAATGGCCACCGCCAAACTGTGGCCAGGAACAAGGTGGACCACCCTGTGGCACAGCATGCAGCGGAGCACATGCTTGATTTCAATGGCTGCTTCACAACCCGGGCCATCTGGATCCTCCCATCCACCACCAGCTTTTCTGAACTGCACAGATGGGAGTTATCCCTACAATACATTCTCCGATCCCGAAATCAACCAGGCCTCAACCTACGATAACTTCCCTATATATATATATATTTCCATACCTTACAGTTCCTACCTCTCTATCCCAAACCTCACCTATTTTGAGTGGTGTGTGAATGTGTGATCGTGTGTTTGTATATATATATATATATATATATATATATATATATATATATGTGTGTGTGTGTGTGTGTGTGTGTGTGTATGCGGTCTTGTGTACTTGCAGAGTGCATGCATTATATATATATTTTATTTTATTTTATTTTATTTTATTTTATTTTCTCCGCTAACCCGCCTCCCCACTCCATTCCTAAGCTGCATCTCGTTATTCCCATCTAACCCATCCCCACCACCGTGACGTAACCTTCCTATCCCCTCCCCCTCCCCTCCCCTCCCGTCCCCGATTCGCTGCAGAGCGTGATTCGAAGTGTGGCAGTCGGAGGTGATGGTTGTATGACTGTGTTGTGTGCCTGTGTGATTGCGTGAGTGCTCTATTTTCTGAAGAAGGCCATGGCCGATAGCTGAATGTGTTGTATGTGTGTGTCTTTTGTATGTGCCTGTCGCAGCTCGTCGCCACGTCTTTGCGGTGAGTTTGTAAACTGTCCTCACTATATTATTTATAAATTTAATATTTCCTATGATATCCAAGGACTGTTTCTAGGTCTTGCCTTTCTACCCATTTGGTCTGATTTCGCTATTTCATGTCTCAAAGGTACCCATTCCACTTCTAATGATTTATTTTCCCCCGTTTCTGGCAATTGTTGTTAATGTTGCATCTGAAATTCTCAAGAACTTAAGGTTCCTTCAATTTATCCAGGTTCCATCTCCGTATTTTCCTACCTTTCTGCAGCTTTCCAGTTTCAGTCTACAGTTATCATCAATATGATATGTTTATAGTCTATACCTGCACCAAGATATGTTTGTTATGATTAAATTCTGTTCCTAGCAAAATTCTACCAGATGGCGTCCTATTTCATTTCCCCAGCCTATATTTATCGACTTTTTTTCCTTCTCTTCCCTTTCCTACTACCAAATTCCAGTCCCTCATCACAATGAATTTTTCGTCTCCCTTAACTGTCTTAATAACTTCCTTTCTTATACATTTCTTCAATCTTGTCATCATCGTCAGAGCTAGTTGGCATATAAACTTGCAATGTTGCGTTAGTGTTGGCTTCCTATCTATCTTGACTACGACAATGCTATTACTGTGCTGCTTATAGTAATTTACCCGCTTTCCTATTTTCTTATTCATTATTAGTCCTACTCCTGTAATACTCTCAACTTCTTTTGTATCTATGATCCTTTACTCACCTGACCAGAAATCCTGTTCGTCTTTCCACCGAACTTCACTAATTCCTACTATACCTAGCTTCAACCTAACCATTTCCCTTAAAAATCTTCTAACCTCTGTACCCGATTAAGGAATCTAACATTCCATGCTCCTATCCATAGAATGTAAGTGTTGTCTTTCCTGATGACCACATCGTCTTCAGTAATCCCCACCTGGAGATCCGAATGGGGGACTATTTTTCCTCCGGAATATTTTCCGCAAGAGGATTCCGTCATTATACATGAGTGTTATCATTTTCAAGTAAAGGGATGAAAAACGTTGTCATATTTGAGCCCTTCTAGCTTCAAGAAAAAGTTTGTAATCGTAATACTAGTCTTATAAACAGTAGATAAAATTTTTGAAATTGGTCAATAAAAACAGGAGTTATAGAAATTTTTCTTCATTGTGGAAGACAATACGTATATGATATCTATCAGCTGGGGACCGTGCCCCACTCTTGGCTTTTAGTAACGGAGTTCCCACGACACTTCTTCCCTTCTGTTAACTGGCGACTCTGACGACAGGAGAGAGATCGTTAACATGTGAACAGCGGACGCTGTACAGTGAGAAAGAGACACACACAATTCAACACACGCAATGTGTTATGTGTCTTAATATTAAATCCATTGATACTGAATCATGTGATCATGCGTGTAAATATATTTTCGTTGATCCAGCATTTAATGATGCGCAGTTTGCAAGATATTAATTAACTGGGAAGTCTGGCACTGAAAGTAATAGATGAGTTTTGATATTGAAGCAGTAAAATGATGGATAATGCAGTAGAGATGATATAATATGTGAACTCTAAATGCAAATAAAAGCTTTTCTTAAGGAGAGGAATATTTTAATAGCGAATTTAAGTGATAGAAACTTTTTACCGAAAGCTTTTGTCTTGAATATGGCTTTGAACAGAAGTGAAACGAGTACTGTAAGTAGTACAGACGAGAACGGAAAGTTTTGAAATTTTGTGGTGCAGGAGAATGTTGAAAATTAGGTGGGTAGATTGTTCTTCTCAATAACACTTCGGTAAAGCCACGTTAGCTGATGTTACAAGGCCAGCTCAATCAGTCATCCAGTCTGTTACCCATGTTACAACTGAAAAGGCTGCTGCCCCTCTTTAAGAACCACACTTTTGTCTGGCCTCTCCACAGATACAATTCCGCCATCTGTACCGTAGAGGCACGTAAGCCACCCCCACATCGGCAATGTCTGTGGTTCATGGGGGAGAGCTCATTCATTATAAAAGGTTATTGTCAGAGTATTATCGTTGCGTTGTGTCTTGCATACTTCTCATGAGCTAGATTCACCACAGCGATAGGCAGTCCTGTCTTGTTCCTAAGTATTTATGGCCTAGTTTACACGAAGTAGTATCTGATGATTTGTTTAGGTCTTCCTGTTTGTCGTGTCTCTTATGGTTTCGTTAATATCTTCGTGTGAGGAATTTGATTATATATCCATCATTTAGGGGTGGTGTCTTTGATTGTAGGTTTTTTACGTGACAATCATTTCGGCTGTGTGAAAGGGAAAGGCACTAGAAATCCAAGCGACAAGCGTCATTTGTGCCGACGTGAGCCACGACTTGCAGTCGCCTGCACCCAGCACCCTCGACAGCCATCGGCAAGGCCGCCTCCACATCTCGGATGAGGCCCCCCGGGAGACACACCGAGAGAACGTTGGATTTCTTTCCGGATCTCGTCGCTGTCTGACTAAGGGGCACAATCACGCGCCTAACAATGGAGCTCCCAAAAACTAATAATCCCCTCCACCATGCACCTGCTCGAACCCTTCTGAAGGAGTGATCACACGTCCACTCACATGACGAACGGGCTTGGACGGACAGCCAGCCTCCACATTGGCCTTCCGTCTCGAGCGACGCGAATGCCGTTCAACCCGCCACTCCCCTTTGCGGAGAGGGCAGCTCGACCACGTCCAGTACATCTGAAGGTGCCTCGATAGCAGAGACAGAGAGCGAAGCATGAGACACCTGAGGTGTCCCACTCGATGCACCAGACTCCCCACCACCGCTGCACCCCGAGACAGCAGCCTGAAGACGGCTGACCGTAGCCGACAGCACGCTCAGCTGTTCGCGAACTGCGGCCAACTCCTCCTGCGTCCGCACACAGCAGGCACACATTCTATCCATCCTATCGATACAATTAACTGTAGTGAGTAGAAAAAAAATAAAAAAATAAAAAGAAATCAACGTTTAACTAGCGTAGTAATTTAATAAAGGCGGCTGGCAGCTGTGGTAAGTGGTAACTACACTGTCAAAACAACGAGACTGAGTCCGGCAGTTTTCAAAATAAACAAGAAAATCTATGGAATACACTGTTATCAAACGCGCGGGAATATAAGCTTTCTTAATGCAGAACACGAAATAAGGAAATAACAATATGACATTTAAATCACGTAGCTTGCAGCAGACGAAATCTATACACACGTTATTTATCAAAATATTCGATAACAAACTCTTAAAACAGTAGAACAAATGAAATCTGCCAAGTAGGTGAGAAGAAATCTCTTGAAATCAGAAGCACTAAAGAAAATTAAGAAATTAACTGTCAACGAAATTTCACGCAATTAAATTATGATACTTAGCGCTTTGGGCGATGAGGCAGCGACAACCGCTGGCACTGGACTGATGGTCGAAATGTTCAAATGTTTGTGAAGTTTATGGGACATAACTGCGGGGTCATCAGTCCTTAAACTTACAAACTACTAATGAACTACCTCATACTAAAGACGGCACAAACATCCATGCCCAAGAGGGGATTCGAATCCCCGATGGGGAACGGCCTCGCGCATCGGACCATAGCGCCTCAATGCTCCCGGCCGTTCCGCCGCGGCATTTGATGTTCGCACTAACTCCCAAATGGAAAACATCGTAATAGGCATAGTTGGCGTAAAGAAGCAGCCGGGAGAGTTGAAAACAAACAGGTCGCCAGTTCCAGATGGAATACCAATTCGGTTTTTACAAATATTACTGAGCGGTACTGATCCCTTACTTAGCTCGCATTTATCGCGAATCTTTGATCCAGCGCAAAGTTCCAAGCGACTGGAAAAAAAAAAAAAAAAAAAACGCAGGTAACTCACGTATATAACAAGAGTTAAAGAACGGAACCAGAAAATTACAGACCAATACCGTTAACATCAGTTTGTTGTAGAATGCTTGAATATATTCTGAGTTCTAATACAGTAAATTTCCCTGAGACGGAAAAGCTTCTGTCCATGCATAAGCACGGCTTTTAGAAGCATCGAACGTGCGAAACCCAGCTTGCCCTTTGCTTTCATGACATCTTGCGTGCAATGGATGAAGGGGAATAGGCAAACAGCATATCGCTCGATTTTCGAAAGGCGTTTGACACGATCCGCACTACAGACTGCTAACGAAAGTGGGAACTTAGGAACAGGTACCCAAATATGTGAATGGCTGGAAAACTAATTACGTAATATAACGCAGTACGTTATCTTTGGCGAGTGTCCATCGGATACTAGGTTATCCTCAGGTGTGACCCAGGGAAGTGTGATAGGACCGTTATTATTTTCTATCTATATAAATGATGTGGTGGACAGACTGAGTTACAATATGCGACTGTTTGCTGATGGTGCTATGGTGTACAGGAGGGTGGCGTCATTGAATGACTGTAGTAGGATGCAGGATGACTTGCACCAAATTTCTAGGTGGTGTGAGGAATTGCAACTAGCGCTGAATGTAGAAAAGTATAAGGTTATGCAAATGATTAAGAGAAACAATTCCGTAATGTTCGAATACAGCATTAGTAGTGTGCTGCTTGACAGAGCCGCGTAGATTAAATATATAGGCGTAACGCTGCACAGTGATATGAAATGGAACGAGCATGGGGAAGGCGAATGTTCGAATTCGGTTTATTGGGAGAATTTTGGGTAGGTGTTATTCGTCTCTGAAGGAGGTGGCATATAAAACGCTAGTACGGCCCCTTCTGGAATATTGCTCAAGTTTTTGGGGCCCCACCAGATCGGTTTAAAGGAGGACATGAAGACAGTTCAGAGTCGGGTGGCTAGGTTTGTAACTGGCAGATTCGATATATACGCGAGTGTTACTGAAATGCTTCGGGAACTCAAATGGGAGTTAATGGAGGGATGGAAACATTATTTTCAAGAAACACTGTTGAAAAAATTTAGAGGGCTAGAATTTGAGGAGGGCTGCAGATCCATCTTACTGTCGGTAACCTACATATCGCGTAATGATCACAAAGGCAAGAGAAATTACGGCTCGTACGAATGCATACAAGTATTCATTTTTCCCTCGTTCTATGTGGGACTGGAATAAGAAAGCACGTAGTTACTACTGGCAGTGAGTACCCTCCGCTACGCACCTTTGGATGGGTTCCGGAATATGTATGTAGATGTAGTCTTTGCGCTATCTGTCCGTCTTTAACCAGTACTCCGCACCTTGACGTTAGACTGCTAGGTCCATTGGGTATACTCCGAGCCTTACGAAAAGTACCTGCATTGACATGATGCTGAATGCCCATGATTATCTCCCTAGATAGGTGCAGCAGAAGTAGCGTCTGTCACACACAACAAGGCGGTACAAAATATGCTTCGCCATGGATGGCACAATCAACTCGAGACTATTCGTGTGTCCACGAATGTGGAGCTACTGAGACGTCTGTAGTCGCCTTCCAGGAACAGCAACGAAGCACGTTTTGCTCCAGAGTGGGCTTGAACTTTTTCCTGTTCTCGGTACGTGGCAGCGATAAGCTGTGACAGTGCGGCCCTTAAGGCGTCGGCACATGGAGCGTGTGTCTGAATGTGCACGGTCACCGTGCCGAGTCCAACTTGCGGCTGAACGCTCGGAGACGACGCCACTTGTGCATACGAGGCGTGTGCCGCATGGAGCTACACGCGATCGCAGCGCGCTCCAGCGACCGGTGTCAGCGGCATCTGGTCCTGGAATCACACTGTTCACGAAATGAAAGGAATGGAATTCAAGCTTTTCCTTTATTAAAAGGATTACTTACACACTTGTGTATATGTTCGTCATCTATATCTATAAATGTGAATGTCTGTTCGATGTACTTTTATCACGTCTGAACCACAAGACATATAGAGCTAAAAATTTGTAAAGTTTGTAAAGTCTACCCGGGGAAGGCTTTAGGCACGGTTTTATGGCGATCAGATAGCTATTTATCTATATATATTAATGTGAATGTCTGCTCGGTGTTCGCTTATCACGTCCGAACGACAAGACGCAGAGACTTAAATATTTGTACAGTTACTAATTTATACACGAGGAAGGCTTTAGGCACGGTTTTATAGCGATATGATAGATATTTAGTAATTTGTAGAATATAACGCGAAATGCGGAACAATAATTACTCTTTGAAATTGGTTTTATTGGTTGCATTGTTACTTGAGGGTTGATAATGATAAAAGGGTGGAGTATATTGGGATGGAAAGTTATCAGTGTATATAAAATTCTACGTGTGTGAGTGTTAATATTTCACTCTGCAGCGAAAACTACAGAACGCAAACGAATGGTCTGTGTGTAATTGTTGTCCGAAGTCTCCCGTTGTACACCATAGCTGTTCCATGCCGATAGCTATAAGGGGGTGGAAGATATGGTGGTTGAAAGTCGTCAAATTATAAAAAAATTCGGACTGAAGGCCATCGATGACGTTTGCAACTCTATAGCAAGCAGGTTACATACAGCGAAACGTGATTCCACAGACCAAATCTTTGGTCTATGCATGCTACAATGTCTTCAGCTCTTTTTCTGTAAGGATAAGCACACGAATAAGGAAATATAAGAATAAATAAATAAAGCAGTAAAAAATAAATTTCTTTTAATACAGCTCTTTAAAAGTTCCCTAAAATGAAATTAAAATGAATTTGGACATACTCTCACCATACGTGTTGAGATATTGCAACACGGGGTATAAGGAATAATGTATGTATTATTTATTATAAATCATTAAGCACTTCACATAATTTTATTTCTTATTTGAATGTTGATTAAAAATGTTTGTTTCTAAATCAAAAATGTTCAAATGTTTGTTAAGCTTAAGGGACTTAACTACGGGGTCATCAGTCCCTAAACTTACAAACTACTTATGAACTACCTACAACTAAGGACGGCACAAATATCCATGCCCGAGGGGGGATTCGAACCCCCGACCGTAGTGACCGTGCAGACCGTGACTGAAGCGCCTCAGTCCCCTCGGCCACCGCGGCCGGCTGTTTGTTTCTAAAGAAGGTATTATATTTCATTTCATCCTTCAAAACCAGTCTCATTGCACACTGCTGAAAGATAGCTTATCTATCATAATCAACCGACACGCGAGCGGATCCGCGAGTTTAAGGTAATATCCTATAATGTAGGCTCACAGAAGTAACAACAAGTGTGTATGAGCATAAGACAGAAAAGTACCTTGTTATGGCAATAAGTGCAGCGAATTATAAGAGTTTCATGACTAACTGTGCGATATAAAATTAGAATAGGCCTTCACATAAGATAAACATTTTTGCAACAGTTTTGCCTTTTAGTAAAACTTCAAGGTTTTTATTCCTCGATTAGTGTTACTATTCAGTAGTAGGAACTTTAAGTACGTGTAAAATGCCAGACGTGAAACAATAAAGCGCGTATTATACTCCAAGTAAGGTGCGAACTGTCCTGTTCATAGAACGAATCCAACAAACTTACTCCGCAGAGGATGCTCTCTTATGTTTACATGGCATCGAATATTAAACAGTATACTTTTATGAAATTAATAAGAGAGGATCAATAACTATCAAAAAAACCGAATATGAGAAATAAATATATTTACCTACGCTGAAGCTTGCACCACGGCCGCAGGACATCTTCTGTTTAAAAGTCCAGAACTACAGTACCTCCGCTACGCCAGCTACCGGTACCGTGTGTCTTCGACGTAGATGTGAGTCGTGTGGTATACACTATTGGTGGATATATAGGTTGCTGAAAAGTGATTGCAACAAATCATATAAAGAACAATTGGTTTTGACGACAAATTTCTGTTATATGGAAATTTTTTAACCACATATAAGACGTTTCATCTACCTCTAAATCTACATCTACATAGATACTCTGCAAATCACATTCAAGTGCCTGGCAGAGGGTTCATTAACCAGTTTCATAACATTTCTCTACCGTTCCAGTCTCTAATAGTGCGCGGGAAGAAAGAACACCCAAATCGTTCCGTTTTCCATCTGATTTCTCTTATTTTATTGGGATGGTCATGTCTCCCTAAGTAGGTGGGTGCTAGCAAAATATTTTCACATTCACACATTCAGAAGTAAAAGTCGGTGATTGAAATTTCGCAAACAGATCACGCCGCAATGAATAACGTCTATCTTTTAGTGATTTCCACCCCAATTTGTGCAACATTTCCGTGACGCTTTCCACCCGGTAACGTGACTAAACAAAACAAGCTGCCCTTCTCTGAACTTTCTCAATATATTCCGTCAGTCTCACCTCGTGAGAGTCCCACAATGGGCAACAGTACTCCAGGAGAGGACGCACAAGTGTGATGTAGGCAGTGTCTTTGGTGGAGCTGATGCATCTTCGAAGCGTTCTGCCAATGAAACGTAATCTTTGGTTCCCTTTCCCCACAATATTTTCTATGTTTAAAGTCATTTATTCCAACAAATAGTATCTATAATTACCGGTATTCCAAAGATTCTCAATTTCCTCAGTTATTTTTACTTGTTTTGAAATGACCTATATTCATAAAACCTAAGTTATGCATAAGACCCATCAAATACGAACGACTATTGCCGGTCAATAAAGCGTCTTCAACTCTGTACCGAAAAGAGATTTCCCCCTCTCCCAGGTAGCCACGTGGCGTTCTCCCACCTTATTGGTGATCGTTCAGACACACGTTGAGATTTCTGGTATGCTTGATACTGCCCCACACGTTGGGAAAGCCTCGCCAACGTGCGATTATGAATTATCTCGAACAGAATAATCTGTTGACCCATGTTCAACACGGAATTAGAAAATATAGTTCATGCGAACCACAACTAGCTCTTTACTCACACGAAGTCATGGGTGCTATCGATAAGGGTTCGCAAATAGATTCCGTATTTCTTGATTTCCAGAAGGCTTTTGACACCGTACCGCATAAACGGCTTTCAATCAAATTGCGTGGTTGTGGTATATCGCCCCAAATTTGCGATTGGATAGGGGATTTCCTGTTAGAGAGGACACATTTCGTAGTAATAGACGGTAAGACAGCGACTAAAACAGAGGTGATATCGGGCGTTCCACAGGGTAGTGTTATTGGTCCTCTGCTGTTCCTTATTTACATAAACGATTTAAGGGAAAATCTAAGTAGCTCTCTTAGGTTGTTTGCAGATGACGCCATCATTTACCGTCTAGTAAAATCATCTGAAAATCAAAACCAACTGCGAAACGATCTGAATAAGATATCACTATGGTGTAAAAATTGGCAATTGACTCTAAATAATGAGAAGTGTGAAGTCGTCCACATGAGTACGAAAAGAAATCCGTTAAACTTTGTTTACAAGATAAATCAATCAGATGTGAAGGCCGTAAACTCCACAAAATACATAGGAATTACTTCAGAATTAAATGGGAAAGAACACGTAGATAATTTCGTGGGAAAGGTGAACTAGAGACTGCGTTTTATTGGCAGAACCCTAAAAAGATGCAACAGAACTACAAAAGAAACTGCATACACTACACTTGTCCGTCCATTTTTGGAGTATTTCTGCCCAGTGTGGGATCCTTGTGAGCTGGGTTTGACGGAGGACATCGAAAGAGTTCAAAGAAGGGCAGCTCGTTTCGTATTGTCACGATACAGGGGAGACAGCGTTACGGAAATGATACAGGATCTGGGCTGGGAATCATTACAACAACGGCGCTTATCGCAGCGGCGTGGGCTACTTACGACACTGCAATCGCCAACATTCTCCTCCGAATGCGGAAATATATTGTTGACTCCCACTTACATAAGCAGAAATGATCATCAGAATAAAATACGAGAGATCAGAGCTCGAACGGAGAGATTCAGGTGTTCTTTCTTCCCGCCCGCTATTCGAGAATGGAATGGGAGATAAATAGTATAAAGGTGGTTCGATGAACCCTATGACAGGCACTTAAATGTGATTTGCAGAGTATCCCATGTAGATGTAGATTCGCACGTTGTGACCTGAGAAACTGGTTCAGATAGACGCTCCGCGTGCCGCCGGCTTTACGTCAGCGTCGTCAAGTCGTCGATGCCGACCGCGGGCCAGTAGTGGTTGGACGGCAGAGTCCGGTGCTGGGATGGACAGTCGGCCTGTCGGCGGTGTCGTTAGGAGGAGGCGTGAGGGGGCGTGTCTGGGCTGCAGCCGCTCATTACAGGCCGTTGCCGGCTGTCGCCCGCAGCCGCAGCCGCAGCCGCAGCCGCGGCGCTGTCGCCGGGCTCGTAACGAACCGTGCCCAATGGGCGCGCAGCCGCCGCTACTGCTGCCGCTGCGCATTGTCCGCCCACTTGCCGAACCCACTGCCACAATGTGCCGCAACGAGCCGGCCGGCCGACTCTCGCCGTGCCTCTCAACAAAAGGTTTGTAATTCCAGCCACTTGACGAACCGTGCGCTGAACCAAAGATCACATAGCGGCCACAGATTTGCTCGTGACTTGCAATTTGACAGCTGACCCCAGGACAAGAGACACCACTCGGCTCAGGAACATTGTCCGGCGGAGGTAGTGTCTAAAACTGAGGTCGGCAAGTATTCTTCTTGGAGGGGGTCCAGATACTTATGAAAATTTTCGTCGAGGTCCAGAAGTAAAACCCCATATTCCTTATCAATTTATTATTTTAATTTTCACTCTCAAACTAATACTAAATACAAAAGATGTAAAATAAAAATGTATAATAATCCAGTAAAACTTTTATTAGTTGCTACTTATTTATTTTTATTTTCACTCACAAAATGTATGAAATAAAATGTGTAGTCAAACTTCTATTGAAAAATCCAGTATCAGGTCATACATTAAGAAACTATCGTTTGTTAAATTTTCACTTAAAAAGTATTAAATACAGTGAACTATGCGTATCTGTGTTAAAAAATCAATGCAAGAAATTACATTTGCGGCCTTCAGCCAGTTTCTTAAAGTTAGGTTCACATGCGGAGCAAGTCATGCGAATAGTGGGCAGCCGTTAATCTTCAGCGATACTTATTGAAATGAAATTTCACAAACATATGTGCAGCCAAACGTAATAGCCAGATAGATGGCTAATATTTTGTAATTTTCAGCCGCGGTGGAGTAGCCGAGCGGTCTAAAGCGTCTCGCTGCGGAGCGCGCGGTTGCTCGCCTAGGTTAGTTTACCTAGGTTTAAGTAGTTTGTAAGCTACGGACTGATGACCACGCAGTTTCGTCCGATAGATTTACAAACAAACATTGTAATTTTCATATTTTTCCGGGACATGTTCACTCCACAATTCGTCAGTGGATACATTTTTATATGTTTGCAAGGAAATCTCGTCCTGCGAGTCTATTATCTCCATTTGGAGTAAAGGCTTTGAGAGGTGGAACAACTTCGCAGCCACATCCGTCCATTTTGCTGCTGCAGAAACCTCAAAAGGTAATTTTTAAGAGCACAACAATTGTGTGTAAATGGATATGCCCTGGCCGCTTAAATATAGGTTTCAGAAACTGTAAGAGTATGAAGTCTATTTATAGAATTTCCTTGTTCATTAGATAAAGTTCTCGTGCTGCATTCGTGTGTACAGAGCTTTTAGGCGGATCACTGGCCACCTTGCTCCGTTTTACCGCCCCTTGTCAGCGTACTCTACAGTGTAGCACATCATGACACTTAATCTATCCATAATCATTAAGGTTACTAATCATTTAGCAGTTAATCGTAAAATTCTAGGAAAATAGTAAGGGTGGCTCTCATACGAATTGTTATCTACAAAAAAAGGATTTTTTTAAAGATAATTTTACTGTGCAACTTATACTTTCAAAATACTTTTGGCAGCAGTTTTTGGTCTTTCGCGGTACGGACATGGAACGCGGTCCGCCAGTTGCCGACCGCTGGCCTAAAACCTGTTGGTGAAAGAATCTGGGAAGTCCTCTCGATCGTTTCCCTGGGAATACACAGTAGTTCCCATCAGAGACATAAACCCGTGGAAATCTCACTGCGCTAGGGAATTAGGATCAACTCGTCAGAAAGTGCAAATACGGCAAATATTTTCAATATAATAATTTTTGAACCTGCCATATAAGTCAAGATGCTAGTTTCATTGTTAAAATGTTTGTAATTCTATCGGACCGAACTGCGTGGTCATCAGTCCGTAGCTTACAAACTACTTACACTAAGGTAAACTAACCTGAGGACAACACACACACTCATGCCCCAGGGAGGACTCGAAGTTCCGACGGCGAGCAATCGCCCGTTTGCAACGAGGTGCCTTACACCGCTCGGATACTCCATAGCGGCAAAAATCTAGATCTCTTCTTAAAAACATCTTTCACTCTGACCACAAAAAAATTCGGCTTTTGTTGGGTTGTGGCAGGAGCATTTTTTAAAGCGGCGGTGGAGTCGCCCAGCGGTCTAAGGCGCCTCGCTGCGGAACGCCCGGTTGCACACCGTCGGAGATTCGAGTCCTCTCTGGGGAGTGTGTGTGTGTGTTGTCCTTAGGTTAGTTTACTTTTGTTTAAGCAGTTTGTAAGGTACGGACTGATGACCACGCATTTTGGTCTGATAGATTTACAAACATACATTTGAACATTTTTGAGCATTTTTTTAATCTTCAGGGGAGAATACTAACGATTCCGCGCTGTTGATAGTGTTAACCAAGATATCTAGTATCTTGGGTTATCATAGAGAACGACTGTGAGCGCATTTTTGAGTGGCATTTTTAAGTCAAAAATATTAATTTACAGTTACTGAAATGACCGGTTTTGAAGATATAAATCGTCATGCAGTGCGTGGCTTAAATGGCGTTCTGCTACTGGTGTACTGTGTGACAGGAAAATTCCAAGCTAAAATCAAAACTTTACCAATCGGTAATCGCCGCGGTGGAGTAGCCAAGCAGTCTAAAGCGTCTCGCTACGGAACGCGCGGTTGCTCGCCGTGGAGTTTCGAGTCCTCCCTGGGGCATGGGTGTGTGTGTGTTGTCCTTAGGTTAGTTTAACTAGGTTTAAGTAGTTTGTAAGCTACTGACTGATGACCACGTAGTTTGGTCCGATAGATTTACAAACATCTGAACATTTGAAAAATCGGTAATCCGCCCAGTTGCACTGTATGAGCTGAATGCTGGGCTTCGAGAAAAGAATTGGAACAACTACTTTCTGTACTAGAAACAAAGATGCTCAGATGAACATCAGGATTAACGCCGTACGCCCACGAAAGTTCCTGACCCAAATCCAAAAGTGCACGACACATAGCTCAGAAGACATGACGCGTCGTGAGAATACCCAGATTTATGCGTCAATTATTGGAAAATGGGAGTAGTTAGGGCCCTGAAACAGATTTTGTATGTAATTTCGGATGTTTATGAAGCGTTTTGAAACTGATCCCCCACAAAATAATGAAACGGAAAGAAGTCTACCGCTCACAACAGTTTCGCTGTAGATGTCGTAAAACTGTCGCAGCAGGCATGACCTTGTATCAAATAAAGTTAGCATTACAGATTTGCATGTTACTATTTATTTTTTTCTGTAAGTCTCCCATAATTCTCTTGCATCCAAAATTAAGCTATGTTTCCTCAATCTCTGTCATATAAAAGCGAAAGGACACTCACTCACTCACTTGCTGACTGAACACAAAATCTCGAAAACTACTTCACCTATGAAGCTGAAATTTGGCAGGAATGTAGTTTATAGGTAGAAAGTATTTTGTGATATGTGCGTGGTGGAGCATACTTCTTCTACAGACTCACGAAATCTACAGTTTGAGTCCGGTCTTAACGAAAATTCACACTCTTGACCTTCAAAACAAGAGGAAGGTCACCGTCCACCTTAAGTTTCATACGGTGCATACGGGAGGGTACTTTGTCTCACAAAAATGGATGCCTAAATACTTTGGTCGCGCCATAACTTGAGAACGGCTCGACCGATTTCACAAACGCTTATTTATTTATTTATTTATTATTATTTTTTTCGAAATTCTGAGAACAAGGGTTGCATGAAGTAAAACTGAAATATTTGATAACAACAAATTGTGTTTTTCAATGTGACTCTGCGTTTCTGTTGCATAGAAATCTGTAGTTTTGTTCCGATATTGATGAAATTTTGCACACTTTACCTTAAAAACAAGAGGAGTGTCACTTTCTGTATAAAATTTCGTTCGGCGCATGGTGGAGGGTACTTACGGAATTTTACAAAATGCTTAATTTTGCTCCAATCTTTATGAATTTTTTCACACATGACCTTTAAAACAAGAGGAAGTCACTGGGTACATAAATGTTTGTATGGTACATCGTTTTTATGGTACATAGTACCTTGCAGGAAACTTTGGCGAGAGAAGGAAAGGTGGAAACGAACAGAAAGATTGGAGAGAAAGAGGTGGATGCAGAGAGAGGGGGGGGGGGGGAGAAGATGTGGACTACGAGAGTGCAGGTTAAATAAACACCCGGGAAACGGCGGGTTTACAGCTAGAAGTAAATAAGATGAGGGAAAGCCGCCCACGCTGGTACGGGAATGTCCTTAGAGCAGATGACAGCGGCAAAATTAGTTTTAACTTAAATATAAATGGGAAAGGCAAGTAGGAAGACCAAGGCGGCGACGGCTTGACACCCTGCATAAAGACCTCAAGATCTCAGGTCTCCACCCTGACCAGGGAAAAGATCGTAGAAATGGCGAGAACGTGCCAAAGCAGCGGACCTCGCCAGCATGCGGGACAAACGCTAAGGAAGAAGAAAAAGAAGAAGCGTATAAACTGAAAAGTATGTAGTTCCAGGTACCATTTAGAATTATTTTTGTTTATTACAAATAACAATTATTCATAATAATATGTAACATATGCTTAGAGACCTTGCACGTACAAAGAATTTGTAGTGTAAAATCAATACGAATATGTTGTAATATCACAAAATTTCAGTCCTAGCATGATATACTATTTCAGGTGAAGTCTGAAGTAAAACCAGCAGGTAGACACACTAGTGTAAACTTACAAAAGGCCCACCTGTACGCAATGAAGAAGAAATAAACGGCAACAGTTTCATTTTTACAACTACAACTGCATACTGTACATGGAAATTATAAGAAATGCACAAAGGGTACAAAACATAATATCAGCGATTTATAAAATCAGTAACACCTCTATGTAACGTAAAATCTGATAGCATGTATTGGTGGTATTCGATTACACAGTCTAAAGCTTCCCAAATTGTATGGTTACAGCACCTTGTAATTAACAGTGACAAACCACCCATATCAATTTTTATACAAACAGAGTTATAAACTATTGATTGACATAAATGTGGTCTCTGTATTAACAAGTAGTTAGAGTCTACGTCTTACCGCTAATCATGCCAAGTAATTACCGTCAAACTTTACCCGCGAAAATTAAATGAACGCTACCTTCTCTATTATCTTCCTGTGCATTCTAAAAACGCTTTCTGTGTTTATCGTATTACACAGCGCATTTATAATTAACCCAAAATACTGTCATCTTTTAAGTGCAGCATTGGTTTTGCGCCCAATGAGTCTCAGCATACGCTAAATTAAGTTGAACTTACAGCCATCATGTCTCGACAACAGATAATGATTATCAAATTGAAAAAGTAGATTTAATCTTAACCACTATCTATCTTTTCAGGAAAGATGTAGTATGTCAGGAAGCTGCAACAACTTCTGCAGGATCCTGCATTCGAATCATAAGGAGGCGACCCTGCAGATAAAGTTAACAGGTAAACAACACAGGTAACAAAATGAGATGCAGCAGATCACAGTCTAGAACTTGGCCGCTCAATGAAATACAATGGCAGCAAGATTGTCTCACACACCCAAAGATTTTGGAAAAGTGTCATAAAGAAATCAATCGAGATCACGGAGAATCTTGTCAATTGAAACAGTGGATACCAGCTCAACACGGCTTGGAATCAGGCTTTCGAGCATCTAAAGACCTAGCGCAGGGCACTTAGAGATATTACAAGAATTAGGACCGAGAAAACAGTAGTGAGACCGCAAAGATGACAGCAATTTCTGAGGACTGCCGGTTAGGATGCTGACGGCAATCGGAACACCTGTGACTCGAGAAGGGCGCGGAACGCGTACGAGACGCTCGGTGTATCACAGCGGTCGTGGACCGCGGGCAGAATTAATTCAAATAATTGGCAATCTCTGTTGCAGTTTTTTTATTACACTATTGGCCATTAAAATTCCTACACCAAGAATAAATGCAGATGATAAACAGGTATTCATTGGAAAAATATATTATACTAGAACTGACATGTGATTACGTTTTCACGCAATTTGGATGCATAGATCCTAAGAAATCAGTACCCAGAACAACCACCTCTGGCCGTAATAACGGCCTTGATACGTCTGGGCATTGAGTGAAACAGAACTTGGATGGCGTGAGTGAGATTACCGCCCATTAGAAATATTGGTAATTAATAACATTTGTAATTAAACAGTATGAAGTTCACTGCAGACATTGACCATGCCAATGCACCAAATGTTACACAATTTTAATCTTAATAATTATGGTAGCAATGTATGTACATAGTTGGGTGACAGCATTTATAGTTAGGCCATAGGTAGAAATTCTCCACGTTGATATTTGCTGTGTGCTTGTAGCTGACGGGAGGCCAGCGAGCAGGCCGACGTTGGTGGCTTGTTCCAGCTTAGGATTTTCCAGGTTCGTTTCCGGTGAGGGGAGAGAGGGACAATGGCGAGTGCCAGGTGCAGTGCAGTGCACAGCGTGAAATAAAATATTCTAATACTACTTGCATTTGAAGTAATACGATGCAGTTAGGAACCTTTAAGGCCCTCATTACAAAATAGCCTGTTGATAAATAAACAATACATTAGCTGATATAGTCACATCTGGCGTAATATGTTTAATTGACAATGAAAAGTAATAAATTACCAATGAATACAAGACAGTTACACAACCAGCATGGCAATGTTTGTTTATAAAAATGATATATTAACTATTTCTCATTTTATTTTCAATTAATCTTGTGTATTTTATCTTGAAGTATTCAGTTAAATCACTTATCTGTGATATAAGAAATTTCACGATTATAATAAATAGTAGAAATGATGTTTATACAAATATAAAAAAAACTAAGAAGAAATTTGTTTAATGTGTAGTGTAATTATTTTGATTTTAAGTAAAGTTTTAGAAATGTATTGGCTGAGAGCTGTACGTTGGCAAATCGGTTAGAACAGCTCACATGGGGAAGTTGATGACGTAGGGAAAAGACCCGGCAGTTGGGCTTTTGGCGCGCTCGCATGGGCAGGAAGTGAGGAGTCGGAAGCGAGTGGTGTAGCTGGCCGGGCGCCGTCGCTCTGGGCAGTCGGCATGTGGATCTCCAGGTGGAGACTATAGATTTTTGTGTGGCAATTGCCAAGTGTGGTTGCTCGTCGTAGACTGCACCAATTTGTATCGAGTGCTACTGTGTGTTGTGAATATTTAGCCGGTGGAACAAGGTGTGCATCGCACTAAATTAAAATGGCTGTGTTTTGTTAATGTAACACGTGTCGTCGCATAGGCATGAACATAAACGGTGTTTGAGACAGGCACATGGTGTGAAAACAATTTGCGACAAATATTCATTTTGTCTGGGGGCTCACGAGCTATAATTCTTTTGATAAATGTGTCGACGTACAGACGTATCAGCCACAGGGTTCTAATATTGTGAAATAAACAACAGAAAGTGAACTTTCACGTGTTTTCAAAAATAGTAGTTAGTACACCCTTTTCTCTCATGAACTTGACTTTATTATGAATTTTTTTGTTAATCATATGCTGGGAAGGAAAGCTGCGAACGTGTGATATCATCCCCTAGAAAAAGAGTAGCAATCACAATTCCAGTGTTTTTTCATGTTTAGGAATTTGATTCGCAGTTGGTGGTTGTGAGTTTTTAAAAACCCCGACCTTCACCCTCGCACGTGTACAGGTACAGATGTCCATGCTCCTTCAACACGATACGACAGTTCATGAAGAGTAGTGACTGGCGTATTGTGAAGAGTCAGTTGCTGGGCCACCACTGACCAGACGTTTTTAATTGGTGAGAGATATGGAGAATTTGCTGGCCAGGATAGCAGTCGAACATTTTTCGTATTCATAAAGGCCCGTACAGGACCTGCAACAATATCCTGCTGAAATGTTTTGTTTCACAGGAATCGAATGAAGCATGGAGCTACGGGTCGTAACATATCTGAAATGTAACGGCCACTATTCAAGGTGCCGTCGACGCGAACAACAGGTGACCGAGACGTCTAACCAACGGCACCCCACACATCACGCCGGGTGATACGCCAGTACGGCGATGACAAATACACGCTTCCAATGTGGGTTCACAGCGATGTCGCCAAACACGGATGCGACCATCATGATGCTGTAAACAAAACCAGAATTCATCCGAAAAAATGACATTTTGCCATTCGTGCACCTAGGTTCGTCGTAGTTTACACCACCACAGGCGCTCCTGTCTGTGATGCAGTGTCAAGGGTAACCGCAGCCATGGTCACAGAGCTGATAGTCCATGCTGCTGCAAAGGTCGTCGAACTGTTCGTGAAGATGGTTGTTGTCTTGCAAACGTCCCCATCTGTTGACTCAGGGATCGAGACGTGGCTGCACGATCCGATACAGCCATGCGGATAAGATGCCTGTCATATCGACTGCTAGTGATACGAGGCCGTTGGGTTTAATCAAATGTATGTTAGCACTATGATCTACGAGCAAAAATTCTATACCATTAAAAACGTATATGTCGAAAATTTCTTGGCCGCGTAATTTCTTCCACACAAAAGTGTAAACATTTAAAGTCTATGATTGTAAGGTTGAGAATTTTAAACCCTTGTGCTACTGTCAGGAGTCAAAGCAGGAAGAGCACAGTGGGGTGTGGGGGTTTGAATCAGGAAAACAATCGAACCCAGCTTAATTGCAATAAGGTATGTAAATGAACGACTAATGTGGATATATTTGGCCACCTCCAGGAAGAAAATTAGTTTTGTATCAGTGAATTTGCCCTGTGAAGGGACAGATCAAGGTACGATAGACAGATTTTACAACCCACTCACTGATGTAGTTGTTAGAGTGAAGGACAAGGACAGCCGCGGCGGAGCGGCCGAGCGCATTGAGGCGCTATGCTACCATGCGCGAGGCCCTTCTCAGTCGGGAGCTCGAAACCCCCCTTGCGCTTGTTTGTGCCGTCTTTAGCATAAACTAGTTCATAAGTAGTTTTTAAATTTAGGGATTGGTGACCCCACAGTTAAGTCCCATAAGCTTTACAAACATTTTAACATTTCGAAAAGGACAGTTTTTGCTCATTAGTGACTTCAATGGCATGATAGGAAATTGAAGAGAAGGGTATGAAAATGTTATGGGTAAGTTTCGAGAGGATATGGAGACCAACAGAAACGATAAGCAGCGATTGGAGTTCTGTGCCAGTATGGACTTAATTATCACAAACTCCTTTTTTAAGCATAAGGAGATTCACGGCTATACCTGGGAAGGAAGGGGAAGCAGATCAGTCATTGACTATATATTAACAGTTAGTAATTCAGGAAGACAGTCAATGACACACGTGTTTTCATTGGGTTCTTCGATGATATTATTATTTAATATGTAGTGAAATTGGTTTTGTGAGGCCAAAACAGCAGAAATTCAGGTCAGTATGTAGAAGGATAAGTGCGGGGAAGCTTCAGGACAAGGAAATTAGGCACAGATACATAACAATGATCTCAAAAAGTTACCAATTAGCTGAACCTAGTCAGTACAGTCATTGGAAGAGGAATGGACAAAGTACAGCGACGCATACTAGAAGTGGCTAGAGGAAGTCTTGGAATAGTTGTGTGTAGTAAAGGCAGAAAGAAGCAGACAGCCTGGTGGAATGACACAGTGAAGGTAGCCTGTAAAAAGAAGAAGGCATTTAAAAATGGCTGCATACTTGAAATCAGGGAGACAGAAAGTTATGTTGAAGAATGAAACAAAGTCTAACGGATAATTGCAGAATCCAAGCAGAAATCGTGGGAAGAATTTGGAAATAAGCAAGAAACTATGAGTCAAGCCTCGGGAAAACCATTCTGGATCGTAAATGCTGGTCTTCTAAAGAAGGAGAAGAAATTAGCAAGTATTTTGTACAGGACAGGAAAGCTGCTAGTGTACCCTGTGGATGCCTTGAGGAGATGGACGGGACGTTTTGATGAATTGCTAAATGTAGGTGAAACGTTCAATGATATGTCAGATTTTGAGGTAAAGTGGGATAGGAATGATGATGGAAACAGGATGACATTTGAGGAAGTGGAGAGAATTATCAATAGACTGCATTGCAATAAAGCGGATGGGGTAGGTGAAATTAAGCCGGGACTCGTCAAATACAGTGGAATGTCAGGTCTCAAATGGTTACACAGAATAAGTGAAAAGGCATGGGAGTCCGGACAGGTTCCATCTGACTGGACAAAAGCGGTAATCACGCCAATTTTCAAACTTGGAAACAGAAAGGGTTATAGCAACTATCTATATGTCTCTTTAATTAGTGTTGTGGGAAAAATATTCTCAGATATTGTTGAAAGTAGAGTGCGAGTATTAGATGAAAACAAGCTGGATGAAAATCAGTGTGGGTTTAGGCTTCTTAGAGGCTGTCAGGTCCAGACCTTCAGCTTACGGCAAATAATGGAAACAGGGAATTGTATCTATGTTTTATAGAGCTAGAAAAGACTTATAAACGTGTTCCTAGGAGGAATCTGTTGACGGTTCTACATGATTATGGATTAGGACGCAAACTTCTGCAGGCAATTAAAGGTTTTTACGTCGACTGTCAGGCGGCAGTTAGAGTAGATGGTAAATTAAGTTCATGGTTTAGGGTAGTTTCAGGGGTAAAACAAGGTTGTAATCTGTCACCACTGTTGTTCATACTATTCATGGATAATATGCTGAAAACAGTAGACTGTCAGGGCGGGATTAAAAGAGGGGAAAACAAAATCAGCTGTCTCGCATATGGAGATGACTTAGTTGTGACGGCAGATTCGGTTGAAAGGTTGCACTCTAATATTTCAGAGCTCGATGAGAGGTGTAACTGTTATGATATGAAGATCAGTATTTCCAAACAAAAAAAGAGATTTAAACAGATTGTTTTCATCTAATACTCGCACTCTACTTTCAAGTAAGAGGAACAATGTTAGAACAGGAAGATATTTTCAAGTATGTAGGCTGTATTTTCACACAGGATGGAAACATAGGGAAAGAACTTCAATCAAGGAGTAGCAAAGCTAATGCAGTGAGTGCTCAGCTATCTGCTCTCTTCTGCAAGAAGAAAGTCAGTACCAAGACTAAGTTAGCGGTGCACTGCTGTATCTATCGACCAACTTTGTTGTACGGGCGTGAAAGCTAAGTGGATAGAGGTTACCTTATCCATAAGGTTGAGGTTACAGATATGAAAGTAGCAAGAATGACTGGAGGTACTAATAGATGAGTTGCTCATAATGAGGAAATCAAAGAAAAACTTGGAATGAACGCCGTAGATGAAACAGTTAGAGCGAGCAGGCTGAGATGCTGAGGTCATGTTACACGCATCGGAGAAGCAACGTTACCTAAGAAACTCATTGGCTCGGCAGCGGAGGGTAAGAGGAGGTACACCAAGGAGGAAGTACTTAGATTCGGTGAAGAATTATTTTGAAGTAAAAGGTATGACATCAGACGAGTCATCAATGTTGGTATTGAACAGGGGATTCTGGAGGATTTTTATTAGGGGGACTATGCTCCAGAATGTTTCCAGTCTTATTTCCGTAGCTGTAAACTGAATTTATATTTTTAATGCATTGTACATTATAGGCCAAACTATGAAAAATTTACGTAACACAAAGGAAATCGACAATAAAAATGAATAATCTTCATCCAAATGGTTTTGGTTGTTAATTGCACTAGCAGCCAAGGCACACTGCCATGCTCTTGCTATTTCTGTGTTCATTCAAAAGTTACGCCGATTTTGATTAATTCGTCAATTAAAATGTCTCTCAAAGCTCTGATATTAACATTTCTGTGCATGTAAGTAGCTTCATCGATGTGTCGTAACAGTAACTACAATTTTGAGTGTTTGATCACTTTGGTATGATGGATACTTCTCATGTTTCTAACAAGAACTATTGTATTAGTCTCCCTCTACTTGTATTGAACTTCCAGATCAAATATAAGCCGCGGTCGTGTAGCCGCGCGGTCTTAGGCGCCTCGCTGCGGAGCGCGCGGTTGCTCGCCGTCAGAGGTTCGATTCCTCCCTAGGGCATGAGTGTGTCTGTTGTACTTGGGTTAGTTTACCTTAGTTTAAGTAGTTTGTAAGCTAAGGACTGATGACCACGCAGTTTGGTCCGATAGATTTACAAACATTTTATGTGAGTCAAATATAGATGTCATTAGGTTTGTATTTCAGGGCCTATCAGTTGCAACCACGTGTCCTTCTGTACTCTGATCGTATTAAGAGCGACTGTTTGCCTGTGTTCGACCACCAAAGCCCGTTACGTCACGGCTGGATGGAAGAACCAACACGTGGTCCAGCGAGCAGCAATGGCTTGCCGACTAGAACCGGCCGTATTTCTCATCGACTCTAGCAAAGGCGTGATATACGTTTGCCCACGTCGCGCAGTTTCAAACGCTGTGCTCTGTCATACAGCAACGCAATGTGTGCTTATGATTTGTCGCGTTACAACTGCTTGCATAAGGTCAGAGGTGGACTAACGCGTTATTGACTTGTTCATTTTGTAACTCTTTTTGTTGAATAAATCATTTGTGTTTTGTACAGGCGAAGCACAGGTGTAACCGATGCGGATTATTCCTTAGAGTTGCGTATTTTGTGTTGCGTTGTATCCGCCTCCATCGCTAGCACACACAGTTTCGTGCCAACAGTCACACCGTCAAGTTACTTGATTTGCTTTGTCCGTATTTTTCCTTGTGCTTAAATCTTAAATTTCATTTATATGTTTTGTTTTGAGAGCTTTATACTCTCATAGTTGTTGCGTACGGTAAATTCAGGCAGGTCTTACAAATGTTGTCTGTGATTTGTTTGTTAGAACAGTCATGTCAGGTGATTACACAATCGTTCAATTTCCAGGAGCCAGACCGCCACGTTACCTAATAAATTGGACTTTTCTTCATTTTTCTCAGTAGTTTTCTTATATTTTGTGTTTTTTTAATACTTTGTTCACCCGTAGATGCGTGTTATGGCGCTATACTAGGTGGTATAGCTTCCCCTGGAGAAACGATATTAATATACAGTGACGCGATATTGAATTCTAATCAAATTCATAAGCGTCGTGATGTCACAGTTATAAACAAGGTATTGAATAATTTTTGTTACAACAAAGGAATTTTAATATCTTAGTAAATATTATCTTAGCTTGTAGCGGTACAAGCCACTTCCCCCACTTCTCCAATACCTTGAGATACCCAAATAGATATCAATTTATTTTAGTGAATTGATTAGGCATGATAGGAACAGCAGCTGCCGCCAGAATGTGTTTGTTTCAGATTCTGGAGGTGGTGGCAGCAGCAAGTGGCCTCAGATATTATGTCTGCCCAGTTAAAGATATATTTTGAAGTTCCTTGGAGAAAGTGTGTGCTTAGACGGTTGCTAAGAAGAAAAAGTTGTTGATTTTGATTTGTATTCTGTGTCTGATGTCTGTCAAGATATTTGTGTCATATTCCTATGGACTAATTAGTAGAATAACTCCTTGAATATAAATAAATATGGAGACAAATGTATAAAAGAGTGGTGTTTATTCTACACAGTACATAGATGAGTGAAACATAACAAATTCATTTGGTAATTAATTAATGAGAAAAAGTACTTAGAGGTACAGCTATTGCTGGATCTCATTGTTTCAAGACTTTCATATTATGAACATGAAAGGAAGTTTTAATAGTTGAATTTCACTCTTCATAAAGAAGAACTTTCAGCTTGGAATTCATTGACTGGTGAATTACTAAGCATCTACAAAAGTTACCAACGCCGGCCGCGGTGACTGAGGCGCTTCAGTCACGGTCTGCACTGCCACTACGGACGGGGGTTCGATTCCCCCACGGGCATGGATATTTGTGCCGTCCTTCGTCTTAGTTAGTTCATAAGTAGTTTGTAAGTTAAGTGACTGATGACCCCGTAGTTTAAGTCCCATAGACTATACAAACATTTTTTTTTTCGTTACGTATCTAACACACTGCTTATGTTGAAAGTTATTCAAATCAGGGTCAGGCAGACGTAATAGTTCAAGCTCTTCGTTGGAGTACTATTTAAACCATTGTATAATCTGTAATCTATCTTGTCTTTTGTTGTTCTTGCTCGTGTCATGTCGTGTCTTGTAATGGCGGTACCATCATAATTTTGCGAGAGTCGCTGTTAGATTGTTTTTCCTCGCGAATACTACTCAAGGTCTGACAGTTAAAAGATTATGTAAGTCAGATGTATTGAATAGAAATGTTAAACAATATACCGTGTTCTTCATGGTAACATCACCAAAACAGACATTTTAAGCATTTTCAGGATTTTAGCTCCAGTTGCAGCATCTTCAGTATCGGCAGCTGAATTGCAGTCGCGGCCGCCATTTCGTAGTTAATTCAAATAAAGAATTACTAAATGATTCAGGGAGGCGAATTGAAATAAAACAGGCCTTTTACGAATTACTTTTCAGCTAGGACTATGATCGTGGTCGGAGATGGAATAAAGTGTAATGATTCAGATCTTAATGAAAATTACATAAGTAGGCTATGGACCAAGTAGAGGGGAATCATAGAAGTGTTTTATGTATTGTGGCGTTTGGCAGATCTTGAGTTACAAACAAAAATTATTGACTGATATGCAATTCTTATGCTTAAAATTATTTAAGACTGAAACTAGCCAGTGTTTGGGGAAACCTTTTATTTAATTTTTTTAATATAAAGTTTCGTCAGATTTTTACGTAATAATGACGATAAAATACTGGTTCAAATATTTTTATTAAAATCAGTTCTTTCGCTAATGCAATATATTTTGTAATAAAAATAATGTCTTAATTTAATACAATATATAACAGCTCAGCAAATTTCAGTTCAAGTACGTTACAGGATAGTATTTGTTCATTTCATTTTATTTGCTAGGACGTCACAGTGGTTAGACTGTTTGAATCGTATCATTGCAAACGTTTACTACCAGTATTTGACTGTTGAGGGTAGGATAAATGCTGCACCAGTGTGCTGCACAAAATTGCAGACCTCTCCGGTGACTTCTGAAGTAATACCCTGCGAAACTACTGTCCTGCAAGACTCTTGCGGAATGGAAAGCTGATCTCGGCGCCCGTCTTAATGATATTAAATGGGCTATGTGAATGCACCGGCTTAGGCCTTCAAGTATAACAACGAACGAACTCTAAACTCCATACACTGTCACCACTGTTACCCGCACGACACACATAAACATACAACTTATTTCATAACAGATCGGATCGTCTCCACCAGGACCAAACTGAGAAAGGCGATCCACGATTGTAACACCTGCTTGAGTGTAGGTGATTGTATTGCCTTTTTACTTCCGTGTCTTTTATTAGTGCTATACATGTCCTCCACTACGGTCGGGGGTTCGAATCCCCCCTCGGGCATGGATATTTGGTATTAGCTAGTTTGTAAGCAGTTTGTAAGTTTCGGGAGTGATGACCCCGTAGTTAAGTCCATAAGCTATACAAATAGTCCTCGTACTTTGCTCTTAGTGATGTACCTGTATAGCCTGCAGCAATAATATAAATATTTTTGTACCGTACAAAATCAGAAACCATGTCAGATGTGGAGTACACACTGCGGAAATAAAAATTAGTACACTCCCTTAACGTTCTCCAACTGGTTCAAGAATTATTGTTGAATAAGTGCATGTGGCGAACATGAAACCTTTACATTTACACATAAATAAGAGAAGTGGTGCTGAGGTACCAGCTATCGAACTATGATGAAAGATAGACATCCATATTTGTACGTGGTATAGCCACCACGGCTAGCTATGAGGTAGCTGATTCTGGCACTCGGCGCATACTATCTTGGGGTTCATTATTCCATACCTGCTCAACCTGTTGATGTGGTTCAGCAGACCTTGTGGACCAACGAGTAGTTATTGTAAGTTGTTGTCCCATGATATCCCATACGTGCTCGAATGGAGACAGTTACAGAGGATCATACTGGCATTATACTATTGCAACAGCACATTCCCATCCCGTTGCAAAAACAGCAAAAGAAACGGACAGCACAGTGTTTGCACCAAGCGCTGGTCAGCATTTCCTGCAGGAACACCAAAGCTGAAAAAGAGTTGTAGATCACCGCACCACAGCCCATCTACATACATACTACATAATCGCATTTAAGTGCATAGCAAATGGTTCATCGAATCGCTCTTATGACTTTTCTATAGCGTTCCAGTCTCTGATAGCGCGCGGGAAAGAGGGAAACCTGAATCTTTCCGTTTTCGAGCTGATTTATCTTGTTTTTAAGATGATCACATAATCCTATGTAGGTGGGTGATAAAAAATTTGTTCGCATTCGAAAAAGAAAGTTGGTGGCAGGAATTTCGCAAATAAATCTCACTGCAACGAATAACGCCCTTTTTAATGATTTCCGCTCCAACTCTTGCATCATTTTCGTGATACTCTCTCCAATATCGCGATAATACAAAACGAACTGCCCTTCTTTGAACGTTCTGTATAGGATCCGACAGACGCACTTGGTGGGGATCCCACTTGAGCAGCAATACCCAAAATAGGGCGCACAAGTGTAGTGTAGGGTTCTGTCAATGAAACGTAGCTTTTGGTTCGCCTTCCCTATAATGCTTTCTATGTGTTCTTACCAGTTAAGTTGTTAGTAATTGTAATTCCTAGATATTTGGTTGAAATTACGGCCAGTAGATTTCGCTGGGTGGGGGGGGGGGGGGGCTGTGTGTCTTGGACGAATGCATTCTACGAGATATATCCCACCTGATGTGCGATGTACGCGAAACGTATTACTAGTGTGCAGGCAGAATCTGTGATAATTAGTGAAGTCCGTGATCTGCCATTTCGTATTTCAAGTGTTGGTGCTGACACTTCAGGTTTGACTCACCTCCGATTTGTGCTGCGTTGATTGTAAGATCTGACACTGCTGCCTTTACAATGCGACGATCTTGACGAACCTCTATGTTGCGTGGCGGCCCAGAATCTCTTCTACAAGTGTGAGAATTTTCATGTGAACATTGCACAAATATCGTTATGTAACTGACACAACGAGCCCAAATTGTGAGCCAGTTCTCCCAAATGACCACCCAGCCATTCAAATCTTGATTGCCAGTAGGAAATAGGCTGGGCTTTATTTACAGCTTTGGCATTTTAAGTTAGTATATGCCCAGTGATTCAAATTCGTCTCTTTTGGCTGTGAAGATGCTCACTACATACAAATAAAGAGCTTTTTTATGTTATATTTAGAGCCTTGATTCTTTTAGAATATGTGCGACTTTGTCTTAGTTGATATGTGCGTTTGATTATGTACAACTCTCTGTAATCGTAAGTGTTATATTTGTAAGTAGTCTACTGATTTTCTTTATTTTGCTATATTGTGTGTGCCTGTGTGGTTTGAATTATGTATTTTAATTTTATAATTTAGTTTGTCTTCTTTCGGTCATTGTTCATGAATATATGTTTTCTTGTTTATACAAGTTTCACATAATTTTTTCTGTAAGGTGTAATCGTGTTTTACCGTATGTAACATGTGTATTAAGCTCTTTGTCCTCTTCATGTCATTAAGAATTTCATGAAAACTGTTTCCTTTTGAGAAAATGTGGCGTCTTTGTTGCATTCATATAGTATGAAAACGTGACCCAAGATAGACGATCATTTTATCCTTTTCAGCTGGCATAGCTCCTTATTATAATGTGAAGTGTACTAAAAATCAACAAACAAATAAATTATTTATGGTACAGGCTTATAATAGCAATATGATATTTTTATGCATGTATATATGGTGCCAGAACGGCGTCAAAATCACCTTTCATTTTTACCAGTAAAGAACACTAAACAATTCTTTCTTTCAAATTCCCCGCACCCCTCTTTACGCTAAACATTATTCTCGAAGCTAATTTCGCAGTAGTTCTGTAGTTGTTTTTTTTTTTAATTTAAAACAGTATTATGTGTTTACATTCTATGTATTGTTTAGTATTTGTTATTTCTAAAAAAAAGAAAAAAGAAAAAAAAATCACACCTCTTTCTAATTTTATGTTACAATATGATGGCTATGTGGTGCACATATCTCGTATACAGTCCTCTGCGTTTATTGCAATGAATAAATTGCTAATTATGTGATTCATGAAAATCACTATGCAATAATGACATCTGGCGTGTTATACTGTAGGCAGCCTGCTAAGAGATGTTACATAGGTTCAACCTGCTTCTTCCAATCTACTGCTGTATGTGGAACTTACTTTTCTGCATGAAAGGATGTAAATATTTTGGCTCATTACTTCCATACTGTACCACACTTACATAGCTGGCTAGATTGTAAGAACAGCATTTGACTCAGACGAAGAATGTGCTACTTATCAGATTTTCTTATGTGTTAGTTTCTGTGTACGTTTTAGTCCATTGTCATCTTCAACCGCCAGATGACCAAGACTCTCTCTACAATAGCGTCTGGTGGAGGGCAGCCGGTGCTGTTCCACACACTGGACACGGTGTTTCCGAGGTTAAGCAGGCGCTGGACTTCCAATGTGTCAGCGTGACAAGGCGGTACCGTGTCTCGATTCTGGGAAACCGCCAAGTTAACGCCGTGAACAACTTTGGTACTTGTTAAAGCCATCATGCTGCATACTCCGAGGAACGAACAAAGGTTCAGAGGGCTGCCTTCACGTGAGCTTGGTTTGCTGCCTGCAGCTGCTGCGGGACCAGTCCGTCGTTGTAGGAGAGCTAGTTCTGCATACTACTCTTTCCCAGTTGGGTGAGGCTGTTTCTGTGTTATCCAAGGCATGTCATGGCTCGCCCATGGAAAAGCTCGGTTATGGATTGACGAGGGAAGGGACGGAATCGTGGGAGTCTTAATCACCTTACTTAACACTTTAATAAACTTACCAAGTTTCTTTGACAACTGTCGAAAAAACAAAAAATAGTCCATTCACATCTATATGTAATATAAGTCAGTGCATTGTCATAGCTGAGACCGTTTGGTGGTATTACATTTCTTGAAAATTTTGGTGACACATCACCTTTAAGATTTTGGAAAATATTTTTAATATTAGACTTTTTCAGTTGGTATTACTAGTTTGATAATGCAAATCAATGTACGGAACACAAAAATAAAAAATAATTATTAATATTATTATTATTATTAAAAGACAGATGGGATCTTCACGCTTGTTCAAAGTAATCTATTCCCCGCCAGCGTTTGCCGCTGTCATGAAGAAGATTTGAAAAATGGTATCATAAGAACTCGAAAACAGTCGCATACAAATAAACAACTTACACGGAAGACAGTGTTATTTAAATTATTTTCTTATATTCTACAGATCGCTGTTTTCTCCATGATGCTGATCCATTTAATTCTGAGAAAATATGTCATTATGATACTCGGTGGTCTGTAAATAATTTTGAGGAAAATTTATGAGAAAATGTAACATTATTGTAATCTCTGGTTTGTAAATATTTTTCAAGAAAATTTCTGATATTTGCAGTGAGGTTAGTCATAAGTTGACCATGCAAATTAAGCTTCATGATTTTTTTTATGTTACCATTGATACTATTGCATAACTAAGAAATTATGGAAATGACTCTTACACCATTTATGTGTTTGTTTCATTGATCAGGGAAATTAAAATGGTTGTGCTAATTATAACAGCTGTTTAGTAACTTCATTAGGACCTTGTTTAATGAAAAACATTAATAAACATGTCAAAATCCAGCGTCTTGTATATTTCAGAATTAATAAACATTAAAAATTCGATGCGATGTTTGTAATCATAAGGCACAAAACTGATAAAGTCATTGGTCCCTAGATTTGCAGATTACTCAATCTAACTTGTCCTTAGGACAACACACACGTCCATGATTTAGGGAGAACTTGAATCTCCGATAGGGAGCGACGGCACTGCATTTTAATTTCAAAGTGTCATAGCCGTAAGGAGGGTTAGAACGGGGAGGGGATGCTGCGAGGGTGGGATGAGGTTGGAATTTGGAGATGGCAGACAGGAAACAGAGGATCAGCCTAATTTGTGGCTCGAGAGAGAGAATAATTGGTCAGCATAATTAACTAAAATTGAAAGAATTTTACAATAAACTGTTGTAGTAACACTGGTGTGTCAGATCGGTGGTTGGAAAGGATGCTTGAAGTTTAATGTCTCGTCGACAACGTGGTCATTAAGAGTCGGAGCTAACGCTCGGAATGTTTGGGTAAGGATGTGGGAGGAAATCGGCCGTGCCCTTTCAAAGGAACCATCCCGGCGTTTGCCTGGAGTGATTTAGGAAAATAACGGAAAAACCTAAATCTGGATTGCAGGAGGGGGATTTGAACCACCATCCTTCCGAATGCGAGTCCAGTGTGTTACCACTACGCCACCTCTCTCGGTATCAGTGGTTGGGGGCTGAGGGAGGAAATAGAGATATTTGCTGTCAATCAATATGGCAGGAATGTGGCGACGCCCTTGAGGAAGGTTAGGACCGTGAGGGTATGGGAACAGGGAGGGTGGAGAATGGGACGTTTTGTGGCAGATAGGAAGTAGGGGATTAGCGCAATAATCCTTAATTGAACCTAAGCAGGTTTGTTATTTTGAGTTTAAGGATAAGTGAAAGGTTGAATTAGGTAAGGGTGAGGACAAAAGTGTGCGTGGAGGGGAGTGATCTTGATCTGTCAATCGAAAAGTGATACCCTTCTCTTTTAGGAACCCGCTAGTAAAGTCTGTAAATGGAGTGAATTTAATAACTATGGAAACAATTGTGAGGTACTCGGTGTAAGATACCTGCTAAGGGAAGGTATACATTTCATATTCAAATGTACCGCGAATTTGAGACCAGTGTCAAGCTAGTCAGGCATGGGTCGTTTATCTTTGGTTGCAGGCTTATTTTTTGGGGACGGTTCAAATGTTCAAATGTTTGTAAATTTATCGGACCAAACTGCCTGGTCAGCAGTCCGTAGCTTACAAACTATTTAAACCTAGGTAAGTTAACCTAAGGACAACAGACACACCCATGCCCCATGGAGGACTCGAACCTCCGACGGCGAGCAACCGCGCGCTTCGCAGCGAGGCGCCTTAGACCGCTCGGCTACTCCACCGCGGCTATTGGGGACGGTGATAGTATTGTTGCCGGGAAGTAAGGTTGTGATTATTGAGAGTGCATACTTTGCTAGGCGCGCGGATGAGATTGCAGAAGCTTGGGGACCGTGGTTGTGTGCAGTTGTCGTTCCGACGGTATAGCCGAGGAGATGAGATTTTGAGACTTGAATGCTGAGCCAAGCTGTTTGTTTAAGATATGGAGACGACAGGAATAGATGACGTTGGAGAAACGATCTTTTGAAGTTTTTATAAGGTAAAATTTTTCATGAAATACTTGGCATGTTTCTACGGCACAAGTTTGTATTGTTAGGCTGAACTGATGGTAACAGTAACGGTCGGTAAAGATCTTGCTGTTAGCTTGTGGTCTCACGATTAATCCTAGAGACCCCTTTCTGTGTTAGGAAAATTATTTATTGTAAATAGGAACATCATGGGTAGTTTTCTTGAAATATGGTATTGTTGTAATATTGTTTGTGTAAATCGAGTTAAATTTATTAAAAGTAAAGAAATGTTTATCTTTGTTTAAAAATAATTTTGTAGGCAGATTAAATATATGAGTTATATTCTTCTCTGAAAGATTTTAAAATCCAAGAAATAACATTGTTAGCAATTTTCATGAAGTTACATCAGTTAGAAAATAAACGAGATATTTCATTTTTAATAATTAGGTCGACTTTGTTAAACAGGTTACCAGTTTATCCCTCCTCACATTTTTTATTAAAAGTGCCATAGATTAGTGATGGGAACAATCGAATGAAAACAAACGATTCATTCGGTTGTTGGAAAAAATCGATCATTCGGTTGTAGTTTCTCGTATCGGTTGAATTATTCATTCATTCTTCTGAGTGAAACCAGTCGGTCAAAACAATCGATTCATTCGGTTGTTGGAAAAAAAATCGATCATTCGGTTGTAGTTTCTCGTATCGGTTGAATTATTCATTCATTCTTCTGAGTGAAACCAGTCGGTGGGACCAACCGAATGAAACAACCGATTCAGTCGGTTGGACTATTCATTCGTTCTTTTGAGTGAAACCAGTCGGTGGGATCAACCGAATGAAAAAATCGACGCAGTCGGTTGGACTACTCATTCCTTCTTTTGAGTGAAATCAGTCGGTCGGGGCAACCGAATAAGAAAATCGACACAGTCGGTTGGACCATTCATTCCTTTTCTTTTGAGTTAAATCAGTCGATGGGACCAACCGAATGAAAAAATTGACGCAGTATGTTGGCCTCTTCATCAGTTCTTTTGAGTGAAACCAGTCAGTGGGAGCAACCGAATGAAAGAGTCAGTCGGTCGTAGTTTTACTATGTTGGATTAATATTCGTTTATTTTTTTCGAATGAAAGTAGTCTATGGGAACAACCGAATGAAAACATGCGACACTTTTGCAGTTTTGTACATTGACTGAATTACCCATTCTTTCTTTTCAAGTTAAAACAGACAGTAAGTTTTTCTGTCGGTTGAACCATGTAATCATTACCCCAACTGAAACGACTCTGTGTTTTAGATTACAGAGCTATCCATTTATTTGTATGAATGAAACTGGCATGCACATCAGATAACTACAGCATGCTACATTATACCGCCATGGAAAAGGGGTATGCCAAAGTTAAAATGCGTATTACAATGTTCATTTAACTATGTACTGAATGAAGTAACTTTTCGTTTTATAATACACAATAACAGTGATTAATATTTTGTTGTAGATTAAATTGTTTGAGGTGCCATCAACGAGTAACTGATTAGATGTCATATCGCTGGAGCAGGCCTGTGATCATTTTCATTGCCCACCACAGACCTCAAAAACGCCGACCATCTGGGCCCGATCAGATTACTTTCGCAGACACTCACACTCTGTAGAAGATAAGTGGCCGGTGACCATGAAGTACCGCGGGGAGCGGGGACACGAGAGGGGGTGCTGCCTCGCTGGCGTTTTCACTGCTGACAGCGCCAGCAGGCGCGCGCCAAACTCCACACAACAGTGTCTGGCGGCGTCGCGGGGCGTGCCATCGCCGATTGTTGTCGGTTTCTTACTGTCTCAATAAAGAAGCGTGGAAACTACAGGGTGTTCCAAAATGATCGCTACAAGTTTAATCTCGCTTACTGTATCTCCGAAGTGGGAACAGGTAGAAACGTGCGGTTTGCGGCTTATTGTTCATACATATCTAAGGTACTAGTAAGATAATGTTAAGTATGTTAACTTTGAGAATATTTGCTAGATACAGATTCGAAGGCCACTAAAACGTTAGGTATTGTAAAAAAAGTTTATAAAAGTATTTTGTATAACAATATTTCTTATAAAAATATTTTTGTTAATTCTATCTAATTTGAAGGAGTACGAGAAGACATACACCATTTATCAGTGCTGTAAATTTTCTTCAGCGTGTCTGTATTCGTCAACAGTGTATGAAAACATTCATCTCAAGTTTCATAATTATTCACTCTTGTCACAGATACTTCTGTGGTTATCGGTGAAACGGTGTGGAGGTTTATTCCATCCCTCCGCCATGTACCATACAAAATCTTAGATGAACAGTGAACTACCACTTGTTTTGAAAGTCACGTGTGCAAAATTTCATCAAGGTCGGAATAAAACTTTATATTGGCGTCGAAGTCTGGAATACCTTCTCTCATGCATCAAAGTAAAGTAGATGTAGACGGTGACCATTCTCTTTCTTTGAAGGTGAAGAGTGAAATATATCATTAAGATTCGAATACAAACGGAATTTGTCGAAGTTAGTAGGTAAAGTACCCTCCGCCATGCACCTACGAAATTTATTGTACACAGTTACCTTCGCCTTGTTTTAAAGGTCAAGTGTGCAAAATTTCATCAAGATCGCAGCCAAATTGTGGTTTTTGTCGAAGTTAGTATGTAAAGTACCCTCCGTCATGCACCGAATGAAATTTGATGTAGACAGTGACGTTCCTCTTGCTTTGAAGGTCAAGTGTGCAAAATTTCATTAAGATCGGAACAAAACTGCAGATTTGCAGGCAATAGAAACACACACACGGACACACTGCTATATTTATAAGATTTGTCTCTATGAATGTTTTATGCTGAATCACGGTTCATTTATACCCGAAAAGACTGAAGGAGTATGCAAATAAAGTCACACAAAGTCGAAGAATTAATAAAAACATCCATATAACTGCAGAAACCGACAAAGACTTTTTCCAGTCGGTTGTATCGCATCAAGTGAAAGCACTCAATGCCGAGAACATTCATATAAAGGACAGAGACTTGTTTCATTCGGTGCTCGCGCATCGACTGAAACCACTCAAACCCACTGAATGAGTGAAAACATTCATATAGCGGCGGCAACCGACAGAGACTGGTTTCATTCGATTGTTTCACATCGACTGAAACCACTCAAACCCAGCCAGTGAGTGAAAACATTCATACGGCCACAGAGACTATTTTCATTCGGTTGTTTCATTCGACTGAAAAAACCGACTGAACGAAAAAACAACCGATTGACCAATCGGTTGTTAAAAACAGTCGGTTGTCCCATCACTACCATAGATGTTTTCTGTAGTTAGTTTTCCAGTAGTTAGTACAGCAGGAAGCAGTTTGGTGTTGCGCAAATTTATGCAGTGAGGCTAAAATAAAATAATAAATAAAAAAAGAAAACAATCCAGGTTAGTAAGTGAAAGTAATCGAAAAGTGAAAGTGAGAAAGAATCATTTTTTGTCAAGCTTACATTTCAGTATGATTTACAGATTTCAGGGTAGAACAATTCATACGGTATTCAGGTTAACAAGTGTTTGCACTGAGTCAGATTGCATTGATAAATATTGTGTTCGTTACATTCCATTAAAGATTGTTAGTTCAGTCAGAAACAAGTTTCTAGGGCCAGAATTATTAACCACAGAATGTGATGAAGCTATAGAGGAAAGGCGCAGAGTCTGGATCAAGTGGAATCAGCGCAAAGATGAGGCCAACCATCAGGCATTTATGGCGCAAAGAAAAACAACAGCGTGTATCATCCGAAAAACCAAGAGGAACTATAACAGGTCTCAAATACAAAAGGCAGAAGAAGACTTCAAGAAAAACAATTCCAGAGATCTCTATAAAGGAATCAAGAAACAGACTACTTCATACACAGCCCAAACCCTACATCTCAGAGGGCCTGATGGGAAGCTCCAAATAAATAGCAGCACAAACACCTTTGCAGAATACTTTTAGAAACTCCTCAATGCAGAACAACCTAAAGAGAGACTTGCTTTCGCCGTGCCCGCTATCAGGAACCAGGACTCTGTACCACCCAACAGGGAAGAAATAGAGAAGATAATCAAAGACCTTAAGAACAACAAGGCCCCAGGTGAAAATGGTATAGTTGCAGAAATGTGGAAGAATGTAGATGACCAGTCCATACAGTGTATCACCCAGGTCATTGAGGGCATTTGGAGAACAGAGGTATTGCCAGAGGGATGGACCTCAGCTGTGATCCATCCATTACACAAGAAAGGAAGTAAGAACGACATAAACAATTACAGAGGCATCTCCTTGTTACTTATAACCTACAAGATCTTCTCTAAAGCCTTGCAAACTAGAGTCACCAAACAGCTAGATTCCCAACTAGGCGAATATCAGGCTGGTTTCCGGGTGAGTAGGTCCTGCACAGAGCAGATTCAAAACCTCAAAACAATCCTCTCATATAGAAGCCGAGGGGGACATCCCTGGGTAGCCATTATGGTAGATTTCGAATAGGCATACGACTCAATAGATTGACAAACCCTCTTCTCCACCTTGTGGGAACTAGGCCTAGATGAGAAGACTACCAGACTGGTCCAGGCTACCATGAATAACACCACCTCCAAAGTCAAGTTTAGGGGTGAACTCTCAGCGAGCTTTCCCATCCAGACGGGAATCAGGAAGGGGGATGGCCTCTCGTGCATCCACTTCAACTGTGTTCTGGAAAAAATCATCAGAGAATGGACTTCCACATTGTCACCAGAAGCTGGACTGAAGTTTGGCTACAAGAAAGATAACCTCATTGTACCATGTCTAGCCTTTGCTGATGATCTCACCCTATTGTCCAACAGCATGGAGGAGGCTGCTCATCAACTACAGAGCCTCTAAAATGTTGCAGTAAAAACCGGCTTGAAAATCAACATACAGAAGACGGAATTCATCACCAATATCAAGCAGGCTTCTTCTACAATCCCAATAGAAAACAATAATATCTGTAAAGTTCCTGCAGTCAAGTACTTGGGAGAATGGATTTCAGCAAGTGAGAGCGAAACCTTGGCCATAAACGCCAGGTGCACCAAGTTAGAGAGAGCCTATCATTCATGTAAGTATATCTATACCTCCAAGTACCTATCCAAGAACTTAAAACTGAAGCACTACAACTCAATAGTAAGAGCCTCTGCACTCTATGCCTCCGAGTGCCTCTTGATGAATCGAAAGTGTCCACTCAGGAAACTAGAACTTAAAGAGAGGAAGATCCTGAGGAGAATATTAGGACCCATAAGAGAGGAAGACGGTACTTACAGAATAAGGCACAATAACGAATTGTATGAACACCAGGAAGACATAGTCACATGTATGAGGAAAAGGCGACTGACCTTCTACGGGCACATCACTCGCCTGAATCACTCAAGGCTAACCAAGAAGATCCTCACAGTGACAAGCAGGGGAAAGGCGTCCAAAGCTAAGTGGTTCATCTCTGTTAGATCAGACTTAGAGGAATTGCAGATCCCATTACAGATAACCGAGAACCGAACTCAATACCGTCAGGCCATTCTACATGGAGCCTTCCCACTATCTCTCACAAGCAAGAAGTGTACAGGCACCACCAGACCTAAATGGACGGATGAGAGGAAGCAAGCTCACAGCCAGAAGATGAAGGCGTACTGGGCCAAGAAAAAGCAGAAGACCCTGGCTAAGAGTTAAGACGAGCCTCGTGGTCCCTAGTAGGTCGAAACGAAAAAAAAAAAAAAAAAAAAAAAAAAAAAAAAAGTGACTCTTAGTATCAGTAATTTTCAGACAGTTTACTTTGTTACGACATTTTCATACAGAAACAATTAGCAGTTTGTGTCTCATTATAATAAACATTACGCAGTCAGATAGGTTTTGTAATACCTTTACATAGAATACAGTTAAAAAATTAACATAACGTTGTGCAAAGGCATTCAGGTAGAACAAGTTCAAAAACATTCAGTTACATTTCATTCAAGTAGCGTCAGTCAGTTACATTTCTCAGATAATATGGTAAAACACATAACTTTCGCAGCAGACATAAATTTTGTAAGAGGGAAGGAGAAGCAAGAAACTTTCATCGGCCATCAGGTTTCGAAGTGATATGTGTTACATTACCAAACTCACTTTAGGCTGAGTCGACGATTGCAAGTTGCGCCGGAACGGAGGTGGTGGAAGGGCGACGTGGCCGTTGGCTCGGCAGTGACGACTCTGCTGCGACGGCGACGAGGGCGGGGGCCGTCGCGAAGTTTATTCAAATAATTTCCGATTGATTCCCCAGGGACCCCCGGTGGTGGCGGAGGTCGGAGGGGGCGGGCGCGGGCGGCGGCAGCGCCGGAGGCGGCGACTCCTAATTCGCACAATTGTCGCAATTACACAATGTCGCCGACAATGCGCGGTATTATGGGCGACAAAGGCGCGTGATTCCGGCCGTTCATTACGGAGCCTTGTGAGGAGCGGGGCGGGGGCGGCGGCGGGGGCGGCGCGGGCGGCGGCGAGGCGAGCGAGGCGGCAGTCTGCCAGGTGGCGGCCGAGCACCTGGTGACTGCCCAAGGTCACTGACACTGCCCGCGCTAGCTGCACCACTCAGAACGATATTACTAGCAAACCGCCTTCTTCCAACCCCAGCTTCGCTTCTGTGATCCGTGATAAATATCAGTATATGACTAAACTTGAGTATTAAACACCGTTTTCCACTCATTTTTATAACGGCGAAAGGTATACTCAGTTATTCTACTTTGCTCAAAATCATTAGGCGGTCATGTGAGGTACGAAGGTGAGTTGGAAAATTAGTTTTCCCTGTTGACTATACTCAGAGTTACGTGTAAAAGGGAAAAAAAAGAAAAAAAAAAGAAAAAAAAAACAGATTCAGATATTAAAGATTACATATATTTTTCTACAATATTTCCAAGTACATCGAGACTGTTTTATACAGCTTTATAAGCTTCAAAAAGGCTTCCAGGAAAAAATCAGGGCGTTGGCTTCCGTTGAACGGCTTGTTTGACGTCACCATCACTTCCAAAGCGCTTTCCACCGAGAATCTTCTTCAAAGCTGGAAACAAATGGAAATCACTCGGAGCGAGATCAGGACTGTATGGGCGGATGGTGTAGGCGCTCCCAGCCAAGAGTTGCAATATGGTTTTCCTTTGCGGTCGCCGAGTGTGGTCTCGCATTGTCATTCAACAGCAGAATCTGAGAAGGTCAGTCCGCATTTTCCGATCACCTCTTCCAATTTCGACAGAGTGGCACAGCTATGCGCGGCATTGGTCCAGCAACAAAGCTCCAGAAAACGGCGGCTAGCACTTTAGCTGCAGACTGAGTCCTTCTGAACTTCTTTCGGACAGGTGATGGCGGATGTTTCCACTCCACAGACGCTCAACGCTTCTTCAATATGCAACGCTCTGATTTTTTCCTGGGAGGGTTTTTGAATCTTATAAAGCGGTTTGACAAACGTTTCAATGTACTTGGAAATTAAGTTCAAAATGTTCAAGTGTTTGTATAACTTATGGGAGTTAACTTCAGGGTCATCAGTCCCTAAACTTACAAACTACTTACGAACTAGCTAACACTAAGGACGGCACAAATATCCATGCCCGAGGGGGGATTAGAACCCCCGACCGTAGTAGCCGTGCAGGCAGTGACTGGAGCGCCTCAGTCCCCTCGGCCACCGCGGCCGGCGTGGAAATTAAGTAGAAAATTAAAGATATGTCTTATCTTTAATTTCTCAATTTACTTTTTCCCTTTCATTCACAACTCTGCCCACAGTTGACAGGGGAGACTTATTTTCATGGTGATGTTTCATGTTTATTCAGATATCGGTTACAATTGTAGCCTAATTTGTGTGTGGTACAGTACGATATTTTGCTACCACTACTCTTTTACTCTTTACTTGAAGATTACACGGCGTTTACTTAGAGCGAGACACCAATAGGCTGCCATATAGTGAAAAAGTCATTCTCGTTATATAACATGGTGTGTGATTACCTAGGACGGCCAGCACACTTGCACACCTGCGTGGCATGGATGGTAAGAGGTTATCAATCAGCTCGTGAGGGATATTTGGATATCTTCTATAAGTGCAATATCCAGCTCTGCAACCGTTGTGGGACGTGCTGGTCTGCCTGCAATGCGTTTGCCAAGTGCAGCCCAGAAATGCTCGATCGGGTTTAAGTCCGGTGAACAAGTGGCCACCCCATTCGTTCAATTCACTCAGATCAAGCATGCACTCTACCACCACAGCACTGTGGGGACGAGCGTTATCGTTCACCAGAAGGAACTTCTCTCCTACGGCACCAGCGTAGACCACAACAAAAGGACGAAGGATATAGTTTCTATACCTCTGAGTAGACAAAGCGTCATTCTGAGCGTCATAGACGTCCGTACCTGCGCCAGTACTGACTCCTGTACACATCATTCGTCCGGCACCATGATATGGTGATGTTTCATGCACACACATAACTGCTCCGAAGATTGTCCGGCTGAACACAAAATCTTGACTCATCTGTGAACGGAGCCCGACGCCGTTCCTTTGACTGAAATTCTGATGTTCCTCCGCACAGTTTCGGCAGGCTAAACGATTTCATGGTTTTAATTAGACAAACACACTAGGCCTCCGTGCGTAAAGGTTACATTCCCGAAGGCGATTTCGGACTGTTTGTGATTATATTGCACGTCCTGTTGGTACCTGTAGGGTGCGTTGCATCAGAGTTGCATTCAGCCTCCTGTCTCGACGGGATGTTAACCGGAGACGACGGTCATCTCTTAGTGATGTCCGACCGCGGTGGTCGAGCCGTCTGCGGCGTCCCGGTCACGCTCTGCACGGTCACTACGATCGGGGGTTCGAATCCCCCCTCGGGCATGTATATTTGTGGCGTCCATAGTGTTAGCTAGTTCAAAAGTAGTTTGTAAGCTTAGGAACTGATGACCCCGTAGTGAAGTCCCATAAGCTATACAAACATTTGAACATTTTCCTTGGTGATGTTACCCATGGATGTCCTAGTCTTCTTTTAACGATTTCTGTTTTCTGAAATCGCGCCCAGATCTAGGAAATTACCCTTTGGGACACTCCAATAGATGCAGCCACGTCTCTCTATGTCTGTTCTGCTTCCAACCTTCCTATGGCTCTCCATACCATACCTTCGGGTAAGTCATGTTGTTGCTGCATTACGTTACCTTCTCACTACCCTGTCTGATCACAGCTGCTTGTGTAATTTGTTTGGTAGAGTAAACACAAGTCAACACAAACCACATCTGCAGTAACTTCCGGTAATTACTACTATCTCGGTTGCCTGATGTTTTTGTCTCAACTGTGTAGAAATGACAGAAAGACGTCGAACCATTTTAGTTCATTATGCCAATGACAATACTTCAGAACGTAGATACTTCCTGGATCACCTAATTGTCGTCACCAGTGTATTTTCGGTACTAACTTATGGTTTTTTAAATGAATATCCCATACAATTTTCTCTTGACATGTAACAATAACCGAGCGAGGTGGCGCAGTGGTAACACACTGGACTCGCATTCGGGAGGATGGTGGTTGAAATCCACCTCCGGTCATCCAGATTTAGGTTTTCCGTGATTTCCCTAAATCACTCCAGGCAAATGTCGGGATGGTTCCTTTCAAAGGGCACGGCCGATTTCCTTCTTCATCCTTCCCCAAACAACCCGAGCCTCTAATGACCACGCTGTTGATGGGGCGTTAAACACTAATCTTCCTTCCTGTAACAATAATTCATCGTGTCATGTGAGTCCAGTTTCTTGCACTTCTTTTGGCTTTTCAATACACGATTATTTTTGTAAATGCAATTACTTTTTCTTAGAAGGACGACTGTGTATTAGATATCTTTTGGGGCTCAAAGCTAGCAACAATTGCTTCATTTGCTTCATATATATTGGAAAGAAATTGTTGACATTTATCAGATCTTCTATGTCGTTTTCTCTTCACCAGTACTTGTGATGGCCTATTTCGAATGGCAAAGTAACATATATATTACTTTCGCTTCAAATTTCGTGTGTCCCACATTCAGTGACTCAGTGTTTTGTCTTGATGTATAGCAGACAAAAAAACTTAACATAGTACTTTCTGAAAATGACCAGGCATCTGCTATTCGTTATCCACTTGTTGTTCTTATGGGGAAAAACATTGTTCAGAAATCATCCGCACCTTACAGCGAAATCGTAATTGAATTGGCGTTCTCAGAAAAATAAAGATAGTCAAAAGTAATTTTTTAGTTACTGCCGTATTTTATACCACTCCAAACACACACTACTGTAAAATCATGAATCATTATAAACGATAGTATTCGAACTCATTCAATATCGTATTCAGAAATGTATCTTTCTCTCGTCTTTGAACGCTGCTGTTACAATGTATTACAAAAGTAAGCAGGTTTGTGATAACCCTTTTAAAGATGAAAGCAGTGAACCGATTTCGTTGACATTAGATGTGGAATTAGCTTGAACCTAGAGGAGGAACAAATGGTAATTTACGGACTAATATATGTATACAGGGTGTCCCAGCTATCTTGTCCACCCAAAATATCCATGGAACAATAACAGCTATTTGAAAACGACTTTCACCGGTATCAATGTACAGCTGGGGCCCATGAATGTACATATTTGGAAACATTCTAAAACGAAATCAAATGTGTTTTTTAACACAAGCTTATGTTTTTTTTAATGTATACCCTATATTTTTTCTTCAGCAATCCATAGCATGACAAATCACATAAACAATGGCGTTGATTGCCTCGCAATATTGCAATTACATCCCTAGATATTGCGACGCGAAGTTGACGCTTGAAATACGCGAAACGCGCGGCTAGCGCACGTCCTGAGCAGCATGGAGTTCTCGGTTTCGGCATGTCTGGCCTACAGATCTTGCGTGTTATTAATAGACTCACAGGTCAACCATTGTTCTTGCGTCATGATAGCACAGTGCTGTGAACATCAGCTTCTCAAGTATAACAAGAACACTAAAATATTTGTATAGATAAAAATAAATTGCCGCGCCACCCTGGCTGCGTGGTCTACGGCGTCATGCTACGGACGCCGTTCCCACCAGAATTTCGAATCCCCCCTCTCGGGTTGGGGTTTGTGTGTGTGTGTTGGTGTGCTGTTCTCAGTTTAAGTAGTTTTTATGTCTAGGGAGATGAACGTAGCCAATGGGGTTACAAACATTTGAACATCGATCGAATTGCCGCATTTAGGCCTACGTAGAAGCATCATTTGGAAACAGCTCGCCCGGTTTGAATGATCTCTCTTTTATCGTGTTTGTGATTTTTAGGAGAAGTTTTGTACAACGGAAACCGTTTGGTAAATCGAACGAAAAATTGAAAAACATGAGGAAAATGCAGAAAGAGTCTTTTCCAAGTGTTTAATAATGAAATCAACGCTGCAAATAACGATTCAGACGATGGAGAAGATCAATTATTTTTTGTTCGTTCGTTATTGTCATGGAAAAGTTTTCAGAAAAATAATACTGATAAAGTTACATAGGAAAATCGGTATATTCGTATAAAGTCCAAAAGTAGTAATTTTTGTGTACACTCTCTATGATAGCTGACGACAGGAATGACATATTTCGTTTCTATGAATTTTCAGATAAAGAAGGCTTTCATGTTGTGCAGCCCACGGTATGGTACATGGAGGAGGTAAGCTTGCAGTAATGTATTTGGCCAACCAATACATTTCATTACCGCTTCAACAATCACCATAAATCATGCTGTATAAATGTATCTTGTCATGGAGAACGTTTTTATCCTCCGCAAGCCGTTGTATGCTGTATGCCGGAGGATAGATTGAAATATGCTCTGACACCGTCTGATCACTCACTATGAAAGTTGGTAGGTACGTAATTTTTCATAAGACGGAGTGGGAGGAGGTATTGTACAGAGACAGTAACAGGAGGAGCTATGCAGAGAAAGGGGTGAAGAGGTGCTGAACATAGAGATAGGAGAACGCAGGAGATGAGCTAATGGAAGATTCAAATAAACATGTAGTATAGAAAATGTTGCTGTGAATTACACGTATCATTCGCGGTTGCTCGGAGGTTCGACTTCACCCTGAGGCATGGGTGTGTGTATGTGTGTTGTCCTTAGTGGAAGTTAGTTTAAGCAGTTTGTACGTCTAGGCACTGATGACCATAGCAGTTTGGTCCAATAGTTTTACAAACATTTGAACAGTTTGAACAAGTACCATTGTTTACATGAGAATGAGGGGAGCAGGAAATGTACAGAAACAAGGCGAATGGAGGAAGAGGAGGAGGTGGAGACGAAAACAGAGGTACATACAGGGGGATGAGGGGATGAGGAGATAGACAGAGGCGAAAAAGACAGCGAAGGGGCATGAACTGTATATGAAGAGAGAAGGGTGGAAGTAGACAAGAAGGAGGGGGAATGAATAGTGTGTGTGATAATAGATGTACGTGGAGTGGAGTGAAAGTGACGGACAGAGAAAGGGGGAAGAGTTGGGAGGGGGGAGTAGAAGAGAGGAGGAAAAGGAGATGAGGGTGTATATGCAATTCCCATAGATATTTGCAATTGCGAATTATTGCTAGTGCGCATTTCCTGTTTTATACTAAATAATCTCTGCACATATTTTACTTAGTGATTTAATTAAATAATGGTCGCCTCTTTCTTTGTTAACTTCTCCTTCGGGCTAGGGGGACGGCCGACTTCCACCAGTGGCTCAAAGCCTCTGCCTAGGAAATATGCCGCGCCCATGAAACCCACGACAGTTGCACATTGAATACAAGCGACTTTTTGCAGTGAGCTGTTCTCAGCTTAAAGCTAATGAAAAACAATAAAGAACGATTTACACTCACGACAGTCTTTAATCGTCCATGAGGACAGAAAGTGTGACTTAATTCTCCTGAAATGACATGTCAAATGACACTGGTAAACATAAAATAGTTTTGATAATGTTCCCACATAGTATTTTTCTTAATAGTACCACCGCCCCTCCCCAGGGCTCACGGTTCTTTCGTGACTACGTGCGTGGTGAGCACAGGGCCCCGAACTAATGCAGTCTTCCTTCCTTCTTTACTTCCTGGAGTGCATTTCCTTTCCCCCTCCCCTCCTTTCGTATCCTCACTCCTTCCCCTCCCCATCGGGGGACTGATATCCTCAGTAGTTTAGTCCCCCTACCCCAACCAAACAACCCAACTCAACCTTCGTAATAGTACGGGGGAGCATCAGGAAAAAAAAGTTTAACATTTTATTTTGGTGTTGTTTTCACTCTTGACACGCATCCATTATTACACTAGAGGAATGCTTGACATGTGATTCCCGAACTGAATATCTAAAATCTGATGATGCGAGCCCAGATCTGCCAAAACCGGCAGTAAAGATCCTTTAAAGCGATCTTAGGCAACCTGTTTTTTTCCTTCTTTTTATGCTGTTAAATAAATGACTATATGAAAAAGTTCATCACCTTCAAAGGCTGACACAATATTGAAAATATATCCCAATTTCTTATTAACCCAGTCCCGAAACTTTTCCATAAAATTCATTTTTAAAAACCATCGGCTGTTTATTAAAACCCTTATGTATCTACCAGTTTCGGTCAATAGACCATCTTCATGGATAAATATACAAAAAATACAAAATAAACGTAATTAATGTGCACAAACAAAGAGAGAAAATAATCAGCAAAATTACATATAATGAGACTGAAAATGGAAATCATGTCAACTTAACATATATTTAAAAAAACTTACAAGGTGTTAAAACTGAATGGTAAATGCATCAAATAAAATACATCTAGCTGAGACAAACAGGAGTCAGTATAACTGAAAGTGTTAAAAATACAGTGGTCATCTTAGATAAAACCTATCAGTCAACACAACATAAAAGGTAAGAACACATTATGAATAAAAATGGAGGGAGTGTCTTGTGCTAATTGCATGAGTCAGAGACGTTGAAACCTATGTTATCGATATTGGTAATACCATTAATGGATGTACAATATCTTTGGATGAACATCTTTGAATACAAATGTAAACAAAGTTACAAGCTGTAGTCGTCAACAGGTTACGACGAAATTTGTGTATACAAAAGTTAACAATAAGAAATAAAGTGTGGTTCAGTAAAAAACAGTATCACAACATAAAAAAACAGAAACTTAAGAAGTTATTACATCAATATGTCATATTATGAGTGAGAAAATATAAAGTGATCATCATCATAAATGGGTTAGATACATTAAGATCTTGATTATATAGCAGTTACACGAGACGACTTAGTACATTCGGTGTAGCAGACAAAATTCGATAGCAGGGGGGAACAACAGCTAACTAGCACAGTGTCTTGCCGCGGTGGAGTAGCCGAGCGGTCCAAATCTCCTCGCTGCGGAGCGCGCGGTTGCTCGCCGTGGAGGTTAGAGTCCTCCCTGGGGCATGGGTGTGTGTGTTTGTCTGTAGGTTAGTTTACCTAGGTTTAAGTAGTTTGTCAGCTGCGGACTGATGACCACGCAGTTTGATCCGATAGATTTACAAACAATTGAATTGAACACAGTGTCTTGTTGACAACTTGGTCAGTGGCTTCACAAGGTCTGCGCCACGATCGAATCCTCAGCAGATCTCACCCAACCGATATCGAGACACATCTGACCAAGCTGCGGTTTTCCAGGCGCTGCCCCGCAGGCGAGATCGTGTTCTTAGCAAAGGCATTCGAGTCTGTCATCTGCTGCCACATTCCATTAACAACAAATCGCGCCGCACTGTTATATAGGATATGCACGTCGTACGTCGCACGTTGATTTCTTCTGTTATTTCGTGCAGTTTTACTTATATGGCAGCACTGACAGTGCCGGCCACGGTGGCCGAGGGGACTGAGGTGCTCCAGTCACGGTCTGCACGGCCACTACGGTCGGGGATTCGAATCCCCCCTCGGGCATGGATATTTGTGCCGTCCTTAGTATTAGTTAGTTTATAAGTGGTTAGTAAGTTTAGGGACTGATGACCCCGTAGTTAAATCCCATAAGCTATTCAAACATTTGAAACATTTGATTATATATTACGACTGTTGACACTCGCCTCACCAAAACATTTGAAACTTTTCCGACTGGTTAATATCAGGGGACAGGCTGGAATCTAGCGCTCAGTTGACTTCATCCTTTCTCCGCCGAAAAGCAGCACACATACACATACACATAGACAGACACATAAACACACACACACACACACACACACACACACACAAGACCTGTTTCCAGCTCAGCAGGCGACACAATCGAGCCTGCTACGAGGAACGGCCTTTGCTAACATTTCCGTAATCTCCCAAAACCGAGCAAAGGGACGGAGAACTTGGCGCAGAGGCCTTCTCCGGGGAAAAGCGGTGAGCGCCGTGCAGCGGCCGCCAGCAGACAAACAAAAGCGGACGCGCCGGGGCTGGGGGAAAGAGCTGGCGCTATTATCCCCCGCGAGCCGTCTTACTTCCCGCGGAACTCGCCGCTCCGGTGAGCGGAATAGAGATCCGTCTCTGGCACGTCTGGCGAGGCGGGACAGAGACAGAGCGACGGAGACAGAAGTGGAAAGAAGGAGACGGAGAGAGACGAGCAGCGAGGAGCGACGCGACGCGCCGCGTTTTAAAAGGCCGCCGGCTGCCTGCGCGCGCGCAAAAAGTCCCCCCGCCGCCCGGCGGATGAGTCCGCGGACGGCTGCCGTGCCGTGCCGTCGCAGGCGAACTTTTTGCAACTTTCTCTCCGTCCGCCGCCGCCCGCGTTACAGTCTTACTGCGTCAGCGCCGCCAGTTACAATGAAAGGCGGCCATTGTGCTGAATGGAAGGTTTAAATTGTTCCGTTCTCGGAATACTGAGGTGCGCGAACAATACTTCCTGCCCCGCCGCCGCTCGCTGGAGACATCGGCCTGCATCCAAATGAGCGGCCCCGTCCGCAGATGGGAGGGTGCCCGCCAGCTCCACCCCGCCACGCCGCCAGTAACAGGTCCCTCCGAGAGCCGGGAAAAAGCGGCTGTCGGCAGGTGTTCGGGATTTGGAGGGCCGCGGACCGATCAGCGCGACCGGGATTTCGCTCTTCTTGTACTCCAGTAAACAAGTCGTTAATGCTTGACGTTTACTGACAGCCCAAGCAGTGTGACTTGCAGCGGTGATTTGTCCTGCAAAGTGTAGCGTGCGATTTAAGTACAGAGTGAATTGGATTAAGCAGGCATGAGGCTCAAGCAGTGGCGGCCGGTGCTTCAGATGGCGTGGGGCACAAAGATATACAGAGAAGAAGCCCACCCCCTAAACCACTGTCCTACTCTCCCCTCGTAGTTCTGTAAGAAGCCACCAGATGTCAGGTAGTTCCCTGGCTTAGTACTGGTAGACCACACTAGAGGCACTTCCGAGGGTGCCTCTCGCACATCAGAGGGTAGCGTGGAGGGGAGACTGAGGGGAGAGCTCGTGCCGCCTGTCATGAGGCCACGGCTGTGTCCAGCTTGCTGGCGTTTGAGGGGAAGTGGTGGTGGAGTCAGCTGCTACCTGCCGCCTACTCCGGCCAGTTTAAAGGGCTGCTTCTGACCTCAGCGCCATCATGTGACATCTTACGGCTCTGCTTCAGTACCCTCGTCCCGCACCACTGAGCGTGTGACCTAGCCCTTACGGACGTATCCCATCTGTATATATTTGTCTGTGCTTGGGGTCCATCTCTTAGAGAGCCGGATCTTGATAGTGGTGCCACACCTCTCCTCCCCCCCCCCCCCGCCCTCACTCGTCGCGTCGATGTTTAGGTGACCCCCCCCCATTTACAGCGCCCCATTCCCCCTCGGCGTCTAATGAGACAATATGCCACACCTCTGCTAGTAGCGCCGAGGGAAAGCACCTTTCCGCTAAAAGAAGTAAGAATCTCTTACTCGGCGTGTTTGCACTTGCTTCAACTCGAGCTGAGGCGTCAGCCTACCAAGATTCTGTATTTAACATTTTTCTTCCAAGCTTAAAGCTGAGTAATTTGTTTCTAAAAGATACTGAACGTTTTAAACTTTTCTTTGATAATAAACACCAAGAACATATGAATATGCAGTTGAACACTACTGTGCAGTAAGTAACTGATTACACCATTAAGTAACTATAACAACATAAATCTGTTCCAATGAAGAGACAAGCTACCTTCGGGTCACGTGACACTGTAAGTAGTACCCTTCCTTATCTTATGCATGCGCAAAGACTGCCCTCTCCCACATCTTTTCAAACAGTTAAATATTTGTTTCAACGAAGAGTATAACTGTAATTTACCCTTAAAATCGCGACACATTTGCTAGAACGTCTAAACATATGTGGTAAGTAACAATACAGAATTCACTGCTGTTCATGTTTCTGTTAAAAAAAAAAATCCTTCAACAGAACAGCGCGATGCCGCTAACCACATGCCTGTTCTTGCTAGGTAGAGAGTACTGACTCGATTCTTACTCTTAATCGGATCTTCTGAAGGCTTTTACAGTTGCTGAATCTTTAATTTATAATTACAACATATTTTACCAAATATGACATTGAAAGTAGCCTGCTATTAAAATAAGCAAGATCTCACACAGTCGAGATCAGCAAATATATGTTAAAACACTCACTGCTGCTCAAAATTACTTTATTAGTGACCTCAGTACATGTGCAACAGAAATTTATCTAACTGCTCACTCGTTAAGGGAGCAGCCAACGTTTTAACAAACACAAAATCAATGTTAAAAATAAACTAATAGATAATTAAACATGGGACAGGGAGCATGGAATCATAAAGCATATGTTTGATACCTTAAAATCATAATCTATTCAGAAAAATGAACCAGCAAATAAAAGGGGGAGACCAAATTAAGAACACACCTTGTACAAATGTGAATTAAATCATAAAATCACTGCCTGTTATGAAATTGTTTCTGCCCTTTTATGGAGGTAACATGGGAGAAAATTTGCAGATACACAATGAGTAGCTGAAAGCACATTCATTCAATCACAGACACACACATAATGATAGCATTACATAACTCTGCGGGAACACTCAATAAGTGGCGATACAAAGTGTCGGCAGCGTCTTGATGAGATGGCAGGTGTCTTGATCACAAAGTTTTGAATATACTGTGCACTAAACAAACTCATGTGTGGGGAGGCAGCAGCTCACTATTTTTAAGTACCACATGGTGTGCGACCATGCCGAATTTCATAACATTTACAAACGGAAATTGATCTTGAATTAGCGAGTAAAGCACATGCAAGAATTTGTATAGAAGAAAGCCAGTATTAATAAAAGTATGGTTGAAGGCTGAAGTAACGACTGTTGTGAAAGCATGTTGTGCAATCGGTCATACAAGACAGGAAAGACGGAATCAAATCAGAAAATTTGAGAAATATTTAGCATATTCACAGATAGAGATATGACATGAAAACGTTAATTAAAAATATGAAGGAAATTCAAACATACTAGGTTTACAGAAAGGCTGTAGGCCACACACATGTATTCTAACTTGAACAAAACCGGACACTCAATCAACACTGGAATGAAAATGAAAATTATAAATTTACACTGAATTTACTTGAGTTCTGTAAATTAAGAAACACTTCGCCTTGCATAGTGAAAGAATCAAGAGAAGTATCACTGAAAAACCAAGACTGCCTGATCACAAAGAAAGTGAAGTCCTAATAGCATGCCTTCCTTTCAGCATGATTCGGCGGAGTACTTACTTCCACAGTCGTCAGAGCCATAATGAAGAGTGTAGACTGAAGCTCTAAGGCCTCGGAAAAACCTTCCCTCCCCCCTCCCAGCCATACACCACATGTAGAGCGCGCTGAAAGCGACGCAGAGTGCGTTCAGAGACTAGTGTTTACCAACCCTTGCTACCTAGCCAAAACAATTCCCTCTACAACCGCTCCCAGAGAGGTCTCCTGTCACCTCTTTCATCCAAGTTTAGACTGGTACGACACTAAGAACATGGTCATCTTGCCAAGTAAGCTTGCCTCTGGTCAGCCAGCAGACGCCAGCGCAGACGACAAACGAAGCCATGCGTTCTTAATTACAGCAAAACCAGGCCTAAAGCGGGAGGCGGCGACTGCAAGCCATTGCGCGGCAGTCAGTCAATATTAAAAGCAACCTTCCACATTCACATGAACACACCAGTTCAATCACACGGGTGGAAACATATATAAATATGTGGCAAACATACATAAACATGGGGCATTGATCATTAATAAAAAGAATCAAATAATTAACACACAGATAGATAACATTAATGGTGCAGGAACACTTTAGGCTAATGAATAAATCAAAATAGAACATGACCACACATTCAGTGGACGTATTTCAACGTGATCATGATAAATCTTCAGTGCGACAAAAGTAAATATGAAGAACGGATGCTGCCTAATGGAGGATTTGCTCACGCCGAAGGCGAAGTGCGTAGTAGCTTCATTTTCTTGCTTCGAGACCATTCGTACGTAACCGCCAGAGCTCAAGTAGCCAGGAACTGACGTCTCTACCAGCTCCAACGCCAATGTTAAAAGCGGTGTTTCCCCTCGCCCCTCCCTGCCGCGGTAGCGCCCATATGTTGTCTCCAGGGGATTCAGAAGAGAATGTGAATCTCAGCGACGCATCCGAAATGCAACGCTGTGGTCACTGTCCCCTAGATTTCTCATGTGGGGAAAAAAGAGAATGTATATGTAGAATGAATAGTTTAAAAACACTTTTTATTTTATTTATTTACTTTTTTTCAGAGCGAGCTTTTTTCCTGCGAACACACGAGATGCACTGCCACTGGTCTCAAGTGAACAATTACTTAGTAAAATATCAAACTTCAAATAATACTTTATCAAAATTAAGCATAGAATTAAACTTCCACACTGTAGCAGAGTGTGCGCTGTTATGAAACTTCCTGGGAGATTAAAATTGTGTGCATGAATCGGGATTCGAACCTGGCACCTTTGCCTTTCGAGTGCAATTATTCTACCAACTGAGGTATCCCGGTCCGCTTCACGGTCCGTCCTCGCAACTTTACTTCTGCCAGTAAGTGCAGAATTTTAATCTGCTAGGAAGTTTCAAAAGTACACCTGTTTATAGTTATGGTGTCTGTTCGTTCTGAGATGTGCGAAACAACAGACATATAACAATGTGGAGTGATCCTTCAAAAGTGATGCTGTAGCTAAGGGCATATACAAAAATGTTATTTGTGAAAAATCTTCAAATGTTTGTAAAGCTATTGGATCAAACTGCTGTGATCATCAGTCCCTAGACTAACAAGCTACTTAAACTAAATTATACTAAGGACAACTCAAACACCTATGCTATGGTCATCAGTCCCTAGACTAACAAGTTACTTAAACTAAATTATACTAAGGACAACGCAAATATCCATGCCCGAGGTAGAACTCGAACCTCCGGTGGCAACGAACAGACATGTACCTGTGAAAGAGTGGTCTTTCGGTGTAAGGCGTCTGTCATACATTGTGCGGGTGTTCGCCATCAAAGATTCGAGTCATCCCTCGGGCATGGGTGGGTGTTAGTTGTTCTTAGCTGTAGTTAGTTGAGGTAGTTTCTAAGTCCAGGGGCCGACGAGCTCAGCACTCTGGTTACTTACAACTATAAATTTTTGAACATTTCAACAGGCATCATCTAATCATCTATGAGCCTGCAAGAGGCGAGCTGCCAAGACGCAAATGATAATTTTTGTGCTGATGCACAAATACGTTTGATCCCTTGAGGGGGTGGATCTAACAGTCAGGGGACACAACCATCGTAGTGCAAGAAACATTGAAATATTGGGTGGAGCGCCTAATTGGTTAAGATGACTGCTGGCCCGAAGCGGGAAATCCGGAAGAAAATAAGTAATGAAGATTACGGTTTAACGTCCCGTCGACATGGTGATAATTGGAGACGAAGACACGTTCGAATTGATTTTTATTCTGGATGGAGAGGAAATCGTCCGTACCATTTCGAAGGAATCACCCCTGCATTTTCCTGAAGTGATTTAGGGAAATCACGGTAAACGTAAATCTGGATGGCCGGGGGTTGATTTGAACCACGGTCCTCCCGACTGTGAGTCCAGTGTGTTACCATTGTTCCACTTCGCTGGGAAATCCGGCTTAGAAATCCGGCCCACTAGAAATTTTTGATTTCGCCATTGAATTTATTTCAGTGCCCTGAAAAAGTAGAGATGTTTGAATATTCGGAAATCGTATATGTACGAAGAGAGTTTCTGCGATCCTGATTGATGTGAAAATGAAAGGAAACAAAATTACGGTTTAGCGTCTTGTCGACATTATGGTTATTAGGGATCGAGGACACGCTGTGATTGATTTTTATTAATGCCATTAGTGCCATTTTATGGAAGCGACCTTTCAAAAACAAAAATAGGTATCCCACGTCGTCTGCGGCTGCTTCCCCGATTCTGAAATTGTATCAAAAGTAACTAGTTTTACTCTGTAGCTGAAGTAAATCAGCCAACACTTCCTATCGATTTGATGACGTCAAGACTCACTAGATTCCCTAGTCAAAACCAATATGGCAGGTATGCTGATTCAGCAAACCAGCTCACCGTTCTGCCTTTCAGCTATAATCAGTAGATGTGAACTAGAAAGTGCCTTAATTACAGGTGAAACCTGCAACTCATCACAGATCACTGCACACCGCTGGTTATGCCACTAGGCAAACCACAGCAAGTCGCTTATTATTCTCACAGGAGTACACCATCTCACTGACCAAGAAGGCAGACAGATGATCATAGTTGCCATGAAGGCCGAAACAGAAATCAAGAGAGAGTCCCTTTTCGTAGCTCTGTCAGTTGTGCATATCCTTTGATTTTTTCCTAAATTTGCAGCTGAGACGCACCTTCTCCAGACAGCCAATAAGAAGTATCATACGCATCGATGGCTTCTCTACATCTCCTGTCTCCAATGGGAAGTTAGACTTTAAACCCTAATGATATTTGTTGAAATGTGGTGGAACTTCCTGGAGCCATGGATTTACTCCAGAAGTAGTTGATTATAAGATGAGGACATACACGCGCAAGTATGGTGAACGGCATGCTTCCAGGCATTTGTCCTCGCTTTATTGGGCAGACTTGCATACATACGCACACTCTGTGATGAACTGTGGATGTTCACCGACTTCTCACCTACATGTAATTTCACAGTTCCACAACAATTTCCTTTAGCTATGAATTCATCCCACAGGTATAGATTATTGAACAGTAGCCGGTCGAATAACTACACCAATATACAACAACAGCCGTTTATTCAACTATTTTACTTGGGAACAAATTAACCCCTTCTTCACTAATTTTATAAATAATAATTAAAAATAGAATTCCAAATACAGAGTGTCATTAATTAAAGTCTCACATTCAAAATACTGTACAAAAAGAACCAAATTTAATAATGACTGCAGATTTAAACTGAACATACTAGATGTATGGGAAACACAATGTCACACATAAAAGGAGTCCTAACTATAACAGTAGATGTCGTTGTAAGCGTCATAAGTAAAGTGAATGCCGACAAAAGATGTGCAAGTCATGCACAAATTTGTGGTGTAAGGGAAGGTCCACACACCATGGTAAGATCATCGCACATCGGATGGGAAAAAAATGTTTTTAATTGTCCTTGGGGCAAAACAGCAGAAAAAGCACATAATAGTTTGGTTCCTGATTGTCCTTGGACCAAAAAACGTAGATAAAGCACTTAATGTAAAACCTGTTAATTATTACGGGAATTGAGCAAGTCATGTTGAGTATGCTGTCCACCATTTTCCAGTAGAAGAAGAGACCGATGCACAATATATTCCGCAACAAACTACAGTTTATCAGAGGTCACAGTGTGAATATGTAGTGTAATATGTGTCTTCAATTCGGCCAAATTTCCTATGTGATCACTTAACAAAACAGTTTTCAAATAACCACACAGCTAGAAGTCAAAAGGATGGCTTTGATGACCAGGTTATATGAGAATAATGTCTGTTAATTCTGTCATTCGATTTTGAAGAATTGGTTCACTGGCTTTCAACTGTGCGGAGAAGCGCTGTCGTGTAGGAAAACGATACTACACAAAATCAAATCTGCAAATGTTTGTAAATCTATTGGACCGAACTGCTATGGTCATCAGTCCCTAGACTTACAAAATACTTGAACTAACCCATACCCGATAGAGAACTTGAACCTCCGGCGGAAACGGCCGCACAGTCCGTAGCATGACGCCTTAGACCACGCAGCCATTCCTCGTGGATATACCATCGAGACATCCACGCTGTTTAAGGCTTGGAATTAAGTGGTTGCATACAAGACTTTTTACCGCCTACCAGCGATGGTACAGGTAACGGAACGTGCAGGAGTCATCTCCTTCGGGATGGGGGGGGGGGGGGGGGGGAGAATTGGTCTACGTTGGCGATTCCCACAGTTGTGCGATTAGATCCGTGATTTCCTGTGTAAAGGACATAGTATGTTACAATTGACGGAAAGTCATCGATCAGGGCAGAAGTGATAATTGGCGTTCACCGGGGAAGTGGTAAGGGACAACTACTGTTCCTTATTTTTATAAACGATTTAGGAGACAATCTGAGTAGTTCTCTTAGATTGTTTGCGGACGATGCTGTAGTTTATCGGTTAGTAAAGTCACCATAAGATCAAAAGCTACTGCAAAATGATTTAGACAAGATATCAGCATGATGCAAAAATTGGCAATAGATCCTTAATAATGAGAATTATAAAGTCATCCATATGATGACTAAGGGAAATCTGTTAAACTTCATTTACACCATAAATCAGTCAAATCTACTACTCGTAAATTCAACGAAATACCTAGGAGTAACTATTACAAACAACTTAAATTGGAAAGAACAAATAGAAGACATTGTAGGGATGGCATACACAACGCTTGTACTTCCTATTTGGAATACAGCTACTCATTGTGGAACCCAAACCAGGTGGGACTGACAGAAGATTTAGTAGAAATTCAGAGTAGGGCAACTCGTTTTGTATTGCCGCGATATAGGGGAGAGAATCCCAGGGAAATGATGCATGAGTTAGGGTGAAAATCATTAAAAGAAATGTGTTATCAGTTGTTACGTTTTATGTCTCCGGCAGTAGAAGGAGGTGGGCTGTGGCTATCAGGGATGTGGACAAGGTCTGCAACTGAAAGAAGTGATTAGTCCACATAATACTTTTATTACAGATGAAAGAATACTCAACTTTTATGTGCTTCTGATGTTACAGTTCTGATGACAAAGTTCTGTTATGGTTCACTTCATCAGTCAGTGGTAGTGTTACGGCTTGTGCTAACGTAGACTTCTGGTTCGTTGTAGACGGATCTCCTGGAACTGTAGCCAGTTGCGACGGGATCTATTTGCGAAAATGCTTTCACGAATTTTCTCTACTGAATGTGAATATGTTGTGTTAGCATCCACCTTCACAGGGAGACATGATCATCATAATAAAATAAGAGAAATCAGATCGAAAAGGGAAAGTCTTACGTGTTCTTTTTACCCACAAGCTATTAGAGACTGGAACTGTAGACAAATATGATAAAAGCGGTTCGATGAACCCTCTGCCATGTACTTCTTTGGGACTTGCAGAGTATTTATGTAGAAGTAGATGAAAGTAAACTACGAGCCGCCGCGTTTGAGTGACTGAGCGCTCTAAGGCGCCTTTCTGCGGATCGCTCCGCTGCTCGCCGTCGGTGGTTCGAATCCTCCCTCGGGCATGAGTGTGAGTGTCGTCCTTAGGGTAAGGTAGTTTAAGTACATTGTAAAACTACGGACTGATGACCAAAGTAGTCAAGTCATTAGGATTTACAAACATTTGAATTTGATTTACTACGAGCCCACACCAAACAGTTGTCTTTGTGGACTGAAAGGGTAATGATTCGTGTGGGACTGGATTTTGCGTTGCCCATATCCTGCATTTTCAGGTATTCACTTAGCATTTAAGATCGAAATTGGCTTGATCTGCCCACAGAATGTTTCATGGTCTATCGTTATCTACTTCCACAAGCACAAAAAATTATAGAGCGAACGCGTGTCTCGCTGGCAGGTCATTAGGAAGCAACTCATGCAGATACATATTTTTACTCGGATAGAAATGCAGAATATTGAGTAGAATTTCATGTGCCGTGCTCGAAGATATTTACAATGAACGGGAAATTCCAGGTGCAGTGCAGTCTTGCCCATTAGTGCTCGTCCCTTCCTCAAACGATATGGCCCATCTTCTACAGAGGTCGATGGGATTTATTTCCTCCCTCTGTCACATTGCACTTGTTCCTGTTTCTTCGAATTTCTTCACCATATTCTTCGGAGCCGTCAATCATCGGACCACAACCTTTTCCGTGTTCTTTAAAGACCGGAATTTTCTTAAAGCTGTAACCGCAGAGTAGTCGTTCTTGTAAAAGAGCTTCACAAGAGCTCTATTCTACACTGAGAGACGCATGACAATATGCAATGGGAAGCGATCGATACGGTACCCGCCTATTAATGCCGAATGCATGGTATCAAAAAAAAAAAAAAAAAAAAAAAAAAAAAAAAAAAAAAAAAAAAAGTTCAAATGTTTGTTAAGCTTATGGGACTTAACTACGGAGTCATCAGTCCCGAAACTTACAAACTACTTATGAACTACCTTATACTAAAGACGGCACAAATATCCATGCCCGAGGGGGGCATTCGAACCCCCGACCGTAGTGGCCGTGCAGACCGTGACTGAAGCGCCTCAGTCTCCTCGGCCACCGCGGCCGGCGCATGGTATCGTGCGCATGTTCAGTGAATTGCATCGTATGCTGTTTACAACTATATCAATTGATAAAGTTGGGAACTATTTTTTTTTCTTTCCTTTTCGTACTTTTTGTGAATGCCATCGCGTTTTCCGCTTCATCAAGCCTGTTCAGTTCGAATCTTCAGTAATTCCGCCCAGTGATTCTTTTTTTACAGCATTATTGGAGTTTGATTATGATCACCATGTATTTACTGTGATACTTCATGAATTGTTTTTAATTAAGAATCAAACATTTAATTACAAAAGTAACAAAAATTCATTAATATTCCTCAAGTGTTCAGCAACCTTTAAACCCCGACTGGATTATAGCGGCAAGAATACATTAACTTACTAAAAAGTGAGAAAAAATTGTGAAGTTAGGATTATTACTTCTGGTGATACTTATAAAAGAAAGTTCTTCTTTTCATTAACACACAAAAAAATTACATACTGAATACTTTGAAGGGAGTCATGATTCCATTTTTCTAGAGGGCAAAATTTATATCAGCCTCTTGTATTGACAAATACTGATAGGAAACATTCTGCATTATGAAAACGTACTTCGCTTGGTACCGCAAATGCAGCTTTCTTTCTCTCATTCTTTTTCTTTTTCGAGTTGAAGTAAAAGACTTTTCTATTCTTCTTGAGACGTCTCCGGTTTAAAAGGCACGTAATATTCCTATTATTTACATCAAAACAAACGTCAGTTTGTCCTCCACACGGATATGTTTTTATTTACAAAAGGCCCTGACCTCATGAAACGCAATAAATATCGACACAAGTTCAAACATGGAAACAGAAAAGATTGCAACAACTATCGAGGTATCTCTTTAATTAGCGCTGTAGGCAAAATTTTCTCAGGTATTGTTAAAAGGAGAGTGCGAGTATTAATTGAGGACAAGGTAGATGGAAATCAGTGTGGGTTTATGCCTCTTAGAGGTTGTCAGGACCAGATCTTTAGCTTACGACAGGTAATGGAAAAGTGCTATGAGTGGAACAGGGAATTGTATCTATGTTTCATAGATCTGGAAAAGGCTTATGACCGTGTTCCTAGGAGGAAGCTACTGTCAGTTCTTCAAGTTTATGGTATAGGAGGCAAACTTCTGCAGGCAATTAAAGGACTTTACGCAGACTGTCAGGCAGCAGTTAGAGTAGATGGTAAATTAAGCTCATGGTTCAGGGTAGTTTCAGGGGTAAGACAAGGCTGTAACCTGTCACCACTGTTGTTCACACTATTCATGGATCATATGTTGAAAACAGTAGACTGGCAGGGCGGGGTTAAAGTAGGTGAAAACAAAATAAGCAGTCTCGCATATGCGGATGACTTAGTTGTAATGGCCGATTCGATTGAAAGTTTGCAAACTAATATTTCAAAGCTCTATCAGAGGTGCAAGGATTATGATATGAAGATAAGCATCTCCAAAACGAAAGTAATGTCTGTGGGAAGGAGATTCAAACAGATTGAGTGCCAAATAGGAGGAACAAAGTTAGAACAGGTAGACAGTTTCGCCGGCCGCGGTGGCCGAGGGGACTGAGGCGCTCCAGTCACGGTCTGCACGGCCACTGCGGTCGGGGGGTTCGAATCCCCCCTCGGGCATGGATATTTGTGCCGTCCTTAGTCTTAGCTAATTCATAAGTAGTTTGTAAGCTTAGGGACTGATGACCCCGTAGTTAAGTCCCATAAGTTCTACAAACATTTGAACATTTTTGTAGACAGTTTCAAGTACCTGGGATGTATTTTCTCACAGGATGGCAACATAGCGAAAGAACTGGAATCGAGGTGCAGCAAAGCTAATGCAGTGAGTGCTCAGCTAAGATCTACTCTCTTCTGCAAGAAGGAAGTAAGTACCAAGACTAAGTTAGCACTGCACCGATCTATCTTTCGACCAACTTTGTTGAATAGGAGTGAAAGTTGGGTGGATACAGATTACCTTATTCACAAGATATGAAAGTAGCAAGAATGATTCCAGGTACTAATAGATGGGACCAATGGCAGGAGGGTGTCCATAATGAGGAAATCAAAGAGAAGCTGGGAATGAACACCATAGATGGAGCAGTTAGAGCGAACAGACAGATGGTGGGGTCATGTTACACGCATGGGAGAAGCAGGGTTACCTAAGAGACTCATGAGCTCGTCAGTGGAGGGTAAGAGGAGTCGAGGTAGACCAAGAAGAAAGTACTTAGATTAGGTGCAGAATGATTTTGAAGTAAAAGGCATAACATCAGACGAGGCATCAATGTTAGCACTGAGTAGGGGATCATGGAGGAATTTTATTAGAGGTACTATGCTCCAGACTGAACGCCGAAAGGCATAATCAGTCTCTAATGATGATGATGATGATGATGACAATGCAGACGAAATAAATTAAACCTCGACTTGGGAATTCAATTATGTGAACGAGACGGGACTGCAAAGTCCCAATCATATTTTACGCTATAATTAAAATTACAAAGGTATTTCGTAGATTTTTCATACAAATTAAAATTAATTTGTATACAGACAACTAAATAAAAATAAAAGTCACCTCACTTCGCCGCGGTAGAGAAGCCGAGCGCTCTAAGATGCCTGGCTGCCGAGCAAGCGGCTCCTAGGCGTCGGAGGTTCGACTCCACCCTTGTGCATCAGAGTGTGTTTGTGTGTGTTGTCCTTAGCATAAGTTAGTTTAAGTTAGTTTGAGTAGTTTGTAAGCCTATGGACCTTGGATTTACAAACATTTGTTTCACCTCACTAGAAATATGCTTTTATATAAGCAACCTTGCAGCGTTGTATCGTACCCCTAGCGGGCTTTTTCAAGGCAGTTGTTGACATTCCAGGCTGATTTATAGGCTCCGCATAGCCGTGCAGACTATATTAACATCCAGTTTAGCAAACACAATTTGTAAGGAATGCGACCTTCTGACCCTAGTGGTATGACGGGCTAATGAGTTACATAATTTCATGTTGAATCTGTCGAGAGCTCTAATCCCGACTGTAAATTAAGGTTTAATGTCTTATTCAGGGCATACCAAGCATTATGTCTATAGCGTAGTAATGAAGTATTTTCTTGATGTCGTACCTCTTTACTTTGGATTCCGGCTATACCATCACTACAATAACATGTGTACTCTACGTACATGTTGGTGGGTATTTATGTATCTTTGCGACAGTAGAACATAACCGAAAACTTTTTCCAAGGGTTTAGTCTTCTAGCGTCATTCCATAGTAATCGGCGCTTTGCCGAAGTCTGTTACGTGAACGGTATCTAGGGCGTCATACTTTGGAATGGGCGGCCATTTCCGCTCGAGGTTCGAGTCTTCCCTCGGGCATGGGTGTGTGTGTTGTCCTCGGTGTATGTCTGTTTAAGTAGTTAGTAAGTTTATGTACTGATGATCATACCAGTTTGGTCCAACAAGTTTACAAACATTTGAATATTTTAGGCTACTGTTGGGCATCAGCACTATGTCACATTAAAATTTTTCGTGTTGGGAGAAGTTTCAAGATAGCTCTGTTTTTCTGTTTACTTCCTTCCGGAAACCTTCGATGTCAGATATTGGGCGCCGATAGATAAAAATTGTTTGTGCCTATATTTCACTCTGCAGCCAAAACTACACATTGCAAACGAATAGTGTTTGTATGTGGTAGTAGGTATCAGTCTCCCATTGTGCACTATTGTGGTAGAAGGTTGATAGCGATAAGGGGTGGAAGATATGGGAGTTGAAAGTTACCATCTTATATAAAATTATACGTGTGAGTGTCAATATTTTGCGCTTCAGCAAAATCTAAACTATGGAGACAAACGATCTCTCTGTGTTGTTGTAGTACAAAGTCTCTCGTTGTACATCATAGCAGTTCCATGTCGATAGCTACAACAGGGTGAAAGATATAGTGGTTGAAAGTCGTAAACTTATTTAAAATTCGGACTGAAGTCCAGCGATGACTTTTAACACTATAATAGCAAAGAGGTTATATACAGCAAAACGTGATGGACATTCTTCAGTTGTTTTTCTGCAACAAGCGTAAAAATAAAGAATAATATGTGCATATTGCAGTTTCAAAAGTGAAATTACCAAGGAAGATACCAAAGCGTAAGAAAGAAATTTCGCGTTCTCGATCCGTCTCTAAAAGACAAAATACGGCGCTGAAAAGTGAATCTACAGACGATAGAAACTTTAAATTTCATCTTACACTGTAGGCATAAACGATTTTTTGATATTCCCATCCCTAAGGGGGTGAAATAGGGGATGAACGGTGTTTTGAAAATTCGCTGGTATTCAGGCAATTTTGAAGGAAGAAATACAAAACTTCGGATTTAGTTGTTTGATTGTAATTTTAAAAACATGTGTTTCGATATTTTTCAAAATTCAGCAATTGAGCGGGTGAAATAAGGGAAATTCTTTTCAGGCTAATACTAAGACTGTTTTGATGCTAGAAATGCGAAAATTAGGAGCCAAGGTTAGAATTAAAAAAAAAAAAAGGTGCGTTTCCGGATGTTTTGAATTCTTCCATCAATGGTGCAATAGCGGGTGGCAATTTGTATGAAAATATTTGATCAGGAAAGCATTTTTAAAGCTAAATCTATGAAAATTTATGTTTAGAAGTAGAAACAACCAATGGAGATCATCTAGTCTAAGCGTGCGAAGCAGTGGAAATGAAGCTAGTATAATAATATTGTATAATAACCAGCCGCGCTAGAGAGGCCGTACGTTTTAAGGCGCCTTGCTGAGGAGAGCGCTTCTGCTTGCCGTCGAGTCCTCCTTCGGACATGTGTGTGTGAGTGTGTGTGTATGTGTGCGCGTGCGTGTGCGTTCTCCTCAGTACTTTAAGTAACGAAACTTCCTGGCAGATTAAAATTGTGTGCCGGAACTGGGACTCGAAACTGGGACCTTTGCCTTTCGCGGGCAAACGCTCTACCAGTGAGCTATCCCGACACGACTCACTGTTGTGAGAAGTTTCAAGATAGCTCTTTTTTCTGTTTACTTCATTCCGGATAGCTTCGATGACAGATATTAGGCATCGATTAATCTTAATATGGATAAAAATTGTCTGTGCCTATATTTCACTCTGCAGCCAAAACTACACATCGCAAACGAATACTGTTTGTATGTGGTAGTAGGTATCAGTCTCCCATTGTGCACTGTGGTGTTATAAGGTTGATAACTCACTGTGTGAGTCGTGTCGGGATAGCTCAGTGGTAGAGCGCTTGCCCGCGAAAGACAAAGGTCCCAGGTTACAGTGAATCGTGTCGGGATAGCTCAGTGGTAGAGCGCTTGCCCGCGAAAGGCACAGGTCCCAAGTTCGAGACCCGGTTCCGGCACACAATTTTAATCTTCCACGAAGTTTCATATCAGCGCACACTCCGCTGCAGAGTGAAAGTTTCATTCTGATTACATTAAGTAGTTTGTAAGTCTACGGACTGATGACCACTGCAGTTATGTCCCATATCTTTACAAAAAATTGACCATTTGATTTTGTAATAACCATGTCCATTGCTGATTTCAGAGGTGTTGCCAAGCATCGTCCGTGCTTACTCATATCAACGTTGAACCAGCTTCGGCGGATTTAGGTTTAGCGTTCTACAACAGAGAGTTTAATTTCTGAAGTAACGTTTGACTTGATCGCCAGTAAGCGATTTTTATACAATCGGCCAATAAACGTTTAAATAATTATACTGTACACTGTGATATTAGCAGTTACGTAAATAGGAATTAAACACGCTGATGATCGTACAAGAATGGCATGCATTGTGTTGATTAAAATGTCTTAGGAGAAATAAACAAGCGAAGCCAACCGGGTTGTCATAGAAACACTTACGTCGTCGATACTCGGACCGTGTATCTGTACTTGTATGGTCAACGTGCCCTGTTTGTGACGTCACAACGTCCGAGCCTCACGATGGAGAGACTCTCAACAGTGAGAGCGATCTCAATAACGTAAAAAATTCTCAGAATGCGTCTGAACGTTTACCAATAAGATGGGAGTACATTACCTACGTCGAACCAGGCCATCGGTGAGAGGGGAAGGGGGAAAAACGCTCTTTTCGGTAGAGAGAGATGAAGAACCCATATTCGTTAGTAGAAGTTCATATCTGGTGGATTCCGTATATGTACATTACGTCTTATGAATATCTGTAATTTCAAAGCAACTCAGAGTAACTATTAATCTGGGGATCTAGCGAAAACTATATGTTATAATAAACTATTTGTTATAATAAAATGACTGGAAACGTCTTATACGTCGTTAAAAAAATTTCATGTCATGAAAATTTGCCGTTTCAAAGCAAAGGCGCACCGGATATCCGTCAAAACACATTGTTCTTTATATGAATTGTAATTACATGACGGTAGGCAACACATATACGATTATTATATTCAGCAGCCAGTAAGACGCAAGAAGCGGAAGCATTACCGGACTGATAAACGACAAGCAAACGAACAAATGTCCGCAACGTACCGAACAATCCGAAGAACCATAAATAAAGGTGGTTCGCAGCTTATTATAAGTAAATATTTTTCTTTCTCTCATACTCGCGTTTTCGGATAGGTTCAAATGATTTCTTAATAATGTAGTGGATGTATACTGCATAATATTAGATGCTATATATAAGAGCGCGTTCTCTTAGGAGGGAGTTTGTTCAGTTGCTTTTATGATTTAATGTTACTGTCCGACTGATTAAGTTAGTGATTTAAAAAAAAAATGGCTTTGAATGAAGACTTGCTAAGGATATTTAAAATTAAGTTAAATGTGCTCGCACAGGTGGTAGATTGGTTCAAATATTCAAATAGCTCATTAGTAAAGTCACAGATATATAGAAAAATGTTCAAATGTTTGTTAAGCTTATGGGACTTAACTACGGGGTCATCAGTCCCTAAACTTACAAACTACTTATGAACTACCTTATACTAAAGACGGCACAAATATCCATGCCCGAGGGGGGATTCGAACCCCCGACCGTAGTGCGGTGCAGACCGTGACTGAAGCGCCTCAGTCTCCTCGACCACCGCGGCCGGCGATATATAGAATGGTTTTAAGAAATGTTTATGCACGTTTTGGATACCACAGCACCTACTAACGTCCACACTCGTCACACGCCATTGTCCTGATAGCTCATGTGCATCTGTCCGTGTGATTACCTCCTTACGTGTGCACGTGCGTTGTCCAGGACGTCCGTCGTGCCTATCACGTACACATTTTAAATTCTGCACACGAGAGTGTTTATTTACGCTCAATGTAAGCCGATCACAGGATTATACGATAATTATTCATCCACAAAAATAGCGTCTTTTCGTTCACACGGAAAACAGTTGAACATTGATACTCCACTTCCACAGACATCACTGAGTGTTTCTTTAACATGTAAAGTCACCGTTTGGCGTCCTTTGCAGACATCACATGACGTTCTACTGAAATATTTCATGGGTTTAATTATCTCTTATGCTCACATGTCCTACTCTCACTACTATGTTCACTGCCCTGCTTCATAGCACCTTTCATATAAAAGTGAATAAATAAGCTTCGACAAATCGATATAGCATCATTCATTTACTATAAATCATTAATAACTCGAACAAAATTGAAACTTTTTCTCATTAATATGTATACACAAACAGAATTACATCATTTGAGCATAACATTTACCACATATGGTGTCCCTAATCTCTTGTCAGTTCGTGTCAAGGGGAAATTGCTGTTTTCGGCCATTTGTATTCATTAATCCCTGCACATTTCGTCTCTAATCGGATTCATAATCTGGTTTACAACAAGTAATTTCAGGTGTTATAGATATATTCAGAACCAAAATCAATCAGACACACACATAATAATAAAATTCATGTAAACATTTTTTTCAGATACGACAAGACCAGATGGGCCCGACCGTTATGTTAGACGCAGAGGAAAATTCTCACCATTCTGTACGGGAGGAAAATTAGTTAAAGTAGGAAGAGGGATGACAAAAATACGAGCAGTTAGGGAAAGCTTGCTAATTACACGCACAATATCAATTTCATAAATTTAGTCACTACAGCAAAGATTAATCATAACTGTGATACGCAAATAAGTAACATCAAGCTTGAAAGACGAATCCTAACATCAATACGTCTTCATCCTCACCACATCGCTCGTATTCGCGACTCTTTGCGGCTGTGCGTAAATGTGATCCTACGTGTGAAATACAATTCTGTGTAAAGAAAATTACTGTAAAATATCATCAGATATGTTCAAATGTTTGTAAAGTGTATGGGACTTAACTCCAGGATCATCTCTCCGTGAACTTACAAACTACTTATAAACTACCTCATACTAAAGACGGCACAAACATCCATGCCCGAGGGGGGGAGGGTTAGAACCCCCGACGGGGAACGGCCTCGTATAGGGTGTTACAAAAAGGTAGGTCAAACTTTCAGGAAAAATTCCTCACACACAAAGAAAGAAAATATGTTATGTGGACATGTGTCCGGAAACGCTTAATTTCCATGTTAGAGGTCATTTTATTACTTCTCTTTAAATCACATTAATTATGGAATGGAAACACACTGCAACAGAACGTACCAGCGTGACTACAAACACTTTGTTACAGGAAATGTTCAAAATGTTCTCCATTAGCGAGGATATGTGCATCCACCCTCCATCGCATGGAATCCCTGATGCGCTGATGCAGCCCTGGAGAATGGCGTATTGTATCACAGCCGTCCACAATACGAGCACGAAGAGTCTCTAAATTTGGTACCGGGGTTGCGTAGACAAGAGCTTTCAAATGTCCCCATAAATGAAAGACGAGAGGGTCGAGGTCAGGAGAGCGTGGAGGCCATGGAATTGGCCCGCCTCTACCAATCCATCGGTCACCGAATCTGTAGTTGAGAAGCTTACGAACACGTGAAATGTGCAGGAGGTCCATCGTGCATGAACCACATGATGTGTCGTACTTGTAAAGGCACATGTTCTAGCAGCACAGGTAGAGTATCCCGTATGATATCACGATAACGTGCTCCAGTGAGCGTAGGTGGAAGAACGTGAGGCCCAATCAAGACATCACCAACAATTCCTCCCCAAATGTTCACAGAAAATCTGTGTTGATGACGTGATTGCACAATTGCGTGCGAATTCTCGTCAGCCCACACATGTTGATTGTGAAGATTTACAATTTGATCACGTTTGAATGAAGCCCCATCCGTAATCCGAAATACTAAAATGAGCTCTAACTTGGAAATTAAGCGTTTTCGGACACATGTCCACGTAACATATTTTCTTTCTTGGTGTGTGAGGAATGTTTCCTGAAAGTTTGTCCGTACCTTTTTGTAGCACCCTGTATATAACTGGTCCTATAGCTGTGATCTTAAATGCGTGTTGTACTAGTGTGTGTGTCTGTGTCTGCTCAACTTCGTCGTGAATGGTATAGTTATTCATCTAATTGCGCCTCCTGACGTTGAGTTGTTAATCTGTGGAAGTAATCCAGCGACGGCAGCGGTACCTACTCGTCGACTCTTCTTGACTAAAAATGAAATCCTTATATCTAATACTGAAGCCTGTGATGTTTTGTCGATAGATTCTCCCTACCACACCGTGAAGTTGTGTATATCTGACACAATATAGTCATTATTAAAAATAGTCTGCATTGTATAAACAAAATTATTCAAAAATGTGTCTCCTAACAGCTATGTTACCAAATTAAATTCTAAGTACCATGTGCTCTTCAAACGTGACTGAAAAATATTCTAAGGCTATCTGAAGTACAAATAAATTTTTCTCTCTTTCTGTTTGTTACAAGCGGCAAACTGCGACCTGTGTTATAATTAAAGAGGATGTATCCTGCTCTTTAAGTACTCTGTTTAGCTTACAAATATTACTCACACAACAGCTAACTAGACATTGAAAATTAAGCTCGTACCTGCTTTACACGTGTTGTGCGTGTGTGTTGTTATGCAGTATTGCAGTGTTATCAGCTGATCGATCATCAAAGTGCTGACAAGAATACATACCTGAGCATACTATCTACTGGTGGTTCAAATAATTAGCGATAAAATTATACTGATCGGGTAAAATATTCTACAATGTCCCCTGTCTCCAATCACATCAAATCATAAACCATCACCATAAACGACCACTTTAAGTTCGGAAGGGCAAATAGAATTGTACACGACGTACATGTGGTAATTTGCTCCACGCCTGGTAAATAAATCAAGATTTCCGTTCGCGAACCAGAATAAATCATATGTTCTCCTCCAATCTACATGCATAAACATACACATAAACATAAAATATAAACCTTCTAATAACACAATAAGTTACCCGACCCTAGAATAAAGTATAAGTTAGTCCTTAGGTACCCGTATCCATGAAAGTGTTGAGTCCTGCACTTGTTTATTTATCACCAGTTGCTCTGGCACCTGAAAATGAATATTAATTACACTTACCTTGGGTCTTGCTTGTAGCTCGGCGAAGATGTTGCATGATTACTTCATACTTATAAATATAGGTGAATTATATGTTGTTTACTGATGCATGAAAGGTGTGCGTATTATACGTTAAAGTTCTTGAGGTTTTTGTGTGGAAACAAACTTTTCATTCTGCCTGTATTCACTTGAGCTAACAAATAACTGCCTGTATGTGGTACCTGCACTACTCTATAAGGACCATCAAACATATATTGCCACTTGTCGTTTTTCTTGTGTATTGATCATACCTTAGGGTGTATTCGAAGCAATACTAGGTCACCTATCTCAAATCTCTGTATGCGCTTAACCTGTTTATCATAAACGGACTTTCTCTGTGCGCAGTGTCTATGAGTGCTATTAAAACATTCCTTAGCTTTTCTTCCATGGTTGTATTGTGACGTTGTATCTTAGGTATGGGGTTCAGCCATTCGTTTGTAACCCTGGTTTTAAGGACAAGATCATTATAGCGGATCATGTGAACCGTCGAGCACTGCGTGCCCCACTTAATCCGTCGCTCAACCTCGGAGAGCGTGAGATAGGCCTAATTAGTTTATTTCAGACCCGGACGTCACTTGTGCCGGTTCAGTCACCTCGTTTATTGTCACTGTCGAATGTGGTGGCCCTCAATTATTTTGCTGTGGACATTCAGTTGAAATGTGAGCTACAGGTACAATGTATGGTCGTCTGTTATCGTGCGGCGGTTTATGATTGGTGTATTGTCTCCCTGTGTAATTACAGTGGTGGTTGGAATTGCTGGTGTCATTTCCGCTCCCGTTTCTGTTGTTGTTTGAGTTATTCCATCTGTTATTATAACTTGGATTGTACCTATTGTTAGATTCGGTTCTTTGTACTGTGCCCCCATTGTGCGTCATTTGTCTCGGAGCCTGTGCATTGGTGTTGTTATTTACATTAGGTGCTTGCATGTTCCGGCGAGGATGTTGGCTAGCCTGAATCGGTGGCAGCGGCATCAGCTGACTCGTCCATTACCGTTCGTGTGCCGTCTCGTATCTCCATATCCATTATTCCTGCGTCCGTTGTATGCACTGTCGTCTCCGTGAATAAGGTTGATCGTGTCTAGTGTCGACAAATAGTCCTCTATTTTGTATATCGGTATGTGCACAAGGTGTAGTCTAAGTGAGTATGCAGTCGCCCTATCAGTACACGTAATACTTCTCTAAGACACATAGGCTCATAGAAAAGGGCTTTATTTAAGTACTTTTTGAAGTATTTTCGGAGACTACCATTGCGTTCATTAAAAGGAGGAGGATTATAAATTTCATTCTTGTTCCTGTCCTGAATTCCCACATACCAGTATTTACTTAATAAGGTATTTTCAAACTCCTGCGAGGTGGCACAAATCTGTAAACTCCTGTTACCCGGATGATTCTGCTTGTATATACCCCATAACTTTCGCTCTACGTTGTAGGAAGAAGTTCTCGAAAAGACTGAATGAAAATAACCGGGTGCACTGACTCGTTCTCAGAAATGAAAATGAGAACTGATGATGTTTTAGTAAGCTTTTCTCTAGAAGAATTAATGTTACACTTGTGTGTGGGGGCTGTGATCGTTGCATTCCAGTTAGTCTGTCATTGTCAACCCACTCTTCATCTGAGTGCGTTTGTCGTATTTTGTCTGTCAAGGGATGACGTTACATGTGATGTATGTAAGCTGTGTGCGTCACAAGTGGCTGTTGGCATGTGCTGTGCCAACCACTCGCTCGGTGCCTCACCTACATGCAGTTTATGTTTCTTTTCATGAATCAAAACATATTTTTGTAATGTGGCTTTCACATTCCAAAGTTCTTCTTGCAAAGATCTTACATTCGTGCTGTCTTACACACCTTAGCTGCTACACTATGAATCACATTATTTATGTCATACCTTAGTCTGTCATTAATTTCAGCCTCTGTTTGTTCTAAGAATGTTTGAACAATCTCCTGATTTTGTGTCAAAAACGTCTCAGCTTGTGAAGTGAAGTACGTCACAGTACTTTTAAGAGTTTTATGTTCGACACGTCCTGCTGATACGTCCTGCGTTATGTTTTTAAAAAAATGTTCAAATGTTTGTAGAGCTTATGGAAATACGGGGTCATCAGTCCCTAAACTTACAATCTATTTATGAACTAGCTAAGGACGGCAAAATATCCATGCCCGAGGAGGGATTCGAACCTCCGACCGTAGTGGCCGTGCAGACCGTGACTGGCGCGACACATACCGCTTGACCACCGCGGCCAGCTATGTTTTCTATAGCTGATGTCAACATTCTAGTAGCCTGACACACATTATCATTTTGCGTGACAACAGAAGAAACCTATTCATTAACTGCGCTCAAAATGTTGGTACTAACCTGGGCTTCAACTTCAGGGAATTTAAAGGTTATTTGCTGCTCTATGTTACTTAGCTGAGTGTCAACTGTTGGTTTACCTCCTCCGATACAAGTGTAGGTAAATTCTATTGAGCCTGCTCTGGTTGTCTAAAACCTGTCTTCATCTCCTCTCTTGCAACCATTTGTTCTACGGTCTGAGTTTGCTGTTGCTCTAGGCGGTTGAGAGTGTGTTGTTGTGATTGGTACTCACGTTTCTAGGATTCCTGTGAGTTGGCTAGCTCCTGTTTGCACAACCACTACGGTCGGGGGTTCGATTCCCCCCTAGGACATGGATATTTGTGCCGTCGTTAGTGTTAGCTAGTTCATAAGTAGTTTGTAAGTTTAGGGACTGATGACCCCGTAGTTAAATCCCATAAGCTATACAAACATTTTGATTTTGCAACAACTTTTCTAATAGTGTGTTGTGATTCGAACTCACGTTTCTAGGATTCCTGTGAGTTGGCTAGCCCCTGTTTTGTTGTGTGACAGTTGGCTAGTTCTATACCATAGAGAGAAAAACATGACTGTTATATGCACTAAAGCTGATGTGTACGTTTTAATACAGCTAAAGCAGTAATATTTTTCAATCCATTTCCAAAGAGTGTGATACAGGGCCGCGGTGGAGTGACCGAGCGTATTCTCCATTCCGATGGCTATACTCCATGCTTTTACCACGACAAAATGCATGTACACGGAATGTAAATACAGACAGCGCCACAGACAACTGTTTTCTATATTTTATTTATTTGTTTATTTTTGAGTTTTACATCCTAGGTTTGGTCATCAAAATTGGTTTAGTCCACATCTGTTATGATTTTTGGCTCCAAATATGATATTAGATTACCAATCACGATCGGTAGATGCAGTACATGAAATTAGAAACAACAGTCAGCTCCTGACATTAGTGACAGACAATAATTTAATTTCAAAACTAATATACTACAATTAAACCAGATCATGACTTTACGAAACTATTGCAATTTACGGTACTGTAATAAACTAATATACTACAATTAAACTAGATCATGACTTTACGAAACTATTGCAATTTACGGTACTGTCACGTATATACAGTATATACGTGAAGAATGTTGCGTGAAAGTTTGGCCGTACAATATATACTTGAGGAATGTTTCCTGAAAGTTTGGGCGTACCTTTTTGTAACACCATATATATATAGGGTGTCCCAGCTATCTTGTCCACCCAAAATATCTCTGGAACAATAACAACTATTGGAAAACGACTTTCACCGGTATCAATGTACGGCTGGGGCCCACGAATATACATATTTGGAAACATTCTAAAACGAAAGCAAATGTGTTCTTTAACACAAACTTTTGTTGTTGTTGGTTTTTTTTTTTTTTTTTTTTTTTTTTTTTTTTAAATGAACACCCTACATTTTTTCTTCAGCAACCCATAGCATGACAAATCACATAAACATTGGAGTTGATTGCATCGCAATATTCCAATTACATCCCGAGATATTCCAACGAGAAGATGACGCTTGAAACAACCGAAATGCTAGCGCACGTCCTTAGGCTAAGGCGTGAACCCCATGCTGCCCGTAAACGCGATGTAATTGACGTGCGTAATCGCACTTCCATACATACCGAGAGGTCCGAAACGAATAATACGGTCTGCTGCCATCAACTCTCATAAGCACATAATGGTTTCCTTCTTGCACGTTTTATGTATCTACGTACACAATATGAACCAGTACCGATCGGTATACACCAGTCTGATTGTCTTATTTATCCTGCACACCCAAAATAAGGTTTATCGAATTTGTTAAATGACCCATTGTGCTTTTCGCGCACTCGTTCATCCAGGGCCTAGCTCTACCTAGACACGTGTCCAACGTAGTTCCCACTACAGCCACAGTTACCACTTCGCCTTGTTTGTGTTTTGCGACCCATGCAAACTCCTGTACTCCACTACCCTCCGAGCATCCCATTTGTTGATGCTTTGGCGTGCAGTACACCGCTTGCCAGTGTAGTCGTGCATTCAATGTTCAAATGTTTGTATAGTCTATGGGACTTAACTACGGGGTCATCAGTCCCTAAGCTTACAAACTACTTATGAACTACTTACGAACTAGGACGGCACAAATATCTATGCCCGAGGGGGGATTCGAACCCCCGACCGTAGTGGCCGTGTAGACCGTGACTGGAGCGCCTTAGTCTCCTCGGCCACCGCGGCCGGCGTAGTCGTGCATCAGAGTAATCTAGTGACGGCACGGATGTAGTACACATTGTGAATAAACGTTGTGTTGTGGAACTTATACTGTATTATGTACACACATGAAGATATGGTAGAAATGCTGATGATCTTTGGAGAATGTACGTTGACGGGAAATACATTACTAGATTGGTTGTTTGTTTGTAGTACTGTTAGAGAACATTATGATTATTACGTTAATATGTCTGTTTTCTACCCTACTCTACGTATCTGTACTGTGCCCTGCTGTAGGCGGGCGAAATTTTGTTCAGGCAGAACGATTGTACAGAAGACGATTTCCTGTCAAGCCATCGCCTTCGCGCCGGATGTTTGGTCGTCTCACATCTCGTCTACGTGAAACGGGAAGATTAAATCCAAGACCTAGACATCGTCCTAGAACACGCACTGATGAACGAGCTGAAGTTGCTGTGCTCGCTACCGTAGCTGTGAATCCTCACATCAGCACACGTCAAATCGAACGTGAAGTTGGTGTGTGCACAGCGTATTCATCAACGTCATAAATTTCATCCTTACCATGTTCATTTACACCAGGATCTTCATGGAAATGACTTCAGCAATAGCGTAACATTTTGTCGGTGGGCTCAGCAAAAACTTCTGACAAATCCACATTTTTTCGTAGATGTTCTCTTTACCAACGAGGCATCATTCTACAACTAAGGAATTATCAATATGAGGTATTTGTGTTATTGGTCCGCAGACAATCCAAAATGGCTCCGTCAGGTAGAGCATCAACGTCTGTGGAAAGTGAATGTTTGGTGTGGTATTATTGGAGATACAATTATCGGACCTTTCTTTGTAAATGGCGTCCAAAATGACTGGCTGTACTCCAGATTTATACGACACGATCTTCCTGTTCTCTTGGACACCGTACCTATGAACAGGAGAATGGTCATGTGGTAACGGCATGACGGATGCACTGCACATAACGACTTAAGAGCACGACGACTTCTGAAACGTAAGTTCCCTGGTAGGTGGATTGGACGTGGTGCCCCAGTTAGGTGGCCTGCCCGATCTCCGGACCTTACACCGCTGGATTTTTTCTTTGGGGAGCAGTGAAGGATGCTGTTTACCAGCATGAACCAACAACACCAGAGAACACGAAGCAACGCATTATTGATGCTTGTACAGCCATCAAAGAGGAAAAAATAGCACGAAGTAGGGCATCCTTCATACGCAGAGTGACCCTATGTATGCAAGCCAATGGTTATCACTTTGAGCATGATATGTGTACGCTATCTTTAGTATGTAGTGCTGGTATCACAGTGCAAGTTTCTACAAAGGGACATTTTACCCAGTGATATTCAGAAACATTTGTTTGAAACAATTCGTTCAAAATATTCAAATGTCTGTAAATCTATCGGACCAAACTGCGTGGTCATCAGTCCATAGCTTACAAACTACTTAAACCTAGGTAAACTAACCTACGGGCAAACACACACACCCATGCCCCAGGGAGGACTCGAACCTCCACGGCGAGCAACCGCGCGCTCCGCAGCGAGACGCTTTAGACCGCTCGGCTACTCCACCGCGGCAAACAATTTGTCTTATAACGCATTAGATAACATAACATTGATAATTATGTGATAATAACACTAATTAGTTAAACATGTTTACATTCATCTTCTATGTCTTACCTAACTTCCCAAATCAAAACATTTTTACTATTGTGAGTGAATGATTCACTGTCACTTGCGCTAGATCTACAGTAAAGTTTTAACGTTGAACGGCATTACCTTTTTAGTAACGGATTAACGATAAGCGAAGTTAACTTTGTGACTAACGTTGCGGTACACAGATACGTTACAGAACCGCATTACCTCTAACCTGCGGGACCTGCTGGAATGTACAACTTTAATGCAGGATGGTAGCAGACCGTATTATTCGTTTCGGACCTCTTGGTAAGTATGGAAGTGCGATTACGCATGTCAATCACATCGCGTTTACGGGCAGCATAGTGTTCACGCCTGAGCCTCAGGACGTGCGCTAGCAGCGCATTTCGGATTTTTCAAGCGTCAACTTCTCGTCGCAATAATTCGGGATGTAATTTGAATATTGCGATGCAATCAACGCCATTGTTTATGTGACTTTTCATGCTATGGATTGCTGAAGAAAAAATATAGGGTGTCCATTTAAATAAACATAAGTTTTGTTAAAAAAAAAACACTATTGCTTTCGTTTTAGAATGTTTCCAAATATGTACATTCATGGGTCCCGGCCGTACATTGATACCGGTGAAAGTCGTTTTCCAATAGCTGTTATTGTTCCAGAGATATTTTGGGTGGACAAGATAGCTGGGACACCCTGTATATATACAAGGTGTTTCACTAAGTGTGTTTGCCTCTGTAACTTATAAAATAATAGGTGACGGGAAATGTTAATGCGGTAGGTCAATACAAGAAATGTTACACTTTCTACGGAGCTATAAACATAGTTTATTGTATCATTTTTCAAAGAGTTACAGCACAAAGATATAATTTTTTAAATGGAACAATAGTTTTTTCTATGGTGCATTGGATTCGATGAAACCAGCAGCGTCCAAATCAATTTAAACTACATTCGTATCACTGTTAGTTTGGGAGCTACAACCCTTCAGAGTTTAAGGGGCAAGTACCACAATGCGCATAATGCAATGCGCCTTCTAAATGTGGTGCGGCCGAGTTGTAACGTCACCGGTGTCACGGAGCGAGAAGCTTCCTCGATGCGCTGTTAAACTGCCGACTATCGCCGCACACGGCTGTATACCCGACAGTTGGAGTCATACAAACAACCAGGGTTCACTCTTACTGACATCGGATGACGATTGCATACAGGAACAACAGCGCATCGAGGAAGCTTCTCGCTCCATGACACAGGCGACGTTACAACTCGGCCGCATCACAATTAGAAGGCGCATTGCATTATGCTCAGCGCTTGTAGTATCTGCCCCTGAAACTTTGAAGGGTTGTAGCTCCCAAACTAACAGTGATAGGAATGTAGTTTAAATAGATTTGGACGCACCTGGTTTAAACGAATCCAATGCACGATAGAAAAAACTATTGTTCCATTAAAAAAAAAATTATATGTTGTGCTGTAACTCTTTGGAAAATGATACAATAAACTATGTACATAGCTCCTCAGAAAGTGTAACATTTCTTGTATTGACCTACCGCATTAACATTTCCCGTCACCTATTATTTTATAAGATACAGAGGCAAACACACTTAGTGAAACACCCTATATATACATCCATATACTACTGCCCATTAAAATTGCTACACCAAGAAGAAATGCAGATCATTAACGAGTATTCATTGGACAAATATACTAGAACTGACATGTGATTACATTTTCACGCAATTTGGGTGCATAGATCCTGAGAAATCGGTACCCAGAACAAGCAACCCTGCCTATAAAAACGGCCTTGATACGCCTCGGCATTGAGTCAAACAGCTTGGATGGCGTGTACAGGTACAGATGTCCATGTAGCTTCAACACGATACCACAGTTCATCAAGAATAGTCGTCATTCCATTCTGGTGGAAACATACGCTCAGCTGCCTGTAAGAAGCCTATGATGTGCATTTTGCCGTTTGGATTTAATGTCGGCGGTCTTCGTCGCTGCACGTATTTCACTTGATCAAAAAAATGTTCAAATGTTTGTATAGTCTATGGGACTTAACTACGGGGTCATCAGTCCCTAAACTTACAAACTGCGTAAGAACTACTTACGAACTAGGACGGCACAAATATCCATGCCCGAGGGGGGATTCGAACCCCCGACCGTAGTGGCCGTGCAGACCGTGACTGGAGCGCCTCAGTCTCCTCGGCCACCGCGGCCGGCTATTTTACTAGATATTTACTATTCACATAACTTATTGTTGCTTCGTTGTCGCGTTCATTGTAAGGCTCAGTTTTTGCATACGCTAAATCCGATTCTGCACGCATATTTGCGTGTGGAATATGTTGGAGTGACCTCACAGATCCAAGATCAAAACTTTTACATTGCTCTTGTCTTACTAGTGGGTAACAATTGTCTTCGGCCTGCATACCGGAACCTGATGCTACCGCTTCATCACTAATCGCCGGTAGTGATTGTTGTTCATTACTTAATATGCGCGATGTTGTGCTTTGGTTTTGTGTTACCTTTTTTATCCGTTCCTGTTGCTCGTTTAATTTTTGAAGTTTTGTTTTTATTTCAGCATTATATTCAGTGAATGCGCACCTCGTCTTTTCACTAAGAAACGCCTTTTTAATTAGATCGGCCTCGTGCTCCACCCCTTTTATCCTTTCGTCATATTCAGAATTTTATTTTTGCATTTTGTCATTCAAAGACTCTTCTAACGACTGTACGCTTTCAAGAATGGTTTCATCACTCCTTTGCCAATGTTCTTTAAGTTTGCCTTAATACGTTTTTCACCTTCTTTGATCTCTTCCCGCAGTGATTGGTTGTGTCATTCAGTTCCTGTATTAATTTAGCTGTTTCCTGTTTTTGTTCTTGAACTGACTCCTGTATCAATCTAGCCGTATCTCGTTTCTGTTCTCGCAGCGATTCCTGTAAGTTAGCCGTATTCCGTTTCTGTTCTTGAGCTGATTCCTGTATCAGTCTTTTCCGTCTTTGCTCTGATTCCTGCCATTTTTCTTAAGATTACTTCTAAAATATTTTTTTTCTGTATCCTTTTCGTACATCTGATCTTTTTCGTTCATTTACGGTTCATTAACGTCCGTCTCACTTCATTTTTCCCACTGATCATTCGCAATTCGCGAATCTGCCATATTATTACCGATCTCCTGCTCCGCTGAATTCAAATTCTGATAATGACCTTTATTCATTGCTAGTCTTTGATCGGTCGAACTTCGCGATGTTCTCCTATTTGCCTCTGACAGTGACATATCGTTATTGATAATTATCGTATCTGAGATGGATGCTCGGTTTGAAATTCCGTTTACGTCACACATTGTTTCGGTTGACATTGACATTGATTGTTTGGCTGCGCGGACTACTGCTTATCGCATGAGCATACTACATGCCAAATTGTTGCGTCACCTTTCTTGGCCGCGCCCATATGCCGCCTCCATGGGGGTGGGGCTATTAGACAGAATTTGACCTTTGACCTTTGTTTGACCTTTTGACCTTGACCTCTTGACTTTGACCTTGACGTTGACCTTGACCTGTTGACCTCTTGAACTTTACCCCTTTGCAACATTGCGATCAAACTGATGATGTTACAAGGATATCATATTACATAAGTGTGGTACGAGGCTACACCGCTGAGTCATCGAAAAACTTATTTGGCGTCGGTACGAATTCAAACTGAGGCCGTGACCATATGCCACCTCCATTGGGGGATCAGAAGAGATACTAATGCTGTGAGCAAGTCGTGAGATATTCAATTTGCTGAAAGACCATTCTGCATCCAATGACCTCCGTCATGAAGTAGCAATCCACTAATCGTGAGTGCTGTCAAATCCAAGCCATTTCACTAATGGTCTATTTCTCTTTTTTTCTATTGATTTTTTCGATCAAGTTTGACGTAGGATTTTCGTCTTTTGTATTTCTTTGCAGTAGAAACCTCCTGTGGCGAGTAAAATCTTTTGTTAAGTTGTCAGATCAGGCCTTAGCTTTGTTAATTACACTAATTGGTTTGCAAATTAATCAAAATTTAATTACATTCACTTGACATGTTATTTACGAGTTTTAGCATTGGTAACAATGAGTTTAAGATCAGGTCAGTTACGTTACACAACCACAATTACACACAATACACGTTCACTTATCAAAGAAATTAATTTCAATAACCCAAACACCCAACCTATCGTTCCTTTCCTTACAAATGGTGACCATCCGGTCTGGGAAATTCAATTCGCGATGGGGCTTCACTGGATATTAGTATACCTCAAGGGCGTCCACTTCTAGAAATCCTAAAGCGCACTATTGCAGGGAGTAGAGCGGTTGCTGGCGCACCCCTTGGTGGGCACGCTCTCAGGTGGTATTGGAGAGCTGGTTATTTGTCAGGAGGTCAGACTCGAACCGACACGATATGTCCTGCAGGAAGAGGTAGGGGCGGTTCAGGTGCTGCCGTTGTCGTAATGAAAGAATACTGTTCGCTAAAACATTTATTCTAAAGTGGTACACAATGCTGCGTACTCCAGGCGACCGGGTCGATGGCGTCAGCAGCCTCCTGCCGTACTGTGCGTTGACAGTGACCCCTCTGCCGCGCCGTTTGTTGTGTAACCGTACGGAAGTACGGTGGAACGTGTGAATGAGAGATTCACACGTCTGGACTGGTGGTTTCGATCCGTACTATAAATTACTGTCTCGCATCATCTTCATACTGGACCGCGTTGGCGGTTATCGTGTGGTCGTGATGTGCGCTGACTCCTGGCCTAGGAAAGCTGGAGTTTGGTGTGCAGAACATGGAAGTCCTCCTAGATACTTCCTCTTCGTCCGTAGTTGGTTGTAGCGCAGGATTTGAAGTCGGAGCTACGCAGAAGTCGACATCTCGCCGGTTGTCAGCTGATGTAGAAGAGTGCTGGAGTTCTATAACAGACTTATACCGACGTTAGAACATGTCAGGGATTCGAGTGATACGAAGGGAGTATAGGAAACCTAAGAAATGCAAATGTGGAGCTATTATTACGTTATTACGTTTTTTTATGGTACTAGATAAGTTCCATAACGTAAAAAAAGTAAGTTAAAATTAATATAAACAATGCTATTCGTACTCACTCAATATCGTATTCAGAAATGTTGCTTTCCGACCGCTTGGAGCGCTGCTGTTGGAGTGTGTAACAAAAATCTGTAGGACTGTCATGATTGTATAGGGTAAGGTGGTACAATTTCGATATAGGTAAAATTCCGATCAACGTAAGTTTTCGCGCCATTTTTCTGTCTCGTAGTGTCTCGTTGTGTCGCGTTGTAGAGTAGCAGGTTTCTACAGCTCATCCTGTCTTTTCCAAGAATACATCGCTTTGCGGTAAGGAGATATAAATTTTTTCCTTTTAAAGATGTAAGTGAAGCTACTTAGTCTAACGCGCTCTTATAAATAATCTAGTTAAGGGTGACTGGATTCGCTGCCAAAAATGCAATGTTTGGTACCACGAAGTGTGAGTCGGTGCGTGACAGAAAAAGTACTTTTTATGTGGAAGATGCCCGTAATCGAAATTGTACGAGGAAGTGATCACAATTATACCTTGTGTGGTACATGTTCGATCGATTTTTCTCAATTCCGTAACCTTTTTTTGTGTTTATACCAACATTTGTAACTGTATAATATTTGTGTTACATATTCATTAAACATCCAAGAACAAGTGCCATAGTTAAAATTATTCCTTTTCTCAATTTATTTCCAGTTATAATTTGTCCGAAATGATCGAAATTGTACAACCTTACCCTATGTTTAGACTGCGGTTCTGCTGACATCCGAAGTGTCATCGGAAACTGAATTTCCGAGACCGGAAGGTCTCCTTGAGAGACAGCCTGGAGCAAGTGGTCAGTCGTAAGGGGAGGGAAGCAATACTTTATGGTTCACGGATGCCGTAGCACGTCCACTGTGCTTCTCGCCCGTATTCGTGGTGCGTCGTAAGTTAGCGGGGGTGCTGGACGCACGCCTGGGAATTACGCGTAGATAAACGGCGAGTCCTCGCAGTGACTCGCAGCGCGTGGGCCGCCGGCCTCAACCCCGGGCAGCAAATCTCACAGCGCATGCGCAGAGCGGGCGACCCCGCCTGAAATACGCTCCTGTCCCAGTGGCGAGCCGGCGGACAATTGGACGCGTCCCCTCCGACGCCACAATTGGTGAGCCGAGGCCGGTGCGTAACGCCCAAAACAAGAGTAACAAGCCGAGGCGGCGCACACTTTCCACACGATATATGTAAATTGCGTTTTGTAATTTAGATACTTCCCCTCCGACGCGAGTACCTAGGAAGCTTATGCAAATGGGCTGTAAGTTCGTCAAGAATACCGGCCGGCCGCGTTTGGGGGGGACATAACGCGCACTGCCTACTGCGAGGAAAATAAAGACATAACAGATCCGCGATGTTACGGCGACGGGAACGACGGAGCGGGCGGCCTTGTTCTCCAGACGGCCATCTCGCTGCTCCTCCCGCAGAGAAGGCCGCCGGTGCACGGTGGGGCCGATCGAACGCGGCATCAACACCTACGTCCCAGCTGCTCAAACTGGCGTGCGCTGCGGGCGGTGCCCTTCATGTCACACCATGCAAACACGCTGCAGTTCAAGGACAGTTCCTGCACGGTCTGACAATTCCGCCGTATTCTCACAGTCTGCATTGCTATTTACAAACCAAAGTACACCTACGTTACGGTCTGCTCATGAAACCGTCGAGAACTGCACCCTTCGTTTTGTGACCACTGTTAAGGGCGGTTATAAAACGTAGTCTTAAATTTTACGTAATCTGTTAGGGGACTTTTACTATCCTTCATTTTATACGTATATGTATGTATGTATGTAAGCCGTGGTCCTGCTGCAGGTCGCGAGGTTACCCATTGTCGGAGGATATAGCCCTCCTTCAAGCACTCATGCTTGGGTGTCTATGTTGTCCTTACGTTAGTTTAAATAGTTTGTAAGCCTAGGGACTAATAACCTCAGTAGTTAAGTCCCATAAATTTACATACATTTGAATGTATGTATGTTGTATGTATGTGAGATAAGTTCATGGCTTGTAGAAAACAATCACAGTAAAACTCAGTTTTTACAATTTATAACACATAATTTGACGAAAGCTGACATTTTGATTACACATAATGGGCATATGATAAGTCAGACTGAACATTTCAAATTTCTAGGTATTCAGATGGACAATAAACTGTCGTGGAAAGCCCATGTTCAGGATCTTGTTCCAAAACTAAATTATGCTATATTTATCGTTAGAACAATATCTGAAAGAAGTGATTTTTCAACACGAAAAGTATTCCATTACGCTTACTTTCACTTACTTATGACGTACGGCATTATTTTTTGGAGTAACTCGCCTGATGCAAACAGGATATTTCTGGCTCAAAAACGGGGCGGTTCGAGCAATATCTGGTGTAAGTTCACGAATGTCATGTCGACCCCTTTTCAGTAGTCTGGGAATTTTGACACTGGCGCCACAATACGTTTTTTCTGTAATGTCTTTTGTTGTTAATAATATCAGTTTATTCCCACGAGTTAATAGCTTTCACTCGGTGAATAGTAGACAGAAGTCGAATCAACATTTGCATCACACCACCTTGATACTTGCGCAGAAAGGTGTACAGTATTCTGCAGCATCCATTGTCAATAAGCTGCCACTGCCACAAAAACTAAAGAATCTTAGCACTAACCCACACGCTTTCAAATCTAAATTGAAGAGTTACCTCATGGCTCACTCCTTTTATTCTGTCGACGAACTCCTAGAAAAGTTAAACAATTAAGCTGATTAATTTTTTTTCTTTATTGATTTATTTCACTTTGTCTTAAGATTGCCGTGTGCAAAGAACTACTTACAAATTTCAATCTTACTTAGTGGAAAAAAATCTTAATCCCCTGTTTGAGAATGATAGCCCTTAGCGACTTAGCGACTCGCAACATGCTTTAAACATAATTTCAAGTCCTTACGGAACTTTTTATGTCTGACAATCCAAGCACAATGATGAAAGAAAAGAAGTTTCTCACAAATTTTATGTTATCCATACTATAAAACTACACTACTTTGCATTATACTGAATTTTGTTACATCTCCAGTATAACCTTGCTTCCCGAGACTTTCACAGACACTGTACACGTATACCACTGAATGTGCCTTCTGTATATTAACCACAGTACGAGACACATTTCATGAATTGTGAGGAAATAAAAAAAAGTTGAAACTTCCTGGCAGATTAAAATTGTGTGCCGGAACCGGGACTCGAACCTGGGACCGTTGCCTTTCGCGGGCAAGCTCACTATCGACTGTACTATCCCGACACGACTCACGATGCAGCCTGACAACTTTACTTCCGCCAGTACCTCTCCTCCTACTTTCCAAACTTCACAGAAGCTCTCCTGCGAACCATGCCAGGAAGTTTCATATCAGCGCACACTCCGCTGCAGAGTGATAGTTTCATTCTGGAAACGTCCTTAGGCTGTGGCTAATCCATGTCTCCACCATATCCTTTCTTCCAGGAGTGCTAGTCTTGCATGGTTCGCAGGAGAGCTTCTGTGAAGTTTGGAAAGTAGAAGGCGAAGTACTGGCGGAAGTAAAGTTGTGAGGCTGCATCGTGAGTCGTGTCGGGATAGCACAGTCGGTAGTGCGCTTGCCCGCGAAAGGCAAAGGTCCCAGGTTCGAGTACCGGTTCCGGCACACAATTTAATCTGCCACGAAGTTTCATATCAGCGCACACTCCGCTGCAGTGTGGCACAAGTTTATGTATGCCTTCTTCATAGAAGGTTGCCGCCTGTGTATTCAGCCATCTGGTAGCATGTTCTTTCAGCTCGTCATCATCGTTGAAATGTTGACCACCAAGGACAGATTTTTAGGTGTAAGAAGAGGTGAAAGTGGCTAGGAGCGAGGCCCGGGCTGTACGGATGATGATCAAACACGTCCCAGTGAAATTCTCGTAAGAGTTGTTTGGTCACATTCGCCACATGAAGTCGGGCACTATCGTTGAAAAAAACACCACCTTTTGATGGAAATCCTCTTCTTACACCTAAAATTTGTCCTGTCAATACTTCAACGATGACGAGCTGAAAGAACATGCTACCACATGGCTCAATACACAGGCGGCAACCTTCTATGAAGAAGGCATACAGAAACTTGTGCCACGCTATGACAAGTGCCTACAAAATTTCGGCAGCTATGTAGAAAAGTAGTTTAACAGTTGTAGATTTTTGTACAATAAATATTTTTTCTGTATCTGTATACGTTTGTTTTATATAACCAAACGGAACTTACTTTCTGGACGTACCTCGTAGTTTTGGAGATAAGAGGTTGTCAATAGTTGAACAAACAGACACGATGGTTACTGAAAACATTTAAAATTGCGATATATTTTATTTCGTGATGCGATTTTGGTAAAATTATGCCTATATGTTGACCCAAAATTTTCTCCTGTTTCCTGTGACAACCACATAAAGATTATAAATCCAAATAGTAAATGTAATTCCCAACAGTAATTATTATTTGGATTTAAAATAATCCAGCCGCAGTTCCAAATCCAGAATAAAGTGGAACTACATCGATTGACCATGGCCGGCCGCGGTGGCCGATGAGACTAAGGCGCTCCAGTCACGGTCTGCACGGCCACTACGGTCGGGGGTTCGAATCCCCCCTCGGGCATGGATATTTGTGCCGTCTTTAGTGTAAGGTAGTTCATAAGTAGTTTGTAAGTTTAGGGACTGATGACCCCGTAGTTAAGTCCCATAGACTATACAAACATTTGAAACATTAAACGTGGTGCCTGATGTGAACAACTTTTATCCGTCGCACTCTATATGATCTCATACTTATTTATATAATGTAAAATTGTATAATTTTTCAGGTATAAATTCATTTGTATAAGTGCTGTAAGTCTGAAAAATCTGTTGCGAATGTAATTAGTAATAAAGAAGTAATAGATTAAAACTTGCTGCGTGATGGGGTTTTCCATTAACGTAACTGTTTATGTGTTCATATCTCATGAACTACGCGTCGTACTGTGATACAATTTCGAAGATGCATTCAGCTGTATGTCTGTATACTGCCTGTAAAATTTCCTGCCGATACAACATATAGTGTAGAAATAATAAATTGCAACGTTGCCGCGGTGGAGCAGCCGAGCGGTCTAAAGCGTCTCGCTGCGGAGCGCGCGGTTGCTCGCCATGGAGGTTCGAGTCCTCCCTCGGGCATGTGTGTGTGTGTTCGTCCTTAGGTTAGTTTACCTAGGTTTAAGTAGTTTGTAAGCTACGGACTGATGACCACGCAGTTTGGTCCGATAGATTTACAAACATTTGAACATTCGAACATTTGCAACGTTATACCAAATGCCGTAGTTTTACTCCGTGAACAGTGGAAAAGAAGTAAGCAAGAAATTTTGTTCCTTTCATCATTTTGCTATTGTTCTATGCGAGAAAAAGTTTCCTAAAGGTTTCAAATTATATTTAAAGTTTATTGCAAGTCGCTAAGTGATCTTCTCAAATGATAAAGTCACACTATCACGTGCCGCAAGACGGGGAGGTTTTCATTGTTTATGACGTCATATCTCGTGAACTACTGACCCTACCACAAATTCATTTCTTAGCTGACGTCTTCTACCTATAAACTACAATCCTGCCAAATTCAGCTTCATAGGTGAAGTAGTTTTTGAGATTTCGTATTCAGTCTGTGAGTAAGTGAACGAGTGTTCTTTCGCTTTTATATAGATAGAGATTATTATGTATTCAGCACCAACTCCATTTCTATCTACCTGTTACATTATAGTATTGAAGGACATATTATTTAGAATATATTACGTAATAAAAATTGAGCTGCAATAATCAAATCTTCAAGTTTGGAAAGTAGGAGGCGAGGTACTGGCGGAAGTAAAGTTGTGAGGCGGCATCGTGAGTCGTGTCGGGATAGCACAGTCGGTAGTGCGCTTGCCCGCGAAAGGCAAAGGTCCCAGGTTCGAGTCCCGGTTCCGGCACACAATTTTAATCTGCCAGGAAGTTTCAAATCTTCAAATATTTGTAAACTTAAGGGACCTAACTGCTTAGGTCATTGGCCCCTAGCCTTACAAACAATACTGCTCAAAAATTTTAGGGAATCAGATGACATATCATATTCACTATAGATATGGCTGTTTATTTTATTCAGATACTGGTTACGATCGTAATTTGTGTGTGATACCGTATGATATTTTTCTGTATCAGCTCATTACTTGAGGTTTAACATAGCGTTTATTTAGAGGGAGGCACAGTGGGGCTGCCATAATACAGAGAAATTCATTCTCGGTGTCCTCTAATATGGTGTGTGATCATATCGGACGACCAGTAAAATTTCACATCTGCGAGGCATTGGCAGTATGAGGTTTTCGATCAGGCCTTGAGGGATATTTAGCCAATCTTCCACGAATGCAGTACCCAGCTCTGGAACTGTTGAGGGCGGTGCTGGTCTGGCTCTACTGCGCCTGCCATCTTCGACATGCTCAGTCGATTTGACTGGCCGTTCCAGTCCTTCAATTCCCTCGGCTTCAAGCATGCCGTTCACCAGTGGAGATCTATGGGAACGAGCGTTATCGTCCACCAGAAGGTTCTCCTACGGCACCAGTAGGTTGCTTTGCAGCTGAGTCGCATTCAGCCTCTTGTCTCGACGGGTGTAAACGAAGATAACGGTGATTTCTTGCTGATGTTACCCGTGGAAGACCTTGGCCTTGCTTTCCTTTAACGGTTCCCGTTGTTTGAAACCGCGTTCAGGATCTGGAAGTTACAATTTGGGACACTCTAATAGCTGCATCCACCACCCTCTGTGTCCCCTTCCTAACTCCCTATGGGTTTCCATGTTATAGCTTTGCGTAAGTCACGTTGTTGTTGCATTCCACTACCTGCTCACTACACTATCTGAAGTTCTGAACCCAATCGGTTGTGTAACTCGTTTGGTAGAGTAAATACAAGTCAACACCAATTTTCTGTTATTACCACTATTTCGGTTGCCATTATGTTGTTGTCTCCACTCCGTACAACCATCTGCACTGCCCAGTTAATCGCTCGCTTTAAAGCGCCGCTTTGTGGGAGGAGGATTGACGGCTGATTAACGACAGGAGTGTCTGTGTGCCGGAATGTCTGTATGTGGTTTGTGGACGGTTTTCCACACCCCACTAGGTGAATATCGGACTGGTACCCAAGTTATGTCTCAGCTGAAACCTCTATAATACCTTATGTTATGTAGTCAGCTGGGGCACACATTATTGATGTCAATGTGGTGGAGACAGAGGGGCATCCGGACGCACCTTAATTAACCGTGCCAAATCTTGTGCCTAATCACGTGGTCCCTCCTACTTTTTAACCTAAATTACGGCTTTAAATGCAGAGTCAACACATCCATTTCATGTGTTGGCACTTCATTGGTTGGTGTCGGCTTCATCTACAGGTAGCTCCGTCTTACGCCGCTGCTGACAGTTAGTCAAGATGGTGGTGGTGCTTCACACGTCAACAACGTTAGAGCAACGAAGTGTAATTCAATTTCTACGAAGCAGAGACTAAAAGCCAGCGGAATCTACAGGGTACTGCATCCCTCATATGGGTATAACTACCCCGTTTTGAGAAGTGGTGGTGTAGTGAGTTCAAAGAATGCCCTTTAACCTTGCATGGCAATGAGCGTTCAGGAAGGCCACGTTCGTTGATGGCTGACGACACGATTTCACGCCTGAAATTCCTGGAGAATTGCGAATCTTACGGCAGTGTTTATGACATAGTTATATGTCGTTAGGACAACGGAAGATGTCATATCGCTGGACGCCTAAGCAGTTGGATAACGTGATAAAAGGCATTTCACAGGGAGATTGCTGACACCTACTGTACTATTCAGACCTTTTACTTGGTAATTTTCAAGTTTTTGGCCCGCTGAAGATGTTCCTGACAGGACAGTGATTCCCAAGTAACGATGAAGCCAACACAGTAGTCCGACGGTGGAAAAATGAAATGAAATGTTTGTAGAGCTTATGGGACTTAACTACGGGGTCATCAGTCTCTAAGCTTATAAACTACTTATGAACTAGCTAATCCTAAGCACGGCACAAATATCCACGCCCGAGGGGGGATTCGAACCTCCGACCGTAGTGACCGTGCAGACCGTGACTGGAGCGCCTCAGTCCCCTCGGCCACCGCGGCCGGCTCCGACGGTGGTTTCATAGTCAGCCAGACGATTTCGGAAACAGGGACATCTCAAATTTATTGCTGTGACGCGACAAATATGTTAACTGGTGTAGAGACTACGCGGGAAAACAGTGTGAGGGAGTTGTGGAGAAAATAGTCTAAGGTGCGTAGAAGAGGATGCGTACTTGTAATTATCTATGACCGTAGCAGTTTGCTTCAATAGGTTAACAAACATTTTATTACCTTTTGAATTGTTGTTCAGACCACTGTAAATTCTGAATAGCAAGAATAGGTAACGGAAATTTCGTTTAGCATTCATCACTGGTATATATGATAAAATACCTATTATTAGCACGTCACAAGAATTATTTGAATCCAGTCTCTAATTAAAATATGTCACAGTAGCATCTGTGATAAGTGACTAACTACAGTGCGTTATTAGAGTTACTTGTTCCTAATAATTCACAGAAAATTATGTCACCATACGTGTTCAATTAACTCTTATAACACGTTGATGATTGCAGATATGTTTCGAGGATAAAAACGTTGTTTGAATTACCACTGATTGTCGCCAAGTGTGATTCCAACTACTATTTCTGATATTTTTGGGTAGTTGTGTCGAAGATTTGCCACCCAAGTTGGACGCACTGCGTCAGTTGTCCAACGGAACTACTTGCAATTGTATTGTGAACATTCTTTCACCTGCAGACGAGGATGTGGATGTCCACGCAGCGCAGACGTCCATCAAGATCGTCGTATCGTAAGGGTAGCAGTGGCAGATCGTACAGCTGCCACAGCACAGGTGTGATGGTGTGTGTCAACACGAACTGTTACCAGATGTTTACCAGCACGAGCATGCGCACCTGTAGCTTGCCTCCCATTCAGGTCACAACAGCGATATGGACGGCTCGACTGGTGCACCTGTAAAATTTAATGGGGGTCGTGGCCTTCAGCTGTGAAAGCAGATTATGCAAATGTTCAAATGTTTGTAAATCTATCGGACCAAACTGCGTGGTCATCAGTCCGTAGCTTACAAACTACTTAAACCTAGGTAAACTAACCTAAGGACAAACACACACACCCATGCCCCAGGGAGGACTCGAACCTCCACGGCGAGCAACAGCGCGCTCCGCATCGAGACGCTTTACACCGCTCGGCTACTCCAACGCGGCGCAGATTATGCGTCCATGCAGGAGATAGTCGTTTTTCATTACGATGTAGATCACGAGAGCGCTGTGTCGTAGAGTGCATTGTTGGAAGCATAATGGCCACAGGCCATGACATGGTTGGTGTGCGACAATCTAAGATTATGATTGTCCTTTGGTGTTTGTGGAGGAAGTGCTGACCAGTGCTGAGTGCGTGGAGAATGTTGTAAGAGCAGTCCTTTTGCAAATTTTGCCCTCTCACTGTTCGTCTAACTCCACATTGTCTGTAAGATGTGCGGTGACTTCTCTACCCAACACGGACTTGTACCCAATGGATTATGATGGGCATGTGATGTGACGATCACTGACAAAAGTCAGTTTTCAACTCACAACTCCTGTAGAAATTCTTGAAAATAATTTATTGGCGAGGTATAAAGTACCCAGGACAGTATTCGCCATCTATATGATAGAATGGTTGCAGAATCATCGTCTGCATTGCCACCCGTGGAGGGTGCCCCACGTATTAATATGCATGTTTCAGAATGCGTAGATCAATTGATTTGTAAATGTAATCAAAGCCATAACTCAATGAAAATGCCTAAGAAAAACAGAGACGACTGACGTCTACCAGAAATCCGGTATTTACCAACTCTAGTGTTGCATTTGTGATGCTGTATACTTAGGGCAGACTAGCAGGACATTTGAAACAAGATATGAAGTACACAAACGATCATAGAATTATGGTGACAGCTATTCAACATTTGACGAACACCATTGGCAAGAATACCACTATCATACCACCATAGAAACAGATGTGAAAATTGTCAGCTTTAGCAATAAGAAACAACTCCTAACCCTGCGAGAGAATTTCCAAATTTAAAAAGGAGTAATAGAAAAGAAAACATATATTAAATGACCAATTAAACAACAGGAACCAAACGCTATTTAATCTAATAAAACACATAATAGAGAAAGACCACATAAAAAAGCTGCCCCTAGATGCACACATAAACATACAGGCGCGCGCACACACACAAACACACACACACACACACGCACGCACACACAAACAAACAAACACACACACACACAAACGCAGATACACACTCACATACACACATGGACCTTCGCTAGTTGGACGAAAATTATATTTATAAACACGCACAGAATACAGTCAGAACAACACATACATATTCCTACAAGACTTATATTTTGACAGAAGCAAAACATGAACGCATCTCACAATGCGAGCCAAAGAAGTTGTAAAGAAGTTAACACACATACAGAAAATAAATAAAAACAAAACTAAAAACAAACGCATTTCTCCAGGCTAGAGAAATGCCGAGTTTTTAGCAACTGAAAATAGAGGACAGTATACGTTGCAATGTGAGTGCAACATAAATGATATAGAGAGGAAAAAAATAAAACGTGAGTAATCCCAATATTAAATTTTATTCAGAATAAAATAGACCACTAGCATAAGAACTGTTCATGATCGATTTAAGTGGAAACTACATAAAAATGAAAAGACAAAAAAATTATTGTACAAATGTTTGTTAAGCTTATGGGACTTAACTACGGGGTTATCAGTCCCTAAACTTACAAACTACTTATGAACTACTTACGAACTAGGACGGCACAAATATCCATGCCCGAGGGGGGATTCGAACCCCCGACCGTAGTGGCCGTGCTGACCGTGACTGGAGCGCCTCAGTCACCTCGGCCACCGCGGCCGGCATTATTGTACACTTAACCGCTACAAACCTTTTGAAATAAATCGAAACGCGTCTGATCTGACTTAGACTCATTTTAACAGTTGCAAAGAACGATAATTTAACCCATACAAATTGTAATCATGTCATGTACTCCATACGCACTGTTTCAACAATAAAACTTGAGCGGAAAACTCTGAGCGTTTTTACTAATTTTTAGTTCCGGAGGTGTATTTTCGGTATTGTTGACAACGTTGTGACTAAATCTGTCACAGGATCGAATAGCTAAATGAAGTGAGTAAGTGTCCTTTCTTACTTTACCTGCGGTGCTGAGAGGAACGCCAAGGAAACAGCATTGCATCCCCGGTGAATGGCTCCCGCGTCCTCCAGGAGGCGAGCAGAAAGGATGACCACTCCGCTAAGGAGGCAGACAATCTAGCGATCACAGATTGCTAAATAAGGACGAGAAATATATAAGAACAGCAAAAAAAGAGAGTGATTCACCAGCGAGGTGGCAGAAGACACAGCTATGCCTTATAAACGCAATCCGCCGAAAAAGGCGCGGAGGGAGGGGAAGAGCAGTGGGAGAAAAACGACAGACGTCCGGCATGGCGTCGGCGTCGGCGCGGCAAGCATTTTCTCGCGTTCCCCCGGCATTGTCTCGGGCGCCGGTTTGGGACCCGCGCTCCGCTGCGCTCGGCAACCCCCGGCGAACAATGGGCGCAGGTGGCCGCAAGAAGAGTGGTGTCGCGGCTATTGTATGCACGCACCTGCGACATTCCCGGGCCGGGCCGGCCGCAAGAAGCCGCCCGGGGCATTAGTATGAAATTAATTTAGCGGCGGGTAATCTGGCCCGATTACTACCCTGCCCGCCAGCGCCAGCGCCAGCCGCCGTCCCGGTGGGCCGAGTAATGGCGGCTGCCGCGCGCCTAATAACAGTGTCCGGGATCCGGTCGGCGGCCGCGCGCCGCGCGCCCTGTATGAAGATCGCCTCATTACGGCCGCGCGGAGACAAAGGCCGGCGCGAGGGACAGGCGCGTACAAACAAAAGGCCCCCGCAGCCCGCGGCGGACCGAATACATTACGGCGCCGCCACTTGCCGAGAAAAACAGGCGGCTGCGGCGGTGGACGCGGCCGCTGTCGCCGCGAGATGCGAGCCGCTGATTTCATTGTCCCCTCGCCGCGCCCGAGGCGGCCGCAGCAGCCGCCGCTACCGCTGCCGCCACCAGATACTTGTTCACCAGCGGCAGCCAGCGGCCTCCAAGGAAGTCCTGTGAAGTTGGCACCCCTTTTTTGGAAAATGTACATTTTTTTCAGAGTTCTAGACAGATACACAATAGTTCTGGAGTTCTCTGTACAAAATTTAAATAGTTCTGTAGAATTTCGCCGAAAAAATAGTAAAAATTACCACAAACTTGAGTTTTTTTAGTTTTTTTAAAATAATTATTTGCCTATTAGCGCAAACATAGTTCTGATCACAGTTCTAAATAGCTGTCAAAGAGTTCTACAGAAAATCCTAATAGCATTTTTCTGTGCAGATTATACTTTATGAGATAAATGCAGTAATGTGGAATTCATTTTCATGTAAATGGATACTCCATTATTGTAATTATCTCATAAAGTATAATCTGCACAGAAAAATGTTATTAGGATTTCCTGTAGAACTCTTTGAGAGCTATTTAGAATTGAGATCAGAACTATGTTTGTACAATTAGGCAAAAAATTACTTTGAAAAAACTAAATTTTGCGGTAATTTTTCGTATTTTTTCGGTGAAATTTTTCAGAACTATTTAAATTTTGTACAGAGAACTCCAGAACTATTGTATATCTGTCTAGAACTCTGAAAAAATGTACATTTTCCAAAAAAGGGGTGCCAACTTCACAGGACTCTCCAAGGAAGACTCCCCACACGGGACACGGGACACGGCCCCTACCCCACACACCTCACACGTGTGGGTCTCAGTGACAATCCATGCTGTACGTGTGGAGAATTTGGGACCCCAGAACACACTGTCATACACTGTCAGCTCTACAAAACACACACTCACACTATGTTTGACACGACTAAAGACCTAAACAAACGAATACGAGATAAGAACGGATGGGACATAATGAACAGGCTGACGGACGAAGTCTCACTACGAAAAAAACACGAGTACACACAGAACGTAAGACGTAATGCAACACGAAACGCCCACAACAGAAGACAAAACACTTATGATGAATCTGACACTGAAAGCACAAACAGTACAAATTACACCACAGATGACAGCCCCGACACAGAGGACGATATAAACACATGCGAAATGTAACCTACAGATATAGCCAATCATAAGAGTCTCAAAATGAGAAAACTCCAGGATGGCAGGGCTCGAAGTAAATTCCGAGGCCTCCCACCCTGGACTTTCCTCTCTTATTCTTCACACTGTCACTCAAACCAATCTTTCCTATCTTCTATTATTCTCTTCTTAAAATAGTTGTTGTTTTTAAGTTGCCTTTCCATTTTCCTTATGATCAGTTTTTACGCTTTTCTTTGTATTTTTTATGTAATTACTGTAAATGTATAAAGAAAATAATGTATCATAGTCGCATAAATGTATCATTTAGATTTTGTAATCACGACCAGCTATATACCCAAAGGCAGCTGGTCCGCAAGAAGGGTAAATAAATAATAAACTCCCCACTGCACCCCAAACCCTCAAATTCAGTGCTAGGGTGACGTGTGGATAGCCGACGCCGCCCATAGACAAGGCCTGAGCCCACACCGTCTCGATCAAGCCACTCTAACTCGAGCACTCGGTGCTTGCGAGCCCAGGTGCTGTCTTTACTGTAAGTTAGTTTATAAGTAGTATGTAGGTTTAGGGACTGATGGCCCCTCAGTTAACTCCCATAAGCTTACGAAACATTTGAACATTTTTTGAGCAATGCATCGCTGACCTCGCTATCTACATCTACGTGGGACACTCTGCAAATCACATTTAAGTGCCTGGCAGAGGGTTCATCGAACTACCTTTATACTATTCATCTGCCATTTGAAACTCGTCGACATAAGGTGTTCCATTTAATTGACTCCCCATGAACAAATGTTGACGAGCTTCAGACATTTTTGTTGAGTGTAGCAAGACAATCTACTCGCAATGCGATATACCAGGCATTACATACTGAATTACTTTTATCTGTATGTAAAACTCTGTCTATGTTGTACATGCGGCCCCAAATATGTATTGGTGTGTACTGTGATGTGCTCCCACTGGCCCTGGGTTCCACAGAATGAATGAAACTTTGTATGTAAGAAAGTTTAGCAAGTGCTAGGCGCACCTCGTCTGTTTTGTGTCGTCGTTTCTTTCAAATGGTGGGTGTTGAATGTCTCTGGGCGAGAAGTAGATTTGCAAACTGCTGAGCAGAACCCGGTCTTAGGAAAGATTCCTAATGTGGCTTGCTCTTAACCTCCTTGGCTGGGAGTGGGTCAGGTTTCCTGCCTGATGAATGGTGATGCTCTCTGGGCTCCCCTCCACTACCCCTCCTCTGGTGATGGTTAAGCAGTGGTCTCTTCTTGGTTCCTGGTAGGGTAAGTACCTCTGGGTTTGGTTCTGCTGTGGCCTCGTGGCTCGACTTAGTTCAGGCTCCATAGTCGTACTTATGCCTTTTCGCGAGTTTAATTCCGGGAGTAGCAGCTACACTATGTGTAGTAGTGAGATTTTGCTTAATTTCGTAAAGTATTGCTAATTTTATGTCAATTTTTGCTGTTATCTGATTCCGCGGCTCTGATGGAGTTTTTTTAGCATAATTCTTGCAGTTTACAACTTTAAATCACTTCTTTGCCTGTTTAAATATGTTCAGTGTCTTTCGCATTCTTATCGTAGTTGAATTCTAATATTTTCGGGGACTCGCGGTGCCCATACTTTTCGTACTTTGTCGACGGAAGACGTGGACGATATCAGACTAAATCTTCAGCTTCTTCATCATTCAGTGCACATGAGTGGTTAATAATTGTATAGCTAATTTGCTAAGGTGTTTTCTAGTGAGTGTAGCGTGATAATTTTCCCCATAAATTGTCCATTCTAACTTGTAATCCGCGTACTTGTCGGCCCACGTGTGCGCCGATTAGCGTGTACCCTGTCGTGGTTATTACCATTAAATACATCTTTTTCCTCTGTGTAGAAAGAACCGTGGCACGATGTATATCGTGTTTTTAATGTTCATGAAATAGATTTATTTTACTTCTCTGAATTTTTGTGACCGAACTCTGTATTGTGCTGTAGCAATCTGTAACCTTGATGATCTAATAGATTTCATTCCTCTGATCAGAAAGAATAGTTACACGATATATTTCGCGATCTTATTCTCTTCGAAATTGATTTTGTTAACTTTATGCATATTTTGTGTTCCGACTTAGTAGAGTGCTGTATTGATCTAACAACTTTAACCTTCTGTAGTTATCTTCTCCCTGTGCTAAACGAACGCCAGAGCGACCGTTTTTAGATATTATTTAATGAAATCTTGATTTAAAGTATAGTTAGAAGTTCTAGGGAAACTTTAACTTCCGTCTGTACACCGCACTTTGTGGTCTTAAACCAAGTGCATTTGTATCTGATAGTTCATCATGAGCCTAAGCCACTAGCTTGACACGTTATGGAAGCGAGTTACTATTTCATTGTGCGCGAGTGAACCTTCGATCTACATTCTCCACATTGCTTGGCTGTCGTCTTGGTGTATTGGTGTCGGGTGCTTGGTAAGTACCTGCATGACTTGGCGTTTGAATCTGTGTGAGAATGTGCTGCAATTCCTCCGTTCCCCCTTATGAAACGTGATCCCAATTAACCTGTACTCAGCTTCGCAGGTGGGCAATTTTAGGGCCATGTAATTGTTGATTTTATGAACATTTTGTAAGGTGTGTTTTTTACTGTAATTTAAAAAAAAATGGTCTTTGACCCCTTGTTGTTCTTGTTTGGAACATTACATTAATTTGTTAAACTATAATCCTTTTGTGCTAATTTAAATTCTCCCTTCATCATTTATTTTGGATTCATGTATTTTGTGTCTCTGCTCCCTTCTGGAGGAGAAGATATTTGCGTTTCCGTTGCCAACATTTCTGATTTCTAATTTAGATCCTTGACTGCGGATCATTATTTAATTGTGTGCAGTTTCCTCTAAAGATCACAGTATAGGTAGAACTGTTTGCTTAACTTATAGAGCCGGCCGCGGTGGCCGAGGGGACTGAGGCGCTCCAGTCACGGTCTGCACGGCCACTACGGTCGGGGGTTCGAATCCTTAGGATTAGCTAGATCATAAGTAGTTTGTAAGTTTAGGGACTGATGATCCCGTAGTTAAGTCCCATAAGCTTAACAAACATTTGAAATTTGATTTAACTTATAGAATCAGAGTTTTGCTTAAGGGAACTGTATGCTTCCGCCACTATGTGAATATCGCCGTAATTAGATTTTGTGAGCAAGCAGTCAATCGTTAACTTCACAAACACGGCTAGTTAACAGTCAAAAGAACAGCAGGCGAGTTTCACGTTCCACTATGGAATAGCCCGCGGGAAGAAATAACACATCAGTCTCTCCGTTCGAGCTCTGATTTCTAGTATTTTATTCGGATGCTTATTTCTTGCTCATTTCTACCTATGTAGGTGGCAGTCAACAATGAATTTTCCCATTCGGAGGAGAATGTTGGTGATTGGAGGTTCGTAAGTAGACTACGCCGCAGCGATAAACGCCGTTGTTGTAATGATTCCCATCTCAGATCATGTATCATTTCCGTAACGCTATCTCCACAGTATTGTGACAGTACAAAACGAGCTGCTCTTCTTTGGACCACTTCGATGTACTCCGTCAAATCCCGAGCAGCAATACTATAAAAAAATTTAAAAAAAAACGGCGGACAAGCGTAGTGTATGCTGTCTCTTTAGTAGTTCTGTTGTATCTTTTAAGCATTCTGCCAAAAAAAAAAAAAAAAAAAAAAAAAAAAAAAAAAAAAAAAAAAAAAAAAAAAAACCGCAGTCTCTGGATCACCTTTGCTACGACATTATCGAAGTGTTCTTCCCAATATATGTCTGATATAATAGTAATTTATGGGTATTTAGTTGAGTTTACGGCCTTCAAATTGATTGATTTATCTTATAAACGAAATTTAACGGATATCTTTTCGTGCTCATGTGGACGACTTCACACTACTCTTTATTTAGCGTCAACTGCCAATTTTTACACCATACTGATACCTTATATTAGATCGTTCTGCAGTTGATTATGATTTTCAGATGACTTTACTAGAAGATAAATGACGGCGTCATCTGCAAACAACCTAAGAGATCGTTAATGTAAATAAGGAACAGCAGAGTACCAATAACACTACCCTGTGAAACGCCGGATATCACCTCCGTTTTAGTCGATACCTTACCATCGATTACTACAAACTGTGTACTCTCTGACATGACGTCCCCTATCCAGTCGCAAATCTGGAGTGATATTCCATAACCACGCAATTTGATTAAAAGCCGTTTGTGAAGCCTTCTGGAAATCTAGAAATACGGAATCAATTTGAGATCCCTTGTAGATAGCACTCATCAAAAATGTTTGTATAGTCTATGGGACTTAACTACGGGGTCATCAGTCCCTAAACTGACAAACTACTTACGAACTAGGACGGCACAAATATCCATGCCCGAGGGGGGATTCGAACCCCCGACCGTAATGACCGTGTAGACCGTGACTGGAGCGCCTTAGTCTCGTCGGCCACCGCGGCCGGCTAGCACTCATCACTTTGTGTGAAAGACATTACAAGTATTCAAGTGAGTTAAATAAAACGTTGCAAGGTTATAAATAAATTAACCGTTTGCTATGTGTGAATTTGTGACCGTGTAAAAAAATTCAAATTGCAGCTTTTGCTTTTTAAACGTCAACTTCACGAAGGAAATGTGGATTATTATTCCTCTCTAAAATCATTTAAATACTCATGACCACATCAGTGAGTACACAAAAGCGTCACAATTAATGTATAATGAATTTAAAGATAGGATTTAAGAAATAAAATAACTAAACTTGCACTCAAAAGTTTTTAAGACGCTTATTTCGGTGCACTCAGAGTTTGCCCCGAAGTGAGCTGATAAAACAACAGTTCGATTCAGTTTTGACACACCACTATTACCATTACAGTAGTGATTTAATTTCATTTTATGAGGGCGTTGATCAAAAACAATTTCCGCCCTTGCCCTGAAATGCTTGCAATGTTCTGTACAACGTTCGTTTACAAAATGTTCAAATGTTTGTGTAGTTTATGGGACTTAACTACGGGGTCATCAGTCCCTAAACTTACAAACTACTTATCAACTAGCTTATCCTAAAGACGGCACAAATATCCATGCCCGAGGGGGGATTCGAACCCCCGACCGTAGTGGCCGTGCAGACCGTGACTGGAGCGCCTCAGTCCCCTCGGCCACCGCGGCCGGCTACTGTGGGGCCATCAGTCCCTAAACTTACATACTACTTATGAACTACCTTATAGTAAACACAGCATCAGGGCTCGCAAGCACCGAGTGCTCGAGTTAGAGTGGCTTGATCGAGACGGTGTGGGCTCAGGCCTTGTCTATGGGCGGCGTCGGCTATCCACACGTCACCCTAGTACCGGCCGTTCGTTTACGAATAAATGTTTTCAATGATGAATATTGACAGAACAAAAGCAAGGTCAAGTGTGAGGCGTCGTTGGAAGCTGTACTCCGAAATGCAAGTGCAAAAACGATTGTGCCAAGTATGAGAAAGTTTGTGCCTTCAAAGTGATGCGAAAGACCAGCAATAATGTTGAAAAATAGTGCAAAATAAACAAAAGTTGGCATTATTATTATAGGTTTTAATAAGTAACAGACAATAGAACGACTGTGGCCTCGTTAAGCGCTACGACAACACATTCCTCTGCTATCACTGCCGAGACAGCGCTGTGCCTGCCTCGCTCATGTCACGTGCCCCACACCACCTGCGCTGCAACAGAGCATCTGTGCTTTTGCCTGTGCTTCTGCGGGTGCTCCCGAAACACCTGACTTGGAGAGGCCTGTTGTGCATGGGGACGGAAAATCTTCTGTCCATGCATCCGCGCGGCTTTAGGAAGCATCGATCTTGCAAAACTCAGCTTGCCCTATTCTTTCGTGACACCTTGCGAGCTTTTGATGAAGGGCAACTGTCCGACTGCGTATTTCTCGATTTTCCAAAAGTATTTGCTTGTAACGAGTCTCGAACCACCGGAAATACCTTAACCACATGTAAGACATTTCCAGTTGTTTTATTACTACAAATGGTACCTTTAACGACCGGTTTTTCGAGACATCCTTAGATATTTCAATCATTTTGACTGGCTTTGAAACGTATTTATTCATAAAACCTTGGTTTTAGATAAAAGTAGCGGTGGAATGGCCGACCATTCTTAGGCGCTTTGCTGCGAAATGCCCGGTAATTCGACGTCGCAGGTTCGAGTCATCTCTGCGGCATGGCTGTGTGTGTTGTTCTTAGAATAATTAAGTTTAAAAGAGTTTGTGAGCTAGGGACTGATAACCGCAGCAGCTAAGTTAACGAAAATTTGAAAAATTTATATATATATATATATATATATATATATATATATATATATATATATATATATATATATATATATATATAACCCATCAAATATGAGCTTCTACTAATGGCCAATATGACGTCTTCCCTTCTACTGAATAAAGCTGCCCCCTACTTCGGAGTTCCTGGTGTGACGTACATGGCGTTCTCCCATTCTGTTGGTGAACATTTAGACGCACGTTGAGAATTTGTGAGAAGCTTGATATCGCCCTGCATGTTTGAAAAGCCTTTCGAAAGTGCAGCTCACACCTCGTGACGTCAGAAAGCTGGCAAGTTGACCAAACTTGTTCAGATACACGCTCCGAGTGCCACACCGTCTAGATCAGTGTTATTCAACGTGTGGGTCGCGTCCTCCTGGGACAATACCATTTTATTTACGCATCATAGAAGTTTCCTGCTGGTTTGCAGAACCCTTGCGAAGAAATACCAAGTTTTATGAGCATCCTCAAGATATTAAGAAGTAATGCATCAGCTTTGATAGTTTTATACTTACACATGACAAAAAGTTGCCATAAATTACACATTGAGATTTATTGTTCAAAACAGCTCTGATTCATTTCCGCTTCTGAAACTTTCGCCAGATATTAATGACTGCGCAGAACTTAGATACATCTAGGGAACAAAATGAAATATCTTGCTTTTGTAGGACACATAGCTTTATTACGAGTTACGAGTCGGGGGGGGGGGGTTCGTCAGACATTTTTACTCGGAAACAGGGTTGCGGGTTTAGAAAGGCTGAAAAACACTGGTCTAGAGACAAGCCCTGAGCGCAGACGTGTGACGTCAGACAGAGGAGGCCGCGAGACGCGTGGCTGATTGGCTGGCCACCGTCTCGTAACTCCCAGTCAACCAGCTAAGCGATCGCGGCCTACACTATGTGACGTGCGCTTTTGCGCTTAGGCCTTTTCTCTAGACCAGTAGTTCCTAAACCGTAGTCACGGCCCACTGTTGGGTCGCGTTATCCATTCAGGTAGGTCGCCAGATGACTAACGTATACCAGTAAAATAGCTTACAGGCTGAGAGAAATGAAGTGTGTTTTATGACATCTGTCAGTTTCATGATATTTTTCACTCCACAGAAGAAAAGTAGCAATTAAGTTGTACTGTTTTTTTTTTTTTAATTTAAAGAGATAAATGATATGGATTATTGGATGAGGTCTAAAGTTTTTATGATCTAAAATTTTCACATTAAACAATAATTGAATTTTTCGACACTTCCATTGTCTCATTATATCAAAGACATTGAATAGAAGGAGGTCTCAGTTTCGAATTCCTGCCGTGCCACGAATTTTAATTCAACGCCTCTCCTATTCAAATTCTTTAACATTTTCCCGATAGGCTCAGTGAAACTTGTTGTTTAGCCTCGGACACAGTCAAGACCTCCTTACACGTGGCTTTAACAAAGCTTTGGACAACAGAACGATTACTCGAACATTGGACCACGGTCGTCATTTACCTAGGAGTTAAGGGAGATAAGAGTAATCCAGACAACTACAGGGGAATCTCTCTCCTAGATTGTACGTACAAAATTCTGCCTAAGATCCTATATGGAAGAATCAAGGAACAATTGGGACTGGAGTTAGAGGAATATCAAGGACGTTTCAGACCATGCAGGAGCTGTGCAGGGCAGATGATTAGTTTAAATTGATATTGGCGTACTACAGACAACGGAACCAACCTCTGGCAATAGCATTTATAGATATTAAGAAGACATAGAACTGTCTCCACAGACCTTTAGTATAAAGAATTTTAAAATATCTAGGACTCAATACAAAATTAATTAAATTCATTCATCTCTCTCTAACCAATACTAAATCAAAAGTGAAGTTTAGAGGAGAAATTTCTGAACCATTCCTAATAAAAACAGGCTTAAGACAAGATGACTGCTTATCACCATTACTGTTCAATTGTGCCCTGTAATCATCATTATATATTATAAAAGTAAGTGTACAACGTGCGTGCCGCAAAAACTCAAAAGCAATTTAAGGTACGAATAAGGGACTTACACGGGACGATAGCTCTCTATCTCATCTCGATCAAGATTGTCTTTATTTTTACCTAAAGGGCGTACAGGGCGTACCTTCGGAAATATAATTTTGAATAGGCGTTCGAGTTGGCGTTCGCAGTTGCAGCTGGCGGAGGCCGCGCATGCGCATTAGAGGTAGAAACCGGCAACTGGTAAATTTCCAGCTTTTCGAACGAACCTTATATGACAGCTGACATTTCTTTCACGTACAATATTTATCCCTCATATATTCTACTTTAAAATATTGCGTAAAGGGCGTACCTTCGGAAATATGTTAATGTTAATGTTATGCTAATGTTCAAGAAACCAAACCTGAAAACCTATCTATGGCCACGCATACAAGTACTGCCACTGTCAAAGAATATGAGGGTTGAACTATCGAAAGACGAAGCAGTATCACGCTTTTCTGACGTACTTTTACAAATAGGCGAAGGTGCACATCCTACTGACCAGACGACTGGCCTAATCGATCCCAACAGTCATTTGGGCAACATAGGCAACACTGAAAACGAGTTCATCGGCCACATTTACCCCGACATTGAACGTATTTACAACAATTCAGAGGGGCTATTCTACATGGCGATTTTGGCAACTAAAAATAATATTGTCGACGATATCAACTTTAACAATCAAAAGAAAATTGCCGGTGAAGAGAAAATATAAAAATCAGTCGATGGTGGACGTTGAAGAAAGTGTAAACTTTCCTATAGAATTTCTAAACTCTACGAGTACCACGAATGCCGTTACACTGCCTTCGACTTAAAAACTGGATCTCCGATCAGACTACTACGAAATCTTAACTCGCCAAAACTATGTAATGGAACACAGATGATCGTTAAACAGCTGCCAAATCACGTCATCGAGGCTGAGCTTATGACTGGAAAAGAAAAGGGACACACAGTATTTATCCCAAAGATATCTCTGATCTCTACTGAACTGCCAATCCAGTTTTATAGTCTGCAATTTACCATAAAATTAGCTTATAGTTTTACTATTAATAAAGCACAAGGACAAACTTTAAAATATTGCAGCATCAATCTTAAAGACTCTTTCTTCTCTCACGGTCAACTGTATGTCGCTTGCTCTAGAGTAGGAAATCCGAAAAATTTGTATAAATAAACTCCTGGCAACAAAAAGAAAAATGTGGTATACAAAGAAGTATTGCAATAAATATTTAAAGTATACTGCCAATATTGTCATCGGGAAAGACAATACTGGCATTCTACAGATCGGAGCGTGGAATTATTAGATCTCTTAATCGGGTAGGAAAATTAGAAAATTTAAAAAGGGACATGGATAGGTTGAAGTTAGATATAGTGGGGATTAGTGAAGTTCGGTGGCAGGATGAACAGGATTTCTGATCAGGTGAGTACAGGATTATAAATACAAAATCAGTTGGGGGTATCAAAGGAGTAGGACTGATTATGAATAAGAAAATAGGAATGCGAGTAAACTACTATGTCCAGCACAGTGATCGCATTATCATTGTCAAGATAGATACGAATCCAACACCGACAACAGTAGTACAGGTATATATGCCAACTAGCTCTGTCGATGATGAGGAGATCGAAGAAATATATGAGGAACTAAAGGAAATTATTCAGACAGTTAAGGGAGAGGAAAACTTAATTGTGATGGGAGACTGGAATTCGGTAGAAGGAAAAGGAAGAGAAGGAAAAATAGTAGGTGAATATGGACTGGGCAGAAGGAATGAAAGAGGAAGTCGCCTGGTAGAATTTTGCACGGAACATGATTTAATCGTAACAAACGTGGTTTAAGAATTCCAAAAGAAGGTTGTATACGTTGAAGAGACCAGTAGACACCGGAAGGTATCAGATAGATTTTATAATGGTAAAACATAGATTCCGGAACCATGTTATAAACTGTAAAACATACCCAGGGGCAGAGATAGACTCTGACCATAACTTGTTAGTCATGAACTGTAGGCTGAAGCTGAAAAAACTGCAGAAAGATAGGAAATAAGGAGATGGGACTAAGATAAATTGAAGGAACGTGAAGTTCTGGAGAATTTCAGAGGGAGATTTAGGCAACAATTGACAGAAACAGGGGGAAATAAAACAGTAGAAAAGGAATGGGTAGCATTGAGAGATGAAATAGTGAAGGCAGCAGAGGACAAAATAGGTAGAAAGGCAAGACCTACAAAAAATCCTTGGATATCACAGGAAATACTAAATTTAATCGATGAAAGGAGAAAATATAAAAATGCAGTAAATGAAACAGGCAAAATGGAGTACAGACGACTAAGAAATGAGATTGACAGGAAGTGCAAAATGGCTAAATAGGAGTGGCTAGAAGCCAAATGCAAATCTGTAGAAGAAGGGGAAAAGTAGATACCGCCTACAGGAAAATAAAAGAGACATTTGGGGACAAGAAAAGCAACTCTACGTATATAAAGAACTCAGATGGGAAACCAGTTCTCAGCAAAGAAAGGAAAGCTGAAAGGTGGAAAGAGTACATAGAGCAGCTCTACAAAGGAAATGAACTTAGCAGCCTGAGACAGGTGTGAAAATTACAGAACCATCAGTTTGATAAGTAATGGTTGCAAAATTTTAACACGAATTATCTACAGAAGAATGGGAAAGCTGGTAGAAGCTGACCTCGGGGAATATATTTGGATTCAGGAGGAACGTAGGAACCCGGGAGGCTATTCTCACTTTACGTCTTATCTTAGAAGATAGATTAAGGAAAGGCAAACCTACATTTTTAGCTTTTGTAGATTTGGAGAAAGCGTTTGACAATGTTGACTGGAATACACTCTTTCAAATTATGAAGTCAGCAGGGGTAAAATACAGGGAAAGGAGAGTTGTTTACAACTTGTACAAAAGCCAGACCGCAGTTATTAGACTCGAAGGGCATGAAAGGGAAGCATCAGTTGGGAAGGGAGTAAGACAGGGTTCTAGCCTTTCTCCGATGTTATTCAATTTGTACATCGATCAGGCGGTGAAAGAAAGCAAGGAAAAATATGGAATAGGGAATAAAGTTCAGGGGGAAGAAATAAAAACATTGCGTTTTGCTTATGACATTGTAATTCTGTCAGAGACAGCAAAGGACCTGGAAGAGCAGCTGAATGGAATGGACAGTGTGTTGAAGAGAGCGTATAAAATGAACATTAACTAGAGCAAAACTAGGGTAATGGAGTGCAGTCTAAGAAACTCAGGCGATGCTGAAGGAATTAGATTAGGTAACGAAACAATGAAGGTGGTAGATGAGTTTTGTTACTTGGGTAGTAAAATAACATGCGATTGTCGCAGTACAGGGGATATAAAATGCAGAATGGCAATGGGAAGAAAAGCATTTTTGAAAAAGAGAAATTTGCTAACATCGAATATTAATTTAAGTGTAAGGAAGTCTTTTCTGAAGGTATTTGTGTGGAGTGTTGCCTTGTACGGGAGTGAAACATGGACGATAAGCAGTGCGGACAGAAAGAGAATAGAGGCTTTTGAAATGTGGTGTTACAGAAGAATGCTGAGGATTAGGTGGGTAGATCGCATAACTAATGAAGAGGTACTGAACAGAATTGGCGAGAAAAGGAATTTTTGGCATACCCTGACTAAAAGAAGGGATCACTTGGTAAGACACATTCTTAGACGTCGAGGAATTGTAAATTTAGCATTGGAGGGAAGTGTGTGGGGTAAAAATCGCAGAGGGAGACCAAGAGACACGTATAGTAAGCAGATTCAAGTGGATGTGGGTTGCCGTTCTTATGAGGAGATGAAAAGTCTTGCTCAGGATAGAATAGGGTGGAGAGCTGCTTTCGAGGGGACTGAGGCGCTTCAGTCATGGTCTGCACGGCCACTATGGTCGGGTGTTCGAATCCCCCCTCGGGCATGGATATTTGTGCCGTCCTAGTTCGTAAGTAGTTTGTAAGTTTAGGCACTGATGACCCCGTAGTTAAGTCCCATAAGCTGTATAAACATTTGATTTTTTAGAGCTGCATCAAACCAGTCTCCGGACTGAAGACCATAACGACAACAACTGCCAATATTTTATTCCTCTATTATTATAATTTATCCTTATATTCCAACTACAAAAAACCTTATATCAAATCCTGAAGCGAAGCCGGGTACTGCAGCTAGTATATAATAAGAGAATGGTACAAGGACAAGCCAAAAATGATATAAGTTTAAACTGTATGGGATTTGCTGATCAATTTGCTCTCCTAGGCAACACTATTCAAGAAACCAAACAACAAGTTAAATCACTTCAAGAAATAGCACAGAAAATTGACATTAAAATATCATTCGAAAAACAGAGATTATAGTAAATGATACACCACTTGCAAACAAAATTAGAATAGGAGAACAGGGAATGAAAACTGTTCATGAATTTAAATATTTAGGTAAAATAATAATAAATAATTTAAATGAGAAATCATCGTAGCAAAATAGAATAAAAAACTGAACCATGCAGACTATATTACGAAAAACAAAAAGGAAAGCCTGTCCATAGCTGCAAAATTACAACACAGCCAGAAATAACATATGGAGCTGAAACCATATTCAAAACTACGAATACATCAGAATTCGACAGAAAGAATAATAATTAGGACATATATAAATAAACAATATCAAATAAATAGGCATTGGACAATAGCTTCAAATAAAACAGTATGTAAGAAAACAGAACCAGTGATGAGCACAATCAGAAAGAAGCTCATTTCATTCTTTGGGCGTTTGATAGAACTCCAGAAAAGGGAATAAGTAAAAAAATAATAGAAAAATTGTGGAGTAGTAAGATCAATATCAAATGGATCACTGAAATTAAGGAAGATAGAACAGGTCTGCAAATTACTGTAGATAACCGAAAACAAACGTGGTTTTTGGATTTGCAATATATATAATGTTTCGCGAATTTTTTTCTAGAACGATTGTGGGTCCCATTATAACAATGACTGGGAACCACTGTTGTAGGCAGTGTAGTTTCTAGACCGTTCTAGACGCGTTACATAGAGAATGTCTCTCTTGCAGCTTCTGCGACTGGAGTTTCGTAATCATATTCGTGACGCTTTCGCACTTACTACATGAGACTGTACCGTAGTGTGCTGCTCTACCTTGAACATTCTCTATGTCAGTAGTATTTAATGAACCAACATCAATAATGACGATTTTTTATTTATTATTGACAACCAGTTTCGATGGCTATTCCACCATTTTCAGAGACGGGCTATGCGTTTTGTTATATATACCTTTAAAAACGGAGACCCCCGTATCTTAAAGAGCACGAAGAAGGTGGCATGGCCACCGAAACTAGTTGTCAATAACAAATAAAATATTGACAATACAGCTGTTCGTGCATTTAATACTACTGATGTATACAGCTGAAGCCCCGTTCATTGACAACATGGCCGCAATTAAACTTGTGTAAGTCGTTTATCAAACTTGCGTCGTACGGATACCACACTGGCGAGCAATACTGAAGCGTTTGTAACCTACGTCTGTTGTTGAAGGACTACATTTCCTGAGGATTCTTCCAATGATTTTCAGTCTGGCAGGCATATGACTTACTCATGAGTAATGTTGTATGGTTGGTCCTGATGTCTACTCTCAGGCATTTAATTGATGTAACTGCTGCCAGCGTTTTTCCTGCTATTGCATACATATACAATAAAGAGTCTTTCTTTCTATGTAAATGTAGCACTTTCCACTGGTGCATGTTGATATTAAAACGCTATTCCCTGCACCATGCGTCGATATGCCACAGATCTTCCTCCAATTCGCTACCCTATTGACAATGCTGTGACTTCTCGACATACTTCCGATGCTACATCATACATCCGTGTTCAGATCTGCGTCGTGCTCTACATTTCAATATTTTGCTTTTCGTAATATGGTGAAGCAAGGAAGGAATATTAGGGTTTAACGTCCCGTCGATATAAGAAATTATAAACCGTTTGAGAAAGGCCGGCCGAGGTGGCGGAGCGGTCTGCGGCGCGCCAGTCACGGTCTGCAAGGTCGCTGCGGTCGGGGGTTCGATTATCCCTCGGGCATGGATGTTTGTGCCGTCTTTAGTATTAGTTAGCTCATAAGTAGTTTGTAGGTTTAGGGACTGATGACCGCGTAGTTAAGTCCCATTAGCTCCACAAACATTTTTTCATTAAGAAAAAAATCAAGTGTTTGTAAAGCTATGGGACCGAACTGCCGTGGTCATCAGTCCCTAGACTTACAAACTACTTAAACTAACCTATGCTAAGGACAACACACACACAGACGTCCATGCTCGAGGAAGGACTCGAACCTCCAACGGGGGCCGGCCGTGCAATCTGCAGCAAGGTGCCTTAGAGCTCAAGGTCATTCCCTGGTTATTGACGACTCTCTTCTCTCTTTGTAGTCTCGGCAATTGTCATACCATACATTAGTTATGTAATATGAATCATGTGGTAAAATATATTACCGGCAATAGTGGATTTGATGAATAGTGACTGCAGGCGAGATTCCTCATAGAAGTCTCACGGAAATTACAGCAACGAATAAAAGGGTGTGAACTAGGAATTAGGTTAGTCCACGCTCACACACATAATCAATTTCTCTCTCCTAGATTGCATTAACTGTTAAAATTTGGTTGAACATATACAGGATTTGAGAGTGTACGCAAGGAAAACGAAAAAAAATTTAAACACTCATGTTTTGACTAAGCAAAGGGGAAAACTATGTGATTGCGAATCTGTTGCTATCATTTGTTGCAGTGTATGTGACAAATTGTTATGCTTTCATCTTTTATTTGAAAGGAACCACTGACATTCACACGAACACGGACATAGGTCAAGGGCGCCTATCTCTCTTACTCACGAGACGTACAAATTAGGTGCATCTGTCAGGGGTTCGTATCATATGTCGCGCATACTGCCACTTATATCGTGTATGACGCACCAGACGAGTTTTACAGTGGTGGATTCAGCTGACTTGACGCCTTGTCATAAAAGGTTTACGGCTCCCATTTAAGAGCCATTTCATTTCGGGTGCTAATAAAGCTGTTGTGTGGCACGGAAGTTACATCATAACACATCCACAAAACAACAAAATTGAATACCGTGAACAGACACGAAAATGACTAAATGGACCCTTCATAACTCCATGAAAAACAAAAAGTAAAAATACAAAGCACTAGAGAGGTTTGTACAAGGACAATCCGTGTCGCTTTCCTCTGTGTGAACCTCGTGCTTTGTGGCACACATGGTACCTCTTAAGAGAATGGTGCAATTAAAACCGTGATTCGTGCAATAATATTACATTCTGTCATCGATCCAGTGTCGATTCCTGATGATGCCCGATACTTTTTGTTGGCGATGACGGCAGCGAGTGCTTGTATTTCCTATATCGCGTGGAACCTATGTTCATACGGATTTATGGTAATGTTGATAATGCTTTGAGCAAACACAATTTGTTTTCTATTTGCCCAAACGGGTTTCGGGGAAGTTTCTCCATCATCAGTGAGATTTCTTTTTATTGTTGCATCAGTTAATAGCACATAAAGAGTTTAAACATTATGACATCTTACATTTTTTGGGGCTAACCAATCTGCATTAATAATATATTTACAGTGATTATAGAAGCTATAACATACGCCTTAAAACCACATTTTGTGTTTTTTGTGGCTGTTGATATTTGTAGATTAGTTTTTATTGCGATTCAGTATGTTCTCTGCAAATAATAATGGTTTTTAAAGTTTTGTAACATCCCAGTAAAGCCATTACAACTATTAGTAATTGCAGATGACATCGCAATAAAAACTAATCTACAAACATCAGACAGCCACAAAACACAATATATGACTGTATGGTTTGTGTCAAAGTACCTATAATTTCTACAAATATGTCATTAATGTAAGTAGGTTAGCCTCAAAACAGATATCATAATGTTCAAATTCATGTATCATTAACAGATGCAACAATAAAAAGAAATCCCACTGATGATGGACAAACTTTTCCGAAACATGTGTGGGTAAATAATCTAAAAAGTTGTGATTGCTCAAGGCAGAATCAACCATTCTTACCATATAGTAGGAAGCAAACACAGGCAAGAAGAGCTTCAACCACAAAATGATCATTCATACGGATTGTTGACTGGGACATGAGTGTAGCAAGAGGTGTACTGAATTGAGCCGTGATTTGTTACTTATGTGACGGACACCTTAGATGCCGCTAGTCACGGTCATCGATGATGGATGAGCGATCGGTTATTCTGCTGTGTACTGTGTCTGGTGTGGACGCTCGTCACGGGCAGCGTCATCGCCGATATGATCGGCAGGCAAAGAGCCGCCGCTTGAAGCGACCTGGCAGCGGAGGTGGCAACGTAAGCAGTGGACGACGACGCCACAAAGGTTCTCGTTCGCTTTCAGTCGTTTGCAGTGCGTCCGCCGAATAGCAGGTACAGTCCGGAAGAGCTAGCAGTACTAATAGCCAGTTAGATAGCGCCGCACTTCTATTTGTACCGAGAGGTTAGCTGTCCAACAAACTTTCAGTTAAGTTTAAGGTGGCAGCAGCCGCCACCGCTATTGTAGAAACCTAAGTGACATTTAATAAATTATTTTTGAAAATTAACTACACTTTGTGTTACAGGCATGTCCGTCCATTCTTTACCCATTCCGTTGTACGGATTTGGAACAAGACGAAACCTACCGCATATAAGCAGTATCCGACGCAATAGTGACGCCATCATCCAAACATTCACGAAGCACCCTGCACACGGATGACTGTATAAAGCCGGATTCCTGCAGCCAACCGATAGCGACATTCACATCCGCCGCGCACCGGCCACCTAATCCATTCGATCTGCGTCAGCTAACGTTACACAAATCGCTTACTCAGCTGCTCCTCAAACAGTCACCTACACAACTGCAAATTGCGCAAGGACAGAGTCGTGCGCATACAACAACACACTTGCGCCACCTTTGCCAACTATCCGATGACATTTTTAAGTTATTGTACATCAATACTGCCCAAGTTACTTGACGGTGTGTGGCGAGGGGACTTCTGAAACGACTAACTGATCACCCCTTCTCTGTTCTACTCGCCAAGAGCGGGCGGTAAAAATTAATATGAATTCATCTCTGTATTAGCATGAATATCACGAATTTTCTCGGTGAGATGATTTCGCGAGACATATGTCGATGGACGGAATATGTTGTGTGACTCTTCCCAGAAAGTACTCTTTCGAAATTACAATAGCAAACCTCTTCGTGATGCACAGCGTTTGTCTTGTATCGGCTTCTTCCGCAGTCTAAAACCAGCTTCCTTCCGTAGTACTCCCAAGTAAACTTACGGAATTGTTACTCTCCTATTTTTTAAGACGTGGTGAAACATTTTGAGGGGAGATAAGTTACCTCCAAAATGGTAGCTGCAATGGAAAAATTGCGATACCTTAAAGAATAGTGAAGCGATTTTAATGATTTTTGTTATGAAAATATTTTTTGATAAAATACGATTATCGCCCTAGGTATGTTGGAGGGGGAGTGAAAATTAGGGGGCCAACTACCACGAAAGAGACCAATAGTTTGCTACAAAAATTAGTTTCGATTTAATAGAAGCAGAATCAATTAAAACTTCAAAGGTAAGGCTAATTAAGAAACTGGTATTTTTAAATATATATAAATATTTAAGATGGAACAGCCATTATATTGCCGCGATCGTTTGGTGTTAACGATGAAATTTCTTGTGACTCTATATTTTTGAACTGTTTCATCTCTTTAATATACAAGTATTTAAATTTTCTGAATCTGAAGTCAGATTCTCAAAATTCAATATTGCTGATTCAGTATAGTGGTTGAGCCTGGAAAAAAAAAATGCTTGAAGAGACAGTAGCTTGACATGCGCATGGCGGAATAGCAGTGCGCACTAAGGTGTCTTGCTGGGAAGCGCAAGGCCGTACGCCGTCGGAGGTTCGAGTACTCCCTCGGGCATGGGTGTATGTGTTGTTATTAGCATAAGTTAAAGTCGTTTGGAAGTTTAGGGACTGATGACCACTATAGATAGTCCCATAACTTTATAAACATTTGCACATTTGACATGCAACTTTCAAAACACTGTGAAATTTACTTCTGAAGTAACAGGGAATATAAGTTAATAGAACATTTTTAAAATGTTTATTGGTTTTAACAGTTGGCGATAGCGTTGTACGCGATGTAGCGCTTGAAATTCCTACAGTCAGATTTGCCTGGATGGTATCAAACGGTTACGCAATATAAGGGTTGTTAACCTCTTATTACATGTATATAATTAGCCTTACCTTTGCAGTTTTAGTAGAGACTACTTCGATTAAATCAAAACAAGGCTTTGTACCAAAAATGTAGTCTCTTTCTGGGTAGTTGGCCCTCTAATTTCCAAAGCTGTTCAAATGTTTGTAAAGCTTATGGGACTTAAGTGTGGGTTCATCAGTCCCTAAACTTACAAACTACTTATGACTAACTTATACTAAAGACGGCACAAACATCCATGCCCGAGGGGGGATTCGAACCGCCGACGGGGAACGGCCTCGCGCATCGGAACATAGCGCCTCAATGCGCTCGGCCGCTCCGCCACGGCCCTAATGTTCACTCTCCTCCAATATACCGTGGTATTTTTCCCTCTTTTATCAAAATATACTTTATCCCCCGTACTGGAGGGACGGTTTAACCTGTTAAATATCTTTTACCGCCGCTATAAAAAAAGTGTCCCTTAGTTTTTCAGGAATTACATCCAGAAATTTCAGAAAAGTAGTGGAGTGACACTTCTGTACGTTTACTTGTCAATTTACCTTTACGTTGTCACTACACCATTTCATTCAGTGCACGAGATCTCCTTCACAAACTGCTGATTAATTTCTTACGACTTTCACAATCCTCCGTTCACCCATCTATTCAGATCTTTTGTTATGCCCACTCATTAATTGAGTACAATAGTCACTCTTTAACTTCTTTTCTCTAGTAGCAGCTTCCATACAATATTGCACAGAATTTTCATTTTCGTGGTTTCCAAAGTTTTCAAGTATTTAAGTTTCAAAGTTTCTCTCAGATGCGTATATAATTTGCTTCAGAATTGTCCTACACATACTGAGGCGACATAAGTCAGAGGCCCGTCCTAATATCGTGCCAGACATACTTCTGCATGGCGAAGTGCGGCTCCTCGGCGTGGCATGGAATCATCAAGATGCTGAAAGTCCCCTACAGAAATACTGAGCCTGACTACCACTAGAGCGATCCATAATCCTAAAGTGTCGCAATATTTTGAACGCTAACTGACGTATCGATTATGTTCCATAAGTACTCCGTGGGATTCGTGTCACACCATCTGTGTGACCAAATCATTCGCTGGAATATTCCAAAATGTTTTTACGAGCAATGGCAAACAATTCAGGAGCGCTAACATGGCACGTGAGGTCAAGCGATAGCTACAAATGGCCTAAAGTGTGAAAGTTATCTATAAGAATTTGAGATGTGTTGTTGTTGTTAAATGAAAATTGATTTTAGTGTGTTGTTGCATCTCACTGCGTGTGTGAATGAAGATAGTCCGGTTAAGTTCTTCGTTTCAGATGTTGTAAGTGTGTGTTTCGCGTATCTGTAACTTCACCTGATTGAAACCTTAAAAAGTAATTTCTAAGCACTTGAAAGTTGAACAAATAAAATTCAAATTAATTTCCTGGAATTGAGTTGCCCCTGGCAATTACTGACTGTTATACAACAAAGATAAACTAACTTTTTATGAGCTGATCTGCAGATAATTTTTCATAATTAATTTTGATTTGGATGCAGGAATAAAAACTGATGAACATGCTGGAGCTGAGATAATCTTAAACCTATAGGTAATACTTTTCCTGAAAATCAATGCAACCTGCCAACTTGAATTTTCTCGTACACAAACTTACGTGAGCTGGTAGAAATAACGACACTGACACAAGAACATTTAATGACTGACATGAACGTAACAACAACTTCTAAACTTTACAACATTCTGTTTTTAAAATATTGTTTGTCAATATTGGAAAAACATAAATAAAACATTTCACTTGAATTTTTCGTTAGCACACAACCATCTTAAAATAAGAAAGGTAAATTGCACAATTATTGGACAAAAGACTGATCAGGAGAATAACAATAATAGTCTCGTGTGGCTCATTGGCCTGGTGCAATTCTTTCAATCGGACGCCACTTCGGCGACTTGCGTGTCCCTAGCCTACCCCAGTTATCCAACCGGGGTAAGGAGACCTACAGCTTAAAATGGAATCCGAACCACGTGTCGTTTCTGGCGACTCCTCACATCGTTGAGAGGGGAAAGATGGGTTAAAGCACAGACTGAAACAATCCGATATACGACCGGGTTTCGAACCCTCGACCCTTCGGTCTCGAGTCCAGCGCTTTACCCAAAGCCCACCGGTACTGACTAATCAGGAGAAAAGAACATTTATTGTGAAAATACCCTAACGATGACTAAGAAAAACGTATAAGTACCGGAAATTCATAAATAAATTCTGACCCATCTCCAAAAACTTTTTTATTTCAAAATCATTGCCTCGCGATCGTCATCGATCAGTTTCCTCAAATGGTGGTTTCATCAGCATATCTTTTCCTACTCTCATCACGTTTGGAAATCAAATACAATAATTCCATCTCCCGCCCAGTCTCATCAAACTGTATCATAACAGCATCCTCGTGTCGATGATGGGCTACGGAGCTGGCAGCTGGGCCCACAGGCTCACCATAGTGGCTCCTCCGTTGGCGGTGACAAGGGTACAGAGGAACATCTTACTGCAGTCAATCGGGGCATACCGTACCTCGCCAGGCTGCTCTCTCCTGATGCTGATGGGACTATGTCCTCTCGACATCAGGATTAGGGAGTTGGCTGCGGGGTATTGGTTGAAAAGAGGTGACCTCACCAAGATAGAGTCAATCATGGGAGCCCGGGTGACTGGAAAAAAGGAAATCAGGGAAAGGGGTCTCCGGCTCTGGCAGGAGTAATGGGACTGCAAGGAGAGTGGGAGAAGGACACATGAGTTTCTCCCTGACATAAGGGAGAGACTCACGATGCAGTACTTCCAGCCTCACTGGCCACGGCCCGTACCCGACCTATCTGTGTCGGTTCGGGAAACGGGAGTCTCCACGGTGTGACTGTGGGTTCGCGGAGGGAACACCGGAGCATGCCATATTTGACTGCCCAATGCATGACCATTTAATCTCCATACACAGGCAGCAGCTTTCACATACCAATGTGAGAGAGTTGCTAAGAACTGAGGACACCTTTCACACTTTAAATGAGATGACGAACATTGTCTCCCAGTACATCAGGGTACAATACATTACCCGGCTATGACTTACTTTTCCAGATTGAGACAGCTGCACCAGAGCCGTGCCGCCGTGGTGTGGACAGGCCGCCAGAAATGGACGGGATCCGCCGCACCCTGGACCAGGAGGACTGGATGCAGCAACCACGGACACGACGCTGAGTTATAAGTTAGTTAATAGAAATAGATTACACACAAAACACACGCACACACACTCCCAGTTAAGGCAGTGCAAAGGGCCAGCCCTGTACCAGGGGCAAGTCTGCTGGAATTAGTTCAGCAGACAACGGCCAAAAAGTGGGTTTGTAAACATCTGGCACACCTGTAACACTGCAAACGGGAGACACACGATCACACACAGAACAGTGAAACACAGCACACCAAACACAAACATAGCATAAAAGACACAAACAAGAGTAAACAGAGTTGCAAATGTAGAAAAACATGTAGAAATAAATATAGAATAGCCAGACTGTAAAGTATAAATAGTAATGTAGTAAAACAAAGAAATTGTAGAACATTAGGACCCAATTAGTTTATTGGTATTGGGTTGTGTATCATAGCAAATAAAGATTTGAAAAAATCACTGTCATTACTCGACTGTAAGTGCCGCGAACAGCTACGCTGTGCGAGCAATGACCGTCAAAACTAAAGAATCTCTCTGACACATTTCAGTAGTAACGTGGCCAGAGTTAACTTTGTCCACTGAACAATACCTCAATACCTATCAAGTAGCCAACCATATTCATAAGCTGTCAACGTTCCGTTCAGTTGGAACAGTGGATCAACTCCTTTCCATTTTGACACAGTCCAAACCATTTGCAGCCGCCACCGGCTTGGCTGTTGACATCTTGAAAACATGGCTTCGTGCGACCTGCGCCATTCTCTATCCCTGCCATCGTCACTTCTCAAACGAAACTGGAGACTCACCTGGCCAAGCGACGAGTTTTTACTCACATACTGTTGGGAGCGATGTGGCCCCGAGCGCAGGAAAGGCACTTTATACAATGTCGTGCTATCAGCAAAGGCACTCTAGTGGGTCGTCTACACCCGCAACCCACTAACGTCAAAACTATCCTCCCAGATGTGTTCGTCGTGCCTCTGCGCTGATTTATACGGTTGTCTCATCGAGTTTTACTCCTCTGTTGGCACTGACAACTCTACACGAACGTTAGTGCTCCCAGTAACTAAGTGAAGGCCATCGACCATACAGTTGTCCACGATGAAATGTAATGCCTCGTATTTGGTTTTATTGGCACACTCTTGACACTGCTAAACTCGGAATTTTGAACTTAACTACGGGTTTATGAGTCTCTAAACTTAGAAATTACTAATGAACTAACTGATACTAAAGACAATACCAACATCCATGCCCGAGGTGGCTGAGCGAATGCCGGGCGCCGTGGCTCAGCACGCTCGGTCAGAGGGCTTAACACCCTCTGTAATAAAGAAGCTGAACCAAGTACACAGCGAGCCACAATGAACAAACAAGATCAGCGACCGCAAGAAACAGAACAACACACAGAAGAGGAGGGGAAGCGCATTGAGACGCCATGCTCCGATGCGCGAGGCCTTTCCCGTCGGGGGTTCGAATCCTCCTTCGGGGCATGGATGTTTGTTTTGTCTTTAGTATAAGTTAGTTTATAAGTAGTTTGTAAGTTTAGGGACTGATGACCCCGCTATTAAGTTTCATAAGTTTAACAAATATTTGAACTGTGGTCATGATAGTTTGGCTCACAGAGTATGTAAATATTACCTTGGTTAAGCAGTAGAGTGATGTTGAGAAGTGAATTTCCCAAGTTCAGATCTTAAATCAGCTGGTCATAACAGTTCGACTCACAGTGTAGATTGATGTTCAATACAGTTATTAAGAAGTATTTTATGAAAATTAAAATACAAATTCAATTTGTGCATCCAGCAGGCGGTAAAGGAAAGCAACAAAAATTTGGAATAGGGATGAAAGTTCAGGGTGAAGAAAAAAATAAAATAAAATAAAATAAAATAAAATAAAATAAAACATTGCGTTTTGCAGATGACATTGTAATTTTGTGAGAGACACCAAATGACCTGGAAGAGCAGTTGAATGGAATGGACAGCGTGTTGAAGATAGCGTATAAAATGAACATTAACAGGAGGGAAACAAAGATAATGGAATTCAGTCTTAGAACATTAGGCGATGCTGAAGGAATTAGATTAGGTAACTAAACAATAAAGGTGATAGATGAGCTTTGTTACTTGGGTAGTAAAGTAACATATGACGGTCGCAGTACAGAGGATATAAAATGCAGAATGGCAATGGGAAGAAAAGCATTTTTGAAAAAGAGAAATTTTCTAACATCGAATATTTATTTAAGTGTAAGGAATCCTTTCTGAAGGCATTTGTGTGGAGTGTTGCCTTATACGGGAGTGAAACGTGGACGATAAACAGTGCGGACAGGAAGAGAATAGAGGTTTTAGAAATGTGGTGCTTCCGAAGAATACTGAAGATTAGGTGGGTAGATCGCATGACTAATGAAGAGGTACTGAACAGAATTTGTGGGAAACGGAATTTTTGGCATACCTTGAGTAAAAGAAGGGATCGCTTGGTAGGACACATTCTTGGACATCTAGGAATTTTAAATTTAGCATTGGAGGGAAGTGTGTGGGATAAAAGTCGCAGAGGGAGACGAAAAGAGGCATATAGTAAGCAAATTCAAATGGATGTGGGTTGCCATTCTTATGATGAGATGAAAAGCCTTGCTCAGGATAGAGTAGGGTGGAGAGCTGCATCAAACCAGTCTCCGGACTGAAGACCATAACAACAAGAACAACATAAAATACACAATTTTATGTTTGTTCTACAAGTTTGATGATTTTGTTAATCGATTGTCGGCTTGTTAGTAAATATCTGATAATGGCCTAAGAAGCCGAAAAACGATTAACAAGATAAACAGACCTGTAGAACAAACACCAAAATTGTGCATTTTAATTAATCATAATGAATTTCATTCGTTCACTCTTAAGAAGAATTCAGTTTCTGCGTCTTGTATGACTGAGTGTCACTGTTGGCAGCGAGTAGCGTTAGTCCTGCCAGTAACTGACAACATTCAAATTCAAGAAATGCGACAGTCACGAGCACAGCGTGGGCGACGCTTCTGACCGTCGAGTGGAAGTGGCGCCCCCCTGGACCACGCAGCGAAACGCCGCGCCGGCGGGCTTTGGGCCGTGCGGTGCGGCACTTCTTTAATGTGGAGACCGTTCCACTGCTTGCTATTCTCGCGACATAATAGCGCGTCCAGAGCCGAGCGCGGTCTGTTTTAAGTAACTTGGGGCAGGACTCGCCGCGTGCGAAGAAGCTGCTGAATATGCATGCGTGTGCGCGATGCCGCGGCCGGCCTTTGATGTGTCTCTGCTCCTTGTGTCACCAGCCGACGCCCCACCGCAAGAATCGCGCCCGCGAGCTCGCCAGACGCTGTGGAGGGTGGCTCGCGGCTGACCGCTCTTGTGGCCGGCGACTGAAGCCCGTTTTACACGAGCGACTTTCTGCTCAAAGTCGATCGCCCAGAGACCACGCGCCTCTCGAGCCACAAGAATGTAAATCAGCCGCCCACCACGTTGAGAGCATCTCTCTGACGCCAATGATCCGTAGACTACGCCACGGCGGAGTGGCCGAGCGCATTGAGTCACTATGCTCCGATGCGCGAGGCCTTTCGAATCCCCTCTCGGGCATGCATGTTTGTGTTGTCTTTAGTATAAGGTAGTTTATAAATAGTTTGTAAGTTTAGGGGCTGATGACCCCGCAGTGAAGTCCCATAAGCGTAACAGACATTTTAACCATAAATTGTGCCGAATGTGAAGTTGTGAATTCCCTAGTATGCTAAACGATGTAGGAAACAATCTGCGTAGCTCTCTTAGACTGTTCGCGGATGATACTCTTAATTATCGGTTAGTAAAGTCATCAGAAGATCAAAAGCAACTGCAAAATTATTTACATATCAGCATGGTGCAATAAATGGCAGTTGACCCTTAATAGTGAGAAGTGTGAAATCGTCCATATGACCACTAAAAGAATCCCGTTAAACTTCGTTTACACGATAAATCAGTCAAAACAACAGACTGTAAATTCAACTAAATACCTAGGATTATCAATTACGAATAACTGAAATCGGAATGAACACATAGAAAATTGTGGGATCTCCACAATGTGGGACTAACAGCTCGTTTTGTATTACTGCGTTATAGGGGGGAGAGTGTCACGGAAATAATGCACCAGTTGGGGTGGAAATCATTAAAAGAAAGGCGTTATTCGTTGCGGCGAGATCTATTTGCGGTCTCTTTCGCCAACTTTCTCTTCCGAATTCGAACATGTTTTGGTAGCATCCACTTACTAAGGAAGAAATGATCATCAAAATAGAAGAAGAAAAGTCGGATCGAAAACTGGTTGATGTAGGTGTTCCTTTTTCCCACGAGCTATTTGAGAGTGGAACTGTAGGGAAACATCATAATATCGGTTCGGTGAACCCTCTGCCATGCACTTCCATGTGACTTCCAGATGTAGAAACTGCAATTGATCAGGATCAGGGGCGAGAACCGGCGTCTCCAAACATCGTAAGTTGACCTATCCTTACTAACCTTACGCTTGATACCGGTATAGAGTTTGACTTTTAGAGCCTTCTTAATCCTTATTCTGCACTCCGCTATGTTTCAATGACACACACAAAACATGCTTTATTTCGATCAAGCGTTCTCCTAAGACAAAGACGAAAAGTCTATCACAAAAATCTATTAAACATTACACAGAAATACTATACACTGTGCATAAATTAGGATGTTTGTACGTAAGAAAGTAATAATTTTAATACCTTTGAGAGTGAAGTTTCACAAAATATTTCACCAGATATATGATTTCGCTTGTTTTATTTTATTTTATTTTTCTAAGGAAAAGAAAAAAGAAAGAAACCTTAAGGATTTAGTAAAAAGGCGCTATTTACTACAATTTACTACATGAACATCTACACTGTCACTCTGCAAGTCACGAGGCAATGCCTGACAGAGGGCTCATAAAACTCTTTCAGGCTAGAGCTCGTCAGATGTTTAAAGCGCCGCCGGCCGCGGTGGCCGAGGGGACTGAGGCGCTCCAGTCACGGTCTGCACGGCCACTACGGTCGGGGGTTCAAATCCCCCTTCGGGCATGGATATTTGTGCCGTCCTTAGTATTAAGTAGTTCATAAGTAGTTTGTAAGTTTAGGGACTGATGGCCCTGTAGTTAAGTCCGATAGACTATACAAACATTTGAATATTTTAAAGCGCCCGCCAACTAGGACCTAGAATTGCTCAGGCGCAACTCACGGACCGCGGCCTCAGGGGTGCCTCCCATAGTGCCCCTGAGATCTGCAACACCAAGAATCACTCCTCGGGTTTTGGCAAGATCAATGTGTACTTTTTTTCAAGGTCATTATTTATGGCCGGCCGCGGTGGCCGAGGGGACTGAGGCGCTCCAGTCACGGTCTGCACGGCCACTACGGTCGGGGGTTCGAGTCCCCCCTCGGGCATGGATATTTGTGCCGGCCTAGTGTTTAGCTAGTTCGTAATTAGTTTGTAAGTTTAGGGACTGATGACCACATAGTTAAGTCCCATAAGCTATACAAACATTTGAAACATTATTTATGGTAACACGGTCGAAAAGAGCTCTGGGTGAAACAACATCAAATTCTGTTCGTTCGAGCTTTGATCTTTGGTCCTGTCAACGGCCGTGCCGCGGTGGATGCACCAGTTCCCACAAAATCACAGTAGTTAACGACCGTCGAGCGTGATGGGTAACCGTCCAGCTACACCAAGCATTGTTGACGATTTTTGCTTTGCGTTTCGGCAGATCGGACAGGAGGTACTGTGGTGCAAAGTCCTTGATCACAAGTCTTTGCACCAATGTCCTGGATTAAATTAGAAACCTCTTCAAAATGTCTCGTGGAGTGAAGGCATGGGGCACTGTTGCTGGTGATCCGTCCGAGGCTCAGCGGCCTCCTTAGTGCTTTTCGAGAGCAGTAGGGTATGTAGCAACATCGGGTTTCACCCTCTCCATTCTACCACCATCTGTAACACGAACACGACACTACACTACACACACACCGATTACAGTCACCTACACTTAACATAGACACTTCAGCGCACAGTTCTCATACTTCACGAAGGAAAGATGCCTATGTGCGCGAAGGATAGGGAAAACCTTTCCAATTAGGTGTCAGAACCTGCCCTACGGGGTCTGCCAGCTGTTCATGCGATACGACTTCCTTCCTTTAATGTTCTCCAAAATGTTCAATGGTTTGTACATCTATGGGACTTAACTACTGAGATTGTCAGTCCCTAGGCTTACCAACTACTTAAAATAGCCTAATAACAACATGTACACCCATGTCCGAGGGAGGATTCGAACCTCCAATGGTGAACAACAGCGCACTCCACAGCAAAACGCCTTAGAGCTCTCTATTGCATCCCACCACCCCCCCACCCCCCGTCGAGGTGGGACAATAAAGTAATGAGACTGATTTTCTTTGCAAGATGTGGCAACACTGGAAGCTTATGGAAGCTTGCATAGCTACATCTTTGGCCTTGGTCTATAAGCTGCTTTTAGTCCAAGCGGCACATCATTGCAACTGCTCAGTCGTGCGTTGTGCTGTAATAAGTTAACACATGTTTGTGTCTCTTGTCACGGAAATGGAACCACATAATATTGCGCAACAGTATGCCATTTATTTTTGCGTTAAATTCGATGAAAACGCGACGCCAACTTACGGTAAACTTTAGAAGGCTTTTGGAGAGGAGGTTATCTCAAGAGCTCAAGTTTTTCTTTTGCATAAAATGATTAGGGAAGTTAGAACGAATGTTGAAGATGAAGAGCGCAGTAGACGACGATCAACCTCACGGACGGATGTCGATCAGGATGCGTGAACGCGTACGATTTGATCGAAGATTATCTGTGAAAATGATTACAGAAGAACTGAACATCAATCGAGAAACGATTCGTCTAATAATAACTGAAGATCTTGGTATGAGAAAGATTTGTGCATAAATGGTCCCCAAAAGTCTCACATCACAACAGCGAGAAACACGGAAAAATGTTGCAGCCGATTTTTTAGAACAAACAGAAAACAATCCAGAATTGTTGAGCAGTCTTATCACTGGTGGTAAAAGTTGGTTTTATCAGCACGATCCAGACACAAAATGCCAAAGTTCGCATTGTGGTGCTCAAAGCGATCAAACAGAGCAAAAAAAAAAAAAAAAAAAAAAAAAAAAAATAGGAATCGCATGTTAAAAAGTGAAATGCATGCTTATATGCTTTTTTCATTCCAGGGGAATTGTTTATAAAGAGTAGACAAACAGTTAACTAGTATTACTACAAAGGAATTTTAGAAAGACTTCGTAAAAGAGTTCTTCATGTCTGTGCCAATATTACTGATAATTGGCTTCTGCATCACAATAATGCGCCATCCCTTACTGTAATATTGCTGATAATTGGATTCTGCATCACAATAATGCGCCATCCCTTACTGCTCTGTCAGGACAGCAATTTTTAACCTCAAAACAAATTTCAGTACTACCACAACCACCTTATTCACCAAAACTCGCTCCATGCGACATTTTTCTATTTCCAAGAGTGAAAACGGCGGTCAAGGGATACCATTTCCAAACAAAACAAGATGTCCAAATGCTGTGACGAGGGTCTTGTAGCATATTACAGAAGATGAGTCGCATAAATGTTAGTGTCAGTGGAAAAAGTGCTGGAAAAAATGTGTACAATCAGAAGGGAACTACTTTGAAGAAGGCAGCACTAAACTTGACTAAAGCGGTAAGCAACCTTTTTTGTTTCTTTTTTTTCACATCAGTCGCATTACTTTATAGTCGCACCTCGTATATTCGCATTTACAGAACACAATCGCCGCTCGAAATTTCGTAAACAGATCTCGCCGCAAAGCAAAATGCCGATGATGGAATGATTTTCACCCTAACTTAGGTATCAATTCTGTGACACTCTCCTCTTTGTATCGTCATAGTACAAAGTGAGATGCCCTTCTTACTCCTTTGATGTCCTTCGTCAGTCCCACCTGATAAAGATCCCACTCGCGCACCGATACTTCAGAGAAGGACGTCTCATTGGCATAACACTTACAAGATGCAACAGTTCTACTAAAGAAACTACGTACACTACACTTGTGCGTCCCGTTTTGAAATATTGCTGCGCATTGTGAGATCCCCGACAGGTGGAACTGACGGACGATTTGGAGAAAGTTCAGAGAAAGGAAGCTCGTTTTGTATTATCGCGATATAGGCGAAAAATTGTCACGAAAATAATGCACAAGTTGTGGTGGAAATCATTAAAAGAAAGGAATTTTCGTTGCGGCGAGGTTTGCAAAATTTCTTTCACCAACAATCTCTTCCGAATGCGAATATATATTATTAGCACTCACCTATATAGGGAGACATGATTATCACAATAAAATAAAAGAAAACATTCGAAAACAGAAAGATTTAAGTGTTCCTTTTTCCCACTAGCTGTTACAGATTGAAACTATAGAGAAATATCATGAAAGTGGTTCGATGAAGCTTCTTCCATGCACTTCATTGTGACTTGTAGAGTATCTTTGTAGATGTAGTGTGTGCAGTCTCTTTAATAACTCTGTCTAATTTAGTAAATGTTCTGCTAATAAAATGCAGTTTTCGGCTCTCCTTTCCCACAATATTTCCATGTGTTCTTTCGAATTTAAGTCGGTCATAACTGCAGTTACTAGATATTTATTTCAATTTACGTTCCTCAGATTTGATTGATTTATCTTATAAATGAACGTTTAGCGAATTACTTTGAGTTCTCGTGTGGAGGATTGCGTATTTTTTATTTTTAGGGTCGTTTGTCAATTTTCGCACCATAGAAGTGTGTAACACGTTTTACGATTGGTACTTATCTTCTGATGACTTTACTAGACGGCAAAACTACCTTCGAGGACAGGTCAGATTTTCCCCTAATGTTTCATACAGATATGGAAAAGAGGACCAGTGACACTACCCAGGGGAAAGCCAGATGTCACCTCTGTGTTAGCTGATGTCTTTCCATCAGTTACTACGAAGTGTGTGCTCTACTATCGAATCACGTATGGCAATTATAAATGGCCTTTGACGCTTATAGCTACTGTCCCCCCAGGAGGCTCCCGGTTCTTTCGTTAGTAGGTGCTTGGCGAGCAGGGGCTCCGAGCTAGTACAGTCTTTCTTCCTAGTTTCCTTTCTGGACTGCATTTCCTTTCCCTTCCCCTCCTTTTCTATCCTCCCTCCTTCCCCACCCCACCTGAGGACTGATGACTTAGGCAATTTGGTCGCCCTGTCCCAAACTTCGAACCACCCAACCAATCTTGTAGCTTCTGTCTGTACAAGTTGTATCTGACATTCCTTTCTGCTGCTGGCTCGAGAATTTGGAACAGTCTGTTCTAGTCAAGACTGCCAAAAGCTTTCTGCAGATGATATGCCGTAGGTTCAGTATTTCCTCACATGTTCCTATATTTCTACTAAGCCCAAACTGATCTCCCCGAGTCATGCTTCTCCCAGATTTTCCATTCTTCTGTAAATAATTCGTGTTAGAATTTTGCCTGGTACTTTACTGTGACTCGAAGAGTACATGTGTAGATTAAATTGGTGGTTCCGTAATATTCACACCTTTCTACACCTATTCAGAGGTAAAGAAGTCCAAAAACTATAATTCTGAAACGATGACGAAGTTCAGTGTCAGTTGACAACTATGACTGAAATGTCACATTGGTTAAGTCCCTAAGGGAGACCCAGTTGCGCTGAGCTTCTTGGGGTAGCGTCATTGGGCCGTGTATCGACTTTTTAGTAGGCCACGCACACAGCAGGGGGAGGGGAGACGGCAGGAGATTGGGGAGTGGTGGGGCGGCACCCCGGCAGCAGGCGTCGCCTCGCAGGCTCGCCGCTCGTTACGGCTGACGGGCGATTCATTAGCGGCGCTCATCAGCGTTGTGCGCTCTGCCATGTGCCATGTGCCATGTGCCGTCTGCCATGTGCTGTGTGCGCCACCTGCGTCGCGGCAGACACACAGCGCCCGAAGTCGTCAGCCGCGCTCGCTTCGCTACAAATGTCCGCAGCATGCATTACCATTAGCTCCATAAGCCTCACACTCTACAAGCCGGCTGAAAGTTGTGACGCCAAGTGAGAGAGAGATACGCAGAGGCGCCATTTCAAAATACACGGTGTTTATAAATGAATATCAGAGTTTTAACGTTTTATAATATTTATTTTATTATATAAATGACATGTCAAATGAAAGTTTAATTCAAACAGTTGTACCAAGAATGTTCAATAAGAGCACAATTTGTCACATGGGACACATCAAGTCTATAGCCGAGTTCTTACCAAATGTTGATGAGGGTGATTGTAGCAGCACCTGTTTCAATCCGGTTTCCTAATTCAGGGAGGTCAGCTGCTGGTAGCGGAGCCATGTACACACGATCTACGATGAAGCCCAAAGGAAAAAAAATCGCATGGCGTTAGGTTGGGTGAACGTGGAGGCCATGCAAAACAATCGATGACGTTGGGCACCATGCGGTCTATCCAGTTCTTGGATACAGTGACGTTCAACCAATCGCATATTTTGCTATGCCAGTGAGGTTTTGCACCATCTTGCTGGAAAATGGATTTCTCTGGCTTTTCTTACTCCAACTGAGGGAAGAGCCATTTCTCTAGTGTATCAAGGTAAGAAGTGACAGTTACGGTAGAGTCACCAAGGGAAAAAAAAGAAAAGGCCCATAAAATTTCCGCCGGGATACGACACAAACAACAGTCAATGTTTTTCAACTTGCGACCTCCTTACAAATGAAAATATTCTGGCGAACACCTCTCCTCTTTCGAACCGTAACAAAACTATGTTATGAAAACCAATTTTTTTGTCACAGTTGTACTATTTTAGAAGCTGGTAACTAGTTTCGGACTTGTTCGTCCATTTTCAAACCATATGCTTTATTCCAACTGTAATAATACACTGCATAAAACGAATGACTGTTAAAATCTATACGTTGTCCACTGTTAAAACATGATTACATTGTATTTAAAATAGGTTAAAATAGATGTTGCGTTCACTGGCCTCCAACGTTGGAGGCTTGTGAACGCAACATCTATTTTAATCTATTTTAAATCCAATGTAATCATGTTTTAACAGTGGACAACGTATAGATTTTAACAGTCATTCGTTTTATGCAGTGTATTATTACAGTTGGAATAAAGCATATGGTTTGAAAATGGACGAACAAGTCCGAAACTGGTTACCAGGTTCTAAAATAGTGCAACTGTGAAGAAAAAAAGAAAAATAAATGGTTTTCATTACATATCCAGTTGCTGATCCTGCCCCATATTCACGATAATTTTCAAAACTATGTTAGCTGAATGGAAACAAATCATGTCTTTTGTTTCAGCTTTCTTTCAAAATTCTGGCCAAAGTTTTTTGTGTGTATTTTTTCTGAATGAAAAACGTTATTCCATTTTTACATTATTTCCTTCAGAAAAATTTATTTTGCTTGACGAGTGTTTCGCATTTGCGGCAAGACTCGGAGGCGAATTACTTTTATTAAGAAAAGTCTCACTGTACAGATAATTTCTAAAGAAGTAACTCTTTTTTTCTAATTTTGCAGAATAATTTATTTTATCATGTTATTTTACCTATTGATTAGTTCCTGAAAATAGTTTTCAGACCTTTAGCTTAGTCGTCATTAACACACTGTATTATAAAAGGATCTTTGTTCTATTCTATTCATAATGAATGTTCTACAAGGAACATTTGCAATGACTCTGCTAGCATAAGTAGCTGAACTCAAACGTTTCAGCAGATCTTCAATGGGTTTCATCCAATTCAATCCCTCGTCAATGCTAACACCTAAAATTTTGAATATTCTACCTTCCGTACACATTTATGTTCAGAGTCTAAATTTATTAATGGTGTCATGCCATTTACCGTATCAAATTGTGATGAAAGTCCATTTGTAAAGATTCACTTAATAATTTTCAGAAAAATATCATTTACAATTTCTAAATTTACATCCATACTCCGCAAGTCACCCGATGGTGTGTGGCGGTGGGTACCTTGAATACCATTATCGGTTCTCCCTCCTTTTCCAGACACGTATTGTTCGCGGAAAGAAAGATTGTCGGTATGCCTCTATGTGGGCTCTAATCTCTCTGATTTTATCTTCATGATCTCTTCGCGAAACATACGTAGGAGGGAGCAATATATAGACTCCTCGGTAAAGGTATGTTCTCGAAACTTCGACAAAAGACCGTACCGAGCGACAGAGCGTCTCTCTTGCAAGGTCTTCCACTGGAGTTTATCGATTACCAAAAGAACCCGTAACGAAGCGCGCTGTTCTATCAACACCACCTGGTACGGATCCCACACCGGTGAGTAGTATTCAAGCTGTGGGCGAACAAGTGTACTGTAACCTACTTCCTTTGTTTACGGAATGCTTTTCCTTAGGATTCTTCCAATGAATCTATGTCTGGCATCTGCTTTAGCAACGATTGGTTTTATATGGTCGTTCCATTTTAGATCACTTCTAATGCCTACTCCCAGACAATTTATGGAATTAACTGCTTCCAGTTGCTGACCTGCTATACTGTAGCTAAATGATACAGGATCTTTCTTTCTATGTATTTCATCAGTTAATTCCTGTTTGTCAGGCGTGGTAGTTAGACTTGTATTATTAGCAAAAAGAACTAGCTTAACATCTTCGTGAATGTAGAATGGCAAGTCATTAATATACATTAAGAACAGCAAAGGACCCAAGACCGAACCTTAGGGGACCCCATTTTTCATAACTCCCCAGTTAGAGGAATTAATTGTTTCTTCAATATAATGTGAACTGCTCATTTCAACTTTCTGCACTCTTCCAGTTATGATTTAAACCATTTGTGCACTGTCCCACTCAAAACGTTGCGCCTGTTTACTTACGGCCAACTTATTAGCGATCGGGGGAAGAGGCAGTGGAAAGTGTCTTCTGTACTCACGTACACTGCCAAGGTGTTACAGAATTTGCTGTACATATACTGCTGGCCATTCAAATACGACACTAAAAAGATCCGAAGATATGAGAGCCAAATTTATTTGGGAGATGTTACGTTTCAGAAAAATCACGTGACTAGCCTATTGTCATGCGACGAAGGTGATCAAATAAGTGCTGAGTGTTGTCACCATTGCCGGCTATAATCGGTGCTAAATCCAAGGCATTCAACCAAAGAGGCTATGCTTGTATTTCTGGGGAACAGTGGTCTCTCTATAACCCGGTTCGGCGCAGCGGATTAGCCGTACGCACTGCGTCGAAGTGTTGCGGTGCGCGCAGCCGTTCGCCATCGGGGGTTCGAGTCCGCCCCTTGGGAATGGCTATTTGTGTTGTCCTTAGGCCAGTTTACTTTAGTTTAAGTTGTTTGTAAGCTACGGACTGATAATCAAGTAGTAAAGTCCGATATACTTACAAACATTTGGACATTTGAACAACCCGATTCTCAAAATCAGGCGTGCAGTGTGTCAGTACATTCACATATTTTCCATAAGATTTTGCTACGATGCACGAGGCCGTTCCCCGTCGGGGGTTCGAACCCCCCTCGGGCATGGACGTTTGTGCCGTCTTTAATATAAGTTAGTTCACAAGTAGTTTGTAGGTTTAGGGACTGTTAACCCCTTACTTCAGTCCCATAAGCTCTACAAACATTTGAACATTTGGGACGATAGTGCAGAGGTGTATGGGGAACTGTCCGCTGGCGAGTACGCACATTCGCGCACCCCCGACCTAGCACCGCGATCAAATAATGGTTACACAAATAGTTGATGAAGTAACAACTGGAATGAGGAGGCGGAGAGTCGACAGTACAGGTGAGCACCGTGTTTCGTCTTGCGGCGCCGCCCCCCTCTGCTGTTTCTCCGCCCTCGCTACTGCCTCCGCTACCGCCTCCGCCGCCGACGCTGCCAGCCATGGATCGGCCCGCCTTTGTTTTCGTAATCCAAACATCTATTTGGCGCGATAGCTGGCGGCCGGCACATAATGGCGCGGCCTTCCTGAATGGAGGCGCCCGGGGCCAGATGGGCGGCGATTAGCCGGCGCTTTGTCCACACACTCCCTCCCCCTCACCCACCCCCTCTCCCTTCCATACACCGCTTCTGTCCGGGCTTCGCACCCTGCGGCCAGCGCAGTCGCATCGTCCGTCGCCTTTCCTGGAAGAACACTGCGATCCTCGTGTCCTCTTAACTGTAGGGGAGCAGAGAGCGTATTCAGCACCAGTGGTGTTGTGTGCTATTGTTTCATTGTTTCACAACTCCCAATTTTTAAAAGCATGTTCCTTCCCTGTTCCATATATCTTATAATACAGGATGAATTTGCACCGCAAATATTGCGGAAACGAAAAGTGCAACTGATATGCGGTTTTCAAAGAATGGATTGTTAGTCAAGGACTCGTATTGTTAGCCAATAAACAGACTGTAAAAATACCTATACCTTTATGCATACATACAATTTTTATAATGAAACAAGAGTTGTTTTTATCAATCACTGGAATTTTTGACAACAGATGTGTACAAAGAATTTTGAATGACATTTTTATCACGTTTAGTGTGGCAGCTACAACAATTCAAAGTAGCTGACTGGCTGGTGATCATGAGACACTGGGCCGTGCCCCAGGGAGTTGACTTGGCCAGTCAACTACGCTATCGCAGCCTCCGCCCTCGAAACTATAGCTGCCAAACTAAACGTGATAAAATGTCATTCAAAATTCCTTGTACACAGGTGGTGTCAAAAATTCCAGGCCGGCCGCGGTGGCCGAGGAGACTAAGGCGCTCCAGTCACGGTCTGCACGGCCACTACGGTCGGGGGTTCGAATCCCCCCTCGGGCATGGATATTTGTGCCGTCCTAGTTCGTAAGTAGTTCATAAGTAGTTTGTAAGTTTAGGGACTGATGACCCCATAGTTAAGTCCCATACAATATTAAAAAAAAATTCCAGTGCATGGTAGAAACCCATTGTTCCATGTAAAAAAACTGTATGTTTGCATAAAAATACACTTTCTAAGTAATATTACAATTTTTTGTTGGTTAAAAACACCAGTCCCTAACTACCAATCCATTCTATTCAAATATTAATCGCACTCTTCGTTTCCGCAATATTTGCGGCGCAAGTGTTAGGTGATTCACCCTATATATAAAGAGTCAGGTGTTTATGCTTATATTTCACTCTGCATCCAAAACTACACATCGCAAACGAATAGTGTTTGTATGTGCTAGTAGGTATCAGTCTCCCATTGTGCACTTTGGTGGTAGATGCTTGATAACGATACGGGGTGGAAGATATGGGAGTTGAAAGTTTCCGACTTACATAAAATTCTACTTGTTGGTGTCAATATTTTGTTCTTCAGCAAACACTATACAATGGAGACGAACGATCTCTCTGTTTTGTTGTAGTACAAAGTCTCCCGTTGTACACCATTGCAGTTACGTGTCGATAGCTATAAGAGGGTGGAAGATATAGTGGTTGAAAATCGTCAGCTTGGGTAAAAATTATGACTGAAGACCAGCGATGACCTTTGACACTATAATAGGGAAGAGGTTATATACAGTGATACGTAATGCACATTCTTCAGTTGTTTTTCTGCAACAAGCGTACTAATAAATAAAAATAAGTGCATATTGCAGTTTGGGAAGGAAAATTACCAAAAAAGATGCAAAAGCTAGTGAAAGAAATTTCGCGTTCTCGATCCGTTTCTAAAAGCCAGAAACTTGAAATTTGTAGATGTTGTTTATCTTACACTGTAGCCATCAGCGAATTTTAGTTATTTTCTTCCGTAAGGGGATGAAATAAGGGATGAACCGTTTTTCGAAAATGCGTTGCTATTCAGGCAATTTTGAAGGAAGAAATACAAAATTTCGGATTTAGAGGTTTGATTGGAATTTCTGAAAACACGTGTTTCGATATTTTTGGAAATTCGACCATTAAGCGGGTGAAATAAGGGAAAATATTTAATTGTTCTACGAAGACTATTTTGATTCTATAAATGCGGAAACTTGGATTTGGAACTATGTTTAGAGTTAAAATAAATGTGTTTCGGAATGTTTTGAATTCTTCCATCAATGGTGCAATTCGGAGGTGGGAAGTTGTATCAAAGTATTTGATTAGGAAAGCATTTTTAAAGATAAATCTATGAAAATTTATATTAAGAAGTAGAAACAATGAATGGAGATCATCTGGTCTAAGCGTGCGAAGCAGCGGCAATTAAGCTAGTGTACATATATTGGGTTATTAAAAAAGAAAGAACACACACATTTATTTCTTCCTAGATACAAAAGATAGAAACATGATTCCAACATTAATGGAAACAGAAAAGTTTACACTTTATTATTAGTAGCCGGCCGCGGTGGCCGAGGGGACTGAGGCGCTCCAGTCACGGTTTTCACGGCCACTACGGTCGGGGGTTCGAATCCCCCCTTGGGCACGGATATTTGTGCCGTCTTTAGTAGTAGCTAGTTCGTAAGTAGTTTGTAAGTTTAGGGACTGATGACCCCGTTGTTAAGTCCCATAAGTTATGCAAACATTTGAACATATTTTTATTATTAGTAATTATGATATGCATTCAATATGAGCACCTTGTGTTACATGACAAATGTCAAAATGGTGGCTCATTTCTTGCCATACACAATCAGCTTGTCTCTAGTTATCGAGTTCACAGCTTCAACAATTCGGTGTCGTAGACCTGCAAGAGTGTCAAGTATAGGAGGAATAAAAACACGGTCTTTTACGTAATCCATAGTTAAAAATCACACTGACTGATATCTGGAGACATTCTCGTTCGATGTGCATAGACGTCCCATGCTTTTTCCTTTGCAGATGCGACCACCTTCTACGAATTTGCTTATGACGCGGCGGTTGTTTATTAAATTGACTGCGAAATGTTCGCTGAACTGCAGCAATGGACTCCAGTTTCGCCAGTTGCAGCACACGGAACGTTTCCCGTGTTGTCGCCGTCATTTCACCACAGACAACGAAACAGTGCCAATGCAGCCGTGATTGGAACATCTACCCACGCTGTTTAAATTGTAAACTTTTCTTAGACCATTAACGTTGGAATCATGTTTCAATCTTTTGCAGTTGATAGCTCTGGTGCTATAATGATCATCTTTTGCAGATTAGTCCTCAGAAACCCAACAACAACGAGTATTGTAATTGCTACTTCTTCGGTTGGTGGCATGATCGCGACCCACTGTCATAAAACTGATGCCAGTCGCCACTCAAACAACCAAAAGCTTTGTTGACACTATTCTTATATGTAGGTAGGTAAGGGTACACCTGTCGCTGTATCTTACAGTTTAATTTAACGTAATGTGTATATTGTCTTAAATTTGTTGATTTCACGTATTTTCATTTCTTGTATGCTAGATATTTTCTTATGTAACGTCATTTTCTATATTGAATCAGCCGGCCGCGGTAGCCGAGGGGATACCGGGCGTCGTGGCTCAGCGCGCCCGGTCAGAGGGCTCAACACTCTCTGTAATAAAAAAACTGAGCCAACATTACATCGAACAAGAACGAACAAAAATGATCAGCGTCCGCAACAAAGAAAACTACCCATAGGGGAAAAAAAAAAGGGACTAAGGCGCTCCAGTCACGGTCCGCACGGCCACTACGGTCGGGGGTTCGAATCCCCCCTCGGGCATGGATTTTTGTGCCGTCCTAGTTCGTAGGTGGTTCATAAGTAGTTTGTAAGTTTAGGGACTGATGACCCCGTTGTTAAGTCCCATAGACTGTACAAACAAACAATATATTGAATCATTTAGTGTAAACATATACTGTATGTGTAAACCCGCATGAATGCACGGAAATTCTTATGCTGTAAGTTGGCAATGCCCCAGAGAAAATGTTGAACCTATTGTAAAGACTGTCTTTGGTACAGAAGTAGTAGCTGTGAGTGTCGCGCTGATGAAGCAGTCGCGGAGCGGACTCGCCAAAGTAAACACACGGTAGGCGCAGTGTGGCGCGAGTTTAATGCAATTCCAATAAGCCTGAGAGGCGTACTGTTTAAATGTATTGAAGGAAGTGCGAGATAAGTTTATTTAAACTCGAAAGTGATCAGAGTAAAGTTTTTTCATGTGTGCAAGAAAAGTAATTGTTTGGTTATCTAGTCTATTGTCACCGAGTGTGATCGTTGTTGTAATTACGGAGATGTGAAGGCGTGTCGAGGTGATATCAATGCATGGAGATTTCAGCCAGACGAGCTGAACAAAGAGTTGTCGATAAAATTTTTTTTTGGAACCAGCAGTAAGAGTACCTATTGTAATCATATGTCTTGTATGGACTTCACGATGAAGACGACGAAAACAGGTGAGTACTTTTGTAACATTTTATTTTGTATGCATGTAAATGTAGTGTCAACCCAATCAGAATTTTGGTTCAATTATACATGACTTATTTTGAAACCAGTCTTAATTTTGTAAGTAGTTGTAGTCACCCCATTATCACCATTATTAGATTATGTTGATTATGCAAACCTGCACATAGACTAACAAGTTCAATCATTTTTCAAAATAATTACGATCAGTTTTAAAGAAATTGCTAGACGAGTTAAAGTATTGCTAAACGTGCTACAGCCACAGAGACTAGTAATTAATGTGCAGTGCTATTCTAAGTTTTGCAATCAATTATTAAACCAAAGATTTCAACTTGCAAGAGAGTTTGCAAGTAAAGTAAAGTTGGTTTCATTTATGTAGAAAGTAACCAGGCTAACAGTATTCAAAGTATTATAGTTGTTTAACCAGACTTGACGAAAGTAATTTTATGAAATACGTAAAATGCCAGACTCTGCTCAGCCAGTTACACGCGTACGCTACCCAGGCCCTGGAACTAATTAATCAAAAATAGTTCACATAAAGTTTTATAAGGAAGTTGAATGCTTTAAACAATATTCTCAAAATTATTTAGAAATTTGACTGTGAAGCTCATTGCACCACGGAGTTTCGCAGTACAGAGCTATTATCATTGCAATCAGAGTCTATCAGTATTACGATTTTGATTCTAACACGAACACGCCATCACCACTATATGAATTCTGACACATTTATTAGTGAAGTTGTGCTGTTCGTGAATCGTAAGAGGTGCTGGTTGGAGGCTATAGTCAATGCTAAGTCAGATAGGACCAAGCTTAATTAATTACCACTGTGACTGTTTTAAGTTAATTAAAATCAATTTTTATTTATTCAAAATTTTAACTTACACTGCGAAAGTGTTGTTGCGACCCATTAGTTGTGATTTGCTGCAACATTCAATAACGAAATTATTATTACTACAGCATATCATTGCACATTAGGATTTTTTTTTTTTTGACGACCTCCAACAGGCAATTTTCTTACAGGTCTACATATATATGTAATTTTAAAATATTATATTTAGTTGCTCGAGAAGAAATTCAGAATCAATTCTCTAGGCCACCGGCGATATTAATAACATTGAAATATGTTTGGATACATAATTGTTTTGCACAGCCACTATTGATATAATTACTGGCAATAACTCAGCGTTCTATCGCAATAAATTTGCTTATTAATCACAGATAGATTTCGGCTAGGTAACTAGCCATCATCATTGACATGTGGTAGGTATGTACCGCTTGAATGTAAACGGCAGCTTGTGAAACATGCCTACGATATGACTCTGATGAGGGCTAGTTACCTAGCCGAAATCGATCAAATGTTCAAATGTTTGTAAATCTATCGGACCAAACTGCGTTGTCATCAGTCCGTAGTTTACAAACTACTTAAACCTAGGTAAACTAACCTAAGGACAAGACACACACCCGTGCCCCATGGAGGACTCGAACCTCCTACGGCGAGCAACTACGCGCTCCGCAGCGAGGTGCCTTAGCCCGCTCGACTACTCCACCGCGTCCAAAATCGATCTGTGATTAATAAACAGATTTATTGCTACTGAATGCTGTGTTATTCCCAGTAATAATAGTGAAGTGTAGGGGCGTCTAAAAATACTCCCAAATGGAATTCGGTCCCCCAAAATAGAATAACTCTCGACTCATTACCTTATTCGGAGCTACTATCAGTTAATGCAAACCATTTCTAACTAGTCACCTGGAGTAGAGGAGACCTACTTCAGTGCTTAGGTATATCGCTTAGGGAGCCAAGGAGCATCGAAACTTTAACGACAAAAATTCACACAACTTTAACCCATCACTATTCGAAAATGAGTCCCACATTTCGCACTACGGGAAGCCAGTGAGTGAGACCTCGTCTCCACCAAACAATAACAGTCCACACCAACTGTCAAATACTCACGACTTTTCGACAAATAGCGATCATCGATCAGTAGGCATCTTTAGTCGCTGGTGTCAGTCTCATATCTGTGTGGCGTATAGCACACGGCCACAGGTTTCACCCGTACCGCCTGTCACTGACCTAGGAGCTGCATGGGAATGATTTCCGTTCGAGAGTTTCATACTTTCCATGTGACAAGGGTAATTTCACGCTGGAGTCTCCACAAAGTGTTATGTACTCTGATGAGTCCACGTTCACAAATTGTGGTGCAGTGAATCGCAATAATGTGCACTACTGGGCCGTAGACAATCCTCGGTTAGTACGACCTGTCGACCGTCAACGTTAAAAAAAAAAAAAAAAAAAAAAAAAAATGTTCAATTGTTTGTAAAGCTTATGGGACTTAACTACGGGGTCATCAGTCCCTAAACTTACAAACTACTTATGAACTACTTACGAACTAGGGCGGCACAAATATCCACGCCCAAGGGGGGATTCGAACCCCCGACCGTAGTGGCCGTGCAGACCGTGACTGAAGCGCCTCAGTCCCCTCGGCCACCGCGGCCGGCCGTCAGCGTAGATTGTCTATTAGTGTATGGAGTGAAATCCTTCGGGATGAAATCATCAGCCCACACAACTTCCCAGATACTGGCAGGTGAGTTATATCGCGCTTTTATAGTCCACAGTTTGGGTGGTCACCTTGAAGATGCCTGTCTACACACGATAGTCCATATGTGCATGCAGCACGATGGTCACCCAGCTATTCCGCGCGTGCTGTAGTGGAAGAACTAAACAATAGGTTTGCAGGAAGATGGTTGGGGCGCCATGGTCCTCATTCATGAGCCGCAAGGTAGCCCGATTTAACATCATTCCATCTTTTTTTTTTTTTTTTTGGGGGGGGGGGAAGTCTAAAGAATCGTGTTTATGTTACGGACCCCACATCCCTAAAAAAAACAGCGTATCGAGGACGCATGTCGCTCCGTGACACCGGCATGTTACATCTCGTCCGTAGATACTTTAGAAGGCGTATTGCATTGTGCATACAGGAACATCGACACAAATTTGAACATCTCACTTAAATCAACTTCCCACACCCAGAACATCCATCACCCACCACACAGACATGTATTATGTACAGCGTGTGGTATCTGCCCCTGAAACTTTGAAGGGTTGTAGCTCCCCAATTAAAAATGATAGGAATGTAATTCATGTATACAAAGCTGGTGTTCGTGATTTCTGTGCACGATAGAAACAACTATTGTTCCATTTAAAAATTGTATCTTTTTCTTGTAACTCTTTGGAAATTAACACAATAAACTATGTTCATAGCTCCGCAGACAGTATTTCCGTCGCCTTTTACTTCGTAACTTACAAAGACAAACACATTTACTGAAACACGCTGTATAAATACCTTCCCGAAATATAATGCAACGTTGTGTCAAAATTTCAAAACAATCGGTCAAAAACTTTCAAAGATTAATAGTTTTGCACAAACAAAAGTTCACGTTTTTATTAATGTAGATGGGCCCCACTTTCACTGCTTCTCTAATGACCTCATTCCATATTCTACCCTTTCCTGTACATCTAGTGATTCGTCTGGCAGTCTCCTTTCTACCACTCTCATCTTCTCTCTTGGGATTTTGTGATTCGCGAAGTATCTACACTGTACAGCATCGCGGCCTCGCCACAGGCTTACACAGCGTTTCTGTCATGCACAGCACTGCACTTAATTACTTCCAGTTTCCATCATGTATCGACTCTCTGGTGTGTTTCAGCCACCAGTCCTCCATCACTTTGCATCTAAGAGTCCAGATATTCAAACTTCTTGGACTGTTGTTTCCTTGCAGGTTAATATGCAGCCTTCTGCATCCTTCGTGCCCATATATCCTGTTTCTACCCTGATAATCCTCGTTTCTCTTTCTTCTAGGGCTTTCCTTCACTCTTCAGTCTGTCTTTGAGTGCGTTCGCAGATAGTAACGTCATGAACAAACATATTGGTCCATGGAGTCTCTTCCTGGACATCTTAGACTATCACTAACACCAACATGGCAAAGACTTGTAGACTGAGGGCAGAAACCTGCTGTAGTCCCACAGAAGCAAAAATGTCTCGGTAAACAGGTGTCCTCAAACGTATTGTTTCCAAGATAATTACGAAGCCGTCACTGACATAATTGTAAACACCGCCCTAGTAAGTACGCATTAATTTGACATTTAGAATTTACTATAAAATTTACATTCCATTTAGTTCACATTTCACTGATTTTATTGTTTACATCATCCTAGTTAGTACAATTTAATTTGAAATTTAGACACTACTATTATGCTATGAGCAGCACGCCGTGCCTGTTGCCCACCTTCCATCGATGTTATTGATGTTTAACATTAAAAAGGCGTTAGAATCTCTTCTTGTCCTACAGTAATATCAGAAAATCTTTCCTCTCGACCTTATAAAGAGACTTTTACAAACACTTGCAATCCCAGTTATTGATTAGAGCGATGTTATCTTGAATGTCTTTCTTGGGAAAGCTCATGTCGTCTGGAACTAGTCAACGCCTGCTTCCGATATGTACATTAGTCTCTTTGATCGTATTTCACGATCTTATACGCAACTATCCTGATACCGTGCTGACAAGTGCAGTAATTTTCTGTTTCCTCTACTCTCTCATCAATGTACAATGTCTCTCGTATCATTCCTCGACCTTAACAATCTTGTCTGATCAACATAACAGATAAACATCTTCCTATCAGGGCTAAACCCTTTCCGTCTCTACCCATCACTCAGCTGCTTTCTCAAAGTCCTTTTCAGTAGCAGGAACCAGACTCTCGAAGAATTTACCACTCTATATCAGAGAAATGAATAACACCGCTAACTTCAAACGACAGGTAATGGATTATCTACTAAAGCAATAATTACGTCATTCTCTGTTCCCCTAATCTCCTGTTAGACCGCCACATTCACTCCTGCTCCCAAATATTCTGCGTTTGTCATTGGTCTCGTCAGGTAAAGCTTTCCTAATTTCCTTCTATCAGAAAAGTCATGCCTTAACCAGTTTCTACACATTCAAAAGTACATTTTGTATCCGATAATATCAGTGTTATTATTTCTATTATTACATCATCATCAGCAGCAGAAGCTGTCTCAGCAGTACCGCTAGTACCGCTAGACGTCCTGTAGAAGCCTCTTCAAAGAACTGGGTATATTAACTACTGCCTCTCTGTATATTTATTCGTTAATGAAATTTGTCATAAATAATATATCCCTTTTCCCAACAAACAGCTCAGTTCATACATACAATACTAGGAATAAAAATGATTTCCACAAGGATTTAAAAGCACTTACTTTAGTTCAAAAAGGGGTCCACTACTCAGGAACACTCATTTTCAATAATTTATCATGAAGTATAAAAAATTTAGCTACAAATAAAGATTAGTTTAAGAGGAACCTAAAAGACTTTCTAGTGGCTAACTCCATCTACTCCATTAGCGAATTTCTAAATTGTACCAAATGATGCATATATCGATACTCATACTATATTAGTATTATATATATATATATATATATATATATATATATATATATATATATATATATTGTTTGTAAATTTTGTTTCTTGACATGTTCCACATCCACGAGGATCTCCACAACATGGGTCTATGGAATAAAAGACTAATCTGATATAATGTTATTAGAGTTAAGTCAGTACTATTTATTTACATCCTTTTACATATATTCAGTCTGGCTAAATTATATTATTAATACTATATTAATCTTGTATCTATTAAAACGATTCTTATAGGTAACTCAGATATAAAAAAGTATCGTATGCGTAAAAACCTGGTCCCATGTAAGAGAGGGCCTCATGGCCCTAATCTGATCAGGATAAATAATTAAATGAGAAAGGTACTGGCAGTCTTCTTACCAGTTCCTTTTCATTTTCTTCCTATGAATAAGAAGAGATGGTTGTGGCACATGTTTAACACTTTCGGGCCCTGTACGCACAATTGCGCTGCTGTGGTTTTACTCGCTTTATTTCCTTGTGAATCACGCTAGGAATTTCGGGCCTGAATCACACAATAGTGGATGGACTGTGGTAACGTGCGCAACGTGTTTTACTTCCGTGTTTCTACTCTGTGTGGTACTAGTTGTCGGCAAACTTCCAGTACACTTACAATGGCGGCAAGAAAAACTTGTTAACAAGGTTTGATGTCCTTGGTTTGACATATGAAGCTGTCGTATTTGACAGCCAGTTGATTTTATATAATCCTTTGATGTTATTATGTAATTTCTTTCAAGGCATGTTACTGGTGCAGATCATAAAAGATTTTGGTGAAGGGCCAAAACACCGAAGTGCCTGGGTACAAAATTTTTGAAAATAGATTTTTTTGTAATGAATTACTGTATGTATTTTATATCTTAAATGCGCCTCTCTAATTTAATGTCGCATCACCTACAACCTTGGGTCTGTAAAGGTTGCAGGATCGCGACTGGGAATTTGATTCAGACGACTGATTATAGAAATTATACATATTTTTGACGAATTACAGCGTTCAAATGAATGAAATAAATCGCAATTTGCGATGTTATGGCATCACTGTATTAGGTTTAGATGGAATACCAAACTGTGGCGAATGAAAATTTGTGGCCAGCCGGGATTCCAACCCGGGATCTCCTGCTTACTAGGAAGACGCGTTGACCACTCCGCCATCGAGGACACAGTGGCCAGGCTGACTGCAGAGGACTCTTTCCTGCACGTCTTTCGCCACACACAAATCTCCATTCGAGATTATAGGAAAGAGACAGCGTGGCGAATGGAGATTTGTGAGTAGCGTCTGCCGGTGGTGGAGTGCTCAACGCGCCTGCCTAGTAAGCAGGAGATCCCGGGTTGGAATCCCGGCTGGCCACAAATTTTCATTCGCTACAGTTTGGTATTCCGTCTAAACCTAATACAGTGGTGCGATAACATCGCAAATTGCGATTTATTTCATTCATTGGTTATAGAAATTCCTGAAGCTTCCCATTATTTTTAACTTATCTTCGACTCCCGACAGCCCTGACCGCCAGGGCTCCTGGGATGAGAATCGTTGGTTCAGAGCAGTTAGAAGTCGCGAACTGTACAAATAAACTTCTTTCCGCTGGATCTGGTAATGGGACTGGCAGCAGAATGGTGAATTGGAGGAGCAGTGTCTGGATGACGCGGGGACTGGGGCGCCAGCAGGACGGTGTTGGCTGATGTGGTGGCACAAACCGAAGACAGGGGGAGGGGGAGGCAGGCGTGGACGCGGGCTGGTTCGGCTGGTTAGCGGCCACTTAGTCCGGCGCCGTGACTTGCACGTCCAGCCGGCGATCGGCGCTATCTGCCGGCGATGACGAGCCGAAAGGCCCCCGCAGCGCGCGGGTAACGAGCGCCCGTCACCAGCCGCCACCACCCAGCCCATTGTGTCGCGCGCAGGCAGGGAGGAGGCGCCACCGCCACAGCGCGGATCTCAATACCTAACTCACTAACGTGGTCTTTGCGGCGGAGCTAGAAAATAAAACAATGTCGCAGAAATGCACGCATCGAAATTCATATTTCTGCAAAATAAGAAAAGTTTCTGCAAAATACAAACAATGTTCAAATGTTTGTGAATCTATCGGACCAAACTGCGTGGTCATCAGTCCGTAGCTTACAAACTACTTAAACCTAGGTAAACTAACACACATACCCAGGACTCGAACCTCCAGCGGCGAGCAACCGCGCGCTTCGCAGCGAGACGTTTCCCGGCCACTACGGTCGGGGGTTCGAATCCCCCTCGGGCATGGATATTTGTGCCGTCCTTAGGACAAGCTAGTGGATAAGTTGTTTGTAAGTTTAGGGACTGATGACCCTGTAGTTAAGTCCCGCCGCGGTGGAGTAGCCGAGCGGTCTAAAGCGTCTCGCTGCGGAGCGCGCGGTTGCTCGCCGTGGAGGTTCGAGTCCTTCCTGGGGCATGGGTGTGTGTGTTTGTCCTTAGGTTAGTTTACCTAGGTTTAAGTAGTTTGTAAGCTACGGACTGATGACCACGCAGTTTGGTCCGATAGATTTACAAACATTTGAACATTTTGAAAAAAAAAAAATCAAATGTTTGTATTGTTTATGGGACTTAACTACGGGGTCATCAGTCCCTAAATTTACGAATTACTTACGAACTAGCTAATCCTAAGGACGGCACAAATATCCATGCCCGATGGGGGATTCGAACCCCCGACCGTAGTGGCCGTGCAGACCGTGACTGGAGCGCCTCAGTCCCCGCGGCCACCGCGGCCGGTGAACATTTTGAAGTTAAGTCCCATAAGCTATACAAACATTTGAACTTTTTTTTTTTTTTTTTTTTTTTTTTTTTTTGCGGCGCCTCAGATCGCTCAACTACTCCACCGCGTCGCAAAATACTGCTAGTAGAATTTTTTATAAGTTATGCCATCAATGAAGGTTTTAAAAGTGAATTTATTTATATTGAATTGACGTTATCAGTAATTAAATTTTTTTATTATTATTATCTTTTAATATTGACTTATACACGTAAGCCCCTATAGAACTACACCTTTCATATCTTATATGCAGTACACTAAACTGCGAGTATTGATTTGCTTATTGTCTCATGACCAGGTAATAATTCTCTTAAGGAACATATCGACGTCATTTGTTTTATCAACAAGATTTTCAATGTACGAGGGGCGTTTGAACAGACCGTGAAAAGTCGGAGAAATAGCACCACCGGCGCGTATCGAGGTCATTTATAGTTAGTAGCATCTTGCTCTATTTCTTTCTGTTTGGCATTCGTGTGAATCAAGGAAGTCAATTGATTGTCAAATAATGCACAAGAAAAGAATTTGGTGTGGTGAAAGGCAAAACGCCTCGGGAGACTAAAGAGAAGTCTGATAAACATTATGGTTTACAAGTGGTTTCAAAAATTTCGAAGTGGTCATTTGGGCACAAGTGACGCTGAACGTTCTGTACGCCCTGTGGCTGTTACGACCCCAGAAATCATTGATAAAATCCATGTTGTGTTCGCGGATGCAGAAGAATTACGGTGCGTGAGATTGCCAGTGCTGTGGGCATCTCGAATAAACGGGTACATAATATTTTGCATAAACATTTGGACATGAGTAAGCTATTCGCAATATGGGTACCGCAATTGCTCACGCTTGACCAAAAACGGAATCGTTACAAGGAAGATTTGCTGCTGTTCAGGAAGAACCCGTAGGATTTTAAAGTTTCGTTTCGTCACTGTGGATGAAACATGATTACATTACTATACTGCTGAGACCAAAAACCAATCTAAACAATGGTTTACCAAGGGAGACTCTGTACCAAAAATGGCGAAAATCGGCCGGAAAGTTTATGGCGATGGTCTATTAGGGTTAGCAAGGGATAATCCTCATAGACTATCTGTAACAGGGTAAAACTATTACAGGAGGATGTTATTCATCGTTATTGAACCGTTTGAAAACCGAGCTGTAAGGAAAACACCTGCGATTAGCCCACAAAAAACTCCTTTCCCATCACGACATTGCACCATCACACCCCTCAGCAGTTGTGGTCGCAAAATTATTGGAAATAGGATTCCAACTAGTTTCACATCTCCTCTATTCTCCACACTTGGCGCCCTCGGACTACCAACAACTATTTTGCAGGCTTGGACAATTCCTGTTATTAGGAAGGGATCAACAAATTAGAACGGCGTTGGACAAAGTATATAAGTCTATTGTCGAAAAATGAATTTTTTTTTTTCACAGCACAGTAGCAGTTTTTATTTTTGCACGCTTTTCAAACGTCCATCGTATAAGAGGCGATCGTCCCTCTGGTCTTGACTATGAAACATGGACCAAAGTTTGCGTGTTTATTTAATATAGAACGGACATGCTAAATCAACACCACCTAGAAGACAAGGCCTCACAGCTGGCGGAGCCTACGTCACACCTAAAGGCCGCATCCGTCACCTGACTGGCTGTTGGCTGGGGCACGCCCACCGCCTCGTAGCGACCGGCCAATCAGGTGGCGGCCGCGGCCTTCAGGTGTGACGTAGGCACGGCCAGCTGTGACGCCTTGTCTTCTAGGTGGTATTAACTAAATTCGATCGAAACGGTGACCCACAGCTCCGACCCTTTCCTCATGACTCAAGGCCACAGTTGTTGGACCGGCACTGCTGCAGTGAAAGACGACAATTAAATGGAACTATATTGTATTTAATGATGAATCCCGGATTTGCCTGGACCACCACGGTGGTCGGGTTAGAGTTCATAGAAACCGTGGCGATAGACTGTTCAACGTAAGCATCGCCAAACTAGTCCTCCATCTGTTATTATGGTTTCCCGCAACAATCATTCCACTCCCGCATCCCTCCAGTAGTGACTGTCAGTAGCGTAACCAACTAGCACTGAGTCTCTTAAGTGTTGCAGCCTGTTTTCCTTCGGAGATTGCCGGCGGCCACATTGCAACAAGATAATGCCGGAAGACACCAGCACGCAATTTTCAAAATGTCATCGTCACATATCACTACCATTGCTGCTTTGACCTTCCTGTTCACTCCGTTTCTCAAAAATAGAAAACGGTGCGGGATATGAGGAGACTGAGGCGCTCCAGTCACGGTCTGCACGACCACTGCGGTCGGGGGTTCGAATCCCCCCTCGGGCATGGATATTTGTGCCGTCCTTAGTCTTAGCTAGTTCATAAGTAGTTTGTAAGCTTAGGGCTGATGAGTTGTACAAACATTTGAACATTTTTTTTTTTTTTTTTGGAGCGGGATAAATACCTGGTGCAACTCCAGATCACCTTCGGCAATATTTAGAACCAGCAAGGACTGCTACATCCCCACAACAAACCCAGAGCCTTAAACGCTGGTGAATGTAGTGGCGGTCACAGCCATCAATGAAGGCTACACTCTATAATGCTTTTATCGTCTTCCTCACTTCACATTTACAGCGTGTTATCTCAAAAATAAATTTGCCTGCTGTTTCTATGGTCCTTCTCGGTGTTTTATTTGGATGAAGGATACCTGTCGCATCAGTTCCCAATAAAATTGCCTTGATTTTGAGAGATGGAGTTTTTAGTTTTTTTTTATTTTTTTTTTTTTATTTTTTTTAATTTTTTTTTCTACAGGTTCAGAACAATGGCATGCTTGACACGTGTAATGTACGTATGACCTGTAGCGTGATCTACATTTTATTTAATACTTTTTTTTCACTCACAACACGTATGGGCAGGAGGTACCCTGACAGCTTTATGAAGTCCCGCTCTTCGGCAAAACAATGAAAATATATATACCGAGGTAGAAAGATGGTCATAAGATGAACAAGTTTTACTAATAAGAGGGTTGCAATTTAAGTAGTTGGAACACTGCTGTGGAGACACTATGCAGTGGAGTGTACTATTGTCGCTGATAGTACACGTTGTTGACGTACCTACCCTACCTCAGAGCAAATGGACTCGGCCGTTCCACGTGACCGGCGTGCGCACAATCGAGGGCAACACAGTCAATTGAGAGCGAGAAGTCTAACTAAACAGTGTCACCATGTTTTCGAAACAGGAACAACGGAGTTGGATCAAGATTAAATGTGTCTGAGGTCGAACAAGACGACAGTGTCATCAAGGTCTACAAGGGGCATCTGGGGAATCGGCATTGCCCTACAGAACAGTGACACGTTGGGTAAAAGCCTTCAGCGAAGGTCGCCAAACTGTGGCAGACTGGAAAGTACTTCGTCATCCACCATACGACCTGATTTAAGTCCTTGTGACTTTATTTGATTCCGAAGATGAAGGAACCACTTCGTGGCATTCTATTCAGAACTGTTCCAGAGATTCGACATGTAGTATACGCTCGATTCGCCCGTCAACAAAACAGGCTCTACTAACGGTATATTACGCCTTCCACATCGCTGGCAACGGCTTATACACAACGCTGGTGACTACTTTGAAGGATAGTAATAGGCGCAAACGTGTGACACTTTTATAGTAAATGTAATATGCAGCATTGGTCGTTTTTTTATTGTTTTTTCAGATCGATCTCGATCACATAATGATCATCTTCAATGTACCAGTCATCGTAATATCAACTAAGCATATCATATACCATATTACCTGAATGTAACATAGATTTTTAGAACATATCAGCGTAGTGTCTAACCATAAAAATAATTGTTTGACACTACACTGAAATGTTCAAAAAATCTATGTTACATTCAGCTAATATGTCATTTGATATGCTTAGTTGAAATTACGATGACTAGTGCATTGAAGATGATCATTATGTGATAGAAATCGTTATGCAAAAACAATAAAAAAACACCAATGCTGCATACTACATTTAATATATTCATTATTTTGTGGTCGCTGATCACACCGTTCCAAAAAATGGAATCAAACCTCATGTAACGCTTTTGTATTAGCTGTGAATAAATAGTCTGTTTGCAAGTTTTGTTTTTAAATCTATCGGACTCAATTGCTTGGTTATTAGTCCGTAGCTTACAAACTACTTAAACTAAACTAACCTAAGGACAACACAAACACCCATGCCGGAGGGGGGACTCCAACCCAGACAGCGAACTACCGCGCGCACCGCAGTACGGCGCTCCAGTGCGCACGGATAACAGAACGCATCGAATAAATAGTTGCCTCTATTTATATTCAAACCCCGTATGTTTAAAATTTAGAAAAAAGATTGTACTTCCATAAAATTTATTTTTTTACTGGTTTTAAATTACAATCGAAAGACTGGAATATTTTAAACATGGGAATCCATCCAGTGTACTCACGTATTGAACTATATTAATAAAATGTAATTCTCTGTTTGTGAAAAACCGATTATTAGAAATAAAAGAAAATGTTCATTCTAAAATTTGAAGGGTTTTAAGACAGCTACTTCATTAACGAACGATATACAGAATGTTGGAGTGTAGCATTGAATGGAAGCGAAAAGTGGACGATGATAGTTTTCGAAATGTGGTGCTACAAATGAATGATGAAGATTAGATGGGTAAATCATGTAACTAATGAGGAGTTGAACAACAGAATTGGGGAGAGACATTCTGAGACATCGAGGAATCGTCATCTTAGCTTTAGAAGGAAGTGCGTGGGGTAAAAGGGACGAGGGACGAGGGACGAATATGGTAAGACGATTCCGTTCGTATTCTCAGATGAAGAGGCTTGCACAGGACAGGGTAGCGTGGAGAGCTGCATCAAACCAGTCTCCGGATCGAAGACAGTACAGGGTGTGTGTTCAGCCTCATTAGCTCCCTTCCCCTCACCCGTGGCTACGCCACTGTAAGACGTGAATTTTCATAATGCTACGTGAATGGGATTTCGATAGACGTCCGCCCCACTGCTCTCCTTTCCTATGATCTCCACTCTCTGCCCCTCTCCTCGTTCCACTCTCTTGGTCTTTATCCTTGTCAGTTTTGTCTCTGTGCATCCTCCCTCCCTCTCTCCTGTCCATCTCACTCTTACCTCTCCTTAGTTCTCCAATCTCTTGTCCATCAGATCCTCCCTTCCCCTCTTTCTTCTGTCCATCTCGACATCACGCTCTCCCTTTTCGTCCTTCCTCCCCTCTCTCTGCGTTAATTTCCTCCACCCCCTCTATTTCGCCTGACAAATCCGTCCTAGAGCTTTGTCATGTTCAAAACATAAAAATTGCATCCATACAGATTAAGCAAGAGCCCCACTCAAATTATTCTTCGAAAATATCTGTGGAACGGCAATAATTAATGAAAGTCAATGTTAAGATTATAGATCGTAGGGCTCAGGCTTATGAAAGTAGGTACTACCATATAGTCCAAAACGTAAACAAATATTGTTTTCAACACAAAGTTTTCTATTTTCAGTACCCACTAGAAAACAAAACATTGTGTTGAAAACAATATTTGTTTATGTTTTGGACTGTCTGGTAGTACAAAATTCAAGAAAGGCTGTAAAAGTAACCGACTAAAATACAGGTCAGTTTGCAACAGGGTTTTGGAACATATCCTGTATTCAAATGTAATGAATTATCTTGAACAGAATCATCTATTGACCCAAAGTCAACACTGATTTAGAAAGTATAGTTCGTGAGAAACACAACTAGCTCTTTACTCGCACCAGGTGATGAGTGCTATCGACAAGTCATCTCAAATCGATTCCGTATTTCTAGATTTCCAGAAGGCTTTTGATACCTTACCTCACAAACGGCTTTTGATCAAGTTGCGTGGTTATGGAATATCGCCCCATATTTGTAACTGGTTAGGGGATTTCCTGTCAGAGAGGACACAGTTTGCAGTTATCGACGGTAAGACATCGACTAAAGCTGATGTGTTTTCGGGCGTTTCACAGGATAGTGTCATTGGTCCTCTGCTGCTCCTTATTTACACAAACGATTTAGGGGAAAATCTAAGTAGCTCTCTTAGGTTGTTTGCAGATGACGCCGTCATTTACGTCTAGTAAAATCATCTGAAGATCAAAACCAACTGCAGAAATATCTAAATAAGATATCACTTTGATGTAAAAATTGGCAGTTGACTGTAAATAATAAGAAGTGTGAAGTCGTCCACATGAGTACGAGAAGAAATCCGTTAAACTTTGTTTACAAAATAAATAAATCAAAAGTAAAGGCCGTAAACTCCAGAACACGTAGATAATGTCTTGGGAAAGGCGAACCAGAGACTGCGTTTTATTGACAGAACCCTTAAAAGATGCAATAGAACTACTAAAGAGACTGCATACACTACATTTGTCCGTCCTTTTTTGGAGTATTGCTGTCCAGTGTGGGATCCTTATCAGGTGGGTCTGACGGAAGCCATCGAAAGAGTTCAAAGAAGGGCAGCTCGTTTCGTATTGTCACTATACAGAGGAAACAGCGTCACGGAAATGATACAGGATCTGGGATGGGTATCATTACAACAACGGCATTTATCGCTGGGGCGTGGTCTACTTACGAAACTCCAATCACCATCATTCTCCTCCGAATGTGAGAGTATATTGTTAACCGCCACCTACATAGAAATAATAGTCAGAATAAAATACGAGAAATCAGAGCTCGAACGGAGAGATTCAAGTGTTGTTTCTTCCCGCGCGCTATTCGGGAATGGAATGGTAGATGAATGGTTTAAAGGTGGTTCGATAAACCCTCTGCCAGGCACTTAGATGTGATTTGCGGAGTATCCCATGTAGATGTAGATGTACTTACATACGCAATCAACCGTATGAAAAATCGAAAAAATAACGGCGTTGGTTGCATAACATAAATTAACTACTTCCGGAGAAAATACGAGGTACAGTCACAAAGTAAGTTCCGTTTGGTTATACAAAACAAACGTGTACAGATACCTAAGAAATATTTCTTGTACAAAAATCTACAACTGTTAAAATATTTTTTACATAGCTTCCGAAATTTTGTAGGCACTTGTCATGTATGTGTATGTGTATGCCTTCTTCATAGAAGATTGCCGCCTGCGTATTCAACCATGTGGTAAGATGTTCTTTCAGCTTATCACCATCGTTGAAGTGTTGATCACTAAGGACGGATTTAAGGTGTATGAAGAGATGAAAGTCGCTAGGAGCGAGGTCCTTGCTGTACGGAGGATGATCAAACACGTCCCATTGAAATTCCCGTAAGAGTTGTTGCGTCACTTTCGCCGTGTGAGGTCGGGCATTATCGTGAAAAAAAAAAAAAAAAAAAAAAAAAAAAAAAAAAAAAAAAAAATAAAATAAAATAAAAAATAAAAATAAAACGATGATGACGAGCTGTGAGAACATGTTACTTTTGTGTCCCAGCCTCGTCGCCACTTTTGTGTCTTGTTTCCGTCGTAGGTGTCGGTGGCCGAGCCGAAAGAGACCGACACAGGAATAAATCAAATGTTTGTCAAGCTTGTGTGTTGTGTGTTGTGGTCTTCAGTCCAGAGACTGGTTTGATGCAGCTCTCCACCCTACTCTATCCTGAGCAAGCCTTTTCATCTCCTCATAAGAACGACAACCCACATCCACTTGAATCTGCTTACTATACGCGTCTCTTTGTCTCCCTCTGCGATTTTTACCCACACACTTCCCTCCAACGCTAAATTCACAATTCCTTGATGTCTAAGAATGTGTCCTACCAATCTATCCCTTCTTTTAGTCAAGGTATGCCAGAAATTTCTTTTCTCCCCAATTCGGTTCAGTACCTCCTCATTAGTTACGCGATCCACCCACCTAATCTTCAGCATTCTTCTGTAGCACCACATTTCAAAAGCCTCTATCCTCTTTCTGTCCACACTGCTTATCGTCCATGTTTCACTCCCATACAAGGCAACACTCCATACAAATGCCTTCAGAAAGGACTTCCTTAGGCTTAAATCAATATTCGATGTTAACAAATTTCTCTTTTTCAAAAACGCCTTTCTACCCATTGCCATTCTGCATTTTATATCATCTGTACTGCGACCATCATTTGTTATTTTACTGCCCAAGTAACAAAACTCATCTACCTCCTTTATTGTTTCGTTACCTAATCTAATTCCTTCAGCATCACCTGATTTTCTTACACTGCACTCCATTACCCTTGTTTTACTCTTGTTAATGTTCATCTTATATGCACCTTTCAGCACACTGTCCATTCCGTTCAATTGCTCTTCCAGGTCCTTTGCTGTATCAGACAGAATTACTATGTCGTCGGCAAAACGCAATATTTTAATTCTTCACCCTGAACTTTAATTCCTTCTCCAAATTTCTCCTTGCTTTCCTTTATAGCTTGCTCAATGTACAAATTGAACAACATTGGGGAAAGGCTACAACCCTGTCTTACTCCCTTTCCAACCACTGCATCCCTTTCATGCCCTTCAACTCTGACAACCGCTGTCTGGTTTTTGTACAAGTTGTAAATAACCTTACGCTCCCTATATTTTACTCCTGCTTGCTTCAGAACTTTAAAGAGTTTATTCCAATCAACATTGTCAAAAGCCTTCTCCAAATCTACAAAAGCTAGAAATGTTGGTTTGTCTTTTCTTAATCTATCTTCTAGGATAAGCCGTAAAGTGAGTATTGCCTCCCGTGTTCCTACATTTCTCCTGAACCCAAACTGATCTTCCCCGAGGTCGGCTTCTACCAGCTTTTCCATCCTTCTGTATATAATTCGTGTTAATATTTTGCAACCATGACTTATTAAACTGATGGTTCTGTAGTTTTCACACCTGTCTGCACCCGCTTTCTTTGGAATGGGGATTATAACATTTTTCTTAAAGTCTGAGGGTACTTCACCTGTCTCATACATCTTACACACAATGTGAAACAATTTTGTCATGGCTGGTTCTCCCAGAGACTTCAGTAGCTCTGACGGGATATCATCTACTCCAGGGGCCTTGTTTCGACTTAGATCATTCAGTGCTCTGTCAAATTCATCTCTCAGTATAGTATCTCCTATTTCATCATCATCTACATCCTCTTCCCTTCCTACAATAGTGTCTCGAAGTTCATTTCCTTTGTAGAGCCCCTCTATATACTCTTTCCACCTTTCAGCTTTCCCTTCTTTGCTGAGAACTGGTTTTCCATCAGTGTCCTTGATATTCATAGAGCTGTTATTCTTATCGCCAAATGTTTCTTTTATTTTCCTGTAGGCTGTATCTATTTTTTCCCTATTTATACATTCTTCTACATCCTTGCATTTGCCTTCTAGCCATTCCTGCTTAGCCATTTTGCACTTCCTGTCAATCTCATTTCATAGTCGTCTGTACTCCATTTTGCCTGTTTCATTTACTGCATTTTTATACTTTCTCCTTTCATCGATTAAATTTAGTATCTCCTGTGATATCCAAGGATTCTTTGTAGGTCTTGCCTTCCTACCTATTTTGTCCTCTGCTGCCTTCACTATTTCATCTCTCAATTTTACCCATTCCTCCTCAACTGTTTTATTTTCCCCTGTTTCTGTCAATTGTTGCCTGAAGCTCCCTCTGAAATTCTTAAGAACTTCAGGTTCCTTCAATTTATCTAGGTCCCATCTCCTTATTTTCCTACCTTTCTGTAGTTTCTTCAGTTTCAGCCTACAGTTCATAACCAACAAGTTATGGTCAGAGTCTATGTCTGCCCCTGGGTATGTCCTACACTTCAAAACCTGGTTCCGAAATCTATGTCTTACCATTATAAAATCTATCTGGTATCCCCCGGTGTCTCCTGGTCTCTTCCACGTATACAACCTTCTTTTGTGATTCTTAAACCAGGTGTTTGTTATAACTAAATTATGTTCCGTGCAAAATTCTACCAGGCGGCTTCCTCTTTCATTCCTTTTGCCCAGACCATATTCACCCACTATCTTCCCTTCCCTTCCTTGTCCTACTACCGAATTCCAGTCTCCCATAACAATTAAGTTTTCCTCTCCCTTAATTGTCTGAATAATTTCCTTTAGCTCCTCATATATTTCTTCGATCTCCTCATCATCGGCAGAGCTAGTTGGCATATAAACCTGTACTACTGTTGTTGGTGTTGGCTTCGTATCTATCTTGACAATGATAATGCGATCGCTGTGCTGGTCATAGTAGTTTACCCGCATTCCTATTTTCTTATTCATTATCAATCCTACTCCTGTGATACCCCCAACTGATTTTGTATTTATAATCCTGTACTCACCTGACCAGAACTCCTGTTCATCCTGCCACCGAACTTCACTAATCCCCACTATATCTAACTTCAACCTATCCATTTCCCTTTTTAAATTTTCTAATTTTCCTACTCGATTAAGGGATCTAACATTCCACGCTCCGACCCGTAGAATGCCAGTATTGTCTTTCCTGATGACGACATCCTCCTGAGTAGTCCCCGCCCGGAGATCCGAATGGGGGACTATTTTACCTCCGGAATATTTTACCCGAGAGGATGCCATCATCATATGTTCATACAGTAGAGCTGCATGTCCTCGGGAAAAATAACGGCTGTAGTTTCCCCTTGCTTTCAGCCGTTCGCAGTAGCTGTGTGGCAAAGCCACATTACCTGATGTTACAGGGCCAGCTCAGTCAATCATCCAGACTGTTGCCCCTGTAACTACTGAAAAGGCTGCTGCCCCTCTTCAGGAACCACACGTTTGTCTGGCCTCTCCACAGATACCCCTCCGCTGTGGTTGCACCTACGGTACGGCTATCTGTATCGTTGAGGCACGCAAGCCACCCCACCTCGGCAATGTCTGTGCTTCATGGGAGTGGTTGTCAAGCTTATGGGACTTAACTACGGGGTCATCAGTCCCTAAACTTACAAACTACTTATGAACTACTTAAGAACTAGGACGGCACAAATATCCATGCCCGAGGGGGGATTCGAACCCCCGACCGTAGTGGCCGTGCAGACCGTGACTGAAGCGCCTCAGTCCCCTCGGCCACCGCGGCCGGCGACACAGGAATAAGGATGCACGCTTGTGCAGGTACGGAGGTGAGCAGGCAGTGGGACAGCAGAAACTAGAACACTAGAGTAAATTAGAACGAGATATATATTGCACAGAATTTATACAATACTTAACTTTTACATAGCTCAGTACTGCAGAATGCTGATACATAGTTGAGCTAGAAGCCTGCCTAATGCCTATCCGATAGCCAAGTCTTCACTGGTGCCTATCTGATTCCGAAGTGTTAACTGGTTCCTATCTCAGTCCCAAGTGAACGATGTCGTTCAGTGGTGGCCACGAGCGGAGTTTTATCAGAGGGCGCTCGTGGCTGACGTCGTAAGAACGCCGCGTCATGCGTGCATGGCGGCGCGCGGCGAAAGTAGGTGGCGCGCACTTTGGACTTGTGCGACACCACAGTTACCACATGGTTGAATACGCAGGCGGCAACCTTCTATGAAGAAGGCATACAAAAACTAGTGCCACGCTATGACAAGTGCCTAAAATATTCGGTTACCATGTTGAAAAATAGTTTATCAGTTGTATAATTTTGTACAATAAATATTTTCTCTGTATTTGTACACGTTTGTTTTATATAACCAAATGGAACTTACTTTGTGGATGTACCTCGTACGAAGCACAGATCGACATCAAAAATAAATGCTAACTGTGCGCTTCATGTACGAGAGGTGTTCAAATGAAAAGGTACTAAACGACACTGTCGATATAATTGAATTCTTTAAATGAAAATATTTGGTTAAGGCTTTACAGTGACTGTTGTTTGAAATTGATTGAAATACAAGGTATTGCTGTTACCAGTCACTTTGTGCCAATACAACGTAAGTTACCGTTGAAATTACTATTTCTTTGCGTTGTAGACTTACTTATTTTATAACCTTTATAGTACGTTCAAGTGGACTTTCAGTATCTATTGTTGCTCCAGAGATATTTTCAGTGGAACAGTTGGATGGGGCCCCTGTTTAATCTGTAAAGATGTAATTTGTATATTTTGAATATAACAAAGCTCTAGGACAGATTTGTTAGACAAAACAAAGGGGAGTGGAGGAAATTAACGCAGATAGGGAGGAAGGAGAAGATGAAAAAGGGAGAGCGAGATGCCGAGTTGTTCAAAATGTTCATATGTTTTTTAAGCTTAAGGGACTTAACTACGGGGTCATCACTCCCTAAACTTAAAAACTACTTAGGAACTAGCTTACACTAAAGACGGCACACACATCCATGCCCGAGGGGCGATTCGAAACTCTGACCCTTGCGGGCGTGCAGAACATGACAAGCACGCCGCAGACCACTTGGCCACCACGGCTGGCATTTCGAGATGGACAGAGCGGAGGAGAGGATGCACAGAAAGAGGCGAAAGCAGGATCGGATGGACAAAGGAAGAGAGTGTGGAAATGAGATGTGGGAGGAGTGAGATGGACAGGAGAGAGGGAGGGAGGATGCACAGAGAAAAACTAACAAGGATACAGACGAAGAGAGTGAAGCGAGGAGAGGGGCAGAGAGTGGAGATCATAGGAAAGGAGAGCAGTGGGGCGGACATCGAAATCCCATTGACATAGCATTATGAAAATTCACGTCTTTCGTCTTATATTTATTTATTCTTTTTTATACACTACATCTATATCTACATGGGATACTCTGCAAATCACATTTAGGTGCCTGGCAGAGAGTTCATCGAATCACCGTTATACGCTGTCTCCCCTGTATCGTGACAATACGAAACGAGCTGCCCTTCTTTGGACTCTTTCGATGTCCTCCGTTAAACCCACCTGATAAGGATCCCACACTGAGCAGCAATACTCCAAATGAGGACGGACAAGAGAAGTGTATGCAGTTTCTTTAGTAGTTCTGTTGCCTTTTTTAAGGGTTCTGCCAATAAAACGCAGTCTCTGGTTCGCCTTTCCCAAGACATTATCTACGTGTTCTTTCCAGTTTAAGTTTTCATAGGTATTTTGTGTTGTTTACTGCCTTCACTTTGATTTATCTTGTAAACAAAGTTTAACGGATTCTTTTCGTACTCATGTGGACGACTACACACTTCTCATTATTTAGAGTCAATTGCAAATTTCTACAACTTACATATCTTTTTCAGATCGGTCTGCAGTTGGTTTTGATCTTCAGATGATTTTATTAGACGGTAAATGACGGATTCATCTGGAAACAACCTAAGAGAGCTACTTAGATTTTCCCCTAAATCGTTTATGTAAATAAGGAACAGCTGAGAACCAATAACACTACCCTGTGGAACGCCCGATATCACCTCTGTTTTAATCGATGCCTTACCATCGATTACTACCAACTGTGTTCTCTCTGACAGAAAATCACCTATCCAGTCGCAAATTTGGGGCGATATACCATAACCACGCAATCTGATTAAAATCCGTTTATGAGGTACGGTGTCAAAATCCTTCTGGAAATCGAGAAATACGGAATCGATTTGCGAACCCTTGTCGATAGTACCCATCACCTCGTGTGAGTAAAGAGGTAGTTGTGTTTCACATGAACGATATTTTCTAAATCCGTGTTGACCTGTTCGAGATAATTCACAATATTGTCGCGTTGAAATGGGAGCAGGCTTGACTTCTAAGGCAACAGAACACAGCATTTGTACTGAAAGCACGTTTATTACGAACGTAATATACAGCCAGCACTGACTGCCTCTCAGGCAGAGTGCTCTGCTATTTATACATAGACAGAATTTACCAGAAATTAGAAGAACGGTTAACATAAGAAACAAGTAGAATTTACAAGTGAAATTGCCACGCCGGCAATCAGTGTTCGTGGTCCCCCGCGGCAATATTTGAATACAAGATACGTTCCAAAACCTGCTGCAAATCGACTACAATGAAATAGGCTTGTAGTTTAGTGGGTTACTCCTACTGCCTTTGTTGAATATAGGCGTGACCTGTGCAACTTTCCAATCCTTTGGTACAGACCCTTCTTTGAAACAAGCTATAAGAACATGTTGGCGGGTACAGCTAGTAGAGCATAAACGCGATGAGTGCAGCGACTGCTCCATTAGGCAGGCGGGCGCACTTGCTGCTGGCGGCCAGCGGAGGGCGCGTGGGAAAGCGCGAGGCGCGAGGCGCGAGGCGGCCGTAACCCCGGAAGCCCAGAACAAACAGTGGCTGCGTGACGCAGCGCCGCCGTTCAGACACCGCGGTCGCCGCTTATTAATGGCAGCGCACGGCCCGGCTACTAGCTCTGCTGGCACATGGTTCCCGACATCGATTAGTAATCAGATTGCCATGCAGAGACTAGGGACGGCGGTTATCGCTGAAACAACCGCTTCTTTTCACCTTCAGTTTAACCGCACTGTAAAAACTGCTCAAGATAACCGGTTTTCGGTTTTTTATTGCTATTATTTCCAGCAGAGTTAGACCGAAGCCGGCTGCGGTGGCCGAGGGGACTGAGGCGCTCCAGTGACGGTCTGCACGGTCACTAAATTAGTTAAAATTTAGGTAAATTTACGTTATACGACAAATCACTAGTCTTTCCATATTTTGCAAGATCCCCTCCCAATACTACGCCTTCTTGAGTGTGTGTAAACCTAGCCAGGAGTCCGTAGAAGGTGATATACGAAGCATACAAATTTACTGGCCTAGTATTTCCATTCACTCCTTAAGTTGGACTTGTGAACCAGCGCATATAATATCTCGTTATATACACAATACACACACACATTACAGTCAGTAAATGGACTTCAGACAGTGCTGCAGAAGTATTTCGAAAAATAAAGTCACAGTTCCGACTAATAGTATGATTGTTGTCAGTGTAAATTTACACAAATTGTACTAGAAAAGCTGTATACCACATGCTCAAAGAATGTTCAAATGAGTGAGACTTCTTACGAGACCTAACTGCCTAGGTCATCGGTCCCTAGACTTACAAACTACTTAATCTAACTTAAATTAACTTACGCTAAGGCCAACATACACACCCATGACCGAACGAAGAGGGAGGACTCGAACCTCCGACTGGAGCAGCCGCGCGATCAGTGACATGGAGCCTCAGACCGCACGGCTACCTCGCGAGGCACCACATTAACTTTCAAGCAATCACACTAATAAAACTTATTAGCGTAGAAATATAATACATTTAAAGTTTTAACCAACGTGTTGAGGAGCAAACAACACTCTGTTCTTTAATATCCAATAGTAAAAACAGTCAACAAAACTCATTTATTAAAATGGCCGCTTTCGGCACATTTATTCAGTCATCATCAGATTGTTAATTGCAAAATACACATTTTGAATCACTACTACAGGAAGTAGTCATACCGATCTTTTACCCGGTTCTTGGCAATAACTAAAAAACCCGGATACAACCGACACTAAATAAATACCGAAAAAACAGTTATTAAAAACTAAAATACCGGTATCGGTTTTAACCGGTCGGTTTTTCCCATCCCTAGCAGAGACTCGACAACAGAAAGTACTCACTCTGTACTTACTGTACTGGCAGAGTCCTAGAAATCCCACTTACGTTTTCTGCCGCTGTATGAATGGAAGGAGAAATTTCGAGAGGGAATTACAGTTCAGAGCGAAGAAATAAAAAGTTTGCGGTTTGCCGATGACATAGTAATTTTGTCAGAGACAGCAAAGGATCTGGAAGAGCAATTGAATGGACTAGACAGTGTCTTGAAAGGAAGATATAAGATTAACATTAACAAGGGTAAAACGAAGGTAATGGAATGTAATGTCAGAAAATCTGACGATGCTGAAGGAATTAGGTTAGGTAATGAGACAATAGAAGTAGTAGATGAATTTTGTTATTTGGGTAGCAAAATAACTTCTTATTTTGTTATTTGGGTAGCAAGATAACTTCTGATGGCCGATGTAAAGATATAAAAAGCAGAATGGCTATGTGAAGAAAAGCGTTTCTAAAGAAGCGAAACTTGTTAACATCCAATATTAATTTAAATGTTAGGAAGTCCTTTCTGAAAGCATTCGTCTGGAGTGTAGCATTGTATGGCAGTGAAACGTGGATGATAAGGAGTTCAGACAAAAAGATTATATAAGCTTTTGAAATGTGGTTCTACAGACGAATGATGAAGATCAGATAGGTAGAACACGTGACTAATTTGGAGGTGCTTAACCGAATTGGGGAGAAAAGATGTTTCTGGCATATCCTGACCAAGAGAAGGGATAGATTGGTAGGACACATTCTGAGACATCAAGGAAGTGTCAACTTAGCATTAGAAGGAAGTGTGTGGGGTAAAAATCGTAGAGGGAGACCGAGGGACGAATACAGTAAGCAGATTCAAAAGGATGTAGGTTGCCGAACACATTCTCAGATGAAGAGACTTGCACAGGACAGGGTAGCGTGTAGAGCTGCATCAAACCAGTCTTCGGACTGAAGACCACAACAACAACATGAGGGTGAGGAGCAGAAATATTGATTGTGCACTTGGCAATATCTCAGGAAAATCCGAAGACATTCAATGTCTCTGGTATTCCCATAAAACAAGAACAGACAGTTACACGTCATCTTAAATCATCACCCTACAACACACAGAGAAATCGACAAAGCTGCGTGTCGTACTGGACAGTCATTGAAGTACAACCATAATTCTTTATCTACATAAATACTCCGAAAGTCACATTGAAGTCCATGGCAGAGAGTTCATCGAACCGCATTTATGATATTTATCTACAATTAGATTCTCTAATTAATCTTATTTAATTATGATGATTATGTTTCCATATGTAGGTGGGTGCATTCGGAAGAGAAAGTTAGTGAAAGATATTTTGCGAATAGATCTCGTCGCAACGAATGACACCTTTCTTTTAGTGATCTCTACCCTCAAATCATGCTTCGTTTCCGTGATACTCTCTCCCCTGTATCGCGATAATATAAAACGAGATGCCCTTTCCTGAACTTTCTCTAAATTACTTGTCAATCACACCTGGTGTGGATCCTGCAATACGCAGCTCTATTCCAAAACAGGACGCACAAGTGTTGTGTAGGCAGTTTCTTTAGTATAACTATTGCATCTTCTAAGTGTTCTGCCAATGAAACGTAGCCTTTCCTTTGATTGGCCTTCCCTACAATATTTTTAACGTGTTTATGTTGTTCGTAATTGTTATTCCTAGAGACTTATTTGAATTTACGGCCTGTAGATTTCAGTGATTTAAAGGGTGAATGACGTTTAATCGATTTCTTTTAGTGCTCATATGAAGGACTTTAGACTTCTCATTATTAAGGGTCATTGAAAATTCTTGCACCACGCAGATATCTAAATCATTTTGCAGTTTACGAGAATGTCTGTCATAAAATCGCTAAAAGAACAGTATACTGACAAGGGAAACGCCCTAACACAGCCTTTCAGACTGACTGGTAAGATAGACCAGGAGAAAGCCCGTCATAAAGTGAACACTGATCAGGCATGTAAACAGGAAGGTACACGGAACTGTGATGAAACAGCCACAACAGAATCATTAAACGATCCAAGTTCAAGAAGTATGATACAGAAATAACAGCAGTCTCGTGGTAGTGTGCTGATGGTATTGAACTGTATATTGGTAGGTCTGAGTTCAAACATTCCGCATGCTATCCCTCCTTTGCATTTTTTTTTTAAATTTTTACTTTAATGTCCCTATAGTATACGAAGTATCAATAATTCTCTTTCTGTTGTCTTGGAGACTGTCGAAATACACATTCATTATAGAATGTGAGGCATCTGGCAAGAATATACAGGATGTCCCAGTTAGATTGCTCACAGAAAATATCTCGAAACGACCACACTGTTGTAAAGCGGTATCAATGTAAGGCACGGGTTCATGAATGTAAATATTTTGAAACATTCTAAAACAGAAGGATATGTATTTTTAACACTAACTTATGTGTTTTTAAATGGACACCTTACATTATTTCAACAGCAATTTATAACATAAAAAATCACATAAATAGTGCCGTTGATTGCATCGCAATTCGCCAGTTACATCCCGAGATATTGTGGAGCGAATCTGACGCTTGAAATACGCGAAACGCGCGACTACCGTACGTCCTGAGATTCAGCCATGAGTCTCGCTTGAGTGTCGGTGACGCGTTAGCTACAAAATCTGATGGACGTTCAACTCAGTTAAGGAGTAACCCTTATAATACGTATTTCAGTTTGTTAACTAGCATATGTAGATTTAGTCTACCAGCAATTTTCTTTTCAAGCTATCTAAGAGTCCAGGATCTTCTTGATTTTTGGTCTAATCATACAATGTAAGCATTCTCGTCTGGCGTTAACTTCACTTACAATTTCCGAACTAACAGGGCGTGGTCGAAAAGTAACACTATCCCCTAACATTTGTTCAATTGCGGAAGACATTATCGTACGGAAAGCAAAGAAACGTTAGGGGAAAGTTTTACTTTTCGACCGCGGCCTGTCAGTCAGTAAATTGTAAATGTATTTCTTGATTTTGTTCGCCATCCTTCGACAGTTGCTACTTGCGCCGACTGTTTTACGTGTCGTCAATTTCGAAGACAGAAATGAATATATATATAGTTAGCGCACCAAATGCAGCCAACTGCCGCTGCGGGGCGCTGCGGTCGCAAATCCCTATGAAAAGAACGTCGCCGCGTCGGATTACCCGTGTGCACTGGGGCGCCGTGCTGCGGTGCGCGTGGCCGTTCGCCGTCGGGGGTTTGAGTCCCCCTCCCCCACGGGCACGAGTGTTTGTGTTGTTCTTAGGTTAGTTTACCTTAGTTTAAGTAGTTTGTAAGCTGCGGACTAATAACCCAGCAGTTGAGTCCGATAGATTTACAAACATTTGAATATTTTTGAAAAGAACGTCCCGTGAGAGACAGCAGGGCGTTTCAACTTGTGCAGCAAGAACGACCGTCACTACGTCTGGCTTGAGGCACGGAGAGAAACACAACGCGTGTGGGGACGGCTTTCCGGTGTTTATCGTTGTCTGATAAAAGCAGAGGTACCACATCACATCACAGATGCACTCACCATTTAACTAACCTGTTAGTGCAAGTCCACACAGGTATGTTCTGGTCAACTCCAAGAACTGGCAACAGAATTAGGCTGGTAAGATATCAACAGTCGTATCACTTCTGGAGTTCGTCATTGCACCTAGTGCACTGTTTGTGATGAGGCATTTTAAGTTGTAAGATATCATGTTCGGCGCGCCTCTATTCCTTACTGTTGTTCCCCGTTATTGTCGCCAGGTCGAATTTCTGGTTATATAAAGAATCAGTCTTACGTATTATGTACTACGTGATGGAGCAGCATATCCGTAATGCTTAATGAGCAGTGGTCGCAGACGACGATTTCAACTTGGAGAGCGAGGAATTTTCCTAGGACGGTGAGTGTGTTCCGCCGCTTGCTGGAGGGTACCTTTTGATAGTTCGGACAGGAGACATCGCCTAACAGAAAGAAGCACTCTAAGTGTGTGCAGCAAATGGCCAAAGTTTGTTTGTTCCTTTTATGCGCACTGTCATAGCTTTCATCCTTTCTTGATGAAAGTTTGTACGTTTGTACGTTTGTTTTGCATTATTCAGAGAACTAACATATTCCCTATGCAAGGGTGTCCCATTTATCTTGACCACCCAAAATATTTCTGGAACAACAACAGCTATTTAAAACGAGTTTCACCTGTATCAATGTACGGTAGCATATGTCTTTGTTAACATAAAATTATGTGTTTTTAAATTATTTCATCAGCAATCTATAGCGTGACAAATCATATAAGCAATGGCGTCGATTTCATCGCAATTCGCCTGTTGCATCTCGAGATATTGAAATATGCGAAACGCGCGTCTAGCGCATATCCTGAGCGGCAAGGGGTTCTCGCCGACTCTCAGGACATGAGCTACCCGCGCATTTCGCGTAATTCAAGCGTCAACTTCGCTTCGCAATATCTCGAGATGTAATTGGCGAAATGCGATGCAATCAACGCCATTGTTTATGTGATTAGTCCTGCTATACGTGATTCTTCACTTTCTCCCGGCGTATTTGATAATCAAAATATCCACGGGTGTACTGCCGGTCTATAGTGTCCAACGGGCACAATATTTCGGCGATCATACATGTCGCCATCATCAGGTGAACTGACGGACTGAGCTCCTGGAAACGCGTCGGCACGGAGATCTCTTCGAGCAGCCGTAGCGTGCGGATCTCCGTGCCGGCGCGTTTCCAGGAGCTCAATCCGTCAGTTCACCTGATGATGGCGACATGTATGATCGCCGAAATATTGTGCCCGTTGGACACTATAGACCGGCAGTACACCCGTGGATATACTGATTAGTCCTGCTATAGATTGCTGATGTCCTCATTCCTCATAACTACATGTCGTACTGTGATACAATTTCGAAGGTACAATCAGCTGTATGTTTCTATACTATTTGTAAAATATCTTGCGAGTTCGATTTGTAGTGTAAAAACTATAAATTGTAACGTATACTGAATGCCCTAGTTTTACTCAATGAACACCGAAAAACTAGTAAGCCAGAAACTTTCTTTTATTTCATCAATTTGATGTTGTTGTCAGCGAGAAAAAGTACAACAAACTTCTTAAATTATGTTAAAATTTTCTTGCAAGTTGGTAAGTACTCTCATTCTCAAATAGTCTTTGAATAAAATCTCATCGCATGATGTGGCAGTGTTTTGGGACACTTATTTCTTTGTGACGTTATATCTCCTGAACCATGTGTTGTATTTAGTTTCTTACCTCTACAGAAATTGTTGCCTCATGGAAAGGAACATATGTAGCAAATCGATCCAGTGGTTTAGGAGAGAATTTGCAACAAGCACGTCTGACGCAGCAGTTTTTCACGCATCTAATTGTGCATGACGTCATGTCTCGTGAACTAAGCGTTGTACGTGGTCCTTACACTTACGGCGACCGTCCTCCTTGATTGAACATTACTTGTGCAAAATTTTATTATGATCGAAACAAAACTGTAGATTTTTATGCAACGCACACACACAAAACCACAAACACACGGACGCTCTGCTTTATATACGAAGAAGACGTAGAAGATATGTTATATATGTGATAATAGTAATATATATATATATATATATATATATATATGATGAAGACGTAGAAGATATGTTATATATGTGATTATATATATATATATATATATATATATATATATATATATATATATATATATATATATATGTGTGTGTGTGTGTGTGTGTGTGTGTGTGCGTGTGTTCCAAAATCTCCTCCTGAACTGTTTTACCAATTTCAACCAAACTTGGTACATTTTCGTCACAAACTAAGAATTAATCGTTCTGCGGGTAAGAACCAGCTGCAATAGTTAGATCCTCAGATATGACATCTTTAAGCAACACTTTAACTGCTACACCATATGACATTGTTGAACAGCTCTTTCTAAATTAATGAAGTAAATGAACCTGTTTGCACCAGATTTGGTATAAATATTCTTCACCCTAAGGAAACAATCGCTATGCGGGTAAAATCCACCTACGATACGTATTTCTGGAGCGTCACACAAAAGTGCCGCATCATGCGTCGTCATTTAATTCATGCACTATATGAAAAAGAGAACACTAAGTTACTTGCAACAAACTTTACACTAAGCTCAAACAGTTACGAAACTATTTCTCGCTGACAATCCCATCAAAGCAATGAAAGGAAAGAAATTTGTAGTTTACTACTTCCTCGATACTTATGGAGTTAAACTACTTCACTACTAACTGTGTTCTTGTACATTTTATAGACAGTATACGTACATCGCACTGAATGTACCTTTGAAATTATGTCACAATACGACACGTTGTTCTGAAGATATGGCGTCGAAAACAATAAAATTCATGAAAATACGTCCCATGAGATTGTAATTTACGAATTCGATGTATTGCAATATATCGACCGTTTCGGGACGTTGAAATAAATTCATCGGCGAAGTAGAATATTTGTAATGGACTGGGATTCGAACCCGGATTTCTATCTTCGGGTCAGCAGTCGCCTTTGCCAATTAGGATGTCCAGGCACGCTCCCCGTCCATGAAAATTCTCAACTTACAGAACACTACTGTATTAGTCCCCTCTGCCCATTAGTTTCTCTTGCTCACAGCCTTTACTGGATTCCCGCGAGAGTATTAATACGTCCGCACTGCTGCGGCATAATACAATTATTGAAATTTCCGAGAACATAGACCATATCAGTAATTGTAGTTTATTGTACCTTTACTACCAGCTCCATTTCCAACACATTTCCCAGATAGTTTCGTATTATTCCATTGTATGGATGTAGGAGATCATATTATTGTATGAGACATAGTCCAGGAGATATGACGTCATAAGTATTGAGCTGCACGAAAATTAAACGAAAAGGATGGATACCAGGATAGAAGATGATGGAAAAAAGAGAAGAAGAGCCACTTCAAGAAAGGAATAAATACCGCCAGGGAAAAGCCGGAAACTAACTGCATAGTGTAGGAAATGCTATTGCAAATTGCACGTACCATAGAGTATATCAGACGGAGGGGGAGGAAATGACGGTAGCTGGAGACCGAGCCGAGAAAGGGGAGTGAGGAGATGAAGAGAGAGAGAGGGAGGACGGGTGAGAAGATGAAGAGAGAGAGGGGGGAGGGGGGAGGAGATGAAGAGAGAGAGAGGGGGGGGGGAGAGGAGATAGCCACAAAAAAGGAAAAGGACCAAGTAAAGACTGGAATAAATAAATACCATGACAAAGCCAGGTTTTCAGCTTGTCCTAAATATTTTCCTAGGAGTGTTGGGGAGTTCACGAATTCGGAGTCTGACGGAAGCCTTCTTGGGATGTCAAAATCGTATGCACTTTGAGTCTTGGAGTTCCGTAAAGAATTTCAGAAGTCGGAAGGAGGATCAACCCAGTTATTTCTCGTATTACGGAAAACTGAGAGTGCCAAACTGTGCCTCGGTGTGTGGATCAGGATCTCAAAGTGGGCCATCCGGGGTGTTCTTGAGACAGTGTTGCCGTTTAGCTAGTGCGCTGATGCTAACGTGGCCGTCGCAGGTAACTCCGCGAGAGGCAAGTAGTTTTATGGTGGCATTTAGTAAACGAGGCGTTTTGGCGCATTTACATTGAAACCAGTTTCTTTTATTCCTCTCCGTGGAAAACTGAGTGACGTTTTCTGTGTTTTTATTCTCTTTGAAGTTTATAGCAGTTTTGTCGTTGTGAAGATTATCCGAAAATGATTTTATCAACTTTCAGCACTGCTCATATTCCAGTCTAGTGGTCGGTTCTAGCAATTTTTTTAGCATAGTTAGTTGAAATGTTTGTAACGATATGGTCATCACTCCCTAGAGTTTTACAAAAGCTAAACAAATATCGAAGACCTTGGGAGGTTGTTGGTGTTGGTTTTTGGAAGGGACTAAACAGCGACGGTTATCAGTCCCCCTTGGGAGGCTTGGCCATTCCCGCACTGCGCGTTGTTGGCTACACAGCTGTTAATTGTTGTCTTTACATCACTGAGATGTATAACTCTTCCTCGTTTCTTAAAGTGGTGCAGGCGACTCTTTGATTTTATATGTCTACTCAAGAAGAAAAGTGATTCTTGAATGAAACTTCACTCTGCAGCGGAGTGTGCGCTGATATGAAACTTCCTGGCAGATTCTTGTCCGCCAATAAAAGTTTATCATTAATCCGAGTAGCTGGTCGGCGTGTGCTAAGAGTTAGTCGACTAATTTTAATTTTATTGACGAAGCTGCTGAAACAGTGGATTGTTATTCTAATATCGGCTTCTAAATCACCTGACACGAACGAACGTAAAGTCGACTCCAGTGGCCACAACGAGTGTGCTTTCACGCAGCACTGTACAAAGTGCGAGACACATACTAAAGAAAGATATCTATTTGTGAAGAACGTGAAGACTTTTTCGTACTTTCGACACGGTCTAACGAGTGAAGCCAGTTGTAGAGTAACGAACAATGCAGTTAGATTTGAGACTCTTTGACAGATTAAAACTGAGTATAGCAGTATTGCCAGAATAATCATGTGGAAATATAATAATGAATGTCTAGTAAATTCTGCGTTCAAAGTATACGCCACACTGCAAGATATATGCCTACATTTTTCCGCAGTAGCTACGGAACCAATGGATGCGAGACAACATAGCAAACAAAATGTACATCTGAAAGCTTATCGCCCCGTTACGATTCATATGAACAATAACTTTAATTTAATGAATTACTTGATCGATATTAATAAATCACTGTCATTTCTTGCCTTTTAATACGTCATTAATTTTAACACGTTAAATATTTTATGGGGCGTAACAGGTACAGACATTCGTCGTCTTGATACAAGGAATGCAACGGGGCAGTACTGCTAACTAGTGAGCCTTTACAAATAGCTGAAATAGACAGGCGCACGCCTCTGACACTTCTCAAAGTGCCAGATATTCTTTGGCAGTTACGGCGGTGAGACCGCAAAAAATTACTGAATGACAGTGACCGGTGGTTATTCGTGTAACTAGTGTTCAGATCCCGTGATTAACGACACTGACGTTGCAGAATTCTTCCGGCGCTGTTGTTGGAGCAGCTCCAGTTGTCTTCCCTCTGCGTGTGAGAGTTTCCTTTTTTCAGCTCTCAGCAACACACGTGGAAGGAATTTCGTAAAGACTGTTACGACCTGTATTCCTAAACATAAGTACAAAAATAATGATTCTGAAGATTTCACTTCGTATTTTTTATCTAGTCATACACTTTCAGTAGTAATAACAAAATACAAACACACTCACGCACGAATACACACACACACACGTACGAACACACACACATACACAGAGACTGAGTAATATTGAAAATTATTGCTGGACCGTGTCTCCTACTCGTTAGACAGCTGCCCAATCACCCAGATACATTCGTCACCTTGATTGCATAACTGAACCACTTTAGAGCACAGAGTGAGGACAAAACTTTCACCTGTAACATGATTGAAGTAAGTGACGAATATTTTTGCTTAAGGATGGACGACATTTTGTTCGGAACTGTAAAGACGCTTTGGCGATATGTTCTTCGAAGAGTTGCAGCACTTCTCAAAGACAGTGATGGGCAAATACTTAAGTTTTGTGTTGGTCATAGATGTTATTGCCGTGGAGGTTCGAGTCCTCCCTGGGGCATGGGTGTGTGTGTTTGTCCTTAGATTTGTTTACCTAGGTTTAAGTAGTTTGTAAGCTACGGACTGATGACCACGCAGTTTGGTCCGATAGATTTACAAACATTTGAATAGATGTTAATTATGTAAGAGGGTATTCGGAAAAGTAAACTCCGTTACTTTTTCGTTTGTTTGTTTTAGGAAACAATCAATTTCGAGCTCTTTTTGAACGTAATTTAAACACACATATAAACATTTGCCATACCTCTTCACAAGCTTCGTAATCCCTTTCGCTCAAAACTCTGCGGCAGTGGTTGTTGCCACCAACTGTCGTTCTCCTTGAGGCGCAGTCTTTCGAAACCTCTACAATCAACACCATTTTTATTTTTCGATAAATGAAGTCGATGTAAGCCAACCTTCTACCATAATCTCCGAAAGAGAGTTTGAGTGTGTTGACGGCAGTATGCGGCCGAGCATTTTCAAGGAAAAAAGTAAATCCGTTACTCAATAAGTCATGTCGATTATTGTGAATAACTCTCATCATTTTGCTTACTGTGTTCTGTTAGGGGAGTTGTACCGCCATATTTCGACAATGTTAAATTATTGCCTCGTTTTCTCTGGAACTGTTGAGTATATAGTGTTTTAATCACATGTTCTCGCAAGTTTTGTGACAGTATTCCTCTACAATTACTTTAAAATAACAGCTGGGGAAAAGTTATGATTTTTTTCCCTAAACATATAATTTTTTAGAATGAAACTCTTCACTCTGCCGCGGAGTGTGCGCTGATATGAAACTTCCTGGCAGATTAAAATTGTGTGCTGAACCGGGACACGAAACTGGGATCTTTGCCTTTCGCGGGCAAGCACTCTACCGACTAAGCTGGTTAGAGGAAGGGCAATATGTACATAAAATTTCGTTCAGTGCATGGTAGAAGGTACTTATGGATTTCGCCAAAATCCATAGTTTTGCTCCGATCTTGATGAAATTTTGGGATTGCTGGTATAGACTTGCAGACATTATGGTTCTCTCATGGACAGTTGTATGTAGACTGCTCCAGAGTAGGCAAAAACGAGAATCTTTTTGTACATACTCAAAATGGAACTGCCAGAAATGTTGTTTATGACATTGCTTTAACATAAATGTACCCTTTTATTACATGCAAATAAACGGTTTTGTACGCTTCTACAGAAAACGTTGCAGCTAGTTCCAAGATATTACGAAAGTTCTAGTCTTCCAGAATTAGAAGTAAGTACACTCCTTTTAGTTTAATAATGATGCTAACTATTACAGGAAACACATAAATTAAACCACGGATAGGGGATAACTGTTGTGAAACACGAACAAATGTACGTTTCAGAGAGATTACCGCGAAGTACCGCTAGACTATAGAGCCAGAGACAAATACCAATTTGCGAAAAGATGGAAAACGAAATTCTCAGAAATGTCAGTGCATGACTCTTTTCAAATATGTATTTAAAATAGTAAATAATCGAATATTCCAATAAAATCAACACCAAGTTAAGCATAAACATCCATATTTTCATAACTTGCATAAAAGAAAAAATATGAAATTTGGTCATTATGGGAGACACGACTCCCCTTTAATGTTGTTCCTCATGACATGAAATCTATCATCAAAACATTTCTTCTTACCATAGAATACCTGCCTTGAACTTCTGCTATGAAAACGTTTGGAGACATTTTTTTGGATTACCGTGAGTGACCTGTTGCGTACCAATGCCATGGATTGTTGTTCTGTCTCGGAATTTACAATGTATCGAACACATGTCTCATCTCCAGCGACAATTTTGTTGAGAAACCTTCATTCTGGTTGTGATCAAGAAATGTCTCATATGCTCCGAAAAAAAAATACATAAATAAATACTCTTATATGTTAAAATCTACATCTACGTAGATACTCTGCAAGTCATAATGAAGTGCACGGCTGAGGGTACATCGAATCGCTTTTATGATATTTCTCTACAGTTCCTTTTTTTACGACAGTTCTGGTGCCACATGTTTTCTAAAAGGAAGTACGTTTAACAGTTATATAAAAGATATACAAGTATATGAAAGCGTAATACATAAAGGAGAAACGTTTTTAACAGTAATCTTGTAAAGTTCATGCCCGATTTTTTTTTTTTCTTTTTGCATATTTACATACCATACGCTGGTGGACAGACGCTGTATATTTTTGAAATATAAACGGTTTCTGAAAATCCCATTATAAACTTCGACAAGTCGTACAGGAGAGTGAGAACATATTTTGATGGGGACCTCACGTCCAGAAATGTCGTCCAGTGACACTGTGAGCACTTCTATATCTTTGTCACTGTGAAACAAATTAAAAATCTGCAAATATTTGTAAAGCTATGGGACCAAACTGTGCATCGATCATTAGACTTCTAAAGTACTTAAACTAATGACATAAAAGTTTTCTGGGTATGGTACCGCGTCATGATGTAAGGCTATTACTTAAATAACCAACGTTTCGGCCAACGTTACAGTGGCCTTCATCTGGGTTACCCAAATGAAGGCCACTGTAACGTTGGCCGAAACGTTGGTTATTTAAGTAATAGCCTTACATCATGACGCGGTACCATACCCAGAAAACGTTTATGTCATCTGACTCTGGCCGCGGAAGCCTACGTAATTATACTTAAACTAACATGCTAAGAGCATCACACACACAAAAAACCATGTTTGAGGGACTCGAACCTCCGACGGGGAACGTCCGCATACACCGCAGCAAAGTATCTTAGCGAGCACGGCTGCTCTCGCGTGGCGTGGAACAAATCTCATCTACTGGAAGCTCTTTGCTTCCCATATTTTAGAATGAGGTAGCACGGACCAAAATAAAACGTACTAAACGTATAATCTACAATGAATACCTTAAGAGCTGTGAGGCTTTGACCAGTATAACAGCCGCACGGGAACGGCCGTGTGATATGAGTGCCATGTCACGGATCGCGCAGTCTCTTGCGTCAGAGGTTCGATTCCTCCCTCGGGCATGATTGTGTGTGTTGTTCTTAGGTTAGTTTAACTAGTTTTAAATAGTTTGTATGTCTAGGGAAGGATGTCCGCAGTATTTTGGTCCCATAGGTTTACGGACATTTGGGCATATGATTTGAAAAAGTAGAAGTGACGTGCGAACACGAAGACGCTCTCACAGTTCGAAGTGAGCATTTTAGAGCATATGTTTTCTAGATACTTTGTTTAGGTGAATATTACATCCGAAAGTATGGGAAGTAAAGAGTTTGCAAATGTATAGATTCGTTTCATAACGACAAAAAATAAATCTGTGCTCATAGCGTCAACAGATAACATTCCCAACATGCAATCCGTATCAAATTATTGTGTATTTATTCCCCTGTACAATTGCTAAAATTTTGTAATGGGAATTTCCGAACACCCTGTGTATAGTAGTAGGCATGTTATAACAAAGGTGGAAAAGTTCTTGATATATTTACTTATAATTTTTGCATGATACTCTACCGAACATTCAGTCCGAAATAGATTCAGAGAATGGGCCGGGGGGGGGGGGGGCTGGAGAGAGAGAGAATTTTATGCACAGTGAGGAGAGCAGGAGATATACGGAAAAAAAGGGAGGGGGCGGTGTTTCAGAAGATGGGATGAAACATTGGTGCCGCTCGAGCTTGTCATTTCAACAAACTATAGATCGTTTGTAAATGAAATGAAATTTGATTTCTGCTGTCCAAAATATCTACGATCGTTAACGTAAAATCAACTAAAAACCCTGTTTCTAGTTGCACTCTTTTGTGCCTTACACATTCATATGATTTTTCTTTAATCTCCTCTTACAGCGACGAAGACATCGTTACAGAAAAGTGCATCACGATGAGGGGGTGTGGCTTCATGCGTCAATGAGGCTCAACTGCGTAAATTTTCATTTGCATCTGAATTCGTCGTTCCAGATGTAGTGCGTAGCAGAAACTATGAGATTCTAGTAACATCTACAGATATGGGTCTACGATATATCGTGACTACAAGCTAATCCGATGACATTCTTTTCAATTTTCATAGTTTGTTGCTTTATAATGCTGAAATTAAAAATGTAATGGAAATTAAATGGATAGATATTAACGCTATGCAACGCGCTTGCTCTTTAAAACAAACAAAAACCTGCACGATTGTCATGAATTAGGTCCTTCGGGTCTGGTAATTCAGTTAAGTGCTAACAGACTAGTCTGCATTGGCGTATCACTTTACTTTTCTTCCATTTATTTTACATTGTAGCTGTTGGGAAGAAGCGTACTTGTTTGCCATTCTGCCAGTTTTTCAAATAATAGAAAAGTATTTCCTGTCTTCTTGCATAAGAAAAAGTCTAACTCACTAGCAATGTGAATTCACAATACTAATTGTACAGTCATTGAAGTCCCTTTCCTATTACATAAATGTAAACTGTAGGATATAATCGCGAGTTAAAACAAATGCAGACGACGAGCCTTTACGTTCTTATTAGTTGACGTTAGTGCGTCCGTCAAGAAATGAGGTCAGCGTCACTCATAATGTTAATTTTACAATGAATTGTTGCCAGTATCGCTGGTTTTGACAACAGAATTCCTATTGTTCCGACTACCACATACCTGCCTCGAACCCCCAGGGGGCTCATGGTTCTTTCGTGAGTACGTGCATGACGAGCACGGGGCCCCGAGATAATGCAGTCTTCCTTCTTTCCTTCTCGTACTGCATTTTGTTTCTCCCTCCCCTCCTTTCCTATCCTCACTCCTTCCCCTTCCCACCGGGGGACTGATAACCTCGGTAGTTTAGTCCCCCTATCCCAACCAAACAACTCAACACACTTGCCTCGATCTCCTACTGCTGTACGTCTCTGATGAGGAAACCTACCCAAGTGTCACTTTCCGATTTTTATGAAATTTGGATATAACACATGAAAAACTGTGGGAAATGAATTTTTTAAGCAGCGGGAAAACATATTTAAGGAGTGAAACGGTGTCCCGAAAATTGCGGCTAAAATGGAAAAATAGCGCTAACTTAGAGATTAATGAAGCGATTTTAATGATTTTTGGTATGAAAGTATCTTTTGATAAGAGACGAACATCGCCTAGCTATATTGCTGTGGGAGTGGCAATTGGGGGAAACTACCGCAAAAGTGACCAATTTTTTGTGCTCAAAAATTGTTTTGATTTAATCGAAGTAGAATCTATGAAAACTTCAGAAGGAAGGCGAATTAAAGAATAAGTGTACCTTTTTTTATTTTGTTTATATATCAATGTTGGGGAGGGGGGATAATAATTAAAAACACAGAAATTATAAACCTAAAACACTCAATTAATTTTAAAGAAATATCAACATCGTTTGATACTTCTCATGATACACCTTGTCAATCTGTATTTTTGAACTGTTTCATCTTTTCAATATATTGGTATGTAAAATCGCTGAATCCTAATCTGACATCAGATTCTCTACATTCAATATGGTTGATCCAGCATAGCGGACGAAAACGCGGAAAAATGCTTGAATATACATAACTCGACATGCGACTTTCAAAATACTGTACAACACTAAATGAATCGTTCATTGCCTCTACGTATGTGTGCAAACAGTGCATCGTGTTCTGACACACGAAAAGACAATTGTGAGTGGCAAGGGGACTCACTCTAATGAGGCAGCGGGAAGAGATTAAAATCCGGCTATGCGACCGCCACGGGCTACATCACGGGCAACGCTAACGCCCGCGGTTAAAACCAATACACATTTTTAACATGTTTCATTCACTTGTATTCACTATTATTCCAAACGTTAATTTTACAGTATTATGAAAGTCGCATGTCGAGTTACTGTCTATTCAAGCATTTTTTCACGATTTCGTCAACTATGCTGGATCAACCATATAGAATTTTTAGGATTTCAGATTAGGATTCAGCGATTTTAAATACCAGTATATTGAAGAGATGAAACAGTTAAAAAATATAGATTCACAAGATGTCTTTAGGAATGCTGAAAGACAACATCCGACGCCAATACCTCACCATAACTCCGGACATGCTTTCAGTGCTGTTCACATTATTCCTCGACTACAGCTATTGTTGAGGAATGATGGTGAACATACATATTGAAAATTTCCTGTAAAGAATGTTATCTTTGTTTTGTCTTAAATTGTTATGCTAATTATTGCTTCTTTGATCAGATGAAGCGCCATCTGTCGGACACTTTTTGAACTGCTTTTCTTTCTTTCTTTCTTTTTTTTTCCTTATTTTCTTCTAATAAAACTCCATGTCAAACCAAGCATGTGTGTCAATTTTTACCTCTCTATCTAGATTATTCCGTGATTTATCAAGTTTTCAAATTTATACTGACTTTTTTATCACCCGGTACATCGCTAATAATGATATCGGTACTGATAATAGGCAGCATATCCAGTTTAGCATTTGAAATAAAATGACAATGATTGCATAGTCACGCAGTAAAAGTTGAAATGAAAGGGTGATTTGGTTGTGGGGCAGGCGAGGGGCCGGGAAGAAGGGATTGTCGGTAATTGCTCCTTTATTGAGAGCGACAATGGCCGCCTAGCGTTGCGAACACAAGGGAAGACGAGCTGCTCATTGCGAACGCTGACTGGCATATCGCAACGCCGTTGTTCGGTGCCCGGTTCCCCTCCTCCGATTTCCCTTTACAAATGTGTCGTGGAACTGAAACTGCAGTGTAATTCGTTAATCTACAACTGGTTTGTCTTCCCTCCATTACGCTGGTGTAAACGGTACTGCGTGTAATCAACAAATGAAGCCATGATACTTTCTGCTGTGCTTCTTGCCGATCTTTGTGAGTGACTCCAATACTAAATGACAATTTAGTTAGTTTCTTACGTATAAATTGCCATGTACATGTGGGCCCGATGAATATAAAGCGGCGAAAAGAAAGACGCATTGTTGGACAATATCAGTTTGGCCTGGATGAAGTCCAACAGCACAATTGAGAAAGAATATAATCATAAACATAATGTTTATAATTAAACATCGACCAGCCACAAGTATGGTATAAAACGTTTTATTTTCTTAAATCACGACCGATTTCAGATTTATTTTTACACATCTATTTTTAGATGTTTTTCCATGCTTTTGAGTTGGAGCCTCGTTTTGTTCCAGTTACAGTATCCCTGCCCCAGGATGAATAATAAATAAATAAATTCGTTTACTATTTGCTGAAGTTAACATATATTTATAGAAGAAATTTAAGCTAAAAATACATGAAGTGTGGCGAAAACTCGCATGTTTTGTCTTTTTCAGTGACGAAATCTTCCTGTATTTTTCTTGTGTATTTTACACTTTCTAAACGTGCACTGTACAACCGATACAAAAGCGTTACATGTTTGCTCCTGTTACTGTCCGTCAAATCCGCTGAGAAAGCCTACACTCGCATATGGCGGGTCAGTTTTCAATCGGCCTCAAATATTGCAGCGCCTTGGCCAGGCAGTGTTTGTATAGGTCGTTGATGCCACTGCTGTCAGGCTTCTTGCTTCGTCCGTGTGTTTCTGGAGAGATTCTCGTATTCCTTGTTCGGTAACGACCAGACTCGTAGTTTCACACTGGATACAGTATTTAAGCGAGAGCGTCTCCGGCCCTTGACGCGGCGCTGGTGGTTGGGCGTCAGCCGCTGGGGCTGACAGTCATCCGCAGTGGCTGGCGGCGGTATTCATTGTCCGCGGCGGCGGCGGCGGCGGCGGCGGCGGCGGCGGCAGCTGTTCAAACAGGGGGGCGGCCGGCGGGGGCGGGGGGGCGGGGGCGGGGGCGGTGGCGGCTACACATGTCGCGATTAGTGGCGGCAGCGGCAGTGGGCTGGGGCGCCTGATGGATGTCTGCCGCCCTGCCTGCGCCGCCGTAATCGCGTTTTAACAGCGCCGCCATATTGTCCGCAGGCCCGCTTCGTTAGGCGCGTCGGAGGGGGTGCCACGTTCCCTGCTGTGGATCCTACAGCCAGATATTCATAGTGGTCAAGAAACGATAAATTATTAATATAAGCCGCCTTTTTACTGGTAGGAGGTTGATATTAGAATCGGTTTAATTGAAATCTTAAAGAACATCAGCCTTGATCACAACAAGTTTGTTTTATTGCACAACTAGTTTCGGCAAAGATCGTTGCCATTTTCAAGTGAACAAAAACTTATCTTGAAAACTACAGCGCACATGTACATGAAAACACTTCTCAGTTTCGTGGTCTAACAATTGGATTTTATTGTAACAGAACATTACCAAAGGCAAGTGACACAGCTGTCACATATGTCTGTCCACAATTGGACAGTACGATCGTGCTACCGCCTACTTACATTTCGCGTAAAGATCACAAAGACAAGATAAGACAAATTAGGAGTCGTACGGAGGGATATAGGCATACTTTTTTTCCTCGTTCCATTTGGGAATGGAATAGGAAAGGAAATGCCTAGTAGTGGTACAGTGTACCCTCCGCCACGCACCTTACGGTGAATTGCGGAGTATGTTTGTAGATGTACATAAATGAGTATGTATGTAGATGTACATCAATGAGTATGTATGTAGATGTACATCAATGAGTATGTATGTAGATGTACATCAATTAAAACTCTCATAACATTTCAGCAGTGGTTTCTCACCATTCTAGTTCAGACTACTGCTCAATTTCAGAAACGAATGAATGTGTATAATATATGACATCCAGGCAATTGATGCTTATCAAACAACAACAGCTGTTCAACAGTTGGTATCAGCAGTATTACGAAATATCCTTCAGTAGTGTCACTTGCATTTGGTAATGTTCTGTTACGATAAAATTCACGTGTTAGGCCACGAAACTGAGCTTTCATGTATATGCAGGGCCGGACCGAACAATTTCGGCGCTCTAGGCAAATTATTTTTGTGGCACCCCATTTAATAAAATCGCAATAAAACATCAATGTAAAATACACATTGCATCTTTGTTATTCAAATACATAATCACAACATATACATTACATAAACATATTTCCCCATTAAAATGGGATACATCATACACTTTTAAACAACGTTAATTTTTCATCGGTCTTACATTTTCTCTTTCAAAAGGGTTTTGGTTGACAGTTCCTGATAATTGATACAATTGTAAACTTCATTATACAACGAGTCACACAAATTTCATTTTTTGCCTTGGCTTTTTCAAAATCTGAGACGATCTCCTTTAACTCAATAGTTGTCAGCTGTTTCTCGTTCAGTTGATAAAGTTGTCAACCCTACAGGTCTTTCTTGAGTCATTGTGGATCGCAGATATGTTTTTACGAGTTTTAATTTCGAGAAGCTGCGCTTACCACTGGCTACAGACAAAGGAAGTGCAGTAAGTAAATTAGGTACAATGTCTATAACTCCATTTTTACAAATATTACTCAGAACGTCCTGTGGTCTGTGCTATTGGGTACTATCAATGGCTTGTAATTCATTGCATAGATCACTAGCATCAATATCTTTAGCGTGTTTGTGAGTTAGAGACTCTTCCAAATTAACACATTCTTGAAGAAAAGCTTTGGGAGTTTTATTTTGTACATCATGTATGTTGTACAGACAGGCAAATTCACGATTTAGGTTGTTAATCTGCTGAAATCTCACGTCAAATGGATTTATTGCAGTATCCAACAATGCAAAATAAAAATTAATTTTGAAATGATTTTGCTCGTCCCGAACAGGTTAATCTTCTGCTTTATAACCAAACTGTCTTTCCTTGTGTCTTGGATGTACTGGTTCCATATCTGATGAAAATTATGTGGAAATCTTGGCTGCTTCTGAAATTTCTCCTTCTTTTACCAGCTCTTTTGAAGTCCCAAATCACTTCTACAATCTTCAAGAAAGGTTTTTGCTTTTAGCAGAGCATTTGTAGTAGCGTTAAGTTAGTTTCTTTTGATAATAATTTCGTGTGGCTCATTGGCCTGGTGCAAGTCTTTCAATTTGACGCCACTTCGGCGACTTGCGTGTCCTTAGCCTACCTCAGTTACCTAAACGGGTAAAGGGGACCTACAGCTTAAAGTGGAATCCGAACCACATGTCGTTTCTGGCAACTCCTCACGTAGTTGAGGTGTGAAGGATGGGTTATAAGGCAGACTGAAAAATCCGAGGTCCGGCCGGGTTTCATACCCTCGATCCTTCCGTTTCCAGTCGAGCGCTTTACCCCAAGACCACCAGGCCCGACCGTTTCTTTTGATTGAATAAGTCTGCTAATCAACATTCGGTATCATGTAACAAGTGAAACAATAAACTTGAAGTTCGTTATTTATTTTTCTTTTTTTAGCAATGGACTACGCCTCAATTCGCGTTAGATTTCCAGCTGAACCAATCAGTGTATGATCTACATAAATATCCAAGCGTTCATCGGGCACATCAGCTAGCTGATAACTCAAAGGACGCAATGCATCATTCCTGCTCTCCCATCTAGTATCGCTCACTGGTTTTAACGTCAAAGCAGGTACATGGCACAATAGTACTTCCAGACGACATGATGAAGCAGAAAAATACACATAAATCTTTTGACCAAGTTGAACAAGGATGTGGCAGCGAAACAACATTTAGCAGCATCATATACCACAACATTTAGTGTGTGCGAACTGCACGGTACGAAGAACGCGCGTGGATTTTTATCCAAAATCCTTTTCTGGACACCATCGTGCTTAACCTCTCATTTTACTTGGATTGTCATATCCCTGTCCACGTATATTTTCTAATGAAAGAAACATCTCATCTAACTGTTTGAAAATTTGTTCAGTTAAGCCAGCGCCAGTTGTGTCAGTAAGAGGAATAAAGCCCAAAAATGTTCTTCGATTTCACTCTTATACTCGGATTGTTTATCCTCATACGTTACTTTTGCAAATCGAATGATCATGCAATGATCATGATGCATTTTATCAGAATTATCGACTACTATTTAGCAGAGTGAATATAATCTAATATTTCTGCAGTGATTGCATTAGCAAACAAACTGATCAGTTCGTTTTGAACATTTTTCTCCCAGGCAATGAACTTGAATCTCCACGTTAGAAATTTTTCTCGGGTGTTCTTGCATAACAGGATGAAATAAAGCCAGATATTCAACTAATTTTAAAGAGTTTTCAGGAGTGCAGTGTAAGAAAATTAGGTGATGCTGAAGGAATTAGATTAGGTAACGAAACAATAAAGGAGGTAGATGAGTTTCGTTACTTGGGCAGTAAAATAACAAATGATGGTCGCAGTACAGAGGATATAAAATGCAGAATGGCAATGGGTAGAAAGGCGTTCTTGAAAAAGAGAATTTTGTTAACAAGGAATATTGATTTAAGCGTAAGGAAGTCCTTTCTGACGGCATTTGTATGGAGTGTTGCCCTGTATGGGAGTGAAACATGGACGATAAACAGTGTGGACAGAAAGAGGATAGAGGCTTTTGAAATATGGTGCTACAGAAGAATGCTGAAGATTAGGTGGGTGGATCGCGTAACTAATGAGGAGGTACTGAACCGAATTGGGGAGAAAAGAAACTTCTGGCATACCTTGACTAAAAGAAGGGATAGATTGGTAGGACACATTCTTAGACATCAAGGAATTGTGAATTTAGCGTTGGAGGGAATTGTGTGGGGTAAAAACCGCAGAGGAAGGCCAAGAGATGGATACAGTAAGCAGATTCGGACAGATGTAGGTTGCCGATCTTATGTGGAGATGAAGAGGCTTGCTCAGGATAGGGTATTGTGGAGAGCTGCATCAAACCAGTCTCCAGACTGAAGACCACAACAACGACATGTATTTTGTCCTGTGTTCCACGATAAGGTAAGATTTGACTTCCTAGAACTCGCACCAATGCCATTAACCTCTCCAGAATCTGTTGCCAGTATTTTTCCCTTCCCTTATTAAACGCACGGTTTCCTCATCAATTGTTTTGTCTTCAGTCTAAGATGAAGTTCTTTCCATTCCTGATAAGCTGCTTTTCTCATCTGTAGATATTATTATATGTTTTTCCAATCGTTCACCCATTTGTTACATGGATAGACTTTGCGATCTTCAGAAAACAGCTTACAACAAATGTATAATGCTGCATCTCCTGAAACTGAATATTGTACTCACGGGACGAGATATACTTTCACTATTAACCAATTTCCTTTTATAGTGTACTGTAGAAAGCTTTTTTCTGTTGCTGTCTAATGGGAAGTTGACGTGTTTCACTTGGTCTGGACCATGTTCAACAAGAAGTGACCGTAATTGATCCGAAGAAGTACCCCAAGTTGCAGAGTCGCTGAAATTTAAAACTAGTCCAGATACATTTTTATTCATACTCGTTTCACTATTTTTGGCATTCTTTCTGTTTCGGAAAATAAAGAAGGGTTCTATGTAGTACAGGTTTCTATATCAGGATCGTTTGCTTATTCTACCACATGATCATGTGTACTTTTTCCGGCTTTCGGTAGCTGAAGGTTTCGACGAAGATACTTCTCGAACTAGCCTGTTTGCTCCCCTAATGACAGTTCTTTCTCTAACGTTCTCTTACGGAATTGTACTCAGATAATTTTTTTCTTTCGTTTGCCATGTCCCATGAATTAACCAACCTTTAAGTAAAAGAAAAATCATTTCAGAACATAATATTAAAATAGGTGGCCAATTCATACAGCTGTCCACTTTGTTGGCTTACTCAAACATTATTCTTTACACTACTATTTAACACTATTTCATACAAATGAAACAACATTCAAATAATTAAAGTCAATGGACATCTATCAATGAAGTTAGTTTTGAAATTATTTGAACAAATAAACGAAGCCTTGATTCCATGGTAGAACTTGTGCTGAACGACTGTTATTTGACTTGTAGAAATTTTTTTTTCAGAAATCAGTCGTAAGAATTATTTATTAACAGATCTAGATTTCGACCACTGTGTGGCCATTATCAGTGCTTAAAGTAAAACAATATAAACACCTAAAACATTTCGACCTCCATATTGGAAGTTACGATCATACTGATCAGTTTGAACGTAACGTACAGCATGGAGGTCGAAACATTTTACGTTTTTTGATCATTTTAAGCACTGATAATGACCACGCAGTGGTCGAAATCTAGATCTGTTAATAAATAATGCTTACGACTGATTGAAAAAAAAAATCTACAAAATAAACGCTGATCGGTATAAGTTATCTGTCTTAAAGATTGAGCACCAAGCTCCGCCCAGTATCCTTTTTCTTTCTCTCGTCAGAATAACACCTATCGAGATAAATTTGGAATTTAACACATTAGCTAAGGGACCAAACTGCTTCGCTCATCGCTCCGTAGACGTACACATTAGTTAAGCTAATTTATTCTAAGGACAACACACACACCCGTGACAGGGAGAAGACTCGAACCTCTGGCGGAAGCGGCCGTGCGAGCCATGACTTGGCGCCTCATACCACGCATCACTAGCTAGCAAGGTGCACTCAAATGACGGCGGTAGGGGTAGCTGACATCACATACGTCAGTACAACTAAACTGAAATGTTTCGTCCCGTTCAGTTCCTTTAGTCTGTGGACGTATAGTTTAGACAGCAACAAAGATACATAGTTAGGAAAGCCCTCTCCTGCTTCACTTAATGAGAGAGATCCTATCTCTTCAATGAGAGAGGCACAGACTAACAATGTCTTTGTGCATCACGAAACCATACTTACACCTAAAAATATTTATAGCATCATTATGAACAAATAGAAGGGGATCCTTCTTACCAAGAAACTGATAACCTGATGACAGCAGTAATATACAGGAGGGGTTTAGTAAAATTTTATTTATTGTATTTACCCCTTTCATATTAAATGTTCGTAAAGCTTATGGGATTTAACTGCGGGGTCATGAGTCCCTAAACTTACAAACTCCTTATGAACTAACTTATACTAAAGACAGCACAAACAGCCATGCCCGAGGGGGATTCTAACCCCCGACGGGGACGGACTCACGCATCGCACCATAGCGCCTCAATGCGCTCGGCCGTTCCGCCGCGGCTTTTCCCGTTGTTTGTGTACAAATATAAGGCACGCCCTGAGTTATTTGGCGCCCTAAATCTTCTACTCTTTTTTACCACTGATGATGTGTGGTCTTATGGCGCCGTGCGGCGATGTCGTTAGCACCCATTGTATACCACAGACTGCAGAGCGGCGAAATGCACGGGTCGTGAGGGCGGCCAGCTGACATAATGGGCGCAAAACTGCAACTCGTCTACTCAATAAACGCTTACTGGCAAAATTCTGAATGCATGCAACACTGACTTGCGCCTTCTCTCTTGCCTTTTACTCTGTGTAGTGACCGAGAATTCATCGCTCCTGGAACTGCAGCACAACAGCAAATTTAACCGCACCGCTAGCGCAGGAGGGGTCATCGCGCACGACCAATTTTAGCCCCCCCCCCCCCCCCCCCCCCCCCCCCAAATTCGAGCACCCTAGGCATTTGCTTAGTTTGCCTATACGGACGGGCCGGCTCTTTGTTGTAGCTTTCAAATTAAGTATTTGTTCACTTGAAAATGGCAACAAGCATTGCTGAAACTAGTTGTGGAATAAAACAAACTTGTTTTATAAGTGATCTAGGGTGATGTTCTTTAAGAAGTATTTCAAATGAAACTATCAATTGGTTTTGAAATCGCATTACAAAGAAAACCTAAGTCGATCCAATGTACATAAAAATTCGTACCCATAGCAAACACACTACTTTGTGTGCAAGGGCTCTCAGCTGATATTCGTTTTTCTACATCTACACTTCGTAACCCAGCTCACTGTGTGTGGTGCAGTGTACCCATTTTCCGCCGGACGCGGTGGCCGAGCGTTCTGCGGCGCGCCAGTCAGTCTGCACGGCCGCTATGGTCGGGGTTTCGAATCCCCCCTCGAGCATGGATATTTGAGCCGTCCTTAATATTAGCTAGTTCATAAGTAGTTCGTTAATTTAGGGACTCATGACACCGTAGTTAAGTCCCATAAGCTCTACAAACATTTGAACCTATTTTCCTGCTGAAGCAACCTATGGTTCACGGGAAAAACGACTATATGTAAGCCTCAGTATGGACTCTAATCTCTTTAATTTTATTCTGAAGTTCTTTGAGCAAGGCATAAGCTACTGGAAAAGAAAGTACACGCGGACGACGTAGACTTTGATCCAATGAAGGCAGATGATACTCGGTGTGTAGTAAACTGGCCAAAACAGTTAGGGGATCAGTTGAGAGATACCTAGAATCAGAACTATTGTCATCGGCAGAATGAACTGAAATGATTTGACGTTTTTCTCTCGGTTCTACGGAGTGGAGACAACGACATTACAGGAACTGAGATAGTGATAACAGAATGTTGCTGCAGAGGGGGTTGGCTTGTGTTTACCGCACGAATTACACAAGCAGTAGGATTCAGACAGTGTAATGAACAGGTGGTGCAATGTAAGAACAACGTGACTTACCCGAAGCTATGGTAAGGAGAGCCATAGAAGATAGGAAGCGGGACAGATTCGGAGGCCCGCGATGGAGTGGCCGAACGATCTAAGGCGCCTTGCTGCGGAGCGCGAGGTTCGAGTCCTCCCTCCAGCAAGGGTATGTGTTGTCCTTAGCGCAAGTTACGTTAAGTAGTTTTTAAGCGTAGGGACTGATAACAGCAGCAGTTAAGTCCCTTATATTTACAAACATTATGATTTATTAGGCACTGAAGGAGATAAAATGAAATACATTTATTGGTACGTTTCTTCTGAATACATTTATAATACACATTTAAAGTTTAGATTGGCCAAAGCACTTAGTGTCCATAAATGTCCTTGATACAGACCAGCTGCCTTTGGGTATATAGCTGGTCGTAATTAGACCAAGTATGGTTTGTGTTGTCTTTTACATTTTAATAGCGTTAAGTTTAAATATATAGTAATAGTAACAATTAGGTAAGTTAATGGTGAAATTCATGGTGTTACATATTTAGTTATTTATACGATTTTAAATTTAATTCGATTACTATCTATGAATAATGGATACAACTAATTATAATGAAAAGGAAGTGCAACTCAAATATCTTTGTTATTAAGAAGGATAAATAAAAGAAGATAGGAAAGGGTAGGTAAAGTAAAAGTTCTTGGGGAGAGTCTACCAAGGTGGAAGGCCTCGGAATGAACATCGAGCCCTTCCATCATGGAATTCCCTCCATAGGTAGTAGTCGTTCATTTCATGTACATTAAGAGCTAAAGGGAGTTTTGACTCTAATGTTTATGGTGCTCAATTGTTTAGGAACAAGTCATCTTCTGTGCTGCGGTTGTCACCTGTTTCGTTATCTATGTCGCTTGTACTTACAATGCTTGTCTCGTTCCACGTGTCCTGTGTTATGGTGTTGGTTGTTTGTACGATGTTATGTCTGACCGTTTTTGCGTATTCTTCCCGCTTTAGTGATGAGACCTCATTCGTCAGTCTATTTAGTGTGTCCCAGCCATCCTTATTTCTTATCAGTACGTTTAAGTCTTGTGTGTTGTTTACCATACAGTGTGTGGGTGTGTTCTGTATAGCTGACAATGTAATACTGTGTGTTCTGGTGACCCAGTCTCTCCACATGTACAGTTTGGATTGTTGCTGAGTCCCATTCGTGTTAGGTGTTTTGGGTACGGGCCATGTCCTGTCAGAAAATGGATCATACCCCGGCTGGGATTAACATGACACTGAGAGAGATAGCTGTAGCTATTCGACTGTCCCAGGACATGGACCCGTTAAAAGAAGCTAAGGCCAAGGTCGTACGCGGGTAATATCAGAAAGAGATGATCGTTATCTCCGGTTAACAGGGCGTCGAAATAGGAGGCTGCATTCATCTCAGCTGCAGGGCATCCTTCAGGCAGTAAGAGGACTCGCAATATCAACACAAACAGTCCGAAATCGCTTTCCGAAATGTGGCCTCTATGCAGTTTGTGTGTCCAATTAAAACCACGCCACCTTTTAGCCCGCGGAAACTTGGCGGAGGAAGAAACTTGGCGTATGGCGCCGGGTTTTGATCACAGATTAGTCAAGATTTTGTGTTCAGCTTGACAAACATGGTTCCCTCATCTGGAGAGGAACTCGGAACAACCTGTATATGTTAAGGATAAAAATGTTCAAATGTTTGTGGAGCTTATGGGACTTAACTGCGGGGTCATGAGTCCCTAAACTTACAAACTACTTATGAACTACCTTATACTAAACACAGCACAAACATCCATGCCCAAGGGGGGATTCGGACCCCCCACGAGGACGGCCTCGCGAATCGCAGAGTAGCGCCTGAATGCGCTCAGCCGCTACGCCGCGGCTGTTAACGACACATATCATGGCATGGTGGTGGACGAATGGTGTAGGCAGAGTCAATATTGGCGTACGCACGGAGCTCTATCTCGTTCAGAATGGTGCTTTGACTGCTCAGGGATGTAGAAACGACACCATTCGAGCTTTTGTTGTGCACTACGTAGGTGCTATAAGAGATGTTTCCTTCTGGTGGACGATAACGCTCTTCCCCAAAGAAGTTCACTGGTGTAAAACATGCTTGAAGTTGAGGGACGTGAAGAAATGGAGTTGCCAGCTAGTTCACGCGACTTAAACCTTATTCAACATCTCTGGGATGCACCTGGCAGACGTATTGCTACCAGACCAGCATCTCCCACAATAGTTGCAGAGCAGCATATTACACTCGTGCAGGAGGGGGCGAAATATCGATCAAGAACTGATTGATAACCTCATACTGTACATGCCACTCAGATATGCAACTGTACTTGCCGTCTGAGGTGATCACAGAAGAGGGCATAGTAGCCCCATGGTACCTTGCTCTAAGTATAAACCTACAGTAAATATTCGAGACACAAAATAATATACTATGTCACACACAAATTACAATTGTAACCAATATGTGAATAAAATACGTTATAGTGTGTATATTGTCTAAGGTATCTCACCTGATCTGCTAATTGGTTTGAGCAGTTTAGATTTTCTGATAATGAACTTCGCCCACCACCAGACAGTGTAGTGGGATACCTGCTACATGGCCATGAATGTATCCTCTTTAAAATGGAATATTTACGGTCCCACGGCTTAATGTAATATCAACGTCGTAAGCAAACAGACGCCATATTACGGTGCCACACGCGTGGTTACTACAGCCAACTGAGCGAGTTTGAAGGAGGAAAAATTGTGACGTTCCGTGTGGCGGCAGGAGAACTACCACATAACTAGGCCGTGATGCGTCATTTGTGCAACGATGCTGGTTGCAATGTCACCGGATAATTCTCACATCTGCAGACGATGTTCTCGACGTCGACGTAGCTAAGGCTGCCACTATAATCGTCGTAATGTAAGGCCAGCGGTGGTAGATAGTAAAGCTACCACAGCGCAGATAAGAGCATTCGTGAGTCCAGAAGTGTCAACAACTTTTGCCGACCAGTTAGTAGATGTGGCACTAAAGACAGGCACACCTTTAGCCTCTCTCCCACTCACGGCTCAGCATCGACGTGCACCGCTCAATTCCTCCCCTCACTTGTAAGACGGAGCGTGGGCCGTAGTATTCAGCGATGAAAGCGGATTTTGTCTGCACGCCAGCAATGGTCGTTTGCACCTACAACGTGGACATGGCGAGTGCTTCCTCTTACAGTGTATCCCACGCAGTATCATCTTAGGGTGCAATGAGTATCGCCGGCCGCGGTGGCCGCGGGGACTGAGGCGCTTCAGTCACGGTCTGCATGGCCACTACGGTCGGGGGTTCGAATCCCCCCTCGGGCATGGATATTTGTGTCGTCCTAGTTCGTAAGTAGTTCATAAGTAGTTTGTAAGTTTAGGGACTGATGACCCCGTAGTTAAGTCCCATAGACTATACAAACATTTGAACATTTTTTTGCAATGAGTATCGTTCACCGTGATGTTTGTTTGTTTGGGGAACAACGGCCAGCACTCGGCACGTACAGAATGTCGTATCGTCAACGGTTTTGTCGTTACTGCAACAGGAGGTGACGTGTTGTCCCGAAAGGATACGGCTCAGCAACACACTGCGCGCCAAACTCAACGCACTATGCGACACGTGCAGCACCTTCCCTAGCCAGTATAATCTCCGGGCTTGTCTGCAATCGTGCACGAGTGGAGTATGATTGTACAACAACTGAGTCGTGTGACTTGCCATCCCACAAATCTTTCAGAAATACGTTGACGGGTCGAGTAGGTGTGGAATAATGTACTCCAACACATATTCGCCGACTGGCGATGGCGAATGGATGGCAGAATGAATGTCTCCATTACCGCCTATGGAGGCCTCACCATGTACTATTCCAGCAGGGATCGACACCTGGTACCTTAGCAGAGTATGAGAAAAATGTTTGTCAATCTATAGGACCAAACTGCGTGGTCATCAAAACGTAGCTTACAAACTACTTAAACTTAGGTAAACTAACCTAAGGACAAACACACACACCCATGCCCCAGGAAGGACTCGAACCTCCACGGCGAGCAACCGCGCGCTCCGCAGCGAGACGCTTTAGACCGCTCGGCTACTCCACCGCGGCCAGAGTTTGAGCTCTTGTAAACGTAATTTTCTCATGTGCACCATGTGGACTTTATCAACTGTAAATCTTGACTGAATTGGAAAACTTTAAGAGGGTGCATTAATTTCTATTTCCGGCGGTGCATGACGAGGGCAGATCAAAACGTAAGCAGCACTTCCACGTAATGGACATTTCTTAAACCAACATACAAAAGCAACACGGCTACGACAACATACAATGTATGTTCACTTTTCCACTTAGTCTCCAAAAGGCTGCAAACATTCATCGGAACGGTCAACCAACTTTTCGATTCCGGATGCATAGAAATCTCAGGCGGAGACCGACGCTTTCACCTTCTCGTCGTTTCGAAATCATTGTTCACCGAGATCTGTTTTGAGCTTGCAAGGAGAGGACGCCTACTCGTTTCGTCCTAATTTATGGTAAATGTATGGCGTGGTGAGATATGAAAGTGCACCATGTGGGAACTCCAGATGACTAAGCGTTCGGGAAATAAAAGGAAGTTTGATACGGATCTACGAATTGCGTGGTTGTGGTATATCGCCCCAAATTAGCGACTGGATAGGAGATTTACTGTCAGAGTGGACTCAGTTTCTAGTAATCGAGGGTAAGGCATCGACTAAAACAGAGGTGTTATCGGGCGTTACACAGGATAGTGTGGTCCTCTGCTGTTCCTTATCTACATATACGATTTGGGAGAAAATCTGAGAAGCTCTCTTAGGTTGTTTGCGGATGACGCCGTCATTTATCGTCTAGTAAAATCATATGAAGATCAAAACCAACTGCAGAACGATCTTAATATAATATCAGTATGGTGTAAAAATTGGCAGTTGACTCTAAATAATGAGAAGTGTGAAGTCATCCACATGAGAACGAAAAAAAATCCGTTAAACTTTGTTTACAAGATGAATCAATCAAAAGTGAAGGCCGTAAAGTCCAAAAAATAACTAGGAATTACCATTACTTCAGGCGTAAACTGGAAATAACACGTAGATATTGTCGTGGAAAAGGCGAACCAGATACTGCGTTTTATTGGCAGAGCCCTTAAAAGATACAACAGAACTTCTAAAGAGTATTGGAGTATTGGTGCCCAGTGTGGAATCCTTATCAGGTGGGTTTCACAGAGGACATCCAAATAGTTCAAAGAAGGGCAGCTCGTTTTGTATTTTCACGATACAGTGCAGACAGCGTTACGGAAATGATGCAGGGTCTGGGATGTGAATCATTACAAAAACGGCACTTATCGCTGCGGCGTGGGTTACTTACGAAACTCCAATCACCAACTTTCTCCTCCGAATGCGAAAATATATTGTTGACTGCCACTTACATAGGTAGAAATATCATCAAAATAAAATACGAGAAATCAGAGATCGAACAGAGAGTGAGTGGAATGGAAATAGTGTAAAGGTGGTTCGATGAACCCGCTGCCAGGCACTTAAATGTGAATTGTCGTAATACTGCAACAGTCTTAAGAAATACCATTCTTCATATTTGGCTGGATCACCCCCTCCCCCCTCCGACCATTGCATCCTCAGAATATTAGAAATTATTAATTTAACTGTCTGTTTTCATTATGTTGAATTTCATTGTCAGTTGTCACTCGCGCTGTGAGCAATTTGCTCACAGTAATTTTAAAACAATTGGAATTCTACCAAATTTTACCTAGTCAAATAAGTGTTTTTTTTTTTTTTTTTTTTTTTTTTTTTTTTATAAACGCCGACCTCGGTGGCGGAGGGGCCTGAGGTGCTCCAGTCATGGTCTGCACGGCCACTAAGGTCGGGGGTTCGAATCCCCCCTAGGACATGGATATTTGTGCTGTCCTTAGTGTTAGCTAGTTCGTAAGTAGTTTGTAAGTTTAGGGACTGATGACCCCGTAGTTAAGTGCCATAAGCTATACAAACATTTATTAATATTATTTTCTTATAAACGCAACCAGAAATACTTATTTAGACATATTAAGTACATTACAAACTGTTCTTTGACTGTTGAAAAATGCTATATACGCGATAGATCGCGTAAGTTTTCCAGGCGAGAGTTCTCACGGGTTATAATAAAATTGCCACGAAACGCGTTAGTGAGCCACCTTGATGCGATAGACGGTTACTTAATGCTGTGGTGTAAGCGCGGCCGTGCTGAAATGCAAAATTTCACATTGCTGTCTGTCCTAGTGGAATTCCGGCAAGTCTGGCAAGAGCCCCGGGCTCCGTGGAAGCAGTGGAGCAGGCAGGGTTTGGTTCTAGGGGGCCTAAATTTTTTTATAAAAAAAGGCTATTGAATTTATTAATCTATGACGTATTTTTACACTTTCCCTAATTTAACCACTTATACTACGAAAAAAAATTACACAAGACATAAAATGAGTAGGCTCGCATTTATTTGAATGTGAAAGAGGAGCAATATGGTGGAAATGGAATGTCTATAATCAGCTAGTAAAATAATGAAGCAGCTTCTGTGTTACTAGCCAAAGAGAAAGGTCTTTACAGTTTAATTGACATAGTAGGCCACTGTGTAAAATTAAAGCTTAACTCTGGTTGGAGGTACCCAGATAAGAATTTACTGTTATGAAAGCTTAATTTTGGCAATAAAATTAGCAAAAGATCTGTGTGTGCTACCGGCTACTCCCTGCTGCCAAACCTTGTTTCGTGGCCCAAATTGAGAACTGACTTGGTTGAAATTACTCTAATAACAGGAAGTTGGGGATACAGTGGCCAATATACGTAGCAGCTCACACGAAATTACACACAGGCGTTAATAAACAATCCACTATAGTTAAAATTATTACCTAAAGATGGATAAAGAAAACATTTAGGGCGCAACGGAACTTAAACATAAAAAATTGCAACTGAGCTTGTTCTGAGCACTGGTGAAAAACAATATTAAATAAAAGGGGGAAGGTGCTCGAAAACTACAATTTATAGGTAAGTCAAAATTATACTGAACTTATCTTGTTTATTCAGGTCAAACGCAAGCAAAATGGGGCACCATTTTTTTTAATACAATAAAACTGCATCCCAAGTACATTAGTTAATACTGACGATGCCCAGCATTGAAATTAAACTAAATTACACAAAACTTAACGCTACTGGGGGGAGGATTTACAAACAATACTCACTCGCTCACACACACGCAATGCAACATCGAAACTCACCAAAATCAGCGTGCTGAAACGAGGCAGAAGCAGGCGCCGCTATCGTAGGGAAAATTCAGCAAACCGTGATATACCACACAGAACAATATACAATAAAACTTCGAAGATGGCTCTGGTCTGTCGTGTCTGATATGAGATGGTGCGTGAGTATAGCAAGGTTAAGTTACATTTAGACTAGACGGCGGGCACACAAGCCAACGGCGGCACACGGATATGTTACATATTCGCACTCCACAGAAGATCAAATGGTTAAAAATTGGATTCATTGCACAAAATCACGGCGGATTCTTATTCTGCAATCTGAGAGTAAACAATCTAGGCACTGGTTTTATGAGAAGTGGTGAGAATTCAGGTGACTAGCTGCAAACCCCTGAAGTCGGAGTTCGGACCCACGTGGTTCCGAAAACCGATAAAAATGTATAAATTACATTTCCGAAAAATAAAGAAAATTAACTACCGCATGCAACCCATAGAAATGTTTAGAATTACACGAAGAAGCGAATGAAACGCAGCTACACGCGATAGGGAGCGATTACAGAGACGGATGAAGTCCGGTCTCAAAACCAAGAATAGTGAAATAATTACAAAGACGGAAAAAGGATAATAAAAACTACGGCATGCAACCTATAAAAATGTATAGAATTTCATAAGCAAGCTGTTGAAGGAGGTTGTACAAGGCTCGGATAGAGTTATTGTCAAAGACTGAGTGCATAATACAAGTTCAGAGAAGAAACAGCAAAATTAAAAATAGGTAGGGAGAGAAGATCGCGAAATGTTAGTGGAAATTAGACGGATAAACGGATAGTTACTTGCCTGGTGGACATGGAACAAACAATAGTGGAACTGAAGGCTTTGTTCTAAGAACCGACCACGTGGAACACATATCAGTCACGGAAGGAAATGATAAGAAAGCTTTTACATGCACTGTACAAAAATGAACATATTCTATGTAAGAAATCAGGCCCCACAAAGCTAGAAAGAATTTACACCGAGTTCGTACATCGACACGTAATCACAAAAGGTTTGAATATACCAGGCTGTTATCAAACTGCAACTAGTACCACATACACAGCGTTTATCTGTTGGAAATCACTGGATTGAAAAACTAGAACACATTTCCGCGCACGATCAGAATGAATATTCCTGAAAAATGATTCTAAGTTCAAGAGTCTAAGTTAAATATGCGAGACAACAAATCGCTGCCATCTCTGCGGACACAAGAGCAGAACCAACCTTAGCTCACCACGATCCGAGCACAAAGTGAAGACCAGCGGTCAGGAGGCGCAGGAAATCTACCAGAAACTGGGAAATCCATGATTACTGCGGTGGTGGGGAGAGAAGATCGCGTGACTCGCCCTGGGGAAGGCTAGTCGAGTACCTTGTAACCAAAGGGTGTAGAAACCTCTTCGGTCGCATCAACAACTGGGGTTGGTAACGACTAACTATCGACTCTGAGCCAGATAGAACCATGCGAAGTGAGCTATCACTACCCACATTCAGACAGCCATTAGATTCTCGTACATCCACCAGGGACAATAATAAATTATTAAAATAACAAAATCCTAGCAATATTAACTAATATTTTAAAACATGAAATAAAAATGCTATTCCTCATGCCTCGAAAAGAGTGGGGTTCTAGTTTTAAGGAAATGCTAATCTAGAGACATCAAATAAATGAAAACGATAGACGGTTGTCTTTCAACTATATGTGTAAAAATTGAACTAAAATAACACCACTGTTGTTCATAAGATTCCACTCGGTGGCGTAGCTGACTTGCTAAGCAGCAGGTCGCCCCATATGAACAAGCGGCTCGTATCTTCAGCGTAGCAGGAACAATAGCGGCAGCATTAAAGCTGGTCGCGGCGGCATTATAACTGGTCACAGTAACAGCAGCACACGTTTTCAGTGGCGGTATCACGTTGGCGACCCATTGTCACGTTCACTTGTGCTTGGCAAATTATATTTACGTTGTGTAGTTACATGTATGCCGACCCTTTTCAAAAAATAAAAAATGACAACAATAGAAAATAATGATATTAAAAAAAAACTTTGGGAGGTGGTGAGGGGAGTGATTTAGCGTCATCCCCCTGTCCAAAAAAAAGTTCAAATGTTTGTTAAGCTTATGGGACTTAACTGCGAGGTCCTTAGTCCCTAAACTTACAAGCTACTTATGAACTACCTTATACTAAAGACATCCGTTTCGCAGGCGGGTTTCAAACCCCCTATGGGGAACGGCCTCGCGCATCGGAGCATAGCGTCTCAATACACTCGGCCGCTCCGCCGCGGGTTTCCCCCTTCCCCCGTGGCTGCGTCACTGCGTGGAAGCGTCACTCGGTGCAAGTGTTCAAACCCCGTGACCGCAAATGTCTGGTAAAGCCGACGGATCTCAAATTTCGGCGACTGCCACTTTCCGTCGTTCGGCACACCGCACGCCGTTAATGCGCCAAGCGGAATGTCAACCCGACACCAGCGCAACTGCCCGGATTTCGGGAGCGACGTAATAAAGCGGCGGATATCCGAGCGGGTTTACACGCCGCTTTAAAGTGTTGCAGTTTTAATGGCGAAAGGCGTGTTTCGGCCGGTTAGAAGTAAAAGGCGAGGGCAGGCTGGGAGGCGGGGCCCACCGCAGACAATGCGTGGCCCCACACGGCGACTGCAGACGGACCGCCGCCGCCGCGCCATAAATCACACCGACTAATTGGCCGGCAGATCCTCATTTGTCTGGGCGCGCCAGGCGGGGCCAGCCCAGGCCAGGCCGCGTCACGTCAGGCCAGGCCGCGCAGTCGCGTCGGTCAGCGCGCAACTGCCAGGCCGGGGAGCTGAGGCAGCCAGTGCGGAGACACTGCTCCAATATGCGCCGTGCCAAGACACCACTGTAGCTAGACACACTGCAGCTCCAATGCCCCATGCAGAAAAATCATGTTGCGCAGATATGGCTCCGTGCATAGTACTGAAACGCACGGGTAGAATTGACTTTGCAGAAATGTTTGCTTTTGGTTATGGTATATCGCCCCAAATTTGCGATTGGATAGGGGATTTCTTGTCAGAGATGACACAGTTCGTAGTTATTGATGGGAAGGCATGGACTAAAACAGAGGTGATATCAGCGTTCCACAGGGTAGTGTTATCGGTCCTCTGCTGTTCCTTATTTACATAAACGATTTGGGGGAAAATCTAAGTGGCTCTCTTAGGTTGTTTGCAGATGACGCCGTCATTTACCGTCTTGTAAAATCATCTGAGGATCAAAACAAACTGCAGAACGATCTGAATAAGATATCAGTATGGTGCAAAAATTGGCAATTATCTCTAAATAATAAGAAGTGTGAAGTCATCCACATGAGTACGAAAAGAAATCCGTTAAACTTTGTTTACAAGATAAATCAATCAAATGTGAAGGCCGTAAACTCCACAAAATACCTAGGAATTACTATTACTTCAGGCTTAAATTGGAAAGAACACGTAGATAATGTCGTGGGAAAGGCGAACCAGAGACTGCGTTTTATTGGCAGAACCCTTAAAACATGCAACAGAAGTACAAAAGAAACTGCATACACTACGCTTGTCCGTCCATTTTTGGAGTATTGCAGCCCAGTGTGGGATCCTTATCAGGTGGGTTTCACTGAGGACATCGAAAGAGTCCAAAGAAGGGCAGCTCGTTTCGTATTGTCACGATACAGGGGAGACATCGTTACGGAAATGATACAGGATCCGGGATGGGAATCATTATAACAACGGCGCTTATCGCTGCGGCGTGGGCTACTTGCGAAACTTCAATCGCCAACATTCTCCTCCCAATGCGAAAATATATTGTTGACTCCCACTTATATAGGTAGAAATGATCATCAGAATAAAATACGAGAAATCAGAGCTCGAACAGAGAGATTCAGGTGTTCATTCTTCCCACGCGCTAATCGAGAATGGAAAGGGAGATAAATAGTATAATTGTGGTTCGATGAACCCTCTGCCAGGCACTTAAATGTGATTTGCAGAGTATCCCATGTAGATGTAGATGTAGATGCATCCTCCTCTTGATGGTATTTTAGCTAGGTATTTTATTTTTTTGCAAGAAATCTTTTATCAATACAAAATAATGTAATGTTTGAGGCTTTCCCGACGTCTTAATTCCTCCCATGGTCCACGGGCGTCGCGTCGTATAGTACTGACGAAATTGCACAATATTTCCACGAGACAGCTGCTCGTCATCTTCAGGTGGTAACTAAACTGCTGATTGCTGTCGTCTCGCCTATATATTGCGGCTGGCTAGAAGAGCGCAGGCGTGAAGACGGTGGTGGGAGCAATAACATCATTGTAGGCTAATTTTAGTTGGAAACATTTAAAGCCCTCTGGTGGTCAACGCGGGAAAGTGCGGCCGCACGAGCGCGGGTGCAAAGTTTGAATGCTCTCGCTTGGGTGACCCGTCTGCGGCGACTCGCTGGATACGTCTGAATGCGGCCGACGATGCCTTAGTACCGCCAGTGCTGGTCTACATGCCTTGATGAGCTGTAAGCCCGTGTCTCTATTAATTAGGTCGTTCGAAATACGTATTTCGACTGCTTCTTTGAAGTTGGAGTCCCAGTACGTAGATGCAGACGAGAGGATCTTTGTCTCTTCTTAGTGCATGCTATTCCCCGTGTCCAAACAGTGCTCAGCGACAGCAGACTTTTCTGGCTGACCCACCCAGTCTCTTCTGTTCAAGCGAGACACGAGACTTCCTCATCATGGAAGTTGTCACAGTCACCTTTGAATTCTAGTACCCACTTACGTATTTTGCCTTACCCATAACAGTATCACCGTACTATTCGCAAATCTGTCGATGAATTTCTGCAGCAGACAGGTTCCTTGGTGACAAAAACCAATCACTGAGCGAACCTCACACGTGGCGAGCGAGTTGATAGTCTTAAATATTTTGAAAGTACAGAACAGAACCGTGCACAGTTGTTCCCGAGGCATGCCGGTACACGACGCACGCGCTAGTTGCGGTATGTGCGCGAACTACTAGTGTCTACAACAAAACGGAACTTACTTAAAAAACGCGTCTCGTACTGTGAGGTTACTGTGAAAATACCTAATCCTTAAATAGATGTCTGCAGGATGATCTTGGGTGGCCTCCAGCAATTATTCTGATTTCACGCTTTTGTGAAATGAATACTTTTTTTTTTACTCAATGGTAAACTAACCCATAATATGATGCCATACGAAAGCAGTGAATGAAAATAGGTATAGTAAGTTAATTTACTGAGATTCTTATCGCCGAAATTTGTAGTAACCCTGATAGGGAACGTAGCTGTACTGAAACGTTTCATCAGACCATCAATGTGCTGCTTCCAGTTGAAAGACGACCTTCTGCCGTCTTACATATATTTTTTGTATATTTCTGTAAAGTTATAATTTATTTAATGTCGCTAGATTATTATTTTGTTAAAACTTGAACCCCACTCTTTTCAAGGCTTGAGGAATAGCATTTCTATTTCTTGTGTTAAAATATTAGTTAATATTGCTATATTTTTCATTATTTTGTTATGTTAAAATTTTATTATTATATTAATTAATGTGGCTTCTCCGCTACGACACTGTCCCTGTGTGAATGTGCAGTTGTTTTACTTTTACGTGGGTGCAAGAATCTGTGGCTGTCTGAATGTGGGGAGTGATAGCTCGCTTTGCATCGTTCTCTCTGCTCAGTGTCGACAGCTGCTGATACTAACAAAAAGGTTTCAACACCCTTTGGTTGCGATCTAGTTGGTAAGCCTTCCCTCCAGCGCGAGTCTCACTGTCCGTCCCCACCACAGCTGTTTCTTGGATTTTCCGGATTCCGGTGGCTTCCCGTATCTTGTGGCCGCTCGGTCTGGTCATTCTGGGCTGGTCGTCTGGTGAGGTAAGATTGGTTCTACCCTTGTTTCTGGAGATGGTAGCATTTCATTTGACTATCACGTTTAACATAGATTCGTGAACTTAGAATCATTTTTTGGAATATTTTCTCCGGTCGTGTGTTCTCGTTTTTCAATTCAGTGATTTCCAATAGGTAAACGCGGTGTGTGTGATTCTAGTTGCAGTTTGATAACGGCATGGTATGTTAAAACCTTTTGTGATCATGTGGCGGTGTATGAACTCTGTGTAAATACTTTCTAGCTTTGTGGGGCCCGATTTCTAATAGGTAATATGTTCACTTTTGATCAGCGCATGTAAAAATCTTCTCATCGTTTCCTTCCGTGAGTGATATGTGTTCCACATGGTTGGTTCATAGAACAAAGCCTTCAGCTTCGACTTTTGTTTGCTCCATGCCCATCAGGCAAGTAAGTATCCGGGTATCCTTCTGATTTCCACAAATATTTCGCGATCTTCTCTCCCTACCTATTTAATGTTGCTGTTTCTTCTCCGACTTATAGTACGAACTCTGTGTCAATAATTCTCTCTGAGCCTTGTACAACCTCCTTCAATAGCTTTCTTATGTAATTCTAAACATTTATATGGGTTGCACGCTGTAATTCTTAATTTTATTTCTTCGACTTTGTAATTATTTCACTTTTACGAGTTTTGGAGACTGGACTTCATCCGTCTCTGTAATCGCTCCCTATCGCGTGTGGCTGCATTTATTTCGCTTCTTCATGTAATTCTAAACATTTCTATGGGTTGCATGCCGTAATTACTATTTTTATTTTTCCGACATTTTGATTATTTCACTTTTGTGGCTTTTCTGAGGCAGGACCTCATCCGTCTCTGTAATCGTCCCCTATCGCGTGTAGCTGTATTTCATTCGCTTCCTTATATAATTCTAAGCATTTCTATGGGTTGAATGCGGTAATTAATTTTCTTCATTTTTCGGAAACTGATTTATTCCATTTTATCGGTTTTCGGAACCACGGGGTTCCGAGCTTAGACTTCCGGGGTTTGCAGCTAGTCGCCTCATCTTCTCATATAAAACCAATACCTAGATCGATTTCTAACAGACTGCAACTTAAGAATCCTCCGTCATTTTATATAATGAACCCGATTTTCAAGCACTTCACCTTCAGTTGAGTGCGTTCATGAAACGTAGCCGTGTGTCGCTGTCAGCGTGTTTGCTCGCGATCCAAATCAGATGTAATTTAACTTGCTATACACAGCACCAGAGCCAGCTTCAAAGTGTTTTAGTATATTGTGTTTTGTGCTACCTCCGACTTGCTGAATTTCGCCTACGGTAGCGGCGTCTGCTTCCGCCTCGTCTCAGCATGCTGATTTTGGTGAGTTTCGCTGTGGCATTGCGTGTGTGTGAGAGAATGAGTGTTGTTTGTGAACCCTTTCCCCCAGTAGTGTTAAATCCCGTATAATTTAGGCTGGGCACCGTCCACATTAATCCATCTAAGAGATGCATCTTTATTGTATTAACAAAATTGGTTGCCCATTTTGCTTGTTTCCTATCTGAATAAACAAGTGTAAGTTCAGCATAATCCGTAATTTGCCTATAAATTGTAGTTTAGAGCACCTTCCCTCTTTTGTTTAATATTGTTCTTCACAAGTGCTGAGAACAAGTTCAGATGCAATTCTTCTTACGTCTAAAGTCCGTTGCGCCATAAATGTTTTTTCAGACACCTTTCTAAGTTAACTTTAATTGTGATGGCTTGCTTATTAATGTCTCTGTGTAATAACGTGTGAGCTGCTATGTATATTGACCACTGTAGTATTAACTTTCTGTTATTGAAGTAATTTGAAAAGAGTCAGTTCTCAGTTTGGGCCAGGGAACAACGTTTTATACCAGGGAGTAACCAGTAGTTCACAAGGACCTCATTTGATAATTTTAGTGATAAAAACAAAGCTCTTGTTTCGTACAGTGGTCGACTTTTACAGTTTAATCTCTCATCAATGCACACACCTAAATTTTTTGTAAAATTTAACTTAGCTACAGACGTCCGTTCAGAGTCTCTATTTATTACTGGAGTTGTACCATTTACTGTAAGGAACTGTATATACTGTGTTTGATCAAAATTTAATGATAGTCAATTTGCTGAGAATCACTTAAAAATTTTTTGAAAAACATTATTTACGTTTACATCACATGATCTTGTTTTTTTATGTGATTACTATACTTCTATCATCAGCAAAAAGAACTTACTTTGCATTTTCATCAATGTAGAATGGTAAGTCGTTAATGTATGTCAGGAACAGTAAAGGACCTAAGACAGAACTCCGTGGGACTCCATTATTGATAGCACCCCCATGAGGAATCAGCTGATGTTTTGACATTACATGAACCACTTTTTTCAGCTTTCTGCATACTTCCAGTTAACTATGAATTAAACCATTTGTGCACTGCCCCAATCAAACCGTAATGATTAAGCTTATCTAGTAGAATTCCATGATTTATACAATCACAGGCCTTTGAGAGATTACAAAAAATACCAATGAGTGATGTTCGGTTATTCACAGCATTTAATATTTAATCAGTGAAGGCATATATAGCAAAACCAAACTGACATTTAGTTAGTACTTTGTTTCTACAAGTATGGGACACTACTCTTGAATACATTACTTTCTCAAAAATTTTCGATGAAGCTGTCAGAAGACAGATTGGGTGGTAGTTTTTGAGATATAATGTGTCCTATATTTTATTGCAATGGTTTAACAATGGCATATTTCAGTCCATCAGGGAAACAACCTGCTTCAGAGAGCTATTACATATATGGCTGAGAATCCTACTTGTCTATGGGGAAAAAGCTTTAAAAACCCTGTTAGAAATGCCATCAATTCCACAAGAGCTTTTACTTTTCAGTGATTATATTATATTACTGACTTCAAAGGGATAGGTTGATGGGACGACGGCAAAGCACTGATCTTCATTCAATAAGCGGCTGCAAACTTAAGCTTCGTGTAACTATGGATAGACTTCGCTTCCGATTTTTACCACCCACTAACACAAAAATAAATAAATAAATAAAAAAATTAAAAAATCATTACGTTCCTGCTCTCTAAGAAGGTCTAACACTCAAAGAGGAATTAAAGTTCTTTTAACGAATAGGTTCATGTGCACAAGAGCCAGAGGTCACAAAACTAATTTCATATAGCTTTCCCCTCTAAGATTCTGTCAGATAAAAAAAATTTTCATCAGTTACTGCAAGAGTTTCTAAAGTTGGTTACCCTTCTTTTTTCGAACAACGAACTCTAATATCAAAATGAACTCTTGTAACTATCACTTTCTATTGAAGTTCGCACAAATGTAAAGTTGCACTAAAGTCAATTAATGTCATAGAAAGATTTCGGACAAATGCCAATCATGTCAATAACTGTAATAAATTAAAATCACTTCACACTAATTGTCTACACATTTCAATAAGAATTCACACGTCTTTTTATTATTCATCAAGCATTCACATTTATTAATTCGAAACGATCCTTATAGCTTGACAGTGGGAACAACATTTTTCAATTAAATTTTATACCATAACTTATTACAAAGAGAAATTCATTAATTTTCCAAATATATGTCTTCTTCGGTCACGACGCAACATCGGGCTGCAGTTTCTCCTTATGCCGCATGGCCCTCGACTCGCGACGGTTGACGGTCAGCAATCACTTCTTTGGTTCCGGCGTAGAGAACTGTGCTGTCCGCGTTGTGACGCTCTCGAAGAGACATAAAACAGAAGAAACAAATACAAACTCTTAAATAGACCATTTATATAAATTAATAACACGATATTAGGACATTTAATCAACAAATAACCGAAGGTAACGCTTACCTGACAAACTGAGCTTATAAAGCGGCTTGTGATGAGGTGTAGGTTGTAAGGGGACTACTGAATGGAAATCTCGTATTTTAAGTTTATGCTGTATATGTCGGCTACAACATATACAGTCATCTTTGTTCCGGTTGAGTATGATTATCTTTGGCGGCCAGTAGGCAGTGGGTTTGCCTCTTGGTAGTCAGTCGGGAGTGTGAGTCAGTCGGTGAGAGTTGCGCCTGATAGGCGAGACGAGAGAGCCGGGTTGCAGACGGACAGATTGGAGTTGGCGACTGATGAGGTCCGGGGCGGCCTATCAGTGTAAGACAAGTTTTTGGTATATATTTTTTCTTTACTTTAATAGATACTTTGCGAATTCGTTGATTTCTATTTTAAATTTTCCATTCAGTTAGTTCCACCTCGTTTGATTTATTAACAATACTATTAGATTTCGTTAGTTTGAGAAAGTTCTGCTTACCGATGAAGTAATAAAATAGTTATTCAATATATTAATGTTGTTAGATCTGACACCTTTTCTGTGGATAAGATTACTTTTCCAATTTAGGAACTGCCTTATTGCACGCTTCGCAATAATACACACATTCTTCTTTTCTGTGGTTTATGTTAACTGTGGTGAATTTATTAACTACTATTGTTAATATTTTCTGTAAAGTGGATTTAATTAGTTTCATTGATTATTTTCAATTAAAAAAAGAAAGGTGATATCAGATTTAGTATTGTATGTATTTGTAGTCTGGCGGTATTTGAGTTCACAGTAGAAATTCGGTTTCATTAACTATCTGAAGTGAAGAATTAGAAGTGCTGCGAAGCTTGGTGCCATTCTCCCATGATTCAATATTTGCTTTATTTGCTAATTGTCATATGACAACAGGGCCAACACTGTCAGGTACAGAACATGTTACTATTTCTTTATTGTGACTTGAGAACAGGGCCAAAACTGTCAGGTACAGAACATCATTCTTAAATAATTTGTCTTTATTTACTTTTCTTTATGTTTGAAGTCAGATGGCGATGAATCGCTGTTCTTGCTATACGCTAGACAACTCTCCATTGCGCAACAATAGTTCCTTTAAGATGTACACTAATCATATCCTAGTTCTTGCAAGTTTTTGCAAACACACATTAAGAAACAGTCACCCGGTTGCAAGGTCCTTGTCCCACTACAGTGGAATTACAATTATATCAAACTGTATAGGTGTGGCCCCTTCTATTAGTAGCCTTGCCTCTTCTAAGGAACATGTGTATCCTATTTTCTCCACAACATTCAGAAAATAATTATTAAAAATATTTTCAATTTCTGACTTTTTTTTAAATACACTTTTCATTCTGTTGTATGGTTATAAAGTCTTCCTGCGCTCTTGGTTGCCCTGTTCTACCTCTAAATGGTGGTGCTCATTTCGACCAACAGATGGCAGAGTGCAAACTGCTTCTTCAAAGCTCTGTATAGGGGAAGTATGGCCAGCCTGCCAGCGACAGCCATGTTGGGCCTATTCCGCTGCTGCTTACGCTCCGACCGCTACAACGTTCCCAGCGCTTAACGATATTTATCAACCGATTTTGAGGAAACTATTGAATGAAAAAAAAAATATTTTTTCGGGTGTAATAGTGTGATATATTAGATCGATAATGAACTGATTTTCTATTCATTATTACATATATTTTACGTGCTACATCAAATTAAGTAAACTACTGCGCAAAATTTTGAAGAGTTTGCAGAGGAAAACTCGCATTGCATAGACTCTGCGTATGGTTGATTTTAGCACATACAATTCTGCGGACGAAATGTAGGAAAGATATCAAAATTTTATTTAAGCTTGAGAGCAGATCGATAACTCTTTTCATTCTCGAGATACAGGGTGTTATATCCGACGGACAGATGCGGCAACTTCGCGTAGTTCTGTCCATGCGGACCTGGCGGCTCTACGAAATACTTATCGTCCGATTTTAAGTAAACAGCTTGGTTTGTGGCTCCAGATCTAAAGAGTTCACCTATAAATTCAGACTGACCTGTACCGTAGCCAACTATTCGAATAGACCACGAACATGCCATAATCGGAGCATAGCGTAAATGAAGGAAACTATTTAGATTATAGACAATTCTTTGATGATTTTTTTCTTGCGTATTATGTATGTATGTCTTAGATGAACTACGAGAAATGAAAGGGGATAGCCACTGCATGACTTTTACCAAAAAGAAAAATTAAAGGTGCCTCTACAACGCCAATTACATTTGAATGTCTTAATATTTGTCTTGTTTCAATTCTTTGTTTCCTGTAACAATACACGTAACACATGAAACAGAATGAGAAAAGCTTGCTTCAGGAACTATATATTAATTTCATATCTAAACGAGAATATAGTTCACTCACTAATATATTCAAAATGTGTATGTTTTCGGAAACTACCTGCAGATAAAACCAACGACGCGTGAATAATTTAACCTCACGACATTATGCAGGAATTTTCTTCAGAAATTTATTCAAGTTAAAATTGGATAGATATCTGCTGCGTGATCCATTCGTCAATGAATCTTTAATCTATTAATTTATATTATGAATTAGTAGAAGAACCGAAGGTCGACGGGCGCTGATGACCTCGCTGTTGAGCGCCCTAAAACGCCAATCATCATCATCATCCGAAGGTCGCTTCTGGGCTCCTAGTTTTCTCTGACAACTTTCATCAGTCGGACTGTTCATCTTCCTGCATTTCTGATATCTAATGGAAGAACTATAATGTTTAACTCCCTTCTTCGCTTCTTAAGAACACCCAAAGGTATAACACTGTGACATTATTCAAACCCAAACATACGAAATTCACAAGACTTCTCATGCAGCCAAGCAACGTATAGGACCAAGACGGCGGAAAGAACCACGTGACTCGATTTCAGTCAATCACGACCTGCAGACGGCGGCAAGCGGAAAAGGATGGCCATACTTTCCTTACACAGAGCTTTATGCTTCTTGCTACTCTTAGTTGCGACTTACTACTCGTAGTTGCTACTGCGCTTCTAAGCTGCGACTGAAATTGCAGTCACATTCCGTAAAGTTGCGACTGTGAAAAATGCGATTTCTAAATCACTGTGACTCTTAATAGATAAGCGATTTTCGACCCATCCCTAGTCCACGGCGATGCAGCTGGAAGAAAGAGGCGTTGTGTTGGCAACGCGACGCGGCGAAGAGAGGCCCCGGCCGCCTTCCGCCGCCGCGGCTCACCTCCTGGGAGAACAACAAATAGAGCGACGCACAGTAAACGCCGCCTTGTGTTTCCACAGAGGGCCGTCCCTCAGGGCCGCCGCTCTTTGTAGGTGTGCTTTTGTTTGAACGCCCGCGAGGCGAAACTGCCGATTAGAAGCAAGCGGGGGTCAACATTTACAAAGGAGGAGAAATGAGCCGAGCCGCACACGGAAAAATAATAATAAGCAGCTGTATTTTTGTTTGGCGATTCCTGTCGCCGGCGCATGTGATGTGGTCCTTGTGTGATTCATAGAGTGTGTATTATGAGGGATTTCATGTTGCCGCATGCGCCGCTGATGCTACTTCCTGCCTTCAGAAGTCTGACGCATGTGAATACTAAAAGCCGCGCGAAAATAAATGCTTTCTGTCGTTCCGCCTCGCCTTATGACTTTCGGAAACGTGACTCTGTTGCGCATTTTTCTCGTCTTTCTTTCAGAGGTCTCTGCTTTCGCCGGTGGGTGACAAACGCATTTATTGTGCCTGTGTGACAGAAGAAGCAGTTACGAAGTTTCCCGGAAGAGAAAATATTTGGGCACGACTTCCGTGACAAGTTGTATCGTGGGTTCCTTCCTTTGGTGCGGGAAATGTTCCTGAACGCTCCGAAACAGATGGCCAACTCTGACACTCAGAACTGCAAATTTTTGACCACTAGTAGACAATGGAATATTGGTTGAACATAAAGGTAAAGCAGTCAACAATCCGAAGATTGATTTGAACACCACTGTGCTTTACTAGGCATGGTCCTGTTTGGAGATGGTATGCCATTGCCTTCCTCCGACCTTCGAGCGGACTTACCCAGCCAGTTATAGGGGGACCTACAGTTTTTCGTGGGTTCCGAACCACGGTGCTACTCAGTATTTTTCACATCAGCAACACTGCCAGAGGTGAAAGAAGTGGAAAGTGACAGATAAAAATCTTAGAACCTGGCTGGGATCGAACCCGCGACCTTGTAGTCTGGCACTCTACCACTGTGCTACGGAGCTGCAACCAGCTACTAATATCGAATAATTATTTATTCCTTGAGACATGTAACGGCTTCTACAGTACCTAGTGGTCCAATATCCAGCTGTTTAAGTTGGCATTTTTCATGAAAACTGGTAACACGTGAAAAACGTAAAGTATACCAGGCAAAGAAAAATAAAAGCAAGACGGGACAAGAATAAATGAAATAATTCGCAATTTGCGATCAGTTATGGCTTCACTGTACTAGGTTAAGATTGAATACCGAAGTGCGGCGAATGAAAGTTTGTGCCCGCCCGGGATTCGTACCCGGGAGCTCCCGCTTACTAGGCAGACGCGTTGACCACTCCGCCACCGAGGACACACTGACCAGCCCGAGGACTTTCCCCTGCACGTCTTCCGCCACATTCAAATCTCCATTCGCCACACTGTCTCTTTCATTCAAATGAACGCTGTGACGTCATCAAAAATATATAATTGAGGACAAGGATATGTGTAGGAAACAGTCTAATCCTAGCCTGAAATGAAATTTGAGTTTCAAAGAAAATTTATGATTATTGAGTTAGTAGAAAAACATTATTTAAATCAATGAATGTTGCTTGCACTTTTCATGGACGAAAATAGTCTACTTCATTCATTGTCTAAAATATTGAAACGAGCATTTCTTGTATATAGGTTGAATCACATAAAACGTAAACGCTTACACATTTCGGATCGCGGAATCCAGCACATGATAGAACATACAGGGGCATATATATCTTTGTTTCGTGAATGGTTTTAGGGCCGATATCAACTGAGATACTGAAGCAAATATTTTTTAACTGAAACCGCATGCGTCTGCGCGGTAATAGTAACGCTCTATTTCCAAATTGTTCAAATATTTGTAAACCTATTGGACCTAACTGCTATGGTGACCAGCACTTAGACTTACAAACTACTTCATCTAAGCCGCGGCGAATTAGCCGTGCGCACTGGGGCGCCGTTCTGCGGGGCGCGCGGCCTTCCGCCGTCCTGGGTTCGAGTTCCCCCTGGGACATGGGTGTTTAGGATAGGTTGCTTTAGTTTAGGTAGTTTGTAAGCTAGGGACTAATAACCCAACAGTTGAGTTCGATACATTTACAAACATTTGCAATAAACTAATACTAAGAAAAAGACTCATACTCATGCCCGAGGGAGGTTTCGGAACCTCCGGTGGGATCGGCTGCTCAGTACATAGTATGACGCCTTAGATCACGCTCGGCGCTTTTTATCCCATTGAACCAACTTAAGACCTACAGTGGATGCAGGTTCATCTAGTAATGTCGTATATGGACATATGACATAGGCTAAAATGTTCAGTATTGCAAATGATTAAGGAAAAATACTTTGCATTTGTTTATCTTCCCAGATGTACGTGAGCTGAAACGGAGAGATCACCTGTTCGTTCTTCTAAAATAAAGAGCTCTTAAACGTGCAAAAAGGAACTACTCTATGAAATATCTAAAATAATATAAGAAGTAATTGACCTATAGTTTTCTGTATGTGGCTGTGTGCTTCTAAGAGGTACAATTAATGCTGTCTGGTAACTGTCTCGACGTACACAGCTCTACATTATACCATATCGGACACATTCGTTAAACATTTTATTACAAATAATTTTATGAGCACCTGTACATCACAAAATTAACATTCTTCTTCACGAAACGTCGTTTCACGCTGAACGTAAGTGCATAATGACGGTGTTACGAGCTACGTGCAGTACACACTGTCGACTTATTAGTCATTGGAATGCAATTTCGCACACACCTGACTGTAATAAACAGTTTACTAACAGTCTCTTAGCACTCTTAGCACGTAACATCAGGTTTATCTTTTTATTTCAACATGTGTCCAAAATTTTGACCATTCATTAATAGGCACATTAGCAATTAGAGGTCTGCACTAGAGGTCTGCGCCTCGCTCGGTTGCTCGCTCGAATCGCGCGATACATGTCATTCTCTGACAGTCCGACAGGTGTCGGTACTGCAGCTTGCAGCAAGGCGTGTGGCTGCGCTCGACTTCCTCCATGCTCGTTGGAGCGGGGCACGCTCTACTGGCCCGACTGTCCACACTGCCCGCTCGCCACTCGGTCGCCCACCGCAGCGCCACTCGAGTCCAAGGCGAGAGTCGGGAGCAAAGTAGAAGCTTGAAAATAAATCCTGACTCAGAAATTTGGAATTGTTTCCCTTCCCGGGTGCTTCGAAAGCTGTTCTCTCTATCCAGTTGAACTAGCTATTCAGTTTGGCATTTTGTACTTTACCATACAAGTTATTATACGTGATTAACATAAAGTTTCTGTGCTAAGATCATTTACTGAATGAATTTTCCATGATCTTTCTTACTTTCTTGTTCCCATTTTGTGGTCTGTTAGTTCCTGTTTAGTGGCAGGTATTACTTGCCGTCTTAATGAACAAATGATTGTATTTTATATCCATTCCTCTTATCTCTCTCAAGTCCTGGAATAGTTTGTCCGTCTTTTATATTGATAATAAGTACTCCGATATTGATGAACATTCGTTAGGTTAGTTTTGTGCCTCTCTCTCTCTCTCTCTGTTGCACCTCGTTAATACACATTCCCGTAGCATTTTGGCACTGTGCGTGGTTGCTGCGCCTCTACCTTTTCCGAGTGAGTCCTTAACGGGAATTTTTCCAATTGCAACATTCATATATTCCCCACTGCCACGTCGTCTTTCTTATCTACATACTAAAGAACGCATGCAAGCTTTTGTGTAATATATAGGATCCTCGCTTTCTTCCATCGTCAGGGTCATATGCCGGTCTTAATCCTCATATAACCTGTACCTCTTTTAAATCCTCTTATTCCAGATGTTTACTTTACACAGCTGTACGAATTTATGGTGCTCCTGCTGTTTCAGTGATATCTGTGTTATATTTATTTAGGGCCGTCTGAAGAATGTCACCCGGGCGCACCAGGCAAAAGAGTGAAATTCATGTTTTTGAAATGGCTGGACTGTGAAATGCGTGAGGTGCAATCCACCAATGAGGTGGACCTTTATTTAGCACGAATTGATGGTGATGACGACGATCTGCTTGAATGGTAGAAACGCAACAGTACTCTCTTTCGTAAGCTAGCTGTATTGGCAAACAGTATTTTGTGTGCCCGCCTCAAATGCACCTAGTGAATACACTTTCAGTGCGGCAGGGAACCTCTTCTCTGATAAAACAACTCGACTCGATCTACAAAGTGTCAATGATATTTTAACAATACAATGCCACTAACGAATAATTTGGGGATAATGTTACTTTTCGATGTATACTTTGTTGTACGGTAACTTTCACTTTTGTACATTGCAATAAAAACGTCGTTCGTTCTGTAGTTTCTCTTTAGATCCTTTACACTACTATCAAATGTTGTATTTAGTGAAAACAAGCTTTTTGACTCGTTTGCGGTAAAATGATATTGCCGTTACATGCTACTGTGCAGGAATACACGTCTACAGCATAACTGATTTTAGTTCCTTTAGTTACTGGGGGTGCGTCAGACGCAATAGCAGCCCACACCTCAGAGCCACAGAGCCGCTGCCGTAGCGACTGACAAGGAAACCTATCCAAGTGTCACTCTCCGATTTTTATGAAATTTGGATTTGTTATAATACATGAAAAACTGTGCGACCCGTATTTTTATTTTTATTTATTTATTTATTTTTAAGCGGTGGAAAAACATATATAAGGGGTGAAACGGTCCCTCCAAAATTGTGGCTAAAATAGAAAAATAGTGATAACTTAGAGATTAATGAAGCGATTTTAATGATTCTTTGATATTAACGTATCTTTTGATAAGAATCGGCCTAGGTACATTGCAGAGGGAGTTACAATTACGGGGCCAACTACCCCTAAACTGGCCCATTTTTTGTGCTCAAAAAATTGTTTTGATTTAAACTAAGTTGAATCTATGAAATTTGTCTTTTATCAAAAGATACTTTCATACCAACAATCATTAAAATCGCTTCACTAATCTCTAAGTTATCGCCATTTTTCTATTGTAGTCCCAATTTTTGAGGTACCGTTTCACCCCTCCGCCGCTAAAAAAATTGCATGTTCCATAGTTTTTCGTGTATTATAAAATATGCAAATTTCATAGAAATCGGAGAGTGACTTGAGTAGCTTTCCTTGTTAGTACAGCGGCAGCACTACGCTGTGCTGCCTCTGCCCGCCCCGCCCCACGTAGCCTCGTTCGAGTGTCAACACGCTCGCTCCGAGCGTACACACTCGCCGCGCCACCGCCGAGCGTTGCGCACTCGACCGAGTACGAGCGAGCGAAACTGGCGATTTGCAGACCTCTAGTCTGCACCTCGCTCGGTTGCTCGCTCGAATCGCGTGATACGTGTCGTTCTATGGCAGTCCGTCAGGTGTCGGTACTGCAGCTTGCGGCAAGGCGTGTGGCTGCGATCGACTTCCTACACGCTCGTTCGAGCGGGACACGCTCGACTGGCCCGACCATCCACACTGTTCGCTCGCCACTCGGTCGCCCACCGCAGCGCCACTCGAGTACAAGGCGAGTGTCGGGAGCAAATTAGACGCTAGAGAATACATCCTGACTGCGAAATTTGGAATACAAGTTATTATACGTGTTTAATATAAAGTTTCTGTGCTAAGATCATTTACTAAACGAGTTATCCATGATCATTCTCTCTTTCTTGTTCCCGTGTTGTGGACTGTTAGTTCCTGTTTTTAGTGATAGGTGTTACTTGCCGTCTTAACGAGGAAATGATTGTATTTTATATCCATTCCTCTTATCACTCTCAATTCTTGGAATACTTTTTCCGTCTTTTATATTGATATTAAATACACGATATTGATGTACACCCGTTAGGTTAGGTTTATGCATCTCTCTCTGTTGCACCCCGTTACCACATATTCCCGTAGCATTTTGGCACTGTGCGTGCTGCTGCGCCTCTGCTTTTTCTGAGTGAGTCCTTCAACGGGAATTCTTCCAATTGCAACATTCATATATTCCCCACTGCCACTGTCATCTTTCTTACCTATATAATAAAGAACGCATGAAAGCTCTTGTGCAACATATAGGATCCACGCTTTCCTCCGTCGTCTGGGTCATATGCCGGTCTAATGCTCATATATCCGGTATCTGTTTTAAATCCCCTTATTCCAATTATTTAGTTTACACATCTGTACGAATATATTGTGCACTTGCAGTTTCAATGGTATCTGTATTATATTTATTTAGGGCCGTCCGAAGTATGTCACCCGGTTGCACCAGCCAAAAGAATAAATTGCATGTTTTCGGAATGGCAGGATAAGAGATAGGCCTAGGTACATTGCACGGGGGATGACAATTACCGGGGACAGCTAGCCATAAAGTGACCAATTTTTTGTACTAAAAAAATTGTTCTGATTTAATCGAAGTTGAATATGTGAAATTTCTCTTTTATCAAAAGATACATTAATACCAAAAATCATTACAATAGCTTCACTAATCTCTAAGTTATCGCCATTTTTCTATCTTAGCCCCAATTTTGAAGAGACAGTTTCACGACTTAAAAATGTTTTTCCGCCGCTAAAAAAATTACGTGTCCCATAGTTTTTCATGCATTATATGCAAATTTCATAAAAATCGGAGAGTGACTTGGATAGGTTTCCTTGTGAGTACAGCGGCAGCACTACGCTGTGCAGCCTGTGCCCGCGCCGCCCCACGCATTCTCGTTCGAGCGTCAACTCGCTCGCTGCGAGCGTAACACACTCGCCGCGCCACCGCCAAGCGTTGCGCACTCGACCGTGTACGAGCGAGCGAAACCGGCAATTTGCAGACCTCTATTAGCAATCGCCGTTGCATGATGTGCTAGAGCATGCACCGGTGATTCAGCGAGGCATAGCGTCTGGTGTAGTTGGACCTTCGTCATAAACTGCATATTTTAGTCGCCCACTCCCACCCCCCCCCCCCCCAAAAAAAAAAAAAAAAAAAAAAAAGAACGGAAAGATATCAAGAGGAGTCAGAGCGGGAATATCGCAAGCCATTTTACTACAAAATTTCGTCCTATACAATGTCCAGGAAAAGTTTCCTCCAGTTTTTCTCTGTTTTTATTTCTTTTTGCCTGTAAACCTATTAGAGCAAGCTACTATGATCAACAGTCTCTAGATTTACAAATTACTCGTATTCTAAAGACAACACACAATCATGCCCGAGCAAGGAATCGAACATCCGTCCAGTATTGCGTTGCAACACGGCAAGATATCCATCGTGCTGCAGCCACATACTCTTTAGAATGTCCAGTGGTACCTCTTCCACAAGATCTGGCAAAATGTTCGTAAGTAAGTGTGCTTACGGATGTCCATTCGGCACACTTGGGATGAAGTAAGGTCCCACAATGCAACTGCCCATGAGCCACACCATAGGTTTACGCTCCACTGCAATTGATGTTGCACTTGACGAAGCCAACGTGGATTTTCGGTTGCCCAGTAGTGCATGTTATGCCAATTTACATTACCGCGGTTAGTGAATTCTGCGTCATCGATAAATAACACACGTTGGTAAAACGTAGTATCGCCTTTCATCTGCCGAAAGGCAAACCAACAAAATTCTATACGATGTTCGAAATCACGGTCGCCGAGTGCCAGATGCAGTGCCGGATTACAGGGGAAGAATTTGTGTCTATCCAACATGCGAACATTTCTTAGCAGTATGTTTCGTACCAATGTGCGGATTCATTTGCGTAGTAACCAGCAGGCACAAGAAGCTCGCTCATTACTTTCAACGCGGCCGCTTATCGGGAATGGCGCAGCGAGCAGCTCGTAGCTGGAGCACAGGCGCTCGCGAGCGAGGAGACTCGGGCAGACTCGAAGCGGAAGGGAAACCGGCCAAGTGTGGTGTACGTCTACATCTACATGGGATACTCTGCAAATCACATTTAAGTGCCGCGCTGAGAGTTCATCGAACCACCTTTATACTATTTTATCTCCCATTCCATTCTCGAATAGCGCGCGGGCAGAAAGAAAACCTGAATCTGTCCGTTTGAGCTCTGATTTCTCGTATTTTATTCTCATGATGTTTTCTACCTATGTAAGTGGGAGTCAACAATGTATTTTCGCATTCGGAGGAGAATGTTGGCGTTTGGAGTTTCGTAAGTAGCCCGCGCAGCAGCGATAAGCGCCGTTGTAATGATTCCCATCCCAGATCCTGTATCATTTTCGTAACGCAGTCTCTCCTGTGTCGTGACAATACCAAACGAGCTGCCCTTCTTTGAACTCTTTCGATGTCCTCCGTCAGACCAACCTTATCAGGATTCCACACTGGTATGCAGTCTCTTTAGTATTTTTGTCTCATCTTTTAAGGGTTCTGCCAATAAAACTCTGTCTCTGGTTCGCCTTTCCCACGACATTATAAACGTGTTCTTTCCAGTGACTTGACAGTAATTCTAGGTATTTTGTGCAGTTTACGGCCTTCACTTTTGATTGATTTATCTTGTAAACAAAATTTAAGGGATTTCTTTTCGTACATATGTAGACGACTTCATACTTCACATTATTTAGAGTCAATTGCCAATTTTTCAAACATAGTGATATCTTATGCCGACCACAGTGGCCGAGGGGAATGCGGCGCGCCAGTCACGGTCTGCACGGCCGCTTCGGTCGGGGATTCGAATCCCCCCACGCGCATGGATATTTGTGCCGTCCTTTGTAAGTTTAGGGACTGATGACCCCATAGTTAAGTCCCATAAGCTATACAAACATTTGATTTTGATAACTTATTTAAATCGTTCTGCAGTTGGTTTTGATCTTTATATGATTGTACTAGACGGTAAATGACGGCGTCATCTGCAAACATCCTAAGAGAGCTACTTAGATTTTCTCCCAAATAATGTTAATGTAAATAAGGAACATTACCGGCAAACCCCGATTCTCCAAGATAACAATCTTATAAATGTGCAATATGAGCACCATTTGTCACACGACACACATCAAGTCTATAGCCGAGTTCTTCCCAAACGTTGATAAGTGTGTAGTCAGTGATTGTAGCAATACCTGCTTCAATTCGGTTTCTTAATTCAGGGAGATGAGCTGGTAGCGGAGACACGTACACACGATACTTGATGAGGCTCCAAAGCATAAAATCACATGGCTTTATATCGGGTGCACGAGGAAGCCACGCAAAGCAAGCCCTGTCATTGGGCCCTTGCGACCTCTCCAGCTCTTGAGTACAGTGACGTTCAACCAAGCGCTTACTTCGCTATGCCAGTGAGGTGGCGCACCTTCTTGCTGGCACGGACTGATTTCTTTGGGCTGCGAGTGAACGATCTCTCACTCGCTCAACAGCTTCTTCACTAACTCTTAGTCATCCCGTGCTCTTCCAAATGTTCAAATGTTTGTAAATCTATCGGACCAAACTGCGAGGTCATCAGTCCGTATCTTACAAACTACTTAAACCTAGGTAAACTAACCTAAGGGCAACACACACACACCCATACCCCAGGGAGGACTCGAACCTCCACGGCGAGCAACCGCACGCTTCCCACCGCTTCCCAGCTCTTCCCTTTACAAAAGCAGTTGGTATCTAAGAATGTTATTATCACTTGGAGGATCACACCCGAACGTTAGTCGGAACCCACGCTGTACAGTAACAACAGATTCGGTCCTTGCAAACCGCATTAAACAACACGCTTTCCGTTTACTAGTCCCCTTCTTTGCTACTACCGCCGTCTAGCAGATTGCAGCGTAAAAATTGGGCGCTGAGCATGGGCAGTGATACCAAACAACTGTTTGAGTTTCTCTTTGATTTGACATATCGTTTATAACTGTAAGTTTAATATAATAAATATTATAAAGCTTTAAAATCCCGACATTCATTTTAAACTCCTTGTATATCATGTGTCTCGGAAACAGCTCTAACTAGTTCGAAACTATTCTGAGAAGCAATAATTATCTTGTTTACTACAATTTATGAATAATGTACCGGGTGATCAAAAAGTCAGTATAAATTTAAAAACTTTATATATCACGGATTAATGTAGATAGAGAGGTAAAAATTAACACACGTGCTTGGAATGACATGGGGTTTTATTAGAACTAAACATCTACCGTTATCGTGCCTTTTTTCTTCGATGAACTGCGCGATTCTGGTTTTGTAACTGCTACCGTCACTGGTGAGAGGTACGCTGATGTGTTACAGAATCGCATCATCCCCAGCCTGGCTGATAAACACCTGCTGGAACGTAAGACTTTTATGCAGGATGGCGCTCCACCCCATATTGCTAGACGCGTGAAAGATCTCTTGCGCGCGTCGTTTGGTGATGATCGTGTGCTCAGCCGCCACTTTCGTCATGCTTGGCTTCCCAGGTCCCCAGACCTCAGTTCGTGTGATTATTGGCTTTGGGGTTACCTGAAGTCGCAAGTGTATCGTGATCGACCGAAATCTGTAGGGATGCTGAAAGACAACATCCGACGCCAATGCCTCGCAGTAACTCCGGACATGCTTTACAGTGCTGTTCACAACATTATTCCTCGACTACAGCTATTGTTGAGGAATGATCGTGAACATATTGAGCATTTCCTGTAAAAGAAAATCATCTTTGCTTTGTCTTAATCTGTTATGCTAATTATTGCTTTTATGATCAGATGAAGCGGCATTTATCGGACATTTTATGAACTTTTTTTCGGTCATTCCAAGCATGACTGTCAATTTTTACCTCTCTATCTACATTTGTTAGTGATTTATTAAGTTTTCAAATTTATACTTACTTCAATATACAAAAACAGTCTTGATCGCAGAAATTAACAGTTTCAATTAACCGGTAGGTCATCTTCGGAATTACAATAAGCCCATGTGGCCATTGCTGCACTCGGCTGGGCTGGGCTGTCCTGGGCTGTTCTGCTGTCAGTGTGTAACTGTTACCTACTAACTGAACAGTAACCTACTGGCAGCAGAACAGCCCAGGACAGCCCAGCCCAGCCGACTGCAGCACTGGCCACATGGGCCTATTGTAATTCCAAAGATGACCTACATCAGGTTGAAACCGGTTAATTGAAACTGTTAATTTCTGCGATCAAGACTGTTTTTTGTGTACTGATCATACCAAATAGATCGCTGATCTATGACAATGTTGTCAAAATTAATGGTTATACCTACTTTTTGATCACCAAGTATTTTCTTTTCCGATGTGACACGGTACCGACACTTAGCCTCCGCGACTACAATTAATTACGGTAATAAAATTCACAGTCGTCAGCTGGGTTCCTGTGTCGAGGTACTCAGTAGGCACGGTCCACTTGCAATATAATTTGGGCAGTGCAGCAGAGGCGGCCAGTCCTCAGCAGCAGGGCCTGGTAACGGGACGCGGTCTCGGCTGCTGTTTACGCGCGCCCGTCTTCTCCAGGACACTGTCGCCCTGCCGGCTACCGGAGCAGCTGAGTCAGCGGCCCGGCCCGGTCCGCCTCTTCAGCGTCGAGTGGCCAAGTGGTCTCCGCAAGACGGCCCACTCCGGCAGCTACCTGTGGCCGGCCGCTCCTCGCCGCTAACGGGACACACAGCTCTGTGTGCTACTCACCTCACCTCTCAGTGCCGTCTAAAACATTATACTGCTCCCAACTAATCAACTGACATTTCGTTTTGTACTATAAGGGTCTGCCTTGAGCGTAACACTGGTTCTTCTTTCTACCCAGACATGTTGAGACATGTTTCACTGCAGTTGCAGCATCATCAATGGGAGTTCTACATCTACATACAAACTCCGCAGTCCACCCAAAGGTGCGTGGTGGAGGGTACCTAGTACGACTACTAGTTACATGCTTCCAGGAAAAACGAATACTTGTATGCATCAGTAGGAGCCCTAATCTCTCCTATCTTATTATTTTACTCTTTACACGAATTGTAGGTCAGCGGCAGAATAATCTTTCTGCAGCCCGCTTCGAATTCCAACCTTAAAAAATTTCTCAGTAGTGTTTCTCGGAAATAACTTTCATTCCTTTAAACTGAACAACAGAAAATATTTAAGCTAGGCCATGCATACGTTATTGTATTATTATGTGCATATGGACCCTGTAGGATAATGCAATACGAGTACATTCACGATTTGCCTTTCTTATAATCCATACAGCTTTCATTAGTTCACTATGTTGGCGTAACATTGCAGAGCGATATGAAATGGAACGAACATGAGTGAGACTGACAGCCGAATTCGGTTTATTGTACTTCATCTGTAAAGAAGACCACGTATAAAACGCTTGTACGACTACGTCTTTCAGTTTAAAGGAAGACATAAGAAGCGGTTCAGGGGCGAGCAGCTAGATTGTTACTGGTAGGTTCCACCAACGCGTGAGTATCATACAAATTCTCCAGGAACTGAAATGGGAATCGCTGGAGGAAAGACGACGTACTTTTCGAGGAATTCTGTTGAGGAAATTTAGAGGGACGGAACGCAGAACGATCTTTCTGCCGCCTACTTAAATTTCGCGTAAAGATAACAAAGGGAAGTTGAGAGACAGAACCCATATATTTATCTTCTGACGGTAACGTTTTCTGTGTAGTATATCTGATGTTCCTATCAGTGCCTTATCCAGGTCATTTTCAACTTCTTCTATTCATGGAATGTTCTTCACTTTTGCAGTGTATTTCAAAATCTAGTGAGTCAGGCTTAGTCTGTGAATGTGTCCATAGAATATTAGTCTTCGTTTCCTGATGTCTGCAGAAACCTTGTTTGCCTAATTTGAGTCTATACCCTTCTTCTTTTTTATCTGGTCCCAGGATTTTCCTCGTGCTCTTTCTTTCCTCCTGCTCACGTACAGCAAACAATGTTCAAATGTTTGTTAAGTTTATGGGACTTAACTGGGGGCTCACCCGTCCCTAAACTTACAAACTAACTTATACTAAAGACAGCAAAAACATCCATCTCTCGGTGAGGGTTTGAACGCCCGAAGAGGAACGGCCTCGCGCATCGGAGCATAGCGCCCCAGTGCGCTCAGCCACTCCGCCGCGGCAGCGTACAGCACTTAAGGTTTAATCACCATATTATAATGTTTGATCTTTGTATGTATGAACATAAAAAATGTTCAAATGTTTGTTAAGCTTATGGGACTTAACTACGGGGTCATCAGTCCCTAAACTGACAAACTACTTATGAACTACTTACGAACTAGGACGTCACAAATATACATGCCCGAGGGGGGATTCGAATCCCCGACCGTAGTGGCCGTGCTGACCGTGACTGGAGTGCCTCAGTCACCTCGGCCACCGCGGCCGGCGTGTATGAACATACATTTCTTGTTGTACATGTCACGAGTTCTCTCAAATGCTCTTTTGAGCATTGCTAACCGAACTTTCTGTGCTTCCTTTTTTCAACGCTCTTGGTTCTATGATCTTATCGAGATATCTGAAGTGTGGAAAGCGTTCGGTCTGCCCGTATTTCGTGTTAATTTCCTGTATGTCGAGTTTAGTGCACATGAATTTGGTCTTTTCGAATGAAATTTGTAGTCCAGTTCTCACAGCGCATTCCTTGAGGACTTTTGTTTCATCGCTGTATTTTCGCTCTCTGCTAGCATTTATAGGTCGTCTGCGAAAGCGAAACAACGGACCTTGATGTCATCATTTTTTCGTCCGAGTTGAATGGGTTTCCAGGGATAGTGGGTTTTTAGTTCTTTTTCACATTCTCGAATTACATTATCCAGGACAAGGTTAAAGAGCAGTGGTAACAATCCGTCATGGTGTCGCACACCAACAATACGCCCATTAATTTCACTTTGGACTTCGTGTCTGTGAGTGTTTCTGAACCACATCATTAACCCTGCATAGTGAAGAGCATCCTTTCGCCTGTGCACACTGCTATTACTTTTGAACTGGTTGGATTATTAACATCAGTGTGGAGCTGCGGATGACGCACGGTGAGAAGTTCAGAAGACTCTGAACCAGGCGAAGAAGAGGGCACCAGAAGAAAATACTTCTGTTTTCTTAAATCCATTCTGTGGAGTTAAGTTGCCTGCATAATCATGGGTATGATTTTGTTACAGACATGTTTGAGCAGTGAACAACGATAAGAACTCTATACAACCATAGGGCAAAGTCGAAGAGAAATGAGAGGGACCCATAGACAAAAGGTTGACCTTAAAAAACAGCTATTAACTATGAATCATGGCATCATTTTTCTATCAGGAGACGATAGATCAGTGGACAGGATAACCGTTTTTAGTAGAAGAGCAGGAAGAGTGGCTCTAAGAAGTAAGAGATACTTTTTCATGGATGGTACGTTCAAGTGCTGTAGCAAACAGTTTTCCCAGATAAATACCATTGATGCTGATTTTTGTAAGTACATAAAAAAATAAAAAAAGATCTGTAAAAAGACATATATCCGTCTTTTCCGAAATGTACTGGAAAATACTTCCATTCTACAAGTGTGACTGTAGATTTTGATTCAGCGGCGATTAAGAAGAAGAAGAAGAAAACAGCATCTTCTGGGTCAGTACATTTTGATAGAATTGATTACTTGCCAGACTATGAGAGAAAATGAGAAATGTAGGCTTTGTTTTTACGGTTATTTAAAAGGAAAACGAGGAAATGGTGACATTCTTCTGGGCTTTATACCATTTCGCATGAAACAATGCAAAATAAAATAATTTTTTAAGGCACAGGAACAAAACTGTAGTATTTACGTATGTTTTAGTACCAATGCGCCTCTTTCTGCCAATGATGCTAACACGTAAATATCTACACCGCTTAAAAAATTAATTGGTTCAATCATCATCATCATCATCATCATTAGAGACTGTTTATGCCTTTTAGCATTCAATCTGGAGCATAGTACCTCTAATAAAATTCCTTCATGATACCCTATTCAATGCTAATATTGATGCCTCGGCTAATGTTATGCTTTTTACTTCAAAATCATTGTGCACAGAGCTCATGAGTCTCTTAGGTAACCTTGCTTCTCCCATGCGTGTAACATGACCCCACCATCTCAGTCTGTTCGCTCTAACTGCTTCATCTACGGTGTTCATTCCCAGTTTTTCTTTGATTTCCTCATTATGGACACCCTCCTGCCATTGTTCCCATTTATTAGTGACTGCAATCATTCTTGCCACTTTCATATCTGTAACCTCTACCTTATGAATAAGATAAACTGTATCCACTCAACTTTCACTCCCATACAACAAAGTTGGTCGACAGATAGTGGGGTGCACTGCTAACTTAGTCTTGGTACTTACTTCCTTCTTGCAGAAGACAGTAGATCTTAACTGAGCACTCACTGCATTGGCTTTGCTGCACCTCGATTCCAGTTCTTTCGCTATGTTGCCATCGTGTGAAAATATACATGCCAGGTACTTTAAACTGTCTATCTGTTCTAAATTTGTTCCACTCAATCTGTTTAAATCTCTTTCCCACAGACATGACTTTCGTTTTGGAGATGCTGATCTTAATATAATAATCCTTGCACCTTTGATCGAGCTCTGAAATGTTAGTTTGCAAACTTTCTATCGAATCGGCCATTACAACTAAGTCATCCGCATATGCGAGATTGCTTATTTTCTTTTCTCCTATTTCAATCCCGCCCTGACAGTCAACTGTTTTTAACATATGATCCATAAATAGTATGAACAACAGTGGTGACAGGTTACAGCCTTGTCTTACCCTGAAACTACCCTGAATCATGAGTTTAATTTGCCTTCTACTCTAACTGCTGCCTGACAGTCTACGTAAAGCCCTTTAATTGCCTGCAGAAGATTGCCTCCTATACCATAATCTTGTAGAACTGACAGTAGCTTTCTCCTAGGAACACGGTCATAAGCCTTTTCTAGATCTATGAAACATAGATACAATTCCCTGTTCCACTCATAGCATTTTTCCATTACCTACCGTAAGCTAAAGATCTGGTCCTGACAGCCTCTAAGAGGCACACTAATTTTCATCTAACTTGTCCTCAATTAATACTCGCACTCTACTTTCAACAAGACCTGAGAAGGTTTTGCCTACAACGCCAATTAAAGAGATACCTCGATAGTTGTTACAATATTTTCTGTTTCCATGTTTGAAAATTGGCGTGATTACCGCTTTCGTCCAGTCAGACGGAACCTGTCCCGATTCCCACGCCTTCTCAATTGTGTAACCATTTGAGACCTAATATTCCACTGTATTTGAAGAGTTCAGGCTTAATTTCATCCACCCCAGCCGATTTATTGCACTGAAATATACTGACCATTTTCTCTACTTCCTCAAATGAGATCCTGTTTCCATCGTCGTTCCTATCCCATTCTACCTAAAAAATCGTTTACATCATTGAACGTTTCATCTACATTGAGCAATTCTTCAAAATATTCCCTCCTTCTGCTCAGGCATCCACAGAATTGACTAGCAGTTTTCCTGACCTGTCCAAAACACTTGTTAATTCCTTCTTCCCTCCCTTTCGAAGATTGCTAATTACATTCAAAAATGGTTTTCCCGCGGCTTGACCCAGAGTTTCTAGTTTATTTCCAAAGTCTTCCCATGATCTCTTCTTGGAGTCTGCAATTATCCGTTTGGCTTTGTTTCTTTCTTCAACATAACTTTCTCTGTCTGCCTGATTTCTAGTATGGGGCCATTGTTGAAATGCCTTCATTGTTTTTTCAGGCTGCCATGACTGTGTCATTCCTCCAAGCTGTCTGCCTCTTCCTGCCACTACTGTTCCAAGACATTCTCTAGCTGCTTCCAGTAGTGTGTCCCTGTACATTGACCATTCCTCTTCCAGTGACTGTAAATCATTACATTCAAATAACTGGTACCTTCATTGTTATGTATTTGTGCCTAATTTCCTTGTCTTGAAGCTTCTCCCGCCTTATTCTTCTACACATGAACCTGACTTTCTGCTTTTTTGGCCTCACAAAACCAATTTCACTGCAGATTAAATAATGATCAGTATCATCAAAGAACCCCCTGAAAACACGTGTGTCCTTGACTTTCTTCCTGATTTCCTGGTCTGTTATTATATAGTCAATGACAGATCAGCTTCCCCTTGCTTCCCAAGAATAGCGGTGAATGTCCTTATGCTTAAAGAAGGAGTTTGTGATAACTAAGCCCATACTGGAACAGAAGTCCAAGAGCTGCTTTCCGTTCCTGTTGGCCTCCATATCTTCTCCAAACTTACCCATAACGTTTTCATAACATTTTGTTCGATTTCCTATCTTGGCGTTGAAATCACCCATGAGTAAAATACTATCCGTATCCTTCACTCTAACAACTACATCACTAAGTGCTTCGTACAATCTGTCCATCTCATTTTGATCTGTCCCTTCACAGGGTGAATACACTGCCACAATCCTAATTTTCTTGCTGGAGATGACCAAATCTATCCACATCAGTCGTTCATTTACATACCTCATTGCAAATATGCTGGGTTCGATTGCTTTCCTGATGTAAAACCCTACACCCCACTGTGCTCTTCCTACTTTGACTCCTGACAGGTAGACCTTGTATTCTCCGACTTCGTCCTCTTTCTCTCCCCTTACTCTAACGTCACTAACAGCAAAAACATCTAACCCCATCTTTCTTGAAGCCTCCGCCAGATCTACCTTCTTTCCAGTGTAATCCACATTGATATAAATTGCTCCCCATCTCATTCTAGATCGTTTTCCACGTCGTACCTGACGAGTCAAATGTTTTTTAAACTTATAGGACTCAACTACGGGGCCATCAGTCCCTAAACTTACAAACTACTTATGAACTACTTAAGAACTAGGACGACACAAATATCCATGCCCGAGGGGGGATTCGAACCCCCGACCTAGTGGCCGTGCTGACCGTGACTGGAGCGCCTCAGTCACCTCGGCCACCGCGGCCGGACCTGAGGAGTCCTGGTCTGTCAGAGGTGGGACTCTATCACCTCCAAAGGTCCGAGGCTTTTGCTCTGATTGTTGCCAGTATGATATTGAAGTACCTGGGAAGCAGGTTGCTAGCCTTACTTACCCAGGGCTCCACTGGGATTTACCCCCTAACGGTTGAGGGACTAACTGGTGGATTTGGTAGTCTTTGCCATCTGAGCACAAAAGTGCCCACGACTCAGAAAATGTCCGAGATGCCCCACCTTATTCCAAAGTAAGTGGTATCCCAACTGTCAGGACCACTTACTTGGCCACTCATACGTTGCCCGTGGTTCATGAACTACGACATGACTACAGGAACTCACACCATGAACCACTAATGTGTTCAAATGTTTAAATATTTGTTAAGCTTAAGGAACTTAACTGTGGGGTCCATAAACTTACACACTACTTATGAACTAACATACACTAAAGACAGAAGAAACACCCGTGCCAAAGGGGGGATTCGAACTCCCTGAATGCGCTCGGACACTCAGGAGCGGTCAATTAATGGGTAAGTTGAGATATCATACACAATATACATATGGCAACGTATTTTATTCAGGTATTGCTTGCAATTGTAATACGTGTGTGATACAGTACGATTTTTTGCTGACTCAACCCTTCACTTAGATTTACATGGCGTTCACTTAGAGTGAGGCACCATGAGGCTACGATAATAGTAAGTCATTCTCGTTGCCCTCTAGTCTGGCGCGTGATCACCTCGGAGGGCCAGTACAGTTGCGCACCTGCGTGGCATGGAGGGTCTGAGGTTATCAATCAGCTCTTGAGGGATATTTGGCCATTCTTCGATGCGTGCAATATCCAGCTCTGCAAACGTTGTGGGAGACGCTGGTCTGGCTGCAATGCGTCTGCCAAGTACATCCCAGACATGCTCAATCGGGTTTAAGTCCGGTCAACAAGCTGGCCAGTCCATTCCTTCAGTTACCTCAGCTTCAAGAATGTCGTGTATCAGTGAAACTCTGTGGAGACTAGCATTTTCGTCCACTAGAAGGAACCTATCTGCTATGACACCGGAGTGCGGCACAACGAAAGGTAGAAGGATTTCGTCTCTACACCTCTGAGCAGTCAAAGCTACGTTGTAAACGACTTAGAGGTCAATAGTCCGCCAATACTGACTCCTGCCCATACGTCCACCACCATTTATGGTGATTTTTCTACACATAAGTAGGATTGTTCCGAATTCCACGGTCTCTGCAGATGACGGCACGACGATTGTACGGGTGAACCCAATATCTTGACCCATCTGTGAACAGAACCCGACGCCACTCGTTACAACTTCAATCCCAACGTTCCTCCGCCCAGTTTCTGCGGGCTAAACGGTGTCGTGGTGTTAGTGAGATACACAGACTATAAACCTCCGTGCTTAGTGGCGACTTCTCGAAGGCGATTTCGCAGTCTCTGTTGCTATTCCGCGTACTGTTGGCAGCTGGAGGATGCGTTGCAGCTGAGTTTAGTTCTGCCTCATGTGTCGGCGGGCTGTTACCCGGAGATAATGGTAATCTCTTCCTGATGTTACCCGTGGAAGACCTTGGCCTTGCCTTCTTTTAACGGTTCCCGTTGCCTGAAATCGTGTCCAGTTCCAATAAATTACTTTTTTTCTTTATTTTAATTTTATAATAGGCGTAGATGATGCAAGGTCCCCCCAGTCGACTAGCAGGAAATGAAAGAAGAAAGGACAACACAAAAACTAATGAAACAAGCTGCAAAGGTGGCCCACAATGCCGACGACGCCAACATGACCACGTAAAATAGAGTACAGGGGAAATCCGTTTTCTTCAAAGGGATGACTTCCAAGCAGATAAGGCAAATCCGCCCTTTCACTAAAAGAGAAACGTCACTTCATTGTGGAAAAAGGAATTGTAACTGTAGGCGATGTTGCTCCAGAGCTAAAATAAATGGAATTTCACCCAAAAAGAAATAAGTAATAAAGCAAAATATATCCTTAAAATGTGTTTAAGAAAGGAAGTAGTGTCCAAAAAAAAAAAAAAAAAAAAAAAACAAAAAAAAAAAACAAAAAAACAAAAAAAAACTAAGGTATCGTAGGATGGGCGGTTTCAAATTCCAAGTGTCTTATTATGGCCGTGTAGTATCGTGACTATAAGGATAGTGGCGAACCTGGTATCGTTGTTCTCTCTGAGCCTGGAGGTATTGGTCCCATAAGAAAGCCAAGCAGGGAACAGCGGTTTTAACCTTCAACCGAATGACGGCGTACACTGCGTGCCCCAGGAGCCACACGGTAGTGTTGTGAATGGTCCGCGGTGAACGTTGGAAATCCGGAGCTAGGATCAAGGTTACTGGAACTGCCATCGGGGTCATCCCACTGAATAACGCAACCATGCTATGGCCGAACTCCCACACCTGTGAGACAAGCCGGCATAGGAAAGCGGAGTTCCCTCGTGTCAGGGTCGTCACAGTCCTCACAGGACGCTGGTTGGTGGCCAGCGTGTCATTAAGGAGTGTGTACGAAGTGGCCGTGACGTCCTTCGGGAGGGCCAGGTGATTGACATTAGCCCACACCATGCTCACTATACTATCTGAATCCGAATGCCGGACACTTGCCACGCCGGACATTTGCCACGCCGGACACTTGCCACACCTGTCCCTTCGCCAGGTAATAGGATTGGCGGTCCCTCAGGCAAGGCACTCCCCCGTACTCCTGCTGTTTGCTTCCAAATCACCTTCTCCGATCTTACTTGATACAGCCCATACGGAAGAATCTTTTTCTTCGACATGTCGCCGAAATTTACGACTTCTTTTTAATATCCCGAAATCGAAATATTTATAACTATTGGGAAACTAATGCAATACTGTCGTCTATTTCAGTGTATAATTAGTTCTTCCAATCACAAATATGGATCCTTTCTCCTTCCGTCTGTACGGTAGCTTTCTTCCACACTTACTGATTGCGAAAGAAACAGTCAATCGCTATGGAAGGAACACGGGAGGAACGATATAAAGATAATTCGAATGTTCATTGAGGGACAGGGGCAGCCGACCATGCGGAGCAGGTAAAAGTGTGGCAAATGTCTGGCGTGGCAAGTGTCCGGCGTGGCAAGTGTCCGGACACCCTGAATCCAACTGCTTGTATAATATCAAGTCAACACCAACCTCCCCACTGCAGCATTTTTCTATTATTACCACTATATCGGGTTCCGTAATGTTGTCTCTGCTCTGTACAATCTACACAAAAACGTCGAACCATTATAGTTCATCTGCCTGTGACAATATTTCAGAATCTAGATATCTCACTTGATCCCATAACTATTTTAACCAGTGTATTTATTGTTCGCGCCATTTCTGTGTTCCCCGTAAAGTGTTAAGATTTCAAAGATCATTCACCCCTTGAGGCTGGGTCAGGGAGAATGGGGCGGTATGTAATTTAAAAGAATACAGAAGACGTTTCTTTCCCTTTTAGAACCCGACGGATAGTTCTCGAGATACATCGTTACCTCGAGATAAAAAAAACATCAACCTGTACACTACCTCGTAGTGACGACAAGTAAAATAATGCGGATGAGGGACAACACAACTAGTAGTATAGTAAAGAAGCGGGTAAAGAAACGAGACACTTCCTGAGCGCGGAGAGCGTGTTCAGGCCGCTGGCAGCGGAGCACTTGTTTCCACGACGGCGGCGGCGCCCACAAGGCGAGCGGATACACTCGTAGGTCGCTGCGAGCGGCGCCGCGCCGAGGATCTGCGCACGTGACGGCGCGTGCTGCCCGCCGATTTACGGGCCTGTGTAGCGCGCATGCGCGGCCCTATTTATTATTCCGGGCCGATCGGAACAGCGGCGCACGCCTCGCGATGACAAAGAAGCGCCGCCGGCTGACGCGACACGGCGCGGCTGGTTCCGTCCTGCTCACAGAGAGACCAGGCCTAGCGCCGTCCGTGACGCCGCCAGTGCCGCTCTCTCTGCAGGTACTAAATAGATACGTGCGCTGGGAGAAATAGCTGCACGACTCGCGGAACGTGAAAGAAACAAAACAAAGTGAACATTGCGCAGGTTTTGTCGCTGTGCCATAATACTGCATCTTAATATCATGTTGGAGGTACACCAGTTGATAAAAGTATCCGGACACGTATTAGTTAATATTAATAAGGAGCTTTTCCACCATTCGCATTTAAGACGGCTTAAACTATGCCAGGTTTAGGTGCCTTCGCATCTGTGGAGGAATGGCAGCGAACTCTTCATCAATAGTCGAATCTGTGATGGTGCATTTCACGTTTATGCTTGAAATGGGATACTCAGGCCAATATGGGTTTCCGGGGTTCAAACCTGTCCCGAAATGAAGGCAAAGCTGACAACAAATTTACATAAATAGGATAAAAGGCCGCCTACGTTTTGCTACAAAATAAAAATGTTCAAATGTTTGTACAGTCTATGGGACTTAACTACGGGGTCATCAGTCCCTAAACTTACAAACTACTTATGAACTACTTACGAACTAGGACGGCACAAATATCCATGCCCGAGGGGGGATTCGAACCCCCGACCGTAGTGGCCGGGCAGACCGTGACTGGAGCGCCTTAGTCCCCTCGGCCACCGCGGCCGGCACGTTTTGCTACACTTGCTCCTTATATTCCCGATTTCTTCCCATGGGAGTCCCCCCACTTTTTTTTGGGGGGGGGGGGGAACTCCGAAAAGAGATTTATGGCGAAGAGGTGCAACTGTGCAACTGTGTAAAAATCATCGTACTGTAACAAACTGCAAACATCTGTCTGTTACTACTCTAATAATGGCAGTTTACTCAGTTTTCCCAGGTGTCTTCCTTTAATTTGAAAGTATTTTTTTGGAACAGCAATATTAAAACTTTTTAATAATTAAAATAAGACAGTCTAGATCGCAAGTTCTTTTTTTTTCTGGCAACCGATTTCGGTTCTACAGAACCATTTTCAGGTTCTGCAAGTGGTTCTGTAGAACCGAAATCGGTTGCCAGAAAAAAATCAAGAACTTGCGATCTAGACTGTCTTATTTTAATTATTCCTTTAATTAGTCTGTTTCTTATAGATGAGTGTCGTGCCAGTTTTCCAATCATTAGGAACAATTCCTTGCTCAAGGTACCCACGATAAATTATAGTAAAGAGGAGGACTAAATCCACGGAGATTGTCTGTAGAAACTCTCAATTACCCTTTCGGGCCCTGGAACTTCATTGTGCTCTAGAGATTTGAGCTGTTTTTCAACACCACTATTAGTAATTACAGTGTCAGTCATATTTAATAATATCAGTCAGCAATATTTCTTCACGTTCCTATGTAAACGAATCAAGGTCCCTGTATAGTGAAAGAGTATCTGTGCACCTATTTTTCCATTGACAGCTGTCACGTACCGCAAAAAATGGAGTGATTCTCTGATAATGCTTCAGAAGTTAGAGAAAGCTTCATGCAAAGCCTTTCTGATTGCCATCTGTGTTTGACCCGCATTTGCCTGTCATCATGAAATAAATTTCCTAGCTCCTATTTAGTAGAATACGTAGATTCTAAATAAGTTCACTAATTTTGTTTCTGTACCATGGTGACTCTAGTATACAGACTTGGAATTAAATATATTCAGTACTGGTGATATTTGCACCTCTGTGAAGAGTATACGTCACAGTTCCATTCATTGAAAACCCCTCCCGAAATCATACCTGGCTATGCCTATGCTCTGGCCCTTCATCTAATAAATGTTATGCAGCTGATGCCGCAGATCCGTTCCCCATGCACCACCATGTGCAGGTGCTGCCTAATGCAGGTTCTTGGTTTCTCTGATCTGTCTACAGCAGTGGCTACTCTGACCCAGCCCTAGGAGGTGAACGGGTGTCAACTTTGGAATTATGTACAGGAATTCCTATCTTTTATGGCCAATTCTCCGAAAAAAAGTTACTTTTTACTTTTTTATTTTTCGTTGCGCAGCGATTGACGTAACTGAAAATGGATGAAAACCGTTCAAAATAACAAAAATCTCAATTTATACACATCAGATTAGCAAATCTGTAGGTAGGAAACGCACTTATTCAAAAATGTTACATGAAAACCTTTCACTAAAAATAATAATAATAATAATAATAATAAAGAAAAAATAAAACCCGAATCTCCACAACATAACATCCCATGATTCTCTATACTAGCTGGAGGTTGCACCTTCTGGACGTGCAGGCCATAAATTTTCATATATCGGTTCTATGTAATTCCAACTTGGATGGAAAGATGAAATGTTCATCAAACGTGAGCCTTTTGACTCTCGTAGGAACAGCCACGCGTTCTGGGGCGTCAGGGTACGGATTGCGTTGCCGCTCCTGCCGGAGGATCGAGTCCTCCCTTCTGCTTGGGTGAGTGTGTGTTGTCCTTAGCTGAAGTTAAACTACTGTGGTGATCAGTCCCCCAGACTTACAATCTATTTAAACTATCTTACTGGTGAACTGATTCACACAATTGAAGAGATGATTGAGCACAATCGTAAGCTTGCACTCAGTGCTTTTGCTATGGAAGTACCGCAAATCTCAAATTCATGAAGTTGTTGTTGAAAAACTGAAATTTTGAAAACTTTGCTCACGTTGGGTATCCAAAGTTCTTACTGAACAACACATTAAACAACCGATGGGCAGTGCACTTTAGTTTTTGGCACATTTCAATGAAGAAGGCGATGGTTTTCTTTCTCGTACAGTCACAGGGGATGAAATTTGCGTATCGTACGACACCCCTGAAACAAAATGGCAATTGAGGCACACTTCATCCCCAGCGAAGTTTAAGCCTAACCAAATACTGACCCCTCGAAAAGGCATGTGCACCGGTTTTTGGGAAAGAAAAAGCATTTTGTTGATTAATTTCTTACCACGACGCCAAGCAATCAATGAACGTGGTTACTGCGAGACCGTTAAGAAATTGCGCCACGCAGTACAGAACAAGCTCCGAGGATTACTGTCAAAAGATGATGCTTTTTTTCGACGATAATGCCTGACTTCACACGGTGAATGTGACCAAACAAATATTACGGGAATTTCGCTGGGACGTGTCTGATCATCCTCCAAACTGCTATTGGTGATCGACACTTAAACGACGATGACGAGCTGAAAGAACATGTTACGAAGTGGATGAATACACAGGCGACAACCTTCTACGAAGAAGGCATACAAAAACTTGTGCCTACAAAATTTCGAAAGCTATGGAGACAAGTAGGTTAACAGTTGTAGATTTTTGTACAGTAAATATTTTTTCTGTGTATGTACACGTTTGTTTTTCATAACGAAATGGAAATTATTTTGTGGACATTACCTCAGATGCTTCCTGAACAGAAATGGCAACCAAGACATTCGCGATTAAATGAGTTTCATTCTAAAATATTATTGATCGGTTTTCACGAAAGCGATACTCATAGAAAGCTTTGACTTATTTTCAAGCACCATCCTTGAGTAATACGACGCGGATTGAAACTATGTTACTGTTCGGACGAATGCGGAAATGAAAGAACCTGGTTCCATTCGACTTATCATAATAGTGAAAAACGCAAATTGAGGAAAGGAACTGCAAAGCATTCCAGAACAATGAGCCAGTATCAGGAGCCATGCATGAGTTTGCGAAATCCTTGATCCTGTGAACCGATGAAGGGATTCGAGTTGAATCTTATCACGTCCGTTTTGGAGATGATTTTATACCCTTGTCGATACTGCAAATAAATTTCCATAATTAAACGATTTAATAAGCAAGTTAAAAATTTATTTCAAAGTAAATTACGATAAGTGTGCATATATGTATGTATGTATGTAAATGACTTATGTAGTTGGAACCGGTAATTCCAGTAAATAAATATAAATATATGCTATCTTGGCTTAAAGATCTACAAGCAACGTATATACAATGAAGTGATAATAACTTACGAACGATGATTTCATAGAACAATTTTTTTAATTACTGTATTTTTGACGGTTTAATTCAAAATTTGGATGAACAACAAGAGAAATAAGTACAAACGTATATGCAGCTGGGATTGTTTATGGTTAGAATGCAGAAAATTATTGTATATTGCTATGCAATTACAACGATTCAGAAATGGAATTATACAGGGTGGGGTAAATGAAAGTGGCCCAGACAAGTGGGTGCAATTTTGAAACCATATTGGGCAGCATTAACGGAGGAGGAAAAGAAGTGCAGCTACTGCAAACAGGATGGAGCAGCTGCCATTACAGGCGGCCGAACGTGACAGAGTTGCTAGCAGAGGTATCATTGGTCCCTGCTGTAGCCAACCACCCAGATCACCTGATTTGCCTCTGATTAATGTGTGTGGGTAGGCCTCAAGTTTAAGACGTTGCGCAGAAACCCTTATAGCCTCCAAGAACTACGTCATAACATTTCGGTTGAGATGGCAACAATTCGAGCAGTCCAGATTCGATCCGCATTCAGGAACTTGCTAGCCCGAACTCAAAATTGCCAAAAGATGAATGTCGATCACTTTCAACATCCACTATTGTCGGGTCAGAGCTGTATTTACTTTCCTCTGCTGTATTTCTTTGCACCCCGGTGCTCTATTTTCCGAGACACTTTTGTTTGCTCCATCCAATAACTGAGGATTAAATGACATTAGTGCAAAGATACACTGATAACAAAGGAAGTGGGAGAGAATTGCGCCGGCCGCGGTGGCCGAGGGGACTGAGGCGCTCCAGTCACGGTCTGCACGGCCACTATGGTCGGGGGTTCGAATCCCCCTCGGGCATGGATATTTGTGCTATCCTTAGTTGTAAGTAGTTCATAAGTAGTTTGTAAGTTTAGGGACTGATGACCCCGTAGTTAAGTCCCATAGACTCTACAAACATTTGAACTTTTTTTGTTTTGAGAGAATTGCAACACCTCCTAAATCAAATCTTAGACCAATAGAGCCATAGTTTAGTATCTAACTACTAATTCAAAGGACTACGAAGAAATCTATGTTATAAAATTTCTTTAAATGGTAGTAAAATTGTTTATAGGTTGTTTAGTTGTTGTTTGTAGATTATTTATTGTAAAAACACAACATGTTTCGGGCTTAGCCCATCATCTGGTAACCTGTCAGTAAAATACATATACAGCCAATACATATATACAAAATATTATTTGCAATTTATAATTAAAATACAAAACATTTATTCTGAATTACATACCGATATAATATACATAGAGCATTGAGGCATATAAATTTGTCATTTAAAAATACTGTTCTTATGTATTGCCTAACAAAAATAAACATCAAATGTGCTCAAGATAATGTTTATATAAAATAAATATAATGTGTATATAAAATATTTTAGATAATAAAGACTCTATGGCACATTATCATGCGAGATTCAAGATACAAGGTTAAAGTAAAGTGGCCTAATATTCATCAATTTAAACAAAAATACAAAAGTCGAATAAATCCCACAACTGCCAAATAAAGTTAAATCCTCAAAATGAATTGCTGAAAAAACTTTCTTTGAAAATTTGGAAAAACCAGTCCCTTGTGCTGCTAACTTGTTCGTTAAGCAGTTGATCCTTCAAGGTGTATCTATGCACAAAAGTTTCAAAATCCTCCTAAATGTCTATACATCTGCTTTTATTTTCATAATAAAGAATATGCAAGTTGTTTCCAATATTAAGAAGTTGATGAAGATTTTGACGCAAATGGGCACTTAGTGCGCTACACTTACTGGGATAGCAATGCTCTCTCTATCGTATTTTAAATTCACTTCCTGTTTGCCCAATATAGAAATTGTCACACGTCCGACATTTAATCTTGTGTACCCCAACAAAACTAAATTTGTTAACAGGGTTTTCCACACTAACGGAGAAATTTCCCAAATCCTATTATAACATTATGTGTTCTAAATGATGAGCTCACGGGCCTCCAACGTGAACGCATAATCTATTTTAACCTATTTTAAATTTCAATGTAATCATGTATTAACAGTGGACAATGTACAGATTTTATAAGTAATTTGCTTCATGCAGTGCATTGTTACGGTTGGAATAAGGCCTATGGGTGGAAAATAGACGAACAAGTCCGAAACTAGTTACCAACGTCTAAATAGTGCAACCTGTGACGAAGAAAGAAAGAAAAAAATGGTTTTCATTACATATCCAGTTGCTGATCCTGCTCCATCTGCACGATGAATTTTCAATGATAAAAGTGACTAATTTTTGTCATTCCTGCTCATCTTAATATTGCTCATAGTGAACATTTGAAAAAAAAAAAAAAAACAACAAAAAACAAAAAAGAAAACAGGCGAAATGTTGGTGCTAGGAAACGTAAGAGCATTGTTTCGAAGTAGCACGAGTAAGGGAAGCATTATGAAGAATGCCGTGTATGAGAGAAATGACAGGGATAGTTTTCAGGAAGTTGCACGGTTCTCGTATTTGCTACCTCTGTCTCTCTCTCTCTCTCTCTCTCTCTCTACCTCCTCCTTCTCTCTCTCTGAGCCTTTACGCACAGCGGGTTCAGCGTGTTTGTTGTCGTTTACAATGCAAACACGCCGAGGCCCGGCCAGCAAATGAGTTTCTCAGTGCGCTGCCTGCTTTTCCTCGGCCCCAGCAGTGCACGGCCCTCCCCTCCAGCCCGAGTTCTTTTAGACAGTTCTCCTTCCCTCCCACACCACGTGCCAACGCCGTGCAGCTGAACAAGTTTGGCTTGACTTTCGCCCTCATCATATCCCCCGACCTCCGTTCTCCACCCACCCCTATTCCTCCCAGAAAAAAATAAGCTATAACAAATCGCTACGGGAAAAAAAAAAAAGGATACACACGCGGAACCAATTCCAGATTATAATTCAACTTTCTTATACATACGCAAGCACAAGCACGCAAAGAAGAGACATATTTCGCATGAAAAGGAATAAGGCGCAGTGGAAGGCAAAGAAGAAATAACAAGTCGCTCTGTAGCGGGAAACGCAGAAGAAGGGCCGGCTTACAATTACCAAGGTCGCAGAAATTACTCAAACAAATCGAACGCCGCCTCCGCACCCCACCCCTCCTTCGCCGGCACAGCACAGGCACTTTGCGTCTGTCGTGTGTGTGTGTGTGTGTGTGTGTGTGTGTGTGTGTGTGTGTGTGTACGCGCTTTTTCCAGCGCCTGTTCCTCTACTCCGAATCAGCCCACTCTGCCCTCTGGCGGTGGGTTACTTTTTTGCGAATGAATATGTTCACATCAAAGAGAAGTTAATAGTGGAGTAGCAACGGCCAAGGCGTTTGTTCGTCTTCGGTTTAAATTCTCTCCTCCTCGCCCTTGTAGACATAATACCTGTTTGTCAAAGAACAGAGAAAGGGGAAAAGGCGAAGTAGAGGAGAGAGAGAATGGTGTGCCATCTTTCTTCTTCCGGGGAAAGTACGTAAATTACAAACACGCCGACGCTCACACACACAAACGCGCGCGTATACACACGTATGCGCCAGCAAGGTGGTGGCTCTTCCCTCGCGCCGTCATTACAAAAGTAAACTCAGCCAGATTAAGGCCGAAACCTTGCTGCTTCTGCGTGATTAACGTTTATTTCGTTTCAAATTTTAAATAAGAAGAAGGGGCGGCAAGGACGGCTGCCTCTGCCGGCCCCCTTTGATGTGCTGCCCGCCTCACTTGCAGATGCGGACTCCAAACAGCAAATTCTGCGGGGGTCGGTGCAGTGGGCCACAAAAGGACATAAAAGGCCGCCCCCGCTGAATGTCTGTAGAAACAGGAGGAGCCGGCGAGCTCATTTTCTGAAAGGTGTCTGTGTGTTCTCCTAAAGGCATCTTCGGCTCCAACGCGCCGGCGCCCCGTTGCAGAATGGGCTGTGTTGAAAACGGGCTGTGAACCCCTGCAAAATAGGTGCGTTTCCAAATGGAAATTGCACATTTACAATCTCGAAACACGCGATTAAAATAAGGAAGTTCCGGGTGCGGCAAACCACCGCATTCTGTGTAACACCACATCGCGACCATAGCATTAGAATCACGGTATTCCGACATTTTTCATCGTTACGTAATTTTAATAATTTGTTAAGAGGCAGAATTTTCTCATTTTTCAAAATTTTTAGTAAATTCAGATTATATCAGCGTAATTCAGAGTAATACTATCCAGGGAATACTAAGGTCAAAACATCTCGTATATCTAAGACTAAGGACGGCACAAATATCCATGCCCGAGGGGGGATTCGAACCCCCGACCGCAGTGGCCGTGCAGACCGTGAGTGGAGCGCCTCAGTCCCCTCGGCCACCGCGGCCGGCGATAATTTGTCAGATTGCTATTATAAATAGTACCCGCAGTTGAGTTACTCTCTCTCACTATGTGCTCAGCTTTCTCTATGTGCTTAGCTCTCTACGTGTTTAGCTGTCTGTGTCACTAAATTTCACTACGTGCTTAGCTCTCAGAGGGCTAGCTCTCAGTAGTTAGCTTAAAGTGCCGGCCGCGGTGGCCGAGGAGACTGAGGCGCTTCAGTCACGGTCTGCACGGCCACTGCGGTCGGGGGTTCGAATCCCCCCTCGGGCATGGATATTTGTGTCGTCCTTAGTTGTAGCTAGTTCATAAGTAGTTTGTAAGCTTAGGGACTGATGACCCCGTAGTTAAGTCCCATAGACTCTACAAACATTTGAACATTTCTTTTAGCTTAAAGTATTATTAGCGGTTTAATTCCAAGATAGGAAAAAAAGGGGAAAATATTAAATTTTTATTATAAACTTTTATATCATGAACATTATCTGTGGACTTTGATCGGGATAAGCTAGAACGGAAGAATTAGAAACTTCTGACTCCTGTAATAAACTGATGAACATTCGTAAGATTGAAATTTGAACTTATTTCACAAGATTAATGTAATAACTATTCAGAGACGTATCTTGAAGAATTAAAGTTCGTAATTAATGTATAGGATGCAGAGACATTAATACAAACAAACTTTGACGAAAATAATCACGAATTGCGAACTTATAACAATAATTTCGTGTGGCTCATTGGCCTAGTGCAAGTCTTTCAATTGGACGCCACTTCGGCGACTTGCGTGTCCCTAGCCTACCCCAGTTATCCAACCGGGGAAAGGGGACCTACAGCTTACCGTGGAATCCAAACCACGTGTCGTTTTTGGCGACTCCTCACATCGTTGAGAGGTGAACGACGGGTTAAAACACATACTGAAAAATTCCGTGGTCCGATCGGGCTTCGAACCCACGACCCTTCGGTTTCCAGTCGAGCGCTTTACCCCAACACCACCAGGCCCGACTGCGAATTTATAAAGTGTGTACTGTGAAAGTGTTGTGAATGTAACTGTTGATTTCAGAATAGAGAATCTATGAAACTTTAAAAAGTCTTAAACAGTTATTCGAGTATTTAGTTCCCTAATGTTGTCCCAGCATATTCTAAAAGTGAACATATATCTGAGACGTTCCTAAGGAATTAATTAATGTGTGAAGGAATATATGTAACAGTTTTGGTCAGGAGAAACGTATGGTGAAATTTTCTAAAGAATAATTCTATAAAGGAAAAGGATCAGGCAAAAACAGTATCTTTGTGACGGGCGTCAAATTATCTGAACTACCGGGACTCAATGATTCAAATTTTTATTCTCTTTGGTTAATTCAATATCAGCCCCTGAGAAACGAATTTTCATGCTCAAATATCACGAAAAGTCTTTAAGTTTAAATGAAATCCAGAACCAATATTTACAGTGAAATATTCAACAAAGACATAATTTTTATTAACTGCGAAGAAGTACCAGGTCTACCATCTTAATTTTCATACTGAGGTTACAAATAGAATTTTGAACCTATACATCCAACACAACTGTGAAAATCAAGACGTAATCTACAGCTTAAAAGTCGCAAGATAAAGCCAAATATAAATCGAAGTCAACACAACTGTCGCCCCAGTCACCAAACCAAACCATGTCGACGCCCAGTCACATCTGCTACCATCGACCTACGACCAATCAGGGAAAATTACCATACAAACAACAAAGAATATTTCTTTGATTCTTATCTACTGAAAGACGTTAGAGAACAAAACCACTTGATGAAGTATGGCAGAAAAATGTGCGCAAATATTGAAAATGGCTAGTATTTGGAAAATTGTAACGCGACTTCTATCGTATCTTTTATCAATTACAGGATGTGTGTTGCTATAATTCTTCCAATTTTCATGCTAATGATCGGCATTTAAGAGGAAGTTATGAGATCAAGACACGCTGAAGGAAGGGCAACCTTGCCACCAGTCTTGCCAAACTATTCACCGCCCGCGACAACATCACGCCCGAGTTCCATATGCTGAGGCTTCAGGTTGCTTATAGTGAATATTCCTAAAGTACGTAACTTGGTAACTTTTTATCGTTCAAAAACCAAATGTTTGTATAGCTTATGGGACTTAACGACGGGGTTATCACTCCGTAAACTTACAAACTATCTGTGAACTAGCTAACACTAAGGACTGCACAAATATCCATGCCCGAGGGGGAATACGAACCCCCGACCGTAGTGGCCGTGCAGACCGTGACTGGCGCGTTGCAGTCCCCTCTTATGCCGGCTTATCGTTCAAAGTGTAATTAATTTTGTACACTGCCTAACACGATCATGGGATTCTTCTAGATAAGCTTAAGTATTGTGGTATGAGTGGGACAGTGCACAAATGGTTTAAATCATACTTAACCGGAACAGTGCAGAAAGTTGAAATAAGCAGTTCACATGATATAGATAAAACAATTGATTTCTCTAACTGGGGAGTTATAAAAAATGGGGTCCCACAAGTTTCGGTCTTGAGTCCCTTGCTGTTCTTAATATATATTAATGACTTGCCATTCTACATTCACGAAGATGCTAAGCTAGTACTTTTTGCTGATGATACAGGTATAGCTATCACACCTGACAAACGGGAATTAACTGATGAAATTGTAAATGATATCTTTCAGAAAGTTATTAAGTGGTTCTCTACAGTAAATGGCGCGACACCATTAATAAATTTAGACTTTGAACATAAAACTGTAGCTAAGGTAGAATATTCAAAAATTTTAGGTGTTCGAATCGACGAGGGACTGAATTGGAAGAATCATATTGAAGATCTGAAACGTTTGAGTTCAGCTACTTATGCTAACAGAGTCATTGCAAAATTTGGTGATATACATCTCAGCTTACTACGCCTATTTTCATTCATTGCTTTCATATGGGATCATATTCTGGGGCAATTCATCATTGAGTAAATAAGTATTCACAAAAGAGTGTAATCAGAATAATTGCTGGAGTCCACCCAAGAGCAACCTGCAGACATTTATTTAGGGATCTAGGGATCTTGACTGTAGCTTCACGATACATATATTCACTCATGAAATTTGTTATTAACAGTCCGAGCCAATTCAAAAGTAATAGCACTAGGATAAAGGATGATATTCACTATTCAAGGTTAAATCTAACTTTGGCTCAGAAAGGGGTGAATTATGCTGCCACAAAAGTCTTTGGTCACTTACCAAGTAGCATCAAAAGTCTGACAGATAGCCAACTAGTATTTAAAAAGAAATTAAAGGAATTTCTGTATGGCAAGTCCTTCTACAATGTAGATGAATTTTTAGATAAAACTTTAAAATATTTTTAAAAATTTTTAATGAATTTAACAAGAAAATGTAATAAAAAATCCTTAAAATATTGATTGTGAAGTGTAGACAACATTTACTAGAGTCTTTTTTAATTTATATGTTTCGTCCTTTACTTCCCTCAAATTGACCATGGATGTGTAGCACACTGTTCAAGTTCATAGTATACTGACTAGCACCATAATACAGTATGTAATAGGATTATACTTTGTTACAGTGCAGTCACTATGTAGAAAGGAAAGATGAACTAACCTGGCATTTCATATTTTTATAATCACATTTTGAGGAAATATGTTGTTATCATAAAACACATTTGTTCTACAGTTATTGTTAATATTATCTGACCAGTTACAATTTTGTACTCGAGTTTCAGATGTACAGTTTCTGAAATTCCTTAGTTTTGCCAAAATGCCATATAAAATGATAATTGAAACACGTAACAAATTACACAATTAATTTAATCTAGCTAAAAGTTGTTTAGTGAAGCCTTCTACTTTGCAAATATTATCAACGAAGTCGTTGGAAATTGAATTTGTCTGATTACTGGCTAAAAGTAAATGTTGCATTAGAGACTTTGGACTTAACTCTTGCATTAGTCAAAGGAAAACAAATTGCTGTAACCTTCATTATCATGACCACTGACATAATTGGCACTTGAAACTTCACTGTCTGTTTCAGTAAGCTATGTGGGGAACGAATGACAGTGTTCCATAACGTCAATTTCTGAACCTAATTCCAAACTCTTTCTTGTTGTTGTGCTCTACAGTTAAAAGGCTGGTTTGTTGCAGTTTGTTCCATACAGCATGAATATGACATCGAGAAATGATGTGCAACGTGACTCATATTTACATTATATTCCAAGATATTCAATTACTTTTTTAAAAAATTACACATTTTTATCTAACAGCTCATCTACAGAGGAGAAAGAGTTTCATTAGAATCTTTTTTAATTTCACTTCAATGCAATTTGGTAAGTGACAAAGCCTTTGTGAAAGCGTGAATTACCACTTCTATGCCAAAGTACTTGAATGCTGAAGATCATCCTTTCTCCTATTTTTTGTAGCTATTCAAACTGCAATTACTTTTGAATTGTATCCGGATATATATCCAAGTAAATATATGAAGGATAATCTTTGAAGGGCTCCACCAATTATTCTCATTACGTTTTTCTGCAATGAATACTTCTGTACCCAATGAAGAATTTTCCAAAAGTTAAAAGCGATACTAAAGAAATAAATGAAAACAGGTATAGTTAGCTAAGGTATGAGATGTTAACCAAAATTTGCTATAGTTTCATTAATATAAGTAGCTGAACCCAGACAATGCTATTCTTCCAATTCAATCTCTCATCAATACACACACATAAAAAAAATTAATGTTCTTTCATAGCAACATACTTGTGTTCGAATCCTATATTTATTAACGATATCTGCCATTAACATTGCAAGACTATATATACTGTGTGTCAGTGGTACTCCTATCGCAAAGAACCTAGGCATACTTTTCTGAAAGACACTATTTAAAATTTCAGTAGTTAATTCTGGCATGTCAACAAAACGCTCTAGCTTTGTACATTCTTCAATATAGATTGGTGCGTTGAAATCTATATTAAGAACAGCAAAGAGCCCAAGACCGTCCCTGTGTGATCCAGTTCTTGATACTTTCGCAGTTTGAACGATCATATGATTTTTGCTCATTATGTGAACCGCTTATATCAACGCTCTGCACTGTTTCAGTTGTTGTTGTTGTTGTCTTCAGTATGGAGATTAGTTTGCTCCAGCTTTCCACCCCACTCTGTTCTGAGTAAGCCTCTTCATTTCCTCATAACAACAGTAGCCTACATCTATTTGAATCTGTATTCGTCTCTTGCTCTCCCTCTACGACTTTTACCCGACACAATACTGCATTAATGATTCCTTGGTGTCTAAGAATGCGGCCTACCAATTAATCTCTTATTTTAGTCACAGTATGCCAGAAATTTCCTTTTCTCCTCAGTTCTAATTAATTACGCATTCTATCAATCTAACCTTCGGCATTATTCTGAAGAACCACATTTAAAAGCCTCTATTCTATTCCTGTCTGAACTACCGTACACAGCAATACTCCAACAGATGCCTTTAGAAATGACTTCCTAACACTTAAATTGACATTCAGTGTTAAAAAAAAATCTATCATTTCAGAAACGCTTTTCTTCCCATTACCATACTGCAATTTATATCAGCTGTACTGCGATCATCGTAAGTTATTTTACAACCCAAGTCAGAAAACTCAACTACCATCTTCATTGTTTCGTTACCTTATCTAATTACTTCAACATCTCCTGATTTCCTTAGCCTACATTCCATTACCCATTCTTTGCTTTTGTTAATGTTCATCTTATAAGCTCGTTTCAAAATTCTGTCCATTCCGTTCAACTGCTCTTCCACGTCCTTCCCTGTCTCTGACAGAATTACAATGTCATCAGAGAAACACAAACTTTTCATTTCTTCACCAAGAACTTTAATTCCTTGTCCAAATTTCTCCTTGCTTTCTTTCACAGCTTGATCAATGTACAAATCGAAAACATAGGGATACAACACTTTCTTACTCCTTTCGCAACCGGTGCTTCCCTTTCATTCCCTTTGACTCTTGATAATTGCTGTCTGGTTTTTGTATTAGTTACAAACGACCTGCCGTTCCCTATACTTTATCGCTGCTGACTTCAGAATTTGAAAAACATTTATTCCAATCAATTTAGTCAAAAGTGTTCTCTGAATCTGAGAAAAGTCGAAAGATCAGTATAGCCTTCCATGTTCCTACATTTCACCTAAATCCAAACTTATTTTTCCCGAAGTGGGCTTCATCCAGTTTCGCCACTGTTCTGGAAAGCCTTCTTGAGTAAATCTTTCGCTATGCTAATCGAAGTGTTTCTTAATTTTCAGAATTCGAGTAATTAAGTTTAAATTTAGTATTTGCATTTTTTATTCCATTGATGATTTTATGTCTGGTTTTCTCAAATTGGAATACACTTGTGTGGCCTTCAGCCTTTGCGTAAACTTAGTACGCTGTTACTGTTTTTAACTAACGTTTACGCGTCATGCCTGTATGCGCAATTATGCTAAATTTTACTGAGATTTTCTGGATTTATTCCGTGTTTCCTGTCTTCGTATGACCGATTGCACAACGTGCTTTCGTAACGTCGCAAGCATTATGCGCATGTCTGTGAGTGAATGAATGTACTTTCCTTTTCCACTGTGTATTTGCTAATTTCCTCCCACGTTACCTCCATTTTCATAAAGGGCAGAAACAATTTTGTTGCGGGTAGTAACTTTATGATTTAATTCACTTTTGTGCAAGGTGTGTGCTTTATTGTGATTATTTGGACTCGCCACATTTTGCTTGTTTATTTGATTGAGTGGATAATGATTTAAAGTATCAAACCTCTGCTTTATAATTTCATGCTCCCAATCCAATGTTTAAATATCTATTCCTTTTATATATATTATTTGTGTTTGTTAAAACGTTGGCTGCTCACTTAAGGAGTAAGCAGTTAGATAAATTTCCGTTGCGAAAGAACTGTGGCCACTCGTAAAGTAATTTAGAGCAGCAGTGAGCGTTTTAAATTGCATTTACAGACCTCTACTGCCACTTTGAAAGTAACTAATGCAAAAAACAATACATACACCCTTGCTCGGGGAAGAACTTGAAGCTCCAAAGGAAACATCCGCGCACTCCGGAAAATGGCGCCTTATAGCGCATGGCCATTTCCGCTCAGCTGACGAACGTAATGTAGCAAGTAATTGCACTGGGACTCACTGCAGGGTATTTCAACCTGTTGGTCCTGACCCACAGGGGGTCGCACGCAAAATACTGTTCGGGGCGTCGCCGTCACAGGAGGAATCAGCTGCACCATAAAACAACCAGCCAGGAACATACCTGAATACTTGGTGTTCCGAAATGCAGAGACATACACATACGAAGAGTGAATTGTATTTCACATTAAAATTACGTGATTTCTTGTGATCATCTACTCTCAGTTGAACAGATTTTTTATAACAAATAAATCGTATTAACAACGAATAAACGAAAGACCTGAAAACTGTATTCAAGTGTTAGGGTATCGCTACATTTACAAGATACAAAAGCAATTTAGAGAAACTCGATTTACAAATTGGCTATACAGTAGTACCTTTCTCAAACAGCACAATTCGCTTCTGAGCTTCACCTGCAGTACGATATCTCTCTATCCAACATATATATTTCTCGGGCGTGATTCCATGGTGGCACTCGTGCTCAACGACTGTTTATTTGATTTGTAGAAATTTTTTCAGCACTGAGTTGTAAATATTAATTTATTCACAGATCTAGATTTCGACCACTGTGTGGACATTACCAAAGCTTAAAACAAAACGGTTAAAACGCGTAAACATTTCGACCCTAATGTTGGGACGTAGCCTCCAACTTGGAGGTCGAAATGTTTTACGTGATTTAACCGTTTTATTTTAAGAATTGATAATGACCACTCAGTGATCGAAATCTAGATCTGTGATTAAATTAATATTTACGAGTGATGGCTGAAAAGATTTCTACAAAATATATTTTTCTATCGCATTTCATGTACTAATAGGATATGTTCCATTCGAAAAAATTAACTAAAATTATCCTATAATGTACAATACTATATTTTTTAATTCTTTTACAAAAAAAAAAATGCATCAACAAACGAAAATAAAATTCGTTGCCTTTGAAATTACACACATAGTTTAGATATCCACATTTTGTAAACCTGTGGGATTTAAATAATGTGGTTATTAGTCCCTTGGTTTACGATCTACTTAATCCAAATTAAGGACAACACACACAAACGCACACACATACAAACACACACACACACACACACACACACACAAACACACTCGCGCGCCTGAGGGAGTGCTCTGAAACGGTGCAACTAAAATTATTAACTGGCTGAAGATATATGAAGGTGCGAATTCATTGGCAGAACGCTTCGAAGATGCACCAGCTCCACCAAAGAGACTTCCTACATCACACTTGTGCGTCCTCTCCTGGAATACTGTTGCCCATTGTGGGACCCTCACCAGGTGAGACTGACGGAAGATATTGATAGGGTTCAGAAAAGGGCAGCTTGTTTTGTTTTATCACGTTACGGGTGGGAAAGCGTTACGGAACTGTTGCACGAATTGGGGTGTAAATCACTGAAAGTAAGACGTTATTCATTGCGGCATGATCTGTTTGCGAAGTTTCAATCACCGACTCTTATTTCTGAATGTGAAAATATTTTGCTAGCACCCACCTACTTAGGGAGACATGACCATTCCAATAAAATAAGAGAAATCAGATCGAAAACGGAACGATTTAGATGTTCTTTCTTCCCGCGTGCTATTAGAGAATGGAACGGTAGAGAATGTGGTTAATGAACCATCTGCCAGGCACTTAGATGTGGTTTGCAGAGTATCTATGTAGATGTAGATAGAGGGTAGATCTGTAGCCGCTCCTGTGGTACATGTATGCATGAAGTGATTATAGTTCTCTTATTTGTGAAATATACCGTGAGATATCTTAAAAATTTAACACGACGGTTTTTCATTTACTTAACATCCCGCCATTTTCTGCTTGCGATATAATTCCGCCCATTGAAGTTATGTTGTGTGTTTGGACGCCATACGGCTGATGAGATACCGGTGCAGTGATTGTGGCAAGTTTCATTAATTTTCAAACCATATTATTCCCCTTGAAAATTAATCGGCTTTTAGAACCTGCAATTGCGTTTCTTCTTCTAAATGTTAAACTTCGAATCTCTATAATTTTTCGCGTAATGTTTTTCCCGCAACTCCGGTTGGACACTGAAATAAAATTTAAAGCACGGTCCGCTGCAAGAACAAACCACATAACTAGCCCAACCGCACATCACGACATTGTTTTACCTTAATGAAGTTGAATTTTTTTACAGCAACCAACAGAATTAGCTGCTGTATGTTTAAAAAGGTAAAAACCGTTAGTTTTTATAATGTAACTGCCGCCAACATCTTCCATTTGTGTGAAGAATCAAAATTAATTCCTCTGTTTATTCATAAATTCCGACCTTTGTAAGTATTATTTACGACCATCTAGATCCCATTCCTATCCTACGAACTACTTACGAAATTAATTAACAATTAAAAATTAAATTTTTCCATAAACCTTAAGCCCCGTGGAAGTTTCGTTATAACTCGAACCTCCGCTGCACCACCTTGGCCACACAAATAGTTGTGTTATGGTTCGAGGAGGTGTTGGGGCTCGCCAAAATATTTTTAATTGGAAGGCGGTCACGTATTCTATAAGGCTGGGAAACACTGCACTGCAGTATCGATTGCTTGTCGACGACGACGGTCTGGTGAGCGTCTCAGGAGGAGCGATGACGGAAGCTCTGCCACTACAGCGGTAGCCCGGCGGCTGACGGCGCCGTAAAAATGCATTAGTTTGGCAAACAATGGCGCGGCAAACATGCCGAAGCTGTCGCGCTGGCCAAACACGCGGCGAGTGGCGGCAAACACTGGCAGGCGGTGCAGCGAGCAGCGGCCAAATTAATTTGACGCGCAGCCGGCGAGCGTGCCCCGCGGGCGGGTCGACCTCCAGGGGCGTGGCTCTACTGGGCAGCAGAGGCTGCTGCCAGCTTACTGCACTCCGACATCGCCCTGACCGATGCTGGAGGGCATCACCAGCCACCACAACTCTCGCTAACGTCTATCACCGCACGATACGGTAATACTGGTGTGCTGCCTGACACACTCAAGACGATTGTACCTGTTATTTTCAATAAAGATCCCGTAACATGACGCTCCAGACCGCTCGGCTACTCCCGCGCGGCCCATTTCCTGCAGCATGCGTCAGTACGCTGCATGTCCACCTGAATTTCCCTACACTTTTCCAGTGTTATGACGTCTTGATATACAGCAGCAAATGCGCAAAAAGTCTCAGTGAACTTCCAAAGTTATCTACGAGGTCATTTATACGTACTGTGAAAAACAACGTTCCTGTAACACTCCCAGGGGCACGTCAGAAAAAAAATATTCACGTCTGAAGACTTCTTTTCATTGGAAGTGATATGCTTCATCCTGTCAGCTTCTAACTCTTCTATCCAGTCACACAGCGGCAACGACATTCCATATGATCGAGCTTTGTCAATAAGGCGACTGGCTGAACCGTGTCGAACGCCTTGCGGAAGTCAAGAAACAAGGCATCTACGTGGCGTCTGCATATCAAGGACCGAACGAATATTCGGCCAGTTTCGGCCAAAATATTGCTTTCTGGCTTCGGCCAGAAATCAGTCTTATCTTCGGCTTTGCATAACGTAGCTTTCTTGAACTCACTGATGAGGACTGGTCGTGCTGTGTACGGATTCATTCAATAACAACGCTTTACTTCAGTTGACCGTGCGTCGTTAAACTAAGAGGAGTCTTTCCCTGTGTGTAATAATTGTGGTCATATTGTTGTTACGAACATTAAAAATCAATCGTTCCTTACAGTGATCTAAAATGTTTGTAACAATTTAAATTAATCCGTATTCTGTCTAATGGAACGGGTTATCATGTCATTATGCTGTATAGTTTTATTACTGAGTGTCCTTGAAAGCGACGAGCTTTCTTCAATAACTGGTATGGATGTAGGAAACATTGATTATGTGGTACACACCTTTTACTATTCAGTGTGCGTAAATTTATACTAACAACAATCAAACTGTTAGTCGAAACTGTGGCGTGATTTTTCAAAATACGTTCAGCAGCACTCATTAAAGCTACTGTGTATTCAGGAATGTGAAAAAGGAAATATGTACAGTTGTTTGTCAACTGTGAAAAACGGAAGTGAAGATGGCAATAAAAAGTGGCGCTCAAGAACAAAATTGTGAAGGCTACTTATGGAAGCAAACAAATGTTTACTTTATGCTTAATATGTGTTGTGGTAGCCATGTTGAGGCTCTGGAATTTCGTAGTATCTATTTGGCATGTTTGTCGTGAATCCTAAGCACTATATTCCTACAAAAAGGAATGCTGCACTGTGAAATTTGTGGATCACTCAGAACTATAGAAATTTACCTTTGAAAAAGAAGAAATTCGACCTTGAGAAGAACACGTGTAAAAATATAAACTTTTTAAAACAGTCTTTAAATAGTCATTTACATTGGCAGCCTAAATGTTTTAAAGTCTCTTACTATTTACTTATGATGGAGTGCCTTTTTCTGTGAAGAAGGAATCTTCCTGCAGTTGTTTTGTTTTATGACGCTCGTGTACAGGGTAAATCGCAAATATTGCGGAAACGGAAAGTGCGTTTGATGTGCGGTTTTCACAGAATGGATTGGTAGTCAGAGGCTTGTATTTTTAGCCAACAAACATATTGTAATATTACTTAGAAAATGTATTTTTCATGCAAACATACAGTTTAAAAAAATGGAACTATGCCAGTAGACATTAAGAAAGTAAAATTAGGGTGCACTAGGATATCAGTAGTCTTTGTTGCAAGATTCTAGTGCAAGTCGTTTACGAAATATCGTCTTTTGAAACGTTTCCACACCGACGCTTGTACAATACCTGTGGTAACACACTTTAAAGAACAAGACAAGTGCATACACTAGTTATGTGGATTCCAACCAGTAACGCGACAGCCGCGGCGGATTAGCCGCGCGTACTTGAGCACCGTGCTACGGTGCGCGCGCCCGTCCCCCGTCGGGGGTTCGATTCCCTCCTCGGGCATGTGTGTTTGTGTTGTCCTTAGTTTAGTTTATCTTAGATTAAGCATTTTGTAAGCTAGGGACTAATGACCAAGCAGTTGAGCCCCATAGATTTCCAAACATTTGCATTATCACGACAAATGACCATCACAGGTTATGTTCAAAATGACCACCGACAACAGAAATACACGCTGTCAGTCTGGTATGGAACGACCGCTGCACACGTGATAGCTTTTCAGCGTATATGTCCGAGCAAGCTGCAGTAATACGTCGTTGCATATCATCGGGTGCGGTTGGTACGTCCTTGTAGACAGCATCTTTCAGCTTTCTCCACAGAAAAAAGGCTATAGGCGTCAAATTTAGGGAACGGGTAGGCTAAGGTACAGGTCCTCTGCGTCCAATCCAATCCAATCCAATCGAATCCAATCCAATCTGGGGACAATTCATGAAGACATGCTGTAGTAATTCGTGCACTATGGGCTGGACAGCCATCATGTTGGATCATAGATTCCTCCTAGTCTTCTAGCATCAGCATCCCTAACAAGCTATTAGAAGGCTGCGATACTTGTGCGCGGTCAGTGTTCCGTCTATTAAATACTGGCCTAAGAGCTGCTGGTTCACTATCCCACACCACACGTTTACACTCAATGGACGCTGACGGTCCACCTGTCGAAGCCAAGAGGGACTGTCAGCAGACCAACAGTGCTTGTTTCTGTGGTTTACCTGACCATGATAGGTAAATGTGGCTTTATCACTAAACAATATACGTGATACATCTGGAGTATCCTGTCGTAAAGCCCATCTACAGAACCTAACACGATTCTCAAAATCGTTTCCATGCAGTTCTTGATGTAGAGAGATGTGGTAGGGATGGAACCTATGTCGATGGAGAATGCGTAGGACACTTGCCAGACTCAAGCCACTTCCTCGTGCGATTGACATGCAAATCAACTGCAACAGCAGCAAGAACATCAATTTCCACCTCGTTCAAAAATGTTCAAATGTTTGTATAGCTTATGGGACTTAACTACGGGGTCATCAGTCCCTAAACTTACAAACTACTTATGAACTACCTTAGACTAAGGACGGTACAAATGTCCATGCCCGACGGGGGATTCGAACCCCCGACCGTAGTGGCCGTGCAGACCGTGACTGGAGCGCCTCAGTCCCCTCGACCACCGCGGCCGGCTTTCCCCTCGTCTGTTGTCACTTGTTTCCTTCTGTTACGTTGTCTCGGTGATACATTAACACTTTCACGTAACTGGTTGAAGAGGTTTGATGAATAATTGCCGAGATGAGTTACGGCTATTGGGATATCTTGCCCCATACACCGTACAAGAAAGAACGGCATTCTTCCTACACTCTCCATACACCATGAGCATGTCGGATTGTTCTGCATTGGTAAAACCCAGCGTACACTCACGACCTACCACTTGGACTGTTACACGCTAACTGACTAGCCCCAGTGCACTCAAGGAACACACAATCATGCTGTAAGCAAACATAACATTATCGTACCTAGTAACTATGCGAGTTAACTGGCACACGCAAATGTCGGCGTGGGAAGTTTTATAAAGACGATATCTCGTAAACGACTTGCACTAGAATCCTGAAACACACACTACTGATATTCTAGTTCATCCTTCTTTTAGTTTCTTAGGGATTACAAGCATTGTTCCATTTAAAAAAACTGTATGTTTGTATAAAAATACAATTTCTAAGCAATATGACAATATGTTAGTTGGCTAAAAATACGAGCCCCTGACTACCAATCCGTTCTGTGAAAACCATACACTAATCGCACTTTCCGTCTCCGCAATATTTGCAGTGGAAGCGTTAGGTGATTCACCCTGTATTGGGAAACTCGTAATTCCAAGACTAGAAACATCGAGACGCCACTGTACCAAGTTCACTTTAATTGTTGTCGAACTTCCATAGCCGCCCGCTGTGGCCGAGGGACTGAGGCGCTCCAGTTACGGTCTGCACGGCCTCTACGGTCGAGGGTTCGAATCCCCCCTCGGGCATGGATATTTGTGCCGTCCTTAGTATAAGGTAGTTCATAAGATGTTTGTAAGTTTAGGGACTGATGACCCCGTAGTTTAGTCCCATAAGCTTAACAAACATTTGAACTTCCATTTTTTTTTCTTAGAAATTTTCGCAATGAGGAAAAAAGAATCCGATATGGAAGTACTTTATAGTTTCCAAATCTATCGGATAAAACAGCGGGGTCATCAGTCCGTAGCTTACAAACTACTTAAAGAAAGGTAAACTAACCGAAGGAGAACATACACATCCATGCCGCAGGGAGAAGTCGGACCTCCGATGGCGAGCAACCGCGCGCTCCGCAGTGAGGTGCCTTAATTCGCTCGGCTACTACACCGTGGCTAGAAGTACTTCAATAGAAGTACCTGTATGCCTCCCATGTCATTTCCTACGGACTCCTGATTAGGCTTACGCATACACAAGAAGGTTTAGTACTGCGATGGGATCTTGGAAAATGTGGAAAAACTTGTGATTTGTGGTGTAACGTAAAGATACCGAAATTATGACTCAATTCCGCAAGTTTCCATTACGGCCGAAACTAGAAGAGGAGCCGAATACTCGGTAACGGTTTCGGTTTCGCCTAAAAACCGTGTTTTGGAAACCATGCCCATTCCTAGGGGAACAGATTTCCGGTCTCCAGAAATGTCACAATACTCGAACATCAATCGTGTTCTAAAATTCTGCAACTGACAGATGTTGGAGGTATAAGCCTATAGTTTTGCGCAATTGATATCACGAATATCAGAGTCAAAGCTTTCCATTCGACATCCCGACATTTCCTTGGAACACCATGGTAAATACACTCTTGTCTATTAAAATTGCTACACCACAAAGATGACGTGCTAAAGACACGAAATTTAACCGACAGGAAGAAGATGCTGTGATATGCAAGTGATTAGCTTTTCATAGCATTCACACAAGGCTGATGCCGGTGGCGACACCTACAACGTGCTGACACGAGGAAAGTTTCCAACCGATTTCTCGCACACTAACAGCAGTTGACCGACGTTGCCTGTTGAATCGTTGTTGTGATGCCTCCTTTAAGGAGGCGAAATGCGTACCATCACGTATACGACTTTGATAAAGGGTCGGATTGTAGCCTTTCGCGATTGTGGTTTATCGTATCGCGACATTGGTGCTCGCGTTGGACGCGATCCAATGACTGTTAGCTGAGTATGGAATCGGTGGATTCAGGAGGGCAATACGGACCGGTTTGCTGAAACCCAACGGCCTCGTATCGCAAGCAGTAAGAGACGACAGGCATCTTATCCGCATGGCTGTAATGGATCGTGCAACCAGATGGGGACGTTTGCAAGACAACAACCATCTGCACGAACAATTCGACGACGTTTGCAGCAGCATGGACTATCAGCTCGGAGACCATGGCTGCGGTTACCCTTGACGTTGCATCACAGGATCGCCTGCGATGGTGTACGCAACGACCAACCTGAGTGCACGAATGGCAAACCGTCATTTTTTTTCGGATGAATCCAGGTTCTGTTTACAGCATCATGATGGTCACATCCGTGTTTGGCGACATCGCGATGAACGCACATTGGAAGCGTGTATTCGTCATCGCCATACTGGCGTATCACCCGGCGTGATGGTATGGGGTGCCATTGGTTAAACGTCTCGGTCACCTCTTGTTCGCATCGACGGCACTTTGAACAGTGGCCGTTACATTTCAGATGTGTTATGACCCATGGCTCTACCCTTCATTCGATCCCAGAGAAACCCTACATTCGGCAGGATAATGCACGACCGCATGTTGCACGTCCTATACAGGCTTTTCTAGATACGGAAAATGTTCGACTGCTGCCCTGTCCAGCACATTTTCCAGATCTCTCACCAATTGAAAACGTCTGTTCAATGGTGGCTGGTCACAATACTCTACTCTTCATGAACTGTGGTATCGTGTTGAAGCTGCATGGGCATCTGTACCTATACACGCCATCCAAGCTCTGACTCAATGCTCAGGCGTATCAAGGCCGTTATTATGGCCAGAGGTGGTTGTTCAGGGTACTGATTTCTCACGATCTATGCGCCCAATTTGCGTGAAAATGTAATCACATGTAAGTTCTAGTATATTTGTGCAACGAATACCTGTTTATTATCTTCATTTCCTCTTGGTGCAGCGATTTTAATGGCCTGTAGTGTATCAACAAAGGGAATAACGCTGCTTTCAGACAGCTAACGTAGCTGTAACTTCGTTTCGCCCCAGAAGTGAGTTACTCGGTGATGAAGTAAGCCTCTAAAGTTGGTCGTTAGTTGGCTGCTGGCGGGTCGCATCTGCCCCCTCGTTCGGCGCGCCCCCGCACAATGTGCCGCCGGAGCGGCCATGCAAAATGCACGAGCGCGGACAACTTGCCGACGCCGCGCCGCACCGCCCAACTCCGACCGCCGCACCGCGCAGACAGTTCGCTCGCGCGCCATTGTTTAAACACAATTTCGCAGTGACTAATTAATGCGCGGCACATCAAAGAAGACGCGCCACGATACCTAAAGAGCCGGTAACTGAGCGCCGCGCCGCGCCGCGCCGCGCCGCTGCCAAGACGCCACGCTCCTTCCCAGGCGAGCTGTGCTCTGCTCGTTTGAGTAAATTGCAGGGGCGGCAACCGGCAGGGGAATAGGCCAGGGTGGGTGGAGGGGTGGCGTGTGCCTGCCTGCGTGCTACCCGCTCCTATCAACAGTCTTGCGCAACGCGATGGTTGCACTTCTCGCGCTGAACAACCACGAAATGGAAACATCTGCATCTACATGTGATACTATGCAAATCACATTTAAGTGCCTGGCAGAGGGTTCATCGAGCCATCATTATACTATTTATCTCCCATTCCATTCTCGAATAGCGCGCGGGAAGAAACAACACAAGAATCTCTCCGTTCGAGCTCTGATTTCTCGTATTTTATTCTGTCATTTCTACCTATGTAAGTGGGAGTCAAAAATATATTTTCGCATTCGGAGTATGTTGGCGATTAGAGTTTCGTAAGTAGCCCACGCCGCAGCGATAAGCGCCATTGTTGTAATGATTCCCATCCCAGATCCTGTATCATTTCCGTAACGCTGTCTCCCCTGTATCGTGACAATGAGAAACGAGCTGCCCTTCTCTGGACTCTTTCAATGTCCTCCGTCAAACACACCTTATAAGGATCCCACACTGATCTGCAATACTCCAAAAAAAGGGCGGACAAGCGTAGTGTATGCAGTCTCTTTAGTAGTTTTGTTGCATCTTCCGAGGGTCATGCCAATAAAACACAGTGTCTGGTTCGCCTTTCCCACGACATTATCAACGTGTTCTTTCCCATTTAAGTCCGAATTAATAGTAATTTTGTGGAGTTTACGGCCTTCACGTTTGATTGATCTACCTTATAAACCAAGTTTAACGGATTCCTTTTCGTTCTCATGCGGACGCCTTCACACTTCACATAATTTGGAGTCAATTGCCAATGCCGGCCGCGGTGGCCGAGGGGACTGAGGCGCTCCAGTCACGGTATGCACGGCCACTGCGGTCGGGTGTTAGAATCCCCCCTCGGGCATGGACATTTGTGCCGTCCTTAGGATTAGCTAGTTCATAAGTAGTTTGTAACTTTAGGGACTGATGACCCCGTAGTTAAGTCCCATAAGCTATACAAACATTTGAACATTTGAATTCAATTGCCAATTTTTACACCATAGTGATAACTTATTTAGATCGTTCTACAGTTGGTTTTGATCTTCAGATGATTTTACTAGACAGTAAATGACGGCGTCATCTCCAAACAACCTAAGAGAGCTACTTAGATTTTGTCCCAAATCGTTTATGTAAATAAGAAACAGCAGAGAACCAATGACACTGCCCTGTAGAACGCTGGATATCACTTCTGTTTTAGTCGATGCCTTACCATCGAATACTGCAAACTATGTCCTCTCTGACAGTAAATCCCCAATCCAGTCGCAAACTTGGGACGATATACCACAACCACGCAATTTCATAAAAAGCCGTTTGTGAGGTACGGTGTCAAAGGCCTTCAAGAGATCGGAAAAAGGGCTGAGGCGCGCTGCCTTCATGGCTCCTATAGTATCCCTCGATTTCTGAGCTGCTGTCTCCCAGACAGATCGGATATTTCAATCTGCTTGGAAGTTTCATATCAGTGCACATTCCGCTGCAGAGTGAAAGTTACATTCTGTGGCTAAGCCATGTCTCCACCATATCATTTCATTCCAGGAGTGCTAGTCTTGCATGTTTCGCAGGAGAGCTTCTGTGAAGTTTGGAAAGTAAGAGCGGGGTACTGGCGGAAGTAAAGTTGGGAGTCAGGATCGTTAGCCGTGACGGGATAGCTCAGTCGGTAGAGCGCTTGCTCGCGAAAGGCAAAGGTCCCAGTTTCGAGCCCCGGCTCCGGCACACGATTTTAATCTGCCAAAAAGGTTCACAAGTAATTTTGATCGGACTACTGACGGATGATTAGCTTATGATCTCTGGTTGGACAGTCAACGTCAAGCGCAATAAGCTGTAGATGGCGTTCGTGAGTTTTCATAGCAATAGGATGTAAGGAACAGGCGACAAAGTCGAAAAACAACAGGTTTGACAGCGAAGACGCTGTCCATTTGACAATAGACCCCTTAAATAAAAGTATTGCATGGTAGTACCACCTCTACTGAATAATTATTAATGTTTTCGACTGTAGTATTTTATTGGCCCTTTTTTATTTATTTATTTATTTATTTTTTGTCTATTGACCAGGCCCAGCGGTTCGTATTTTTTCAGAGTAGGTAGGGACGCCCTAGAAATTGTAAATAGAGATTTTGTAGATACAAAATATTTCATAAGGTTTTCTTGATTTCTTAAAATTCAATACAAAAAATAATTGGACAATATAAAAGAGGTTCTGGTCGTTGCGTGTTACCAAATGAATGTATTTCACCACAGTTTAGTCAAATGAGACACGTGACGCGGTGAAAAAGTCCCCACGCCCCGTCTTAACATTTTACCCCTTCTTTGGACGCCTCTGCGGTGTTGGAAGGATCTGTCCCGCGGGTGCATGTAATGTGCAAAATATTTTCAATAACACTGTTTCGTTATACGTCAGTCAATGACGATTGCGATAGAGTGATTCTAGTCATTTCAATGTTTTTAATGCTTTAGTGAAATTAATCTGAAAATATTGCTGCGTACATTCCCCGTTTGAAAATTCACCAACTCTTGTTTCTTTCAACCTTATGGCCTAGCTGGAGAAGGGAATAACATTTGGTGAAACACCAAGAATGTATCCATATTCGTTTTATGTGTTTTTAAAGCAATAGTTTCTACAATTACAGATACTGTAGAGCTACGGCAGTGTTATGACTGTTTTCGACGCTCATTCCTCATCATCATATTCTTGAGTAATTTTGAGAAACTTCACTTGGTACTATAATTACACGAGTATCGAACAGAAGACAAAGGTTTACGATTATTTTTATTAGACAAGTGCTCCGAAAAATTTACGAGCTGCGATTTTAGATTGTGAATTGGCACGCTATGTATCATGGGTATGAACGTAAGAAGGGACATATGAATGTATTATCAAACTTCCTAAAACATAAACAAGTATTAATGTCATCAGAAAGTTATGTTTTTCAATTAATATCCCACACTATTTCTTATGCAATCAATACGATGAAAAATAATAAGAATAAGGTGTTAGTTGCATCGATATACATCTATTTCATCCAGAGAAAATGTAAGCCGGAAGTATAGTTTTGCAATACATGACGCGCGTAACTGGCATTGCGAGACTCAACGGTGTCTCGCTTGAGCCATGGGACGAGATAGCAGCGCGCTTCATTTATTTCAAACGTCATCTTCGCATTTTCTCTGAATGTAATTGACTTATTGCGATGCAACCGACAACACTCTTCTTCTGGTTTTCCATGAAATTAGTTGCATAAAAAATAATATGGGGTGTCTATTGAGTTTTAGTATTTCTTTTCAAAAGTCCCTTTCATGCGTTCATATCTGTGAAAGACAGCGTTAAATATACATTATTTTTGCAGAGATTTGGAGTGAGAAGCTAACGTGAAACACTCTGTATAGATATAGAATATGGCAGTCCCGAAAAGTGTCGTACTGACAATTTTTTGTTTTTAAATTGGTAACTGGTACATGATTTGCCTCAATACAAGGTCCATTTCTGAATGCGATATCGCATTGGCCTGAACTGCATCGTTAAAAATGATTTCAAGATATGTTTCTACAATAAGATAGGTATGTAGTGCCATAAAAATCTGTAATAACTACAAAATAACTCCACATTTGTCTTTGTCAGGTTTCCTAAGAACCAGTGGAAAATATGAAACTGTACATTGCAGGACAGTTTATTGAAGATTCTCTTGAAATCTACGAGTTTTCAATAAATAGTTTGATTTTACATTAATAACAAATAAAATGGGGTATTAGAAACAAAAGACTGGAACTTCTACCGAAAAACGTCGGTTTTCTACTGAGAAAGGTCAAGGTTTTTTCACTACAAATCTAGTCAAATCAGTAAGTGTTGCACGTAAGAAACTCAGAGGGAATGTAGTACCTACTTCAAATAATGTGCCAAATCAGCCACCACAGCCGTAGCTGAAGACCAATGTTACAAATGAGACGATTAAACATAGGAAAAAAAGAAAAAAAGAAAGTAAGAAAAACTCTCAACTAAGCAGAAATCAAGGCACAATTGTCGCTAATTCTGAACTACAAACGGTAAGAATCTTTGACATTTGTTTTTATAAGCAAAAGTAATTACACTCAAAAGTATATGCGTTCGAACGAATGAAGAGTGAAGTGTAGGAATGTTCCAATCACTAGAATGCATTCATTTGTTTATATTCTATTACTTTCGGCGGAATAAGCTGCAATTATAAATACATTCGTAAATATGAATAAGTTGTTGTTTATATCACTGAATCAGTGAAATTCGGCTGTCTTTCTTATTTTTTTTTTTATTTTTACATTCATATTCGTTTCACGATTATTTATGTCTGTCGATATTTTAGTAATGCTCGGAAAACCAAAATTACAGAAACTATTTACTTAATTTCGTAGAAGAGTAATTATAAACACATTTCAAAAACCTATTTTGTTATGGTGGAGTATAATAGATTAAATGTGGGACATGTGACAATTTCTATATTGGGCAAAGAGGAAGGGAATTTAAAATACGATACGGAGAACATAGCTACCCCAATCATGGCAGTGCACTAAGTACCCATTTGCGTCAAAATCAACATCAAGTTCTAAATATCGAAAACAATTTGCAAATTCTTCATTATGAGAATAAAAGCACATGTTTAGACATTTTGGAAGATTTAGAAATTTTTGATCATAGATACACCTTAAAGGATCAACTGCTGAACGAACAAGTTACCAGCACAAGAGACTGGGTTTTCCAAAGTTTCGAAGCAACATTTTTCATTAATTAATTTTGATGATTTCACTTTTTTTGCAAATATGGAATTTATTTTATTTTTTATATTTGTTTAATATGATGCACTTTAATTTTATCTTGTATGTTGAATAAAAAAATAAGGCAGCTGTTCAACCTCTACTCTAACTTCCATGTTACTCAGATAATAATTCACCATAGAATCTTTATTTTCTTAAATATTTTATATATATGTTATTTTTATTTTATACAAATATTATCTTAATATCAACTGATGTTAATTCGTATTTGTCAATACATAACAACAGTATTTTATTTGACAAATTTGAATACATCAAATCTAAATTTATATAATATCGGTATGTACGAGGCGCGTCCAGAAAGTAAGTTCCGTTTCAATTTATCTCCGCTGTAGCGCTGCGACAGTAGTTCTGCACATGCGCTGTAGACGATGTGTATCAAGGAGAAGAACGTGCGCCATTTGGAGATCGCTGTCAGTTACGTACGCTTTGTTGCGCTTGTTTGAAATATCGTCGTTGATTGAAAATCCCGCCGCCTGAGAAATCAGGTCGGTGATTCGGTTTCTGAATGCGAGGAAAGTGAAACCAAGCGAAATTTATCGGCAAATTTGCGATGTTTACCGACCAAATGCGATGAGTGATTCGATGATGAGAAGATGAGTCCGACAGTTCAATGGCGGGCGTAGTGATGTGCACGATGAAGAACGAAGTGGGCGCCCACCTTTGGTTACTGAAGAACTGGTTCACGCGATTGATGACAAGATCCAGGACATCTCAAGTCTTTCCTTGGCGGTCATCACTTCACCAATGACGACGAGCTGAAAGAAACTGTTTCCAACTGGTTGAAGACACAGGCGGTAGATTTCTATGAAGAAGGTATACAAAACCTGGTGCCACGCTATGACAAATGCCTGCAAAACTTCGGCAGTTATGTGGAAAAGTAGTTTAAGGGTTGTAGAATTTGTGCAATAAAAATTTCTTCTGTATCTGTGTACAATTTCATTTCATTACCAAACGGGACTTATTTTCTGGACGCGCCTCGTAATTCCAAATTATGTAAAACTATGAAAAATATTTCACATGATAATTATAAATTGCGAATAATTTAGTGTATATACTTAATTGGCTGTTTATGTACCTTATTGACAGATCACCTGATGATGGGCTACGCCCGAAACATGATAACATATTTTGATTATTCAAGCAATCTCCAGCAATTTTAAAATCATTATTAAAAAAATATAACCACATTGCTGTTAGGGTCCCTTGCACACCTCTAGAAGCGCCAGTGTCGTTGCAACTGTCGGTTGGTAGCAACTTTCACAACAATGGGTTTCGCGACTGCGACCACAGCTAAGCAGCGCTGCGCTCAGGCAGACTGCTCTCCCGGTAGGGTGGCAGGCATCGCACAGTAGTGGGTCCACGAGGCCTGCCGGCTGACGCACGCGCCTAACCAGGCGAGGCGCGTCACATTGAAGCCTCCGCCCCCACACCAGAGGCGGAGGCGGAGGCGGAGGCGGGCTGCCCCCGGCCGTTGTTTGGCTGAGTAATGGGATAAGTAAATGACGGCGGCGGGGGCGCGCGCTTTTGAAGTCTGCCTCTGACCCCCCCCCCCCTCCCCCGCACAATGGCCCCGCCTGGCCGCTTAAAATCACTTGTTTATACGACGGCCTCACCAACCGTGAGCTCCCACTTAGCCTTCCCACACTGGGCCGCGCCGTTGGAGATTCTGTGCTCCCTAGGCGACAACGCTCGTTTCATGTTGCTAGACTTTCTCGTAGAGAAATTGCAACCTTTGACGGACAAAAACGGAAAATAGTTCATGGGGGGGGGGGAGGGGGGGATTTCTCTCTGAAGCATGACGTTCCACAGCTTACAGTGTAATCGGATTTTTATTTGAAACTTCCTGGCAGATTAAAATTGTGTACCGAAACCGGGACTCGAACCTGCGACCTTTGCCTTCTGTAAAGTTCGGAAAGTAGGAAGCAAGGTACTGGCGGATGTAAAGTTGTGAGGCGGAATCACGAGTCGTGACGGGATAGCTCAGTCGGTTAAGCGCTTGCTCGCGAAAGGCAAAGGTCCCAGCTTCGATTCCAGGTTCGAGCACATAGTTTTAATCTGCCAGGATGTTTCATACCAGCGTACACTCCGGTGCATAGTGAAAGTTTCATTCTAAATTTTTATTTATTTTTAAATGTACAAATTAGCAATCCATTTCATTGAAAATAGAAGTAACAGTGGTAGCTAAAGTACAATGCCGTTCGCAGATATGTGATAGAATGGTACAACGCGCCGCATATTTGGTAATGTGTTCATAAAAGTGATTCTTTTTTAATCAGAACTCGTTTAAAGGAAGACATAGAAGCAGTTCAGAGGCGAGCAGCTAGGTTTGTTACTGGTAGGTTCGACCAGTGTGCGAGTGTAAAGGAAATGCTTCCTGATCCCAAGTAGGGATCGTTGGAGGAAATTTCTGTTGAGGAAATTTAGAGGGCCGGAATTTGAAGCTGAGTGTAGTACGATTTTCCTGCCGCCTACTTACATTTCGCGTACTGATAAGAGAAATTAGGGCTCATACGGAGGTATATAGGCTTTCATTTCTTCCTCGTTCTACTTGGGAGTGCAATAGAAGAGGAAATCCCTACTAGTGGTACAGTGTACCCTCCGCCACGCACCTTACGGTGGATTGCGGAGTATGTATGTAGATGTAGTAGTCCCTGCATCTAATAATCCTTCCACCACTGCTGCTAATGTATGCTATATAAGTAAAGCAGTCAACAATCCTAAGATTGGTTTGAACACCAAAGTGCTTTACTAGGAATGGTCCTGTTTGGAGGTGGTATGCCATTGCCTTCCTCCGACCTTCGAACTGACTTACCCAGCCAGTTATAGGGGGACCTACAGTTTAACGTGGGTTCCGAACCACGGTGCTACTCGGTATTTTTCACATGAGCAATACTGCCAGAGGTGAAAGAAGTGGAAAGTGTCCGATAAAAATCCCAGAACCTGGCGGGGATCGAACCCGGGACATTTGGATTTGTAGTCTGGCACTCTACCACTGTGCAACTGAGGCGCACGTATGCGATATATAGAGCGTGATTTCAGTTTTCTTCGGAACTGTGTAGCATTAAAAACAAGTTACCGGATTTGTACAAGTAGTTTCTGAGACACCGACACTTTGCCTTCAAAGGCAGGGTACTTCTTTCTTAGTCCTCATGAAACCACTTAGGGAGATCTTTTCGCATCGTCCCATCCGATTTTTATTACTTCGTTCCCAAATCCTTCCATTCACAGTTTGTCCCTCTCTCAATATATCATTTCGTGTCAAGTCGGCAGAAATTGGAGGAATAGCCTAAAAATCGTTATAAATTATTTAAAATGTGTTCATTTGATATTCTCCTGGTCCGTTAAAAAAGTCTTGATATAAATAAATTAAATGAACAGATATTATTAGAAACTGTTTGCGGCTGTCATGCATAAAAAGAAACATAATATCTCAATCAAAAATCAGATAAAGCAAAAGCTATATATTTTACGAAACGTAAATTATTATAACTAAACCATATTTATTTGTGCTGGACGGGAAAAAATGAGGAAATTCGGATTCTGGTCTGCCGGAAAAGATATTAATGCCCTATGGTTTGATGGAAGGAAAAAAAAAAAAAAGAAAAAAAAATGTAAAAACTGCACTTTGCATCACGGCTATAACGCTCCACAAATGTTTCACCGTTTCGAGGCTGTTTCACAAGTACAATAAGGGTGGTGGTTTACATTACAGTAATTTTTAGTCGTAATATTGCTCTTATTAAACTACAAATCGATTTGAGTTACTTAATGACCATCCTCAATGCTAGAACGGCAATATCACAGCTGGTGTTGACCAAACACTGTAGATCAGTTACATAAACCGTGCCAAATTACGTAAGAATAAAGAATTCGGCTCTTTACAACCACAACTGGGGCGGTCACTCATCAAACTAGCAGCTGGCTCAGTTTGATATGTGACCGCCACCAAAAATGGTTGTAAAATTGTTTGTTATTACGTAATATTGGTGGCACGGTATATTCTTTTCCCTGTGTAAAGGTGGAATCACTGCATTTTCTGTATCGCAGTTTTGTGTATCAAATTTACCTTGTATGTCTCAAATGTGCCTTGTTCATAAAGCATTTGAAAAACTAAAAATATAATGTATGAGATTATACAAGGAATAATACACTCAAATAATTATGACCAACCTCTATTTATATTATAAAACGCATAAGAAAACATTTTTCATCCAATAAAAAATTATGTAATCAATCTATTAAACGCTAAATCAGGATACTTCTCGTAACATCAGTAAGTATATATCTAAGGTATCACAAAAAATACACCACAACTACCAGTAATTAGATGTACAGACAGCTTCTAAATATCGTTTAGAGTTGTGACACAACAAACTGAATAACAGCTCCATATACATAAAAACACACCACCACCCACCCACACACACACACACACACACACACACACACACACACACACACACACACACCATTTCGGGTCATAACCGAAACGTTTTCAAATGTAATGTGTAGAAATACACTAATGTCAGAAACCAAGTAATTAAACAATGGCGCATGACTCTATACATTATAACACACGCTCTACCACACTTATTGCATGTTTTTGTTATTAATAGTGAGTATTAATTTCTCACTAGATTTATCGACTAGTTATCGCAAACAAATTACACTGCTCAGAACAATTAGGTGATAAGGTGAGATATCATACATAATATACACATGGTAACGTATTTTTATTCAGATATTGGATACAATTATATATGTGTGATGCAGTGTGATATTTTGCTGTCTGAACTCTTTACTTCAGCTTCACATGGCGGTTTACTTACATCGAGGCACCAGGAGGCTACCATCATAATATATATATTATTTCTCATTTGTGTCTTTTTATGGGTACGCCATATCTCTCGTATTACTTATTCAAAATTACGATTGGAATATCATTTTCAAAGTTTCGTTCTAAACTAATGAAAAAAAAAATACGCAGATGGTTTAAAGTTATTGTTTTCACAAAAACCTTTATTTAGAAAAAGAAATGTAATCTTCATAGAATCTAAGTTGATACCCGTTTTGTTTTCACACAAAATCTTTATTTAAAAAAAGTACTGTTCGTACAATCTAAGTTGGTAGCCGGTGAACGATCGTATTTAAGCTTACTTCCATCAGCCCCTGCGCGAGTACCAACTTAGTTTGCGCGGTCGCTTTAAAAGCAATGCAGAAGGTGCCATCGATTGAGAACCTGTTTAACTAACACGGATGACAGCTCTTGCAATTGTTTAGATTCTTTATGCAAGACAAAGACCTTCTGTGATACAGGCATAGTTTATCACACGATTTCGGTTATACAGGTCGATGTAACGACAAAAAAGACACAAGTAATTTAATTTAACTATCAGCTCTTTCTTTTTGATGGGATCGAATGAATGCTAACCTTCTACTTTGACATAACTTTCAACCATATATTGCAGAACTAATTGACATGAAGCGTGAAGTATACTGAAATCCTCTCGAACTGTAAGAGCTGTCGTACCTGTTACTAAAAAAGATTGTCAATAGAGGGCGCCTTTCACATTGCTTTTATATCGGCCGCGCAAACTACGTTGGTACTCGGCGCAGTGGCTGATGGAAGTAAGCTTAAATACGATCGTTCACCGGCTACCAACTTACCATTACCTTTTTTTTTAAATAAAGATTTTGTGTGAAAACAATAACTTTAAACTATTTGTGTATTTTTCGTCATTAGTGGGAAGTGAAACTTTGAAAATGATACATGAACTATTAATTTTGGTCACGTAATACGGGAGATATGGCGTAACCACAAAACAACACCGATGATGAGAGATAATATTTGTGTCTACCTTTTCTCCCTTAATATCTTACCTATCTGTGACTGATCAGGATAGATTGTAAATTATCCACACGGGTCAACTAGTAATAATAAAAAGCCATTCTCGTTGCCTCTAAAATTGTGTGTGATTACCTTGCACGGCCAGTACAGTTGGACACCAGCGAGCAAGGTGAGTATTAGGTAGTCAAACAGATCTTAAGGGATATTTGATCCTTCTTCCATGAGTGCAATATCCAGCTCCTCAACCGTTGTGGGAGGTGCTGGTCTGGCTGCAATGCGTCTGTCATGTGCATCACAGAAATGGTCAATCGGGTATAAGTCCAGTGAGCAAAGTAGTCACTCCATTCGTTCAATTCATTCAGCGACAAGCATGTTGTCTACCAGTAAAGCGTTATCGTATACCAGAAGGAACCCATCTCCAATTGCACCAGCCTAGTGCACAACAGGAAGTCGAAGGATCTCATCTGTACACCTCTGAGCAATCAAAGTGCTATTCTGAATGACGTAGAGATCCGTACGCCCTTCACTACTGAATCCTGCCACACCATTCGTGCACCACCATAACGTGATGATGTTTCCTGCACAAATGTTCAAATGTTTGTATAGTTTATGGGACTTAACTACGGGGTCATCAGTCCCTAAACTTACAAACTACTTATGAACTAACTAAGACTAAGGACGGCACAAATGTCCATGCCCGAGGGGGGATTCGAACCCCCTGACCGTAGCGGCCGTGCAGACCGTGACTGGAGCGCCTCAGTCCCCTCGCCCACCACGGCCGGCTCCTGCACAAATGCGGAATTGTTCCGACTTCCACATTCTCTCCAACTGAGGGAAAGACGATTGTCTTATCTGTGATTAGACCCGGCGTCATTTGTTACGGCTCCAATCCTCAAGTTCCTCTGACCAGTTTTTGTGTGCTAAACGGTGTCGCGGTTTTAATGCGACGCACAGTAAGACTTCCGTGCGTAGAAGTCATAATCCTGAAGGCGATTTCGGACTGTTTGTGTTTATATTGCGCGACCTGTATCTTCCTGAACGGTACGTTGCACCTGAGTTGCATTCAGACTCCTGCATCGAAGGGCTGATAACCGAAGATAACGGTCGTCTATTGCTGATGTTAATGTGATCGAACTTGGCTTTGCCTTCTTGTTCACCGAAATCGCTTGAGGTCACGGAAATTACGCTTCGGGACGCTCCATTAGTGGCTGCTACCTCCCTCCGTGTCTGTCCCGCTTCGAACCTTCCTATGGCTCTCCCTGCCATAGCTTCAGGTAAGTCACATTGTTGTTGAATTGCACTACCAGCTCAACACACTATCTAAACCCACTAGTTCTGTAATTCGTTTGGTAGAGTAAACACAGGTCAACACCAACACCTTGTGTAGCAGCTTTCTGTTGTTACCAATATCTCGGTTGCCGTAATGTTGTCGTCTCCACACCGTAGAACCGGTAGAAAGACGTCGAACCACTTCATTCTGCCCATGACAGATATCTGAACTGATCCCCTAATTGCTTTAACCATTGTATATAGAACTTCTTTCGGAATTGTAAAGCTTCATATTCACGATAATACTACAGTAATTTTGGAATTTTGTACGTGTTATATATTTTTCAAACCAATATACAAAAACTGTACGATAACTTGATGTAGTATCCAACGCACCTTAGAATCAAGGAGGCATATTTGTCTGTAAAATCAAGAAAAAAAAATGTATCGATGGGCCCACGCACTAAGGAACAGATGTCGGATGGAGGGGGAAGTGAGCACTTCCCACACTTCTGGCTGTTGTGTGAGAACTCATCACCAGAGCCGCTGTTTCTGTCAAATTACCCCTCAAATGCCTTTACAAATGTTGATTTTGCCGCTCAGCCCTCCACTTGGTAACAGTGCTCGGCAGACCCAGATGGTGACCATTGCAAATGCCAGCCATGCTTGACAGCGCTTAACTTCTGTTATGTAGCTGAAACAGGTGTGTCCACTGTGGCAAAGCCTTTGGCTGAGGATGAACACTAAGTGACTGAAATCCATTTAGATTGCTAAAAGCAAAATTTCGACCAATGCTACCATTTTCTTTGGTTACTATAATTAGTTTGTGGTATTTGTGAACAATATTCCATGAAATGGAACCTAATCTTATCAATGGAACATCATTGTATTTATTATTTATTAGATGAAAACCTGGCATTGTCTGTTTATTTGTTTCAATCATCTGTGACTTAATTCCTTATTCCTCCTCATGTAAACAGTAGTACGTAGCAGTGCTAGTACCTTTCCTGGAATGTGTACATGTTTCAGCCGTCCATCAGTCGCGCTTCTCCCTTCCAAAATTTAATGACTCCTATTGTATCCTCCTTCCCCCACAGCAGCTTCATCCTGTCCCACTCCCTGTCAACCTCCATCCTTGTCCCTCGTTTAGCCTATCATGTGCCCACCGTTCCTGTTCAATGTTCTCTTCCTCCTCCCTGCATCTTTCCCTCCCCATCCCTCAGTCCATCTCCTCTTCCCAAATATATGTAAGGAACTGCAAATATCTGACAACTTTCATGATGAGTCAAATGGAATTGAAATGTATTGTGAAGTACCCTCTGCCGTTCTCTATATGGTCGCTTGCAAATCTTTTCTATGACAGTATATTAACTTCCACGGAGACTTGTCAAAGGGTATCAAAGGTACACTCCAATTCCACGATTTACCGCAATGTGTCTTCTACATCTGCATATTTACTCAGTTACACACATGTAAGTACTTGGTAGAGGCTATGTTAGGAGTCAAGTACTACTGACCTCATTACATTCATATTCATGTCCTCAAACTGCATGTTCACGTTTTTGTGACCAATTGGCGACGGTAATCAGAGACATTTGGTATTTTCAAGAAGTCATTGCATTTAATTACACTGCATATATTACGAAGCTGCCACTAGACAGACATTCTACACTGCGTGGCGTGTCGCAGAAGTTGTTTTATTTGGAAGGAGGACTTGTTGTCACATAGCTGAGAAACCCACGGCCAAGTCCTACGCTCCTGGAGGTAGGTGAGAGTGGCTTTTAGCAGACAATTGGAGTTTTACAATGCTTGTGGGCGTTCCAGTGACTCATCTCCCTGTCACTACCCAGTAATTGCCATCATAAACACAGGTACATCATCCTTGTGCCTAAACAGTTGCATCAGATTTAATGCATAACTTACGGATTTAAAAGCTCACATCACATTGGCGGAACGTCACGTTGCTACAATGTTTCTAATTGGTGGTTTGAAGCAAGTGCTTTTGGCCACAAACTCGGGAAAGAATCGAAAGTTATACACTACTGACCGAGCTACGAAAACGGACTCTCTCTTGATGTTGGCCACTGGCGAGCAGGCTTGCTGTCTACTTCTGGCAGTGTGCCATATTGGGTGATCATTTGGTGCACTCCTGTGAATACTTACGATCCTTGTGGTTTCGCCTAGTAGCATAAAACAGCAGTACACATGAAACATGCCAAAAAAAAGTAAGAAAATGTCTAATATTGTGCCTCCTGTTTTATGTCGAGTAACTTGCTTGCAAGAAAATGTATAATATCACTTCTACTGTGTGTATCGATATCTGTACTTAAGTCTGTGAAGTTTCATCTTTGGCAAAGATTATGCATTGCATAGCATTGTAGCTTGCGCAGAGAGAGAGTGGTACTTGTGGTTTAGCTCGTTTAGAGAGCGGTTGAGTTGGTGTATATGGCTCCGATGTAGAGCAGAGGCTGCTGTGCCAGCAAGTAGATTTGATTGTATTTGGAATATATATTGTATTTTTTATTACTATGAAAACGTTGTACCACCGCTGGAATGAAGGTAATTCCATTTCACGTCATTAGAAAAAGTTGTATTATGTAGGTAATGTAATGGTGATTATTAATAATAAGTCACAAAGTTGACCTTTCTTTCGTAGAAGATTAACCTATTTCCTTTATTTGATAATTAGTTATTTGTGAATTTAAAGTGCAGTATTGATTTTGGTAACCTTTTTGAACAGATTTCGTTATTTATGCCATAGTAAATAATTGTTATGCAACACTGCAGTTAACTGAATTTTGATAATCAGGTACTCATCCGCATAAAATTCTCACAGTCAAACATTAAGAAAGTTGTCTGTGGTTTTTTAATATCTTTCTCGCAGTCAAATTTTTTGAGTATAGTCGTGTCTGTTTCATATGGTGACTTGCCACAGTTGTTTTGTTAAAAGATCCGTTGCGCACATAATCAATTTAATGCACTGTTTCATATTTAACAATATATACATCAATATCAAGGCCATAATTAAACCAAATTGCTGTTTTAATGAACAATTTGTTGTCTGATTTAACGATAGGTTCAACATCATACAACACACACACAGCTTTTACACATTGCTCAATGTTATAGGCTTCACTTGTAACTACGGCACTTTCACAGAGCGAGCATTGGACATTTTTGTCAGTCCGCAATAATTAATTCACGTCTGCAGGTGATAGTGAGAGAGCATAATTGTGGGCTGAACTCCTGAATCAATGTACCTTAGATTTTAATAGGATATCAGAGTCGCGGACCAGTCGCCGCCAACGAAGCGAATGATGAACGTTTAATAACACAAAGGTAATTTTTCTTTCTGCAAGCTAGCTTCCGTGCAATGGCATCGACACCAGTACAACATTACACAGCATGTACCAGCCGCGGTGGAGTAGCCGAGCGGTCTAAGGCGCCTCGCTGTGGAGCGCGCGGTTGATTGCTGTCGGAGGTTCAAATCCTCCCTAGGAAATGGGTGTGTGTTGTCCTTAGGTTAGTTTACCTTAGTTTAAGTACATTGCAAGCTACGGACTGATGACCACGCAGTTTGGTCGGATAGATTTACAAAATACCATGAGAGCCATTTCTAGTACATTTGTAATTGTAAAATCAAGTATAGGATTTGACCTCAGGAAACCTTTGATATACTTCTGTTGATAATCGTTTTATTCATATTTCCGGTTTGCGTTATCAAAGCGATGCCATTAACAGTCGAACCCTGAGCTTTATAATTACATTTCATTATTTATTTCAAATTTATCTGCCTTTGTTTTTCGATATTTTTTAAAAGTGATAAAAATAATTTTGCATCTCAGTAAAGCAACAATTTTCATTTTTGTGAGACAGTGGTTAAACCACATTTCTGTACCCGGTGAGTTCATTTAGCAGAAATTATCAAATTTCTACTTACAGGAGTAGTCGTTCGGGTCATTCTGAGCACAGTTAAGAACCTCTTAGCTGTCTTTGGTTGAAGCGTGCACTTCCTTCTGTTGTCTGACACTGCATATCACGGTAAGATTGTTCCACCTGCAGATCCAACCATTTTAGAGTACAAAACACTGTGGATCAACCCTTGTGCGTAACACAAGGTGGAAGAAATAATCTGTAGAGATTGTTAAGACACGCCGGCGTTAAGTAAACTTGAACGACTTAGAGGTTCATTGAAACGCTTTCCTAAGATTTTAAGATGCCTCTATCATTCCAGTACCTGTACTTAATAAAACGAGAGAAAAAGGGTTAACTGGATCTTTCCGTTTTCGATCTGATTTATCTTGTTTTATTATGATGATCATGTCTCCCTATATAGTTGGGTGCTAAGAAAATATGTTTGCACTCGTGAACGGAATTTCGCAAACAGATATCGACGCGATGAATAACGCGTTTCTTTTAATGTTTTACACACATACACCTGTACATTTCTAAAATGTTTGTAATTCTATCCGACCAAACTGCGTGGTCATCAGTCCGTAGCTTACAAACTACTTAAACCTAGGTAAACTAACCTAAGGACAAACACACACATCCATGCCCCAGGAAGGACTCGAACCTCCACGGCGAGCAACCGCGCGCTCCGCAGCGAGACGCTTTAGACCGCGTGGCTACTCCACCGCGGCTTTACATTTCTATGACACTCTCTAACATATGTCACGATAATGCTAAACGATCTTCTTCTCTGCTCAGCAATACTCCAAATTAGAAAGCATAAGTGTAGCGGGGGCTGCTTCTTTGGTAGAACTATTCCATCTTCAATGTGTTCTGCCAATGACACGTAACCTTTGGTTCGGTTTCCCTACAACGTTTTCTGTGTGTTCTTTTCAGTTGATCTTAGTGTGACTTTCCTAACCGATAAACGACAGCATCATCCACGTTCATTGAAAGAGAGCTGCTCACATTGTCTCCTGTATTTTTTTTTTTTTATATATATATATATAAAGATAAGAAGAAATAGGGGCGCTATAAAACTTGTATGAAGAACGCCGGATGTCACTTTTGTTTTTCTCGATTACTTTTCGTCAATTACAAAGTACTAACAGGAAATCACAAATCCAATCGCAGAACTGTGCCGATATCCCATAAGCACGTAATTTGGTTGGAAGACGCTTGTGAGGCAGTGTCGAAAGCCTTCCGAAAATCTAGAAATATGAAATCAATTTGAGATTTCTTTTCGACCGCACTCACCACTTCATGTGTATTTCTGAAGAACGATACTTTCTGAATGCGTGTTGACTATGGGTCAGCCGCGTGGGTGTAGCCGAGCGTCTGGAGCACCACGTTACGGATCGCGCGGCCTCCCGCGTCGGACGTTTGAATCCTCCCTCTGGCATGAATTTGTGTGTTGTCCTTAGGTTAGTTTAACTTAGTTTAAGTAGTTTGTAAGACTAGGGACTGATGACCAACGTAGTTTGGTCCCCTAGAATTACAAACATCTCTTTCTCAAAAATTATGGGTCATAAGGTCCTTCGCTTCGAGGTAGTGTTTGAGGAAAGTATTTGTTCTAAAATCCTGCTACAAACTGACGTTAGTGACGTAAGGCCTGCAAATTTGCGGATAACTCCTATTGCGTTTCTTAAAAATTGGAGTGACCTGCGTAACTTTCCAGTCACTGTTACGGATCTTTCACTAAGCGTGTGGTTGTATATGATAGCCAGATATGGAGCTATCAGCATACTCTGAAAGCAACCTAATTGATATACAAAATGCACAGCGAGACTTGCATTTTTTTTAGAAACAGGAACAACATGACCGTCAATGCACAGTATTGCTCTTCGTTTTTGGAGCATCACCTGCGACCAGCTTTGCGAAAGAAGCGGAAACACTTTCTGTGCAACCCACCCATCATTTTGCTCAACAATGCTCGGGCGCATGCATCGCAAGCTGTGGCTGATCTGTTCGGTCGATGGGACTGGGAAGTATTGTACCATCCACCATACTCTCCGGACTTATGCCCTTGTGCCTTTGATTAGATTCCGAAGATGAAGGAACCACTTCGTGGCATTTGCTTCGGAACTGTTCCAGAGATTCGACAGGCAGCAGACCGCTCCACTCGCACCATCAACAGAACAGGCTCTGCTAACGGAATACTACGTCTTCCACATCGCTAACAACAGGTTCTACACAACGCCGGTGACCACTTTGAAGGACAAAAAATATAACCCTTTTGTATCAGTTGTGAATAAATAGTTGCCACTATTTAAGTTCCAACCCTCGTATTAGCCTATAATAATAAACACATGCGATTCGCAAACATTTATTCGCACTAGCGGAATCGTAATTGTATCGTAGAAAATCGGTTATGGTAAGTTCCAAATGTTTGTAGAGCTTATGGGACTCAACTACGGAATCATCAGTCCCTAAACTTACCAACTATTTATGAACTAGCTTCTACTAAAGACGGCACAAACATCCATGCCCGAGAGGGAATTCGAACGTCCGATGGGGAACGGCCTCGCGCATCGTTGCATACCGCTTCAATGCGCTCGGCCGCTCCGCCGCGGCAATTATGGTGAGTAATATACGTATGGAAGTTCGTAACGAATTGATGGTGTTGATTTCCACATGCTTGCCTCGTACATTTTGATGTTTTGCGCAGATTTTAATTCATTTCACTTGTAAATTTAACGGCGTTACTCCAAGTATAAAAGAAATCCATTGTCTATCCACTAGTCTTAAGATGAATTCACGAAAGAAATATAATTTCCTATTTGTATGTTTCTTTCTTCCACTTCTTTTTTCTATCTTTCTGTATTTTCTTTTTCTTTTGCTTCCTTCTTGTTTTTCCGCTTGAGCATAGCAAGAGACAGCAAGGCTTTTGATACCAGATTCGATAACATTTCCTCAGCTTAGCTGTGAAACATTAGCCAATATTAATTTGAAGATGAAGAATAAGTCATTAATTTTTCGCTGTTGTGCCAACGACGAATCATAGCGACATTACCGACGGATAAGGGAATCTATATTGAAATTTGTAGAGTGAAGCACAAGTAAAGGATCACGGAGTGAAAAACGACGAATACATGGCAAAAGAACAAACCAGAAAACAACAGGTTGGAAGAAAAATGTGTTCCGGCTTGCAAGGAACTAAAATGGGTAAAGTGGCTCTTTGTCAGGGAATGACTACTCAGAAGACACATCGCTCTCTCGGTGTTTGTGGCAGGTTCCTCTGAGTAAACAGCTGTGCCACTTCTTTCAGCGCTGATGAAAGGTGGGATGCGAGTGGTCGGGCGGTGACTAAGCATAGCATTAATCAGGGGAACACCCGCACCCCCACCCCTCCCAGCGCCGCCCTTAACGTGGGGGCGGAGGGCAAACAAGGCGGAAACGAGCGCCCTGCAGGCGAATGAGGAGAGCAGTAGGTGCTCACTGGCACAGGGCGCGCTGATGAGGATTTGCGAAAAATAGCTTTGTGAGCCTGACATAACACGACACTCAAATACCGCAATGGATTGTGATTTTCGTACTCTTACAGTGGTCGTTACCTTTACTTCAAGGACAATGCACTCATCAAATTGAAAATTCACAATTTTATGATAGATAGCGGCAAAAATAAAATAAAAAACATGTACAACCCATCGCGACGATAGCATTAGAATCACCATATTCCAATATTTTTCATCGTTACGTAATTTTAATTATTGTTTGGAGGCAGAAATTACTCATTTTTCAAAATTTTTAGTAAATTCAAATTAGATCAGAGTAATTCAGAGTAATACCATCCAGGGAATACGTAGTTCAAAAAACCTCGTATATCAAAGATCATTTGTCAGGTTGCTATTATAAATAGTACCCGCAGTTGAATTACTCTCTCGCTCTCTAAGTTACTTGCTCATTAAAGGTAAAGCAGTCAACAATCCGAAGATTGGTTTGAACACCACAGTGCTTGCTCTTTATCTTACTAGATCTCGAAGTATTTAACCCTCTATGTGATAGCTCTCCGTGATTATTTCAAAGTATCATACGCGGTTTATATCCAAGATAGGAAGGAATCCGAGAAAAAGTATTCATTTATCAATATAAAATTTCATACCGTGATCATACACGAAAGCGAACATTATCTTTGGACTTTGATCGGGATATGCTAGGAGGGAAGAATTAGAAACTTCGGCCTCCCGTAAATGATTAACATTCGTGATTTTGGAATTTGAACTTATTGTCAAGTTCAATGAAATAACTTTTTAAAAAAGCAAATCTGGAAAAGTTCGTAAGCAATGTAACATGATCCAGAGACTTTAATATAAATGAGACTTTGACGAAAACAATCACACATTGTGAACTCATAAAGTGATTTCTGTGAAAGTGATTTCGTTGTAAATATTAAATTCAAAGTAGAGAATCTGTGAGATATAAACCTTTCTTACATAAATATTCAAGTATTTAGTTCCCTAATATTGTCCAAGAAGATTCTAAAAGTGAACATATATCTGTGAAATTCGTAATGAATCAGTTAATATGTGAAAGAAAATATCTAACAGTTTTAATTAGAAGAAACTTCTAATGAATTTTTTTAAAGAATAATTTGATAGAAAGGAATCAGTTACAAATAATATCTTTTGTGACGGGCTTCAAACTGTCTGAACTACTGGGACTCAATGGTTCAATTTTTTTCGGTTTATTAAATATCAACCCCTGATAAACGGAAATTCATGCTCAAACATTATAAGAAGTCTTTAATTTTAAATGATACACGGAACCAATGTTTACAGTATGAAAAATTCAACAAAGATATAAATTTTATTAATTACGAAGAAGTACCAGGTCTACCAACTTAAATTTCATACTAAAGTGACAAATAAAATTTTGAACCCATCGATCCACTACAACTGTGAAAGTCAAGCCGGAATCTACAGCTTACAAGTCACAAGCTAAAACCAAAAGACAAGACAACCAACGTGAAGCCGCTCTGCGGGTCAGAAACACTATGATGGGTACACATGATGGGCACAATAATACTAGTCACGAAAATAACACTACACTTATAACAAGATACTGCAGAAAATAACATATGGGTATCCAGATCCATAGAGGAGGCTGCACGCGATCAGTGGGACGTTAGGACAGGTTAATTATTATTATTATTATCTACATTAATCAAATCAATTTCTGAGCACTAATCTGATAAAAGAAATCCCTTGACCGATTTTGAGTAATTATTATATCGTTTTGTTCGCTTTAAGTCCAATGCAGTTGCCTCTGCACTCTGCAGCAACCCTAGGCAGACTGGCATCACGACTACTGTTGCAGCTCCTTAAATGCAGTCTGCTAGCTTTTACCATCGAAAGTTGATGACGGCAACTCAGCTACTTCTGTCTAGAAAAACTAGTCAGCTGTAACCAAACTTGCTCCGCTGTATTGTCCACCATGTTGCTTTCCAAAGAGATAACAAACTTCACCAACGATATTATTTCAGCAGCAGTGCTGCCAATATAAATAGTGGTACTGCTCTCTAAAGATCTCTGGCTCTAAATATTCTCTAAAGCTTCATGACTCTCTAAAAACATATTTAAACAGCACTGATAATATAAATACTGTTGCACACAGAGATGCCCAGAGGTGCCTCATACAAGAGCATCCCATGTTGAGAATAAATAAATAAATAACAGATTTTGTATCAGCGGCAAAGTCGACTTTGTTATTCGAATCGGTTCACAATGGCACAAAGTGTGATACATTCCATCCCCCTTGATCAAGGGGAGTTACGTGCTTAATTATTTACCCATTACCACATCACGCCGGCTGTGACGCGAATAGCCAGGAAAGCCATTTAAATTCCGGCCTCAGAGACGGCGGCGGAAAACTCGAGGCCAAAACGCCCAATCGGTGACGTTTATTGGCCGACGCGAGAGCCGGAGCGTGCAGACGGCAGCGCGTCTAATCTCCAGTAGCGGCGGCACCGTGGCCAAGTTAATGCACTGGCGCCATTACGGACCTCCCATCAGGCCGAGCGGCAGCAGCAGCGCGGAATCCGCCGCAGCGTGGAATGCGCCGCGCTACCGGTGAGACGTGGGGCGGCGGGCAGCAGAAGGCGTAAAGCGGCCGTCTTTATAGTGGGCCCACGCGACGCCGCTTCCCACGGCGGCGCCGCACACCGCGCCGCGCCTCCGACGATGGCCGCTAGCGTGTGAACCCAGCGGCACGATCTGGTCTGCGCGGCCACTACGGTCGGGGGTTCGAATCCCCGCTCGGGCATGGATATTTGTGTCGTCCTTAGTTTTAGTTAGTTCATAAGTAGTTTGTAAGTTTAGGGACTGATGACCCCGTAGTTAAGTCCCATAAGCTATACAAACATTTGAACATTTGAACGATCTGGTCCACCAGTGTACAACGTCTCAACGCCTCGGACGGAGGAGCGCCTGCCAAAGATGCTTTCTCGGAAGGGGACGTATACTATGTGATCGAAAGTATTCGGATGCCTGGCTGAAAATGGCGCCCTCGATCGGTGATGCTGGAATTCGATATAGTGTTGGTCCACCGCCGCGGTGGAGCAGTCTAGCGGTCTAAGGCGCCTCGATGCGGAGCGCGCGGTTGCTCGCCGTCGGATGTTCGAGTCCTCCCTGGGGCATCGGTGTGTGTGTGTGTGTTGTCCTTAGATTAGTTTACTTTACTTAAAGTAGTTTGTAAGCTACGGCAATGACCACGCAGTCTGGTCCGATAGATTTACAAACATTTGGTGTTTGTTCACAGCTTCCATTCTTGCAATCAGGTGCTGGAACTTTTCTTCGGGAATGGAAGGCCATTCTTCATGGAGTGCTGCACTGAGAAGAAGGTATTGATATAGGTCGATGCGACCTGGCACGAAGTCGACGTTCCTAAACAACCAAAAGGTGTTCCGGTGTTCTTTAGGATTCAGGACTCGGATAAACTCTGGTCTCTGATACCGTTTTGACCAATGACGTTACATATGGCATCATACGTAATCGAGAGATACTACGAATACATGTTTACCAAAATACGGTATGGGCACTTAGGTTTCACCTAAATGAGTCAAAACTACTTAATGGTACCACAATACGGTAACGGCAGTTGGATTTCATCTAAATAGGTCAAATCTACATAATGATACCACAACACAGTATCGGTAGTTAGATTACACCTAAACGGGTCAAATCTACTTAATGATACCACGTCTTCAAAATACATTTAATAATTAGGTAACTAAAAAAAAATCTTGCTTAACGTATACCTAACCTTCTTAGGGCTACGCTACAGATAACTTTTTTTAAAGTGAAAGTTAGGGTGTCTTCGTGTCTTCAAAAATATCGGACACGTAAGCAGTGAGTACCAGTATTGAAACCACGCGCGGGACGGAATGACGTGCATGTCGTCATTGCTCCAAGCGGTATCGGAGACTAGATTTGACCCCAGGACTCTGTGCAGGCCAGTCAATTACAGGGATGTTATTGTCGTGTAACCACTCCACCACAGGCTGTAAATCATGAACAGGTGCTCGGTCGTGTTGATGCAATCGCCATACACGAATTGATCTTCAACAGTGGGAAGCAAGAAGGTGCTTGAGACATCAATCTAGGCCTGAACAAAAAAAACAACAGATGTCAACTCCCTCATGAAAAACACGACCAGACCATAACACTACCGCCTCCGAATTTTACTGTTGGCACTACACACGCCTAAATATCATCGGACTTATACTCCCACCCTGCCAACGGATCGCCACATTGTGTATTTTAAAAATGACTTTCATGTTCGTGGCGCTCTTTATCGATTATGCTGAAACTCTGTTGGTCCACCATTAGCTTTGATGACAGCTTCCACTCTTGCAAGCATACTTTCAATCAGGTGCTGCAACTTTTCTTGGGAAATGGAAGCCCATTCTTCTCGGAGTGCTGCACTGAGAAGAAGGTAACAATGTAGGTCGATGAGACCTGGCACGAAGTCGACGTTCGAAAACAACCCAAAGGGGTTCTTCAGGATTCAGAACTCTGAGCAGGCCAGTCAATTACAGGGATGTTATTGTCGTGCAACCACTCCACCACAGCCGTAAATCATGAACAGGTGCTCGATCGTGTTGATGCAATTGCCATACACGAATTGATCTTCAGCAGTGGGAAGCCAGAAGGTGCTTGAGACATTAATGTAGGCCTGTACCAAAAAATAATAGATATCAACCCACTCCTGAAAAACACGACCACACCATAACACCACCGCCTCCGAATTTTACTGTCGGCATTACACACGCCTGAAGGTGACGTTCATCGGCCATTCGCCATACCCACATTCTGCCACCGGATCGCCACATTGTGTATTGTGAAAATAACTAACAAGTTAGTGGCCCACTCTATCGATTATACTGAAATTCAGTATGGTATTCGCCCACCCTTATCCTTGAGGACAGCTTCCACTGTTGCAATCATACGTTCATTCGGGTGCTGGAAATTTTCTTGGGGAATGGAAACCCATTCTTCACGGAGTGCTACACTGAGGAAAGATATCGATGTATGTCGATGAGGCTTGACAAGAAGTCGACGTTCCTAAACAATCCGAAGCTGTTCTACAGGATTCAGGCCAAGACTCTGTGCAGGCCAGTTCATTACAGGGATGTTATTGTTGTGTAACCATTCCGCCACAGGCTGTGCATTATACGCAGGTGCTCGATCGTGTTGAAAGATGCAATCGCCGTACCCGTATTGCTCTTCAACAATGGGAAGCAAGACAGTGCTTAAAACATCAGTGTAGGACTGTGCAAAATAACAAGACTACACTATAACATCAACGCCTCCGAATTTTACTGTTGGCACTACGCACAGTGGAAGATGACGTTCGCCATACCCACACCGCAAATCGGATCGCCTCATTTTGTACTGTGATTCGTCACACCTTACGTTTTTCCTCTGCTCAATCGTGCAATGTTTACGCTTGTTACACCAAGCGAAGCGTCGTTTGGCACTGACCTGCGTGATGATGTGCATCTACGTAAATACTCTGCAAGTCACAGTTAAGTGCACGGCAGAGGGTTCATCGAACCACTTTTATGATGTTTCTCTACAGTTCCATTCCCTAATACCTCGCGGAAAAAAGGAACACCTAAATATTTTCGTTTTCGATTTGATTTCTCTTATTTTATTTTGATGTTCATGTCTCCCTATGTATGTGGTGGTAACAAATTATGTTCGCATTCGGAAGAGAAAATTGTTGAAAGAAATTTCGCAAAGAGGTCTCTTCGCATGGAGTAACGCCTTTCTTTTAATGATTTCCACCCCAATTCGTGCATCATTTCCGTGACACTCTCTCCCTATATCGCGATAATACAAAGGAGCGGTCTCTCTCTCTCTCTCTCTACTTTCTCTAAATCGTCTGTGGGGATCTCACAACGCGCACCAATATTCCTAAACAGGACGCACAAATGTGGTGCAGGCAGTTTCCTTTGTAGAGCTATTGCATCTACTAAGTGTTCTGCCAACGAAACGTAGTCTTCACTACATTTTCTATGAGTTCTATCCAGTTTAAATTGTTTGTAATTGTTACTCCTATGTTTGGCTCATGAGGACTCGCTCAACCACGAAATACAAGTTTTCTCAACTTTCGCCTGTCACAGTACTAGGGGTGGATCCTGATGCAGCTTTGAATTCGTGTGTAGTGGTCGGGATAGATGCGTACCTAATACACTACAAGACCCTCTCTAACTGTCGGCGATCTCTGTCAACAGACGAGGTCTGCCTGTATGCTTTCGTGCTCTAAGTGTCCCTTCACGTTTGCATTTCACTATCACAACAGATACAGTGGATTTAAAGATGTTTAGTTCAAAATGTTTGTATAGTCTATGGGACTTAACTACGGGGTCATTAGTCCCTAAACTTACAAAATACCTATGACTACTTACGAACTAGGACGGCACAAATATCCATGCCCGAGGGGGGATTCGAACCCCCGACCGTAGTGGCCGTGCAGACCGTGACTGGAACGCCTCAGTCCCCTCGGCCACCGCGGCCGGCGCCTGCTCTCTCATGATGTCTAATGACTACTGAGGTCACTGAAATGAAGTACCTGGCTTACAGGTGGCATCACGTTGCATTTAATATGAACAATGTATTTTTTGCGGTCTCCGGATATTTCTGATCACATAGTGTAACAGCTGCCAGAAGAAATAAACATGTACAGAGTTGGACAAATGAAAGTGACCCGGACGATCGTATACGATTTTGAAACCGTTTGTGATATCATTGGTGCAGGAGACAAAGACTTACAGCTACTTCCACCAGGCTGGTGAAACTTCCCTTGCATCCAGCCGAACCTTGGATAGCTAAACAATCTTCACGCCTGACATAGGTCCGTCTGATCTCGTTCAGCTGATCCGTTAGTTATTATTTTGTGTGAAGATCCCTGAAGTTCAAGGTGTTTCGTAACAATCTTCATAATCTACAAGAACTGCAGCAGAGTATTTCGGATGAGATAGCACTAATTTGAGCAGTCCGGCTCTGCCTTCAGTAACTTCATGACGAGGAACCAAAAACGTCTGGAGATTAACTTTCTACATCTTCTATAGTCCTTTCCTTCACTGTGTTTTTGTGTACTCTGGAACTCTTGTTGTACGGACTACTTTTATTTCCAATAGTCAAATGTTTGCAAATAAGTTGGACCAAACTGTTGTGTGCACCAGTCCTTAGACTTCCAAACTATTTAAGCTAACTTAGACTAAGGACAACAAACACACCCATTCCCGAGGTAGGACTCGAACCTCCGGCGTGAATGGCCGCCCAGACAGTAGCATGACGCCTTAGACCACGTGTCCATTCCGCGTCGCTTCTTTTATTTTTGGAATTTATATACTGTAATAATACATTTAATTTATTATGGCAAACATTTTTCACCTACCTATCTCACAGAACCAAGAATACGAACTGGACATATCTACTGATGAAAAAAAAATATTACTACGTAGTAGTAGTAGAAGCAGTTGGCTTTGTAAGGGACTCATTCCGCGCCGATATCACATGAAGCGTTCAGATGTTCCTGTCATCTGTTGTCTCTTGCCAATTACCTATTCCGATTCTTTCATATACTGTTAATTTTATTGCGCCAAATACTCCAAGTTCTCCCTGTGGATCTTTTATTATATGACTTCTCCCTGAAAACTGTTGGCATGATTTAGTCCTCTTTCATTCTCATTAGATGGCCAGAGAATTGCGGCCTTCTAGGATTTATTGTTTTCGCTATTGTTGCTTGGTATGACAGCATGTTGATTTCTGTGTCGTGTCAGCATTGTGATTCATTATCGTAATATGGATAAAATATTTTGCTGTAATCTTCTTTCAAAAACTTTATTTTGGTGCTCTTCTGTTCACATTAAAGTCAATGTTTCTTTCCTATTGTATAGAACTGGTTCAATAATTGTATTATATGATTTTATTTTAGTTTTCCTTGTCAGTAGTTTAGAACCTAAAAAAAATTATAGACGCGGCTAGAATTTTACAGTCTCAGTCTTATTTTTACTTGTCTTTCGTTTTGCTCGACTGTCATTGAGCCCACAAAACTAACTTGTTCAACGAGCTCAATTTCGTGTTAGTCTATAATTAAATGTGATTTTTGTCTTTTTCCGTGTCTGTATTTTTGTAACTAGCATGAATTTTGCTTACTGGTTATTTATGTTCATGTCGAGTCCAGATGCTTCTTCAGAATGTTCCACATGTAATTGTCTAATCTCTACTTCACCGCTTTCAATTAGCACTATATAATCTATTTACTTTGTTTCCTTGAAAAATCCCAACAGTTACCACTTGTAGTTTCCTCACAACTGTTTTCAGGCCATATCGAAAGGACTGCAAGAGAGAGCGTCTCTTTGCCTTATTCCAGTTTTATTTGTAAGATAATCAGGTATTATAGAAGAAACCTGATTGTTTTTCTTCCCTGCACTGTTTGCAGAGATTTGTTAGTGTATTGGGAATCCAAATTCGCTCATTGTATTACAAAGGCTTTTCCTGTGATTGGAGTCATAAGCTTTCATGAAACCAGTGAACAGGTAATGTAATCTTGCAAGAGTAACAGTACATAATTATCTCTGACGTGGACTTAAAATTACAAAAGAATTACATCAGGGTTACAGTCTTTCAAGAACGAATACAGGAAAATCACTATAAATTTGGAAAAGAATTTAAAAATGTGTGCATCTCAGAAAATGATATTACCACATATTCATTACAATTTGCTGATAACAAGCTAATTTCGAGACAAGACGAAAACTTCAACAGCAGTGTAATAGCTGCGATGTTTTCCAGTTGACTCACTGTCGGTTCGGAGTAGCGCGAAGCGCCTGTCTTTCCTCGTAATTTAAAACTCTGCTCTCAAATGCTTTAAACTGCGACTACTCCAGATTCATCGCGAAAGTATTCACGACATTGTTCATCGACGTCATAACTACTGATAAGTTATTTTCTTTAGTCTACATCAGTGTTTTTCAACTTGTGGGTCGCTAACCCCAACGGGGTCGGAAAATCTTATTCAACAAATGTTCAAATGTCTGTGAAGCTTAAGGGACATAACTGCGGGGTCATCAGTACCTAAACTTTCAAACTAATTATGAACTACCTTATATTAAAGACGACACAAACATCCATCCCCGAGTGAGGATTCGAGCCCGCGACGGGGAACGGCCTCGCGCATCGGAGCGTAGTGCCTGAATGCGCTTGGCCACTCGGCAGCGGAAAATCTCATTCTTGGGGGGTAGCCGTACAGGAGGAAGTTGTTGCACCATAAGAAAACCACACCAGTAGATGCTTCAATACTAGTGTTCCATAATTCAAAAACATATGCCTAAGAAAATTAATATGTATGTTATATTAAAAGTATGCGATTCTTTTCGATCATCAATTCTCAATTGAATAGAACAATGTTTGTTTTAAAATAAAAACACCGTGTTAACAATTAATAACTGGAATACCTCAATACTGTTTTCAGTTACCAGGCGATGGCTAAATTCACGAGATAAGGTAAGTAATTTTGAGAAATTCGATTGTTTACAAATTGACTATGCAGGGGGGGGGGAGCCTTTCTCATCAAGCATAATGCACTTCTGAGCTTTACCTATGATGTGAAACCTTGTATTGCAACATGTATTTTTCTGTCGGAATTCGTGTAGTAGTTCCATTCAGAAAAATGTACTAAAATTTATCCTATAAATCTATACTTTTTGTTTATTACAACAAAGTTGTATTATCAGAGAAAAATTAAATTCTTTGCCTTTGAAATTACTCACATAGTTGTTTTGCGGAGGGGGTGGGGAGTCGCCACAATATGTTTTGTTGAGAAGGGGGTTGCACGTTCTAAAAGTTTGAGAAACACTGGTCTACAACAAATCTCGTCAAATGACTATCGGATTTGATCCAATATAGCAACTACAGCGCATCTCGTGCTGTCTAGCAGTCAAAATCGATTACCCATGTAGATATCGCATAGTAACTGTACACAAGTGATTAAAACTTTCTCTGCGTTTTTCACTGTTCTAGTTCGTAGTATGTCGAAATTATGTAATTTTTTTCGTTTGCAGTTTTTTATTAAGGGGAGGAAGGAAGGAGGATGAGAAGGAAAGGAATTACTTTAGCTTCACTAGGGCACTGAAATTATCCAGTGGCGACAAATTTGAGCCGGACCGGATGTCGAATCCGAGTCTCCCGCTCCGGGCCTACAACTGTCTTAACCTCTTGGCTATCCGCACTCGCCTCCTGCCCGTCTCAAATTCCCACAAGTCGCACACTACGACCTTAGCATCCCAACGCCCATGCCCTCTTACACTCGCCATTTCAGATTCCCGTATGAGGATCAACATTATTCTCCCGTCGGTGGTGAAGTAGATGAACCTTACGCCATCATCGCGTATAAATACATACGTGTAGATTGGTGTGGTGTCTGTGCTTTCGAATATGTCTCAAAGAACAGACAATTCACCGATTGCCGCGGCCGAGCGCATTGAGGCACTATGCTACGATGCGCGTGGCCGTTCCCCGTCGTATAAGCTAGTTCATAAGAGGTTTGTAAGTTTAGGAACTGATGATCCCGTAGTTAAGTCCCATAAGCTCTACAAACATTTGAACATTTGAGCTTACGGATTTGTATTCTATATTTCCTTGTTTACCATATGAAGATTCGCAATAGGGTAGATTGCCGCTCAAATTCTCGTCCAGTCATCCACATTTAGAAATTTTCGTTGTTTCCTGAATCGATTAAGAGAAGTACTAGGAAAGTTGCTGACATTCTTTCCCATCCTTGCCCCTATCCGCACCAGTGTTCTGTGTCTGACGATCAGAAAGAGAAAAAGAAAGAACGAAACAATTTATCGTGAGTGAAGACTATTTCTATTCAGCACAAATATATTACATTTTATATGTATCGTATAGAGGAATATACCATAATCTTTTATAAATCGGAAAAGAGGAACTGAAGTTTTAAGTTTAGTTCTTTACAGTACAAGACTGATGGCACTTCATTTGACTCTGTATTCATGTATACCAAAAAAAGCAAGGAATCAACGTACTGTTCATGTGTTAAAGACGTAGAAAGAGTGCCGAAATAAATGTTTCAGTTTCATCTGATCACGTAAGCATTTTGTAAAGAGACAGATATAAGAAATTGCTATTCCACTAAGTAAGAGTATTTTTCCTTGAAAATATGAATGCATTTTTTTTTCTTTCCCGGTGTGAAATAAGTATAATCTATTTAGCCTTTGGCAAAGTGCTGTGAGCAACAATAGTTTGAAAAGAGAAATTTCAAATTCCTCGGCCAAATATTGTTGTGAAAAAATATCGGTGAAACAGTACGCGGCACGAGGAGATACCAAGCCGGGGAAATCGAGTCGGATGCTGGAGGGAAGTGCGTAATGGAGCCACAACACGCAGTTAGCGGCAGGCCGAGACGTAATGACGCAATTTGCAGGAGGAAAGCACCGCGAAGGGGAAAAGTGTTCCAAGGCACGATAAACAAACGTAATGGTTCCTCCGTTCCGAGGATTCTGTAGAGACCAAAAATGTAATCTGGCTGTTGCTTTTCTTTTTATTATTAAATAGCGTATAATGGTACCTTTTTCTGTTATGATCAGCATCAGTTACCAGGAAATGTAACGTGAACATATTAATAAAAAAACAGTATATGCAAGTGGCGCGGGTTGTCTACACGTGGATAGTTTTCATCTGAGTTGTCTGGCGTGACGTATTTTGTTTGCAGGATACGAATTACAAAGTTACGTAACTCACCACTTCCACTGACACTAAAGTTCCACGACCGCAACGCGCAGCGTATGAACTTCATGATCATGAACAGTGAGATAGCGGAGTGGGGGGACATGGGATCAAAGCCTCCTTCTCTTTTCAGAGCCATATCCATGAAGTCTCTTTTTTTCCACTTAAGCGTTGAAACGGCTTGGGTTGGCCTATATACTGGGATATTGACCTGAATGAGAACCTCGTAGCTACAATTTCTTATATTTTAAAAGTAGTAAGAAATGAAGTTGTGTATGTACAACTTTATAAGTAACTGTTTGGAGATCCCAAAATTCTTTGTCAACCACATGTTATTGGATTTAAAATGTTGTCAAATTACAATTCTGCATTGCTTACCATCAATTTGAGAACGGACCTGAAATCAACTGAACACTCATACCATTCCACAAGAATAAATCATTGTACAAAGAGAAATGCGACATTGTTAGGATTAAACGAGACTTAGGGTATGAAAATAGAATAAAAATGTGATAAATAGGCATCTAAGCTACAAAATGAATTCAATAAATTCACTTTTACTATCAAACAAACTCAAATAGAAAAATGTTCAAATATTTGTAGAGCTTATGGGAATTAACTACGGGCTCATCATCCCTAAATTTACAAACTACTTATGAACGAGCTTATACTAAAGATGGCACAGACATCGATGCCTGAGGGGGGGATTCGAACCCCCGACCGCAGCGGCCGTGTAGATCGTCACTTGCTTGCCGAAGACCACTAGGCCACCGCGGCCGGAAACTGAAATAGAAACGAAAGATATTGGTTCGGTGCAGAGGAGGATTTTCACGTTTTCCGCTAATATGCTATTCAAATTTTGCCGCCCCTACTGATTTCTACAATTCGATATCCTATTTCACAATCATACTATTTATAATTTATTGTCAATGAAATTTTAGCTTTATGCTTTGTGCTGTATGGTCCTAATCACACCACCTTTTTTCTGTATTTTGTATGACCGTAAACTAGGAGAATCAAAGGGTCACTTCACAAATTATTTTTGCAAACCAACTATTTGCTTAATACTGCACAAGAAATACTTTCGTGTATATTTCTGAGCTAATCAAAGCACACTGATAAGTAGTATAGCTGTGGGGATTCTGGCGCAGTGAGATTCGCGCGTCTTTTGTTTTTTGGCGGGAAATTTGAATTACGCCCCACCCCTCTTCCCTCGGCCAATTGCCGGACAGCAGATCAAAGGATACCGCCACAAGATGATTGATAGGTCTTCCTGGAAGAACGAAAGATGATTGACAGTTTACATTTAGGTCCTTTTGGTTTGCTACTTGTCCGACCGCTAATCAAAGGACGCCGCCATAACGCACTTAAGGACTGACAGGTTGCAACACCTCCCTCGGCCAAACAAGTGCTCCCCCCTCCGCCCCTCGTCGCCGCCGCCAGACAGGCGGCACCTCCGACAGGTCCAGACCTGTAGACCCCTCGACATGTCTGTAGTCGCACCAGCGACCCCTACTCGCTCGGCCGATTGCCAGACTGCCGCCTCCGCCGCCGCCGACAGATGCTACCCCTCCTCCTCCACGCTCGCGACCACTTCTCAAAGGACGCCGCCACCTGCCCTACCCGCAAGAACAAACGATACCGCGACAATTGCCTTGACCGCATCGACACCGCCCCCGCCTGGCAGGGGCGTACTGCACTCTTTTTACGGCGACCGCGCGCCGCCCGCAGTGGCCGAGGAGACTGAGGCGCTCCAGTCACAGTCTGCACGGCCACTACGGTCGGGGGTTCGAATCCCCCCTCGGGCATGGATATTTGTGCCGTCCTAGTTCGTATGTAGTTCATAAGTAGTTTGTAAGTTTAGGGACTGATGATCCCGTAGTTGTCCCATAGACTATACAAATATTTGAACATTTGAACGGCGACCGCACTCCGCCAGGTCAGCAGCCAATTAAATTGCAGATTTATTATATAGCGCGCCGCTACGTTCCGTACGCCAGATCTCGATTTATGTAAGAACAATTTACGCCGTTTATTATTATTAACCAGAATTTCGATGTAATGCTAAAAAACAATTTAGAACAGAAATGCTTAGTTGGTCTCGTATACTACATCTTGTAGTAGTAAAATATTAAAACTCGTATGCAAAATTTGCAAGTAAGAATTTCCACTCCCATCTCTCTCCACGCTCTTTGCATATTCTACAGCCGACATACGTGTTTAATAATAATAGCGCAGGTTACGGTAACGAACGCCACAAACTTACGTATCCACCTTAACATATACTCTTTCGATATACAGAAACAATTCTAACGAAAAGAAAAGAAATGGTCCGTTTCGGAAATCGATCGCAACCTATAAATGTATCTCTTCGTTTAGACGATGCAAGCAACAGCCATCGAACGGAATGTAACTTGTATGCCAACCACTCTTACGACAACATAACAGCAGCAGCAGAAGACAGCACATTGTTTATACAAAAACTCCAAATAATGAAAATCGGCAATGACATCTAGCACAACGTCTCTAAATATAATTCTGCAAGCACCGATAAACTCGTATGCAAAATTTGCAAGTAAGACTTTATCGATGCGCAAATGCTCCCATCTCTCTCCATGCTCTTCGCTTAGACTACAAATACAACAGCCGACAGGCTTGTTTAATAATAATAATAATAATAATAATAGCGCAGGTTAGATAATAAACGCCACAAACTTACGTATCCATCTTAACATATGCTTTTTCGATATACAAAAACAATTCTAACCAGAGCCAACTAACCAAAAAGAAAAGAAATGGTCCGTTTGGGAACTCGATCACAACCTTAGATCTACAAATGTATCTCTTCGTTTAGACGATGCAAGCAACAGCCATCGAACGGAATATAACTTGTATGCCAACCACTCTTTCGATAAAACAGCAACAGCAACAGCAGCAGCAGAAGACGACGTATTGTTTATACAAAAAATTCCAAATAACGAAAATCGGCAAAGACATCTAACACAACGTCTCTAAATATACATCTGCTAGCACCATTAACAATCGACCAGAACACAGAGTACTCTCTCGACAGGTTATATAAAAGAAACATATGCTAAGTGTTTAAACAAAAACACCTACGTTACATCTCCAAATGATCAAAACCTTCTACGCAGATGCACCACTCTGACAAGGATAGCTCGCAATGCATTTATTTAATGGAGCTGAGCCATGCCGAAAGTTCCGAAATTTAACACTCTCTCTCTCTCTTTAGCGATCTTGCCATGTTACGTTTCCTTCTTAGATTGGGGTATAGGTGCACCTTCCGAGAATTCGGATACTTTAATTTTACATCTTATTTCCTTACTACAGCAGTACACATCCCATCTAAGGAATCTCTATGTCCTGTTACGATGCAAACTACATTTATCTGAAACCGATATTCCAGCGCCCCAGAAGACATTTAAACCCTATTGTGCAACGGAGAGTCGAAATAAAAGAAAAATACGTGAAATAATTTACCGATTTCCGACCGTCTACACTAAAACGTTTCGATAGTATTAGCCTAACAACACACTTATTCGACAATACAGCAACCACAGAACCTAGGTTACCTGCCCAATGCAACACCGATTTCCAGCTCGACCCGCCCTTTACCCACAAAATTCCTACTCCAAGTTCCTTTCTTGCGCATTCCACTAAACCGAACTAAGATTTATTATTATTTTAATTACAAGTAGATGTCTACCGCAAACGAAGATGCTAACCTACACACCGCAACACATGATCCTATATAGGACATGGAGTGTTTACAATTTTTTTATTACAGTACAACTGACTACATGCAACGTAATGTTCGCAAACACTTGTATCGCAACCAACGCCCGCTCACATCGATCATAACCTGCTCTCTAAGGAATGGATGGGAGTCACACACAGTAAAAACACGTTTGTCGTGTGTTCCGCTAATTTCGGTCAATACAACGATGCGAAACCAATCCCCCAGTTTGTTTACTGTAAAAGCAAATATTTTTCCCCACACTATCTGTTTAAACCGGGCTTGCACATATGCAATTGCCTCCTATTAAAAGCTTGTGTCTTCGCCATATAACCCAGTTTTCGTTTACCCTCCTTCTTCTTAGGACTTGTGGAATAACGTAGACGATATCAACGTCTGTGAATAATAAAGTACTGGAATGCTAAATAAATATAGCTCCTTGCTCGACTCTACAAGTAATTTACAGTTGAAACTAAAAAACATAATGTCCGAGAGAGTGGGCAATTTTCGGGTACTCTTAATACCCAAGTAATCAAATCTAAAAGCTTTTGCACAGTACAACGGCGCACTTTGTAAATACCGTATCTTCTCTTTTAGAACACTTAAACAACCTTTTTGCACAATCCTCCATCCTGGTAGTACCATCTTCTCGACCCGGCGAAAAAATAAAAGTCCTAACAATCAACTGCCTGGACTCTTTATAAAATCGATATCTTTGCTTACATCAGGGCTCGTGATTTTTCGGCAAATTTATTTTGGTTCTACAGTTCGACGCCAACCACTTTGATATTGCTCCTTACATCCGAAAGTCATGCCCGGATACGAACGCCACTCGGTTAAAGTGTTGTCCAAAAATCCAGGAGATAGAAGCCATCTACACGAAGCTGTTGCTGTAGTATAGATGGGAGCGCCTCCATTAAAAAACGATTAGCTGCAGTTTATAAGATATATACCCACAGGACGTACATATTTCCCCCATGTATTCCAGAAATAGTAACTTCGTCTTATCTTCAACGTTTGCAGTATCGAACTTGCGGAATTTACTACACACACACACACACACACACACACACTCCATTGGCTACAACTAGCACACGATGATTTTCGAAGAAAGAAGTATGATTTACCGCAGCAGACATATCCGCTACGTAACATATTGCACACCAGTCGTAAAGTAGACAACACTAGCATACGATTAAACAGGCGATGCTTCGACGAAAGATCATTGCAAAGTTTATTTTACAGCCACCAAAGTCTGTTTCTTTAGAGCTCTACCATGACATTTATTTAGGGTATATCAACACTTTTTACTTAAATTCCATCCCATCTAACCTACAACAATCTCTGTAACCTCCAAACATTTCCAACGCAGTAACAGAAGTACACCTACAGTCAACACGAACCTACAACAACAAACGAATCTAGCCATTCCAACTCGTTTCCTGTCCCAACTAGTATGCTGCAAGCTATGTATTCGTCCAAACGCAAACCCAAACAGCGCTATCCTTACATCCGTCACTAACCCCGTACAAACTCTAAGTTCCCCCACAAATGGTGTTACAACTGCGATCAGTAACAGACAAGGTATCCCAGACACAGCACATTTTTTAATAATGTTTAGATCTCTCTCCACCCAATAACTGTATTGGTTGCTTGACCCGTCCCTAACATCCAACAACAGCTTTGTTTCCAACGCATAGCCCGGCAGATAATATTTCTGGTATGCTTTCTATCAGTCAATAGGCTACATACCTCAAGCATTCGCGCACAAACCACCATCGTATTCCACTCCTTCTAACAAATTATTACTCTCGGTAATCATCTGTAACACAGTGTAAAAAAATGATCGACGTGCACGCGCACAGAACAGCTAACAACGAAAGATCTAGATCCAAGCCAAGTTCTTATAATCCTTACAAGCAGCAACGTAAAATAGCCTACACCATTTCGAACTAACGCAACACCAGATTTTTTTAACGATCTCCAAGAACAATCCTTTAGAAACTAAACATACGATTAAATGCACCTCCAATGTAGATAACTAATCCTCTAATTCGATGCTTATCGACCAAATAACATTAATTTACCACTGCAATCATCTCCGATACGCTACCGAGAGACGTCCATTCGTAAACACAGCTAAAAGAAGATATAAATGAATTCTCGGAAGGCGCACCTATACCCCGATCTAAGAAGGAAACGTAAGAGTGGTGCATCTGCGTAGAAGGTTTTGATCATTTGGAGATGTAACTTAGGTGTTTTTGTTTAAACACTTAGCATATGTTTCTTTTATATAACCTGCCAGGCGGGGACGGTGTCGATGCGGTCAAGGCAATCGTCGCGGTATCGTTTGTTCTCGCGGGTAGGGCAGGTGGCGGCTCCCTTTGAGAAGCAGTCGCGAGTGTGGAGGATGAGGGGTAGCATCTGTTGGCGGTGGCGGCGGAGGCGGCGGTCCGGCAATCGGCCGAGCGAGTAGGGGTCGCGGGTGCGACTACAGACATGTCGATGGGTCTACAGGTCTGGACCTGTCGGAGGTACCGCCTGTCTGGCGGCGAAGAGGGGTGGAGGGGAGGGCACGTGTGTGGCCGAGGGAGGTGTTGCAACCTGTCAATCCTTAAGTGCGTTATGGCGGCGTCCTTTGATTAGGGGTCGGACAAGTAGCGAATCAAAAGGACCTAAATGTAAACTGTCAATCATCTTTCGTTCTTCCAGGAATACCTATCAATCATCCTGTGGCGGTATCCTTTGATCTGCTGTCCGGCAATTGGCCGAGGGAGGTGGGGTGGGGCGTAATTCAAATTTCCTGCCAAAAAACAAAAGACGCGCGAATTTCACTGCGCCAGAACCCCCACAGCTATACTACTGATACTGTCGGGGTAAGGTATGCCTTCATACATCTGACAATAATGTAATTCGGTAAACGTAATTAAATAAATTTTATTATACTTATTTACAGTTTAAAAATTTTGGCCTCAAATTCTCTGCCCCTAAAGTCTGCCGTCGTAGGCTCCAGCCTTCTCAGCCTGCTGGTAAGTCTGCTACTGGTTCGGTGAAATCATTTATCGCAATACTACGTGGATATCGTGGCCTCGGTGTGAAGCGTTCGAATGTGAACGGAAGAGTCGCGGATTCGTAGCCAGGTCGGAATTCCCAGTTTATGTTTTAGCCCTGCCTTCACCTCTCAACGATGTGAGAAATCGCTAGAAAAGATGCGTGCTTCATAGGTTAGGGACACGCAAGGCGCTGAAGTGGCGTCCAATTGAAAGCCTTCCTTTATCAATATTTATTTCCAATGGCGAATTTCTCACAGTTTCACTGTGTAAGGTATGGATGTACTACCAAATTGTGACATCCATACCTTATACAGTGAAGCTCATAGAAATCCGCCATTGCGAATAAATATTGATAAATTATTCCATCACTGTAATTTGTCAGCATACAGTAATTGAAAGACTTTCACCTGGTCAATGAACCACACGACATTGTTATTATTATTGTTATTATTTTTACACGGATGTTGAACTTCAGCTGTTTGAGTGTGCCAGCCATACATATTCTTATTGAGTTCCTTGTCAAATTAGAACATGGCTACTGCGAAAAGTTACTAGAACAAGAAAGAGAAATACCTTTTGATTCGGCTCTCTTACACGCCTATTGCATCACACACTGACATAATGTTCAAAACAAGAAGTAATCAAGCAATTCTTTGTCACGTACAAACTGATGGAAATTCGTTTGTCAAATTGCCACAAAGCGGACAAAGCAAAATCATGTGCCGACCCTGTGGTCCATAGGGTCGGCACATGCTATCTATGTGCAGGCTGCAGTTCTGTTCACACGGTAGGGATGGACAAAACCGACCACATAAAACCGATATCGATCTTTTACTTCTGAATAACTTTTTTCGGAATTTATTTGGTCTCGGCAGTATTTACTGCTAATAACTGGGTAAAAACACCGCAAAAACTACTTTCTGTAGTAGTGCTTCTAAATGTTTTAAGGTTTTTAAATAATAAAAATTAAAACTAATAATTCCCAAAATATCCGTGCTGTGAAATATTAGGTTAACGGAGAACAGTAATAATTTAATAACAATGCCGAGTAAAAGAGAAGTAACACACGCATGTCCACAAGAACTGGTACAGCTGTTGTTCAGGCATCAGAGCACATACTGCCTTGTGGCGGGTCTATTAGACTACGAGTATGCATGTGCAGTGTGCAAGACGTGCCCCTTTCAGGTCATGAGACAGCAGTGTTGTCAAGTCCTACGAGAAATCCGAAGATCTTCCGATTTATTTCTTTTAATTATTCCAGAAAATGCGAATTTTCGAGTGAAGCATCCGAAATTTTGCAAACTTCCTTCGCCGATGGTATATGCTGCTTCAGAACATACGCCACATCAAATACATTCATTAGCGAAGCCAGGATTCCAAACAATTCGAGCTTTCTTTGAAAGATTGGGGAGGGAGTATTGAACATTGATTTCTTATAACAGTGACATAATAAACCTTCTATCTGTTTTTTGTATTTTTATTTTAGAAAAAGTGTAGAAGAAGTAAGTTCTGATCTGGAAAGATTTACTGTAGTTACCTCCATCTCACCTTCGTTAAAAAAAAAAAAAAAAAAAAAAAAAGAACAGATATGTTGCCTTGTGTCTACGTTATAGGCCGGTATCGGTTTGTTCCTTGGTAACTGACAATTAACATGGAATATAGACTTCATGGAACTTAGTTTTCATCCTGTAGTACTAATTATTGGCTGTGTTATCCTTGAGTACATCATTTTTCAGCCTAGATTCACAATCAGTAGGAGAAAACGTGATTTTTCGTAGTATTGAAGCCAGAATTCGTTTTCGTTAAAAGCAATAAACGATAGACGGACTAATTTCTGTTTCAGTTCTCTATTTTACCACATAACTTTAAGAAAAGTATAATGAGGAAGTCTTAAACTTTTTCAACGTGTGATTTCTAAATTTCTTACAGCAAATAATAGCAATAAAAACCGAAACCCAGTCATTTTCAAAACAGATTATCATGAGCGGTTTTCACTGTTAGATTAACCGAAGATGGAAATATGCTGTATAGCGGAAAAGCAGTTGGTTCAGCCATAACCGCCAACACTAGCAAACAGACCGGAGTTATACGTGGAAGTTGTATAGAGGTCGCTGTGTAAATCAGACAGGTGATCCTTATACAGTCAGACAGGCACTACGCTCTCACGCAGTATTTTAAACAGCGATATTTTTTATCCAATTTTCATGAAACAAAGTGTATTTGTGGCCGTGAGCTACTGGAACTTACTTGTGAAAGAATTCAAGTTATATTTTTATCTTTGAGTTTTTCTGGATTTTTAAGTTTGAACATCTGTTGCTCATCGGTAAAGTGTGAATGACGAAACCGCTCTGAGAGATTAAAAAATTATCTATTTAATATTACACGTTGTTATTAAAGTCTGAATAACAAAACCGCGCAAGCGGCGTATTACATCGGACGAATGCAACAATAAATTCATTTTCTCATGTGCGATGAAGTTAGTATGACAGAAATGTATATTGCTTGTCCCAAGAGTACATTCAACCACTGCCACACGCCGAAGCCCTGTGGGTGATCATTAAGTGAAGTCTGCCACAACGTACTCACACAAGCTTTTCGTGTACAGATTGCGATTTAACTATGGCGACCTTTAAAGTCACTTAGAAGATATCACATTACATGCGTCAATTGGGGTATTTATAATGAGGTATACGTTTTCCGATTACAAAGGAATTTAGATTAGTTGTACTCAAAGTTAAAGAAGTAATAGTTAAATTTAGTCGTTATCCAAAAAGTACGTGTACACTTCTCCTCAACACAGGAAGATGCGCAAATGCAAGCAGGCCGGTAGTTTAGCTGACAACCAGACCAGTAGTTGAGCTGTTACGATGAGCAGCGACACCAAGAGATATAGGCGTCGGCCCCCGCTGGGAGAGGTTATATTATGGAGTGGCATCAAAGGGATGCTTTTGAACTCTACCAGAGGGTGCCGCTCAAATGGAAAATGATACGTCTCGAATCAAACTACCAAGAAACAAACTGAGGATCACATTGTTAAATACATTACGTTTATTAACGTTTTAGTTTTTTCCCACTGAAATAAAACAAACCATTCAACCAATATTTTAGCACCAGGACATTTTCGAAAGATTCAAAATTAGAGTGTGTGTCGAACACTGCAGTGCTCTTCCTTGTGTGTTTCCTGTCCGTATGTTGGTACTTATTACGATCATTTCTTCGCTGAAAATACTCAAACGAAGTTGTATGAGAAAAGGAAACAAATTTCCATTCCTCTAAGCCGGCGTCATAGAGCGTGTTAACTTCCAGCTCTTGATAACCAACTGTGCTGTATTGTTAGTTGTCTTCTAGTTTAAGAAGACCTATTCCATAAGAAAGCCTACGATTTAGTTGGCTGTTTTGGTGGGTCCAACAAAATTTAAAAAAAATCACTTAACTCGTGAAGATCTCTTGTATGAGATTGAGTTGTGGCCGACACTCCTGCAGTCCACGTTTGCTGTAAATTTCAGGCGTTGGATCCATTTAAATGACAAGTCAGACGCTTCCACATATTTCATATTTCATTTATTTATCATCTTTGTGTAGTTTCAGATAATTTTTCAGACATTTTCCAAGCGACAACAGAAACACGTCTCTTTACAGTGACACCCCGTTGAACAGTCATTTTAACGTGGCTGCCTCTCTTCCAGGCCACAAGTACATTACTAACCGGAGAAACATTTTATTAATGACTTTTAGTTTAAACATTGTACTTCTGTTCAGAGAGCACTAACAGTTTAATTATACAATATTTTAATACTTTTAGTACATTATAACTCATTGCGACATTAATTTTTTTATATACAGTCAGTATTTTAGTATTTAATTTGACTCTGTTTTCGGAAGTTTCAAAAGTGCAGTTTAAACCTAGTTTTTTTCATAACTAACAATAATCTCAACATACGATAAATCTTATTATTAAAATGTATTAGACTTTCTGAACAATTATTTCAAAAGTTTCAAATACGACTGTACAGTAATTTAACTACTGAATATTAAATCATCAATTTTACCCTATATTTGTTTATTACATTGTTATATGCCAAATGAGTGGCTGTATCTTGTTCAGTATGTTCAACCGCGGGTACGGTAATAAAGTCTGTACCACATATAATAATTTTTAAACATCGACCTCATAGCAAATGTTGTGCAGTATGACGCAAAATATTTTATTTTTATCAGTTTCGGCAATATTGTATTTTGGCAGAAATCAAGTTGTACACCCAATGATATAAATGTCTGTTTATGTTCAGGAAGTAAGTTTTCTTTGTATTTGTAGAAATTTGTGTATAGTTAGTTTATTTATTTAGTAACGTTGATAACTAGGGAATTCTAGTACAGGCCTGTTGGTAATTTTCGTGTAATGTTGGAAGTATTGTTTATATGCAGAAGGTGAGCAGCATCCCTAATCATTACAACCACAATGCCAGGTTTTTTATGCGCCTTAGTGTTAATGTTACAATGTTATACCTTGCATCATATTGGAGAACTGACGATTCCAATAACAGAAAGAGATGTTTCTGGGTTCCTAAACTGCACACAGCAAAACAGAACTCCGTCAACAGTTATATTCGTTCATTTGTAACTTTCCTTAATTATACTGGATTTTAAGTTCTACTTTTCTTTTCCCTTTAAAAAAGTAACTCAATATGGGCCAGTATTCTTACACATATAAGTGAGAATACTCCAAGAACCATCCAATAAATTCGACCAATAGATTTTATTAACAATTTTTCTTTCTTTACATTTTCTTCTTTTTCTTTACTTTTGATGCACTTATAGCGCTTCATTAGTTTGTTATAGGAATTGAGCCAAGATTGCAGTAGTCCTCATAAATGTTCTCTAGTACGCTGTCATCAACATCTTTTAATACAATGATCCTAATATTTTTGAATGGCCAGGGTTCGTTCTCACTTAGACTTGATTGTTCCTGTTGGTCTGGAGATGAAGGTCCTTACTGCTTGAAGAGCCACCTTGAGGTGGAGGATCCTCCTATCCTTAAAATTCCTTATATGTATCCATCGTAACGTCGTATATTGCTGTGTCCTCTCATTATACATCTGAATTATTATAATATGTCCGCGATCTCCATGTCATTTCCATATTCAGCACGTCGCAACTTGGTCCCTAATATTTCGACAACATGCGCAGGATTAATTCTCTTCATGATATCACTGCACTGCACGAACTTTACACGGTAACAGGCTGCGAACACTCCAAAAGCTATACAACTCATGCAAATACAGCACTGATTAGTGCAGCTACACTTTGCCACCATCAAGTGGCACTAGCAGACAATTTCGGCATTATGCACGGATATGCCACACACATCTTTTTTGTTTATGATTGCTTCTTATTATAAGCATGGTTTCATGTGGTTCCGAGCATTCGAGGTCAAAGGCGTCCCTTGTGAGATACAAGTGGCGTGTGAACACCGTCACTACTGTGCTGGATTGTAAAACATAGTGATTTTATACAAGTACTGCCGCAGGCTGAGCTGCTGTGATGGCCAAATACTTCTTTCACGCTGCTGTAGGTATCGCAATTTGGCACCGTGCTCTGCTCACCGAGCTCGATAGCTCATAGGTTAGCACACTAGACTCGCAGTCGGAAGAACAGCGGTTCAAACATGTTTCGTGATTTTTCTAAATCACTCCAAGCAAATTTCAGGATGGCTGCTTCCAAAGGTCACGGTCGATTTCTTAAACAACCTTAACAAAATTAATACTAAGCTGCATGGACATCTGTACCTGTACACACCATCAAAGCACTGTTTGACTCAATGACTAGACGTATCAAGGCCGTTCTTACGGCCAGAGGTGGTTGTTCTGGGTACTGATTTCTCAGTATCTATGCACCCAAATTGCGTGAAAAGTTATCACATGCCACTTTTAGTATAATATATTTGTCCAATGAATACCCGTATATCAACTGCATTTCTTGTTGGTGTATCAATTTTAATGGCCAGTAGTGTAGGTATCAAGCAGCAAACCCACGACTAAAATCCAGGAAGAGCTTCCTTAGGTCTGCAGAGGCTGTAGCTGGGAAACCACGGCACTGCCTAACCGAATTATGGCGTGCAAGGAATACCAGTGATGTAGGATGCTTGACACCACTTGAAAAACTAACACCTGGTGAAACATGTAAGTGGAGTACATGGAGGTCACTCAACAGACTTCGGTCGGGCGTCACGAATTTTAAAAGAAATCTGATCAAATGGGGTTGCCTAGCGGAGTCGTAACTTTGTAAATATGGAGCAACGCAGACAACCTCCCCCCTGTTGCGCACCCAGTGTCCATCAACATGCACACCAGTAGATGTGCTGCATGCAACGCCAAATGCAATAGAAATTCCTATTTTCTATGCGACACGTGTGTAACTAATTTACTTGTAAATATGATATATTCATATAACATGTATATCTTGTGCACTAGTTTACAATGTGTTTCTGACACGAATGAATTAATAAAATAAGCATTGTGTCTACTTTAGTTCTTCGCAATCATTTGACGATCTCTTTTTGTCTTCTAGACAGGGGAAAATCTTTCACATGTTGTAGGAAAGCAAGCTTTCCCTACTGTCTCATATGCCAGTTCAGTATCACGGAACACAGAGGTAAAGCTACAGGACACCCACACTATGGAAGAACTGGACAACTGTGCATAACATTCAATCACCACAATTTTAGTGCTAACCGAGCGAGGTGGCGCAGTGGTAATGCACTGGACTCGAATTTGGGAGGATGGTGGTTCAAATCCACCTCCGGCCATCCTCATTTAGGTTTTCCGTGATTTCCCTAAATCACTCCAGGCAAATGCCGGGATGGTTTCTTTCAAAGGACACGGCCGATTTCCTTCCCCATCTTACCCATCCGAGCGTTAGCTCCGTCTCTAATGACCAAGCTGTCGACGGGACGTTAAACCTTAAGCTTCCTTCCTTCCTGTTAATGCTACAAACCAGGAATTTTATATTTAAGTCTTAATGTAAAAAGGTAGGAGGAGCATTTTTTTATCATTATGATTTATTGACAAGAAACAAGTAACAAAATCTGTTTTGAGAAAGTATAAATACCTTGCGATTTAGTGCCTCTTAGGATTAAGCTTCAGAGGAAGTACTACAACTCTTTAGTTTCCATGCATAAGGATGAAACTGTACCAAATTGCAGGACTATAGGATTAAAAGAAAAAGTACAAGAAATTGAATAGGAATAGTAGCTTAGCACTCGTAAATCAGTCAGAGTTGCTGTTTAAAAAATTTACAACTAAAAATTTCTGGTATATGTATTTAAAAAATTTGTTATAATTCGTTTCAATAAGTACATACGGAGAAAACTTAGCAACTCTGTAAGTTTCTGACGTAGAAAGATATTAGTACTTTTGTACAGTAAAATAGAGCTGCTGCAGTACCGTACCTAGGCAATAATCGGATGCCTTTGGGCGGGCCGTGTCGAGCCGAGCCCGTATAAGGAACGGTATGCGTAAACAGGGACAGCTCACAATCAACCCGAGATCGCATACACCTCGCGTCAGCCAAGAGAAGCATGGATTCGGTTTCCTTGTTGAGAATCTTTTCCACTTTTCAGGAAAGCTTTACTCACTGCAGTTGCTTTAAAATCGGGACAGTAAAGCCAATTACTTGGCAGATAGTGAAGAAGACGTTCCTGACCTGTTTCCAGTGCTTTATAGATATGAACAATTTACGTCATTGTTCGTGTACCGTTTTGCAAGAGTATATGGTCCTATTCTTAAAAAATCAAAGAAAAAAATTATGGAATTTCATTTCGATCGTTTTCCAAGCCCTCCGAATTTAATAGCGATTAGAAAGTATTTAAGTTACGACAAACTGTAAGGTGGACAAGATGAATGAAGATTAAAGAACCGTGCCTCCTCCATCGCCTTCTGAATACTCAATACATTAATTTTTAGGCCGTGCAGAAGGCAGTGGAAGGTAAAAATTATGCAAAAAACATATGATTAATTACAGAGAAAAACGGTACAATGATCCCGGCTACCAGACCAAACCAACTGCCGCCACACTGTCTACACTTATATTGTGGAGGCTATACAACAGGAACTTACGTTCTGGAAAGCATTTGACGTAACTACTTCCTAGAACGATCTTCTGTCACGGGAACATAGCCAATCGCTAACACATACGTACAACTTTACTGCGTTGCTTTTCTCACCAAATGCATGTCACGTGGCCCTCTGGTAACGGTTGAAAATCACCTACAGCACTCCTGTAAGTGCGTAGTTAATATTCTATCCAGTAAATTTCATTTCTCTTCTTGCCCTAAGAAATTAAGCTACACACACTGAGGGCCTGGAGTCACCGATGCCGGAATTTAATACCCTTGAGAAATCTCGAAAAAATGTGGTGAAATTATGGGGGACTACTATCCGAAACAGCATCATTAATTTCTAAGAGCAGAGAGCTGCATTCTACTAAGAGATATTTTCCGAAAAGTGGTTGCAGAGAAATAAGTGTGCAAGTGTGCTAGTGTAGTTACGGCACGGTTTGGTTCCAGGAGGCATCATGCCACTGTGAATTTACATACTTAACCGTGAAAATCCTGTCACATGTGCAAGTCATTTCCTCTACACATTGCAGTAGAGGTCTTGGAGGGTATTATGCTTCCCTGAATGCTGCATATTGAAAAGGAATCTTCGGATCTAGCGAATAAACGGATCATAAATTTCACAGATACTGCTCCACTTCTACAATTCTTGAGAGAAAATAAGTAGCTGGATTCTTTTGGTAAAACAATGCAGGTTTTGAGAGTATTGTCACAAAGAGAAGCATAATACTGAAGACTCTTTCTTTGTACCAGTAAATGCCATGACTTAAGAATGGCTAAAAGACATAGCAATCTATTGACAAAGAAAAAGAATTCTATGGTTGGTTGGTTTCTAATTACTCTAACCAAAGGGTTTTTGGCACTGTTGATTGAAAAACTAATGATATGACGTCATTGAATTACAGACAATCTCCTTCATGTGGTGATGTTATCTCATTACTTTGTTTCTCTCTATTAACATATCATGTGCTGGAATGCAACTGTTTGTTTGGAAATTACAGTTTTTTTCCATAATCTGATGTTAGTCCAAGCATGATTTCGTGCGTTCCCGACCATTCAACACCAAATGTCTTCCTTGTGACATAGCTAAAAACATATTCAATAAATATCAAAAAATAAAAATAAATGAAAAAATATTCAATATTTCAATATTGATGGTTGGTTAGAGTATCCTAACGACTGACAATCATTCTCACAAACTTTTCACATAAAAATTTTTACGATCACTTTCCATTTCCTTCCTTTTGTGTTCCAATATTGTTCGAGAGGTGTAATCGTTACTAGCATCACGAACTTGGAACTAATGCTCCAGTCACCAATCTCGTGCCACGAGGGAACAACACGCCATGTCAGGTACTTCGTGGCTGCTCCTGCCGGAGGTTCGAGTCCACCCTCGAACATGTGTGTGTGTGGTGTGTGTGTGTGTGTGTGTGTGTGTGTGTGTGTGTGTGTGTGTTCTGTCCTTATGTTAGTCGAAGTTCGTATAAGTGATTTATAAGCCTAAGAACTGATGACAACAGTAGTTAGGCCCCATAGATTCACAAGCATTTAAACATTTTTGAACCAATCTCGTACAATCGCATTTTCGTTAGGTACTACGAAAAGACTGCTGTTAGAAAAAAAAAAAAAAAAAAAAAAAAAAAAAAAAATACATATATATTATTTTGTGGAATTTGTTAGTTGAAAACAGTTTTAGGAACAAGGGAGAACGTCACGTGACAACCGAGAGATCGGGGAAATACCTGTTATATATATATATATATATATATATATATATATATATATATATATATATAATTATTTTTATTTTTCTTCATCCGGGAGAAATACAGGAAATGCCAAGAATTTTTTTTAATTTCTTTTAGAATTCTGGGAATTTGTCATTGTTATTGTTATTAGTTAATGTTTTAGTATTGTTAAATGGTAAGAAGTTCACTTTATCCCGCTACGCTGCAGCAGAATAGCCACGAGCACTAATGCGCCCTGCTGTGGAGCGCGCGGCCGAAAGCCGTTAGGGGTTCCAGTCCTCCCTCGGGCATGGCTGTTTCTGTTGTCCTTAACATAAGTTACTTTAAGTTAGTGTAAGTAGTTTGTAAGCCTAGGGACTTATGACCAACGTAGTTAACTCCCGTAGATTTATAAACATTTGAACAAATCACACTATTGTAGAATAATAAAAACGAGAAAATAACACCAAAATAAAAACTTTGCTGAGTAGAAAATCGGCGATTTACAACAACAAAACACAGACCACAGACAAACATCAATCGATAGCATAATGCCTTAATGGCTTAAGGAATACTTCGTTACAACAAACTGTTTTTGACGAGCGTGATGTTTCATGTGTTTCCATTCCTAACAGGTCGCGGGAAAAATAACGAATAGTGGTTTGAGAAGCACTACAATCGAAGTAGACATCATTTAACCGAAGATGAATTACATTAAAAGTAAGAACATACTGTGAATTTCTTAAACCATGAACCGTTTAAATTTCATTCGAATCATAACATTTTGGGGAACAGCCACTTAGAAAAATTTTCAGTTAAGAAGACCAGCGTTTTATGACATTATTTAGAAAAATTTAAAGGCACATTTATATTGTTATTGTACTTTCACTCTGTTATTAGGTTCGTGCCTAACAAAATACTCTACAATCGTGACACATTCGAAGAAAGCAGCGTAATATTTTAACAAGTCATCATCATCATCATCATCATTAGAGACTGATTATGCCTTTCAGCGTTCAGTCTGGAGCATAGTACTTCTAATAAAATTCCTCCATGATCCCCTATTCAATGCTAACATTGATGCCTCGTCTGATGTTATGCCTTTTACTTCAAAATCATTCTGCACCGAATCTAAATACTTTCTTCTTGGTCTACCTCGACTCCTCTTACTCTCCACTGACGAGCTCATGAGTCTCTTAGGTAACCTTGTTTGTGTCATGCGTGTAACATGACCCCACCATCTCAGTCTGTTCGCTCTAACTGCTTCATCTATGGTGTTCATTCCCAGCTTTTCTTTGATTTCCTTATTATGGACATCCTCCTGCCATTGTTCCCATCTATTGGTACCTGCAATCATTCTTGCTACTTTCATATTTGTAACCTCTATCTTATGAATAAGGTAACCTGTATCCACTTTCACTCCCATACAACAAAGTTGGTCGAAAGATAGAGCGGTGCACTGCTAACTTAGTCTTGGTACTTACTTCCTTCTTGCAGAAGAGAGTAGATCTTAGCTGAGCACTCACTGCATTAGCTTTGCTGCACCTCGATTCCAGTTCTTTCGCTATGTTGCCATCCTGTGAGAAAATACATCCCAGGTACTTCAAACTGTCTACCTGTTCTAACTTTGTTCCTCCTATTTGGCACTCAATCTATTTGAATCTCTTTCCCACAGATATTACTTTTGTTTTGGAGATGCTGGGCGGCCGCGGTGGCCGCGGAGACTGAGGCGCTTCAGTCACGGTCTGTACGGCCACTACGGTCGGGGGTTCGAATCCCCCCTCGGGCATGGATATTCGTGCCGTCCTTAGTTGTAGGTAGTTCATAAGTAGTTTGTAAGTTTAGGGACTGCTGACTCCGTAGTTTCCACTCATAGCACTTTTCCATTACCTGCCGTAAGCTAAATATCTGGTCCTGACAGCCTCTAAGAGGCCTAAACCCTCACTGATTTTCATCTAACTTGTCCTCAATTAATACTCGCACTGTCCTTTCAACAATTCCTGAGAATATTTTGCCTACAACGCTAATTAAAGAGATACCTCGATAGTTTTTGCATTCTTTTCTGTTTCCATGTTTGAAAACTGGCGTTATTACCGCTTTCGTCCAGTCAGACGGAACCTGTCCCGATTCCCACGCCTTTTCAATTATCCTGTGTAACCATTTGAGGCCTGATATTCCACTGTATTTGACGAGTTCCGGCTTAATTTCATCCACCCCAGCCGCTTTATTGCATTGTAATCTACTGACCATTTTCTCCAATTCCTAAAATGAGATCCTGTTTCCATCGTCGTTCCTATCCCATTCTACCTGAAAATCTGATACATCATTGATTGTTTCACCTACATTGAGCAATTCTTCAAAATATTCCCTCCATCTGCCCAAGGCATCCGCAGGATTAACTAGCAGCTTTCCTGACCTGTCCAAAACACCTGTTAATTCCTTCTTCCCTCCCTTTCGAAGATTGCTAATTACGCTCCAGAATGGTTTTCCCGCGGCTTTGCCCAGAGATTCTAGCTTGTTTCCAAAGTTTTCCCATGATTTCTGCTTCGAGTCTGCAATTATCCGTTTGGCTTTGTTTCTTTCTTCAACATAACTTTCTCTGTCTGCCTGATTTCTAGTATGGAGCCATTTTTGATATGCCTTCTTTTTCTTTTTACAGGCTGCCTTGACTGTGTAATTCCACCAGGCTATCTTCTTCTTCCTACCTTTACACACTGCTGTTCCAAGACATTCTCTAGCTGTTTCCAGTAGTGTGTCCCTGTACCTTGACCATTCCTCTTCCAGTGACTGTAAATCATTACATTCAGCTAACTGGTACCTTTCTGAGGTCATTGTTATGTATTTGTGCTTAATTTTCTTGTCTTGAAGCTTCTCCACTCTTATCCTTCTACACATGGACCTGAATTTCTGCTCTTTTGGCCTCACGAAACCAATTTCACTGCAGATTAAATAATGATCAGTATCATCAAAGAATCCCCTGAAAACACGTGTGTCCTTGACTGTCTTCCTGAATTCCTGGTCTGTTATTATATAGTCAATGAAAGATCTGGTTCCCCTTCCTTCCCAAGTATAGCGGTGAATGTCCTTATGCTTAAAGAAGGAGTTTGTGATAACTAAGCAGATACTGGAACAGAAATCCAAGAGCTGTTTTCCGTTCCTGTTGGCCTCCATGTCCTCTCCAAACTTACCCATAACCTTCTTATAACCTTCTGTTCGATTTCCTATCCTGGCGTTGAAATCACTCATGAGCAAAACCCTATCCTTCTCCTTCACTCTAACAGCTAAGTACGTTGTAAAATCTGTCCATGTCATCTTGATCTGACCCTTCAAAGGCTGAATACACTGCCACAATCTTAATTTTCTTGCTGGAGATGGCCAAATCTATTTAGATCAGTCGTTCATTTACATATCATATTGCAAATATGCTGGGTTCGATTGATTTTCTGATGTAAAATCCTACACCCCACTGTGCTCTTCCTACTTTGACTCCTGATAGGTAGACCTTGTATTCTCCGACTTCGTCCTCTTTCTCTCCCCTTACTCTAACATCACTAACAGCTAAAACATCTAACCCCATCTTACGTGAAGCCTCCGCCAGCTCTACCTTCTTCCCATTGTAATCCCCATTGATATTAATAGCTCCCCATCTCATACCAGATCGTTTGCCAAGTCGTATCTGAGGAGTCCTTGGTCTGTCAATTAGAGGTGGGACTCCATTACTTCCAAAGGTCCGAGGCAATTTGCTCTGATTGTTGCCAGCATGATATTGAAGTACCTCGGAAGCAGTTGCTAGCCTTACTTGCCCAGGGCCCCACTGGGTTTTACCCCTAACGGTCGAGGGACTAACCGGTGGATTTGGTAGTCTTTGCCGTCTGAGCACAAAGATGGCCACGAATCAGAATATGTCCGAGATGCCCAACCTTTTTCCAAAGTAACTGGTATCCCAACTGTCAGGACCACTTACTTGGCCAATCCTACGTTGCCCGTGGTTCATGAACTAGGACATGACTACAGGAACTCACACCATGAACCACCAAGTTAAGGATGTAAATTTGATAGCGCAATTGAAGTTATTCTGTTGCATTCCAGCCTAACAACTTACTCGAATATCGTTATGTATTCCAGGAAAACAGTAAAGTATGTTCCAAAATGGAATAAATGATAAATGACCTTCTCATAAATTGCAACGAATGTGCCATCAAGACAAAATTGAAACTTGGAAACTGCATTTAATAAAAAGAAGTGATAAAAAAACTTTCGTACTGGTTGTTTGTACCTGACTTATGAATGGCCATTACGCTCGGGGGTTCGAATCCCCTCCTAGGGCATGGATGTTTGCGTCGTCTTTAGTATAAGGCAGTTCATAAGTAGTTTGTAAGTTTAGGACTGATGACCTCGCAGTTACGTCCCTTAAGCTTAACAAACATTTGAAAATTTTTTATGAATGGCCTTTCTTACTTTCGATCAATTGCCACGTCGTTACCAGCATCTAAACGCCATGAAAAAATAATAACCTGCACATAAGTGCATTTTAACCCTTGTAAGTTCTACACCGGGGTATGAAACATTTACTTTTTAAAAGCTTGCTATGTTGTTCTGCTCCAAGAAGAAGTAGAACGTCAAATGACGCAAGTAGTTTGTTTTTGCAGGAAAATAGTATAGTTCTCCTGGAAAAGTCATTTCACCCGGAAAAAGTGTAATTTTAAATGCGAAATCCGGGACCAATCTGTGATTTCTTTTTTGAGGCTGCGTATACACCAAGAGAAACTTAACTAGCATTATACAAAAGAGTGTATGGAAAAAGTATATCGGTGGCATTATGTGAATGATGATGTTTAGCAGTTATTGAGGTTGATAAATGGAAGAGTCGCTAGTTTAACATCCTGTCGATTTTGAAGTTGGTGCACATTGAGCTTTAGCTCGTTTCGATAGTAGTGGGTGAGGAAGTCAATGGTCGCCCTGAACTGGCCTTTCAGATATTCACATTAAGTCACCCTAGGAAACTAAAGAAAGCCCATTCTAAATTTTCAAAGGGAAATTTGTACTCCGCCTTCACTGATTGAGAGGGAAACTACGACGTCCCTGTCAACACGAAAGCTTAAATTTCGGTGCACGGAAACAGCAGTATACAGACAACATGTATGAGAGAGCTCATGTTACAAGACACGAATATATAATTATTAAAAAAATATGATACGCAATAATGACTGAAAAAGAAGCTGTCGGATACAACGAAGTTGAGTATGAGGAAATTGTTTAGAAATGGGTGGCCGTCTCCATTTGAATACAACGTCGATCAGATAATTTTACGCACCAAATGGGACAGTTTAATCGCGGGCCCGAAAGCAAGAGGGCGGCGCCTTTGAAGTGGGACAGGTGGCTCACTTTTTACGAGAGTCTAAACGTTCGTGGCGAACCGTCGGCTGAATGCCTGGTGATAATTACGGCGGGTGCTGGTGATACTAGGCGCAGCTCCCGACCTGACCTTGAGGCGATTCGTTCAACTGGCCCCTCCGCTGCCGGCGATATTCCCAGTGGAATGCCACTCGGCGTAAGTTACGCGCCTATCAGGTACAAGTAACAGAGGAAGGCTGATTGCCGTCGAAACGTTCCACTCACGGAAGGCAAGCTAATGCACGCTTGTAACCGTCAGCTTACGAAATACCGTCAAGAATGCAGCATATATTTTCTAATCTTCTACCTGCGCAATTTGTTTTCAAAATAATTCTCAGCTAGAGAAAATGTGCATCACGTGTTAGTCCTCTCATTCTTTCAGACAATGAAACGGAAGGAAATAGTATTTTATAGTCACCACTTTCGCAAGTGACTCAACGACAATGTACACATTTCAAAACTACGTACCACCTTTTCAAGAAAGTCTTAAAATTTGTTTTCTGGATAGATATTGTGTCATGACTGGTAAAGTTTCACACGGGAGGTGATGAAATGTGCTTGTGAAGATTTTGGTGAATAATTATAATGCGAAAAAATGGCCTGTTCCAAAATGCTGCCACAAAGCAAATGTAGTTTGAGTTAATACTGCGAACTGAATGATAATGATTGACGCCTGCAAGGCAATTAGTTACAACAACATTTAGAAAATTAAACATACGCGAAGTTAAAGATTGATGTAAACATTATTCACTCATAAAAAAGGCTGCCTCACCGCGATTCTAGGGGATCGTGACCCTTTACATAAAGATTAAAATAAGACATAGAAGGTGGAGGAAGCTTAGGGTTTAGCATCCCGTCAACAGCGTTGTCATTAGAGTCGGAGATTACGCACGGATTTTGGGGGGGAATGATGTGTGTGGAAATCGGCCGTTCCTTTGAAAGAAACCATCCCAGCATTTACCTGGAGTGATTTAGGGAAATCAAGGAAAACCTAAATCTGGATGACTGGAAGTTGATTTGAACTACAATCCTCCCGAATGTCAGTCCGGTGTTTTACCATTGCGCCAACTCGCGAATTAAGCCTTCTACGACTACCAGCGGCGTTCAGTGGCCCCACGTAATTCCGCCCAAAAACATCAGGGAACCATCTTGCTGCATCTGCTTCTAGAAACGTCTCCGACTATTGTCTGGTTGAAGACAGATGCGAGTCTCATCTATGAATAATACTTGATGCCAATTATAAAGAGTCCATTCAGCATGCTGTTGGGCCTATCTATACATCTACATCCACACAGATACTCCGCAAATCTCATTTAAGTGCCTGGCAGAGGATTCATTAAACATTTTCACAACCTTTCTCTACCGTTCCATTCTCCAACAGCGCGCGGGAAGAAATAAAACCTAAATTGTTCCGTTTTCGATCTAATTTCTCTTACTTTATTGGGATGGTCATGTCTCCCTATGTAGGTGGGTGCTAGTAAAATATTTTCAGATCCACAAGTGAAAGTCGGCGATAGAAATTTGGCAAACAGATCTCGCAGCAAAGAATAATGTCGTTCCTTTAATGATTTCCACCTCAAATCGTGTAACATATCCGTGACGCTTTTCCCCCTGTAACGTCATAAAACAAAACGAGCTGCCCTCCTCTGAACCTTCTCAATGTCTTCCGTCAGTCCCACCTGGTGAGGGTCCCACACTGGGCAACAGTACTCCAGGAGAGAACGCACAAGTGTGATGTTGGCAGTCTCCTTGATGGAGCTGTTTCCATCTTCGAAGCGTTCTGCCAATAAAACGTAACCTTAGGTTCACCTTCCCCAGAATATTTTCTGTGTGTTCTCTCCAGTCTAAGTTGCTCGTATATTGTAACGCCTAGGTATTTGGTAGAATTTACGACCTTAAGGTTTGACTGATTTACTGTGTAATTGAATTTCGGCGATTTTCTTTTAGTGGTAACGGGTATTACTCCTCACTTTTCCTTATTTAGTGACAACTGCCAATTTTCGCACCATATAGAAATTTTGTCTAAATCACTTTACAGTTGCTTTTGATCCTCTGTTGACTTCACTAACCGATAAACGGCAGCGTCATTCGCGAACAGTCTAAGAGAGCTATTCAGATTGTCTCCTAAATCGTTTATAAACACAAGGAAGAGTAGGGGCCCTATGGCGCTTCCCCGAGGAGCGTCAGATATAACTTCTGTCTTACTCGATGACTTACCGTCAATTACTACGAACTGTGTCCTTTCTGATAGGAAATCGCGAATCCAATCGCACGATTGGGGCCGATTTCATTAGAATCCGCTTGTGAGGTACAGTGTCAAAAGCCTTCCGGAAATTCAGAAATACGGAATCAATTTGAGATCCCTTGTCGATAGTACTTATCACTTCATCTGCATAAAGGGCAAGATGTGTTTCGCAAGAGCGATGCTTTCTGAATCCCTGTTGACTGTTGGTTAATAGTTCGTTCTCTTCGAGAGAGTTCATAATCTTCGAACAATGTATATGTTCAAAATCCTACTGCAAATCTACGTCAATGAGATGGGTCTGTAATTTTAAGGATCACTGCTATTGTCTTTCTTGAATACTGGAGTGACCTAGGCAACTTTCCAGTCTTTGGGTACGGATCTTTCGCTGAGTGATCGGTTGTACATGATAGCTAAGTAAGGAGCTATTGCATCTGCATACTCTGAGAGGAATCTAGTCGGTATACAATCTGATCCGGAAGATTTGTTTTTGTTTAGTGACTTAAGTTGTTTTACTACTCCAGAAACATCTACTTCTAAATTTCGCATGCTGCCAGCTGTTCTTGGTTCGAATTCTGGAGTGCTCGATTTTTTTCTTTGGTGAAAGAATTTCGGAAAGCTGTGGTTGGCAATTCTGCTTTAGCAGTACTGTCATCGGTAGTATTACCATTGCTATCGAGTAGTGCAGGTATTGTTTGTGTTTTGCCGCTAGTGTAGCGTACTGCGTAATGTCTAGATGTCAAATTTGTTTGCTTGTTACGAAAAACTTTAATAGGAAAGAACACAAAGAAAATATCATGGGAAAGGCGAAGCAAAGGCTACTTTCCATTGGCAGAACAGAAGATGCAATGGTTCTAGTAAATAAACTCCCAACACTACACTTGTCCGTTCTATTTTGGAGGTTTGCTGCTCACTGTGGGATGCACGCCAAGCAAGAATGTATACCAATTAGGTTAATTAGGTTCCTTTCAGAGTATGCTGATGCAATAGCACCGCTCACTCGGCGAACGTTCCGTACCTAAAGAGTGGAATGTTGCGCAGGTCACTCCAATATTCAAGACAGGCAATAGAAGTGATCCGCGAAAATACAAGCGTATATGATTGACATCGGTTTGAGGAGGATTTTAGAGCATACACTTACATCAAATATTATGAAATACTCGAAGTGAACGACCTTTAGTCCCATCGTCAACATGGATTCAGAAAGTATCGTTTCTGTGAAACAAAGCTAGTTCTTGACTCACATGATGCGATGAGTGCTACCGACAAGGAATATCAAATAGATTCTGTATTTCTAGATTTCCGGAAGGCTTTTGACGCTGTACCTATAATCAACTTGTGTGCTTATGGAACTTCGCCACAGTTGTTCGATTGGATTTGTAATTTCCTGTCAGAAGGGTCACAGGACGTTGTATTTGACGGTAAGTCATCAAGAGGAAAATGAATGATGGTTGGCGTTCCAAAGGAAAGTGTTATACGACCCCTACCGTTCCTTATTTTTATAAACGATTTAGGAGACAATCTGAGTAGCTCTTTTAGAAAGTTTTCGGATGATGTTGGTGTTTATCGGTTAGTAAAGTTACCAGAAGACCAAATGCAACTGCAAAACGGTTTATATAAGAAATATGAATGGTGCAAACATTGGCAATTGACCCTTGATAATGATAAATGTGAAGTCATCGATATGACCACTAAAAGAAATCCGTTAAACTTCAGTGAGACGATAAAGTAGTCAAACCTACAGGTCGTCAAATACCTAGATGTAACAATTACGAACAATATAAATTGAAATAAACACTTGGACATATTGTAGAGAAGGCGAGCCAAAGACTACGTTTCATTGCCAAACATTTAGAAAACGCAAGATTTCTACTAAAGAAACTGCCTACACTACACTTGTGCGTCCTACTTTGAAGTATTGCTGCCCATTGTGGGATCCACACCAGGTGGGGTTGACGGACGATTTAGAGATAATTCAGAGAAGGGCAGCTCGTTTTGTATTAACGCGATATAGGAGAGAGAGTGTCAGAGAAATGATGCAAGAGTTAGCGAGAAAATTATTAAAAGAAATGCGTTATTTGTTACGACGAGATCTGTTTGCAAAATTTCTTTCATCAACTTTCTCTTCAGAATGGGACATTTATTGTTAGCGCTCACCTACAAAGGGAGACATGATAATCATAATAAAATAAGAGAAATCTGATCGAATAAGATATATTTAGGTGTTCCTTTTTCCCGAGAGCTGTCAGAGAATGGAACTATTGAGCAATATCATAAAAATGGTTCGATGAACGCTCTACCATGTACTTCAGTGTGACTTGCAGAGTATCCATGTAGATGCAGATGTAGACTATCGAAGGATAGAGAAAAATTTCAGAGAAGGGCAACTCGTTTTGCGTCATCGAGATACAGGGGAGAGTCTATTAACATAAATGATGCAGGAGTGCTGGGTGTAAATGATTAATACCAATTCATTATTCGTTGTTTCGAGATCTATTTCCGAAATTTATTTCGCTAACTTTCTCCTCTGAAAGCGAACGTATTTTGTTATCAGACGCCTACACATCTCGTTTTAAAGCGAATTCTATTTATTTCGCGATAAATGCGAGATTACACAGAAATTTGTAGAAAATATTGAGCTTCGAATTTTTCCCATAATTCTATCTATGACGAAAAAGGTTCTTCAACAGGACGAAAATACCTGTTACTTTCAATGTTCCTGAAATTCTCTTTCAGACATAACGATAAAACAATGGTTGCTGAATTTGAATCCAGGCTTTCTGCTAAACGTATTGTTCAGTACGTTCTCTGAATGGCTGGTAATTCTACCACAGCCTATCTCCTCATGGGACTTTTGATAAACCCCAATAACGTTTGCTGGCTGCGCAGCCGACTGTACAATTGATTAGTGTATTTCAGTGCCCTAGATCAGGCAAAACATATACTGACCAGAGAGCGATGAAGATGGGTCTTTTGACAAGTTACTACCAACATCAGAGCTAAATAGTTTGCGAGTGACGGTCTATAAGTTTCCGAAAGGAATATTTCAGTGTGTAAGTGTGGTAATGTTCGTATCGAGTGGAAGAAAAAAAGATATTGTATCAAAGCATTGTAAAATAAGGAATATTTAGGATGCAAGTTAGGCACTTCAACAGTGAAACTGCAGACGTCAATAGAACTCACATAAAGTAAGCATAACAGAGAAATAATGAGAAAACGCAAAATTTGTCTACGAAACAACCACTATGCTACTGACAGCTAACATCCCGTTGCAGAATGTAGGCGACTCTGCGGTCCATAAATGGCTTCATATATATAGACCAGGTATATATTCTTCATTCATAAAACCTCACTGATACTATAACTAGGGTATCTAAGACTCGGTTTTGATTTTACTTTTATCTGTTGGTTCGGAGCTGGAGACTTCCAATTTTGTGTCCCAGCCTCGTCGCCGCTTTTGTGTCTCGTTTCCGTCTTAGGTGTCGGTGGCCGAGTGGAATGAGACCGACACAGGAATAAAGATAGCACGCTGGTGCAGGTACGGAGGGGAGCAGCCAGAATCTAGAAACTCTAGAGTAAATTAGAACGAGATATATATTGAACAGAATTTATACAATACTTAACTTTTACATAGCTCAGTACTGCAGAATGCTGATACATAGTTGTTAGAGTCCTGCCTAGTGCTTGTCCGATAGCCACGTCTTTACTGGTGCCTATCTGATTACGAAGGTCTTAACTGGTTCAGTCCCAAGTGAACGATGTCGTTCAGTGGTGGCCACGAGCGGAGTTGCAACAGAGGGCTCTCGTGGCTGACGTCGTAAGAACGCCGCGCCGTGCGTGCATGGCGGCGCGCGGCGAAAGTAGGTGGCGCGCACTTTGTACTTGTACGACACCACACCCCTCCCCCCCCAAACCGCCGCGCCGTCGTGGCGTAGGGCTGAGGGCCACGGCGACGGCACTAGGAGGAGGGCCTGGGCGGGGGCGTCACTGGTGGGACGGGCGTCGTAGCTGAGGCTGGGATCGAGACGCCGTCCGCGCCCCGGCATCCTCCAGGAAACCTGCCGAAACCTGGGGAATGGCGCACACCCCCACCCAGAGGAAGCAGGTCATCTTCTGAGGTGCGTGGCCCAAGCTGGGGGGGGGGGGGGGGGGGCGCACGATCCCGGAGTCCCTCTCGGTGACGCTGTCATCTGCGGCGGCAACAGCGGCGGCGACGACTGCGTCGGCGGTGCGTCGACGTCCGTAGGGATCTCGTAGTCCGGGGACGAACGATGTGGCTGTGCTCCCTGGCGGTGAACTGGGTCTGGAATCAAGAAACCGGAGACAGGTTCGCGCGGCCTGTGCAAGCGCAATTGGTGGAAGAACGTACAATATACATGTTGCGAACGAGCACGTGCTGAATGGTGCCCGGCATCCATCTTGTATTGTTGCCAGCAAACACCCTGTACAGCTCCGGCGTGGAAACCTGAAAACGCGTAGCGCCATACGAACCGACTCTGTGCGTGGGAGGCTGCAGCAGGTGAAGGAGAGTGCGGTGACGGCGGCCGTGTAGCAGCTCGGCAGGAGACGGGCCGTCACGTGGCATGCACCGATACGTAGACAGGAAAATTTGAAAAGCTTGCTGCCTGGAGTGCTGACCTTTCATCTTTTCCATGTGTGACTTGAATGTTCGAACGAAACATTCTGCTTCACCATTTGACTGAGGGTGAAAAGGTGCGGCGGTGATATGCTGAATGCCATTCACACGACAAAACTGTTGAAATTCCGCACTAACAAACTAAGGTCCATTGTCACTGACGATAGTTTCAGGCAAACCTTCGATGCAAAACACTGATGTAAGGGCACTAATTGTACTAGACGCCGTCGTTGAGTTCATGGCTATCACAAAAGGAAACTTGCTGAAAGCGTCTACAACAATTAACCAGCGCGTATTCCAGAAAGGTCCGGCAAAGTCAATATGTAAACGTTGCCATGGTCCCTTGGGGCGTGGCCAGTCTGAGAAACGTTGCGGAGGTGCCGCCTGATGCTCCGCACAAACAGTACACTGTGACGTCATACTCTCTATCTGGGCGTCCATACCAACCCAGGTATAATGACGTCTGGCCAGTTGCTTTGTCCTAACAATACCCCAATGTCCTTGATGCAGGAGGCGTAACACTTCTCGTTACAGGGAACGAGGAACAATCACTCTTGTTTGGTCGTTGTCGGTATGCAACAACAGTATACCCTGACTTAAAGATAATGCATGACGTTGTGCAAAATAACGTCGAACCAGAGGCCGATCAATGTCTTTGGTTCTGGCAGGCCAACCAAAGCGAACAAAACGTGCTACCACACTTAAGTCTGCATCCGCAGCTGTTTCCTGTGCAACCCGACGAGAGTTCAAAGGGAAATCTGCGACAGCGGAAGCTTTTTTTTAGTCTATCTGACAACATGCCATTTCTGAAGAATCAAACGACACATCCTGGCTAACCGGAAGTCGGGAAAGTGTGTCCGCGTTGGCATGTTTAGTGGTAGGTCGGTACAAAATCTCATACTGATAATTAGACAGTATCAAGGACCATCTCTGAAGCTTTTGTGCCGTTCGTGCCGGAATTGGCTTTGTGGGTGAGAACAACGACGTGAGAGGCTTGTGGTCTGTCAACAAATAGAATTTCCTGCCATAGAGATAATGATGAAATTTTGTGACGCCGTAAATGATTGCTAAGGCCTCCTTTTATATCTGACTGTAATTCTGTTGCGTCGGCGTCAGTAGCTTGGATGCAAGGCAATAGGACGATCGTGGCATCCAATACGATGCGACAAAACTGCACCCACACCGTACGACGAGGCATCAGCTGCTAGCACTACAGGCTTCTGTGGGTCAAAGGGAATCAAACATGCATCACTGAGTAGTGCAGACTTTAAGTTGTCAAAGGCAACCTGGCAATCTTTGGACCAAACAAAAGGAACATTTTTCCTACGTAAGCGATGCAGTGGAGCTGCAATCTGAGACGCATTGGGAACAAATCTGAAATAATAGTTAAGCTTTCCCATTACTGCTTGCAATTCATGCACATTCTTAGGAGGAGGCAAGTCTTTGATTGCTCGAAGATGTGACTGTAAGGGATGGATTCCTTGGGCATTAATCACATGGCCTAGGTACTCTATTTCAGTCTGAAAAAACGAACACTTTGCTTTATTACAACGGAGACCTGCTGCAGTCAATACTTTGAAAAGGCACTCTAGGTTTGCTAAATGTTCTTCAACTGTACGTCTGGATACCACAATATCATCTAAGTAGTTCGAGCAACACGGTACAGAAACTGTCAGCTGTTCCAAGAAACGCTGAAAAATAGCGGGGGCGGAAGAACTGCCAAAGGGTAGGCGCTCAAATTGAAAAAGGCCCATGTGAGTATTAATGACGAAAAATTTTTTTGACTCGGCATCAAGCGGAATTTGTAAGTATGCCTCTGCTAAATCAGTCTTAGAAAAGAAGCGAGACTGTCATAATTTGTCCATAAGTTCCTCAGGTCTGAGCAGGGGATAAGTGTCTACAGTTGTTTGACTGTTCACTGTTGATTTAATGTCCGCACAGAGACGAAGTTTTCCTGACGGCTTGGGTATAATTACTAAAGGCGAGGCCCACTGACTCGCAGAAACAGGAGAAATCACACCACTATCTTGCCAAAGTTTAATTTCTGCGGCAACTGTATCACACATTGCGATAGGCACTGGTCTAGCTTTACGAAATTTTGGAACTGCAGATTCTTTTAATGTTACATGTTCCACGAAGTCTTTTGCACAACCTAGTTCCGGCGAAAACAAGTCACTATATTTTTCACACAATGCATTTATTTTGTCCTCACGCACTTCTGACGAAATTTGAAGCACATCTCTTTGAATTGATAAGCCAAACAAGTCAAATGCATCTAGTCCAAAAATATTCTGTGTAGATTTGGCCTGAAGAACGACAAAAGCAACTGTTTTCGTTACACCTTGAAAAGAGGCGGGCAGGCTACACGTTCCTAACACGGGAATATTTTGACCTGTGTACGCTGTTAGCACTTGGCAACACGGCGACAATTTTGGCGAACCCAGAAGTTCATATGTCTCTTTATTCATTAAAGTGACAGCGAAAGCAGGATCAAGCTGAAATTTCACAGTCTTATTGTCAATGTGTCAATGGAAAGATTCACAAAAAGTTTTTGCTTGCGGCGCTCGACAGTTGCGCGAATGTGGGCAACTTCTGCTACAACTTGTTTGCTGTGCTTGCGCATGCGCGGGCTGCGTAGTGAACGAAGCGGCGCAGGATCGGCACACAGATTAATATCACTGTCACTAGATGTCACTACCGCCGGATCGGCGTCCGCGCAATGCGAGGCTACTACAGATTCACTAACTACTGCACTAAACTTATGAGTAGCTACATCAAGTCTACTTTCATTATCTACAAAGTACTGGGCACTATTACAATGAGAAGTTGCAGAAGGCACTAGATTCACTACAGGATTGCACTGTACATAGTCATTTTGCTTGTCCCGAACCCTTTTCCGTTGCACAGATTTACGCGCTCGTCGGCGCCTGCGGCGTGGCTCACTACATAGTTTTTCAATAGGTGCAGGAGAATTTTCTTGCATTTTAGAATCAAGGAAAGCACTGTTCAATTCCTCAGCGTCTATGACATTGACTGCATGAACTGTTCGTGCACTCGGCAAAGCACTGTTTCTAATGGCACGGTTCTTTGGAAGTTTGTTTTGCATACACACTGTTTGTACGTGTCCTGATTTGCCACATTGATAACAGGTCGCGTTGCGATTAGGGCAATGCGCACGTTTGTGGCGAGATACACACTGAGAGCAAGACTTACGAACATTTTTCTGAAATGAACGTTGGCGCCCGTTATTTAAATTACTGTTTCTAACACGACGGGGCGACCTTTGTGTCGCACTTTTACACTGGCTACTGTTCACTGTCACGGTAGAAAAATAAGAATCACTAGGGCTAGACTGAGAACTACGGCTAGGAAAGCGTCTATTGCGGTGCACTGAATTAACACTGTGGCTTTGCATTTCTACGTCTGCTAAGTCAAAAGTATCATGCGCTTCTATAAGCTGCAGTACACTGTCTAATGAGGGGTCAGACTGTTTCAGAATTGCTGCCCTAATTCTGGGGTCCTGAATGTTCTGCGTAATCGCGTCCCTTAACATCACGTCACTATACGAAAGTCCACAAGCACAAGTAAATTTACATTTGCGGGTTAAGCCCTTCAATTCCGTAATCCACTCTTGGTGTGACTGCTGCGGTAATTTTTTAAGTCTGAAAAATCGGTACCCTGCCGCAGCTACGAGAACTTTTCTGTCGTAATGAGCATTTAGTGCCTCTACTATTTGCTCAAAGTCCACATCACGAGGCGATGCGTGGGGAAAAAGTTTTTGCAGTAACACGAAAGTCTTGGTGCCAACTACGGCGAGAAAGAAGTGTTTAACTAGCTGACCTGTTAGTTGATAAGCCGCGACGAGTTCTTGAAACTGCGCGAAATAGTCGCTCCATTCTTCCTCACTTTCGTTGCACTGGCGAAACGTAGGAAGCATTGCGGCGGCAGGTGTGGGCTGCTGAAGCGACGGCTGTTGTTGTTGTTGGTTAGCGGCTTGCGCTGTCAGCTGGGCCACCGCTTGCAGTAGTTGCGTAATTTGCGCCGTCTGTAACTGAATAATTTCCATTAAGTTTGGATTCGGGTTAGCGGCCATGCTGACCGATTAGGCGCCGCGCATACAAGTAACTTATAACGAAACACAAATGCAATATGAAAGAGGACGCTCTGCAACAAAAAAGTCCACAAAACACGTAACAAAATATGTTCCCCCAAAAATCTTATTATAAGGGTGGGTGGGCGGGAGCAATTTCTGCGTGCTCCGACTGCTGTCTGGCTGCTGCAAGCGGACTGGTCCATGGTTCATCTATCACTCCTCGTCGCCACTTTTGTGTCCCAGCCTCGTCGCCGCTTTTGTGTCTCGTTCCAGTCGTAGGTGTCGGTGGCCGAGTGGAATAAGACCGACACAGGAATAAAGATAGCACGCTGGTGTAGGTACGGAGGGGAGCAGCGAGAAACTAGAAACTCTAGAGTAAATTAGAACGAGATATATATTGAACAGAATTTATACAATACTTAACTTTTACATAGCTCAGTACTGCAGAATGCTGATACATAGTTGTTAGAGTCCTGCCTAGGGCTTGTCCGATAGCCACGTCTTTACTGGTGCCTATCTGATTACGAAGGTCTTAACTGGTTCAGTCCCAAGTGAACGATGTCGTTCAGTGGTGGCCATGAGCGGAGTTGCAACAGAGCGCTCGTGGCTGTCGTCGTAAGAACGCCGCCCCGTGCGTGCATGGCGGCGCGCGGCGAAAGTAGGTGGCGCGCACTTTGTACTTGTGCGACACTACATCCAGTAGCCAATGAACTAAAGAAATAAACGCCCCACGTAGTGACAATGAAATGCTTGCACAAGAAATAAACTTTCTACGTACTGTATTATTAAAACATGTTTATTATTTAACAATACGAGCCCCTGACCACGAGTCCCTCCTGTAAAAACAGTACAGCAACATCAATTTCCATTTCCGCAATATTTGCGGTGCCGTTTTCCGGTGATTCACCCTATATAAGACTACATTACACCCCACCCAATAAATAAATAAATAATTGAACAAATAAAATCAGAAGAAAAAATACACTCATGCAGGCCTGGTAACAATGCACTACGCGTTGGGGGGGGGGGGGGGGGGGGGAATACGCGTTACAGAATATGAGGCTAATCATTTAAGCCCCTTTTACACTTTACACTATGGACTTTCTTGTCTGAGATGACTACTCGCTACGAGTGAGTACTGCACCGCCTCTGTCTTTTTATTCCCCTATCGGGCCTGTATCGAGGTCATTTTCGTTTAGACATTACCACTAAAATTGTTTAGCTGTCTGCTGTGTAGTTTCGCATCTGAATGATGAGGATATGAAGATACTTTTCACGTGGGAGCTGGATAATTAAGTTTATTAATGACGAAAGTGTAATACATGATTGATGTTGTCGTCAGATGTGATGTGGTAAATTCTCAACACTATTGAGAACCTAAAAAATAGGAAGAGTGTCATCCAAACATTTCAAAACTTACACTTTTTTGCTGAAGAAATGTAATACTTACAAACACGTATAGAAATTTCATTTTTTCACTGTTGACATCATTTCCGTTAAAAAGTTTATATGTTTACGTTCGTATTTATACATTGTGTACGTTTTTTTCTGTAAAACGCAAATGTCTTTCTTCTTGTAGATATGTTGTGCCTTTGAATGAGAACGCTAGTAGCAGAAAGAATAATCGACTGTGGTGGAATATTTTATGTGTTTATTTATGTAATGAGAAGAGAATGCAAGCATCAGAATAAAGTTTAAGACTGCGAAAGCATTTCTGTAATATGAATGAAATCGACCAGAATAGGTTAACTTCCGATTTCAGCAGATACCATTACAGTTTCTTGCATCTGCGCATGCACATTCTGCAGCACGCTCGGAAATTTAAAACTCCACACTCGGAATAATCTATAAATCACTGACGTCATACACGCACTCGCGATGGGGTTCGCTACTAATAGTTTTCATGCTGTATTTATTTATTATCCTTCAGTACAACCCAGTATCTAAAGATTAGAACGGGTGTTAATAAGCTACTTCAGTTTAGCAGTGTTAATACATTCCAAATCATTACCATTTATCGTTCTAAGTTATTTAGATTATAGTGTTGATGCATAGTAATTTGTTACTTCAGACCACTTTTGTAGGCTACTATAGGAAACATTTAACTTACATTGCCGCGCGGGAGTAGTCGAGCGGGCTGGAGCGCCACGTTGCGGATCGCGCGGCCTCCCGCGTCGGAGGTTCGACTCCTCCCTCGACCATGGATGTGTGTGTTGTCCTTAGGTTAGTCCAACTTAGTTTAAGTAGTTTGTACGTCTAGGGACTTGTGACTAAAGTAGTTTAGTACCATAGAATTACAAACATTTGAATATTTTTCTTAACTTATTTTACTTACATTTCAATTATATTAATTTAGTTTACGGTGTTGATACATTCTAATTTGTTATTTCAAACCGATTGTTGTTAGTCAGTGGTTTCCAACCTTTTTAAATGCGCGGCCCCACTCACAAAAAACCAAAAGAACAAAAATAATAAAAAATAAAATAAAATAAACGACCCTACCAAGCCATAACGCTACCATTTGAGAGATCTCAAAACCAACGAATGAATATTCGTTCTTTTGATATTACCTTCTTGTACAGTATTATATCTTATAGAATAAATTTGTATTATTTCTTTTTTAATGTAACACATTTCTGCCTTTACATGATATCCGACAGAAAAATACATTTTGCAGAAGGAGTGTTTCTCATTTTAGGTAAGACACAACGGAATTTACTCGTTATAGGAGATCTCATTGTGTGGTCGATTTGTAAAGAAGTACACAGGGTTTTGGTTAGAATTTATCAACAATTACTTACTGCAACTTGTCCAATTAGTTATCAACATTCCTATAACTGGTTTCGATGCATTTCGTTTATTCATCGTTACCAATGTATCTATTATTAAACAATCGAGTTCTTTATATTCAAGGCAGAATTTCGTAATTCTAATATAAATTAATATCAATTTTATTTGACCAATGTTTCATATTATTGAATCGCTAGTGTTCAGACACGCACTGGGCTGGTTATTTTATGGTGCAAGTATTTCCTACAGTGATGGCGATCCCCCGAGCTAGACTTTGCAGGTTAAAAAACAGTGTTGTAGGTTCCTATAGTTTACGCCTTTCAATTATGTTACTTCAACCCACTTATCATTCTAAGTACACTAAATTCCAGGCTACATATGTTAATAATCTACGCAATGTAACGTTACGAATGTGTCAGTGGTGTAGTGTAAACCTACAGAGTATTCAGGCCGGCTCAACGAACTACGCCCTATGATGGTAGTCACTGCAGTCCCCCTTCCTTCTTTAATTCCACTACTTTTCTACTTGCAGTTTTACACACAGGCACGAAAGACGGTCGCATTTGTGTAGTCAATTTTCACCACAGAGTAGATCGTGTAAAACGGACTTTAAATCCCTGCCGATTGTGTGTAAGTGTGTGAATAATAAATAAATAATATCGTTTTCAACTTTGCAGGACCTAATTGAAGAGCAAGACTCCATGGTCATCGAACAAGTCAGTAGTACATAAAATTTTATCTCAAGAGTAGTAATAGAGAAAAACTTAAATTAATCTTATGTATATGACAATCTTAAGTCTAAGTAAAAAGAACCAGCAACGAAACAAAGGAATTGGCTTTAATTTTAGAGTGAAGGAGGTGTTATACAAATGCAGATTACATTTATGGCTAGTATCGACCGAGGGAAAGCTGCTAATTCGTGGGAATAAGCTGATATTGTTAACAACAAACGACATTGAAGGAAATATGTACTGTAACACCATGGTCAGAATTCGCAGACTACTGAAATAGGGGTCTACTCGACGTTCGGTAACTTACACATCATTCGGACTGCCAGTTTCTGAGCCAAAAAATATAATTTTTGAATCAGTAGAGTTACCCCACACAATAATACCGTGCGTCATAAGTGAATGAAAGTAAGCATAGTAGATGACTTTTCGTGTTGAAGAATCACTTACGCCAGATACTGTTCTAATGGTAAATAAAGCAGATTTAAGATTTTGAACAATATCCTGCACATGGGCTTTCCGCGGCAGCTTACTATCTATCTGAGCACCTAGAAATTTGAACTGTTCTATCACTTATCTTATGCCAGTTATGTGTAATCAGAATGTGTTTTTGTTAAATTGTGTAATAGACATTATGTAAACTGAATTTCACTGCGATCTAACATCAATTTATTTTTTGTAATCCATGAACTTAATTCTTGAACTGCATTATTTAATATTGAGAAAATGTTACAAACAACTTCCTTCACTACACAGCTGATATCATCAGCAAGCAAAAATATTTTACAATCACATGTTATACTCGAAGGAATATATATATAAAGCGGGAACACCGTATGTTTGTGTATACGTATTACATACAAATCTACAGCTTTGGTGGTGATTATGGGATCAGATCGCACGACGTCGAGGTCTTTAGCGCCCTCTACAGCTTTGTTCCAATCTTTTTGAAATTTTGTACACGTAAGCTTCAATCCATGAGTATGGTCGTCGTAAGTGTTAGGAATCACGTAGAATACATAGTTCACGAGATATGACGATATAAACAATGAGATGCAAGAAAAACTGCTGCATTCCGCAACAATGTTGAACATATCCTCCTAAACCAATTTCAACTGAATTTCTTACACATATTCCTTATCGTGAGATACAAATTTTGTTATGGTAAGAACCACATACGACATATGATTCAGGAGATGTAACGTCATAAACAATAGGAGTTGCAAGAAACTAACACATAATACAATGAGACTTTATGAATACAGTATATGAGAACGTGATTACTTAGCGACTTGCAACAAACTTTAAATCTAATATCAAACCTGTATTGAATTTTTTTGTTGCTGACAACTATAGCAAAATTATGAAAGGAAAAAGTATCACATTTACCACTTTTCAGCTGTTTATGGACTAAAACTACTGTAATCTGTATGGCGGTACAATTTATAATTTCTACACTGAGAATTTTAGCCTGATGAAATTTTACAGTCAGTATACACACATATAGCTGAATGTTCCTTCAAAATTGTAACGCACTACGACACGCAGTTCATGAAATTTGACCATATAAACAGTAACGTTCATGGAAAACCGCCCCATCACGAACCAAGTTCTAATCTATTACTTCTTTACTACCAATTGTCTTCCCAAGAGATTTTACACACGTAGAGAACTTATACAAATGAAAATGTACATGAATTATACAGTTTTACAACATATAACCCAATAAATATGAGATCCTACCAGTGGCGTATCCAGGATCGTGGTCTGGTGGGGGCTGAGGTCATTCCGAGATAAAGTGAAAAAAAAAAAAAAAAAAAAAAAAAAAAAGGGTCGCCGTACAGTATTGCGCCTTTACTCCCCTTTGTATTTGCTTTTCGCTTTCCTCTCTCTAAGCATGGTCTGGGGGGCTTCGAGGAGCGTCGTGGGGGCCTACAGCATGGTCTGGGGGGATTCGAGAAGGGTGTGGAGGGGGCTACAGCATGGTCTGGGGAGTTTCGATGAGGGTCTGGTGGGGGGGGGGGAGCTGCAGCCCGACAGCCCCCCCCCCCTCTTGGATACGCCACTGGATCGTACGAATTTAATATGTCATTTGTATTTTGAATGCTGTCTTTCTCAGTTTGGATTATGCACTTATAATTATGTACATTACGCAAGACAGCCTTATTTCTTATACATTATTCGATAAATATAACCTGTTTTTAGAGAAATGGAGATGGAGAGTGTATGTGTGAGAGAGAGAGGGACAGAGAGAAGGGATAGGAGAAGTACTAACTCAAGGCGGGAATTAATAAATAAATATCCCAGCAACGCCAGGTTTTTAGCTAGTCATTTATATAAATAAGAAACAGCAGCGGTCCCAAGATACCCTGGGACGCCCCACATTTAACTGCACCCCATAGCAACTGTGGAGAATTTTCTTCTGCTTTCTGTTACTAACATAAGAAGTGAACCACGAAGCTACATTGACATCTGAACGTGTCTTCTTCATATTAGCCATTGGTGGCCAGCTTGATTAATAATGAGGCTGCGCTGCAGCAGGTGAACAAGTGTTTACCGGCGCCACCGCTGGCCGCCGGCAGTCAGTCCCCAGTGCTCCCGGCCAGACAGCCTGCCCGCTGTCGCTGTCGCCGTCGGCCCTGTCCGGCGCGCGCTCCTCCGTTAATTAATTGGATTGCCCGGCCAGGGGCGGGCAGGGGCCTCCTTAGCGGCATTACGTATGCGGGGGCAAGTCGCCGCTACGTGAGGGACGGCGCACTCCGCCACATAAAAGCGCAGCACCTCCCTTGAGACGCGCGCGGACAAAGCGGCGGCCACCGCCACCTGGCGCCGCGCCGTCACGCCACACCGCTGACGGCTTCCTTACCCACACGTCTCGCGTCCCACTAAACATCGACATCCTGTTGCCCAGACAGACAACTGCACCAGGCAAATCCAGTTACCTCTTCCTCAAACGGGACTTAGTGCGGAGCCCGTCTGTTCTACTGACGGACTACCGGTTGTTAGTTCTTTTCTGTCCTTCCTTCCCTCACTTGCTTTTCTCCAGCTACACACATACGCCGCAATCCACCCAAAGGTGCGTCGCGGACGCTACTCATAAAGGAACATCATCAACTCGACCTCATATTTTCTTAAAAAAAAAAATACATGAGCTAGATATCAACCTTAGAACATGGGCCATTATTCACATACTTCGCAGTTACGAACTCCTCGAAGTACAGCTTTTAAACATTCGCGCGCACGGGTTGCTCCTCACTCGGCCCGCTTCACTGCGGCCACTTAATGCCCAAACGTCTGGTACTGTGAGCACAATCTGTTCTCGATGTAAATTAACACATAGGCTGTCGTGCGACATATCCAAGAGTGGTATGGAATTATGACTAATCTGCAACGATTAAATGTCAAAGAATTAGAGCTCTTTAAAGTCGTTTACGGTTATTAGACGTACTATCCACGGTAAAAGAAAATACATGGCGCTTTCTTTATGATTTTCCTTATATCTTTCAATTGCACTGATGAAGACGTTCTGGATATAGAAGAAAATAGCGGGTTGACGTTCGGTGCAAATTTACAAGAGGATGATGTTGACGATAACGGAGCTTAATCTTGGAATTGAGGTCGTAGGTGACGCTGAAAGTTGCTCTGATGATTTTAAATCGTCGAATACCACTTTGCCCGTCTCCGTAGGAGAAGAATATATGCAACGACCCATTGCGTTTTATACAGCGCATCACAACTGCAGTGGAAACGAGTGAGACGGTTTTTTTTAACAAGCAGTGCAACGTAATTTAATTTTCAATATTTTTTATCCATATAATTTTGTTATATGTAAAGCTGCCACTATTGAAGTGGAGAAAAATTGAAAGATGTACGGTACATATGTTTCACTGTGTAGTATTAATTTCCTGCTCCAATTCCCTAGATCTTCAAACTTCACATTTCGGGGGACTCGCTGTTGGAGCGCGCGAATGTTTAAAAGCTGTACTTTGAGGAGGCCTTAACTGCGTAGTACCTGAATAATGGCCTAGATTTTTACGTGATATCGATTTCTGGAGTTGATAACTAGCTCATGTATTTTTTTTTCTCAAGAATATATGAGGTCAAGTTGATGATGTTCCCTTGTCAGTCGGGGAAGTGGTGGCAACATGGAAGACTTTTTTGTATAAGGCAAAATACTTAATTTAAAATGTGTCTGTTCCATAAAAAATGTCATCTGTAATAGATTATATCTGTGACAAAGATCAATAATAATTTTTATGAAAACTTAACATGTTAAATAATAACAAAAGCTTTTTTTAACTTACTGTAAATTAGGGGCATTTTGAAATGGGGTAATGTGAAACAGATTTAAAAGGTCTGTTTCAATTTCCTGTGGAAGAATAGGCATTCTTCCTAATTTTTCATATCTTAAAGTATTTCATTCTGTATCCTTTTTTACCACCTTTCTAAAGAGTGTAGCTTTCGGTATGCTGGAAGATCTTACTGCTTCATTTACAGCTTTAGTTTTATTCCTGACAGTCATTATTGCTTGAATGTAAACAAAATTTAAATTCTGCTTGGAATCCGGCACTGTCTCTCATCAAAAAACAGGGACAAAATTAATGCTGCCTCACCTGTTGATTAACAGTCACTATCGATATTTTTGATGTTTGGTCATCTTTGGTTGTGTTGACTCTGCAGTGACTTGTACTGTGTGTGTTATCTTCCTTGTTTACCCTTTGCAAACCGAGGTATTAAATACGCTTGCACATTGCTTCCTTTAAGAGCAGTTGTGCATTTTTCGATTATTTATTTATTTTTGCGAAAAAGTTTCAGCGTCAATACTAGCAATCATTATATCATTGTAATTGTGTTCCCAAGAGCTATCTTACTTCAGTAATACGCTAGATACTAGAATCAGGACTTAATCACACGTCACAATGCGTCCCTCTTAGCTTACTTTTATCTGTCATAATATCTAGAACCGCTCTCGAAATAAGAGGAGCATACGATTTAGGTGATTCAACTTCTATATTCCCTCCCAGGTTGCTGTGCCAGTGAAATGTAGTAAATTGGAAAAATACGGAACAAGTAACTGGCTATCTCTATCGACAGCATTACTTAAATTTGGTATAGATGTCATTCATAGCTGTAACCTAATTCTTGGCTCTAAAATGTAATAACGAATTACCAAATATGGTTTTTCTTAAGACCAACAAGTAGTCGTAAACAATAATGATAGTATGATTTATCAGTATAGTCTATGAGTGACATGCACCATATAATTTTGAAGAACCAGTTCATGGAACTGAGATGCAAGTACGGTATTTATCGACAAACGCTAGGGCTAAAATAAATTATTAGAGGAAGGAAGCCACTGACGCTGAGATCGCACCACCAGGGCTTAAAATTAATGGTCCTACTTACCCACACTTTGAACTAAGGAACACTCCCATGAAATTTAGTTTTAGAAAGGAGTTGATTTTCATGTATGACAGGTGCTCTTTGGGTAAGGAACTGAAGTGTAGTAAAAGAAAAAAAATGCGTTGTACCTATTAAATTAATTAATATACCGCATATGTAAGCTCTTTTTGACATCGTCACAATTGTAATCCGATCATTTATTTAGTTTTTGGCTCCAAAAACTTCATAAAATGGCATGGTTGGCGATATCGTACCACTCCTGAGTTGCATTAATAGTACCGAAATAAACGAATCTTTAATCATGAAATTAAGAATCATATTAAAAAAAGATATGTAATATTTGGAATATATTTGTGAGACCTGATAAGCGAAAGCTAAAAAAATAATATCACTGGTCAGCTTAGAAACCTACGTTTCGTAATAGGTGTACTATTATTGTCTCCTCTTTAGATTTCCATTAAGATAGCTGGTAAACAATATGGGAATCGCTTGAATTTAAGGAAAATAAGATAAAACTAAACGAATGTTGCAAAAAATAGGAAATACGAAAGGAAACATTTATGTGGTATATTCGGGTCGGGGGATCACTGGATTGTATTGAGGATATAACTGGTTTTGCTTAATTGGTGAGGAATGCGTGGCGGAGGATATGATGGAAAAGACAGTCTACTGAAGGTGAAACTTGCGGTGGACTTTCAAAATAAGGAGTGACCTTTCAGTCAAAGTTTTGTGCATAAGCTGAACACTGGACCTGAACAATTATTAGTGTACTTTCCTTCTATCAACAATATAGCATTCTGATTATTTTGAAAGTATCTTTGTATGTTTTGTTCAGTGCAATACATAATTAATTACATATCTTATACTCTTATTTTCGAAAACGAATTTTGATTATGGTAAGAATGAGTGCGATTTCGGCGCCTTGTGTTGCGTTTAGTGAGCTAATAGCCTGAATGGCACCATTCGCAGAGTTTTAGAAAAACGTTAAAAATTGCTATATATTACGGTAAATATTTAATTTAAATGTATTTTAAACGCAAACCACACATGACGATTTATATTCATTTATTTAATTGACAAAACATTGTAAGCATTCTACTACTATTTTAGGAAAAAATTGGCGACTTTAAGCTACTTTACCCAAAGATCACGAAGTGGGCTACGTTAAAGACGAGCGTTTTTTCAACTACTATCAGTTCCTGCAGACGTGATTCTCGTTCTCCTAACACTACGGTGACTACATTATTTTGCAAGAAAACAATACATATATACACCTTTAATACTTCTGTAATATTCATGAGGTATTGTACGAGGGACTTTCGAATGGAATAGAAAGAAACTACTTACCTCAGTGAAATCTCTTTATTTCATTGATGTTCGAATGTCTAGATCCCATCTCTAAAATTGATTACCGTAGGTTTGATTTTGAAGAGAATCTCCATCCACGGAGGAAAATTGTTGACCTCGAGGAACACATGTCAGTTTGATGGCGACAAATTTATTATAATTTTATATATTTACTCATTTAATTAATCTGGCGAGATTTGAATTGGACAATAAGGCGAGTGTGCCAAAAATTCGTAACTAAGGTTACGTATTTTTGTCATTGCAACGAGATTTAGGTGTAGGCGCAAATTTTCATGACTTTTCTGTCAATTATTTTTTCGTAATTTTTGACCCGTGAGAAGATAATCTATCAGCTAAATCCTTTCCGTAACGTAGGAAACTGTTATCGTGAAGTTTACGAGCGAATGCGCTGGCTTTACTTTCTTCAGTGATGGTGAAACAACGTGTTTCTCCAACTTCAAATGTTCAAGTGTTTGTAGATCTAATGGGACTTAACTACGGGGTCATCAGTCCCTAAACTTACAAACTACTTATGAACTAGCTAATACTAAGGATGGCACAAATATCCATGACCGAGGGGGGGGGGATTCGAACCCCCGACCGTAGTGGTCGTGCAGACTGTGACTGACGCGCCCAAGAAAGCTCGAAAGCTCGGCCACTGCGGCCGGCTTCTCCTACTTAGTCTCTTGGGCATAATAATGGACTCTTTGGTCTCAAACCTGGAGGAATATCTAATTAGTTCTTCTAGAAAGGGTCAAAAATTTCCAGTGTGATGAGTTTCCGACCCAGCATTGAGTGTCAGGGCATCGATCTAGCAGATAGCTTACCACAAGCAAATCCTCTTTTGAAATGTGATACGCCCGTTCACCTTCATCAGTTACTCGCACTTTCAACTGGTGATCCTCAACGACCATTTTATGCAATTTTCCAGTAATTTCTTGCGTAGTGGGACATTTTCGGTGGCCAGATTGTGGAACATTATCAAAGCCATATCGACGAAACACAAACTCGTTTCTTCATTTGACAACGGTTGAAGGAGCAGACTCCTCCAATGTGTTCTTTCTCGTAGTAATCCTGCAGTCTCGACTTTATTTATTTATTTATTTACTTTTTGCTTAATTTTCTCAATTTACTACATAGAAACAACACAGAGATTTGCAGCAGAGATCTCAGTCCAGAGTACAGAAGCGTTGACTCTATTGACGGAATAAAGAGCAACTTTCTGATATCAGTGACCTGTTCAGTTGGTACTTTTCAGTATCTGCGATTCTTAGTTGTGATTTGTCACATTTTAGAATTGGAGTTCACTAACTGAAGATTTTATCATTCCGCAGTGAAGAAACTGTGAGTTGTGCAATTTCTGTAATTGCTCCCATTTTTATTGCTATTGTTATTTAGCCGGCCGCGGTGGCCGAGGTGACTGAGGCGCTCCAGTCACGGTCAGTACGGCCACTACGGTCGGGGGTTCGAATCCCCCCTCGGGCATGGATATTTGTGCCGTCTTTAGTCTTAGCTAGTTCATAAGTAGTTTGTAAGCTTAGGGACTGATGACCCCGTAGTTAAGTCCCATAAGTTCTACAAACATTTGAACATTTTTATTGTTATTTATCACCGCTGCTGCTACACTGTTACAACGGAATGTAGCAACTAGTAGGCAGAAATATAAACAATATTTCTGCCAAGATGGACTACATCAGTGCAATGCAACTGATATGTTAATACTTTTAATGTGCACAAATCGAATTTTTTCTACAGTTTCTCTTTGAAGTCAGTATGCAATTGTAAAGCGCTGACAAAAAATGTAAAATACACTGTGCGTGTAGAGTAAAAAATCTAATCATCTCTTAAAGTCGTCCGATGCCTCTAAAATTTCAACTGACTGATAACTGATAATGACTTTCTTATGTGCTACGAAACAAATGATATGCATGTAAAAAGAGCGCTAAGCACAGATCTTCCAGCTAAAACTTGAAATTAGCAGTCGTTTAAGTGCTATTTTTAGAGATACAAAACTGCACTGGTATATCAAATATATAAAAAATATATACCTTATGAGAATATACTAATTTTGAATGTTTGGTGAAGTTACTCAGTGTGTTCGCGTATGTGCGTGTGTGTGTGTGTGTGTGTGTGTGTGTGTGTGTGTGTCACTGAGTGTTTGTTTGTACGTGTTTTCTAATTTTACACAGCTTATTTCGTATTTGTATTCGTTTTCACTAACACCTAACCTAATTATTACCTTTCAACTTACCATAGATATCGGACTGTGCTACATAACGAGGATTCCAGAGAGAGAGAGAGAGAGAGAGAGAGAGAGAGAGAGTGAGAGAGAGAGAGAGAGAGAGAGAGAGAGTGAGAGAGAGAGAGAGTCGTCCGGTAACACACTCATGCGAACACAACAGCAGTGGTGCGAGGTAAAAACCAAATGAAACGTTTTCTCAGAGCAAATTACCTTCCTTGTTGATTTCTTCAACCACAGTCCGCTTATACATCCATAGTGCGAGGTACGAGATCCTCAGGACAAAGTGTGACCGTTGTTCAAAGAAGACAGCGCGGAATGTTAGTTGCTACCCTTCGTTGCTACTTGGCTCTCTACTTGGAACTTTTGAGCAAATTCGCAGACGGGCTATATGGCATTGCACTAGGGAAAAGTACATTTACGAACTGTTCACTGCAAGATCTGTAATGCTATCATTAGTTGCTATTTTCGACTTCTAGTTATGACAAAATAGCAGTTAAGATTCCGTAAAGTTCTTATTGTGAAAACGGCGACCTGTCAATATCTGCGATGTGTCACAGAAACGTTATTTGTTGCTCATACATAGGATTCTCATGAAGGATGACTTCAAGGTCTGTTTAGAAAAAGATCCGACCATTGATCGGGGAAATACTGGTTAACTTGGAACGTTGGTCACCTAATCACCATCTAAGTAGTTACGGGATTCCACACACTTCTCCTATTAATGCAGTAATTGTTGGAAGCATACCGAAAAAGGGTATTTCGGAATGGAGTTACAACTGTAATGTCCTCTCCAGTCTGAAATCGCTTTCGATTCTGTGGCATCTTGGGCTTATGGAAAAGCAAGAAGTCACGGGGGGGGGGGGGGGGGGGGACTATATCTTCGCTTCTAAAGTATAAATCAAAAGCGCGGAGTGTGCTGAAGTACTGTCGAGATGGAGGCGCCAATTTTCTGTTGACCACAAGTCCGATATCTTGCACGGGACATCCCTGAAATACTTTTTGGCGATAGTTTTATCCTGTGGTATGTAATCGTGGTGTACCCACAAACACTTATAAACACGACTGGCAATGCCGCACACGCGTCATTGATGTCACCTAAGCCAGTACCTAACACTCGCCGCAATGTTACCCATAAAAGGAGTGTGGCCTACTGCTTGTATATAGATAAAACAGCCATGAGAAATAGGAATAAACTGATATAACCACAACACCTTCAAAGTAAAGGCAAATACATGCATTGTGTTTGGATGAAATTTTTACTACCATACACACACTTATTGAAGATTGTGTAGGTAAGATATCGGCGTCATGCTTGGATAATACCTGCAACTTTGCCAGTGTACTTAGCGTTTGTGTGTGGGAGTCCTACACCGCCGGAGTTAAAGAAACATTCAGCATCACTGTGATGTTGCTGCGCAAATGACGGGCCTCTTTTGGACTTGGTGTCGAGGATTGTTTCCATTATAGCGATTCGGGTGTTGTTAGCAAACCTGTTACTACGCGATCGCGGTCTACTCTGCGTGACATCAAACGAGTGTTCGTATCTATACAGCCAGAATCGCCAATATCGTTTATTGTGTCTAGTACGTAGAGGTAGTGTTGGTCTAGTCGTCTCATTTCCCTTTTGAATGAAAAAGAGACACGAACACTACACTATTCATCTGTGTTGAAAATATGGTGCGAACTGTTGGTATCATGGATGAATACAACGTTCAACTAGACTTTTTGGTTATTTGTGTTGCAAAACAAGTTATTTTTCTGACATTAAAGACTAAAATTAATTAAATTTCAAGTTTAGGTCATTTCTGTGTACTTGGAAAAAAGCTTATGTGACATCGCACAATACGAGGAAGATGAAGTTATATGTGAGTTACAACAAAAGTGGCAAAAGATAATTACTGGATTTTTCCTTACTTTATCTGCATACAGTTTAATTTTATTGCTACGGAAAACTGATTTACAGTAACATTTTTTGTTCCTTTTCTCCTGTTTTTCCAACAATATAGCAACTGTGGGTACAACAGGACAAAAGGAACAAAAATGTTGCTGTAAATCAGTTTTCCGTAGCAACAAATTAAACTGTATGCAGATAAAGTAAGGAAAAATATAGCAACAATACAGCAACTGTGGGGAAAAACAGGACAAAAGCAACTAAAACTACTACAGCCTTGTCAAGCATTTCCTGTCCACGAGTACAACAGGTTCAAGAATATTCATCTAAGACTCCACAAAACAATACAGCACATTAAATTCAACGCAACCTGCAAGATTAACAACTTAATTCCAAACTACATTAATGTAAAGATTAAACATAGTTCTGCAGGGGCATAAAAATCAAAATCGTATGCAGAAAGACATTGGCTTCTACACGAAATCAAGACGTTAGCTCTGAAAAAACAACACCTGAACGTGATTCTTTTTGAAACCCACTTAGAGCTAGCACATAACAGACAATGACACAGTCCTTATGGCACTAATAGAAAAAATTGAACACAGAACATTCACGATAATGAAACACTTTAAAAAAATAATAAACATGAACAGAAATAATAAGATTAAAAACCAAGATTACACAGGCACATATTCACATTTGGAATGATAATCCAGAACAACACCAACACACATTTCACCCACGGTTAGTAAATCTCGCTGACACAGAACTGCATCCCAAAATGCTGTTAGAAAAATCTTTGAAACATTGCACCAATAGTAGGTTAGACAAAAAATACGTAGAAAATCTCATTGTAGAAAGTGAATACATCCTCACACGTGAAGAACAAGAGAACAACAGTGAAACAAACATAGGGCTCTCTAGATAATTGGTAAAGAAAGAAATAAAACAAACAACGTGAACAAAACAAAACAAAAACAACCAGTCAGACACAGACACCATGAAATCACTGAAACAGAAGTTAACATGTAACAACATTGTAGTAACAAAAGCAGACAAAGGAAATGCAACAGTAGTGATGGACAAAGAACAAAACATAACTAAAACTAAGGAATATATAAGAGCCAACAACATAAAACATTGAAATCAGACCCAATCACACGATTCCAGGCAAATGTAAAGAAAACTCTAAAAAGCATCCAAAATATACTCACTGACAAACAGAAATATCACATAACTCAGAAGAACCCACAAGCACCAACACTCCGCGCCAGCCTAAAATATATAAACAGCAGATTCCTCTAAGAACGGTTATAAATTTTAGAAATGCCCCAACATACCATAGAGCCAAACACCTCCAAAAATAATCTCAAAACATTACAAAATAGAAATGACAAGACAGTGAAAAACACATGTAAATTGAACACATACAGATACCACACACAGCATCACTGGTCTCATTTGACAAAGAAAATATGTACACATCCATCCCCATCAGAAAAGCAATAGAAATCATACAACATAATCTGACAGCCCACAGCAACCTCACTAAGGAAGCACTATCGGAAACAAGAAGTTTGCTGAAATAAACTACTGAAGAAAATTATTTCCAATTCGAGAACGAATACTACCTACAGGTTGAGGGACTACCTATGGGTTCCCAGTATCAGGAACCTTAGCTAACATTTTCATTAGCCACTTAGAAAACCAGATACTTGAAAAGGTAGAGGCAGATGGAAGATTTAAAGTCATATATTGGCACAGATACGTAGATGACATCATATGCCTGATATATGAGCCAAATGAAAAAATTTATGAACTTCACTCTGAAATAAACAATTCTCACAAAAACATTAAATTAACTGTCGAAAAAGAACATGAAAGCAAAATAAATTCCCTTGATATAACAATAGAAAAAATGTTAAACATTCATCGTAAACCAACAGCAACAGACATGATTATACATTCCACCTCCAATCATCTCCAAAACCAGAAACTAGCTGCATTTAACACATGTTAAATAGGCTAAACAGAAGCCCTATCAACAAGAAAAACTATCAAAAAGAAATGAACCATACAAATAGTAAGGAACAATGGTTACGACACGCAAATAATACAAAAACTCAAACAGAAAATTAAAAGACAAATACGGAACAAACACATTTCAAACAAAACCAGCAAACAGCAAATTGTGCAACACCCAAACACATAACCACAAACAACGAACACACACAATGACAAAACCACACAGCAACAAACCAAATGGTACACAATGACACACACACACACACACACACACACACACACACACACACACACACACTGAAGAAACAAGGACTTCACATAGCTTACAAAACTGCCCAATCCCTACAAACAAAACTACAACCAAAAATCAAGAAAGATATATTCCAAGGATCAGGGATATACAAACTTTAATGCCAAAGTTGTGATGCCGAGTACATAGGAAGGACGAACAGAGATTTCAAAACACGATATGAAGAACATATCAGATGTTGGAAATATGAAACAAGCCACTCCACATTTGCCGAACACTTAAAACACCACCACCATCAGCCAACCAATATAGACCAAGACACGAAAATTATCAGGACCAACAACCACACAAACACCTCATCCAAAACAGGAAAACTACCATATCCAGAAAGCCATAGCCGAGAACGAACAAGTAATAAATTAACAGAAACGTTAATGAAAACTCACTGCTAAATCTACTCAAAGACATGAGACAGTAATTAAAGAGAGAAAAGAATTGGCGCACACACACACACACAAACACACACACACACACACACACACACACACACACACACACACACACACACACACACATGACATAAAGCAAAGATAGGACAAACACATACTCAACAGTTGGCAACACCAACCAAAACAAAAACACAACACAAACAAAAATGGCATGTTCCTAGTGGTGCTAGCTGTGAAGAAGTGGAACAACAAACACAGCAATATGAACATAACTGAAGCAGAACACCCGGAAGCCACCAATGAGCACTAGATGTAAAGCAATATCCACGAAATATTGTAAGTACAACATCCAAATATCAGCAACTATACTTAAATAACGCATCAGAACTGTTCATAACCTAAAAATACTAAGAAATGTAAATATCAAATATTGTAAAACAATCATGTATATATTACAGGCCACTGATGATACCTTCCAAATAAAGGCGAAATGCAATTAATTAAAAATATTAAATCAGGTGCATAGACGGATAACCGAAATACCTACACCATAATAATATGATTTACAGCATGTCATCAACAATGGAAAAGAATTTTATGGTATCTCAGTTTTTCAAAAACAATCCACATTTTTTTTTTAAAAGTACCAGACATAAGATAAGACTACATTTAAAGTAAAATACAACTAACTGATGCTTTTTGCGTCAAAAGTCCTCTAGTCTACAAAGTACTACACTCTCCGTTTCTAATGACCAAGCTTCCTTTCCTTCCTTCCTTACTACACTCCTTAAAAGTATGTAAATAAGGCTTGCGTCTTGGATTCATCTTAGTATGTCAATCAAATGCATTTCACTTTTAAATAAACACTGTTATTGGTGGTCACTGTAAAAAATACATTCTAATGTGTACCTAAATTAATCTTGATCACTAGTGACTTTGCACATAACATTATATATTTCTCTCGTTCTGATTGGTTACAAAGAAACTTGTCAGTTCAACTTGGGGGGGGGATAAGAAAGGGTGCCCGTTTTAAATATTTTCCAAGCAAATTGACGATCGAAGTTTAGAAGTGGTTTTACTGCTCGAGCAATATACAAAACAGTTGCTTCATAGGACAGCAGTGATCACCCTACCTTACACATTTTGCATTGTCCGTTCAAATCCAACCGCACATAACTAGTATATTCTCTAAGTTGTTGTTGCAGTATTATGTGCTAGTTCGATGGATTGGAAGTTTCGATGGAAATAGAATCATTTCAAATTTTATTAACAATCATTCCATTCTTTAAATGCACTTGAAAGGGGTTTTGAGAAAAATCGATATATCTATCTCTTGGTCTCGCTTTGCGATTTTAACACCACAAACGTCCGAATTTCACGATTCTTTCATGTCTAAGAATGTGTCCTACCAAACGATCCATTCTTTTAGTCGAGGCATTAAGGGTATTCATTTCCTCCCCAATCCAGTCCAGTAGCTCATCAGTCACATGATCTATCCATCTAATTTTCCATATTCTTCTGTAGCACTCGCGTAAGTGGCCGGTTATGTTGGCTGTCTGTATGTAGTTCTCTGAGTTGAAAGTAGCTCGTTAAGTTTTGTGTGTAAGATCTCGGGTAGTAGAGATCTGTAAATGCGAGTTACATAGCTCACTGCTGCTCTAAATTATTTTACGAGTGGCCACAGTACTTGCGCAATGGAAATATAACTGCTCACTCCTTAATGGAGTAGCCAATGTTTTAATAAACACAAAATGAACAGATAATTAAACATGGGATGGGGAGCATGAAATTATAAAGCAGAGGTTTGATACTTTCAATCATCATCTATTCAAGAAAATTAACAAGCAAATAAATGTGGGGAGACCAACTTAAGTGCAATAAAGCACACACCTTGTACAAAAGTGAATTAATATCATGAAGTTACTGCCCATTATGAATATGGGGGTAATGTGGGAGAAAATTTGCAAATACAGAGTGAATAAGGGAAAGCACATTCAGTCACTCACAGAAACACACATTACGCTTGTGACACATTACTCATGCGGAAACACTTGATATCAGCAGCAAAAACGAAGCGTCAGCGGCGTTTTCATGAGATGGTGGGTGTCTTAAAGCACAATTAAAAATATCACTATGCACCAAACGAACTCATGTGCAGTGAGGCAGCTGCATATTATTCTTAAGTACCATAGTGAATTACATAGAATTTACAAAAAGAAATTAATTTACAATAAGCAAGTAAAACACACACAAAAATTTCATATAGAAGAAAGCTAGTATCAGTAAAAGCATGGTTGACAGCCAAAGTAATTACTTTTATGAAAGCACATTGTGCAAACAGTTACACCAAGACAGGAAAGACGGAATCAATCCAGAAAAATCTGAGAAAAATTTAGCATACTTGCAGATACGAACATGACGTGAAAACGCAGTTAAATGAAACTGCAAGGAAATTCAAACATACTAAGTTTACACAAATGCTGAAGGCCACACATGTGTATTCTGACTTGAGAAAATCGATTGGAAATACAAATACTAAATTTATACTGAATCATTCGAGTTCTGTAAACTAAGAAAGTTTGCCTCACCCTCAAAAGATTACTCAAGATAAACTGTCACTGATAAGCCAAGACTGCCTGATCACGAACAAAGTAAAGTTCTACACCATGCCATCCCCTCAGCTTGTTTCGACAATATACTCACTTCGGCGGTCGCAGCAAGAGTGAAGCCTCAGGCCATGCCAAAAGCCTTCCCCTCACTCACCAGATGTAGGGCGCGCTAAAAGCGATCCAGACTGCGTACAGAGCATACTGTCTACCAACACTTGCTACCTGAAGATGATAATACCCTTTACTAGATTTCCAGAGGAGTTTCTTTTTGTCACCTCTTTCATCTATGATTATGGTGGTACTACACTAACTATTATGTACACAAAGTGGACGATGGTCGGCCATGTCAACTCGAGGACACGATTCATGTAACAAATTAGTAGCACCACTCTTAAACACATTATGTAAGAACACGACAATACAAAAGATAAATACAACTTAACTTTCTTTGCTCGTAGTATCTGAGCAAGCAATGTCCAATGACTCGAAGCAGTCTTCTGTAAATACAATACTGTCACCATTCCATAGTCCATAAGCCTACGCCAATATCTCTCTAGCTTGTCTGCAGGTTACAGTGACATGCGTAAAGATATCCTGACAGGAATACTGTTTCTGACGGCCACATACAGATTGTCACTTTTTAATACTGACTGCCTCATACAGACGTGGATAACGGACACGGATTAACTGTCGAGGGCGTGCGAAGACTGACTGGTTTACGGGCACGCTGAGACTCCGACTTCCGACTATAGACTCCTTAGACTCCTGGCGTCGGATTGGCGCCCGCCTTTATCGCGGGCGGCGGAGGGATGTCAAATCGATCGTTGGATGCGCGGAATCCGATTGTCCTCGTCTTGATCGCCTGTCTCGCGCGGAAGCATATAGTGGTGTGGCGGCAGTGGCAACCTCTTTTGGTGCCCGGTGCACCCGCATCGCTGCACTGCCCTGCGAGCGCTCTCTAGCGGGAACGCGCACTCTCCGAGGACGGACACAACATCACTCCACCCCCAATTGGGAGAGAGCTCATGGAACGGGCGGTGTCACAGGCTGTCAGCATCCATCATGTCCACATCTGTGGACGGAGGCGCCCCCTCGACGTCCATCGGCTCGAGGCCGGATGACGGCTGCTGCGGAATCTCCCCGCTGGTGGCGGCCAGCCCCGGCTGGTGGACTCCCGGCTGACCTGTGACTGCGGAGGAGGCGGCAGCGGCCGCAGGCGAAGCCCCGCAGACCCTCGAGAAGTTGGCAGCTCGTGAAAAAGGAAAGAGAGTAGAAGCTCTGTGTACATGGCGTTGGCGCCGGATCTGATTCGCATGTCGTGCCAGAATGCCATACTCCGTTTGTACTTTATACATGACACGACCTAGTTTCCCGACGACAGTGCCAGGGGTCCAAGACCCCTTGCCATTTCGGTAAAGTGTGACGACAACTCTCATCCAACTGCAACGTTCGTGCCGACGACTGACGCAACTCCGTCGGAGAATAGATAACAACGTGCAATGTCTTCCGTGTAGCTTCTCTGCCGGCGATTTCACATCGTGGGGGTTGCCCGGTATTGCGACAGAAATATGAGCAACGCGTCGTCCTTTGTATACTGTTGTACCAACTTTAACATATGCGTCTTAAAAGACTGCACAAATCTTTCGGTCAACCCATTTGCTTCAGAATGAAACGGTGCCGTCCGAAAATGTGAAATTCCATCCGCGTCACAGAACAACTTAAAATCTTGGGAGGTAAATTGCGTGCCGTTGTCAGTCACCAATGCCTGTGGTAATCCTTCAATGGAGAACACTTTCATTAAAGCTTGAATCGTTTTTATAGATGAGATTGAACGCATTTGTATCACGTAAGGAAATTTTGAGAATGCGTCGATAAGCACAAGCCTATAACTGTTGAGAAACGGTCTCGCGTAGTCAACATGTATGCGGGACCACGGTTCTGAAGCCGGCGTCCACGGAAAGTACTGCTTTGGCGGAGCCGCATGATGTCTCTGACACAAGTGAGACTTAGCTAACATAGATTCAATGTCCTTACCAATGTTCTTCCAGAAACAATGTTCCCTACCCATGCGTTTGATGCATAAAATTCCCCAATGACACTGATGTAACATCTGTAACACTTTTGCGCGAAGCGCTGCCGGGATGACCACCCGTTTTCCCAGTGTCGTTGTGAACCAACAGAACCCCTTTGTAACCGTGAGAGCGTGACGCATGTTCCAATATGATTTGACTTCAGGCTAAGTCAATAACTTTTTGTTGTGCGGCCACTTATGAAGACATATTGCTTTACCTTAGATAGTACTGGATCACATGGAATTAGTTTAGTAATTAAATTTGCATAGACCGGAAAATTGCTACAACCTCTTCACTAATGACATATGTGGCAAATCATACGTCAGCAGAAGCATCAAAATTCCTGTCGTGGCCTGCCGATAAACGTAAAGCACATCTGCATTCGCCGTGGAACGATGTACTACTTCATAATCGTAATTTTTAGAGCAGAAACGCCCATTGCTACAATCGATGAGCAATTCTGATGGGAACACTATTATGAGGGCCAAATAATGCCACGAAAGGCTTGTGGTCCGTGAGGAGAACAAATTTGCGGCCACAAATGTAATCGTGAAATTTCTTCAAAGTGAAAACGATGCCGGCCGCAGTGGCCGAGGGGACTGAGGCACTCCAGTCACGGTCTGAATGGCCACTACGGTTGGGGGTTCGACACCCCCCTCGGGCATGGATATTTGTGCCGTCCTTGTGTTAGCTAGTTCATAAGTAGTTTGTAAGTTTAGGGACTGATGACCCCCGTAGTTAAGTCATACAAACATTTGAACATTTTTTGGAAAACGATGGACAAAGCCTCTTTTTCTATTTGACTATAATTGCGCTGGGCTACTGTCAAAGTCTTTGAAACGAACGCGATTGGTCTTTCCACACCTAATTGTTTGTGAGACATTAATGCACCTATGCCGTAAACCGACGCATCCGCAGCAATGGTGACCATTTTGTGCGGGTCATACGTCGTCAGACATCGCGCATGCAATAAACAATGTTTTAACCTATCGAAAGCATTCTGGGATTCAGCTGACCAGTGCCACTTGACTTTTTTGCGCAGCAATTTATGCAAAGGTTCACAACCAGCAGCTGCATTTGGAATAAATTTCCTATAATAATTTATTTGACCAAGCACCGCTCGCAATTGCTTCACGTCCTTGGGTGCTGGAAGTTGTTTAATAGCTTCTAAGTGATGTGGCGTTGGTTTGATGCCGTCAACAGATAACATATGACCAAGATATTGCACTTCTGTATGAAAGAAGATGCACTTGTCCCTGCTACAACGTAATTTCGCCACTTTAAGTACTTTAAAGACTGAGTTCAAATTTTCTAACAGATTCTGCGGGGATGTTCCCGAGACGATTATGTCATCCAATTAGTTAACAGCGTTCTTACACGGCCGAAGATTTTGTTCCAAATATCGTTGAAATATACTAGGGGCACTGGCAATTCCGAACGGCAATCGCTTGTATCTATGTAGACCAAAAGTCGTGTTTCTCACCTTAAACTTTTGTGTGTCGTCATCCAGGGGAATTTGCAAGTAAGCTTCTTTTATGTACGGCTTCGGAATTGGGTAAGAATCTATAATGCACTGAGATTTTATTGTATGTTTGAAGTCTCCACATATACGTAATGAACCACTGGACTTTAATAAGACTACTATAGGCGTCGCCCATACACTCAATGACTTCCAATCGATCAAGTTCCTGTTTAACCTTACCTTTAAATGCAAAGGGAATATTGCGTGCCTGGCAAAATTTTGGGACTGCCGTGGGCTTTAGCGTAATATGCGCCTCATAATTATTCACACGGCCCGTGGCGGAGAAAATGTCCTCATACTTCTGCAACAACTGTCGTAACTGGCCTTTCAGAACGTCACTTTTCACTTGATGTGTTGCCTCATGAACGGTGAAACCTGAGGCGTGAAACAAATCAAGACTCAATAAGTTCGTAGCCGTTTGGGAGTCCACCACTACGAGCGTAACTTTTAGTAAATTGTTTATAGGTAACTGCAGTTGAAGACTGTCCTGCCACTGGAATTCTCTGATTACTATAACTGAACAATGAGCTTGAGAAGGTCTGTAATGTCGGCGAACCCACTTTGCGACATGCCCGTAAATTTATGATTGAAATCGAAGAGCCTTTATCAATTTGAAAGTTTAACGGTACTTTGTTCACACGTAGCGTGACAGACATTAACATTCTAGCATTTGCAGAAATAATAGCATGCACATGATCCTCGGACGGATGTACATTCTGAATTTGCAACTGTTCATCACTAATATAACTCCCTCTAGTGGTGCTATGTATAGACCTCCGTCTGCGTGTCTGATTTCGAGAGCATACTTTTTTAGTCTGGCGAACTTCCGATTTGTGTCCTTTCTTTTCACAAAAACTGCAACGGGCGTTGCGGAAGAAACAATCGTCCCTTTGATGGTTGACACCACAACGGTTACACGATTTTAATTTGTTCGGTAGCGGTTTGCGTGCCGACCGTGTTTGCTTAGCCTGTCTGCCCTGAGACTGACCTTGTTTACGCGGGCCTGTTGCCCCGCCGGCTCAAGACGCGTGACAAACACTTCACAGCTGTTGTCTTGCATGACATCAACGGAAGACCGCGACTGTTCGTAATCCTTAATGAGGGGCATACAATCTTGCAATGATGGATTTGTTACACTGAGGAGATCCTTCCTCAACTTGTCATCATGAGAATGCATGATTAACATATCACGAATAAGCGAGTCTGCATAAGATTTCTTGCACTTTTCGTTATCACACAAAAAATTACAGTTGCGCGTCAGATCTTTCAATTGCATGATCCACTCCCTATGGGATTGCTATGGTTTTTTCTTACAGAGAAAAAATTTATGTCGTGCAGCCGCGTCATGAATCTACGAGTCAAAATACGTAGGTAACAAGTCTTTAATCCCCGCGTAACTAAGCAGCACAGGATCACGAGTAGGCGACAGTAACTGATAAATGGCTGGGCCTGAGTTAGATAAGAAGAAAGATCGTCGTTCTGAGATTTGATGAGTAATGAAGTGCCGTTCCAACCGTTGCATGTAATTCTCCCATTGCTCCTCTGGACCGCCGAAAACACGGAACGGCGGCGGAGGTACCTTGATTTGCATTGATTGCACATTTTTGTCACTCACGTTTGATTCCAATGCTTCCAGGCGACCCACCATTAGTTCTTGCGTGTGCGAAAGCTACTGTAGTAAGAGCACGATCGGATCTATCTGCGGTACCGTCGTCATTGCATCTGAAAAAAAATTTTTTTTTTTTTTTTTAATTAGGTGAACACGGAACAGATTACTGTCGTCAACAAATCTTCCTGAAAGGAACTGATTAGTGCAAGAAATGTAAAACGTCACTTTGTCACTTCAAACTTCCTTTAGTCACAAGCTTTTCTGCTCTCTCTCTCTCTCTCTCTCTCTCTCTCTCTCTCTCTCTCTCTCTCGTTTTTTTTTTTATGTACACAAGGCGGACGATGGTCGGCCCGGTCAACTCGAGGGCACGATTCATGTAACAGAAATTAGTAGCACCACTCTTAAACACATTTATTATGTATGAACACAATACAAAAGATAAATACAACTTAACTTTCTTTGTTCGTAGTATCTGAGCAAGCAATATCCAATGCCTCGAAGCAGTCTTCTGTGAATACAATACTGTCACCATTCCATAGTCCACAAACCTACTCCAATATATCTCTAGCTTGTCTGCAGGTTACTGTGACATGCGTAAAGATATCCCGACAGGAATACTGTTTCTGACTGCCACACACAGACCGTCACTCTTTAATACTGACTGTCCCATACAGACGTGGATAATGGACACGGACTAACTATCGAGGACGTGCGAAGACTGTCTGGTTTCAGGGCACGCTGAGACTCCGACTGTAGACTCCGTAGACTGCTGGCGTCGGATTGGCGCCCGCCTACATCGCGGGCGGCAGAGGGATCTCACATCGATCGTTGGATGCGCGGAATCCGATTGTCTTCGTCTTGATTGGCTGCCTCGCGCGGAAGCATAAAGTGGGGCGGCGGCAGTGGCAGCCTCTGTTGGTGCCCGGTGCACCCGCGTCGCTGCACTGCCCCGCGAGCGCTCTCTAGCGGAAACGCGCACTCTTCGAGGACGGACACAACAGTAACAACAAGCAATCTGGCCATTGAGCTTGTCTCTGGCCACTCAGCAGATGGTAGTAAAGACGACATACGAAGCCATGCGATCTTAACCAAACGAGGCCTAAAGCGTGACTGTAAGCCATTGCGTGGCACTCAGTCAGTATTAAAAGCAACCTTCCACATTCATAGGAACACACAAGTTCAGTCACACGGGTGGAAACATATATAAACATGGAGCATTGATCATTAATAAAGGAATAGAATAACTGATATACAAATATACGATATTAATGGTGGAGAATCACTTTAGAGTAATGAATAACTCAAAATGGAACACGACCACACATTCAGTGGATGTGTATCAGAGTGATTGCCTGAATACACCTCTTCCAATATGCTGATGACACCGCTTTCCTTTCCTTAGCTCGTACCCTCGCCCGCTCCAAACGTCTCCTCCTAGAACACCTTGACCTCTTCGCCACTTGGTCCAACCAGTGGCTCCTCCCTATAAATCCTACCAAATCGCAGGCGATCATAATAGGTCGTACCACCACTTCATTCCGTCCACGCGATTTCTATCTCCCTCTCCATCACCGTCCCATCCGCCTCACCCCTATCCAAAAGTACCTGGGCCTCACTATTGATCGCACCCTCTCCTGGATTCCCCACGTCCTCACTATCCAAGAAAAAGTCCGCTCCCACCTCCGCCTCCTCAAAATCCTGGTTGGCCGAACATGGCGCCTAAACCCTTCTAATGTCCTCTATACCTACAAATCCCATGCGTCCTATCCTATGTGACGTATATCCAGCCTGGATCTCCATCCCCCCTCCCCCAAATCGTTCCTTAAATCTCTGGTGATACTGGAGCGCCATGCCCTCCGCCTCGCCTTCCGTATCCTCCTTTACCGCCCCTCGCCCAAGTAGATCCTCTACGATCTCATTCCTTTCCCCCACCTCGTTCTCGTTATTGAACATCTCCGCCTACTTTACATATCCTGCAAATAAGGCTCGCCTAATCACCTAGTCCATCCCCTCCACACCTGGTCCGTGGCAGTGCCTCCACCACTGCAGCCCCTCTGCTCTCCATCTGTCCGCACTCCGGATCCTTTCCCTTGGCCTTGGCAACTTCCATACCCTCCCCCTCCCGGATGATACCCTCCGACCTGAGGTCTACCCTTCTTAGTGATCCTTCCCCTTTCTCCCTCTCCCTGAGCGCCCTGACAATCCCTGTCCTTCCTCGCCTCCTGCCCCTTTTCCCCTCCTCATTCCACCCAGTTGTCCCTCCGAGTCCTCCCCTCGCATCCCTCCCCTTTCCTTCTTCCCTGAGGCTTCCTAGGACGTCCACCCCCCAGCCCTGTGGTTCCTCCCCACCCTTTCCCTCCCCCTCTTATCCCCCTTTCCCCCCCTTTCCCCGTCTCACCTTTCTCCTTGTGAGTGCTCCATCATCTGTGGAAAGTTTTAATACACTGTTTTTTATTTTATTTTGAAGTACGGTGCACTTCCAACCAATCGCCGACGTCTCAACTTATGTGTGTGTGCTTCGTCTTTTAGTACATCGTTTTTCCAACTGTGAACGGCCGACCCGTGGCCGACAACTTCAATTTTAAATTGTTTGTTTCTGCAAATGTGTAGTGTCTCTTCGTGTTTCTTGTTTTTACTCATCAGCGGACGGCAAGCCCGAAGCCGCCGCCCAGTGTTATTTTAATTAATGTGTTTATGTCATGTGCCACCACATCTCCAGTAGTTCGGTTTAATCAGTTATCATCGCCTTTCAATGTGTTTAAAGACTTAAATTATTTACTCCATTTTCAGCAGCTCAAGACTAGTAATTTATGTTTCACTTTTAATCGCCTTTTATATTTGACCTGTTCTTATTCTTTTCATTTTCCACTCCGAGGAGTGGAGCGGGCTGTTTAAGATCCGGCCCATAAAGAGTCGCGGTTCTATTCAGCCAATTATCAGACAGGCTGATAGTGGAGCAAAGGGGGATCCCAATTGGGAATATCTGGGAGGAGCTTACCAGTTACGGCACACGTCTTACAACCAAGGAAAAGCTTCAGAAAACCTTGGCCGGCCGGACGCGGTGGCTGAGGGGACTGAGGCGCTACAGTCACGGTCTGCACGGCCACTGCGGTCGGGGGTTCGAATCTCCCCTCGGGCATAGATATTTGTGCCGTCCTTAGTATAAGGTAGTTGATGAGTAGTTTGTAAGTTTAGGGACTGAAGACCCAGTAGTTAAGTCCCATAAGCTTAACAAACATTTGAACATTTGAAACCTTGGTCGGGACCGGGGGATTGGAGCCAAATTTGCCTCTGGGACGTTGCCCCAGGCTGAAAATAGATTATCGGGGAAGCGCGAGTGCACTCATGTCAATTAAAGGTCAGACGTCCGAGTTACTATCGTCAACTCGTAGCGATCAGCTAGAGGTACAGGTACCGCAAACGGAAGCGCGGTATCCTCTGCGTCGCCGTGATTGATCTGTTCTTCCATGTCATGTTTTTAAATTCTGTGGGCTGAAGATTGCTTGCGAGCTCTGACAGCCCGCCCTGTATTAGTGAATGAAAGGACAATAAAGAGGGGAAAAAGCGAAATGACAGTCATCCACTTGACAATGGCAGAGGAGTTCTATGTCGGAAGCTCGTGGGCAGTAAACCACATGACGCGGCTTGTAACCCGAGAAGATTTCAATAATATACCTCGTATTATCAGGCAGGGAAATTCGCTGCACTACCGCTGACGCCTGGTAACGATTCGGAGAACTCTTCAAACTCTCCCGGGCGCCTGCTCGACAGTAGCCTTTTGTCCCTGCGAGCAGCCGAGGCCGCGACTGGACGCTGAGGACGGCGGGGCCCGGCGGCAGGCGGCAGGTCTGGGAACGGCGGCTCCCGCTTTAATTGGCGCCGGCCGCGCATACATTACCCGCCAGCGCGGCTCACAATTACCCGCCAGGGGTAATTAACGGCGGCAGATGTCTATCTGCGGCCTGTCCGCCAGATACGACCGATGCGATGGGCTGGGCTGGGCCGGGACACAAGCCGCCGCAGCCGCAGCCGCCAGGCGGCGCCACGGCAGCGCCGACAAAGAGAGCCACTGTGCGGCAGGCGCGCGACACGACGACGCATACTGCTCCTGACAAGGCGCTCCACCAAACACTGCCGAAAAGTGATGTGCAGTAGTGGACAAATGATACCTGTAGGGTGAGTCTGAGGCATATATGAGTAAATAAAATTATTCATATTCAGAGGGAATGTGTGACATTAACTGTGGATGCTGGATCAAAAGTTTTGTGTCTCGTTTTCGCCGGTTGTCCTGGGTGTCGGTGGCCGAGTAGAGAGAGACCGACACAGGGAAATAGGATGCACGCATGTGTGGGTACAGAGTCTGAGGTGACCAGTCAGTGGGACAGCAGAAACTAGAAACACTAAGCTAGATTAGAAGAAGTTGTATATTTCATAGAAATATGATACTTAACTTTTACAAAGTTCATGACTGCCAACTAAGTGTACTGCTGAGACATAGGTTAACAAGGTAGAGGCCTGCCTACTGATGAGTCCATTTTTGTTTTTTTTTTTTTGTTTTTTTTTTATGTTTGTTAAGCTTATGGGACTTAACTACGGGGTTATCAGTCCCTAAACTTACAAACTACTTATCAACTACCTTATACTAAAGACGGCACAAATATCCATGCCCGAGGGGGGATTCGAACCCCCGACCGTAGTGGCCGTGCAGACCGTGACTGGAGCGCATCAGTCTCCTCGGCCACCGCGGCCGGCCTGATGAGTCCTAGTGCCTGTCCTAATCCCAAGTGACGGATGCAGTTCAGTGGTGGCCACGGGCGGGGTTGCAGCAGAGGGCGCTCGTGGCTGACGTCGTAAGAACGCCGCGCCGCGCGTGCATGGCGGCGCGCGGCGAAAGTACCTGGCGCGCACTTCAGACTTGTGCGACACCACAAAAAGTGATGTCTATTCTTTCGGATTTGCCTGAAAGGACAGATGCCACATATACGAGTAGCGACAATAAAGTAATGAGACTGATGTTATTTGCAAGATGTGGCAACTCTGCAGGCTTTCGTAGGCACAATATCATTGATCTTGGTCTATAAACTGCTGCTAGTCCATGTGACACATCATTGCAACTGCTCAGTCGTGTTTTGTGCTGTAATAGGTTAACACATGTCTGCTCTCTCATCACGGAAATGGAACCGCATAATATTGTGCAACGTTATGCTATTTCTTTTTGCGTTAAATTTGCGACGACAACCTACGGAAAGCTTCAGAAGGCTTTTGGAGAGGAGGTATCTCAATAGCTCAAGTTTTTCGTTGGCATAAAACGTTTAGTGAATATTGAAGGTCGGAGTGGATGACCATTGATTCCAAGGGAATTGTTCATAAGGATTGGCTTCCTCCTGCACAAACAGTTATCCAATATTACTACAAAGAAAGTTTAGAAGGACTTCGTAAAAGAGTTCTTTATATCTGTGCCAACATTGCTGATAATTGGATTCTGCATCATGATAATGTACCATCCCATACTGTTCTGTCAGCACAGCAATTTTTAGCTGGAAAACAAATTTTACTACTACCACAGCCACCATATTCACCAATTATCGATCTGTGCGACTTTTTTCCATTTCCCAGAATCAAAACGGTGGTCAAGGGACACCATTTTCAAACAACACAGCATGTCGAAACAGCTGTGATGAGGGTCTTGGAGGATATTACAGAAGATGAGCTCCAAAAATGTTACCATCAATGGCAGAAGCGTTGGAAAAAGTGTGTGTAATCACAAGGGAACTACTTTGAAGGAGACAACAGTAAACTTGAATAAGACGGTAAACAACAATTTTTTTCACATCACTCTCATTACTTTATTGTCGCACCTCGTATATAACTTATATAAATAAATAAAATAAATTCAGAAACTATGGCTAAGTGTATGTGTGTGTGAGAGAGAGAGAGAGCTTGTGTTTGTGCCTATAGGTGACAGCGTGTTTGTACTGGCGCTGAACTGTGAATAAAATTAATGTGAATGTCTGTGATTAATATAAGAATAACTGTCATGATTATTCAGCCTGGCATCGACTGGTTGCAATATATACGGCCCTGTTAGTGTGCTTAACCATCCAGGACGTCAGACTGGATAAATAATAATCTCATTCGATGACAAGTCCATTTGTAGCTCAAAGTAGGATTCGTTAATTAGACAATCAAATAGTTCATTAATTAAACAGAGTACAGACCAATGTTTAACACGAATGTAATACCTAGTATAAATCTGGTGATGGGTGGAATGACTGACAATTTCTAATACTGACTGATAGCAAATGAATAGTACATACAGGTGTAGTACACAGTGGAAACGCTTTAATTGACAATTATGATAATTGTAAAATAAAAATAAAAAACACACAAATAAGAGTTTAACTCGAGTTTGAGATCAAATATCAATGAAATTTATTGACATCTACTATTGAATTAAGTGTAAGTCCCTTCTGAAAGCGTTTGTCTGGAGTGTAGTATTTTATAGCAGTGAAACGTGGAAACGTGGACGATAAGGAGTTTAGACCAAAAGATGAGGCAAGCTTTTGAGATGTGGTGCTACAGACGAATGATGTAGATTAGATGGATAGATCACGTAACTAATGAGAAGAAGATTAACAGAACTGGGAAGAAATGGAATTTCTAGCATAACCTAAGAGAAGGGGCAGGACGGTCGGACACATTCTGAGACAACAAGGAATCGTCAACTTAGCATTAAAAGAAAGAAAATTTTCAAATGTTTGTTAAGCTTAAGGGACTTATCTGCGGGGTCGTCAGTCTCTAAACTTACAGACTACTTATAAACTAATTTATACTAGAGACAAAACAAACAACCATGTTCGAGGGAGGATTCGAACCCCCGACCAGGGAACGGACTAGCGCATCGGAGGACAGCGCCTCAATGCGCTCGGCCACTCCACCGCGGCTTAGCAGGAAGAGTGTAGGGTAAAAATCGTAGAGACAGACCGAGAGATGATTGCAGTAAGCAGGTTCGACAGGATGTAAGTTTCTGTTCTTATTCGCAAACAAAGAGGCTTGCACAGGACAGGATAGTGTGGAGATTTGCATCAAAGCAGTCTGCGGATTGAAGAGCACAACAACAATAGCGCGAACCTGTAATCACTGTCCGCAATATTTGTCATTCGACGTTCATGGTGGACTAATGGTTTGTTTTGATAATTTTCTTATGTTGATCATGTCCAGCTTGACGTCTTTTGATTTCTGACATGAAAGGACAAAGAAATTTACTGTTACCGGTATCAGCAGCCACCGCTTTTAAATGTGCTACTGACAACTGGTACCTGGAGGTGGTGCGAATATAGCACCGAAACCGGTCGCGTAATAGAATAAAAACATTTAACACAGCTGCTGGTGTCAGCCCATTGATTACGGAGAGAATTAAAAGTAAGAGCTTGGTATCTGCACCTCTTGAAAAAAAAATTTCCCTTTTTTTTTTTTTATTTATTTATTTATTTTTTTTTTTTTTTTTTTTCTCGGCTTCCTCATCCACATGGGGAGTCATTAGCAGCTAATATTTTTCCTAAAAAAAATGTTCAAATGTTTGTATAGCTTATGGGACTTAACTGCAGAGTCATCAGTCCCTAAACTTACAAACTACTTATGAACTAGCTAAGACTAAGCACGGCACAAATATCCATGCCCGAGGGGGGGATTCGAACCCCCGACCGTAGTGGCCGTGCAGACCGTGACTGGCGCGCCACAGAGCGCTCGGCCACCGCGGCCGGCAATATTTATCCTGGTAACACAGGACGACTATCAAATGATCCTTATGAAGGATTAAAATCCGACCTCGCCCTCGTGGGATTCCCCCTTGAGACGGCTACACTGCAAGGATACGCGTTGCCTGATGTGACTGCGCAAACAAGTACGGACTTCTCTGCTGTAGCAGTTTCATTGTAGTCGCCGGGCTTTGTGGAGCCTGCAGATAAAAGCGGTACTCAGGGGCAGCCGTTGAAGTCGACGACGAGTCGCGCACCAGACAAACCCCGCGAAGTGTGTCACCGGGCCGTCTGCGACCTGTCGGTGCTTGTGCAGGGGGGTGGGGGGTCCCACCCTACATTGTCCGCCGCCGCTCTGAATAAAATCCTTTCTTCTCGCCTGCTCGGGGATGCACGCGGCGCTGCTTAAATCCTCCAGAGGCCGTCGTCTCCACAATGCGGGGCGCGCAAGTATTGTGCCTTCGCAAGTGGCGGAATCTGAGCGGAAGCGGCGACAATGCCAGCGGAGGAATATCTGTGCGCAGGATTAGGCCTTCTAATGACGCAGCCGCCCAGCAGTGCCTTAATGCGCGCAGGGGTGCGTGTCACGAGGCGAGCAGGTGGCCGCGACCCTCTAAGAAGCTTACTGCAGGCTCCAGTAACGACCGCCTGAAATGTACACCACTGGGCGCAACGGACACTGCTCCTGTCTCTGGTAACACAGGCCGTGCTCCGAAAAACCTGTTCGCACATGCTTAAAGAATAGTCGGTGTTCAGGCGACAAGTGAGCTCTGTATTCAAATTGTGTCTCAATGGAGAAAAGTACAATGTATTGTATACCTAGGCTATTCAAAGTGTTCATGTGTATCCGTCTTTAACAAGGTCCTTGCATCCATCCCCTACCGACGCATCCTACATCAATCACCTGCTGGCTGTGAGTGACCAGTTCTTGAAACTCTGATAACCCAACAGCTCTGCACCCTCAATTCTCAACAAGAATAAAAATCATCTAGATCGGTGAAATTATACTTATTAATTACGACGTTTCAGAATCCGGCATCATCAGATCTAAAAGCCTCTGAACTTGCACAGTAAAATTCTGCGTCAATGATGACACATCTGCCTTTTGTGTAAGTTCAGGGGTTTTTAGATCTGATGATAGCAGATGCCGAAACGTTGCAATACATAAATATAATTGTAGCGATCTCGACGGTTTCTATTCTTGTTGGAAAAATGAAGATCATGGGCTCGTAGAGGGAATTCATATATATATATATAATCACATCCTCAATTGCCGGCCGAGGGGACTGAGACGCTCCAGTCACAGTCTGCACGTCCACTACGGTCAGGGGTTCGAATCCCCCCTCGGGCATGGATATTTGTGCCGTCCTTAGTCTTAGCTAGTTCATAAGTAGCTTGTAATCTTAGGGACTGATGACCCCGTAGTTAGGTTCCATAAGTTCTACAAACATTTGAACATCCTCAATTCTGCTTGGCCGGCCGCGGTGGCCGAGGGAACTGAGGCGCGCCAGTCACGGTCTGCACGGCCACTTCGGTCGGGGGTTCCAATCCCCCCTCGGGATGGATATTTGTGCCGTTCTTAGTGTTAGCTAATTCATAAGCAGTTGGTAACTTTAGGGACTGATGACCCCGTAGTTAAGTCCCATAGCTATACAAACATTTGAACATATTTGAATTCTGCTTGACCTCCCTTGACCTACAGAAATGACATTCCTTTGCGACTTCAATTACCCATCTGCATCACCAATAAAATTATCAATTCCCATACCTGCCACCCAACTGTAGCAGAGCACCAAGCTTCACCTTTCTCCCTACTTTACATCTCATACTGCAGGTACATCCAAACCACTTCCTCCACCTCCTTCATTACCTTTATGACACAGTATTCCTTCTCTCTATCCTAAGATCCATAAATCTCAATGCAACTTTCAAATCTAGACTCTCCAAAACCCAAGCAATAATCATAGGACATACCACCCTCACATCCATCTCCAGGACGCATCCTAAATCAGTCACATGCTGCCTGTGACTGACCAGCTCCTGAACCTTTCTCACCTGCTATCCGAACAGCTTTGCACACTCAATTCTCAACAAGAGTAAAAACCGTCTGGATCGGTAAAATTATATTTATTAATTATGACGTTTCAGCATCCAGCATCATCAGATCCAATCAATTTAACTAACATACTATAAAACCTTTGCAGATAACTAATGGGGAACTCTCGCATAATAACCTAAAAATACAAGGATCACCTTTAAAACCACTAATTGTCCAAAATTCGTAGTTACACTACTCCATTGTAGGAACGCTTTGATTCTCCCCAGCCTTTGCAAATGTAGCAAGGATAGCCACCGTACCAAATTTATGCAAGTCCCGCCAGATCCTAGAACACCATGCACTCCACCAGGCTTAGCCCATCCGGTTACCTTCCCCTACAAGGATCCTTTAAAAACTCATCAAATTTCCATCTCCTCACACACACATTCAACACCTCCAAATTTAGAGCCATATTTTCTTTCTTACATGAGGTTATTTTAATTTACACACTACATCGCTCTCTTTCTCACTGTTATTTATACAAAACTAATAACTTTTTTTTTTAAATTTACTTCTAGTTAAGACTTTTTAGTTTAATGTTAGGAATTTATTTTCGATATTTCTGACAGTTATGGCCGTGGTTTCATCGACTATAATTATGTGGTAACTGTATACTTTCTTGCCTTCTTTCTGTATAAGTTTTACATTTTTCAGTTATTATATTTAATCGTATGCTAGTGTGATCTCTAATGATCTCTAAACTAACTCGATGTTGAACTTCAGCTGTCTGAGCGTGCCGCCCAGAGATGTTCATATTTCATTTCTTGCCAAACTGCAACATGATTCTAAGAAATGTTGCAGTAACACAAAAAACAAATAGCCTTCGTTTCGGTTTCGCTTCCATACCAGGCAGTTACATCACATATTGATATAAAGTTAAAAACAAGAAGTAAATAAGCAGTTCTTTGTTATGTAAAAACTTACAGAAATCCGTTTCTCAAATAACAATGTGCCGGGCAATGTAAACTCACGTGATGAACATATGAAAGAGCAGTAACGCTAAAGTTCTATGCCAGAAACCAGAGTTATACATCCGTTGACATAGAGATCACTGGTGATTTCCGACAAGGTAGTGGAATAACATTTTCGAAGCAGTGTTTGCCTTTTAATTTTATCTGTTCATTTAGAATTTCTAGTGGGTGATTTTGCATATGTAATTATACTTCCCAGAATGTTCATTAGTGGTTCTTTCCTTGTAATGAGCACAATTTTGACTGCTCTTTCTACATCGTCTGCTATATGGCATTCTGTTTTATGTGTTCTAAACACCGAATATTGAAATCGCGTTCTATTTGGCCTGTATAAATTTTGTCAGATACTAGATTTTATATGTAACTGGGCTTGTCTGTATGGATGCTTTTCATTGCTTCGAATGAAGTTGCAGACTGTGTTGTTTTGTTATTCAAGTTTAATATGTTTCAGTACAGTGTTTATTTTGTATGATCTGTAGTGGGTGAACAAAACAATACGAAAACCTTGCAGTATTCCGCTTTTTTGTGGCAATTTCGTACTACTGCGGACGTGTTAAGATTGAGATGCGATCACAGAACGCAATTGACATCTTGGACATTACCTTGTGGTATATTCTTTTGTGATGGTCAAAACAAAGAATCGGTAAAATCTCTGACTTTATATATAAACAAAACTGTGAAGTTGTGCCTGCCACTTTTCGACTTTACTCAAATAGTATATTCTTGGTATACAGCGAAAAGGCATAGTGACTTGATCATGCTGCAGTGGTAGTGTTACAGTTATACACTGAATTGCCAAAGTCGAGAGATACCTCGTAACATCGTGAAGGTCTTCCTTTTGTCCGGTGAAGTGCAGCAGCGCATCAGTTCGACGGGGCGTGGACTAAACAGGTCGTTGGAAGTCCCGTGCAGGAGTATTGAGCTACTATAGTTGGAGTGATGTAGGATGGTGTCCCGCGCATAGAGGTGGAGCGATAGGGAAAGATGGAAGGGAGGAACTACGTACGAGCGCCAACAGTTGCGCCTGCAGGAGAAACATTGCATAACTGGCGGCTAGCCATGCGCCTAGAGAATGAAGATTACTGGCTGCCAGGGCCTTAATGGAGAGGAATGTGCAGAACAGCTGAAAACTGTGTCGTCTTCCTATGTGACATGGACTATAGTGACCCACACCGGTTATGCGCGGATAGACTAATTACTGTAGCCAAGTAACTTCTGCTGTACGGCCGGTAAAGATCGTGTGACGAAGTTTTAGCAGCTACATCTATAGGTACAGCCTTGTTACGCCCAAGGAAGAAAAAGTCACTTGTAGTTTAAAAGCACCTCATTTTTTGGTCCTTGTCAAACATTCCCCTAAGATTGTGTTCAAAATTCAAATTCAAATGTTTGTATAGCTTATGGGACTTAACTACGGGTTCATCAGTCCCTAAACTTACAAACTACTTACAAATTAGCTAACAATAAGGACGTCACAAATATCCATGCCCGAGGGGGGATTCAAACCCCCGACCGTAGTGGCCGTGCAGACCGTGACTGGAGCGCCTCAGTTCCCTCGGCCACCGCGGCCGGCAAGATTGTGTTCACAGCGGCTTCGATATCGGTGGGTTTTACGAACGACTAGTAACGGCGGAAGACAGTTGATCGCTTCCAATCAGTACTCTACTTTGAGCATGGTCACAGTGTAACCGACCTTAACTTGTAAACTTCTGACGACAGTAGGTGAAATTCAAATGGGTTTGTTTTCTTCGGTCAAATCGACCATCATTCGCCCACAGTAGATATGGACTATGAGAAACTGTTACGTTTAGTGACAGAAAGAGACTGTGGCATCCAGAAGAGGAAAAATATCAAAAGCGGGATATGGTTCGGAATATATGGGCTGATATTGCAGTTTAAATTTTTTATCAGAAATTTTAGGCGTGAACAGAAAACGTGTTCAATTGGGAATGGTGGGGTATCTTAATGTTATTGTAGTTCATCATAATCGGATGTTTTTGGAAAGTCTATAACTGTATTCCTAATGGATTTAGATACTGAAAAACTGCACCCATTATGAATTTTTTGTGTTTATCACAATGCGTTTCGAGAATTTTTCTTGGTTTTAGTGCATTTGTTTATATAAATATTTCTTGACTTATCCATGTATTATTTTATGCAAGTCTTCCACGACTATTTTTGTAACCTTTTTGAGGTTAATGCAATGAGGGAAAACGTACATAGGCAAATAAATGATGGCATGTTTTTGATATACTAAACAGTATTTTTGCCTGTACTTGCAAGTATTGTTTCTGTTCCACATCATTGATTATCAAAACACAAAAATCGTTACTTTCAATTGTTTTTTGTATATTATTGTTGTGTTTGATATTGTGTCTAATGTCGGAGACACAATACCTTTGCCGGCCGCGGTGGCCGAGGGGACTGAGGCGTTCCAGATACGGTCTCCACGGCCACTACGGTCGGGGGTTCGAATCCCCCCTCGGGCATGGATACTTCTGCCGTCCTTAGTATTAGCTAGTTCATAAGTAGTTTGTAAGTTTAGGGACTGATGACCCCGTAGTTAAGTCCCATAAGCTATACAAACATTTGAACACAATACCTTTAAGGAGAGAGAAAAAAATACTGTATCTAGCAATAGGGTAAAATACACAACTCAAGATTAATTATGCCCGAATTTGCGAACTTGAGTAACCTAAAAAAGACAACTGTAGTGCAAGAGTGGGAGAAAATCACACAGTAAAACATCAAAAAAATATCGTTCTTATGTAAACAAATGAACTAGAGAATGCCACTCAATTCTCTAAACGCATAGTGATAAGCAATAAATTTACCTAACTGCTGTAGTATTTCATTATTTGAAGCATGCAGGTTAACTGGTGTTTGTCTACACAACATCAAATACATTCATCAAAACTGTAATATTGCTTCTCGATGACACCGCGAATTATCACGAGCATGTAAGCAAATTTCTCCGTTTACAGGTATGTTCGTAAAGTTTGTCTATCAGTAGCAATAACTGAGAACAGTGTGCACAATCCGCGTCACTTTCTTTTTTCGAGACAAATATAGCTTATTCGTATGCATTCAATGTCTTTTAATAGCACAAGCTCGAAATGACGGTAACTGGCAGGAGGAAATCACGCGATTCTGCGCGCTCTCGCGTCCTCTCGCTGTTTCCCGTCAGTCTTCGGAAAAGGAGCGGACGAATTAAGAGGCGAGGGATCTGCGAACCAATGGGAGCGCTCTTCCGAACTAGTTCGCGAACTACACAAGACTAATGAGTACTGTAATAAGGATCAGAGATTCGGCAAACCTTTTAGTGAATATATACTGCTTTTGAAATCTCGGTGTTAGGAATCACGGACTCAGCGAAGAGAGACGAGAACGGCAGTAGGCCGAGGAGTGCATCACGGAGAGCCTTGTATTTCCGCAACAGAACACTGGGCTGGCCACCCAGGAAGAAGCGTTTGCCGGCCGCGGTGGCCCAGCGTACTGCGGCGCGCAAGTCACAGTATGCACGGCCACTACGGTCGGGGGTTCGAATCCCCCCTCGGGCATGGATATTTGTGCCGTCCTAGTTCGTAAGTAGTTCATAAGTAGTTTGTAAGTTTAGGAACTGATAACCCCGTAGTTAAGTACCATAAGTTCTTAAAAAAAAACTTCGAGCTTTGAGCTTTGCATTCAGCCGTGCTTAAGAATATTAACAATTCTGTAACCATGTGTATGACACTTCTTCAACATCTTATACCAGTAAATATCTAGATGAGATAAACTATTTTTATTTAAGCCACTCCTCTCATTATCTTCATTTAATACGAGTGTTTCGTATCTTTTTGAGGGATTTATAGACAGGCAGCTATATAATCAAAGCTTCATCTGCAGTGCTTAGTGAAAAATACCATTTAAATGCAGTTAGATGGTTATCCAACACAGTGATCACACCATACGAGAAAAAAGAGCATTTTTAAATTTATCCAAAACAGTCTCACTCCATACGATAAGCGGACCTTTTTTTTTCAAATTTATTTAACCTTAGATTTCATACTTCTTTCATACTCAATAGAAATTCATCCTAACCCCTACTGCCGACCACACACTCAGCGTGTGTGACGTTATATGCCGCCAGAGCTCTTAATAAAAAATAAAAAAATAAAAAAAAACATCAATTTTGAGATTCTGCGGATGCAATTTGATGGAGGTCTGAGAGATGGCAATGTCATATATTCCTTAGCTTCATGTTAATAGAGTTTGCATTAAATTATAAGAACGTTTTTGTCTTTGTATGTTGTGCGCAATAATTGGACTCATTGAAGATGAAGTCCTGTAAATTTTGATAGATCATTCTAATAAGGAAGACGGAATTTTACCGTTTACTGTTGCACCGTTTATTTTGCTATGCTTAGGTCTCTCTCAATGCCAAAAAAATCATGTAATCAATTAATTTTTATACCTTGATTAAGTGACTAAGCCTATTAAATCCTTAGCCGTTTATGTTTTTTGTTTTTTTTTTTTTTTTGTTTTTTTTTTCAGTATGTTATTTCCAGTATTTCGTTAGATATAGCAAATGCAGCACTGGTGACACGCTGCAGGTGCTGTCACGTAGAAGGCAGCGCCACATTTAGAGAGCTTAAGCTCAGCTGAGAGACAACGTTTTCAATTTTTTTTATACGATAGAAAAATCGTACCATATAGATTTTCTGATGTGCCAACTCGAGAGCCACATGCAATTGGCCTTGTGAAAACCAATAATATTCCAAATTTAAGCCAGTAATAGTGAACGACTGACCACAAGCTTCGTTGAAGGTAATGACATAGGCAAGACACATAATCGATATTGTGGAATCAGTACGGCTTCGACTTTCAATCTTAAACCGATGATTATTGCCTCGATTGAGTTTTGTCTTCATTTTTCTGGGCTGTAAACTGTAAATACTGAATTGCAATGAAACTGAAGTAACATGTTGTTGACATTCCATTTGTATTGGTGCTAAATACAATGGCGGCGAACAACTAGATTTTTAAATTGTTCCTTCTGTGACGTGGCGAATGTAAATGGACGGCGAGTTTTTATTATATGTATGCTTTCAGAACATCATCATCATCATTAGAGACTGATTATGCCTTTCAGCGTTCAGTCTGGAGCATAGTACTTCTAATAAATTTCCTCCATGATCCCCTATTCAATGCTAACATTGATACCTCGTCTGATGTTCACTTCAAAATCATTCTGCACCGAATCTAAGTACTTTCTTCTTAGTCTACCTCGACTCCTCTTACCCTCCACTGACGAGCTCATGAATCTCTTAGGTAACCTTGCTTCTCCCATGCGTGTAACATGACCCCACCATCTTAGACTGTTCGATCTAACTGCTTCATCTATGGTGTTCATTCCCAGCTTTTCTTTGATTTTCTCATTATGGACACCCTCCTGCTATTGTTCCCATCTATTGGTACCTTCAATCATTCTTGCTACTTTCATATCTGTAACCTCTATCTTATGAATAAGGTAACCTGTATCCACTCAACTTTCACTCCCATACACCAAGTTGGTCGAAAGATAGAGCGGTGCACTGCTAACTTAGTCTTGATACTGACTTCCTTCTTGCAGAAGAGAGTAGATCTTAGCTGAGCACTCACTGCATTAGCTTTGCTGCACCTCTATTCCAGTTCTTTCGCTATGTTGCCATCCTGTGAGAAAATACATCCCAGGTACTTGAAACTGTCTACCTGTTCTTCCTATTTGGCACTCAATATGTTTGAATCTCTTTCCTACAGACATTACTTTCGTTCTGGAGATACTGATCTTCGTATCATAATCCTTGCACCTCTGGTCGAGGTCTGAAATATTAGTTTGCAACCTTTCAATCGAATCGGCCGTTACAACTAAGTCATCCGCATATGCGAGACTGCTTATTTCATTTTCACCTACTTTAATCCCGCCCTGCCAGTCTACTGTTTTCAACATATGGTCCATGAATAGTATGAACAACAGTGATGACAGGTTACAGCCTTGTCGTACCCCTGAAACTACCCTGAACCATGAGCTTAATTTGCCATCTACTCTAACTGCTGCCTTACAGTCTACGTAAAGCCCTTTAATTGCCTGCAGAAGTTTGCCTCTTATACCATAATCTTGAAGAAATGACAGTAGTTTCCTCCTAGGAACACGGTCAAAAGCCTTTACCAGATCTATGAAACATAGATGCAATTCCCTGTTCCACTCATAGCCCTTTTCCATTACCTGCCGTAAGCTAAAGATCTGGTCCTGACAGCCTCTAAGAGACCTAAACCCACACTGATTTTCATCTAACATGTCCTCAATTAATACTCACACTCTCCTTTCAACAATACCTGAGAATATTTTGCCTACAACGCTAATTAAAAAGATACCTCGATAATTGTTGCAATCTTATCTGTTTCCATGTTTGTAAATTGGCGTGATTACCGCTTTCGTCCAGTCAGACGGAACCTGTCCTGATTCCCACGGCTTTTCAATTATCCTGTGTAACAATTTGAGACCTGATATTACACTGTATTTGACGAGTTCCGGCTTAATTTCATCCACCCCAGCCGCTTTATTGCACTGTGATCTACTGACCATTTTCTCCACTTCCTCAAATGAGATCCTGTTTCCATCGACGTTCCTATCTCATTCTACCTGAAAATCTGATACATCATTGAACGTTTCACCTACATTGAGCAATTCTTCAAAATATTCCCTCCTCCTTTCAGAACACATGATGGCAATTTAATCTTCCGAAACCCCTCAACTTAATAAAGATAATTAAAGATCTTACGTTAAATATAGGGAACGCGCAACCAAAAATTCAATATTTCGAGAATCATGGTTGCTAGAGTGTGCCGAGTACATCAAATTTTAGGTGTTACCTCTCACCACTATAACCATAGAGAGTAGCGGTGTTTCCTTGAAGTTATCAGTACTAAAACACAAGCAACACTGCGAGAAATAACGGCAGAAATCAATGTGTAACAAAAAGACGAACGTGTGTGTTAGGAAAGTGTGGCACTATTTGGCAGAAGACCGAATGGAGATCGCCGACAGCACCCTTTTGTGGGGTGAAACTACACTGATTCTTATGGAGATCTCTGAAGTGGGTAAAACGCATTATGCGCTATTAATCGATTTTCACGTACCTTCGTTTCAGGGTACAAAAGACTTATTTGAAGAAACTAACGGGGACGAATGACGAGGTCAACAACTTTGTAGCGTGTGCCTCATCATGAGGCTTAATCGCCTGGTATTAAAAAAAAGTTCCTTGAATTTAAATGTCCAGTCATTCTGTATAACCTCACACGCAGCTATTTCAGTCACAGAACTCCATCGTCAAATGTTAACAATTTTCGCATAGAGAGTTCTCGTACCAAAGGATGCCCACAAGGTTCTTGTTTTGTGAAAGTGGTGTACTTGTGGGATAATGATTTTTTTTTAATCAGCTGTTCTGTGTGTACTTTCAAAGTGAGGTAACACCTTTCAATACATTCACCACTTTTTTATATCAATTTAATTATTTTAATTATTGATCCTCAATGAGATAATCGTAAATTGATTTCTTTATCAGAACAGCAATTAATATATATGGGCCACCACCATGTTTCACAAAACATGGAAATTAGTAATTATTGACCTTACTATGTGATCATAGGTAATTATGTGATCATAGGTAATTAAAAGAAAAACAAATAAATGTCAATTCCTACTCTGAGCAAGATATGAGCTGTACCATGAGAAAAATTATATGAATATTAATTGGTACACTCTGAATTTAACTATTCTAAAAATATTCAAAATTTGTATAGCTTATAGGACTTAGCTACGGGGTCATCAGTCCCTAAACTTACAAACTACTTATGAACTAGCTAAGACTAAGGAGGGCACAAATATCCATGCCCGAGGGGGGATTCGAACTCCCGACCGTAGTGGCCGTGCAGACCGTGACTGGAGCGCCTCAGTCTCCTCGGCCACCGCGGCCGGCTCCGTAGCTCAGTGGCAGCGTCGCTGACTACCACGCAGAGGGCCCGGGTTCGATTCCCGGCAGTGGACTGGGTTGTGTGTTATCCTAATCATCATCATTATCTCATCATCATTGGCACGTAAGTCGCCCACTCGGCGTCTAATAGAAAGACTTGCACTCAGGCGGCCGAACAATCCCATCAGGGATCTCCCGGCCAAAAAAGCCATACGCTCATTTCCATTTCCATACAGCCAATGTATAGTATGACAACTGCCGAGAGTACTGAAAGAGAATAGACATGACAAAGAGCGGACTGACAGGTCATAATTTTGTAGAAGAAAGAAAGAAAGGAAAAAAGAAAAAGGATGGAATATGATGGAGATTTGAACAAAAAAACTCCCGCTTTTCTGTCGAAGACCGTGACCACATAGGCATTACGCCGTAACTATTTCGACACGTGCTTCCCTTAGACCGTCCGCTGATTTTACATTGCTTATTTATTTTTCTTTGAATGCGTCCTATTTCCTCCTATTTTCATGCTTGATATTTTTTGTTGTTGTTGTTTTTCTTTGACTGGTTTTCCACTAGCCCATCTGACCACGGAATCTGAGCAGGTTGCGATGGGGGGGGGGGGGGGGTTCCTCCTTGTTACCGATATATCACGTACGGTATCGTAGTAATGTGTTCTTAAGAATTCCCTCCCTTCCATTCACTGTGTTTTCGTACCATTTTCTAATACGACGGTATTAAGGCATTTTAAACTCTGTTCGACATAGTGTCTCGAACAAAACAGGTTCAGTTACCGTCGTTATTTCCCAGGAACTGTAGCTTTCGGAATACTTGTCGCTTGTTCACGCTGCAGTGCCGCAGTCTTGTTTCGCACTGATTCCTCGTGACCTGGATGCCTCACGCGTTTCGCAGGATTGAGGAGGACACACAGGAATGCAGGACAAAAGATATAAAACGTCGGTCGCGGTGGAAAGGAAAGACGCCGACAGGAACAGTAGAGCGCGGGAAGCCGTTGTTAGCACGACGAGGACACGCACAACAAAACGACAAGTGTTCTTTTTGCGAAATGTGCTGTGAGGTTTCACGGAACTGGGAAGTGAATAACATTCCTTGCTACATTCAACAATGACTGTTAAAAGTGTTGGATACTACAGAAAAAGGATTGGTCATTAGAACGGTACTTTAGTTTTATACAGGTTCCTCACGCCACTGAATATACTCCTATCTAGAGCACTGGAGTTCGGCATTGTTAATTTACATTCAAACCTACTCCTATCAGTAAAATATTTTCGGCCGTGTATTCAGGCACACAGACTTTTCTAAGGTGCATCACTCGACTGTCTGAAGATTGGTTTAAGCGTTCCGGAACACAAAGCCTAATAACGTACATACTCTATGTGATAAAAAGGTGTCCATACATGTGGCTGAAAGTAACTTTCAAGTTCGTTGCGCCCTCCACCAGAAATGCTGAAATTCAGGTCGGTGAGGTCTGGCACGAAGTCCGCGTCCAAGAACATCCTAGATGTTTGCGCAGGCCAATCTATTTACAGGGATATTATTGTCGTGTAAACACTTATGAACAGGTGGTCGATCGTGTTGAAAGATGCAGTCACCATCCTCTAATTGTTCAACATTAGGAAGATAGAAGTTGCTTAAAACATCAACGTAGATCTGTGCTGTGATTGAAAGCAACGAGGGGTGCAAGCCGCCTCCATGAGAAACACGACCACACAATAACACCACCACTTGCGAATTTTACTGTTCGCACTACACTCGTTGGCAGACGACATTCACGGGGCACTCGCCATAATCACGCCCTAGTATCGGATCGTCACATTGTGTGCCGTGATTCGTCACTCCACACAACGTTTTTCCACTGTTCATTCGTCCAATGTTTACGCTCCTTGCACCAGGCGAGGCGTCGTTTGGCATAGACCTGCGTGATGTGTGGTTTATGGGCAGCCGCTCGACCATGAAATCCAATTTTTTTCACCTCCCGCATATCATAGTATTGGACTGGTCTCTGATGCAGTTTGGTGTGTGATGGTCTGTGTAGATGCATGCCTATCACACTGTACGACCAACTGTCGGCGGTCTCTGTCAGTCAACAGACGAGGTCGGCCGGGACGCTTTCGTGTTATACGTGTCCCATCCTGTTTCCACTTAACTATCGCATCATAAACGGTGGACGTAGGATTGTTTAAGAATGTGGAAATCTCGCGTACAGACTTCTAACACAAGTGACACCAAGTCACCTGACCACGTTCGAAGTCCGTGAGTTCCGCGGTGCGCCCCAGTCTTCTCTCACACGATGTCGCTGATATAGAGAACCTGGCGGCAGGTGGCAGTGCAATCAATGCACCAAATATGAAAGACGTATGTTTTTTGGGGTGTCCGAATTCGTTTGGTCACATATTGTACTTGTTTCATTTGACAATGGTTCCACCGAAAGTAGTGATGTAAACATCTGTAATGTGCTGTGACTACGGCCTGGCTAATACTTTGAAGTCAAAAATCTTGTTAACGTTACATTCTAGTGAAGCTTCTCATGAAACAATGGAAGACTACACGGAAAGAAGGGGTTAAGTCAATTTTACAGACTTTTCAGGAGAGTAATTTCACAGATTAAAATGTTACAGTTTCATTGGTTATTGACATACGCTTCTGTAATTTATACAGCACATTCTACGACCTTTCTTTAGTATTCCTTGAAAGTATAATTTAAAAAAAAAAGAAAAATGTGGACCCTTTTTATCTGAAAATCTTTTTTCTTTTTTTAATTCCCTAGTGTAACGCACAAATAAGATTGTCAAAGTCAGATTGCTATGTGATATTGCGATGATATTTCACTATTGTCACAGTCTCTCATTATTCTGACCTTGTAATGAAATGTATAATCACGCAAATTAGCTACTGCCTCATCTCTGCGAGGCCTACTCCGTTGTACACTGTCAACAGAAATCAGTCCTGTCAGGTGACAACTTTGCTCATTCCAGTCCTTCAGCAAATTGAATTTAGATATTAATGTAGATTTCTTCGTATCAGCAAATCAGTACAATTCTTCTTGCAGTTACAACGCTCTCCTATTTCATGTGCCATTGACCTTAGCTTTTTAGATACTTCAGACTGTCTACCGAAGCTCTGTGTTTTTCTAGACTTACCACTGCAGCTTAAATCTGTCCTTCCATCGCCAGTTGAAACACCGTCCTCAGTTGGATATCACATAAAATTCAATCTACTACACAACAAAGAATTTAAGTGAATGTCGAAGACTACTCTGTGTTAGCACAAATCACGACACGATATTCGGTTCTGCCACAGCATAAAGCAAAGACGCCTAATGTGAAATCTGCTCAGTGTTTGCTTCGACAATACATATGAAAATCAACAATGACATTGCATTTCACGATGTCAACAATGATACTTCGGTAACAGCAGGAAAAATAAAATACAGCTGATTGCTGAGAAATTGACACCGGCTGGACTTACCCTTTCTTTCCGTGTTTCGGATGGACATAACCCGTTTCCCAGTATATACAATATTTTGATATCGCTATAACTCAGTGACTAAACCCATTACATTCATTTAAGTTCGCCCAACTGAAAGTACGTCTGATGAACTTCATAAGGATACCAACAACTCACTTTCATGAAATTTGGACATAACCTCTTCTTTCCGTGTAGTCTTCAGTTATAATAATCTTCAAAAAAAAAAAAAAAAAAAAAAAAAAAAAAAAAAAAAAAATATATATATATATATATATATATATATATATATATATTCAAATGTTTGTACAACTTATGGGACTCAACTGCGTGCGGGATCATCAGTCCCTAAACTTACAAACTACTTATGAACTAGCTTACACTAAAGACTGCACAAACATCCATGCCCAAGAGGGGATTCGAACCCACGACCGCAGCGACCGTGCAGACCGTGACTGGCACGCAGCAGACCGGTCGGCCACCGCGGCCGGCCTAATAATTTTCCAAAACTTCCTTCACTACATGATAATCGTCAAGAACGACGCAAATAGAGCATTATTAAATTACTAACCCTTTTGAATTGCAATGGGAAGAGCATTTAGTCAGGCTGCACTACTATTTCTTCCGTTTTATTTCATTTATTTATGTACTCTTATTTTGCTTTGAACATCACGTGACCTTACTAGGAGGCGATTTTGTGTTGGTTACAGTGGTGCCTGGCTGGTGCTTCAGATGACTGGGGGTTCACTTCTTTCAGTGCCGAATGTACGATGTTTCTGCCCCCCCCCCCCCCCATGCCCCCACCGCCCTGACAATTTGGCTCGCTGTGCGAGTGTCACCGGGAAGAAGAGCCCCGCTCCCCCACCTCATGTAGATCTGGCACTGCCTTCTTTTACTACATTATGCAAATTGCCTTTCCAAACAATTTAATCAATTTTGCCGCATACTCAGCTACTGATTTGTTAAGGTCAAGACGGATTTAGAAAATATCATTCATGCGAAACACAACTATCTCTTCATTCACACGAAGTGATGGGTGCTATCGACAAGGGTTCGCAAATCGTTTCCGTAATTTTTTATTTCCAAAAAGCTTTTGACACCGTACCTAACAAACAGCTTTTAATCAAATTGCATGGTTATGGTATATCGCCCCAAATTTGCGATTGGATAGGGGATTTCTTGTCAGAGAGGACACATTCGTAGTAATCGATGGTAAGGCATCGACTAAAACAGAGGTGATATCGGGCGATCCACAGGGTAGTGTTATTGGTCCACTGCTGTTCGTTATTTACATAAACAATTTAGGAGAAAATCTAAGTAGCTCTCTTAGGTTGTTTGCAGATGACATCGTCATTTACCGTCTAGTAAAATCATCTGAAGATCAAAACCAATTGCAGAGCGATCTGAATAAGATATCAGTATGGTGTAAAAATTCGCAATTGAGTCTAAATAATGAGAAGTGTGAAGTCGTTCACATGAGTACGAAAGAAATCCGTTAAACTTTGTTTACAAGATAAATCGGTAAAAAGTGAAGGCCGTAAAGTCCAAAAAATACCTAGGAATTACTATTACTTCAGACTTAAATTGGAAAGAACACGTAGATAATATCGTGGGAAAGGCGAACCCGAGACTGCGTTTTACTGGCAGAACCCTTAAAACATGCAACAGAACTACAAAAGAAACTGCATACACTACACTTGTTCGTCCACTTTTGGAGTATTGCAGACCAGTGTGGGATCCTTATCACGTGGGTTTGACGGAGGACATCGAAAGAGTCGTAAGAAAGGCAGCTCGTTTCGTATTGTCACGATACAGGGGAGACAGCGTTACGGAAATGATACAGGATCTGGGATGGGAATCATTACAACAACGGCGCTTATCGCTGCAGCGTGGGCTACTTGCGAAACTCAAATCGCAAACATTCTCCTCCGAATGCGAAAATATATTGTTGACTCCCACTTACATAGGTAGAAATGATCATCAGAATAAAATACGAGAAATCAGAGCTCTAACAGAGAGATTCAGGTGTTCTTTCTTCCAGCGCGCTATTCGAGAATGGAATGGGAGATAAATAGTATAAAGGTGGTTCGATGAACCCTCTGCCAGGCACGTAAAGGTGATTTGCAGAGTATCCCATGTAGATGTAGATGTAAGAAAGAACCAATACTCTCTTCCAGGCAGAAGTAAACATATGACAATTGTTTTCCTGAAAGGCTCATAGCGTATTGTGCTGTCTAGCAGTGTGTTACTTTCTTCATACACTTTCGGTTTACGCGTACGACTTTTGACCCTTGTTGTTGTAAAGTCCAGTCATTCGTCGACCAATAACGACAGCCTTGAAAGGGAAGCCACAAACTTTTTAAATAATGACGTCCCATGCTTATGTTGTGCACATATAAATGCAAAATAACGAATATGTTGCGGTCATTTCTGACGTCAGTAGTGTGCCCATTGCCAAGGAGCAGAGAAATATTTGCCGCTGGGCAGACTCGATCCCGTGAACATTTTAATACGAATCACACAGTGGCGGCGCGTCCTACGCGTCCACTGGTTTCGTTAAAAGGCTGTCTTCCCTCACCTCACACTTCGTTACAACGAAGAGTATAAACGTAATTCACCATAAAAAATCACGATACATTCGCAAAAACATCTAAAGATCTGTGCCAAGTAACTATACAAATGTTATTATTGTTCCCGTATCTGTTAAACAGAAGATTGGGTTAAAAATTGCTTGCAGTCAGGCTCTAACCGACTACTTCTAACACCACAGCGTGATGCCACTAACTACACGGCTATTCTTGCTAAGCGTAGAGTACTGACATTATTATTCATGATCGGATCTTCTGAAGACTTTACAGTTGATGCGTCTTTAATATTTATAAGATACTAGCTTAAACCCGTAGCTCCGCTCACGTGTTTATGATAGATAAGCTATCTTTCAGTAGTGTGCTATTTATTTATTCTTATATTTCCTTATTCGTATGCTTATCCTTACAGAGAAAGAGCTGAAGACATTGTAGCACGCATAGACCAAAGATATTGTCTGTGGCATCACGTTTCGCTGTATGTAACCTCCTTGCTATAGAGTCGCAAACGTCATCGCTGGCCTTCAGTCCGAATTTTTTTTAAATAATTTGATGACTTTCTACCACCATATCGTCCACTCCCTTATAGTTATCAGCTTGGAACTGCTATGGTGTACAACGGGAGACTTCGGACAACAATTACACACAGACCATTCGTTTGCGTTCTGTAGTTCTCACTGCAGAGCGAAATATTAACACACACACACACACGTAGAATTTTATATACATCGATAACTTTCCATCCCAAAATACTCCACCCTTTTATTATTATCATCCCTCAATCAACAATGCAACCAATAAAACCATTTTCAAAGAGTAAATATAATTTTCAAAGAGTAATTATTGTCCCGCATTTCGCGTTATATCCTTCAAACTACTAAATATCTATCAGATCGCTATAAAAACGTGCCTAAAACCTTCCTCAGGTATAAATTAGTAACTGTGCAAATATTTAAGTCTCTGCGTCTTGTTGTTCGGACGTAATAAGTGTACATCGAACAGACATTCAAATTAATAGATATAGATAAATAGCTATCCGATCGCCATAAAACCGCGCCTAAAACCTTCCCCGGGTAGACATTAGTAACTGTACAAATTTTTAGCTCTGTATGTCTTTTGTTTCAGACGTGATAAACGTACATTCACATTTACAGATAGCCGGCCGCGGTGGCCGAGGTGACTGAGGCGCTCCAGTCACGGTCAGCACGGCCACTACGGTCGGGGGTTCGAATCCCCCCTCGGGCATGGATATTTGTGCCGTCCTAGTTCGTAAGTAGTTCTAAGTAGTTTGTAAGTTTAGGGACTGATGACCCCGTAGTTAAGTCCCATAAGCTTCACAGACATTTGAACATTTACAGATAGAGATTTTACCAACTTCGGCGCGTTTTTGATACTTCAAAATCTTCAATGCACCAAAAACAAAATTACGGGCGGATTTTGCCTTCATGGAGGATTTGCCTTTGCGCAAGGCGAGGTGCGCAGTAGCTCCATTGTATTTACATCGGAGCCATTAGTGCGTAACCGCCAGAGCTCGAACAGCCTGGAGCTGCTGTCTCTACCAGCTCCGACGCCACTATTGAAAGTGGCGTTTCCGCTCGCCCCTCCCTGCCGCTGGAGCACTAGTATGCTGTCTCCAGGAGGTTCAGAAGAGAGTTTGAACCTCAGCCACGCATGCGCGTTGCAACGCCGCAGCTGCCGCCGTCTGTATGAAGCAGTCCCGCTACGACTAGTAGAAGTGCTTTCTCCGCGAGGTAAAACGTTTATCATGCGATAAAAATACTTTGAATGTGCATATAAAATGATCTGATACAAGAATGATTACGTAGAAGTAGGATACCAACGGCCGTACTTTAACATACAGATTTATTCCTTTACTACCAGTTTCGGCATTCCATTATGCCATCTTCAGGCCCCTATATCGGAGTATTATGTCCATTAAATAGGGATCAAAACTGGTTGCGTGGATTTCTTGCTTTCGGTATGAACCAGAAACAACAGGGGTCTGAAGATGGCATAATGGAATGCCGAAACTAGTAGTAAAGGAATAAATGTTTCTGTTAAAATACGGCTGTTGGTGTCCTACGTAATCTTGACCATCAGCAGTCCCACCACCATCAATGATGGATTCAATAAGACGAAGAATGATGGTTTTTTATTTCTTCCATTTTTTTCACGCTGAACTTTTTTCTGTGGGTTCACTGAACTAGCGAGTACATAAGACGCGCCGCGACTGGTTGGTTACTTGAGAGTCTTGATTTATCGACTCGGCCGTCGCAGGTAAACGTCCAATTTAGCTGCCGCGGGTGAAGGCGCTGGCGCTGGCGCCCCCGCGCGTGACTCTTCTTGCCGAGTCAGAGCCGCGATCTCGCCGAGTGAGACGGAGCGGACTGCTGAAAGAAGCATATTTTACGCGGCCGGCCGGCGCTGCAGATAGCTAAAAGCGGGGCCCCGCCGCTAGCGGCGCAATTACTAGCCGCCCTGTATGGGCGCGCGGCCCACGTAAAATAGCGCCGCCGATTGCATACAATGACGCCCGATGATTCCGAGCGGATTGTTCTATTTTAAACGTATGCGTTTCCATTTTCTTACAATAGGCAGCGAGCGGACCGCGGCGCTCGGCCGTGCGGGGCTGATCGGAAGGCTGGGGCGGTAAAAGGCAGGCAAGCGGGAGTGGAGCCGGTTCCTGGCGCTGCCGTGGCAACGACAGCAGTCGCCGCCTCCGAGGGCGCAGCGGGCGCTCGCAGACATGAAGCCGCTTGCGAGGTACCTGCGGCACCACGTGCAGCGCCCATACTATTGGCACACTTTAGGTTACAGTAAAAAGGTAAAGCAGTAACAATCCGAAGATTGTTTATTCCATCATCTTTCGGGAGTGCACCCGGGACAGCGACAATTCTTCGACCAATATTTCGGCTGCAAACCTTACAGCCGTCTTCAAGGCGAGTCCAAGACTGAGTTCTCAGCGTCTGCGCGTGCCTATTTATACGTGATGCAAAGCTACTGAGGAATAGACTGCGCATGCTCGAAGATATCACATTCGTAACTGCTGCGCTATTCATAGATAAATATATACTTCAAAGATAACCTGTGAGTAGTGAGTGCAAACATAAACAGAGCTGTTACGTATCCACAGTGCTTACAAATGAATAAATTAATCATTAAAAGTGGTAACATCAATCGGAATAGAAGACGCAGACATTCTTTCAGAACGAAGGCGTGATATAAGTGGCTTCCATGCATTGTCAAGATGAAATCCGTCGTCACGATTTAGCAGGTGCTCCGCCAGTTGTATGTGTACAGCTTCCTTTACAACTGAGTCCCAGAAAGTAGAAGCTGTGGTTAAAATCTTTACTCCTTTGTAATTCATGGAATGGCCAGTAGAAATACAATGTTCGGCTACTGCAGACTTGTTGGACTGAAGAAGGAGTGTATACCGTTGGTGCTCAACGCATCGTTCCTGCACAGTGCGCGTGGTTTGACCTATATAACGTTTTCCACACTCACAAGGGATTTCATAAACTCCCGCTTTTCGCAATAACAAATCATCTTTGACAGATCCTAGAAGAGCTGAGGTCTTAGCTGGTGGGCGAAAGATCACATCCACTTTATGTTTCTTCAAGATTCTGGCTATTTTTGAAGACACATTACCCACGTATGGGAGAAAGGCTGTAGATTTCACATCCCGTTCCTCTTCATCTTTCTCCTGTGATTTATCTGGTGTTTTTATTTGTAAGGCTTTTTTAATCTGATGTTGCGAATAGCCATTTTTCTTGAAAACCGCCTCCAGGTGCAGGAGTTCATCCTGTAGGCTGTCAGCATCAGACACTACCTGGGCCCTGTGAACTAAGGTTTTCAGTACACTCATAGTTTGCGAAGGATGGTGGCAGCTGGACGCCTGCAAATAAAGATCGTATGGGTGGGCTTGCGATATACGCAATGACCTAGGAATCCATCCTCTTTGCGTCGAACCAGAACATCCAGGAACGGTAAACAGCCATTCTTCTCCCGCTCCATAGTGAACTTGATGTTATCACGAATGGAGTTAAGATGGTCTAAAAATTCTGTCACTACGGAAATTTTGTGAGAGAGGATTATTATTATTATTATTATTATTATTATTATTATTATTATTTTTTGCTAGCTTGTGAAGAATCGCGTTCGGAACCCCGAGTCCGCAAATTTCTCTTCACCCTTTCCATATAAAAGCCCTATCGGGATGTTCGTCCGCGGTAAACTCGGAGACTACTCAACTCATCTTAATGAAATTTTACACTGATGAATGTTACTATGGAAACAGCCTAAATCGCTTGTAATCCTACTCAGATGACTGGTTTCAGAAGTGTAAACTGCCATATTGCATCTTTCATTAATCTGCCGAAACTGGTCATCTGAATATAAATATTATAATCGATCTTGGTTGTTTGTTTTAATAAAATAATTTAACAGATTGCACCTCCTCCCCCCCCCCTGCAAGTACGACAAACTTTTAAAATCTTAATGAAATTTTGCACAGTTAGTGATTTGACCCGATTTAAAAGAGAAGATATCTCTTATCTTGCTTAATGACCTCAACCTATTTTACTGCAAATTAAACGTTGTGATCAAGATTGGGTAAATATCTAATAAATAGCGCTAAGTTAGTAAGTTTTCACTTGCTATCAGCCGTCTACAGTAGTTGCAGGGCAAGACACATTAGCAGATGCTACAAGGCCATATAGTCAGTCAAACAGACTGTTGCCCCTGTAACTACTGAAAAAGCTGCTGCCCCTCTTCAGTAACTACATGTTCGTCTAGTCTCTCCTCATCACTCCCTATGGCCTCTTGTGGTGCGAAAGATTTCTCGCGGGCCTGTCCATATTAGTGACTGCAACTCTACCACTGGCAGTGTTGCGGGGTCTTCACTGACATGTCTTAGAGGCATCTTTGGGGGAAAGTAAGTGGAGTCACGTGAAAGGTGGCTGGAGAAAATCCTCTGCTTCCTTATATTGACTTTTGCACTATTAATCATATTTTAGTGTTAGGTTCTTGCACAGAGAGAAGAAGCGTTCCATTCAACTATCACCCTTTTATAAAACTGTCGCATTAGATAAAATATTTCAAAGTTCTCTTAATAACATCAATGATCTGTCAAAATTAAAATTCCGCAGCTATGTATATTGTTGTCAACACAGTTATTATAAGTTGCTGTCATTTGTAATCAATCTATATAAATAATCGATTTTCTGAAACTATGTAAATTTTCAAGTGTCTTCCTCCTGATTTTTCACATTCACTAATATAAATATCCTCTCTCAAAATTGTAAA